>CM060250.1:63194875-64489875 GCA_030684275.1 Acipenser oxyrinchus oxyrinchus
AGTAGTCCACTGGCGGTGCTTCATGGCCCAGGCAAGCCTCTTTTTCTTATTTTGCCATCTTAGCAATGGCTTTCTTACTGCTTCTCGACCTGTCAAACCTGCAGCTCGAAGTCTTCTCTTCACAGTTGAAACTGAGACTTGCTTACTTCGACCAGTGTTAAGCTGTGCTTGAAGCTGTTGTCCTGTGAGCCGCCTATCACGCAAGCTGTTGACTCTCAGAAACTTGTCTTCTGATTCTGTTGTGGCTTTGGGTCTGCCAGACCTCTTCCTGTCAGAGTTTCCTCCAGTTTCCAAGTGCCTTTTGATGGTGTAGGAAACTGTACTCACTGACACCTTGGCTTTCTTTGCAATTTCTCTAAAGGAAAGACCTACACTTTTAAGGGTTATAATGGTCTGTCTGTCTTCCTTTGTTAATTGCCTTTTTCTCGCCATTATGATAGCAATATACTACTTCCTGCAGTACAATACTGTCCAAATAATGCTTCAGAGGGTGTAGTAACACAGTCTGTTCCAACACTGCTTTTATACAGACAGAGGGTTTGTAAGTAATCAACAAAAGTTGGGACACCTGTAGGAATTGTTAGCATCAACTTTCAAGGCTTAATTTACTTCCATTGCTGCAGAACAGCTGTAAGTTGTTAACCCATTACTTGTTCCCTGAAAAAGGCCTTTTTGCATAACTCTGAAATGTACATTATTTTTCAGTTTTTGGTAACCTAAACTTTTTTTTTAACCTCTGGCAGTTTACCACTTACCTTTGTACCATTTCAGGTTATTCACTGGACTTGAACTGCTTAAATTTCAATAAAAACTGGAAAAATGGGGGTGTTCTAAAACTTTTGACCGGTAGTGTATATATATATATATATATATATATATATATATATATATATATATATATATATATATATATATATATATAGCTGTAATAGCTATTCTCTATTTTTTTTTTGTTTTTTGTTTTTTAACACTTGCAATATTCCAATATTGAACAGTCATAATATAATGCTAAAATGTCTCTATCAACATTAGAAAATGCTTTGGTACCTTGGACAGCAACTATCTGTGGAACCTGAATGGGGTTCAAATAAAGGAAACAGTCTATTTTGGGAATTTGATGGGATATTACAATATGGTGTTTTCAGTGCATCTCTGTGACAAACCCAGTCTCAATGAAGTGTGATAACATAACAAATGCCGTTTTTTTAATTGCAACTCCCAGACAGGATGTGATTTTTCTGTTGAAAATGGTTAGACCCTTAAACAAATAATAAGTAATATGAAACAAAGTACACCTAAATGACTAGCAGACCTTGTCCAGTTGGGAAGCGTAGATGGACTCATTAAATTAATGTGTAAACTGCAAAGGGTGCAGGAACATTTCAGAATTTTGTATCCTGCAAGATTTTTGCAGGATTATTTTCATTTTGCTGATGTTACTGTTGAACATCAGCCACCAAATACACTCACACATGCAGAGTTTCTGTTCTGCCACAATATATACATTCATACATGCATGCATGCATACATACATACATACATACACACACACGTACATACATACATACATGTTGTGACAAAGTGTGGGGCACTGTGGTTGAGGGAAGTATAATGTGCAGCCTGTACCCTGTTTAAAAAAATAGTTAATGAAAAATATAGTCCTGCTGGTTAAACCTGACCAGCTGAACTATATTTCCCAGAATGCCTGGGCTTACAAGGGCCAGCGTGCACTTACCCAGGGTTGAGTAATTGTTTTCACCTGTGTATAAAGGTTGGCGTTTAAGCAAGGCTAAACCCTGCTCAAGTCTCATTTGGTACTATGCTAAAGCTGAGGTGCTGAAAGGACCCCCGCCAACCTTTTGTATAAGGTAACAACTATATTCTCAAATCGGCACAATAATGTGTTTGTTTTGAAGCTGCCGATAAGCAGTGTAGCTGCCCAGTTATTAGACAGAGGAACTTTAATTATAACTCATAGACGGTGATAGACTTTGTTTTGTTTGTTTTGTTAACGTCTGTGAATAAAGAATACAGGCACCAACCACAACTTCCATGGCTGGTATCTTCTTTTGCACAAGAGGATGGGGCTAAAAAGTCCGACACAAGACTGACAATCTGTCAAACAAAATACTCGACAGAATTCATCACAGAGCTAGGAACCATTATTGCTTTCCTGTTTTATGTGCAGTGCACATGGACATCAGATAAGGGGAAAGGGTCATTTTAAGTAACTAGAGTGCTATTCCAATTCACAAATGGGGTGCAGTACTGTGTGAGTTCAGTAATTATTTATTTTTTAGGGATAAAGTCCCTGCTATTGAAATGGGAGATGAATGTTACTTGACCTGTCTCATATAATTGTTTATCTATCATCCCGTTTCTTGCATTGTCAATTAGGCTTAGGCTTCTGTAACTAACAGACGGTAGCACCTGTGTGGGAGACAGAGGTGGCTATAGGATCTGCTGAATTAGTATAAAGTGGGAAGCTGAGCCAAGCTACTCTGTCACTCACTGGATCTGAGCAATGAAAACCACATTTATTCTCAGAAAAGTCAACCTTTCTGCTGCTTTTAATGCATTATTATAAAGCCTTGTACTATGGGGGAGGAGAGTTTTTGTTTAACTTAAACCAGTTCTTCAACTGTTGCAGTGTTTACGTGAGTGAGAAAGCATGGTTGTTTTGGTGATTTTCTAATGCAAAAGACATTTGGTTAAGAAAGAAGATGGCTTTTTAATGCTGAGTGCTGACTGGCTGATATACTCTATCTTTAAATAAAAGCTGTACTTTATAATAGAAACTGGACCGCATTTACTCATTTCTTAATACGAGGTGCTGACAACTAGCTCTATATTATATGAATTGATTAATTGATTTAAACAGAAAACAAACTGTTTGCTTTCCTGTTGATCAAGTTGGCACGTTTTCTTCTTGATAAACGAGGAGAATGTGTTCTTGATAAATGAGGAGAATGTGTTCTTGATAAAAGAGGAGAATGTGTTCTTGATAAATGAGGAGAATGTGTTCTTGATAAATGAGGAGAATGTGTTCCTGATAAATGAGGAGAATGTGTTCTTGATAAATGAGGAGAATGTGTATATGTGTTGGTTATGTTTTTTCCAAAGGTAATGATATCATTGATCAGTGCACTTGATAACAAATACTAGCCTCAAACAAGGGCTGTTTTTTTACCCATCTGCCGAATTGGACGAAAACTGTCTAATTTTGTAACGAGCATGTCTGTACATCACTAGAATTATACTGTATAACATCCTTGAAACATGGTTCAGTGATCAGTTTAAATAAATTAAATTGCAGCTTTATAAACTACCATGTTAGCAAGGGTGTTCAGTATGCCCTGCATTAATACATAGTAACTTATTCTGTATGCTAGTGAGGACGGTATTATGTAAGTGTTGAGAAATCTAGAACTGAATAACTTTTTCATATGCTATGCTGCTAAGAGAATATTTATTTTTCCCGGATCTCATTTTGGCATCTGTCTTGCATTTATTCAACGACAGAATAGCCCCCTGTAAGAAGTTTACATTTTTTGTATGTACAGTACTATACCTCCCACATAGGAATGTACTGGCTTTTTAGCTGTTGAGCCAAGATTTGAATCAAGTTCAGACTCTTTTTCCACTTGCATTAATGAGTCACAAGGAAGTTGAAGAGCTGGGGTCTATGATGTGGGGTCCAAATGTATTAAGCCTACACCCCACTGCTAGCCATGGAACTTGAATAACTGATACCAGGTTTAAGCTTTGCATCGATATAGGAGTTTAAATGGATATCTGGTATTGCCAATGCAGCAAAGCACCTACCTGTGTAGATAACATCATATATACTATTGGGCTTAATAAATAAGTAAATTACTATCTACCAGTTGGAAGATATGCATCTAAAAGCTTATCAATATTTCAATATTTTGCAGGGGCTTTTTAGAACCATATCACGGCAGACACTAAAAAGCCTGAACATCCTGGAAGTTCACCGTTTTAAAAACAGTGATGTCCTCCTGGACACTTTGGGGTCTTTTTTCCCCTCAGGGGGTGGCAGTTATCTGAAGTAATGTGTTCTGATGATATGTCTCAAAGAGGTTATATTGGGTTAAATCTCCCAATAGCAAACCATTGGGGGGAGGGGGGAGAGCACACTGCTGGTTGACCTATTCTGCACGTTCCTCTGAGGTTCTCGTCTCTATCTGCTGCATTTATCTTCATATCTTTGCTTTATTTGTTAATAGCTTCAGCAAAGAAGATTTGCTGTTTTAGAATTGTTTAGCTGTCCGGAAAGAGGGGCCACAGAGTAAACTACTACTTTATTCTAGTAATACCTTTTAATCATCTTAAATAATTGATTTTTATTTTTTAGTACAGTATGTGTTTGTAACTCATACAGCTGTATTTTAAAAGCAATGATATAATCCTGATAGAATAACATTTTCTGAGAGTCTAGAATGGTGCTGTATAGAGTATACTGTAGCAACTAGGGAAATACTGAAATTGAAGAAGGAATCTATGAAAAAGACCTAGGAGTTTATGTTGATTCAGAAATATCTTCATCTAGACAATGTGGGGAAGCTTTAAAAAAGGCCAACAAGATGCTCAGATATATAGTGAAAAGTGTTGAATTTAAATCAAGGGAAATAATGTTAAAACTTTACAATGCATTATTAAGACCTCGTCTAGAATACTGTGTTTAGTTCTTGTCACCTCGCTACAAAAATCATATTGCTGCTGTAGAAAGAGTGCAAAGAAGAGCGACCAGAATTATTCCAGGTTTAAAAGGCATGTCATATGCAGACAGGCTAAAAGAATTGAATCTATTCAGTCTTGAACAAAGAAGACTACGCAGCAATCTGATTCAAGCATTCAAAATTCTAAAAGGTACTGACAATGTCGACCCAAGGGACTTTTTCGACCTGAAAAAAGAAACAAGGACCAGGGGTCACAAATGGAGATTAAATAAAGGGGCATTCAAAACACAAAATAGGAGGCACTTTTTTACACATAGAATTGTGAGGGTCTGGAACCAACTCCCCAGTAATGTTGTTGAAGCTGACACCCTGGGATCCTTCAAGAAGCTGCTTGATGAGATTCTGGGATCAATAAGCTATTAACAACCAAATGAGCAAGATGGGCCGAATGGCCTCCTCTCGTTTATAAACTTTCATGTGTTCTTTCTTAATTAAATCTTGCTGATTAAACTGCTGTGCCTCTTCATGGTCTAAATGTGGTGTATATTTGGGCACCAAACATTCATTTTTGATTGGGATACTACTACTTATAGTAACTAAAATGTATACTTAATTATTTCTCTTTACAAAACAACTAAATGTAAATATTATCTTCAAATAAGATGTTCTGTCAGCACTGGCTTGTAGTTTTACACACTTCATGAGAAAAATGATTTTAGTACCAAGTACTAAACTGTTATTAGTTGTCCTGCTCTGTACCTTCTAAAGTGCAATGATGTCTTTTTTTGTAGTGAAGTGACCAAAAATGCACACAGTATTCTAGGTGGGGTCTGTTTCCCTTTTTAATTACCTCACCACTTTGTCAAGATACTTTTATTGATGACTCTACTATAACGCAGAGGTTCTTTTCAAAGTCCTCTTTCCCTGTTTCCATCCCGTTCATTTTATACTTATAACCTGGATTGTTACGCTCAATGTACAATACTTTACATTCCTAACATTAAAATGTATTTGCTACAGCCTGTATTCTTTTAGAATGTGTAAAGGAGCGTGGGCTATATATTACTAATTACGGTGCACACAACATAGTACAACACAACAAGATGACATTAAGTAGTGCTGTCACACTTTCAACACCATATTCCACTTGAACTTTATCCATGCAGGGCAGTTTACACTTTACTCTTGTTTTTTTAAAGTGCAGGGGAATTACAATGATTGAGACTGAAAAAGAGATAGAACTGGATTACAATAACCCACTGTAGTCCATTAAAAAAATGGTGTTGCAGTGTGCCAATGAGTTAGAAGTAATTATTTTTTAACTGTTATTTTATTTCTGAATTCACAGAGCTGATTGTTTCAGGCTCATGTGGCAGGTGCTGCCTTTCCTAAGTAATATGTCAGCAGCTTTCTATGAAACTCAGTCCAGTAAGGAGAAAAACAAATACATTAGAAATGTTTACTCTCTCACAAACAGACCTTTGCTCTCTGCTTGATGTAATGTAAAAGTGGAAGGCATGCTGTTCGCTGCCTGATCTCAACCTGATTCTCTTAGTAACTGCCTGCTGTGTCAGCTTATTGTAACGTGCCCCAGCTGGCACAGCAACGGCAAATGGACTTTCTACTCAAAAACAACTGTTTTCTTTCCAATTAAATGTCTTTGTATGCTGTATTGTATTAACTGTGACAAGCTGTGGGAACATTGCAGGTTTTCATCTTGTTTTCTGAACTGCTTGAGGACAGGAAGCTTTTGTACCTCACAACCTGCAACACTGCTATATTCCTCACAGGGTTGGCTGATTTAAATCAAGTCGATTTAAATGACTTGATTTAAAAAAAAAAAAAAAAAAAAAAAATCATTGATTTAAATCATTTTTTCATTTACTACCTATTTTATATAGTTTCTTAAGAAAAAGACATGAAAAGTATGTTTTAAAAACCTTTTATTAACACAAACATCTTAAACTCTTACTGTCTATAAACTAAAACTCTTAGGGCTGTATTCTGATCACAGCATAAATGTGAGTGCAAGACGAACAGCGTTTGCCCCAATTCTGTGACACTTAAATTGAGCGAAGACGTAAAAAAAAAAAAAAAATACTGCATTTAGGTGGTATTCTGAAGACACGTAGAGCGCCTGCCCCATCATTAACATATTCGCCAAAGCGATTCTGATGACAGTGCAATGGGGTCCCAAATAGACAACTGAGCACTGCGTGAAGACCCGCTGAAACCAGGTTTATTTAGTGGTGCAATCAGGAACTTTAACAATTGAACACACTATAAAAAGCAAAGTAGTCCCAAGCAGCAACTGTGTGTGCTTGGACTGACCTAGAAAGAGGAAATCAAAGAAAGAAAAGTAAAAGAAAAGAATGACTGGGATGAGTGAGGGGTATTTTTCTCTGGTGTACTCCATCGCTAAATTCTTGTAGTTCACATATTGTAGTTCACATTTAGAGGATGCCACAATGATAAATAATTTGCTTTATTTATTCATTTAGTTTGGTATGTAACTATTCACAAACCACCATTTCCAACATCCTTAAATTTACAGTTTGGAGGTAGTGTAAAGCTACAACTACAGTAGTACAAAAAAAATCCATAATTAAAAAAAAAGGGGGAAAAAAATCAAAAAATTTGATTTAAATAAAAAAGAATCTGATTTAAATCAAATCCAATTTTTGAATTTTTTTTTTAAAATAACAAAAATCGCCAACCCTGATTCCTCATCAGTTTATTCAGTTTGAATGTATGCAATACAGTCCTGTAACCCTAGTTTAATTTAACACACTTTTGTTCAAATGTCATATGGAAATGTGAACTCTTAAAAAGGGTTTTTGTGTTATCTTAACATGTGTCTTTATGACATGTATATATTTGTTATGTTTGTGAAACAGAACAGTACCCAGATGTTGTTACTATATATTTTTATCAAAAATATGGGTTTATCAGATTCAACAGAAGAATCACTAAACACATTACATTTTGAAATACCATATCAGATCTTTTAAAAATATTTTCAGCTATAAAGGGAGCCATTTTTATGGCGGCGGAGGTTACATATACAGTAGTGTATCATACACCCAGGACAAACAAAACACAGTAATTTCAGTCTAGCAGTGATGGGGAGCTCAGTGAAGTGAGATTGCTCAAATTACATCTCTTTACCGTCGTCTTTTTTTTAATTTTTATTACCCAGTTATAAGTACAGGTAATCAAATTCACTCCCTATCAAACGTAATCCACATAAAAATAGCGTGTCACAGCAAAAGCTAATGTATCCAAATGATCATGCCGTACTATGATGTGCTTTGTACTTAAGTTACTGGTTATGTTCATGTATTGGCTTTTGAGGAGTATTACTATTTTGCTAAATTAAATACAAGCACAATGAAATATATTAGAAAATGGACTGGAGATTTTCATTAACCTGATTGATCAATATGATGTCCCTAATCTCTGGTAAAGGACCTTGAATGTTGTAGTTCAAAATATGTTCTCTGTTCCAAATCAATCTGTCGGTAAATACATTATTCATTATGCAATTTACCTTTTTTTCTGCTGTAGTACACAGCCTAAGAACGTTGTGTGTAAAGGCAGACTTGCTTCGTCACTATCCTATACATTTAGTCTATTTAAACTTTCTATAGAAAATGAATAGTCTAGTGTTTGCTGTTAGGAGCAATACAATAACCATTGCAGCAATAGTAGCTAGTCTTGTTTTTGAATGAGTTGTAGAAATCAAATCAAGGGAAGTAATGTTAAAACTTTACAATGCATTAGTAAGACCTCATCTAGAATATTGTGTTCAGTTCTGGTCACCTCGTTACAAAAAGGATATTGCTGCTGTAGAAAGAGTGCAAAGAAGAGCGACCAGAATTATCCCGGGTTTAAAAGGCATGTCGTATGCAGACAGGCTAAAAGAATTGAATCTGTTCAGTCTTGAACAAAGAAGACTATGCGGTGATCTAATTCAAGCATTCAAAATTCTAAAAGGTATTGACAATGTCGACCCAGGGAACCTTTTCGACCTGAAAAAAGAAATAAGGACCAGGGGTCACAAATGGAGATTAGATAAAGGGGCATTCAGAACAGAAAATAGGAGGCACTTTTTTTACACAGAGAATTGTGAGCATCTGGGACCAACTCCCCAGTAATGTTGTTGAAGCTGACACCCTGGGATCCTTCAAGAAGCTGCTTGACGAGATTCTAGGATCGAATGGCCTCCTCTCGTTTGTAAACTTTCTTATGTTCTTCTGATTACTTTCAGCAACTGTATTTCAGCACGTCATAACATGCTCTCTTCTCTAACAAAGCCAGGCTTTGAATAAACTTTATTAACACACTGTGAACAAGTAGGCTGCTAGCATTTTTAATTACATATTTTCTTTTCACTTTCACTGATAAATGTTACGACCTAAAGATAAGTTATACACAAATACACGAGCATGCACTCAAATCCTAATTTAAAAAATAAAGTTTATCGGTGTAGTGTTAGAAAGTGATACATCGTCAGAATGTGGTACTTGCATCAAAACTTGACCCATATAATGTCAGTAAATGGTGCGCCGTCACACTTTGGTATAGGTGCAATCAATTGCGATCTGATGGGTGTTTTCCTATTGCCAAAGAGAGGTACATTTAGCATTAATTATACATTATTTTTTTTGCAAACTTAAACTGGAAACAGACAACCAATTTCTCTTAAAGGAAAAAACTATTTCAGGACGAACAAGAAAAAATGAGTCCACCGCAAAGTTGCACAAGTAAAAAAAAATGTGCAAGACCCAATGTATTAATATGTATTAATATGTATAAATATGTATAAATATTTGCTACTATTTTCGTAATGGTAGAAATATATGATAAATTCAACTAAAAACAATGTAAAAGACTAGAAAATATGATAAATTCAATTAAAGATGTAAAAGATCGAAAGCAGCATAACATACAAGATTTGAATGGCCGTTTCTCTGCTTTTCACGGAAGCTTTTTAGGCATGCAAACCTGAAAATAATACTGCACTAAACATGTAGCATCAGGTGTCTCTGCTGTGACACATTGTTTAGTATAATTTTCAAACTCTTACTTGTCAAACAGCCGCAAAGACAGGTTTGGTAGCACACTTGTCAGAAACATATTTTTATATGGTCATCTTATAATTAAAGAAGGCGATCCACTCCATATTTCATTTCGATTAAAAAGTTATTGTCTATTATTAAAACTAAACAGCAAAAACTAAAACATGTTTCGACACCAACTGTGTCTTCATCTGCGACAAGAGCGGCATTCAATCTCAGCTGAGTTGGATTAGCATTTATATAAACCTGAATTTCCCATCAATTAATTACATAGTTAATTAAATACTTAATTGCACAATCACATTTTATCATATATCCAGTTAATTAATGGAGCTGTAAGCCCACTATCTAATCAATGGTTTACTTTGTTTATACCTATTAAACATCTTTTTTTCATGTCCCACAATGATTACAATATAAAATTTAACAAGACAATTACACAACAAATTACATGTTTTGATGAATACACTTGGCGGTTTTAAATGTATTGGTTAAAGTCTAATTTTTCGTTAAGCCCATGAGGTTCCATTGATTTTAGAGTGTAAATCCAGAACGTCTCCCTTCTCATAAGTTGCTTAACTATATTTCTATACAACCGCGATCATGTTCACCTTTGTGTAAGAGAAACTGCCTGAACTGAAGTTATTATTTAGGCTATTGGAAATATCCATGACAAAGCATCAATTATGACCAGTACAGTGTTGTAATAAATGCATTTTCTATATTATCGCTTACGTTTAAGTCCTGTCGATGTTATACAACGTTTTGGAAAGTCTTTATTTTACTGTGCTGCTGAATCTCACACGTATGGATTTTTGGCTCTGTGAGTGTGCACAATTTGTATCTGTGCATTGATAAATGAAACTGGCCTAAATTAATGTCCTTCCTGATTAAAGATAGCTACAGCAATTTATCTTTGCAGCAGATTTAGGTGCTTGTACTTCGATTTAACTCTAATTAGGCCCTCAGGAACCTTCGTAAGAGATGATTTCAGGGATGATGCATTGCAAGTCATGGCTTAGGTACAGGGTTCTCTGTAATTTGAACACATTTGATATAGTTTTTGTAAGTATGCCTTACATAACATAATGTCAACCAGTCAAAGGCCTATTAGTCAAGTTTAAGCACCGAGAAGATACAATGATGAAATTAACTAATTATTTAGTGCATTGCTATGAATACACTTATATTTTCATTCTGTTTGAACAATGAAGAATGTGACTTTTGGCATTTCTTAACACATTCGTTTTATTATAAATGTTTATTATCAATAGAAAAATGTTATTCAAACAAATAGGCACTTTTTTCCTTTACATTCCCTTATTTTTTTTAAAAATCGTATTAATCATGCTAAAAAGTTGATCACCAGATCACCTCTGAGGGGAAAAGGGTCGTGTTATTAATATACTGCAGGGTTAGAGGTCTGTTAATTGCATTTATTGTTCCTTCATCTTTCCCTATATATGTGTATGATTAATAAAATACAATGATCAGTGAAATACTACAGCAATGCATCTTTAAATATTTTGTTGTTTAATTACACTCCTCATTTTTTTTTTCTTGGAACTGGTGTATTCATCTCTGCATACAAATGCTGTTGCAATTTGCTTAGCATTGCTATTCGCTGGACTCTCTCCAAGGCCATAATACCCTTTTTGTATTGTGGGGACCAGAGTTGAACAGTATTCTCGGTGCTGTCTCCCCAGTTCATTATACAACCTCATCAGGTGTAAATGCACTTTAGGGCACAGGCACAATGCAACAAACTCAATAGCTGGAACCTGTTTGTGTTGAATCGGATAAGATCAAAGGTTAAAGAGTGGAGCATTCAGCCACTTTAAGCGTTGTTTCATGGGTGCATACAGCATGTTTATTTTAAAAAGTATACCTTGCTCATGCTTTTCTTCATGTTTTGGAAATAGACTTTACTGAAACTTATCCTTTTTTGATTGTGTACTAAAATTTGAAGAAATAGGAATCAGGAAGATGGGTAGTTTGAAGAGACAGACAGGAGATGAAGTCATTGGTAATGTATGATCTATGAGCACATGATCTAGAGGGGCCTTTGGTCAAAGTGCTTGGATGAAACCATAACTCAGTCTGTGCTGAAGTGGCCCACAGCCTAATTTAATACATCTAACAGGTTTGATTAGGATAACTGCATATACAATGGTTGCCATTCCAACTCCAACTGATTCACCCCTGAAATTCAAAATACAAGGGTTATAACTGGGGAAGTGTGCCTATTTGGGGATGCTTTTATTTTCAAGCTCATTTTGATTTATTAAACTATTTGTCTATAGCTGTCCAAAAGTTTCAACTCTTTGAGAGAGGGTAAGAAGTGTATTCCTCACAACACTTTAATCTAAGAGAATGTTTATGAATACTCTTCAAAAACAATTCTAATAGAGCTGCATAACACTTCAGCACTTTAACACTGCAGTGTTTCTTTCACAAAAGAACACATGACTTTACCTTTGCTGGATCCCATGTGTCGCAAAAATATAATTAGACGTAATCCTACTGGTTTTGATATTTTTATTCACACATCATAAATCACTTGAGGAATACATTTCGCAACTTTAACTTATAAACACTGGAGTGTATCCAGACATGTACAAAGATCCCTTATAAAGGTTTCCTTTAGTAAAAGCATAGCAAAGTGTAATAAAGCACAGTGAAAACTTGGTAAAGTATAGGTAAGTATTGTAAACCACAGAGAGAGAGGTATAGTAAAGCATATTAAAAAATATGGTAAACTATGGTGAATGCATAACCCTTACAGAAGTTTACCCTACTAAGTTTTACCATGCTTTACTTATGGTTATACTAGGCATTTACCCTGGTTTGCCATGTTTATTAATATGCTTTGCCATACCTTGCTGGTCTTTACAATGCTTACCAATGCTTTACCATGCTTTCACTGTGCTTTATTTGACTTTTCTACACTTTTACTATTGTAAACCTCTAAGGAAAAAATGTTGGCTTTTTCATGGGTACTGATCTCCACAAAATACATCGATTGACATACAGTACTGTAATATTTGGCCAAAAAGAACATGTTTGTTAGATTTTTGTTTTCTGTGTAGATAAGAAGAACCCAGTTAAAAGGCAGCAATTTTGGTACATGTGATTTTAGGTTCCACAAGGAAATCTGCCATGTAAGCAATTTACAGAAATGCCGAGTTTCTGAAATATCCACCACCAAGATGACCAATGCACCACAGTCTATCTCCTTATAGTGTTGGTTCACTTCACCCAACAGAGCGTTGGTATCACTTCTTCATTTTAAAATAAATTCTCACAATCAAATACACTTTATACACTTTTAAGTTTTTGACTTGACCTTCTGTGTGACAAGGTTGTGGTTTCTAACTGACATGGTTTCTAAATCTCTACAAAACAAAGTGGCTCATTGCTGTGCTGTGTTTAGTAAGGGTAGCTGTGGTTCCCAAACTTTAAATCTGGCCAATAATCAAAATCTCTCCACTAAACACTGTAGATAGTGAATCTTGGTTCAATGTAATTAGTGCTGGAGCCACGGTATAGTGCAGTACAAGGGACACAAGCTAAACTAAGCATGCAATTATTTTCTCTTCTTTGGTTCTTTGCATCTGTGATAAAAAAAAATGTTCCAAATAAAAAAGCAAGTATATCTTTGTAGGCTCACATTTATTTTGTCCAATTGGCACCAGGCCCAACATTTTTCACCAGTCTCATATAGAGACCTGGAGTTCCACTAAATAGTTCCACCCACCCAGTATAGGGTGGATTTTACAATTTTAAAGACATTTTTACCATACATTTTTGCCTGTTAAGATGTAGTTATGTGCTTTGACATTTGAGTCAGACAATATATATGGTTTTAGCTGTTACAGATTTGTACAGGACGATCCTACTGAGACGTACAGTACAAGAAATTCATTGTTTCCTTTGAAGTACGAAATGTAACCATTACCTAATGGGTGTTTACCTCCTAAAGACCCTGAAACCTGAATATTATATACCAAAGCTGCTCTTCCAAGCCTGTGACGCAGTCATGCCCGCCCCCGAGGGTACAAAAGTACTGCTCACGTAGATCTCAGTGTCATTTTTCCTTTCAAGATCTGACCTGACAGGAGAGCCTGGTATCAGATAAGTACATGCTGCTCATGACTCTATAATTTTCGCTAATTATTGTGTTTTACATCATTTATGCTCTATTTCATTTATGCTGTATTAGTTTAAATAGTTACTGACCTAGTGCTACAGTTACCCGTACCGTACCAACCCGGTGCTAAATTCACCAAACCGGTACCAAACCGAGCCAGTTCCAACCCAGTACCATACCGTACCGACCCAGTGCTAAAGTCACTGATCCACTACCAACCGTGATTACATCCCAGGTCCAGTACCAAGCCAGTCTTGTTTGGGTCTTGACCTGCCCCCATTGCTGTCTATAAGCAGACTGAGGCAGCACCTGTACATTGTTTACTGTACACTGCATTGCTGCTTACATCATGCCTGGGTTTTATCCCTGCAACACATGCAAGACCAATCTGCCTGTTGAAGACAAGCATGGTAGATGCTTTTTCCTGACTGAGGCCAGAGCACGCCAAGGAGGCACTGACTAACCGTAGTTTCTGTGTTTTGTGCATCTTTCTTCAAGGGCATGCTGGAGAAACGTCTCTCCCGTGGCTCTACAGAGCACTCTGCATCCCTTAACCCTGCACAGCGCTCTTCCCCATCACCCTCTGGTAGAGAGGTGGCTGCATCTTCACCCCATGTTTCTGTGCCAAGGGAGACAGGATGACGCACCCGGGAAAGTAGCCCACACAGGAAGCCGTCTTCACGGTCTTCCTCATACTTCTCTGCCTCACCTTCTCCCCCAAGCAAGAAGAAGAACAGTCACCATTCCAAGCAATCGGCAAACTCAGAGCAGATGGAGAAGCTCTGTGCAGCTGTTTACCACCAAGGAACGGTGCTTGCAGAGTTACTGCATGAACATTCAGTGCTGCCTCCCTCAACACTAGAGGTTATATTCAAAATAAAAACATGTATTGTAAAAGGCAGTCAAAATGACTGGGATTATAACTTCCTTATTGTCGTGATCCTGCCTTTCAAAAGCCGTCAGGGTATTTAATACATGTATGTAGGAAAAATCATAAACAGACAACCGCATAACTTTCAGACACGCAGAGTAATTAAAATCTGAAAACCTCAAACCATCAAAATGACTGCCGTGGTGGTTCTAGTGTTAAAGGTCTATCTGGTAGCCATTTCGGGAATATTGTTCCTCACTGGAGGCTTAACATGGTGCTTGATGCACTCATGAAGCCTCCATTTGAGCTCTTGCATTTAGCTGAGCTGAAATTTGTATCGCTCAAAGTGGCTTTCTTGCTTGCAGTCACCTCAGCAAAGCGGGTGAGTAACATGCAAGCATTTTCAAATGCAAAAGCCTGCTTCATTTTTGCAGAAGCCAGGACAAAGGTTACACTCCATACCAATCCTTAATGATAAAGAACTGTGATGATAAATAACATTACAAGCTACAGTTTTGCAAAGGCTTTTACCAGGCATCTCAATTTTACATCTGAAGCATTGTTTGTGGAATATGTGTATTAATTTTTGCCTTCATGTGGACTCATCCCTTAAATCCATAAGCTGCACGGTCAAGTTATTACTGAAATTTCAGGAATGGAACTAAAAATGTACGTCCCAAATCTCTTCTGATTTAACGTGATACTAAAAATACCTTATTTTTTTTAGGCACTAGATAGTACATATGTAGGAGTAGGGACAATGTTCCAAACATTATCTACTGTTATAATCCGCTATAATAAGACATATTCATGGATTTTGTTGATATTAGATGGGAAATGTTTCAAAATGTTTTGGGTTTTTTTATTGGAAAAACCTCTTTTACAATTGACATGAAACAACAAATCCCACTATATATATTTACAAGGAAAGTCAAATCTTAATTCAATGTACAGTACATCTGTCTATCAAGAGCAGCTTCCCTCCTAGCATACCAGGAACAGAACTGTCTATATTACTCTACAAGTAATAGCAAGCCATTTTACCTTTATGATGTTTGTGCCACATTGTGGTTACTAATCAGAATACAATTTCCATACGCACAAGGCAGCGTCACCTACAGCCAGTCATCAAGCTCCTCAAGTGACCCTCATTTTGAAGGTGACCCCCATTTGCTTCTTTAAAAGCTCTGATGTCATATACACTACCGTTCAAAAGTTTGGGGTCACTTAGAAATTTCCTTGTTTTCCATGAAAACATACATGAAATGAGTTTGAATAGGAAATATAGCAAAATGCATAGGAAATATAGTCATTGACAAGGTTAGAAATAATGATTTTTAATTGAAATAATAATTGTGTCCTTCAAACTTTGCTTTCGTCAAAGAATCCTCCATTTGCAGCAATTACAGCCTTGCAGACCTTTGGCATTCTAGTTGTCAATTTGTTGAGGTAATCTGAAAAGATTTCACCCCATGCTTCCTGTAGCACCTCCCACAAGTTGGATTGGCTTGATGGGCACTTCTTACGTACCATACGGTCAAGCTGCTGCCACAACAGCTCAATAGGGTTGAGATCCGGTGACTGTGCTGGCCACTCCATTATAGACAGAATACCAGCTGACTGCTTCTTCCCTAAATAGTTCTTGCATAGTTTGGAGCTGTGCTTTGGGTCATTGTCCTGTTGTAGGAGGAAATTGGCTCCAATCAAGCGCCGTCCACAGGGTATGGCATGGCGTTGCAAAATGGAGTGATAGCCTTCCTTCTTCAAGAACCCTTTACCCTGTACAAATCTCCCACTTTACCACCACCAAAGCCACCCCAGACCATCACATTGCCTCCACCATGCTTGACAGATGGCGTCAAGCACTCCTCCAGCATCTTTTCATTTGGTCTGAGTCTCACGAATGTTCTTCTTTGTGATCCGAACACCTCAAACTTAGATTCGTCTGTCCATAACACTTTTTCCAATCTTCCTCTGTCCAGTGTCTGTGTTCTTTTGCCCATCTTAATCTTTTCTTTTATTGGCCAGTCTGAGATATGGCTTTTTCTTTGCAACTCTGCCTAGAAGGCCAGCATCCCGAGTCGCCTCTTCACTGTTGACGTTGAGACTGGTGTTTTGCGGGTACTATTTAATGAAGCTGCCAGTTGAGGACCTGTGAGGCGCCTGTTTCTCAAACTAGTCACTCTAATGTATTTGTCCTCTTGCTCAGTTGTGCACCAGGGCCTCCCACTCCTCTTTCTATTCTGGTTAGAGCCAGTTTAGCTGTTCTGTGAAGGGAGTAGTACACAGCGTTGTATGAGATCTTCAGTTTCTTGGCAATTTCTGCATGGAATAGCCTTCATTTCTCAGAACAAGAATAGACTGACGAGTTTCAGAAGAAAGTTCTTTGTTTCTGGCCATTTTGAGCCTGTAATCGAACCCACAATTGCTGATGCTTCAGATACTCAACTAGTCTAAAGAAGGCCAGTTTTATTGCTTCTTTAATCAGCACAACAGTTTTCAGCTGTGCTAACATAATTGCAAAAGGGTTTTCATGATCAATTAGCCTTTTAAAATGATAAACTTGGATTAGCAAACACAACGTGCCATTGGAACACAGGAATGATGGTTGCTGATAATGGGCCTCTGTACGCCTATGTTGATATTCCATTACAAATCAGCCGTTTCCAGCTACAATAGTCATTTACAACATTAACAATGTCTACACTGTATTTCTGATCAATTTGATGTTACTTTAATGGACAAAAAATTTGCTTTTCTTTCGAAAACAAGGAAATTTCTAAGTGACCCCAAACTTTTGAACGGTAGTGTATATTCTAAAACCCTCAATAACAATTGTGCAAATAAGGAAGTCTTTTAGTTAGGCTTACACAATTGCTGGGAAAGACACCCTGTATTGTTTTGCAAGACATTTTGAAACCAAGACTCGCTGCATATTTTAGCCAGTCTTTCGGCTCCTGTGTTCAGAGTTACAGTAAACATAATTTGTAGCAGAGCCGGTATCATCATAGAAAATGTCATTCTTGATCACTGCAGATAAAGGTGCCAGGGTTATTTTGCAATCCCCCGTCTACACAGCTTGCAGACCT
Organism: Acipenser oxyrinchus oxyrinchus; assembly: GCA_030684275.1. NCBI lineage: Eukaryota > Metazoa > Chordata > Actinopteri > Acipenseriformes > Acipenseridae > Acipenser > Acipenser oxyrinchus. The sequence continues at coordinate 63,212,767 of CM060250.1, forward strand.
TTTTGAGAAGTAAACATGGCAAAGAAACACACCATATGAGCCTTCAGTTAGTAAGTTATTTACAATACATGACAGTGGACATTAGCCAGAGAAAGTGAAAAGGCCTCTTTCATACCTGTTATACTGGTAGACTAAGTCATTTGTTAGTTACATTTCCTCAAATGAAACTTAAGCTGTGTTTGGTTTTGGGGCTGTGCCAGCATCTTAGCTCTAGTATTGCTGTGCCAGTAACCTGCATCATTTCTTGTACTTGGGAAGCTTGTGATCCAGCAGTGTTTGGACAATATGTTGTTAACTAATTACTTATGTTTATAAAAAGTAATGAGGGTATTTCTTTATCCCCTAAATGTATAGTTTACACTAGTGTCAACATTCTAACTATAAGAAAACGGTATATTAGTCAAGTAGACAAATGTTAAAACACTTTACACTGATGAAGTTTCTTATATGCTTTTCTTATAATTAGTAATAATTAGTAAATGGATCAACAGTGCAACTACAGTATACATAGATGGTACAGTAGCTTCAAATCATAGCACAGTCACCATTGAGCTATTGATACTGGGATGGTACAGACAAAATTACTACTTTTGACAACTGGTTGAAGTCTCATTCACAAACCACATTTTCAGTATTCGAAAACCAGTCACTTAATGATGTTCACAATTTCCATTTGCATTTAGAAATGCAAATGCATCTGTCGTTTTCCATGGATGTCAAGTTGTTTGCAAAAACAAAATCTAGTGGTCTAGGTTCAGGTTTTTCATCAATCCCAAGGTTTTTCAGCAGGGGTCTCACTGGTGTGAACACTTAGGGGTTGACATGTATGGTTTTCATCTTTGAAATAATATTTCCTTTATCAACATATCAATATAAATAGGTAACACAAAAGGTGGCTGTTGCTTTTACAGTGAAATAATATATTGTTATTTCATTAGTATTGTTGTTTTCATTAGTTTACCTCAACAACATATTTAAGTTGGATATACTGATACATTTTCCTATTAAGGTTGTTGGAGACAATTAGCACTACTTAATCTAATTGGTTATGCAACTGGAAGTAAAAATGCATAATTATCTGCAGAGTAGCGGTGAATTCAAGAGACCTTACAAAAATAGCATAGAGCAAAGATTTGTATAGTATGTGCATTAGCCTTGACCTCCAAACTGCTTATTTTGTCCAGAAAAAAAATAACTTATTGCACTTGAGAGTTCAAAACAAAATTATGACAAGTCATTTTTACTGTGAACAATTTTTTTTTTAGTCAAAGTAAAAAAAATATATTTTAGTTAGAGATTACACTAGACACATTAAGATGTTTTTGTCTGTGAAAAGTCACCCACTTTTTCATTTCAACAAAGCTGCTCCATTATTCAAAAATATCTGATCTGAACATTCTGACGCAAGTTCAGGTTTCAATATACACTACAGAGCCATGAAAGGAACACAGGAAACCTTTAGTTCTGCCATTGCGTAAGTTTAAAATGCTTTGTCGAGTTGCCTGAAATACTTTGCATTCCTTAAACTACTTCAGAGGAAGTTGGCCATAAAATTGTCTTCAGGGTTTTACTTGTAATCATACCTAGTCTTCTTTTTTTATATAACCTCTTTGACTGTACTTTTCTGTATACTGCATGTATTGTGTACAGGACTATAAATACCCCTACCAGTGCGTGTTCAAACCTAACAAACCCTGTCTAAAGAGACAGTAAGTGATCTGAGATGCAGGATGTATAGATTCAAGCCTAAAAAGTAGTGGTATTAGTGCTTGTCTATTCAATGTTAATTCCACAGAAATTAAATATCACTCACATAACCAGCCACTGCAGCAGGAGTAGGTAACTGATTCTGGGGTTCTGTTCCATTACATGTTTATTAGGTATAGTTACTGCACTTGATTAAGGACCAATTTCACCAACGTGGATTAACCACTAACCCAGATTAAATCAAGGGTTATATTTTAATCAGGATGCGCAAAACTTTAAACTAGGTTTTATATTTAATCCTTGTTTAAAATGAATGCAAGGTTAAGTATTTCTTAATACAATATTACAACATAATCCCAGATTACCTAATCCTAGTTTAGCACTAAACAGATTTTTTTTTTTTTTTTTGGTACAATCAACCCTAAGTGCTTTAGAACCTGATTGTTGTATGTGGCAACAAAGTGACTGTATGCCAGTATTACCAATAACTAATTGAGGGCTGAATCCTTCGTGTTTAGCAGAACATTTATTCTGTTCAGGCTGCTGGGAGTTGTTTTGCTTGAAAAAGGGAATAAGCAATCCTGTTGCTAGGTAACCACCATAGAATCAATGGTGCCACTGAGCCTCAGGATTCCTATAAATGAGATTAAAATGAATTTACAGAGGCAGCCAATTAAAATAAGATTTAGGGGTAGGTTACTAAGATGGGCAAGTCGCAGCGCAAACAAACCGCAATTTGGATTTCCGTTGCGACACTTAGCAAAGTATACCTTTTGTCCTATGTACTAAGAGAAAATATGTTAATGAAAAGACACACAATATACTAATTTAAATATTTGTTGCGTCTTAGCGAGTGTTGTGCGACATTATTCAAATAAATAGCGGGAGTTGAGTTATGGTTTGCTGCAGCAGAGGGTGCCCGAAGGATAACGTCTATACATGCTAGGGTGCAGAAGAATAAGAAGCAAAATAACATTGTTTTTGTTAAATGTAAACGTCATCTGTACAATGCATTGTGTTCCGTCTTTATTTTACCTATTTTATACTGTTATATACAGGGTGATTAAAAAGTAAGTTTACCACATCAACCAATTAATCAACTAAAGAGTTGATCAGATATTTTTTTTTTACAATTTAATCGTGCAGAATTTTATTTTTGTATATAAAATAAAGTCAATCAATAGACCTGCATTTTCTCCCCGGCAGTCCAATCATCAGTGAGCGGAGGCGGGACATAAATATGCTAGGGTAGGGTAAGAATAGCTGAATTTTGCGTGATATTGCTTATTATAGAGACTGTTATTGAGAATTATATTGAGAACTTTTAAGTAATATTTCAAATTGCATTTTACAAATTAAAAAAAAAATGTCATAAGACAACAGAGACATCGTAGTCGATTTGGGTATGAATCAATTTTCAAGAAAAACTTTCTCCGAAAAAATGGAGGTATACACCACAAATACCTGAACTGACATAGGAAGGGAAGGGATATACTTGTGGCTTATCAGTAGCTGTCAATCAAAAAAAGTATACTGCTGGAACTGTATTTTGCTCAGCACAGAAAAGGCGATATGGAATAACACTGGCTACAGCAATCTAGGATGACTAACCAAGTCAGCACAAAAACATGAGCGTCCCCAAAGTCACTTGCGAGCCACTGTAACACTCAAAACATTTGGACAAACCCAGATTGATGTTCAACTGGATGAGCAGAAGCATAGGGATACAATACATCACAATGGGCAAGTAAGAAAAAACCGTGAGGTTCTTAAACACTTGATTGATTCTGTTGTTTTACCTTGGCAAGTAAGAACTGACATTCAAAAGGCACGATGAAGGCACCAATTCTTCAAACAGAGGTAATTATGTGGAATTACTTTCTCTGATTTCTGACTACGACAGCATGTTAAGCAATCACTTGTCAATAGCCACAGTAATCTCAGGTACCTCTAACAAGATTCCGAACGGCTTAATCTCTTCGGTGCCTCAGATTCTGCTAGATTCAGAAGTACAGGAAGGAACCCAAGTAGATTAAACAACCAATGCTAGAAACGCAGCTCAGCTGTCTTGTGTTTTTAGGAACTAGTATGTGACTGACAGTGACCCGAAAGAACGGTTGTTCTGTGAAAATGTGTTATATTTATTAAAATACAAATAAGAATAAAAATGCTTTTAAAAACACTAAATTCCCATTGGGCTTTTTTTTTAGATTCTATAGATTTTTTAGTATTACTATGCAGAATAATGCAAATAAATGATTATTTTAAATTGAAATTAAATGATTTCTAGCTTCTTTTTTTTTTAATTATTGACTTGGCAGCCTAGACAATTGATACAAAATATATCATGGTGCCGCATTAGCAAGTTATGCTACTTACAGGAGGATAGTCAATTCTCGTTAATACGAATTTCAAAGGACCAGCAAAAAATTTTGCATTATACCACCAATTCTTATTATCATTAGTAGCCTATAAACCGAGCCGCGGTTTGGCCACCTCTGGTATATAGAAAGGTTCAGAGGTGTCATCCTAACTGGCGCATGTACAGCTTAGTTGGCAGTCACCAGTCAGAAGATCTACTTTGATAAATGAAGGAAGCATTCTCCACTGTCTTTTGGGTTTTCACTTCAGGCCTGGATACAATGAAATGGATTTAAACATGAAGCTTCTGGTAGTTTTAATTGTTACAAGTTTTACACAATAAAACCCAGCTTGTGTATATTTTGGTCATACTATCTTTGTTTTACAAGCTTGGTAGGGTTGTGAAGAATATGAGAAAAAATAACCTACAAAATGTGCTGTAAATGGGAATTAGTTACATCTGCAGTTTACAGATGCATGCTGTATTTGCAGTAAGTGACCATGTGCCCCCTTCCAGTAAAAGGATTTTATTGTTTAAGATGTTATTGGCTGGGCAGCAGTGTGGAGTAGTGGTTAGGGCTCTGGACTCTTGACTGGAGAGTTATGGGTTCAATCCCTGCTGGGGACACTGCTGCTGTACCCTTGAGCAAGGTACTTTACCGAGAAGAAGAAAAAAAAAAAATTGTAATTGTAACAATAATGTGATATCTTGCAACAATTGTAAGTCGCCCTGGATAAGGGCGTCTGCTAAGAAATAAATAATAATATAATGTTCACTACTACTGTAAGCTCCTGCATTGGCTCAAAACCCATTATCAACCTACAGTACATATAGTGGCAAGTTTGCACAAGCAAGACACGTGGAAATGTGATGTCTCAAAACCATTAAGCTTGAATATTGTATCAGGAGAATAGCACAGAGGTGCAACATGAGGAAATGGGTGCCTTCTGTATTTAGTTGGCTAGCATTAGATTTATTTTTTCCTGTGCTTTTGTTGTCATCCACAGCAGAAGTAGCAGGGTGTCATTATCTTGGTTGAATAATAGCTCCATGGCAGTAGGAGCTTTTTGAGTTGGATGGAAGCATTGAGTTGGACAGTCCATATATCATGATATACCATATACCAACTGCTTATTGTTTCTGATTGACTTGCATGCCTTTCTCAAAGGGAGCTCTAATTTCTTTTTCTAGTAATATAAATTAAAATGTTCTATTTTGACAGGCAACAAAGTAAATCCACGATTAGACATTAATAAGCAAACTGTCTTTGTTCTGTGCATACTGTAGATACTAAGTTAATCAATAATACTAGTGCTGTGCTAAAAGTAGATGTTAAAATCCCACTGTAAGCAGCTACCCTATGGCTGATAGGTGGAATCATGCATCCCCCAAAAAGACATTCTTACATGCTGCATTGTCTACCACCCCATTCTACAGAATTCTACTGTACTCCCAATCCACATAGTTTACTTTTCCGATTTTTTATATATGGGGTTTCAAGCAATCTTAAAAACTAAAAGGGCCACATAATTGATCATCTCAGGTGTTAAAAAAAAGAAAAAAGTCAAATGCATTGAGTAAGGGTTTGTTACTACACTCTTTTTTATTGATTGTGAAACTGTGATGTGGCTATGGGTGGCTGCTGTACCCCAGGGTACAAAAAGGCAATAGATTAACACTAACTATATATATATATATATATATATATATATATATATATATATATATATATATATATATATATATAATCTCGATTTTTCTTTGAATTTACTTCCAAAGCAAACTTCTGAAAATAAAGTATCATTAAGTTGCAGTTCACACAAGGATATTGCATTACAAACTGTATTTTTAATTGGAAAAAAAAACACTGTTTCAAAATCAGAGATTTTAAGACAGGGGTTGATTATTTATTTTATGTTGAATTGCAGTGATAGTTCTCAGGGGTAGTAACACACGGCAGTCGTTTTAATTGGAAGATCGTGGCAAGAATAATACTCTGTGTACTAGTGAAAGCTTGTTTTTAGCATTTTTATTTGTGTCGTATTCATTTAGGGTGTATAGATTGCAATAATTACTTTTTGTGATATTTTGACATTTCAGTGTTCCAGGTTAAATTAATTAATACAAAACTGAAAGTCAAGGAATGTAGATGAGCTTTGGTTGAAAACTGATAGGTGACCATGGGCTAATTGCCTTAGAAATGTTTATTGCGGTATACCCTAGTTAAAGCATAGCAAAAAATAGTGAATGGATACAACTGTAAAAGAACACACAAAGGACTATTCAGTTGGTCTAAACACTGGTAGATCTAAATACCACCCACTGTTTAAATATTTTTTTTAGGGTCAAACCTGGCATTTTAATACAAAACATCCTCTAAGGAGACTGCTAGGGATGTTGGTTTTCACAAAGTCCCCTTTTAAAGATTTAAACAGTTATTTAGATCATCCACTGTTTATATCAACACTGCAACGTTCAGCAAAAGCTGTGTTTGAGAAAAACTTTCCTGAACACGTGAATTTGGAGTGAATGGCGAATTGCAGGTCAATGACTAGTATGCTGGGTGTAAACATTCCTAATTGCTCAGAGTGATGCAAATGCAGCCACCCGGCAACGTACTATAAGAGAGACTTCACAGGCAATATGTTAGTGTAGGAAAATTACATCTCTGGGTAGAGCTCCTTCTTCTGGAGAATAACTTATCTCCACACTGCACTCTGATTGGCTGAGACTGAAGAGGCATTAGTCCAGTCAGCATCATACTGCTGAAGCAGAGAGCAAGGTACAGCAGGGAGGCACTGAGCACCAGATACAGCAGAAGCAGCAACGGTTTTTATGAATCTGTAAGAGAGGAGCAGTGCTACATAAAAACTAACTGTGGCCTTGCTCATAGTGAGGAGTATTTTTTTAAACACTACAAGTGTTGAAAAAGATGTACAGTATCTGGTTAGAGTAGTAGGCTACCTGCCTCATCGGTCAGTGAGTCAAAGTGTCCATGGAGATCTTTCGCTAACACCTACAGGGCTAGCTAACTGCAAAAACGCCCCGTATTCTATATTGTACAAAAGAGAGGTCAGCCGATATGGGTAGGCAGGGACAAGACACCACAAACCCTGGGATGCGAGTGCAGCATTCCCAGAGTCGGATGAGCCTCTCTGCGTCTTTTGAGGCACTGGCTATTTACTTTCCTTGTATGAACTCCTTTGATGAGGAGGATGGAGGTAAGATTATTTTGCCTTAGAAACTTTCACTAAGATGTGATGCATCCCTTATGTTGGTATAAAATGGATATCTGTGTTTATGAAGTCTGTCATGATTATTAATTATGTGATTGGCTTGTTAAACATATTGCTGTTGTGTGAGCAAAACCAGGACATGTGCACAATTATTAAATATATCCTTCCATTAACGATTGTAGTGAATATATTTTGGTATAGAACATTTGATAATTATATATTTTAAGGAGGGACATGTTGGATGAGTAATTTTATGCGTAACTCACTGTATACCAAGAGTCTTGTCTTATTGTGAAGACAACCTGTTCACCCCTGATGTAGAGTAATTCACTTTCTGCTTAATTTCTGTCTTGCAGTAATTTATTTAATTCCATTATAAATGGTCCAAAACATAGTTTATCATCAGGTTTATTGAAAGAGAGCATAACAGCTTTGCTTTAGCATCTCATTGGTCTAGGTATTGCTGGTATTTTGTAATTTATTTGTTAATGAAAAAACAAGAATTAAGCTGAAACACTTCAATCTGTTAAGCAAATAGTTTGATCAGCTTTACAAGTTCCTCAGACCCTGGGTGCTGTAAATCCCAAACTAATTAATTCACTTTGTTAGAACTTAAGCAGATAATTAATTATGCAGGAAAGGCTTTTTGGTTTTTCATTACCAATTGCTGTAATAGGCAATAAAGAAGCAGTAAGACTTGCTTTGCTTGCACTTTTTAAGCAGCCTGACGTTCAACGATTGCCTGTAACAGTTTTCTTAAAGCAATTTTAATCAAAAATAATGACTTGATTGTGGCTGTGCTGTGCTGTGCAGTCCTGGCCAGAATGACATGACTAATGGGGGAAGCGTAATAAAATAAATCTGGGCTCATTTTTTCCCCTGCTGCTCTGTATGTTTCCCTTCACTGTGTTGAAAACACACTAGCCGTAACTGAGATTAGATTTGAAGTGCTGTTGGTGTGCAAGTGTTTTTAACTGAGCATTAAAATTGCATGCTTTATATTGCAATGTTCTATTCAGAAATGTACATCAATGTAGTGCAAGGCAGGGTCTCAATTAAGTGAAAGTAGGTCTAGACTGGGCTTTCACAAATCCAGCCAGTAATCTCTGTAAGATCTCTGTCATAACAGTGGCACCTGTATGGGACATGAGAAAACTGCCATACATCAATGTTACCAAAAAGCTGACCCTTTAATTCATTTAAGATTTGCTTTATAGAGATGGCAAATGTAATACATGTAGTGCCTTTTTAAGAATCATTATAATTATGGCTTGTATTTAATTGCCGATTTCTCAATATTGCATAATGGTATCCCAATGTGTAAATTACTCTGCATGTTTATAAATTACTTTGAGATCGGGAAATGTTTTCTTGAACTTAGTACACTTCATGTGTGCATCTATAAACATGCACACTCTTACACACCGACTCAAGGAAATGTTTTACGCCCTGTGATTTTGCCCTATGCTCTGATACAATATTATGTGAGTATTGCCTGGTAACCAGCACCAGAACACAGCTAGACCCTCAACTAAATGGTCAGTAACAGTACAGATCTGGTATCTCCTTGCACACCAATGCTTTGCTGGGAATAACATAAAATACAAATCGGTTATTAGAGAACATGTTGGTATTACAACCCCAGAGACTTCCATATGCATATCAGTGCCATTTTTCCTTTAAATTGTGATAGAAAAACTGCTAACAGGATACAACAATAAATAATACTATATTTTATATATCGGCAACATGTCATTAAATAAAATATGTGTATAAGATGTATAAAAACAGTTGAAAATGATGATGTATTTTTTTTTTTTAATTAAAATGAAAGTAACAAAATTCATAATAAAAGACCCAAGATATATTAAGATAAATACTGCAGTGGCTATGGTTTACAGTATAAGCACTTGGGTTACATAAGTTACTTAATATGTCCATGTAATCCAACTGCCTTTACCATTAACACTATTACAACAATGTCACATTCCCTTTGCAACCCAGGTGCTGTTTCACCACTTCAACTCTCAATCATATCTCTGATACTTTAATACTTCACTGCTGAGATGATACTGAGTTCATCTCAAATCATTCTGACCCAGAACCTCACAGGGGTCTGCAGAAGGTCTAAAAGACATGGTGATCATTGTTCATGAAAAATGCTCAGTATTGTATATCAGATCAAATACAATTTTGTTATTGTAATGTCATTTATTTCATGTTGCATCTAGAAGAAGTCAATGTGTGGTAATTTTCCACAGAAGCCTCTGATTAACAAAGCATTACAGTATGTAACCTTAAAATAGACCACAGATAACTTCAATGTCAAATTGCTTCAAACTATTCTTATTCCTGGATTTGACATGAGACCTTTTTTAATTTAATGAAAGTGCGGTATATAACCAGCTTTTTGACTGTCCCTGTATGAACCAAATCACAAAAAGGAACATCTTGGCTGTTATGTTTGCTATCTTATTTTAGGCCCTGTCCACACTACATAACTGATCTGGAGAACCGTACTCGAAACGGTTCTAATTAATCCAGCTCAAAGCGTCCACACTGAAGTACCGTTTCATGTTTAGTCAGGCTTAATGCATCCACACACCATTAAAATAGTTTGGTTACAGTTCCTAGCAGCGCAATGAACAGTGGAAATTAATACAGTAGTATTTTATTATAAAATATTAATAGAGATCCATATTGCTAAAAAAATAATAAGTATTTTGGAAAAAGTAAATGCGAACACACACAAGTAGGGCTTGAAGTTTTCAGGTTTTATTTTTAATGAGGTGACTTCCCTTTAAACAAGTACTATACATTTCTTTCAAACAGTAATTTTCTGCAATGTAAAATATTAGTTACATATCAGGGGGTTGCAGAATTGATAACCACATGTAAAAACTGCATGTCAATCATATAAAATACTAATTTACTCATATAGAAGCATGTTTAAATATTTAAATTGCAAGTTATTCCATTTAAGAACATGTGAGTATAACATTGACTTCCACAAGGTCTAAAATCAGTGGTTTGAAATGTTCTGGCTCCCAGTCCTCAGCACTGACTGCTAAATCACACTGCTTCTGAAAGGAAGAATACTTATGAGAAAGGGTAGATTTAAAAGTGAATACAATATGTATTTTTATTTTTTAAAGCTGGGAATGGTTTATACTGAAAATAGGACTATGCTTTGGTAAGTTTGACATTCACTATCACAACAATGTGTAAGTAAATATTCCATTGATCTTTTATTTGGTTTTATAAAAATATCAATTCTTAGAATTACTTGAGGAGACAAAATGGCGGAGACAGATCTGAGAGCAGTAAATTAGACCTCATTCAAAATTCATTAAATGCAGATAGCGGTGGGAACAGCTGAGCACTCGATTTGGTTCTGGTCTAAAAGCCTTTGCTGTTTGAAATTCTCTATTCCCTTTCCATTTCAATACATTATACAGTAATAAGCAGTGACAAGCCGTCGTGCTTTCATTGAGCTTTAGCCTCTGGCTCACAAGTTTAACCCTCATAAAACCACACCATTTATGATGAAACAAGGAGATGATACATGAAACAGTTTGCAAATTTCCAGTGATCTACTACAGTGATGAATAGGAGTGTGACACTAAAGAAGACCATACACAAAACTGTATCAGGTTAATGGAAAAAAAAACAGACTTTGCAAAATAAAATCCCTTTGTGTCAGCTAGAGGTATACTACAGTATAATGACAAGCTATAAACTTCCATTGGATCATTATTATGTATTACAAATGTTCAAACATGGTAATAATTCTAGCTATCTTCTTTAAAAAATAAAAAAAAAGTATATAATAAGCTTTCTTTGAAATAACCTCTTCATTGCTAAGACAGATGGAACCAAATGGATATGAATATTTAAAAATTGTTCATGAGTTCCTCCCACTCTGGCCCAGTGCTTGATTGACGGTACGACTGCCCCATCAGGAAGAGTGCGGTCACACCCTGACCTCACTGGAGTGTAGGCTCAGGTTGCCCAGTCCTGTCACATTGATTGGATTTGGATGAGGAGCAGGTTCAATGGAGAAAATCAGCTGTCACTTTGCATTACTTGTCCCACGTGCCTTTGTCCTTAAGGGCTGTAGGTGGTTCATGCATTTGTTCAAGAAGCTTCCTCTTGTCTGAAACAATACATTTAAAAAACTTGCTTAACCTAAAACTGTCAACACACATTGACGTAAGACAGGTGTGGGCCTGCTGGTACAGTATCAAATAAATTCAGTTTGTTCATTATTTAAATACTTAACCAGTGTTTGCACAATGTAACATCTTGTGAAATTCACCGTTAATGGAACCAGATTCGTTATCTGTTTTAAATGTAATAATCTGTCACGGGTAACGAGGATGTATTTATTTTAAAATCTTTCCATGACCCAGTTTGGTTTCAAACAGTAATCTGGCAACAATCACAATACACACACATGTCCCAAACCCAAGAGCTTTTTTATGCCAAATTATTGCTTTTAGCATATATTAGCTGCAGCTTAGTGAATTTATGTATTACTTCAGTTTGACCCAGATGCAACACATTAAAGGGTACATAAGGACCTTTTTATTTTATTGTGTTACATGTTCTTATGTGTTGCTACAACTGTTTACATAAGGTGTGTGTATTATTTAAAAAAAAAAAAATGGTTTTACATTTTGACCACTTTTTAAAAAAGGATTTACCAGTAAGCAGGAGGATGATGGGAAATGTAGTTCTGAGAAGTTCATGCGGGTACATGGGAAGCCATCTTGAGGCAGGGAATGCAATTTAAAAGTTTAACAAAGTAGTCAAAATGTAAAAAATAAAAATAAATAAAAGCAATACACACACCTTACGTAAAGAGTTGTAGCAACACATGGGAACATGTAACACAATAAAATAAAAAGGTTCTTATGTAACCTTTAAACAGTGCTAAAATATCATTACTGCCTAGTATTATCTGGAAATGCATTTGTATTTCACTATGGAGCAAATACAAGATTGGCTCCATATACAGTAGTTTTTTTAATTTCCATTGGTTTCTGAATCTAAGCAGCTGATTCCAAGAAGAAATCGGAACCAGTTTTATTAATGTTTCTCTCATTGTTGTCTTGACAGAAGCGGGAGGGAAAAAACTGCGCAGCACCATCCAGAGGAGTACGGAAACAGGCTTGGCAGTAGAAATGAGAAATCGGATGACCCGGCAAGCAAGTCGAGAATCAACCGATGGGAGCATGAACAGCTACAGCTCAGAGGGAAAGTAAGTAAAACTCAACCAGCAATGGCTGCCTATCATCACATAACACTGGGCTTCAGATCTCCACAATTTAGTATTAAACTACGTGGTTATATTATTTGTGAACTATTTAATGGTAATTAATGCTTAAGCTTATAATGTCCTTAAATTATACTTTTTACAACAGTACTCAAAGCCTGTGGATGGATCTGGTGCACTGCTGCTGCTCAGGTGAATAGGGAATACATACAGAGAGTTTATGAATGTTATTCTTCTATCCACAGCCTCATTTTCCCAGGTGTACGATTGGCATCAGACAGTCAGTTTAGTGATTTTCTAGATGGCCTTGGTCCAGCTCAGCTTGTAGGGCGCCAGTCGCTGGCAACCCCTTCTATGGGTAAGTAGCCCTTCTTCTTTGAAGAATTTGTATCATATATAAAAGAGCCTGAAAATAAAAGTATAAAATAAAAGGCCCAGATTTATAAAAGGATTGCGCATGTTTTACGACCGTAAAATGGGCGCTGAGGGTTCTGAATTCTTGGATGGGATTTATAAAACACATGCAATGGCATAAACATGCACTTAAGACGTGATTTGCGGGGGCAATGTCTCTGTGCGCTTTAGCCCTTGATGCATATGTAATTCTGTATGTACGTATTTGGGACATTTCTGAACGAAACCGCTAAAGGGGGATTAAATATTAAATATTCCGTCTAATTTATTAAGCTGCCGGTAATTGCGGGCCTCATATTTGCTTGATTATTTTAAGAACTCTGAAAAGCAGGCGTTAATTTGCCACAGTCAGACAGTAGGCTATATAAAAGGCAAGGTGATGTGGGAGAGTTGTCTGCAGCAAAAAGGAGACATTGTTTTCAAGGACAAAGAAACATTTAATAACATTTTGCAAAGAGCTAATTTTTTAACCCTTCTGATCAAGTCAGCTTTTAAATTGCGGTTTATAATACCATATTGTTTTGCAAACTAATTTTCAATACATGTTTCATAGCTTACACAACAAAAAAGAAAGTCTGCAAATAGAGAATATATTAAGGTTCTTAGAAGCACCCAAATAGGTCTCCCCACAGTGGCAAAGCAAGGTTCTAACGAGAGCCTTTACTTCTAGAGTGTAGGCATTATTAAAAGAACGGTGGAGGAGATTAAGAAAAGATGGAACGATATTCCGAGGCGTACAAAAGAAAAAGCCTCATATACAATGAGGGCTCATCCTCCACCGTTATTTTAGTAAAGCCTACAGAATTGATGTTTTGTAATATGGCATTCTGGTATTTAACAATGTTGGTTCATGCAGTATTGTAAAATTCGAGTTTGAAAGAAAACGGTAAAAAAAAGGACAGAGGGATAGATGACGCAGTTAGTTTGTAGCTAGAGTATATACAGTACAGCTGGTTGTAGGCACATCTGAATAATGTAGCTATATTATAGACCATACAGATATGCTTTATAATCATACATAGAGTCAGAAATACAGATATACATAAGAAATAGGAGAGTTGTAAATGCATACGAATTTAAGAAGATATAAGTCGTAGCTAAACTGAAGACTGTTCGTACGAAGCTGTTATTGTTGTTGAACATATTGCTGTACAATGGAAGGATTTTCCACCCGTTTGACTGCCATGGATGTAAGTAAATACAACGTATTTTTTCTGAAGATTGAAAAGTCTATACCCCTGGAATTATTTTATACAAAATAAGAAGTTGAACTAATATGAGAATTCTCCAATTCCATATTGGTAAATTTCAGTGTTCGCTTCCGAGCATCCTCATCACCATGGCTAGTACCAGGCTGAGGTCTTTGTGTGCCATTCATTTTCTTTTGGAATGTGTAGTCTACACACACAGGGTTGACCCAAACCCGCTATTTATTGTGAGAGGTGTGTAATTCTCCACCGCTAATTGCGGTGAGGGGTATTTAAATTGTTTGATTGCGGAATCGCCTGCTTCACCTAATTAGTCTTATAAAATAGGTTGTTATTTTGAAGGCTTTGAAGGCTTACGTGGCTTTTTGCGGTCGGTTTTTCCCCTTTATAAATTTGGGCCTGAATCTTATTTTGTTTTTGCTTGTTTTTAGGTGACATCCAGATCGGGATGATGGACAAAAAGGGACAGCTAGAGGTGGAAGTAATCAGAGCCCGTGGCCTTGTTGGGAAACCAGGATCAAAGGCACTGCCAGGTATAAGAATCAACCATTCACTTAATAACTATAGGAGCTTCAATTACACTGATGAAGGCATTAGACAAAATGACTAGTTGATATAGGAGTTAATTTGATTCAGCTTTGCCCAATCCAGGGTGGTGCTGTGGCTTATTAGACAAAATGACTGTCTAGTTGATATAGGAGTTAATTTGATTCAACTTTGCCCAATCCAGGGTGGTGCTGTTGCTTATTCCTTTGGGATACAGGTTGATCAAATAAACCCCTTGTTTTCTTATAGTTTTACACATTCTTTTGTATTCTTGGTTTAATTGTTTCATTATGCCTACAGATTTTACATATTGATATTGCTCATTTTGATTGATGTTGTAAGTATTTAATATAAATTAGAAGGCTTCTGTCAACAGCAACCGAAGTTGTTCAAAAGACTCACTAAGATTAACTCTTTTAGTTCTAGCATTTTTTCATATCAACTTGGGACACAATAGGAGAGACACAATTGGAGTTTTATCTTTTAATGTTTCCCAGACAAAGGATAAAAAGTATTTAAAATTAGAAAGTTATTGTCCACAATTGTAAAGTTTTTAAAATGTTCTCTTGGTAAATTGTAATTTTTTCTTAATGTTTCTTTACTTTGTCTCTCTAAAGCTCCCTATGCTAAGGTATATCTACTGGACAACGGAGTCTGTATAGCCAAAAAGAAAACAAAAGTAGCAAGAAAAACTCTGGATCCCCTCTACCAGCAGCAGCTGTCATTTGAGGAAAGCCCAACTGGAAAAGTCCTACAAGTAGGTTTACTGTTTTCACTACAGTTACAACTAATTTGGAAGCCAAACTGCATGAATATTTACCACCAATCAGAAACACACTAATATTTAAGAGGATTTAATAATAGCTCTGATGAAGGTTTGGATTTGTTCGATTTAGTATTCTAATAACCTTGGTAGTCCAAACTGTATCTGTGTCAGGTAAAATTTTCAAAATAGCTTTGTCTTTTTCAATTCTTTATCTACAACCCTTTAACCAAAAACTAACAAATGTAATTGTTTCATACAGAGTGAGGTGAATATGAATTACATCTATTTTCTATATATTAAAGTAGTAAATGATGTAGTAGTAACATTTCGTATCTGTTTCTTTGCAGATTATTGTATGGGGCGACTATGGACGCATGGACCATAAATCCTTTATGGGAGCTGCACAGATACTTTTAGATGAGCTTGACCTGTCCAACATGGTGATTGGCTGGTTCAAGCTCTTCCCCCCCTCCTCACTGGTGGACCCAACCTTGGCACCTCTGACTAGAAGAGCTTCCCAGTCATCACTTGACAGTTCAACTGGACCTTATGCTCGCTCATAGCAGCCTGGAAACAAAGTCTTGTCATAGCAACCCGCATCCAAGTTAACAGTCTTAACAGGTCACAAGCCCTGGTTACACTGCATGCTTAATGTTGTGTCTTCTGAGCCCGTTTCTAAGGATGCAAAAGTGGTCCTGTGTTTTCAGAGAAAGTCGCACACATTGTGCGCCAGAAGGCCCTCTGGGGTAAACAGGCAGAAGCTGTGAAGAACTTACACGCTTGGAGTTCAGTGACACTAGGTTTTCATCCAATTTGAAGTCATGGAAAAAAAAACTGAGAACCAATTGATGAATTCAATAGAAGTCCTTTTTTAAATGTCATATCTTTTTGTTGTTGCACCCAATTGGGTCATGTGATTCTCCTGACCAGAAGCTTGGTTACATGCGCCAATAAAGCCAGCTACGGAAGAAGCCTCCGAGGACAATGACAGGGGGTTGGTAAAATCTTTCCAGTTGCCCTGTACCCTCTTCCTCAAGATATGCATCGTAATCTTAACAGCAATTCTGTACCAAGAGACTATTTTCAGAATTAATGGCAATACAGATGTGGCAACCATTGAATCTCTAGAATCTTTACACCAGAACCCAAAACAAGATGAACTTTGTGATCTAATATAGTAATTTCTCTGTTCATATATTGTATGAAATAAAAAATTTAAAAAAAAAACGATTTTTTTGCATGGACACAAATTTAGCTGAACTTTAAAAAGAAAAATGAAAAAAAAAACTATTACAAATTATTTTCTTGAGGCTGCAACTTGAAAAAAATATTAAAAACGGATCAGCCATTTTCAACAATTTATATTATTTTTAAAAATAAATTTCACTAGTGCATGGTTTTCAAGGGGAGTGAATGCAACAGCGTGATAAAAAAGACCATGTTTATCATTCTTTAGACCATTCATTAGTCTGTGTTTTTGCAGACCTCCTATTATAGAAAGCTAAAAAGAATACTTTTTAGCAAATATATAAAAAAAATCTGTTTATGTGACAAAGAGAAGATTAAAATAAATGTAAAGTATTTATTTCATTGTAAAGGCATAGGCCTTATAAAGATAAACATTATGTGCAAATTGTACACTTTTCTCTTTCCTAGGGTGTCCATTGTACTTTTCAATGCTACCTTTGTCTTATCCCCCTATTATGCGGCATACTTGGTTCAGGGTTGCAGGTTATTCTGCATTTCTGGGTTCGTTAAGTATGATTTTTTATTTATTTATTTATTTTTGTTAAATTTGTTTATCAAGCATGTTGAAAAGTTGTTTTTTTTTTCTTTTTTTCTTGCAACATGGCTTGGGCACACATTACAGTAACTCAGCATGTATTTGATAAAGAAAATAGTTGGAATTTTTACAATTTCTTGTACAGTGCATGTAATAAGTTACATTTTACCTCACCTTGAAATTGAATTCTACAGCAAATTAATGACTGGACTTGACTCTTCTGGCCACTGTTAAAGCATTTTGGTGAAACATTCCACCTCCCAGCATCATGGTTTTATTTCAAGAAAGTGCATTTTATATGTAAAGCAGGAGAGAGTGTTCAGAACTGCAATACTTTGCAGGTAGATTTTATTTTATTATTTATAAAGAAACGTAATAACATAACAATCCACAAACCGAAGAAAGTAGACCTCACAAGAGACATTCAGCAAAGGTTAAGAAAAACAGCAAAGGTTACATATGTAACATTGTTTTGCTGTAAAGTTCAATTTTACAAGCACTATTTCTGACTCTATGAAAGAATGGAAGGTGAACATGGTATGCAAAGATGAGAATGTGCTGAATGTGTTTGTTGGTTTTTTGGGGGGGAAATAAAGATAAATCATTTCCTATATTTTTGTTTATTTACATGCCAAGGCCAAACACCCCATTGTTATTTAATTTAAAAGATAAGGAAGAGAAACCTGAAGAGAACATGCAGTTTTTCTTTTCATTAAAACTTACTTTTCACCATTGGGTGGTGCAGCAAGTCTAATTTTTCTCTTTTAATTTTGGATGAAAGGTCAGTAATAATTGAGCTGTCATTTCATTAAATAGAATGCAAGACATTATTCCATTTCATGGACAGTTACGTGTTCTTTGACATGTAAATTTAACCTGAAGTCCTTTTTATTTAATTACTTTGTTCCTGTATCAAAAGCGTCTTCAAACTTTCATCTTTTAGCCCATGTACATACAATTGAAGCAGCTGCTTTAAAAAGAATAACACAAATAAGTTATTGAAAAGGAATAATGCCTCTGAAGATTACAAAGTCAGGTATTATCTGCCATTTTAAATGCCTTTTATTTTTGTGATGCAGTGTGTTCGACCCAAGGCTATGTCTTGGTAAAGTATGGTAGTATGAACTTTTATGTAAAAGATTTTTGAAAAAAACTGGAACCTAAACATAAAGTACCAGCAAAGTAAAACAAATATTAGAGCATTATCCCTTAAATATTTCAAATTCTGTAATCTTTTCATACTGTTTAACTGTGAGCTACAACTACATTTACTCACAACTGGTTCTTTTGTGCATATTGTTCCTATATAAATAATTTTTTCATATGCTTAGTATGAAGAAAAGCAGAGTATGGAAGATGTGTACATATTTATCATTATGCAGTATTTATTTAAAACAATATTTTTTATTTTATTTTTTTCACATAATGATGTCTCTATGATTTAGTCGTGTTTATGACACTATTCCAGTGAACACAGCTGTTGTGTACATAGTACAAAATAAGTAAAGGGAAACAACAATTGGAAAAGGAGCAATTAGGCCTGAATGTGACACCAACATAAAAACAAAATTAATTCTGGTAATGGTATTTAACACTGATAATAAAAAAAAGCTTTACAGAAATTTGCACTGGTGTTTTTTTTATTTTTTTTTTATTTTCCAATTTTAAGTTATTTTATTATTTCATGTTTAACAGATCTCTTAGCTCTCTTTTGCATACCCAACTTGTATTACTCTATGTGTAGTGTCTTTTACAATAATAACAGAAGGCACAGGGTCATTGTCCTGCTTCAATAACCCTTATTCAATGAATACCTCTCTAAATTAAATTATTTGATGGATATGCCTGTTTGTACATGACAGCTGTCAGGGGATCATCAGTGTTCACCAATTCATTCATCTAAGAAATGCACAGCATGTATTATAGTGGTTGTGCATTTTTTGTCCATAATTAAAACTAAGTGCCATTGATTGTTTCTGAGAACATACATTTGAGTTATAGTAAGATACTGTATGGTTTCAGGTACCACTGCATTGGGTAATTTCATTTTTTATTGTTTTGGTTTTTACCGTCTATGTACGGCCCAAGTTTACTTCCTTTTTTTTTTTGTTTTTTTTAAGTAGACAAACTAAATGTCTCCTGTTAAGGCATTGCCATAATTACAAACACAAATGGGCCAGTGACACAAAAGCCCATATCCTAAGTACTGTGCTAGACCACTGAGTACAAAACATATGTCTACCTTTATCAGAAACCAATACTTTAATAGAAATTGTAACTTAGACAAGAAACAATTGAGGTTTGCTTCTTACCAAGACAAAAACAATATATACTAACAATGAACATCCCTGTACAGATTGGTTGTGCTCGTGCAGTGGCAATTCCTTTATTAATCTTTACCACATTTTAACCAAGCTAGAGGACTATGAAAGTGATATAAGAAATGATCTCTTAAGTAACACTTGTATTGTCACCGTTTCATGGGGAAAAGCTTGCTTAGGTTTTGCATACGCTGAGTCCATTGTTCATTATCAGCTAGATGCTTTTCATTAGTGATTCCAACCAAAACAATATGTTCTAGTTATATCCAATGTGCTAAATCCTTTATATTGCAGGATTGAGATAATGACCAGACACGCACAGTGGTGCTGGGGCCTAGAATGTATGATTTATTTCCTATCCCAAAACCTGAAAATTATACAGAGTATCAATCAGTAGAAAAAGTATAGTAACAAATCCAGGTTGCAATAGACTTTGCATGTCATTTAAACCTAATATTCAAGCACTCTATAGAGCAAAGGCTCTGCAGTTTAGCTTATGGATTGCAGCAGGGGTGGGGACAACAGCACCACGACACAGCCTGCATCATCAGGAATTCTGGGACTTAAATCATCAATCAAATGTGGAAAAAATAGGATATAACCTCTTATAGCCTGAATTACCTGAGCACTTATATCACAGTTGCTCCTTCAAGAGCCTCGTATGCGTCAGACGTCGTCTCCGTCCCCAGGAGATAAATACAAGTGGCGAATAAGGCTCAGCACCATTTTCTTTTCAGGCCTGCTGCGTTGAAGTGAACACAGCGACATTGAAGGGTAGTGATTACATTTCTATTTCAGGGACCCATGTTTATGATAATAACCTAACATTCCCTTTCAAGTACGAAATGTAGCAAGTGAAGCCGTCGCAAGTAAAGGATTTGTAGCACCGGCAGATGTGCTAAAAAGGAAGATAACTGGCTTTAGCATTCTGGCCAAGGACCGATGAGGACCCATGGCATATATTCGACAGTACAGTGAGGGAGAATCCTCATGCAGTGTATATGCTGCAAGGTTATACAGAGTAGTAGTGAAACATAATAAAAATGTGTTAAAAAGCAGAAAAAGTATATATTCGACAGTACAGTGAGGGAGAATCCTCATGCAGTGTATATGCTGCAAGGTTACACAGAGTAGTAGTGAAACATAATAAAAATGTGTTAAAAAGCAGAAAAAGTGGCTGCTCTTAACACTCTGGTCCCAAAATCAGGGTTCTGCTGATCTACGACATTCAATCGGTAAAACCTGGTAAAAGTATGAGACGTGGCCCATACTGCAGCGTTGCAAATGTCTGTGACAGATGCTCCCTGGAATAACACCCAGGAGGTTGCAAGGCCTCTTGTGGAGTGACCAGTGACCTTTTCTGGTGGGGGCAGGTTGGCTAGATCGTATGCAATCCTGAATGTGTCTGCAATCCACCTTAACAGCCTCTGTTTAGACAGGGCTTGTCTGTGGAACTTAGACCTGAAGCAAATAAACAATTGCTCTGATCGCCAACTCTGGGTGCGGTCAACATAATACGCCAGTTCCCTAACTGGACAAAGCAAATGGAACTTTCTCTCCCTGTCAGACTGGAAAGGAGGTGGATGTAAGGCCTCCAATTCCACTGACTGGTTGATATGGAAAGCTGAAATGCTTTTAGCGAGAAAAGCAGGATTAATGCGGAGAATAACCTTCGTTCTAGCCTACGCAAAAAACAAACAAGCTTTTGTTGTTGAAAATGCTTGCATTTCACCTACCCGGAGGTAATAACAAGCAGGAAAGCTGTCTTTACTGACAGAAATTTCAGCTCTGCTGAATGTAGGGGCTCCAATGGTGGTTTTGTAAGCACATCCAGCACTACATTAAGTAGCCAGCGAGGGACAAGATCCTTTCTAGGGGGTCTTAACCTCCGAGCACCCTTCAAAAACTGTCCAGCCAGGAAGTGTGCACCTGAGGATACTGAGTCAATTTTAATATGGCAAGCTGAGTTAGCTGCCAAATAGACCGTAACCCTAACCCTAACCCTTCATCAAAAAGGTCCTCCAAAAATGGCAGTATATCTGACAAGTCGTGGGGTCCAGTTCACGTGACTGACACCACGTCAGGAATACACCCCATTTATAGCCATACTGGGAGCGTGTAGACACTGCTCTGGCATTCTGAAGCGTCTCAATGACTTTGTCAGATAACCCGAGACGGCTCAAATGTTTCCGCTCAGTGTCCAGACCCAAAGCTGCAGAGCTGTTGGATCTGGGTACCACAGAGTCACCCCGTGCCTGGCTCAGCAGGTCGTGATGGGCCGGCAGCTCCTACAGCTGACAGAACAAGAGCTGTGCCATCGACGAGAACCATGTTCTCCTGGGCCACTTTGGGGCTCCTAATACCTATTTTTCACTGTACAACCCAAGCCATTCCGGGGCCGTACCGAGCCCTCACAGTGCAGTTAAGGAGAGCTAGGGGTTTTTTTTGCACTGCAGACCTGAGCCGTGCTACTGACGTCACACGCAACGAAAGACAGTTGTTATTAGTTATTGTTATTAGTTAACTCGGTTTGCCAAAAGATGCGCAAACAAATGGTGTTCAAAAATTAATAGATCAACAGGACAGCTGAATCTTGTATCACTAAATTCTGTAAATATATTTAGGAATTTTTTTGTAATCCACAAATCTTACTGATTGATTATATTGACTTAATAAAGTTCAATTAGTTCTGTTGAAGTGGAAAAAAGAAAGTTTTAATATGATTTGCCAAAGATATCCTGTTTAAGGATAGTTGTTGTTTCTATAGTTGTTTTTTGTTCGGGGGCTTAAAAAAAGAAGCTGTGTGAGAGCAGTGAGTGCCGTAGTTGTATGTATGGTACAGCTGTATTTTGTTGTACAATATTTTTGTAAATAAATTTAGAATTGTTTTATATAATAAAGGTCAAGGATGAGAAGTTGGTATTCATTTTGTGTTTTTGAGTGTATGAGTTAAGTGTACCATATCCACAGTTTATGTCCATTTGCTTCAGAAATTCGGGCATAAACATTCTCATTTCTGATGCACGACTCCAGATCTTCCTAAACACCTATCTGCCCACAGAGAAACTACAACCTGCAGTTCTTCAGCGTCCTAAGGCTGTATTTTTCTCTCATCACGCTGCCCGGCATGTTGTTTGTTGTTTGTCTTTGTGAAGTGTACTGACTGATGCAATGTAATGACAAAAATCCTTAACCCCGCCCCTGCCCCGGCTTGGCTCCAGCTGGATTCAGATGTCTTGTGAGGCCTGAGTTTTACGGTTTGGTTCTCGCTCGGCTCGACAAATAGCCAAAGGAGAACAACCTGTACCCGTACCGTACCGAGCCCTCATGGGTTGGATGTGCCAGTGGAGAAGGGGTATAAGAGCACCCAGCCCTGATCTTACCTGATCTTCTCCACGCACAGTGGAAGCAGTGGCAATGGTGGAAAAGCACAGAGCAGAGTCCTGGGCCAACTGTGGGCCAGTGTGTCTATGCCGAGTGGGTGACCGCTCTCCACTAGGGAATACCAGTGGGACAATGGGTGGACTCCTGGGTCGCAGAGATCTATCTGTGCACACCCGAACCTCTTCCAGTTGAGGTTCACAACCTCTGGGTAAAGTCGCCATTCCGAACTGTGGGGGAACCCCCTGGAGAGGAGGTCCGCCGTCCAGTTCCTCACCCCTGGCAAGTGAACTGCTTTTACTAAAAGCAAAAGGTTGTGAGCCCATAGCAAAAGCTCCCGGGCAACACGATTGAAACCGAGAGACCTGAGACCCCCCTGGTGGTTGATATAAGCCACCACTGTGGTGTTGTCTGTACGTATCAGCACATGACTTCCTTGTATCTCTGGTACCGGCTCTGGTATCGACTGGTACCAGCTCTGGTACCAACCAGGGTACGGGCTATGGTACCGGCTCTGGTACCGAGCAGGGTACGGGCTCTGGTACTGACTGGTACAGGCTCTGGTATAGACCAGGGTACAGGCTCTGGTACCAACTGGTACTGGCAGAGCAAATCACTGGTACCAGCTCTGGTACCAGGAAAAGTGGTGTGCAGGTGAAGACCTGAAAAAGCCACTGGCAAACTGCAAGCATGCACTGTAAAACAGACAGGGGCTGCAGTTGTCTGCTAACTAGAAGAATCTAATGGCCTTTGTTGTCAGTGTAGCAAAGCAAACACAGCAACGGCATAGAAACACTCAGAATATTCTCTGGTCGAAAAGGCTTTTCCAATTCAACATCACAGTGTAGCTGAATCCCGGGGATGCCGGCTTCGCACAGGGCACACGCCTTTGAGGGGACTTAATCAGAGTCTAAAGCTATGAAGAATTAGCGCTAAAAGAGCAAAACTATTTCAAAATATAAAATAAGAGAGAGAGAAAGTTAATTAATCAACTTATCTCAATTTTTATGACTTAAAGTCAGAGCTAACTCCTTCATCAGGCAGGCACTGAGCCTTATGCGTCACTTGTATTTATCTCCTGGGGGCGGAGACGTCGGACGCATACAGGGCTGTTAAAGGAACATCTTTGATATAAGTGCTCAGGTATAAGAGGTTATATCAGGTAATGGTTACATTTCGTGCTTGAAAGGGAACTCATAAATTACACCTGTTCCCTCTGATAAACTTTCCAGCACTTCACATTGACATGGTTTGAGAAAATAGTACAAATAGTAAGATACTGTACAAATACTTGTGGCTTGAAGCAGTAATAATACTTGGAAAAGATGGTCAGTCATGTGGTTTAACTAAATATATAACACCAGTCAATTTGGGATTAGACGTAAATGTGATAACAGCTGAGATATGCTATGTACAGGGTGCAGAAACTGCTGTGACATTAAAGGGCCACTTTCAAAAGAAAAGTCAATTCCCAAAAAGATGTGATATAAAAATGGCTGAGAAACAATACATGACAGGGTCTCTTCTGAAAACATGATACTCCAGTTTGCAATTTCCTCATAAAACCCTCAAACAAAAACAAGTAATAAACAATTTGACAGTATTTAATCTATGGTCCCTGAGGGGGGGTGTAGCAGGGCGGCAGTAAGCCCTGCTTCTTTAAATGTATTTATTTATTTTCAGAACAGGGTTTCCCCCTCCGTCCCTGTGTTATTTTGTATTTGTTTATTATGATTTATTTATTATATTTATATGACGGCGAAGAGCTGTGTGTTCTGTTATTATTTCTGTGTTTAGTTATGTATTTTAAATGACGGCGAGCGCCGTGGGTTTTGTTATTGTTTTGTTTTATATAAACGTGGTCTGGCAGAGGCGAGATTGGTGCTTGTCCTCTGCCAGGAATAATTAGAAAACCTGTGCAGAAGGTGACCGGGGGATTATTAAATAATAGGTAGTTAATCCCTCGGTCACTAATATAAAAGCCTGCAGCTCTCGGCACTCGTGGTGGGTGTACGAGAGGAGCATAGAGAGCGAGGAGAGAGAAAAACGAAACTTAAGACATAGGATCAGTGAAGGCAATCTGCCCAGCCTGACCTGTGTTGTTTTCGTAGTATTTTGTGTTTGTGATTTTGTTTTGCTTACCTTTTTATTTCGCTCTGTGAGCAAGTGTTTTTGTGTTTAAATATTTTATTTATTTTTTGTATTTAAATAAAACGGCAGCCAGCCGCGTCTTTCTTTTGAAACTGCAGTGCCTGGTGTCAGTGGTTTACCTTCCTGCTTCTGCCGGGACGTCACCGACTCAGCCACCCTGTCACAGGGGGTATAGTGTCTGACAGGTAGTATAGAACTCTTGCAGAAGACGGTTCAGGTCTTTTATATATTTCTTCATAATTCCAGACATTTACCACCTTACTTGGTTAATGTTGACAGTTACCGGTAAAGAAATGACCAGATTCTGACTTTTACCGTAACATCTACATATAGCCCGAACTGACCTATAATCCAAATAATGAGAGAGAAACCTAAACTTAAAATTTAAATTCTATAAGTGTGTACATCGTCTGTAATATTTTTCAAATGGGTATAACTGTTTTTGATTTCATTATAAATATAATAAACTAAACCAAAGACTAGACAACGCATTTTCAGCATGGTACAGATTGCAACCAGTACCCCAATTAATAATTTGTAATAACGCTGACTTTAAAATCAGGCTGTACAAGATAATATAGTTTGAACACACATTTTAAGTATGATTAGCAATGGCTCATCATTGTGACAGTGGTGACACACAAGCAGATTATATGTATTTCTGGGTAGGAGAGGATCCCTCATGTCCTTTGTGTTCATCACCTGCAACATTAAGGCACATTTTGACAGGATGTAAGGTGGCTCTTAGCCAAGGACGGTTTACTTGGCGCCATGACCAGGTGCTGCGATGTTTGGCCTTAGCATTGGAAGACAAGCGTAACATGACCAATAAGTTGCCACCTGTTCCATCAAAACATTACACACAAAAGACAACATTCCTCCGCCCAGGAGAGCAACCACCAAGAAAAGGTGTTAAAACCAATCCTCGCCCAGGACAACTGGAAGCTGCTAGAGACTGGAAAATGCTGGTAGATGTTGGTCAACGACTTATTTTTCCACCTGAGATTGCCACCACAAACCTTCGACCAGATATTGTCTTGTGGTCTGGATCAGCACGCCTTGTTCACCTGGTAGAGTTAACAGTGCCATGGGAGGATGCTGTAGATGAGGCGTATGAGAGGAAGAAACTGCGGTATGCTCAACTAGCCACTGAAGCGGAACAGCGAGGATGGAGAGTCTGGGTTTACCCAGTGGAAGTGGGATGTCGAGGATTTGTGGCACACTCTACAACCCGGTTTCTCAGAGATGTCGGATTCAATGGCCAAGAGTTGCGTCGCACAGTGAAGAACTTATCTGAAGCAGCAGAGAGGAGCAGCAACTGGCTGTGGTTGAGACGGAAAGATTCTGGCTGGGGATCTCAAGCACAATAGAAAGAAAGAAAGGCTGATGTACAGGTAAGTAAGCTGGGCTGAGTTGAGTGGGGGACGGAGGGGGTGATGCTGGGACGCCAGAATCACCGTCGAGCCCTCTTGAGGTGTCGTGGGCTAGTCGACGAAACACCGAGGATGGAAGGTGCCCACTTGAAGACCCCAGAGATGTACCCTACTTAGCTCAATCCAGACGGTTGTCATGCTGATGCGCTGGGGAGACCGCACTATGGTTGATCCCGGAGCCAGCATCGCAGCCGTTGTGTGTGCTGATGCGCTAGGGAGGCAAAATAAGCTGATCCCTGGAGCCAGCATTACACTTCAGCCATCAACACCAGACAGAAGGATATCTACATCATCATATGGAAGGAAGCGCAAATGGATGGAGACACATATGGATCACATTAGTTTACTGTGAAGCTACGTCTTAGTTGGTGCTTATCTTGGCGAGAGCCAAGTTCAAATCAGCATGAAGTTTTAACATCTACTCTCATGTAATGGAAATCTTAAAACCCATGAAACCACAGGCACCAACATTATTCGAAGATATCTTGGAAGTTCCTTTAGAATTACGATATTCATCTTGTTTATGATGTGGGACATATTCCCCGAATATGATAATGATACATTAACATGTATTACAGATGTAACTGGATTCATTAATGAAACTGTGTGTCTTGAGAAACAGGGCAAACTGCTGTGTCTTGAGAAGGGGGCCTCTTGCTTGCTGACATACTAAACTATGTGACCTACTGATTAGAGGACCGGCGCCTGCACTGGATTAGGCTGAGCGGACAGTTGAATTCTGTATAGATAATTCACACGTGCAACAACAATCGTTTTGACGCAAGGAAGACATCAACTAGTGATGTCCCAGTGGAAAAGGACATTAAAACACTGTGAGTTTAAAAAAAGGCAAGATACACAAATGATCTCATGAAAGTGGCTATTTAGCAGTGAAAAGACTATAAATATCCAAGAAAAACTAAACATTTTGCGCTCCACATTGAATGCTAAGCAAGGTGCTGTCACTCTGCTAAGCAAAGTTGCAATTCTAAAAACTGACCCAAGACGGGACTCTGTCTGAAACGGACCTAAGACGAGGAAGCAAGCTGCAAGCGAGTCAATGACCACAAGCAACGAGACTGAGGCCCGGCTGGAGGACTGCCGTAAAACTTACAGAGACTTATCAGACAAACCAATCTGGGTCTGCTGTACACCTAAAACCACAGTATCCAAAAGAAACTGCCCTGTCACCTGCGTAGCTAAAAGATTCAGTGAAGAGGACAGAGTGGACGGGCTCTGTTGTGGATCCTATACCGAGGACTGAAGACTTTGTTGCAGCTGTTTGTTGATTCTATTGAGAATTTAAAGCTTTGTTTGACCCAATGTGGGATTGAAGACTTTGTTGCTGAGAGGAAAGCCTTTTATACTGGACACTTCAACAGACTGAGTTTCCAAACCAGCGGACCAAAAGTCTAAGCTTCAAGGAACCACTGAGTATAATTCCAGTTGCATTTTCCTTTCATGGAACTAAATTAATTAATTGTAACACATTCACATAGAATTGAACTGTTAATTATTTAGTTTGCACAATTTGAGTGTGAAATAACTTTTAGTGAAACGTGATAAAGTAACTATAAGTAAGAAGAATTTCTGTAAAAGTAAACTTCACTTAAGGCCATATCTTTAATCTATATACCATTAATAAGCTTGATGTGACATATTCTGGGGTTGTCTGCATCAGTTCAGTTGAGGCTGTGCTTGAACGTGGGCATGTGCTTGTGAGCAAGCTGCTAGCTACGTCACAGCTTGCTTGAGCTGCTGCTTTGTGTGTGAGGAGACAGGCGGTGTCATATTTCAATTGCCTGCTAGCCAGCATGAGTGCAGTGAGAGTTTTGAATTGTGTTTTGTGCTTAGAGACTAAGATTTACTTTCTGACTTTCCTGTTTTCTGTTTATTATATGTCTACTTAATAAAATACAACTATTGATTAAGCATTCCTTGTGTCTGCGTGTGTATGTGTGTTCATAGTAAATCCTCAATCTTTGTAACATGTCAATTAAATATTATTAATAAGAGATCTAATCAACCCAGATAAACATTTAATTATCAATTATTGAATTGTTCCTACAATTGACTAAAAATAGGGATTAGAAATGTGGAAAGTCTTGTTTACTTTTTACTTTTTGCAAATATTTTTCTTTGAATTGTTAAATAAATAATGACTTAAATCCAGGCAAAAAATGCATTAGACTTCTTGTCTGTTCTGGATTTTAAAACATAGGTATATATAGTGCTCCCCCTTTATAAAGCTATAGTTGGAAACCATAGTTATTACTTGACTGCTTTTTGTGTTCTCTCTTATTACAAACACTGTAGTTTGTTTTGATATTAAACTCTTTATTGTAACTTTAACCAATGTAGGTACAGTACACAGAGTTGTGGACATCTAAAGGCATGGGTAATATTGGTAATTTTCTGTACTGATGATTGTTTGGGCATGATTCACCAAAAGTAAACCTTTTATCAGTATGTTGACCAAATATTTTAAAAACATCTCACTTGATGAACATGTATCAGTTAATTAGACGGTTACAACCTTCCTTATTGTTTTTGATCCAAACCTTGTGAACAGGCTGTATCCTTCCTGTGGTTTCCTCATGCTCTATAATAAAAAGCAACCCCATTCGTCATCAGCTCTTAGTAGGACGATTAAACTGAAAGCTTTATCAGGTAAGTACAGTAGATTTGTCATTCCATCCAGAGATTCTGTTGGGTTGTCATTGTTTGTTTTAACATTGGCAAGAAATTAATGTTTCAGTGTTGTGAACACATTTGCTTTCATGGGATGAAAATATTAAGGAGACTAGAAAAAAAAGGGTTAAAACTGAAACTTAGATTTATGAACCTGATGCATATACCTGTTGGTTATTTTTTTATTTATTTTGTAATACCTGATAAATATTTATAATTGTATTATACTGTATAGCCTAATTTAAAGAACATGTTTTTTACAAATCCACCATATAAATTATGCTTTAGAGTTTGAATAATTCATTAAATTAAAAACCAATTTTGATTTGTTATTACAGTAATGACAAATAAATGGCAACATTAACAATTTACCCCATTGCATTTTTGTAAATTAAAAAATAGTATTTTTTTTAAGGATATTGTTAACTCTTTGTAAGCGTGTACCTTTTTAGCTTTTGCCTGCATTCAAGAGAGTCATAATACTTATATATTGTGACAAACTATAACATCTGATTGGGACTTGTATATTAGACTTTTTATAAGACTAAACATAAAACATATTGCATGTGTTGTCATTCATTAAACAATCAGTCAAGTCACTTCCACATGTTGTGTGTGCTGCTTTTCACATCATTTTGCCTCTAGATTTTTGCAACACAGCTATCTTCAGAGCTAGAAATGTTTCAGCTATGAGAAATCATTATGAAACAGCTGCTTTTATTGTATAATAACTCTGACATTGCATGGAAGGTCTGCTCAGTTATAAAGAGGTTCTACAAAGAATCTAAACAAAGTTGTATGAACATGGAGATGGGATTCAACCTGTTACAGTATGGAACAAAAGTGAATAATGGCCGCAAATTAATATGCATTATTTATTTAAAAAAAATACATTTGTTGCATTATTATTATTATTATTATTATTATTATTATTATTATTATTATTATTATTATTATTATTTATTTTTTAAAAGCCACTATAATGATGCCACAATACAATGAATTACTGTAGTTGCTTATAGGAACAGTAAAATTGTTCTGAGAAATTCTTTACTGTTTTTATCCTGTTAATATATATATATATATATATATATATATATATATATATATATATATATATATATATATATATATGTGTCTTTGTCCTTGCAATGTTTGCTAGAGCCATACAACTTTAAACGTACCTTGTCAAAAACCTTACAGTATATGACTGTGTTTAATTAACTGTATCAAAACAGTTTTTGAAGTTGATACAGTATATAGAAAATGTAGGATTAGCAAATTTGTACTAGTAAAGCAACATGACAACAAATGTCAAATTGTCTAGCTAGCCATTAAAAAAATAATATGATGATCAGAAATGTGATTTGTCTTTTTCTCTTTTAAGTTTGTCTCTGAAACAGAGACCATGCCACTAAGAATAGCTGTGGCTCAGGCTTGGGCCGTCGCCTTGGAGCTGTACACCACAAACACCATGCCTGGCTGGAGGAACAAATTGTGTCTCTTTGTCCTTTGTTTTTTCTTGGGTCTGATTTTTGGTGGCCTCCTCTTTTGGGGATTGCATCTGTCAATAGGGTACACTTCTCTTGTGTCCTTATACATGCCTGCCATGACAGTATTCGTGACTGCCATTTTGTTTTTTTTTAAACAAGTAAGGTGCTTCAGTGTGCTTTTTCTTGTTTCCTGTGGAATGCAGCAAGGTAGAAATATCCTCATCACAGCCGGGACAGGCGTAGTGATTTTATTGAATGTCAGAAACACCTTCAACAACCTTAATGGCCTGGCTAAGAGTATAATATGCAACATGGAAGCAAAGAAATTATCCATCAATACTACTCCTATTGGCAAATATGTTGGAGTGATTAAATGGGTTTACGATCAAACAAAAGTGTTTAGTAATCTGTTGGACTTTGTTACGTTTACACCTGAGTTTCATATCAATCATACAATTTCTACACACAACTTGAATGAAAAACTACAAAAAGCTGAGCAGCAGTTAAAAGAGGTTTCTGAAAATGTATCTCAAATAATGGACAGAGTGTCCTCTGTCGCTCAAAAGGTTCTACCAGCGCTGGGTGTTTTGTTAGTTCTGATCGGCACAGTGTTTTACATCCGAAAATACTACTTCAATAAGACGTTTGAGAACACATCCATCACACCGCGGTTTATCCAGTTTGATAAGAAACAAAAGGCAGATGGAAAGCCCCACATACTTCCGCTCACCAAGAAGGAGAGAAAAAAGTATGTCACCATCCCCTCGCCCCGCTTATCGGTCAACGAAGGGAAGCGCATGGGGATATTTCTCATTCCTGTTCTAACTCACACTTCTGCCTGGGTTTTTTTCATGGGTGTTGATGCTCTTCTCTACTGGCTGATTTTAACAATAAGTAGACACCTCGAGGGCGTGCCTCCAATTATGGTTGCTTTGAGGATGTCAATAGATGTAAGTAATGTCAAGTTTTGTTTGTGACAGCTGAAGGGATGGGATAAATAAATTTTGAAGTTACCTTTGCAACAAAGCTGCATGCCTATTATGGTGACTAGGATATTTGAATTGGACTTGAGATCCTGGCTACACTTTATGTTTGTGCTATGCAAATATTCTGTTGGACCTAAAAAAAATATTTAAAGAGGCAGGGGTATAATGTAATGATAATTAGCCTTTGTTGAATACATTTTGCAGCATACTTTTTGTTTAACATTCTCCCATTAGATTTAGAAGTTCATCTTTTTCAGAGGAAATTTTGGGGCTAAAAATAGAAATGATGCCCACTTCCTATTAGTGACTCATGTTGTTCTTCTGATGTGTCAGCTTCTAAACCTAGACACAAACAAGTACCCAGCAATACAGGTATTCACATAACATGACATAATTATATAATTTACCCTTAACACATTGAACATTGGCCCATTGGATAACATTATTGATCTGTTACCATATTGTCATAATATTGAAAGAAAGCAATGGGGACTATTTTAAAGATCCAAACAGTTGCATATCTTAATCCTGCCAAGCTGAAATGTATAAATCTGTTTTGCGGTCTTCATTCCATTTATTATTTTAGCAAGGTTAAAAATGGGGTCCTTAAATCAGTCCTGAGTGAAAACAACTGTGAGATTTATAAAGGGGGGTGGTATGAAGATCCAGCACAAATTAGATCATTAAAATATACCTCAATGAACAACATTGAGCAAGCTCTTTATACTAATGCATTCTCAAAACTTTTACTGTAAGGAAAATCAAGCTGTTAATGCTACCAAACGTAAAAAAATGAAGCAATTAACTAAAGTACACTTCTGAGGTGTTTGTAACTAGTTCTGTTAAGCTGTAATTTCTTATACAAAAATAGCGTTTTGAAATAAAATGTGCCACAAATTATATTGTAAGTATTTTTCAAGATATTGTAGGAGGCTGTGTGGTCTACTGGTTAAAGAAAAGGGCTTGTAACCAAGAGGTCCCCGGTTCAACTCCCACCTCAGCCACTGACTCACTGTGTGACCCTGAGCAAATCACTTAACCTCCTTGTGCTCTGTCTTTAGGGTGAGACGTAATTGTAAGTGACTCTGCAGCTGATGCAAAGTTCACACACCCTAGTCTCTGTAAGTCGCCTTGGATAAAGGTGTCTGCTAAATAAACAAATAATAATATTGTGGATTGAATTATGCTTAATAATGCAACCTACAATACATTGTGAGAAAAAGGTCCCCAAATGTAGACTGGTGTTTTATGGGCTTTAGATTCCAGTGTTTAACTTGTTTTGCTTTGATTTTGTTCAAACAGAAGGAAAACCGAGTATTTGGTATCATTCCTGAAGCTTCCAGTTATCAGAGTGAGGATTTTTCATACAATGTGACTTTGTTTGAAAAAAAATGTATCCCAAAACCAACACTTTTAATCCAGAAGTCATTAGTCCCACTCATTTCAATAATTCTCATTTTAATGCTGCTTGGGTTGATGTCTGCCAAGTTAACGGAGCTGAAACTACTGGTGGTATCATCATTTTACCCTGGCCATGAAGATGAGCGCATTGAATACTTGCATGCCAAAATACTCAAGAAGAGATCCAAAAAGAAGTTGAAACCTCTTAAAAGCAGATTGATTGTTTTCGCCAAAAAGGTAAGTTCCAGCAAGAACGGTAATCAATTAGACTGGACTACATCTTAATGTACTGTAATTATATTCATAATGGTTAAATACTTTAATGTCATAAATTGGGCATTAATAAACAACAAACCCAAGCAGGATCTAGTAATTTCAGGGTAAGGTTTGAAACCAGCAAACCACATTTGTTTCTCTCTTGATCGTTCATTTAGTTGTTACAACAGAGAACAAAAAACACCTCCACTTGTTTTTGATTTCCAACCAGGTGACTTCTATAATTACTCCTCAGCTACCACTAGGAGCATTATGGGCACCTGCACAAAATATCTCCTTGTGTACTGCCATTCATATTAGTAGCATGCAATACAAATGTATTTGGATTCAATGTTGTAATGTTGGGGTGGAAATATAATATATGGATCTGATCGCTGCCATTGATTAAATCATTAAATACGGTGCTGCCTGACTTTTTAAATAAGTTTACAGAGAGAAATCCCCAAGCACTTTGTTTGTTGTGTGATTTGCAGACCCTTGATACACAAAAGCCCTATATTAATGATCTTGCCCGTGTGTTTTTTTTTTTTTCATCTGCCGGTGTTTAGATCAATGAAATAGACCCCAATGATTCTTGGTCCACTGCTCAGCCTATTGTATTTGAATTTTAGACTCTGTGACAGAAAGACAATGATTCTTGATGGTAAATCTCCCTCCCGACCTGTGAGGGCGCTAAGTAACGGGAACAGAGTACTCTGGACTGTTTGGCCTGACACTTCATTCTTAGGGTTAAAAGGAAGTCGGTCATTTAGAAAGGGGGCAGAGCTTTGGTGCATTAACTCATCGACCCGGAAGGGAAATGATGTGGCAGCCGCGGACTGGAGGAGCGGCTGCAATCATTTACCAAGGGGTCATGTGTGACGATATAAACAGGGGATAAAGCGACATAATCTGTTCCTTCGTTTTGGTTAGAGAACAACCTGGAAGGAGAAAATCGTGAGTGTTTTGTTTATTTATTGTTGTGTCGGAATAATACTGTTTGTGATTATTTAGAAGGCTAAACACGATCCAGGATCTGTCGCTAAAGGCCAGCACAAACCTGGACAACACTGCACTTTGTTTGCACTAAAGTACTGTATTTTCACCACGAGCACTAGAGCACGCACTGTGGATGGGCATTTGTGTTTGTGTATGTGTTACGTGTGGGTGAATTAAAACGGGACTGTTATTATTTCAGAGTCAACCCGCGGATTACAGATAAGCAATACACGCCGCTGTATTGCTTCTCGTTGACATTGTTATCATTTACTGTTGTTCGCCATCAGGCATTTGGATTACAAAATACAACCATTAAACAACATTGCACCTGGATTATAATTGTTTATTGATCACCTACACCTGCACACTGTTAGCCACTTTGACTCAGTAAATATGTAAATATGTAAAATAAAATTGAAAATGAATGAATTAACTTGTAACAATACATTCAGACAGCTGAATGATTGATTTTTTTTTATCTGAACCCAGGGTCAGGGTGTCAGTGATTAACAGCAGTATATGTGTTTTGTATGGTGACTGTATGAGTAATGTGTCCATTGCAGAATCATGAGAAGCCCAATACAGAAACACAGCAGTGGGAGTGGTATTGACGTTTACAACAGTTTCTAAAAGCTTGATACAATGAGTGGTCTTTAAACACCAAGATTATGAATTAGAAGTGTCAAGTAAAATTAGTTATTGCAACTTACACCAGTAATAACATATTTTCTGGTCACTTCAAGAGCTGACTGTACAAGCAAAGAAAGTGCTTGGGGATGTTAAACATACATGTTATGCAACAGATTTTATCTTTGAATTTATATATTTTTACACAGTAATGTTTTTGGTAATACTATTTTTGTTTAATTCCAAGCAATAAAACAAACATGTGTTGTGTTCAAATCTGTTGCATAAGTGTTTAATTGTTCTACCATTTAGAGTGGCATGTTATATCTGACAGCATTCTCTGTCTCCACAGCTGGATTTCTGGTTTCCTGTTTTCTCCTTCTTTCGGAAGCAGAAGGATAACAGGAACACATTGGAATTAGAATGATTTAATTACACTTTTCAGCATTCATGAAAGGAAACAAGGCTTTTGAGGGTGTGATGATTTGAAGAGCATTACTGCAGCTCCTTAGCAACATATTCGTATTATTATTACAGGAAAGCTTGACATAGAATTATATTTTACATATGCAATCTGCCTGTCATAAACCATCTGATAGTTAAGTTATTTGAGTAATACATTTTCTATTTTGTATGTCAAAGTACAGTATGCAGAAGCATGTATGTCAAGAGAAATTTTTATACGGTACGAATGCTTCATTATTTCTATATGTATGGCTTCTGCAGCTATTTGTACAAAGGTGTAAAGAAATGTTTAAGCAGTTACTTTTGAAAATGCAATCAACATGCAGGGAAGTTGCTGGTCATAGACCTTTATTAACTGCATAATCTATCAGACATATATTAACTGCATAATCTGTCAGATACTCAATAGCAAAGAATTACAGACCAAAATGTCTATCGGTTCTGTAAAATTAGGATTGTCCTGCATTAATAAAATTAATAAAAGTAATTATTGAAAAATGTATGCTTTTAAAATTAATATTTAACCTTACTATTCTGTAAATCTTTTTACCAAGTGCTTAAATGTATAATCTAATATATTTGTGGCTTTATATGTGTGTATAGCCACATAAATACAGCACTGAAGTTGCAAATCATTTATATAGTTTATAAATATATAACTATTTTATGCAGCACTAGTTTTTGCTGCTAAGGGATGCAAATGTTTTTCCTCAATATCCCATGAGTAATGCAGTTTTCTCAGAATTCCATCTGTGATCTTTCATATGTAATGAGGCTTCAGTGTACGTTTTGGTATTTAAGTTACTGTTAGGTCCTAAAATGTATTAGCAAAAGTTTTAGCAATTAAAAATATATAGTAGGCTACACGTGTTAATGCTGATTGTGCTGATTCTTCAGTAACTTGTTCACAGTGTGATAATACATTTATCCTGGCTTAGAGAAGAGAGCACAGTGCCTGTGTTGTTGTTATGATATGCTAAATAAAGTTGCTGAAAGTAATCAGTCTGCATCCAGTTGTTTGATTTCTACAACTTGTCATTCAAACCAGAGACTAGTTACTATTGCTGTTATAGTTATTGTATTGCCACTGACAGCAAACACTATTCTCGATTTTTTTAAAACTTTATTTGCTATACTAAACTTAAATAGATAGATTGAATATATAGGACAGTGAGAAATAATGTACATTGAGAGACAACATTCAGAGGGCGTGTACTGGAATGGACATTTTAATCAAGCAAAAAAAAAGGTAAAATGAATACACTATTTATGAATTTTCCAGCAGATTGATTTGGAACAGAGAACATAGTTTGAGCGATAACATTCAAGGTCCTTTACCAGAGATTAATGACCGCATGCATATTGACCAATCAGGTTAAAGAAAATATCTGATCCATTTTCAAATGAACGATTATGGGGGTGTGTGGCAAAGTGGTGAGTGAATACAGGTGAGTGCAGTGCAGAGCGGATACAAAACAGACAGACAATGATTTCCAGGTGCAAGGGTGTTTATTGATTTAATTAACAATGTCCAGAGCCTTACAGCGAACACCTGTAAATAATAATGTTGGAGTGATAAAGCGGCTTGTATCACTCGGTATTTGTAATTCCCCAGGTTTGACCTGTAACCAAAAGTCCAGTTTTGCACACCAACACTAAACACAAAACACAAACACAGTTCTTAGTGATAGTGAATACATGCAAGTGGTGTAATACAGTTCTCTGTGAAATGCAGGGGTGAAAGTGATGTCCGGGTTTATGCTGGCTTTCGCTACAGCTCTGGATCGTGCAACTGGTAGTCTATTAAAAAACAGACAACAGTTAACAAAACACTAACAAACACAAGACAAAACTCACGGTTCACGATACCGCACACAGACTCCTTGTAGGTTTTCAACACTAACCATTTACCAAGGAACAGACCACGTACGCTAAGTCCCCTATTTATATCCTCGCTCATGACCCCTAGGTTAACGAGCGCATCCGCTCCTCCAATCCTCGGATGCCACACCGTTTACCGTCTGGGTCATTGAGTTTGGATGCCGTAGCTGCGCCCCTTTCCTAAATGACCAACTTCCACCTACCCTACGGAATAAATTGTCGTGCCATTTAGTTAAGGATATTCTGTTCCCGTTACACAGTGCCCTCACAGGTCTAGAGGGAGATCTAACACCAAACACCATTCGATCTCTGTCACAGGGTGTAAGAATTATTGATGATGATGTGATCCTTTGATACTTTTTTTTTAGCTTTAAAAATGTAGCCATTGCCAATGGTTTTTACCCCAGTTTTCTCCCCAATTTGGAATGCCCAATTATTATTTTTATCCCGGTTCACCGCAGCAACCCCCCAGCGACTCGGGAAACAGAGGCTGAAACACGCGTCCTCTGAAACGTGTTCCTTCCAATCCGTCATTTTTCACACTATGGATCCACAGTGAAGCCATCAGACCTATAGTGCCGGAGGACAACACAGATCTGAATGGCTCCACTGCAGACCCGCAGACAACCTATCAGCCACAGGGGTCTCTGGTGTGCGTTGAACTGTGGATTGCCCTGCCGATCTAAGCCCTCCCTACCCAGGCGGCGCTCGGCCAATTGTGCAGCGCCCCCTAGGAACCCCCAGTCACGGTCAGCAATAACATAGCCTGGATTCGAACCTGCGATCTCCAGGCTATAGGACACATCCTGCACTCCACACGGAGCGCCTTTACTGGATGCGTCACTCGGGAGCCCCTCAGTGGATGTTAGTTAAAAAAATATTTTATTAAGCATATCAAAAAGCATACATAGTTCAATTAAGACTGTTTCTTATCAGAGCCTTTCTGCACAGCAGCTCTGGGTATATGGGAAGTGCACCAAATACAAAGAATATGTGCCAAAATTACAATACTTACACAGATTATTGCATGGGGCTATTCCCCTTGAGATTATAACACATTTTCATTTTGTGTGACAACTACCAGTTTAAACCGGTTTTGTTCTAACCTTTAAGCTTTATGTTGTACAAGAATAATACTTCCCATCTGGTAGCACGTACCCCACTCAGTCTCATTTCTTTTCTGCTGATGCTTCCCTCTGCTCACCACATTCCACTCCCTGGTGTCTGTGGTTAACACTGTCACAAAATGTCATATGTCTTGACTAATTCTAACTTATAATATGCAAAGCAATTACTGGTTGTGCATATTCTTAATTTAACTTTTAATGTGCAGCACAATCACTAATAAAGCTTCTGCATACTTACAGGGGTGACAGGGGTGTAAGTATAGGCCCAGTGCAAATAATTATGGATGCAAAATTAAAATTGCATTTGTAGCACCCACAAGATTAAGAAAACAGATAAAGTACTTACCTGCAAGAATAATTGAATGCTTGTGAAATATCTGAATAATGCATTTTTTTGGTGGTATACTAAAGTCCTGTAGTCTGGGAGGCAGCCTGTTGGTGGTGGCGCCGTCTGAGGTAGACAGATATAGACTGGCGTTGCTGCTTCAGAACTTCACTGACCACTGAAGCAAAAGCAGCAATACTGACTCTGTTTTTATTAATTTATATCATGCTTAGTATATTGATGGTCTAATGCACTTTTTTTATTAAATCATAACTTTATATTATGTTACTTCGAAAACATAAAAGCTCTGTTATTGTCTAATTGCTCCTTAAGAAGCTTATAAAAATAAACATGAATTACCGCATAGCCACATTGATATTTCTGAAGACTACAGGGCCACATGTTTAATGTATGGGTGGAAATAACTTGAATGTGACTGCATAAATGGTTATTTCTGCAGTATAGGCTAACCAAACGCCTTCCTTTCTGTAATTGTGTGCATTTTATTTTGAATTGTAAAATTAAAAGAAAACTTCACTGACCACTGAAGTAAAAGCATACCGACTCTGTCTTTCTTAACTTATATCCAGATAATGAATCTGCCACGGGCCTCAACAGTCTACACAAGGACCCATAACACATTGCGGCCAAGCAATTATTTTACACTGTGCCCTATGTAAGCCTAAGAGAATTACTCAACACACACAAAGAAAGATCTACAATAATGAGCACATCGGTCTGTTTAGTGGCCGCTCTTGCAGAGTAGGAGTACAGACAGCAGTAGTCGTTGTATGACATTTGTGGAGCACGAAAATACAAACCAAGCAAAAGTCAGAAGAGCAGCAAAGCCCTCTTGGCGCACAGAAAAGAAAAGAAAAGTTTTATGAGAATGAGCTGCGAGTCCTTACGGTTGTGATCATGGAGTTGTTTGGAAAAGCCTCAGCCAACATCAGTTATGTTAGTATCCTTAGGAAATTATATGTATTGGTCTGCCCTTTATAGCATGACATCCAGAAATTTGCCTCACACTCTGGAAAAGGTGGATTGGGCTATCCCTCCAGACATTCCAACTGTGGTCTGGAAGGAACTATAGGCTGTGGTGCAGAGAACACAGCACTTTCACATGTGCAGTCCCTAGATTGACGCTGAGGTCTACCTCATCTCTCAATTATGAGGTCAAGTATGACCTGTGGAGTGAGACGATAACACTTTAGCTGGGGTTGAATATGCGGGGTCTTCTTCGTCTTGCCCTTCTCTTCCGAACATGTTCCTATCTCTCCTCAACAAGGGCCAAGTGTCGACGCATCAGGAAGTGTACCACAGCAGCCACACTGAAGCCAATGCCAGGTTTCTGCAGGTGTGTGCTTTTATACAGCTCTTAGTTACTTGTTTCTGCAATGGTTTGCACCTTGTAAGAAGAGGTGTAAAGTTTTTGGAGGGTCAGCAATTGCCTAAGTGCAAGGCAAAATCCTTACATCATATTGTAATGCTTGCACCACCTTAGTATCCAGATCCCGCCCAATTCCATGCTCTTTTCTTCATTTGAATGCATTTCAATATAATTTGAATGAATTAATGATGGCAAAGTGCAAATTTGATAGCGGGTGCAAAGCCAGGTAAACACCATTCTTTACATACGCTGCATTTTTAGCAGCCGGTAAAATCAGACTTTACGGCTGCTAAACACGATTTATGGCAGCATTATGGGGATTTTGTACTCACAAAACATCACCCCCTATGACTCCAAACACATTTACCACTACTGTGCCTCCCAGTCTGCACCACACACCTCACAACATACCATAGGTGTGAGCTTTTCTTACAAAACCACATGCCTTCATTTGTGTCATTGCTTATTTGTACCTTACATAGTGTTGATAGGTACATGGTAAGTGGTTTATACAAAAAAATATTAGGAACGAGGGAAGACTTAACCACAGGGGTACCAAATCCTTTTCAATACCATACATACCACAGACTGTTATTCCTGCAATGTATGAACAACTTAAAACAGGGCTTTGCAACCTTTTTTTGAAACAGTACCCCTTCTGTCTGGAATTTCAGCTCAAGTACCCCTTTACAATTTTCACTCGACTGAATGGTACCACAGTTGCAAAAAGGCAGAATATTCTGATTAACACATTTCTTTTTTTTCCTGTTTATTTAATATATAATTTATGTCACAACAATTTGGGAGTGACAAACTGCTGGTTAGGACAGAATACCAAACAGTAGGCTTAATTCTTAAAACTTTTAATTACATGTCTTTGGATGGACAGAATTAAAAGATAGTATTTAGGAATCTCTTTGGAAACACTCATATTCGCTTTCTATTCAGCAAAGTTATTATTAATGTTTATCATGCTACCATTTACTTGCCATCTCAGCATAATTTTGTCTGCCATATAAAATGTTACAATATCAAAAACATTAACCTCAAGATAAAACTATAATAACTAACAAGTCAGTATAACTTTCTGTCGCTTTGCACTTGATGTACTCTTGTGTTTTCTTCCTTCGTTTTTCTTTTGCAAGTAAGAAATGTATCCATTTCAACCAGCCGCTATTGCTGTTACTAAAAAATGCAGCCGCATCTAATAAATACAACAAAAACCATTAAAGTATGAGTATTGTGATTATTATGTTTACTGGAGTATTTATGCAGAAATATTGTGCTCACTGATAAGTATTCAGTTATACGACAACTTGAAAACAGCAAAGTTAATAAGCTGCACAGACCTCTCTCCATAGGCCAAAGCACCAGACCCCTGCTTCATCCACCCATAAATCAGAGTGGAAATCCACTCAATCGAAATCACGCACGCTTACAGGTAGAAAGTACGGATATGATAGATTCTGTATTTGTTTGTTCTTTTCATCTGCGGTCACTTTGAGCTGCTAAACAAAAGTGAAATATGTATGCATAGTGGTTTAGAGATAATATATAATACCGTAAACAAAATCAATTCAAAACTTTTTTTTTTTTTTTTTTAACTTGATTTTTTTTGGTGAGTTTCTGAGTCGTCCTGCATACCCTCTATGACACTTAGAAGTACCCCCAGGGGTACGGGTACCCCCGGTTGAAAACCCCTGGCTACAGTATGGCCCATTTATGGAAAAGTCATCAAAGAACGAGGGGAGGGAGGCAGGGTTCAAGTTTAGGTTTATGCACACCTTTATGTTTAACCATATTCTAAGAGGGAGTTTGTCATCATTAGTACCTTTTCTACCCAGGCACTGGTTTACAACAAACTTCAAAGTGCAGTGCTAGTGGGAGTCGTTTTACGGTAATGAGGAGGAACAATGCTGATCATTTTGGAAAATCTGTGTTTATTGCCCAGTTTAGACGTCCACGTTTTGTTCTGAATTCTGTCAGATGCTGTGGTGTTTTGTGTCAGCCAAATTCAGTGATGGGACCACTCACCCTGGTACAGTTTGTTTTGGAATTCAAAGGCGTATACAGGAGCTTTTCAGATATTATATCTAATGCCAAAAGCTTTTTACTCATTCAGATTTCAGAATATTATAACTTTACCTGAGCATACAGTACCCAATTGTAATATATATATATTTTTTTGTTTTGTTTTGTTTGTTTATTTATTTTTTTATTTGGTATTGTCGAATTCCAGATTTTCTGGTTTGTGTCATCAGTTTGTTTCTTTTTCAATGACCTTGGGGTGTTCTGATATTATGGACTATTGTTAAAATGGTAAATTATATTTGTTGT
Organism: Acipenser oxyrinchus oxyrinchus; assembly: GCA_030684275.1. Lineage (NCBI taxonomy): Eukaryota > Metazoa > Chordata > Actinopteri > Acipenseriformes > Acipenseridae > Acipenser > Acipenser oxyrinchus. The sequence goes on from CM060250.1 coordinate 63,255,330, forward strand.
CAATCTAGTCTATTTGTAATTCTGTGTTTACTGTAAATGTAGAAACTGTTGTTATCATATCATACACAGCAAAAATAATAATAACTGGCAGGGACAACAACAACAAAAAAAAAAACCATATATCAAAGTTGTGGTTGGAGTTAAAAATAAAATGCAAAGAATGCAAGATTTTTAGTTTCGATTTTAGCATGGTACTTTACCAGCTATGCTGACACCATTACTTATTTTACTAAATAATCGTGTTTGCATGTTTTTGGCTGCCACTGAATCTATTTTGAAAATTACAAGCATTTTTTTTAAATGTGCCTTGCAAACAGTTTTGTATTTTTGCTGCACTGATAATTGAGCCATTTATCTTATCTCAACCAGACAGATTGAGTTTGTTTCGGTTCTTTAAAAAAAATAATTTGACCAGCTTCCAACCAGCCTTTCAATTGTAACCCTGTCCACTTTCAATATATTTCAGTGTTGAAAGGGGACATATTCCTGGTATTGGGCTCATTAACTCTCTAACCACCTCAACTACTTGTAAAATGCTACAGTACATATGTATACTCATAATGTTTCCTTCGATTTTGCCTGAGGAGTTTCTATAGCTCTGAAAATATGAGATGCTACCTTGAATGGTTTATGAGATATTCAAATTAGCTGGTGCGTCAATGGCAGCTAATTAAAAAAATCAGTTCTTACACTGTGTTTACCCAGCATTAACTAATATTAAGTCCACAGAGTCTGCCCTGCTTTAAATCCTATATCCAGGATGTCCAAGATGGATCACTTTCGAAAAAGATGCTGTATGGCCCTGCCCAGTTTCTTTCGATTTACCACATCCCAGAAAAAAGGGAGTCACCTGTAATATATTTTTCAACATAGAGTAATACATTTCTCTATTTACACTTGGGAGCATTTGCTGGGAGAAAGAGAAATTCTCTCATAAGCATTGCAGTGTATCCAGATAAAGCTCCCACCTGCAGCAATGATAATTTTTTTTGTTGCCACAGTATAGCCCCTTTCTCACTGGTGCTTCTACCTGGGTCCCGACCCAGTTTCTTGGCTACCCGGGTCACAATGCCATGCCAGTGTAAATCCACGTACCTTAGGATGTGGGTCGACACACTTTTACCTGGGTCGAGCTAGGCAACATGCATAATGAGAGCTTGTAAGCAGAGGAAGTAGCAAACAGCCACACCTGCGTGAAGATTTCACTTCCGCACGGAACCTGGAAGCAATTTCTGTTTATTCACGGTTTGCTTATTGAGGCACACAGTGAGCCAGATTGCTGCAGGGATGGTGTGGAGTGACGTTTGTTCTAATCAACATTTGGGGCGACGATTCAATCCAGAGAAGCTTGGATGGAAGCGTCACAAGCACATCTTCCAAACAATTTGCGAGAGGTTGGTTGAAGCTGGATTTCACCGGACGCCAGTCTAGTCCAGAGACAGTTTTAAAAAAGCTGAACTTGAAAGAGTGGTTGTGTGGACGTTTCTGCATTGCGTATGCACATTGTGTACTTGCTTCTGTCATCCTAGGTAGACCCTGGTTATTCAAAAAGCAGTGTGAAAACATTAAGCCGACCCAGATTGCTACTCAGGTAGGGTCCATTTTTGGTGATTTATCCCCCCTGAATGTGAATAAAAATATAAAAACAATCCACATTATTTAAATTGATTTATGGATGGATGTGATAAGGACAACACGAGGTACAGAAATGTTAAGTCATGTGTTTCATGTAAACACTGCATGGTGTTCTTTAACACTTTAACCAACACCAGCCCTTATCAAACCACACACTCTTGGGCTAAAAGATATCGTTTTATATCTGCTTCCCCTTCACTGTCTACTTCTGTCTGCTTTTTAGCCAATGGTGAGTTCACTATCCAGTGTCCGGCAGTATATTCTGCAATCTACTCTTAGTGTGCAAGACAGACACTTTATCAATTTAATAAATATAAATGTGCTGTACAGGGCGTTTTTTTTTTTTTAAACAGAAGCGAGCAGTTCAATGTAATGAGGAATTATACTGAAGTTCTGTAAGTTATAAGATCAATTTCAATTTAATCAGAAACTGAAATATTATCAGGCATTTCTTTTTAAATTTAATAACATGTAGTACAATGCCTGGAAGTGTGGATAACAGTATTCATAAACTGTAAAGATAATTTTACAAAAATGCAGTATAGTACCATACAAATGAACATTCATGAAATTCAAAACCGATAGTCTTAGATTTTATATATTGCACAGTACATGTTAGAAGTTAATTTGCATTAATCAATCAGTAATATAATGGACAACACACTTACATAATGATCACAGGCGTTTGTAATGCTGTACTGTAGTAATAACTTATTTAGCCAGGATCCAGGGTTTCACTACTGACTGTTACGAGCACTATGCAACACAAACAAAGCTGTAGCCTTAAGAGACTTTGCTGGTTGCCATGATACAACTATTTTATTTATTTATAAAAATAAAAAAAATTGCAGCGTCGCTCCCTGTTGTTGCAAGGTTGTTAAAATAATTTTGTAAAGAGATTTGGCAACATTTTTCAGTTTCCACATTAGATATACAGCACACAGATAATATTGAAAACATTAACATTTTAATGAAATTAACCTGATATTTTTAGCTATAAAGCAGTAACCCATCATGCTGGTACAAATTCCTTACTGTACAGTTTTAATTTTTGGTATTTAAAATAAATAAATAAATAAATAAATAAATAAATACTTTCTTAGCAGACACCCTTATCCAGGGCGACTTACAATTGTTACAAAATATCACAGTACAAAATATTACAGTACAAATTATCACATTATAAAATATCACATTACAGATAAGAGCAGTTGTAAAGTACAATAAAATCAGTAGCAAATAAGATAAAATTCAAATAAGAGCAAAATAAAGAATACAGTAAATAATTACATTTAAGTGTGAGTCCAACTATAAGCAGTTAACTTGTAGTAAAAATATTTGCTTATACAAGTAAAGTCCACAAAGAGAACGTAGTAAGTGCGATAAATGGATGAGAATGATTTCGAATAAGAGCAATTAAAAAAAAAAACGTTAATACGGATACCTATAAGAGTAAAATCAAATACAAGATACAGGAAGTAGTTATAATTAAGAGCAGTAGTAGAATACAGCCAGGTATGGAGCAGTTCAGTGCAAGTACAAGCTGATGCAAGTACCAGTACAACTGGGTGCCGTATAGTCCAGTGTAGTCAAGAGTTGTGAGGTTTACAGATGCTGTCTGAACAGGTGTGTCTTGAGGAGGAGCCGGAAGCTGGTCAGGGACTGAGCAGTCCTGATATCCGTGGGTAGGTAGTTCCACCATTGAGGGGCAAAGGTGGAGAAGGAGCAGGCTCTGGAAGCGGAGGAGCGGAGGGGGGGGGGCAGCTAATCTGCTGGTAGTGGAGGAGTGGGGGAGATGACAGTCTGGAGATAGGAGGGAGCAGAAAGGTCAAGACAGCGATAGGCGAGTACAAGAGTTTTGAAATGGATGCGAGCAGTGATAGGGAGCCAGTGCAGAGAGTGGAGCAGCAGTGTAGCGTGGGAGAAATGAGGAAGGGAAAAGACAAGGCGAGCAGCAGAGTTTTGGATGAGCTGGAGTGGATGGATGGCAGAGGGAGGGAGGCTGGCCAGGAGGGAGTTACAGTAGTCAAGATGGGACAGTACCAGTGCTTGAACTAGGAGCTGTGTGGAGAAGTCAGTGAGGAAGGGGTTAATTCTGCATATGTTGCTGAGGAAGAAGTGACAGGAGCGTGCCAGAGTAGAGATGTGCTCAGAGGGAGGGGTTGAGGGTGACACTGAGGTTCTTGATGGATGAGGAAGAAGAGAGGTGGTGGATTCAAGAGGAATAGAGATAGAGAGATCAGCTGTGTGGGAGGAAGAGGGGGAAGAAAAGGAGGTCTGCTTTGGAGAGGTTGAGATTGAGATGATGTGAGTGCATCCAGGAGATGGCCGAGAGGCAGGTAGAGATGCGGGAGGGGTGAAAAGAGAGGAAGATCTGGGCATCATCAGCATAGAAATGATACGAGAAGCCATGGGAGGAAATGAGGGGACGAGAGGCAGAGGGTGAGCCACGCCAGGACACCCAGTACGTGTGATCGGAGAGGTAGGAGGAGAACCAGGCAAGAGCAGTGCAAGAGTCTCAGGTCAGCGAGGGAGGACAGGAGAATAGAGTGGTCAACTGTGTCAAAGGCTGCAGAGAGGTCAAGGAGAATTAGGACAGAGGAGAGGTAGGTGGCATGGGCAGAGAGTAGAGAGTTAGTGACGGAGAGCAGTTTCACTGGAGTGTGCCGGATGAAAAGCAGATTGGAGGGGGTTGAGCAAAGAATTTGTTGACAGGAAAGCAGAGAGTTGAGTTATGTCACGCCAAGGGGGTTTTAGAGAGGAACGGGAGAAGGGAGACTGGACAGTATTTCTGTAGGGATGAGGGATCAAAGGAGGTTTTTTTTAAGATTGGGGTGATGCAGGCCTGTTTGAAGGCAGAGGGGAAACAGCCAGAGAGCAGAGGTGTTGAGAAGATTAGATGAAAGGGAGAGCAAGGGCAGCAGCTTGGAAGAGGTGAGTGGGGAGAGGGTCCAGAGCACACGTGGTGGGTTTATGGCTCTGAAGCAGGGAATAAAGATCAGAGTCTGAGAGGGGCGAGAAGGAGGGTAGAATAGTAGGAGTTGCAGAGGGTGATGGGGAGTGAGTGAGTAGAGGACAGGGGGTGGGTGGAGAAGGAGGCGAGGTATTGAAGTGTTTGTGTATGTCTGTGATTTTGGAGGAGAAGAAGGAGGCAAAGTCATCAGCCGGGATTGAGGAAGGTGGAAGGGGGGCTAAGGAGGGAGGAGAAGTTAGAGAAAAGTTTACGAGGATTGTTCGAGGAAGATTGACTGAGGTGAGTGTAGAAGAGAAGGAAGAGAGGAGCAAGCGATAGAGATCCAAGGCAGCAGGGAGATTGGTTTTCTTCCATTTCTTTTCAGAAGACCACAGTTCAGTACGAGCCGAACGGAGCACAGAGGCGAGCCAGGGCTCGGGCGGGCAGGTCGAGGCGTGAGAGGGCAAAGGGAGTTGAAAAGGAGGAGGAAAGGGTGGAGGTAGCTGTGTCTACAGAAAGTTGGGAGAAGGAGTCGATAGAGGGGAGGTGCAAGAGAGCAGCAGAGGAGAAGAGAGAGGGGGAGAGGGAATGGAGGTTTCGATGTAAGGTGAAAGAGGGGGTCGCTGGAGCAGGAAGGGATGGGAGTAGTGGTCAGAGATGTCAAGAGGAGTGACTGAGAGGGCGGGGGGGCAAGCAGTCCCTGGTGAAGACGAGGTCCAGTTGACGGCTTGCTGTGTGAGCAGAGGAAAGGGGGAGAGGCAGGGAGATCAAGTTAGAGGAGTTGGATTTGCAGTGGCAGGGAGAAGCCAGAGGACGTGAACAAGTTACAAGGATATTAAAGTTAGTCATGGTAGGGAGCAGTAGAGGAAAGGAAGTAGAAATGGCTATGGGAGTGCATAGTGTCGAGAGGGAGGCGAAAACACGAAAACAGACAGGTACGGGAGGAGCAAGAGCATTAAATAATAAAGAGGAAAAAAGAAAGAAATGTATGCAAACCTGGTCTGGAGTTGGAGCCTTCACGTTCGATGCTTGAATAGAAGATTTTGCAGCTGGTCCACGTTGGTCTCTCTCTCTCTCTCTCTATATATATATATATATATATATATATATATATATATATATATATATATATATATATATATACTTATTTACATCATTTCAGTTGAACAGTTTAGTATGTACATGTTATAACTTTATTAACACAAATTTGACTTTGTAAATGACTGTAAATAAAGCTCTTTCTGTTCAAATGTTTATTCATGTAATTTCGATTATAGTATGTGTGAACAATGTGTGTTCTATAATTAATGTGGTTGCCAAATGTGTCTTCCAGAGAATGAATGCGGACAGCAGATTCAATGAAAAGGCAAGTTTAATTTTTTAAAATAATCATTTTCAGCATCCACAATAGCAAACAAAAAGAAAACCTGGCCATCCTGGCACTAACTACAACTTTACTTTTTGTCCCTTACTAACCCTGCAGAAGCTTGTCTTCCACAGGTAAAATAATGCAGTTGAAATGGGTCTTCCGCAATAGTGCAGTATCTGTAGTCGTTTACTACATAATACTACAGACCTTTCTTTTGGCACAATCTCGGTCCTCCTGGCAATATTCCACAGTCACACCCAGGTAAGTCACATATCTTCAGGAATGTGCATCTACACCTCCAACTGTGTGTAATCCACAATACTTTTCTTGTTCTTTCACAGGTCTCGTCCACCAACAGGTATCATGGTAACTTCCCAGCCAGAGTTCCTTCCTGCCACTCAGGTGTACTTGTCTTGGTTTCACAATGTAAGTTTCGCTAAGGATTGTAGTTATCTATTTTATATCCACAAGTGAGCTCTGCCTTGATAATCTTCCTTTGAGATTTCTCTTTTAGGTGCAACAGCGCCACTCCTGGAACAGACAATTTACTGCAGCACTGAAGTAATCCACCCTGTATACTGCTGTACAATAATACAGCCACACCAAATAAAACAGTTTAAATTAAATGCAAACGTGTGGTCTTCTCTTTTACTTCATACAATTCTGCAGTGCTCCCTTTTTATTTTTATCAGCGCAGTACAAAGGGATAATACACTGCCTAAAACTAAATCAAAACAAATGTTTTTAGGCCCGCTGTGCCGGCCTGTTTAATAACACAGTCCTTTGGTTCGTGGTTAAAAACAAAACCCACTCACTCATTGCACAGCCTTTTATACTCCTTGGTTTTACTTGATTCTCAACACGGGTAGTTTGATGCAATTCTATTTCCCATTCACAATATCGCTGACCCAGTGCTGGCACTCCGTTTCGGCAAGATTAATTTTATCACCGTCCTGGCTACTCCATTTGTTTACCACAACATGATATGCACTCCAGCGCTCCACAAACCAACACAGGTAAGTCATATTTCTTTCTTTATAACCCTATGCACAATAATGAGAGCTGGTACTCACTGACTCGACTCTTCAGGTAGACAAACAGTTTCCTTCCTTCCCTCCTCCTCCTCCCCCTCCTCTGATCTCTCTATCTCCGTTCCTCTGGAATCTACCACAATCTCTCCCTCCTCCTCAGCTAAGAACCTCAGAGTCACCCTGGAACCTTGCCTCTCTTATTCCCAGCACATCTCCACTCTGGCACGCACTTGCTGATTCTTCCTGAGCAACATATGAAGAATCCGACCCTTCCTCACCAACTACGCCACCCAGTTCCTGGTCCAGGCCCTGGTACTCTCCCACCTAGACTATTGCAACTCCCTCCTGGCTGGCCTCCCTACGTCTGCCACCCGTCCACTCCAGCTCATACAGAACTCCGCTGCTTGCCTGGTGTTCTCTCTGCCTCACTTCTCCAACGCAACTCCACTGCTCCGCTCACTCCACTGGCTCCTGATCACTGTTCGCATCCAGTCCAAGACTCTTGTACTAGCCTACAGATGCCTTGACCAGACTGCACCCAGCTACTTCCAGACTCTAATCTCTCCCTACACCCCCACTCGACCTCTCCGCTCCTCCTGCACTAGAAGACTGGCTCTGCCTCCTCTACACTCCCCTGCCTCCAGAGCCCGCTCCTTCTCCACCCTCACCCTGCAGTGGTGGAATGACCTTCCTACATATGTCAGGACTGCTCAGTCCCTGACCACCTTCCGGCGCCTCCTTAAGACTCACCTCTTCAGACAGCACCTGAAAAAAATGCTCTTTTCCCTCTGAACACTTATCACTCTTCCTTAAATGCACTTTACTTGCTCTTATCTGCCCCCTATTTTACTGCATTTAATCCTGTACTTTAGAGTACTGTAATCTGTCACAAGTGTTATTTAATCTGTAGTATTTTGTATTTAATTATATAGTTATTGAATATTATAGTTATTGAATTGTATTTTGTCATATGCTTGTATTTGCTAGAACCAGTCATTGTATTTTTATCTTGCTCAAGTGTATTATTACTTGTACTGTGATTCGCTGAATAAATGGACCACAAAGGGTTAATATTAGCGTCACAAGAGTATCCATATATTATAAAAAATAACAGATAGGCCTCTTCAGTGAGTTACAGGAAAACAATTCCATATCGGGTTTCTGTGTGACAGAGACCTTCGGTCTCGTAATTTATGACGTCATAGAAACCCTAGATGGAATTAATTTCCTGTAACTCACTGATATATATATATATATATATATATATATATATATATATATATATATATATATATATATATATATATATATATATATATATATATATACTGTATATATAATTTGTTCTTGATATTTGTTCTTGATAAATAATTTGTTCTTGATAATTTGTTCCTGATATTTATTCGGCCTAACACAATATTGTTAGCATGCCCAGAGTGGGGGCCATCTTTCCACCAGGACCACCAGAGGTTTCCTCCCAATTAAGGGTTTTATTTCTCTCTGCTGAGTGGGCCCTTGCTCCTGTTCCGTGAATTATTTATTGTCCCCTTAACTTTTTATGATGTTTGCAATCTGAGTGATTCTTTTATTAAAGTACAGTATTGTGTACTTCTAATTTTGTTTACTGTGATAAGGTGAGTTTAGGAGCTGTTCTTCTGTTCTAGCTGTCTGCCATAGATATATGTAAAATAGACCAGATCATCTTACCATCTTGTGATTCTCCACTTTGGATCAAGCTTTCTTTGGTTTGTATGGCAATACCCAATCTTTCACTAGACGGTGGTAGCATTTACTAATATAAAGACACTACATTACACAAATCTATAGCTGGCAACAAGAAAAGCAGTGCCTTCCTGATAGTCAAAAACATGATATTTGAGTTGTAATAAGAACCACATTTAAAATGATTGCAAGCATCATACAAAGTTATGAGGACAGTAAAAAAAAAGAATAACTAAGAAAATGTAATTTGATGCTACTTGCTCTAAGATTTAAAAAACATGCTTTGTGACACCTCTGTTGTGATATTGTATTCAATGGGACACAGTGGGAGCATGGTGAGCGATGGGAAGGTGTATAACAGATGCCTTTGCCACTGGTGTGCTAAGGCATCTCTTCCCATCGGTTCCCCGCCTCTTATCATAGAGAACCAAAGGGGACAGTGGATTCCTGGGAGACAAATAGGTCTATCTGTGCTCTCCTGAACCTCTCCCAGATGAGGCTCACCACCTTGGGGTGAAGCCTCCACTCTGAGCCGCTAGGGACCCCCTGAGAGGAGGTTCACCACCCAGTTTGTCACACGGGGTAGATGCACCAGGAAGTACCTGGAGTAGAACCCTTCCTCCAACTGGAGGGGGTCTATCATGCGAATAGCCCATTTTTGCAGCAGAGCTGCCTGTGGTGCACTGATGCCAATAGTCTAGATGGCTCCCTGATGTCACAGAGTTAATCAAAACCCTTGAGCCTGGCACAGTGTGGAGTATACATAAAATAAATACTGGTGTTCAGGTAGGCTCCTTATCTAATCTGTTGTTGCAAATACCCACTGATTGTGACTACAGCACAGAGGAGTGAAAAGTGGCAGATATGGAGGCCATGTTATATTAGAGACGTTAAAATGAACCATGGTGTGCCCAGATTAGTGTATTTATGTGAGCAGACTGAGACGGATAAGTACGGGACTTTCCATAAATGTCCTGCAGGGGATTCCACAAGATTTGGTTTGAGAGTGATAAATTCCAAGAATAAACAAGCTTCTCCAAGGCTCCCAGATTGTCGTTGTGTCAGCTAAGACAGGGCCCATTTAAAAAGAGAGTTTGTACAGTTTGCTCCCCTGGAAGATGTTGTGTTTATACTGAGGTTAGTTCAGGAGAGCCAGTGTCTAATTTCAAAGGAAAGCAAATAATAAGAGCAATCTGCCTCAAGTGTAAAAAGCCAGTAGACTGGGGAGACATGGGAAGCATGGTATGTCTGCAGTGTAGGGAGCTTACTGAGGGAGTTACTGTACATTACAGGTGCTGACCAGAGATCACCATACCTGTGATGCAAGATACTGGATGTCTGGGACCAGTCTTGCTGTTTGAGGGAGAAGAGGGGAACAGTAAAAGATGGGGTCCCTCTTGACCTGAAGAGAAGAGCTTGCTTGCTTGCTGCTAAATAGTTTTTATCATAAAGTATAGTTGCATACTGCATTTTCTATAATTAAAAAATAGCTGTCATGTTGAAGCTGACACCCTGGGATCTTTCAATAAGCTGCTTGATGAGATTCTGGGATCAATAAGCTACTAACAACCAAACGAGCAAGATGGGCCGAATGGCCTCCTCTCGTTTGTAAACTTTCTTATGTTCTTATGTTCTATGCGGTCACTAGCACCAGTTTTCTCTAAAATATTAATCATAGTTGTCTTTTCTTTTAACACCTTTTCAGTGAAGCAGCAACACTTCAAGTATTTATAAACAAGGCCAGAGCTCTGGGCTTTTTCTAACTAACCATTTTCTCTGACAAACAAACTTATACCCAGTAACGGCCACCTAGACAGTATTTTTATCAGTCATAAGGTCAGGGTGTTGTTTTGTAGTGCAGTATTGCTCGCTAGAGGTGGGTTTTTAAGGAAGTAGTCAAGTCTATTTTCTGTGAAGGTGTTAAGTCAAGATGTATCATTAACATGCTAAACTTATTCATTAAAAGTGATAAGCTTATGATTTATATTAACAAACTAATGCATTATAATTATATTTACTTAGAGTAGTATGTGCATTTTTGCTTGAACATGCTAATATTTTGTAGTATGAATTTAAACATGTAGGTAAGCTTGATAGCTAGCAGACACATTGTAACCACATACTGCATGAGCAGGGGGGTTGTCGTGACATCATGAAAGGTGAGTAGGCAACTGAAAAATTGGACATAAAAACTTTAATCAAAAATCCTCAACTGAGCTTGTGAGTATTTGAACCCAGCCTCTGTAGTGTAATCTTGATTGGAGACTCTGCCTGAAAAGTCTTTACCTTCAAGCCGCTCTGAATCAATTGCACCTCAAAGAGGAGGGTAAGCATATATTCATTGCCTGAACTATAGATGCCTTAAATATGAATATAATTAACACATGCACTGTGCAAGGTGGTTTAGTTAGATTAGTATGCCTGACTGAAAGCAGTAACTGGTTTTAATTGTTTCTCGTTCGATTGTTCTTTAATACTTGTATGATATTCTTCAAACGTGATAAAACATTGTTAGAAACTTAAGTCCTGAAACACTTGTATTATTGTGGCAGTAATACTCATAATTAGGAAAGGTTTCGGATAAAACATTGTTAAAAGCTTTGTAATATTATCATTGTTGTGCTTCTTTAAATATAGTCTCTTGGAAGGAGACTGTTATCCTAAATACAAGTATCGTGTCTGTGTTTGTCTCTCATAATGTTTAGTGGATTCAATGAATTCATTTCACTCAGGCCCAGTGCATGAAAATTAACTACTAGGAGTACTGTTCTCTCCTGAGTTTTACCTTCATAAGACTCGAACACGACACTGAGAAGGGGCCCTGGGCCTGTGGCAGCAAATTCCTTGGGCTGCTGCTTAGCCTGTGGCTTAGCCTGTGGCTTGGCCTGCGGCTTCCTTCCCTGTGCAGGGCGGGACCAATTAAAGCCTCCATGGCGAGCAGTCTTTGAGGCTGCTGGGGCTTAGGGTACAAGTTTGACGCTGGTTTGCATACTGGAAATGGCCGCCTGGGAAGCAGATGAACCAGCTCCTTAGTGGACTCACACACACGGTGAGAGCGCTGCAGCATCTCGTCCGCAATGCTTTGTCCCTGTCAGGCACACATGCCTGGGAAAGCCAAAGCTGCCTGCGTGCGGCTACCAGCGCAACCAGGTTTCTACCTACAAGCCTGTCCATTGAGCTTGGACACAAGGAGCAGGCTCTTTTTAACCAGTCGCAGCTCATCCAGCTGTTGTGGGGAGGGCCCGTGGTTCTCAGAGAGGGACCGCAGCAAATGCGACTGGTAGGCTACCAGGATGCTATTGTAGTTCCCTAGCCGTGCGGTAAATGCCCCAGATGAATAGACTCTTGAGGATCACTTCAGAAACCCGGCACTGCTTGCTATGGCAGGCAGCATCCTTGGTGCCTGGACCAAGGCAGCAGTAGAACCTCAGCCAGGGGAAAATGGGCCAGGCCCAGCTTTTCTGCATCATGCACTCTATATAGGGTGTTCACCTGCAAAAGCCACTGGCAAAACTACTCAGTCAGTACCAACATGAGACTGAGGGAAGCCTGCTTGTTAAAATAGACTAACAGCCAAGATGTCACCAAAAGCTGTCACAAAAACTTGGTTTGAAATTGCAAGCAACAACCACCAAAGTGAGCATCTCAGTCCTGCGCAATGCTGCAGGGCCCAGCAGCTGCTCTTGCTGCACGTGTGCTGAGCACCTGCGCGTAGTATCTATTAAAACAGAAAAACACACAATGGGAAAATACTTTCCCAACCAAAGACAGGAATGAAACAATTACATAAATAATGTAAAACGTCTTGTATAGTGCTAAAAAGCAAAAGAGAAATAAAACAAGCTCCAGCCGGAGCTATGCCGGCAGAAATAAGGGTGTGCTGCTAATATAGTATTCTGAAACCACAAACATTAAGCACAAAAAGGGCACATGTAAATATTTAGAATTTATATAAAACCTTACACAACTTTGTATTAAACATTTAATTAAATCTTGTTTTTTTTTAAAATGTTTTTCTTGTAGCATTTTACAACCACATAACATTATACTATTGATAAAATCTAAAATAAAAACACTGACTATGTGAAAAATGTATGTTTCAGATGGGTTATCTACATTGTATCTTGATAACATGGGATATGGTTTTATTCTTCTTCGGTATTAAAACAAAATCAATTGACCAAATTCAGGAAAGGAATTGGTTCAGGTTTTCATGCCAATAAGTTCCTTCATATCTGTAGTCTCAGCTACAATGTTGACATTCTAGTGTCGTTCTCTTTTTATTTATTTGCCCTCAATAGATCTAAAGCAGAGGTGCTCCAGTTTCGAGAGCCTGGGTTTATTGTATACTCATGAGAATGGACAGGCAGTTTGCCAGTTGAAAATCAGGATGCAGTGTAGCCTCCCTTGATAGAAAATCATTCAGAAGGTTAGGTGGCACAGTAAATGAATACACTAGGTTTTTACATCTGCATTACCTTTGTTTTAATTCTCGTTTAGGTTACCAGTGAAATATGATTAGTGTTCCTTTAATGTCCAGGGCTGACAATCAATCAAGTATATTATATATATATAATATTGATGACCCATATTGTTAATTATTGATGACCCAATTATTGATGATCTCCTTATTCAGAGCTCCTCATTATTAATCCATTATAATAACACATGAAATAAACAGGAAGCATTACTGTGTAATACAGAACAACTAGCAGTCAGCCACTTCTACAAAAAAAGTTCCTCCTTGGAAATGTAAAAGATTATTATAAACACTTGAACTTCCTACAGTAAGCACAAAGCTGAGAAGGACGGGGAATAAGTCAGAAAATACACCAACAAGAGACACTTCCTAAGAAATATTCAGTGCACTTTAAAACATATTTTCTAACAGCAACAGCATTTTGCATATTCTGATGTCTGAATTGACAGGGAACCTCTCTCGAGTTGCTGCACAAACATTTAAAATGATTAGCCAGACATGGTTTCCAGTTCTTGGCTTGTTTTTATGTGTGTCTGACTTTTTTATTATTATTATTATTATTTTTAAAGCAAATCATTAAAAATATATGCTACCTGTATTTGCTAATTATTAAACACCTCCATGAGAACATATACTTTGTATTACTCCTTTATCAATCTAAAATAATGTATTTCATGTTAGCTTTAACCTAGTATAGCTCTATATATACTATTTCAAATAATATTTTCAAACTGCTCCAGATACATACAGTACATAGTGAATGAAGTGGAAGACATGTAAAATTTATTAATTTAACTGTAAAAAACTAACAAAAAAAAACAACCTTTAAGAATTGTAAATACTATAGGTGTGTGTATTTACAATATTGGTCATATATGTTTATGACAAAAAAAATAACCAAATATTAAAAAAAAAAAGAATGTGTGGACTTTATTTGATTTTGTAATTAAAACTTTATTGTATCAACTTTATTGTATCAGTTTTTGTAGTGTTTCAACCGCATGATGTATTTTTACAAAGCTAACACATTAAACATGACAAATACATTTGAAAAATGTTATTTAAGGCACTATATTTACAGTGCCATTAACAAAGTTTCAAGTTAGATAATCTCTTTCTTGAACTACAGCTTGGGCCTTGAGTAATGTACGGTGGACTTGATACGAACAAACTCACCTGCAATTCAGTCCTGGGTGTATTAGCACAGCAGGGCTCTGATTAAACTGAGCAAAAGTATAATTCACTTATTAACATGTGAATTAATGGACAATTCTAAAAAAAAAAAAAAAAAAAAAGAAAATAGTGAAAACTAGGGGATTTTCATAGACTTCGATTAATGGACAGTGCTACATTTGATCGTCCAACATTAGTGCTAATCGAGGTCTGTGAAATTTTAAGATACAGTAGTATTCAATACTGGATTGCAGTTTCCTGGAGAAAATATTCAGTTGTAGAATGCAACAGAACTGAAAAAAGAGATGTAAGTTTAAAGCAATAGATGTTAAAAGTGCCAAGCACCCTTTAACATGTTTTGTGTGTATTAATAATGCCATAGATGTTTGCTAATAAATTGAGTTGATTGTTTCATTTTTTTTGGTTTCTGAGTTAAATCGCACATGAGCAGGTCTCATTCAAATTCTCTGTAAATTTCCCAAGGTCCTAAAAGGGTGCAGTTGTCCCAGTCAGTCAGTTTAGAAAACAATGCTTGACTTGCCACCAGGGGGCGCCATCACTCTCTTGGATGAATGTGGTGGGCTGGGGCTGCCTTCGACAGCATCGCCTGTGATGGAGATAAGAGAAAACATAGTGTCAGGTGACATTTTTATAATGACAGGGATTTTATTGAGTTACAATCTTAATGCTTGACCAGCTAAGTGACCTCGGCTAATGAAACACAGGAGACATCTATACAACTCACAGGTCTCCAGTTGGCATTTGTACTTTTTGTCTTCCAACTGCAGTTCTTTTTTTATTTTTTTTTTAATAATCCCACAAATACCACACAATACAAAGACATTTTAACCCTGAAATGTCCAGCCAGTTGTAAATCCATATACAGCAACAGTGATAGAATCCCGTTTTTTTTTTACATAAATAAATGTGCTCAGTTTTGAAATCCCCTACAAAGGGAAATAGCAGAGGAAGTTATACATAATCTAGTATGTCACACTTCACATTTTTTTGGAGAACCGCTTACCCAATTGTCACGAAGCTTGGTATTAACATCACTTACCTCTGTTCTGTCCATGTCACACTTCCATTTGTGCATATATCTGTAGAACCACTGATCCATGTGTCATGAAACTTGGCATTATGATTATTTAGCATAAGTCACAGAGAGCATCAGATTCTGGGGTAATAGAAGCCTGTCTGTCTGTCCATTTACCTATCTGTCTGTCTGTAAGTCGCACTTACAATTTGGAATTTACAGCCATGATGGTGGATGTACAGTATGTTACTGACATACTTGTTTATCATTATTACTACCATCATCATAATCGAATTACAGGACAAAAGTACTGAAACTTATTTCAAGTGCAACCAAAAAAGGGCAGATGCACTTTTGACATATCAAAATAAAGTTGCGTTCTTATCCATTGGCTGGAGTTTGGGTGTCATTCAATGACCTAAGTATTTGTTTACTCATTTAAGTGTATTCCTACAGGAAAGCCCCCACTGAGATGAAGCTCTTGTTCACAGGGGTCCTGTAGGCGGCAGCTAAACAAACAGCTATAGAATCATAAATGATACAGTATAGCATGCTAATAGTAAGATAACTCTTAGTTAGGAAGAAACAGAGACATGGCTTTTCAATTTTAGAAACAAGCATATCCATTATCCCTATTATGACTGCAATTCACGTACATATCCTGTTTAGTTCCAAGTGATGAACAAGTATGTCAGTGACATACACCCCCCTCTACAGCCCTAAATATGACGTATATCCACCGTGTGCATATGCAAGTTTGACAGGCAAATGGGCATAGATCTTTATACTACATACCCCCGCATTCTCCTGATAACGTGTGCTAAAGAATCTCCTAACAAAGTTATCACAATTGAGTAAGTGCTTCTCTTTATATAAAGATGTAAACCTCTTACAAATGCAAAGCACTTAGCTTTTTAAGTGTATGTTAATCCTCTGCCCATAAAAAAAAGCCATTTCATAAAATGATGTAATGCCCAAGTTCATTGCTTTTCATTCGAAATTTGTATTAAATAGCACATCTGAAAACCAGTTCCAATCAGAGAGCAATAACAAGGATGTTGGTACAGCCTGACTGCCATGAAGATCATACAGAGGTAAGTGATTCTATACAGAGTATGTTCTCAATCTATATTATTATTAAGTAATACATTTGTATGTCCTGCCAAAAATAATCAAACTATTACCTGAAAGTGTAAATGTTGACTGGTGTAAGCCTCTGCCCCCAGGTCGTGAGGTTCCGTTCTTTGCAGCCAGGGAGAAGACTTCCCCCTTATATGGCTCTCTTTCTACAGGCTTGGGCTGGCTTACCTGTATTTATATCATAGAAGAATTGCATCGTCAATTTTTGTTTGTGCAAATACGATTATTCCTTGTGTACCATTACTACTAAACACTGTTCACTCTTCATGTTGTATGCAAGGGTATATTATTGGTTTAATCTCAAAGCAGAGGAACTTGAGTCATACCTTTACAAAATTTTCCAGAGATACATTTTCACTGTAATTTTGCAGTTTCCTGGTAACCATGTTTTATCATACTTCTCTAAGATTCATCTTGCTTGCCTATTTTTGGGTGACATTTTTAATAGGATCAGCTAATTATTAAAATAGTGAGTTTCAGTGTCTCAATAACTTGTCTTGATTATATATATACAGAGAGAGAGAGAGAGAGAGAGAGAGAGAGAGAGAGAGAGAGAGAGAGAGTTACTTTTTACTTTTTAAATATACTTTATTTTAACCAATAACTTAAGAAAAAAACGAAACAGCAAAAACACATTCATGTTACTATTACCAAAATTCAGATATATAAAATGCAATTAAATGATGTTATCACCCTAACATGTAAAGGAAGCACATTGAAATCACAAAAACAAAAGACAATTCAAGTGTTTCCTCCTCAATTGTACACACAACCCCATCCACACACCAAGTGTTTAAAGTTGTCCAGGTCGTGCATCATGGAATAAAAATTTAAATCGAGTCTAACTCTGGCCAAAACCAGCGCTATAAAAATATCAAGGGCATCAGAAGTTATAGTCCCATCCACCTTGTGTTTCCTACTTTTTAAAATTGCTAAATTAGCTTGTCTCAATGCAAAGTTTGCTAGCTGGCATATATTTTTCCTTCGTTTGGTGTATGGCACACCAAAAACAAACACAGTCTCTGAAAAGTCTACTCCAAGACCCTCAAATAAGAACTGTATTAGTGCAAACAGTGGAGACAATCTCTGGCATGACACATAACAGTGGAACACAGTCTCTCTCTCTCCACAAAAGGTGCAATTGTCAATGACCTTTGGATCTATTATACAAAGATCTGCTTACATAAGAGCATAAGAACATAAGAAAGGTTACAAATGAGAGGAGGCCATTCGGCCCATCTTGCTTGTTTGGTTATTTGTAGCTTATTGATCCCAGAATCTCATCAAGCAGCTTCTTGAAGGATCCCAGAGTGTCAGCTTCAACAACATTACTGGGGAGTTCTCTATTTAAAAAAGTGTCTCCTATTTTCTGTTCTGAATGCCCCTTTATCTAATCTCCATTTGTGATCCCTGGTCCTTGTTTCTTTTTTCAGGTCGAAAAAGTCCCCTGGGTCGACATTGTCAATGCCTTTTAGAATTTTGAATGCTTGAATCACATTGCCGCGTAGTCTTCTTTGTTCAAGACTGCATAGATTCAATTCTTTTAGCCTGTCTGCATATGCCTTTTAAACCCAGAATAATTCTGGTCGTTCTTCCTTGCACTCTTTCTAGAGGAGCAATATCCTTTTTGTAGCGAGGTGAGCAGAACTGAACTCAATATTCTAGATGAGGTCTTACTAATGCATTGTAAAGTTTTAACATTACTTCCCTTGATTTAAATTCAACATTTTTTACTTTATAGCCAAGCGTTCTGTTGGCCTTTTTTATAGCGTCCCCACATTGTCTAGATGAAGACATTTCTGAGTCAACATAAACTCCTAGATCTTTTTCATACATTCCTTCTTCAATTTCAGTGTCTCCCATACGGTATTTATAATGGACATGTTTATTGCCTGTGTGCAGTACCTTACACTTTTCTATATTAAATGTAATTTGCCATGTGTCTGCCCAGTTTTGAATGACCTTTGCTGCTGCAACAGTGTTTGCCACTTCTCCTATTTTTGTGTTGTCTACAAATTTAACAAGTTTGCTTTATATACCTGCATCTAAGTCATTGATGTAGATTAGGAAGAGCAGAGGACCTAATGCTGATCCCTGTGGTACTCCACTGGTTACCTCACTCCATTTTGAGGTTTCTCCTCTAATCAGTACTTCCTGTTTTCTACATATTAACCACTCCCTAATCTATGTGCATGCATTTCCTTGAATCCCTACTGCATTCAGTTTGAGAATTAATCATTTATGCGGGACTTTGTCAAAAGTTTTCTGGAAATCTAAATAAAGCATGTCGTATGCTTTGCAATTATCCATTGTCGATGTTGCATCCTCAAAAAAATCAATCAGGTTAGTTAGACACGATCTCCCTTTCCTAAAACCATGCTGACTGTCTCCCAGGATACTGTTACCATATAGGTAATTTTCCATTTTGGATCTTATTATAGTTTCCATAAGTTTACATATAATAGATGTCAGGCTTATTGGTCTGTAGTTACCAGGTTTGGTTTTGTCACCCTTTTTGTTGATTGGTATTATGTTTGCAATTCTCCAGTCTGTCAGTACAACCCCTGTCTCAAGAGACTGTTGCATGATCTTAGTTAGAGGTTTGTAAATAACTTCTTTCATTTCTTTGAGTTTGTTTATTTTAAGAGCTCCTAGTCCCTTTATCACTTCTGCCTCTGTTATGCTAAAGTTATTTAAAACTGGATAGGAACAGGTCGACATGTGGGGCATGTTGTCCATATCCTCCTTTGTAATTCATTGTAGATCATTTCTCGAGAACGGGGGAACATTCAAGAGAATTATCTTTCTTGCAGGTACGGTCAATGGGGTTACAGTAACAAATTATTCATTAATCACAATCCCCATTTCAACAGCCTTTGTTACTAGTTCTGTTTCACTTAAAAAAGTGACAACAGACCCACTCATATGAGACGCAGACTTCACATTCTCATAACCCAGAACTTTTCCCAGCGCTACATAATTCTCCAGGGACACAAAATCATCCGGCACAATCTTTACCCCATGCCTCTCCCTTACCCCCAACCACGACCATTCCTGCTGAACAGTAAAAAACACTTAAAATATATAAAATACCAAATAAAACACATTAAAAAAAAGAAGTAAAAGAGGGAAAGAATCCACTCACATCCACCCATGATCTGCTCGCTGCAACACACTCACCTCACACTCCCATATATATATATATATATATATATATATATATATATATATATATATATATATATATATATATATATATATATATAGCTGATCCTATTAGAAAGGTAACACCAAACAAAACCATATTCATACATCTTGTATATGGACCAACGTGACTATTCAAATCTTCCTTTCCTGTAATTTACTATTATTTGACTATACTTTTTTGCTTTTACTGTGGTATAAAAAATTCTTCAAAATGACAACTATTGAACCTATACGAATGACTTACAATACCCCATACAGATGCGCATAGATGGATCATGGCACCTCTATATTGATATTTTTTTGTACTCAGTTCAGAAGCTCATCCCTTTACGCATTTAGTTCTTGTGCCCTGGTCCTCACCAAGTCTCTTTGTTGAATACGCTTGTACACAAATTCCGAAAAGGGTTTGCGTGGGATGTACCTCCCTTCTCCAGGACTGGCATGCAGCACTCCGTCTTCATAGACTACCCGCCCTCGAGAGATCGTCACCACCGGCACTCCATGGCACACCATGCCTTCAAATATATTATAATCAACTGCCTGGTGGTGAGTTTTAGCAGAAATAGTCCTGCAAATGAAGAGGAACATATACATTGATGGAAGTCTGTAAATACTGTAGATCACAAGTTAATACATTTTAATTGCTGCTATTAGTAAAAGCAGTCTGCTTTATCTTGACAGTCCAACACATACCTTTAAAGGGTACTGTAAATACAAAGCAAGTCCATTCTAAATCTGTGTATGAAATACCACATTGTTTTCTATTGTATGTAGTATTTCTTTCACTGGAGGCAGAATGTAGCAAGTTAGCAGGTACAGAAAATTATACAAAGTGAATCTAAACACCAAGACAAATACATCTGTTAAGATATGTCTGATACGCCGCTGATCAGTAGGGGGGCACTGTAGCAGAGGTAAGATATCTATTACCAAACCATTTTCCTCACCGCACCTGAGGGATCACAAAGGCCAATGTCGTTCTCCCTCAAGGCCGCCAGCCAAACGGCTTTGCAAGCTGATTCTCACTTTTTCAGCAGTGATATATATATATATATAGTGAGTTCTCAGAAAGAACAATTTGAAAGCACTACCTTTAATATTGCCCTGCAATATTATTGCTTTTGAGTTTGAAATGAGCTCCGAATCATCTTCCTATGATAGCTTCTGACAGCTCCAAACCAGAGTGCATTTTTATAAACAAATGTGCTTGAACATCTGAACGACGTGCTGTCTAATGCTCAATCCATTACCAAAGAAACCAGCAGCACAAGTACGCATTGTTGTCTAGAATTAGGAAGTAGCTTAAAATCTTAGGCATGGAACTAAAGTTTAATGCATCAAAGTATCAAACACCTGCAAGCTGTGTTCAATCGTGGAATTGGATTAAAGGTGTTATTTTTTATGGCATCACCATTTAGAAAATCAGTGTTCTGGTGGATTATTGTTACTATTAGTATGCTATTGCACTTTCCAGTGCTGCTAGGCAGGTTTTGGAAACTTGTTCCCTTGTGGTTTTGCCACGTGCAGTTTAGAAATGCTGACCCTTAACCCTACTGCTGCATAATACAGTAGCTGTCAGTGTTGCTTTCCTACACTTAGCATTTTACCAGTGCAGTATATACTGTAGTTAACATTTCTGAAGACCAGCTGATACATTGTGTATAATAAGGGAACTGATGAGTTTATTTTTGTGAACAGTAGTGGGCAGGGACATATCCAGTGTTTGGAGTTAATTTATTTAAGTAAGAAGCAAGCCACCGCAGGGCGAAATAAATTGCAAGCGTTGAATGTGCTCAACCAACAGTGGGATTATTTCAAAATGCTGCACCCCCTAACGTGATGTATATACTCCTAACATGTCTTACTAAGGTGAAAATAACAGCAGAAGCCTATATTAAATACAGTGTAAACACATGGCTGTCAAACCCAGGCTCATTCAAGATCATAGACAGTGACCTGGTTTCTGAACATTGAAACTGGGTTCGAGTCTGAGTTTCTAAGGCACCTTTACTTACAGTGGAACCCAACCTAGGACTTGATAAACTAAATTGTATCAATGACACTGAAGTGCATTTTCAGTGGCTCTTTGCTAAAATGTACTTTAATATACTGAGTGCTAGAGCAAAAAACGAAACACAGCAGTCTGAACTGATCTATAATCCAAACCACGTTATCATAATGAACTGCATGCTGTAGAAACCAAATATCAATACCAGTGAAACATTTATAGCTAGCTCTGCACCTCCTCCCCACATCTTTATTTCACATTTTTTAATGAATTGTATGTTGCGTGCATATCAAGAACAAAAGAAAGACTGGACAAGACATTTTTAGTCTGGTACAATTGTGATTTATACTCAATAATCTGAACAAGGTCTGGTCCCAACTGGTTCAGAATCAAAATCTACTGTACAGAGTCTGATTTCACCAGGCCGCTCTGTCTGGGAACAAAGTTTCTGAAAAGCCGGCCTCCTCACATTTCAGATAGCATGGCAACTATTTATGATAATTACTAAATTGATTGTCTGAGCCCCCTACCCGCACCGTGCATAGCTACTAAAAAAACGGAAACTGATGTAACCAGAACTGCCCCGCCCCTTAATACTGCACTGCCACATTGTGGATTGCAAATTCATCAAGAAAACATGCTTGTAACACAAGATGCAGTAACATACATATTCGGCAAAAAATAAAATAAAAAATACAGAAGCTAACAAGAATTTAATTATGTAAGTTTAATAAAAAAAAAAAACATTGCAGTCATCATAAATAAAAAGAAAAGCTAAATATCAAAATGACACAGCTATAGCCATGCTTATATGGGAGCGCAAATCATATTAGTGTTAACTTGATTTGCGTTGAATTTGGTGGGGTTTTTTTTCTTTTTCTTTTTTGCCCTGCTGTGTGAACATCAGCAGTTTCTCATTTACCTCCAGGGAGCTAGCCCAGATATTCTATAAGAATCTACGCACAGCACATATTTTATTATATAAATCTGATATTCCTGCAGCAAGCACACAGGAGTTGCAGGAGAACTTCTTGCAAGCAATCATTATAATACAATAATGTTTCAGGTTTGAGCTTGAGCAGTTTTGCCTGTGTGTGCACATGTGCGGAAGAACAGCTGCAATTGTTCCAAGGATCAAAATGTAATGAGTTAATTAGGGCTATAAAATATCTTGCAAATACAAAACATATATGACAGGTAAATCCAAAGCATGAATGTCTTGAACATTTAAGGCATTTAAATATTTTCTATTTCATCATTGATTCTTAAAATTGTTGCATCATTAACAACTATAACCATGTTGTTCTTTAACCTTCAGCTTTGTTCTTTCAAATGTAATTCCTATTTTCTGCAATCGTTACACCTTCCTAAAAAAAACATTGAATAAAATCAATTCCACCTGTATCATTATGTCATTACATCATCTACATTTTAAGCATGCCAGCGTCACTTATATAGGTTTAATAAGCTTTTCTTCTTGGACAAAATCAGTGGAACAAAAGGGTTCTGCTAGCACAGAGCAAATGGAAGCTGACACAAATCACAGACTGGCATGCTAAAAAAAACATTCAAATACACATTGACTGGAAGTGAAACAGCTTTCAGTAGTAGGTATGTTTTTTTTTCTTCTATGTATATTATCTTTATTCTTCATGTATAGAACTTCATTCTTGAGGTCAAAAGGTCATAAAGCTTTTCTGTTCCACACCCCCAAAACCAAGTCTGTAAAGCTTCACAAATATTAGAGGGGAACTGTGAACTGGAGAGAATGAATCAGAGCTGTAAATCTACCTTCCGACCTGGAAGGGCGCTAAGTAAGGTTGGTGGTACACCTTCACACGGATGGGCCGACTCGATGGTAGGACGGAACTGGAATTCAGCCATCTTGATGAAAGGGCTTAGCTGTACGACTGCTGAACAGCTCTATTGTGATCAGCTGTGTTGCGTGTGGCGATTGGATAGACTGTGGCACCGTAATGATCACAGGTAGGAGTTTAGCGGTACAAATGGGGTTGCAGCTACTGGAGTACAGGCACTTACGCTGACACACTGACAAGCCGGAGAGCTGCTTGTTGTTTTTTTTGTTTTGGCAGACAAGTACTATGGGAGCTGAAGCAGTGGTGCCAGCACTACTGAGCTACATAATTAAATTGGTCACATGATACGAAAAGGTGGCCCGAAGTCTGCTTTGCATTCATATATATGTAAAGGCCGGCCCTGGCACTGGACTGCAGGCCCTGGGCCACCTGGAAGCGGTGGCCTAAATCTAGGTCGACCCTGGGCTGCCTTTTCTTTTTTGGAGCGTTCACATATGAGAAAAGGCGGCCCTGAGGTGGCCTTAAATCACAAGCGTGAATCGGGTCTAAGACACTACTGCTTTGTAACTACCAAGCAAGGCTGGTAAAGTATTACCTTTTTGGATCAGGGATTTCCCCACATACAGTTGTCCCAAGTTTGTAGCACATACACTTTTTTTTTTATTAAGCCTGGCAAACTGTCCTACTTGAGAAGTGGAAACCATTAGCCCATACTAGACCCTGAAGCATGTGAATGGATACTGACCTCAGTTACACTCTGAAATGTGTTTAACATGCCATAGTAGTCAATGGTTAGCACGTTGAATTGTTACTCTTCCCTGTATTGAAATTCATTCTTTATAGAAGGAAGTGAAGCACTTGCACTGCAATGTGATTGGTCCCCATTTAAAATGTTTCTTATTCAATTCTTCAATACAAAATCCCCAGCTTTCTTAGTCACCAAAAAATACCTTGAAAAGTAACACATGTTTAACACATGTGATCATTTGCTTAATGACTCCAGTTCAGTTCTCCAAGCCATTTTATACAGTTTTTTAACTAAGGGTTATGAAGAAAGTAGCTGGTTCGACTGCACCTACTTTAAAAGCCAATATGGTGCACTGTTCTGCACTTACTTGTGATTTAGCAAAACAGTAATGATGGAGTATCTTGGAGCAGAGAGACTCGATCACAAGGTTTGGGGGTGCGGCCCACAAAAGTTATCTATGACTTTGTAACCTGAAAAACTAGGTTCTAAAAAATTACAAATAAAGATAATACATAAGAGAAAATGTGTATTATTATTATGATTAAGAGTATTATTATTATTATAGGTCAAGGGTCTTCTTATTACAGACAAGGGATATCTTATTATCCCCTGTGGAAGATGCATGTCCCTGGCAAGATTATATATTCTCTACAATACCTATTTGTGCAAACAAGCCTGACTCTTTGGTGACCCACATATTAATGAGTTGTGGCTTGTGACTGGTTCTATCTTGAATGTGATCAGACTTTACCTGGACAATTTGAAACAATAAGTATCTGAACATGCTTTCCAAGTATTCAGGGTCGTTATCATGTTGTATCAGTATTTTGCACTGGGTATCAGGTTGAACGTGTGTGTTGAACTGTATGTTGATCCCTGTTTTATATATGAATGTTAAGACCTATGATTATTTTGCCAAACCTGCAGTACACTTGTTTTCAGGGCAATGCCCCCCTCTGCTGTTCAACATTCATTAGTTCAAATAAGTTCAATAATTAAAATATATTGTAGAGCAAATGTAACAGGGCAGCAGTGTGAAGTAGTGGCTAGGGCTCTGGACTCTTGATCGGAGGGTCGTGGGTTCAATCCCAGGTGGAGGACACTGCTGCTGTACCCTTGAGCAAGGTACTTTATCTAGATTGCTCCAGTAAAAAACCCAACTGTATAAATGGGTAATTGTATGTAAAAATAATGTGATATCTGTATAATGTGATATCTTGTAACAATTGTAAGTCGCCCTGGATAAAGGCGTCTGCTAAGAAATAAATAATACTAATAACATAATTAAAAGAAAAAACTACATGAACATAATTTTGATATTTTATTTAACATCATGCAATCAAAAAAAGTACAACATGCTATCGCAAAAAGTCTACCAGAAACTACAATAGTAGTATATGGGTTGTAATAAGAACTTAATTGATACCACTTTTAATAGAATTGAAATGAAAGGACATAGTGAGCTTAAGCCCGGAACAGACAGGCGCGGCACCACTGGACATTTTTACTGTGAGATACCGCTAGTCCGCACCCGGGCACACATGATTGGTATGCACTACGTGACTGACTTTTCTTACAATATTCTAGAAAAATGGAATGGTACAGCACAGTAGTTGTCAGTACCACACTGTAGGCTATGTGTAGAATATTAGGGAGGAGACATAGGGAGGGCAGCAGTGTGGAGTAGTGGTTAGGGCTTTGGACTCTTGACTGGAGGGTCGTGGGTTCAATCCCAGGTGGGGGACACTGCTGTTGTACCCTTCAGCAAGGCACTTTACCTAGATTGCTCCAGTAAAAACCCAACTGTATAAATGGGTAATTGTATATAAAAATAATGTGATATCTTGTAACAATTGTAAGTCGCCCTGGATAAGGGCATCTGCTAAGAAATAAATAATAATAATAATAATAACAAGGTATTTAAGCTAAATTTTTATGAAAGGAAAAAAACATTTGTATCACACTTTTCAGTACTAAGATACAACATCTGATAAGTGGAGTCAAGAGCCTTTAGTTGTTAAACAGCTTTAATTTACTTTTTTTTTTTTTAATTGTATTTTGGCAGGAAGACCTTGAAAAAGTTGGCCCTGTTTCTCAATAAAAAAGTGCAATGAATGATGAATTATAAACAAAATTTAAGTCAAAATGTCACTAAGGGGGCACAGTGTGGCACTGTTCAGTTGAGTGGTTTACATTTGTTTTTGGTTTTGTTTTCGTTTTTATTGAAAAACACAAACTCTGATTCAGCATGCGCAGCAAAATACATACCAAACTGAGTTTAGTCATCAAAACCACTTCTAAATGCTGAAGTCCATACCTTGTAGCAATGGGGTCCCACACAACAATATCTGCATCTGAGTCTTTGGCAATTGTTCCTTTCCTGGGATAAAGGTTAAAAATCTTTGCTGCGTTGGTGCTGGTGACGGCTACAAATCTATTTTCATCCATTTTTCCGCTGTACTGAGAAAAGAAATGAAGCACATAATACTGACAGTTTCAATATCTTAACAATGAATCACGTGATCTTTCCACACAGAATTGCTGTACCAAAAGGTCAATGCTTCAAATGTGTGCAGACACTGTTTTCTCACAACAATATGCTTCAAATAAATCCCAAATCAGATAACATTTTACTATTACTTTGGTCTCCAAGACTGACCATTTGACCCTTTACCAGTCAATTATAATGGTCTCAAGTAGAAATTAAAAATGTCATTTTTGCAATTATATTTTATGTTGGTTGTTAAATATAATGTTGTCAGGTCCTGAGTGGTACCCAGTTTCTGCCGTTTCACCCGCTGTGTTACATCTTTATACTTGTTGCAGGGTTATTTTAACTGCCTTGTGCATTCTTTGAGGTTTTTTTTAAATCTATTTCCTACAGAAAAGCTGTTCTTGACTTAAGTCGCAAAGTTGCTAGAGTTATGAATTAACTACATTTCCACTTTATAGTTGAGATTTGTGTTACCAGTAAGAAATTGTATGTTAAGAATTATTTTTTTTGTTCACGTGACCACACTCTTAATTAAGAGATTTAAAAGTGTATTGCTACGAATATGTTCTAATGGGCATGTGACTTTTAATGTATGTTTATAAGTGTTATTTTGCTACTGCTAATCAAGTTGAGAGTGTATTTCTCACACACTCTTTGCTATGTCAGACACACAAACGAAGCGAGCCGGCTCTGTCATACAAATGTGCAAGAGAAAGTACACTCTCAACTTGATTTGAGGTGCCACCAAACACATATAAACATATTATAAGTCATTAAATCTAAATAAAAACAGATGATGATATTAACGTACTTAATCTGTTTATATAGAACATGTGGTTTAAACGTGTAGAATGCTTTGTCACTGACATTCTGAGTGCGAGATCTACACTTTCAGAGAAATTCTAAGTGTAAATGCTGCTAATAGGTTCCAATGGGGACGTGACTTTTAATATATAAATCCATGTGCATGTTTAACTTACAGTATAAGCTCAAAGCAAGCTCCAGGTAAAGGAGAACAATGATAACTCGATATTGGAGCAACAAAACCCAGAACAACTCAGTATGAATGCAAACGCCATAAAACAGTAAAGGGCATGTAAAAGAGCCATTCAAATCCCTCTGAAGCTACATACTCTTTAAGTGACATCTTAAGTACTCTGAACGTGCTTTTCATTTTGTAACATTAATGTGAAGTTAATAGGACTTCAGTAAATTTTTTGAAAATATGCCCCATGGTGTCAGTCACATGAACTGATATAACAAAGAAACCTTCACAATGACAGTTGTCCAAAAAAGGAAATGTTATAATTATATGTCAACCACTTCCTGTTTTGTGTTTCTATATGCAGACATGATTTACTGAAATACTAATGTTTTGAAAAAAGGATTTGAACCAGTTTTTTCCCCTTCCAGTTCGTCTCCAACCGAACCGAATTTTCGGCTCCGGTTTGGCTCCAAACCGAAACAATTTTTGGCTCCAGTTCCGAAAGTTCTGAACGGCTGATTTTGCTCCGTTCTGGTTCAAACAAAATGAAATACCAGTTAATATCGGTTCAATTTTATTGATTTTTTTTAGCCAAGTAGGCTATTGTATTGGTGTTCATAGGTCTTCATTTTCTCGAATTAAACAAAAAGGCATGAAATGCAGTAAACTCCAGTTAACTCGGCACTCAAAGGGAAAACAGTGTAACAAGTTATTTGTCTGTATCAATAAATGCACTTACTTCCTGTCTACAGAAGCACCAATGCCTATATTGTAGCCTTTTCTTTTCTCTGTTGCAACTTTCTTTTGCCTCAGTTCGAGTTTACAATTTTTTAAACAATTCAAAACAATGACATTTCCCAACAATCTTGATGGGTTAGCACCTTTACATTCAACGCAATAACCTAATGCGATGTTTGTTTGAAATAAACTCTGCAGCTAATCGAGATCATGGCTCCATCAAATATGACACTTGTTTTTTTATTTCTCCGTTCTGTTCCACCTTTCAACTTTGTGGTATTTTTAACTTATATATATAAAAAAAAAAAAATTCCAGGGCTCTACACATCTGCTGTATATTTGAAAGATAACACCAAAAAAGGGGAACATTGTTATCATTGGTATGCACATTTCACAGTAAGACATACAACAAATGTAACATGTACACACGTGCAACTGTTCTACATACTTCTTTTGGATATAACAATGAAAACAAAACATTGAACAATTAACTTATGAATTGTTAAATGAATGAGAAAACAACAAAATAAATTTGTCAT
Organism: Acipenser oxyrinchus oxyrinchus; assembly: GCA_030684275.1. NCBI lineage: Eukaryota > Metazoa > Chordata > Actinopteri > Acipenseriformes > Acipenseridae > Acipenser > Acipenser oxyrinchus. The sequence goes on from CM060250.1 coordinate 63,284,405, forward strand.
ACAACAAACATTGCTGTTTTCTCAAGTTGACTGTAAAATGCCTTAACTCTTAATATCCAGGAACATAACTAGCGCTTCACTTACCACACATACTTTTACAGCTTGTTTTCTGTGTACATAACTTAATAATAAGTTAATAACAGTATCTGTTTATTCTGAGTGAATACAAGACTGATCACATAATGTGAATCCAGCATGTAGCCGACCGCAAGGTGGAAGCCTGAACTGCAGGCAGATACAGTGCTATTTGAGTCGCTGGCTGTTCTGAAAAAGCAAGCAAAAAATGTAATGTTGAATTTCACTAGCTGGCTGTGGTTATGCTTTGTCGTTGACCACTGAGGTGTAAGACCATGGGAAGAGTGCTTTTTTCAAATTATTGTATGTTTGAAAACAATGGAGAGAGACAAAGAGAACAGGCTGAAGGGAACGTAAAAACTAAAACTTATTAACCAGCTAACAAAATCTTGAATACTGTTTTCGTTCCAGAACGTAATAAATTAATTTTGATTCATTTTTTGTTTCTGTTCCACGGAAAATGTCAGGTTTCTTTTATTTATCTGGTTTAGTTTCGAATCCCTGTTTTGAAATCCATTTACAATGCACTGTAATGCTCAGAAGTTACAAAACTCATAATGAATCCAAGTGGAAATTTTGCAATGCCTTTAAAAGGGCAAACAACACTTACAGATCAAGAATATTACTCTGCAGTATAGGTGATAGACAATACACCAGTATATTTCTCTTTTTAAGACAATCTATAGCCTTTCTCCTGTGACAGTTACTTACCACTCCTTTCTCCCATATAACAGACATCCGGTCTTCCACTCCGTTCACTCCATTAGGGATTTTGGTGAAGTCATCCTTTCCCAGAGCTTTCTGGCAGGTACTGAATGTGCAGTTGTCAGTTCCAGTCACACTGAGATCATCACTGAAATAAGCAACAATAAGACATACTGGTACCCTGACACATGTTTATTCTCTAAAGTTCATATTTTTAAAGAATATTGTAAACAGTGAAATTTGTTTAAGGTTCACCGGGACATAGCAAAGTAAACTACTTCCTTGGTCAAGTTAAAAGGACATGAAAAAGATATGTGAAAAAGATATGTATCTGGACACCACTTGTAATTGACTTGACCAAGAGGATCACAGAATATAGTCGAGTACCAAGTATGAAGCCAGTATCTTGAAGATCTTTGGTCTTTTCAAGCTCCCCACACAAGGATGTTTAATAAGTGATGCTTACAATAAACTTATTATTGGTGGTGCCCTCTGTGACTAGTCATCTCCCAGACCCATTTATTCAGCTATAAAGAGTGTCCTATTCTTTATCACTTAATCTAATCTCGAAACACTGATGTACACCAGATTATGGTAAAATCATTTTTTATATCTCATGAGAGCTATAATACATAACTGAAAAATCATGCAATATGTACAGTATGTCTGTGAGTGTGTGGGGGTTTTTTGAGAAAAAAGGGGATTCATGTACATAAAAAGTGGCAATACACTGTTCATTTGGGTCATTTGTATTTTATTTGAACTTTACATCAACCAGCATGTCCACAAACAGGTAAACGTCTGGAAAATGTTATGTCGCCTAAATGGCAACACAGAAAGCAGCATTAGCCAGTGTGAACTGCTGTGAGAAGAAACTGTAAATAGAGCAGCACGCAAGTCGTCTAAAGCCAAGATAAATCAGAAAGCACACAACCTGTATCCATTGTTACAGTTTGTTATTGATTGTCTGAGTGTACAGTTACAGATGTATTTCTGTGACAGAAATACAGTGATTCTTGGTGGTAAATCTCCCTCCCGACCTGTGAGGGCGCTAAGTAGCGAGAACAGAGTACCCTGGATGGGTTGGCCAGACAGTTCTTTCCCAGGGTTCAAGGGAAGTCGGCCAGCTAGAAAGGGGGCGGAACTCCAGTACATTAACTCATCGACCCAGAAGGGAAACTATGTGGCAGTCACGGATTGGAGGGGCGGCTGCACTCGTTTACCAAGGGGTCATGTGTGATGGCATAAAAGAGGACGGAGAGACACAATCTGTTCCTTCGCTTTGGTTACGAGAAAATAACACGGAAAGACCGGTGCAATATTGTGACAACGTATCGTGAGCGTTTGTTTTGTTTTGTCTCCAATTGTTGTTTGTTGTTTTAGTAGACGGCTAACACATTCCGGAGCTGTCGCCAAGGGCCAGCACAAAACCCGGAACAGCACTGCACTATTGTCACGCAATAAACTGTATCACCCACCACGAGCACTACAGCACGCACCCAGGACTGGTGACCATGTTTCTACATTGTGGGAGGGATACTTGTGTTTATTATTTAGGACTGCAAACCCGTTATTATTTATGCTGTGCACTACACATTGTTATGTATTGCCGGGGACCATTATTTGGTCACCAGATCTGGATTGTTAAGAAAATAAAATACTTTTCCAACTGGATTACAAATCTCTGTCTGTTAATTACACACCGCATCACTCCTGCACCTGTACACTGCAAACCACTTTGTCACAATTTCATATAATCTTTTTTTAGAAAATATCTTCAATTACAATGTGGAGCTATTGACAGCTGCATAATGGCAAAAGCTGATCGAGACAGCAGTAATAAAAATATTAATAACTAGGAAAAGGAATACTATATTATGTATTGTAGAAATACAATTTTGCGTGCAGATAGTGATCATCCAAAACATTTGATAAAAAATATACCATATGGTCAATTTGTACGGCTAAAAAGAATATGTAGTGATACGTCTGACTTTCAAATGAAAGCTAAAGACATGCAGGCTCGCTTTGGACCTAGGGGTTGTAATAAGAACTTAATTGATACCTCTTTCAATAGAACTGAAATGAAAGGACGTAGTGAGCTTAAGCCCAGAACAGACAGGCGCGGTGCGGCACCACTGTGCATTTTTACTGTGTGATACGGCTTGTCCGCACCCGGGCACACATGAGTGGTGTGCACTACGTGACTGATTTTTCTTACAATATTGTAGAAAAATTGAATGGTACAGCACAGTAGTTGTCAGTACCACACTGTAGGCTATCTGTAGAATGTTAGGGAGGAGACATAATTAAAAGAAAAAACTACATGAACATAATTTCGATATTTTATTTAAGATCATACAGTCAAAGTACAACATGAAATCGCAAAAGTCTACCGGAAACTACAATAGTAGTACAGTATTTCATGTTAGATTTCAAAATGTACATTTTTCAATTTTTGGAAAACTACAAAACGATATGTAATTCAATATGTTAATGTAACATTATTCAGCAGGTTTCGTTTGACTTTTAAGCAAAAATAGTTAATTCTATGGTGTGATGTCAAAACTTTTGGCCATAGCTGTAATGCCCCCATATATTCTACTACAGTGGTTCCCAAACTTTTGATTGCCACATACCCCCTTCCAGTCCGATTAACTGTCTGCGTACCCCTAGCATACAGGTTTATATTTTAATGTTATTTTTTTAATATATGCTCCTAAGCCATTATCTGTGTCTACTTGGTTTCAGGTCACAAACTCCCCCACTGACAAAGAATGCTTTTAAAAGAGCCGTAAACTAAATACTGGACAAATGGTTTATCTCCACCATCAGCGGAATGAGTCTTGAACAGAGATTCCGTTTTCGGAAACTCATGATTGTCTTGCACGGCACAGCCTTTCTTTTTGTTTCTGAAACTAAATAGCGTCACGCGCCATTTCACAGCAGAAATTAAAAGGAATTCCCAATGCGGTTTAAAGCTTTAAGTCTGACAAGTCTTAGGGGAAAAAAAAGCTAAAAATGTTCGCCATTACAAAATTTGTCTCGTGTACCCCCTGTACACGCTGACATCAAGTAGCCTACTACTAATGTTAGAAAATAGATCCTTTAACAGCTAGTTATTTAGTAAAAATATTAGTGAACTACAGAAATGATAAAAAGATAAAAGTGATAACAGCATCAAATTGGCTAAGGGAAGGATGCTTATCAGGGTCAATGTATAAAATACTGACCATCCTGTATTCCTGAAATATGGGAGGGATCAAACACTTCAGGGTGCTTGGACACCTCCGTAGGCAACAGTTTCATTCAAGATTTTTCCTGTCAAGCACGTGTTGTCACGCTGTGACTGGTTAATCCACCGACGGCACCATGCGGCAGCCAGAAAAAATCACTTTGGATTAGATTTGAGCGGCACCGCTCAGGATCTGTCCAACACCATATTGAAGCAATGGCAGTGATACAGGCGGCAAAATATCTCGCGTGCCGCGCAGTGCCTGTCTGTTCCAGGCTTTATAGAAACTGTAATGATTAATGATTCAACTACACAAGAAAGATTAACTTTTGTCACAGAGTATAATTATACCGCCAATGACATTAAAAGAATAATCTCTCTAAAAATGTTAAATCTTTAAAAAATTAGATCATTAATCTTTGTGTATGCCAACTTGAATCTTCAGGTGGCCAGGGTTGAGAATCCCGTTTTGATGCCTTTTGAGGTATTGAATAACTGTTTAAGTTAACTATGTAATATGATCTGTAACATATAGCAGAATATATGGCTGTATTTTAAAGTGTTTTGATAGATCAGTGTTTGAGTTTAATTATTGTATAATTACACTTTGTATGGATTAAAAATTGATTCTGAAACCATTTTCAATTAATGAATGCTATATGATAAAGCCGGTTTTTTATATTGACAATCGTTGCAACACCTGATGAAGACACACAATGTGTCGAAACACGTTGTGTTTGTTTCTTGTTTTGTTTCAATAAATAATAAAGCGTTTTTAAAACAAAATGTAAGAGGAATCTGATGCACATAATTATTAGAGGTCAAGTCTAAAAGAAGAGATTTTTGAGTGTGTGAAGAACCTCGTCTCTATGAGAGTCGTTGAGCAAAATATACATGGTTTATATGTCATTGCTGTTAACTATTTTTAACTCTACAGAGACATTAATTTATATATATATATATATATATATATATATATATATATATATATATATATATATATATATATATATATATATATAGTATAAACTGTAAAGTTGTGATGAGAGTTCCCTATTAGTTATTAGCTCTTATAGAGGATCTCTACAGACACTAACTTGGCTAGTAGGTCCATGAGGTATCCTGGTGTGGAGGGGTCTGGCCTCAGTGGTGGTCCCATGACGAACTTTGCTGCATGAGCCCAGTCTTTATTCCAGTAATGAGTGCCATCTGTTCCAAGGCCTGCAGCAATGGGCTCACCAAATACAACCTTACCTGCAAAAACATCACAACATCAGTATCTGGGACATCTTTAAAAGGACATCCTTTTCCCTTAATCAACTGTTAGGTATTTAGTAATATATTTAATAGACCTATTAGTATCATTACTGCTGCTGTTCTGTCCTTTGGCTAGTAACATTTAATTTGTTAACTATCTGCAATTAATGATGCCCTGAACTGGGATAATTTTTCATTTCATATTGCCATGAGATGCATTAACGTAACACTACAAACCTTTTATTATCAAAAACTGGAGCACAAAACCACACAAAATACATGAAAGCATATTAAAGACCTAATTTATAAATCAACTTTTAAATAATGTTACCGTATTTGGAAGAAATGTTTTTGGTATTTAATCAATTTGGTGTTCATTCAATTGTTGGCAAAACACTGGCAAATTGCCATCAGAAAAGATGATCCTTCACTACTTAATTCAAAACTTAATTTAATTTAATTATTCACAGTTGTGTGTTGTTGGAAGTAAAAATCACAGCTAAACAATATTACATTTCAGATTAACAATGACGCACCAGTTTAGGGGCCATATGAACCCACAGTAAATTGGTTGACCCCAAAGATGTGTGGCATAATGGCTTGTATATGTATTGCTTTAGTAATTCAGTTTGAAATTAATTAATTCATTAATTAATTAAGTATTATAAACAGCAGTTGCTTTTGGTCATTCTTTTTTTTTTCATCTGCGGTTCACTTTGCGCTGCTAAACAAAATGAAACACCATATGCTCTTCAAAAGAAGCATCCAGAATGCGTACCTTCTCTACGTGAATTAGCAACTACTTTAGCTGCAGACTTGCTCATCACATGAACCACGTAGAGTGGACAGTTGACAGAATGTGCTATGGTAATGGCTCGCTGGGTAGCTTCTGCCTCTACTTCTTCAGGGCGACACAGCTCATGTCCTTCTGGCCCAGTGATCCCCATAGCCAGCATTTTCTTGGCACCCTAAACAAATGTTTACAAAAGATTAAACTTGTAATTTCCTTTGTCACAATGCTGTCTTATTAACAGCATGAAAGGCTAGTGAGCATCACACCCACAATGTCCTTTATACTGATATAATGTGTTTATGGTGCCACCTGCTGCTGACTACAAATACAGCAGGCCTCATTTTGAGATCTTTCAATTTCACATTTAACACTGTGAAGATTTATTTTCTCATTGTAAAGTATCTTGTTTATAAGAGTGACCTGGGGAGGCACCTGGTATAACACTGCATCACAGAAAAGCCTTTACTTAAAAAAAACGTAAATTAAAACATTTTACAGCATAAAAAATAAATAACTGTACTTTGGTATTATAAAACAATTTTCCAGCCACAACTGAAACAGACTGATCCAGTGAAGTGCGGTCCCGCAGATGTCCATATCTTGCTCCACCCTGTGCAATAAAAGACCGTGGCCTATTGTGTGAAAGGCTGCTGAGAGGTCTAACAGGATTAAAATGGCCAAACCTCCTTTATCTAGCACACTAAGTAACTCATCAACAACACACAAGGTAGCTGTCTCAGTACTATGGAAGGCTCGGAATCCAGACTGATTAGTGTCAAGGAGTCCGCAGGAGGACAAATGTTCTTGCAGCTGCTGAGCAGCATGTTTTTCAATGAGGTTGCCTAAAAACGAGTTGGCCTATGAGTTGGGCAGTCAACAGATTGATTATAGTCTAGACTAAGCATATTATCCATGAACTGGGAGGCTAATTTATAATTAGGCATACTTTCATCATACTTTCATTTGATCATTATACTATAAAACAACTAGAGATTGTTTTTAATTTACTAGCTTTAATTCTTTTAAAAATGTAATTCTGAGACAAGTTTCAAATGGAGTGCCACCACTGAGATTCCCTGCTATTTGATTAAAATTCAGTAAGGGTAGCATGACAGTATTACCATTATAAACCACTGTGCTATGTGACTTTTTAGCTTAGTAAATAGTCAGAGGCAATTTAGCTCTATTTTGATTCATGGATCAGATAAAGCATTCTGCCTCAGTGTAACATTCTCTTCTCTGTTCAATAACTGTGTGCATGTGTAGCTGAGTTGGGGCGAGAGGGCTCTTCAGCCTGAAAGGTCATTTTATCCTTGCTCTCTTTTGAGCATAGATGTTAGTAGATTGCAGAGAGACACACGTAGGGATTCACAGGCTATGCTGTGAAATATATACATGTACCCTTCTTTTCCTCCATATTAACGCACATTGTGAGGGCTTTGCCACCTCAAGCTGGGTGTGACGTTGAAGGTTAAGCATTTGTCTTGCAAATAGAGTATGGTACATTGTGGCTTTTATAGTACTATTAAGTGCTATTTAGTATGAAAATTAGAGCATTTATTATGAATTGTAAGAAAAAAGGCCTTGTTTGATAGCAGATATTTAATTAAAAAGTCCCATGTTGTTTTGAACTAAGCAACAAATACAGTATGTGAAATACTCATTTATAATAAACATTTAAAGGTACAAAATCATTTAACTTATGAAAATATGTCTTGTGTTCTTTGAATGAAATTGTACATGACGCAACAACACATATGTTATCAAGCAGTAACCTGGTATGTGCAATGCACCACATTTCTGGAAATTAAATGTCTCTAATGTTACTGTAAAGTGTGCTGTTTACATCAGTACTCACACCCGTAAGTAAATGACATTACAAATTGCAGCTTTTTTTGTCATTTTTTTTCAATTATCTGCAAGTCTTCCTTTAGGCCATCATGAAGTACATTAAAAGTATATATTTTGTTGTAGACTTTAATCCACATTAATGGACATTTATACAAAGATTAAAAAGAAGACTAGTGAAAAAAAAAATACCAAACTCATAAATGAAAGTTCAGATAGCACAATCTATTCATAAATCAATGTTTCAAGGATTTTAGATGTCAGTCTTTTTTTAATTTAGTTTCAAAATATTACTGTTATTGATCATAGCACAGAAAAAAGAATTACATAAATAAAATAACATGAATAGTTTAGTAGTTTTAGTCAAAAGTCATTTTATAGTATGATGCAGCGAGATTCCAAAATGTTTGAGTAAAGCGATATAATCAAATTGTGAAATGTGCGTTCAGCAAATGCACATATTTTAAAGATGCTGCTCAAATCAGCGATTTTACATTTGTTCTTTGCTTGTTTGATATTTTCCATTTCGCAATTTGAGCAAAATAATTCATAATAAGTGCTCTAATTTTCATACTAAACAGCACTTAATAGTACTGTACATGTCACGGGCGATTTAAAATGTATATATGTATATAGGAACGGGGATTGCACATCACGTGCAGAGTAAGGTATTTGTATATGAGCATGGGGATGTGTGTGTGGAATAGTGGCCGACAGGGAGGCAGTTAATTCTCCCTGCAAAAATATGTGGGAATGTGGCTGGAGCCATGAATTGAATAAATGATTACATTAATAATTAAGGCTCCAGCCACAGGTGTATAAACAGTGATTGCGGGTGACACAAGGTCGGTGTGTTCCGGGAGACCTCGTGAGGAGAACGGAACGGAATGGAAAATAAATAAAACAATTGCTACTCGTGCTGGAACTACCATCAACGATACTTGTTTTGGGGTTTATTCTTCTTAGTGTTTTGTTTGTCTGTTTATTTTGGCCATCATGCATTTTGTTTGGTGAAGTGTTTTGCTTTGTTTAACTATTTACTTTATTTGTTTCTTAAAATGCACAGCAGCGCATTTAATCACAGCACTGTTGTCTATCTACTTCCTGGCCTGACGTCACCACAAAGTCATCTTGCCACACACACAAGTAAACAGCCGCGAGTGGGCTAATCAAGTCAGCACCCAAATAAAAGAGAGACAGTAGCATAGTCTCGCCACACATTCTAACACAGACTCACAGTTAACATTTATGCATCTTACTGTACAATCCCCCAGTCTATGATACAGTCCATGTTGCCCGTTGTCTGGGCACGGCTGCCCCACCACTACAATACATTTAAATAATATCAATACAAAAATACAAATAAACATAGGGGCGGGTCTATTGATGACAACACATATTAGGTAAGATTTACTGGAATTATTTTGTCAGATCTATGTCCTTTAAGTAAATAAATTTTGTAATTACATAATTTAAGAAAGCAATTTAAATATATTGCTGATATATGTAATTATGAGCGTAGAAAGTTATGAAACAACAATGGAACAAAAAATATTTAAGGTGAAATACGCTCTATAAGAAGTGCACGTCTAAAACATTGAGGGTCGATTGCAGTGTACCAGTGACTTAGTCCTCATTAAGTGGACTAAAATGCAGTCTAGCAAATCCTGCAGCTCTGTACTAAGTTAGTCCTGATTGCAGCGTACCAAACAGCTAATCCTGGAACAAATTAGACCGATAATGAGGACTAACCCATAATAAGCCATTACAAATGCAGATGGAAATTCACAATTTAAAGTGTAAAGACAAACTCGGACATTTACTGTACATTTGATAAATAACAAAAAAAATTAATAAAATACATTGAAGATACTGAACTGGCAAAAAAAAAGTCAGAAATATGAAAAGGTATGAAAAAAGCAAATAATTAATATATTAATGATAAAATAGTAAAAGCGTTTCCCTTTCAATTCGATGATGACCGCTAACAATACTTTTGGGATATGCCTGCTTGTCAGGTATTCGCTGAGCATTTTATATCAAAGCTGCTGATAGGCCCCTCCGCGGAATGACGTCCTCAGTCCCGCCTCACCGGAGGTAATACATAGTCACTGCGCAGAGATGTCAGTCTCTTTTGCCTTTCACAGATAGGTAGGTAAAGTGGTGAGTATTACTCTAACCCTTTTTTCCAGTTGTGATTGACTCTTTAGAGCTCCTTCTTTGAGTTTTTGTGAGTTCCCTTGCAATTAATTGCTGGAAGTAGGCTTGCCACTTCCCAGGAATCAGAAACTTGGCAACTGAAGGCTGAGCTGAACTGAACACTACGCTAACTGTTTTTCATTTAAAAAAAAACAACTTTCTTCAACAGCCTACATCGCTCAGCAATTGTAGTCTGCTTTCTAATCTCTGCATCTTGCTGCATGCTCCTTTCTACAATTTTCCTCTGCTTTTTGCAGCTGTGAAAAAAAAAAAAAAAAAGAGAAGCGAGTACACGGCCCTCCAGCGAGTCCAGCCTCGCTACGCAGCCGCTGTTGACTCGAGGGCTCTGGGCGACCTCAGTACGCCCACTTGGTGTGCGCGGCCTAGCGCCCCGACTGGTTGTCAATTACTATTGTTTTTTACTACTTAACAGTAAAAAATAGAAAAAAAAAACACTCCAGCTTGCTGTCGAGTGTCTCTGTACTACTGCCTTGCAGTTTAATACTAAAATAAATAAACGACAACCGCGCGCTTCCTCCATTAGTCCTTGGCCTTATTGTTGAGCAGACCGCGCGCATTACCACTCACCCATAAAGCGGTGTGTTCATGTGTAAAATAAAAAAAAGAACAGGTGTGTTTTCTTTTCTTTTTCTGTCTGTTCTTCTCCAGGTCTGTGACTGTACCACCCCGCTGCAAGCTACCCGCTGTACCGGTTGTGTGACTGCAAGCAGACCAGACAAAGACACACAGCCCAGTACCCTGGTGCTTTGCCCTCGGTACTTGGTGTTTGGTGCTTTGGCGCCTCCGTGTCTAGACCTCTACACCTGCGGTACCCTTGGGTCCTCGGTGCCTCTGTGCTTTGGCGCCCTCAGTGCACTCAAGCCTTGATGCCTCGGTGCCTCGCCGCCCTCGGTGTTCAAGCGCTTGCTGACATCGGTGGCTTCGTGCCTCGGTGCTCCATAGCCTAGGTGCTTCAGCATCCTCGGTGCTTCGAGAGCTACACGCCTCAGTGCTTCGACGCCATGAGGCCTTTCGAGTTCTGTTCAACAGCACCTTTGGTGCCACTCTGCCCCAAAGCCTCAGTACCTCGGTGCTTCAGCATCCTCGGTGCCTCGAGAGCTGCACACCTTGCTGTTCGACGCCTCAAGGCTTTTTGAGCCCTGTGCAGTGTGCATTCAGTGCCGTGCTAGCCCAAGACCTCCCTACCTTGGTGCTTCAACACCCTCGGTACCTCGAGGACGATACTCCCCGGCGCTTTTTGAGCCTGTGCAGCAGCGCCTTTGGTGCCATGCTGCCCCACAGCCTTGGTACCTCAGCACTTCGACGCCCTCGTGCCTCGAGGACTCCATGCTTCGGCGCTTCGACTCCCTCGAGGCTTTCAGCTCTGCGCATTGCACCCTCAGTACCCCTACATGCCATAGCTTCGGTGCCTCGATGCTTCAACACCCTCGGCATCTCGAGGACTGAACACCTCAGTGCTTCAAGGTCTTTCTAGCCTTGCGCTCCAGTACCCTCAAGACCCTCGGGCGCCTGGTGCTCCACAGCCTCGCTACCTCGATGCTTTGACACCCTCGGTGCCTCGAGGACACGCGCTTCACCCAGCACACTCGATCCCCTCTGGATTTTTCGGTGCCTCGTGATACACGACTGACATGTCAAATTTCCACCTGTGCACGTCCTGCAGGCGGAAATTGCCCCGCAGGACAAACACACCCTGTGTGTGAGGTACCTGGAGATTGAGCACGCCTCTGCGGCCTTGGAAATTGTCCTGCTCTTTTTGCGCCGAGTCCAAAGAAAGCACCCTGCAAAAAAGAATGGCGCTGTTCACGATCTCCCTTTCCTAAAACCATGCTGACTGTCTCCCAGGATATTGTTACCATATAGGTAATTTTCCATTTTGGATCTTATTATAGTTTCCAAAAGTTTACATATAATAGAAGTCAGGCTTATCTAGTGATAGCACATGCATGTAAGTTACGTGAAATCAGTAACTGTTTTGAAATAATAAAGGATGTGTCAAACTTTGTTCGAGGTTCCGTCAAAAGAATGAAACTTCTGAAAGACAAAATCAATGCATTGATATGTATGTGGCAGTGACAGAGGTGCTGTTAGACATCAGAGAATGGACTGGCTGTGTTGCTTCAGCAAAAGCTGAACAATTTCTTACCTGTATTCAATCAGATGGCTTCCTTGTCTCATTGATCACACTGGCAAAGTTCTCTGGACTGCTTCTCCCTGTGTCCACCTCTCTCCAGAAACCGGACATTGACATTCTGCAGTGCTTGGAGCACATTGACAATACCCGCAAACGCTATTAAGAGCATAAGGCAGAACCCTGAAGAGGAATTTGACTACATTTTTCAAAAAGCAGAGGAACTTACAGGCACTCCTTTTGAAATGCCTCGTCTAGCAGGAAGGCAAACAAAACCGGCGAACTATTCAACAGCAGATCCAAAAACGTACTACAGACTTTCTATTTTCCTTCCGTTTGTCGATAGCCTCCTGAATGAATTTGCTGAGAGATTCAGTGAACATGTCAGAATGGTTTGCATGATCCAGCACCTCATTCCAAAGTACGTGGCTGTGCATGGGTTACAGAAGTTGAGTACTACCATGCAAATGTATGATGATGACATTCCTGGTACAGCGGACAACCTAAAGAACAAGTGCGATAGGTGGCTAGCACAATGGAACAGGTGACCCATGGATGAAAGAAAATGTGATGAAAGCACTTGCAGCAGCTGACTCAATGTTCTATCTGAACATCCACTGTCTATTAAAAATCTTTGCAACAATACCAGTCACAACAGCATCAGCTGAAAGATCTTTTAGGTGACTCAAGTCCTATTTGCGGTCAACAATGGGACAGGATCAACTTTCAGGCCTTGCCATGCTGAACCTTTCAAGAAGCAACTGTCCGCAAGTTGAAGACTTCATAGATGAACTAGCAAAGAAGAATCACTGCCTAGATTTCTGAGTAAGTGATTTCATATATTATTATTATTATTATTATTATTATGATATTATAATGTATTTTTTATGTGACATCATTTATTCAATGTTTCAAATGATTGCCATTTGACTCATAAAAAGTGTGCGCATTAAGTTGTTTGATAAGCAAGGTTATAAAAGGTTATGAGATTTCCATTACACGAGAGTAGATGTTAAAACTCCATGCTGATTTGAACTTGGCTCTTGCCAAGATAAGCACCAACTAAGACGTAGCTTTACAGTAAACTAATGTGATCCATCTGTGTCTATCCATTTGCGTTTCCTTCCATATGATGATGTAGATATCCATCTGTCTGGTGTTGATGGCTGAAGTGTAATGCTGACTCCAGGGATCAGCTTATTTGCCTCCCTGGCGCATCAGCACACACAACGGCTGCGATGCTGGCTCCAGGGATCAACCACAGTGCGGTCTCCCCAGCGCATCAGAATGACAACCGTCTGGATTGAGCGAAGTAGGGTACATCTCTGGGGTCTTCAAGTAGGCACCTTCCATCTTCGGTGTTTCGTCGACTAGCCCACGACACCTCAAGAGGGCTCGACGGTGATTCTGGCGTCCCAGCACCACCCCCCTCTGTCCCCCACTCAACTCAGCCCAGCTTACTTACCCGTACATCAGCGTTTCTTTCTTTCTATTGTGCTTGAGATCCCCAGCCAGAATCTTTCCATCTCAACCACAGCCAGTTGCTGCTCCTCTCTGCTGCTTCAGATAAGTTCTTCATTGTGCGATTCATCTCTTGGCAACTGAATCCGACGTCTCTGAGAAACCGGGTTGTGGAGTGTGCCACAAATCCTTGACAACCCACCTCCACTGGGTAAACCCGGACTCTCCATCCTCGCTGTTCCACTTCAGTGGCTAGTTGAGGATACCGCAGTTTTTTCCTCTCACACGCCTCATCTACAGCATCCTCCCATGGCACTGTTAACTCTACCAGGTGAACAAGGCGTGCTGATCCAGACCACAAGACAATATCTGGACGAAGGTTAGTGGTGGCAATCTCAGGTGGAAAAATAAGCCATTGACCAACAAAAGGAGTGAGCCTTATTTGTTTTTTTCCATGGAAATTGCCCCAATGTCAACTCAGAGCCAGACTTTAGGCAGCCAATCAGATTTTAGTTGACATGCTGCACAATAGTTGGCTGGATATATATATATATATATATATATATATATATATATATTTTTTTTTTTTTTTTTTTTATTAAATATATATATATAAAAAAGGGTAACAAAAAATGACCTTGGGAACATAGCTCCAATTACAGTGAAAATGTAGGGCAGTTACCTTGAAGCTGTGTTTGCAGTTAAGTAACAGAGCCTAACAATGATTAATTAAGGTGTAACTAAGGTATTGGGTGGTAAATATTTAACTGGTTCAAAGGTTCAAAGTAAAGGTTTAAAAACTATTATACTGAAAAATAACATCAGTTCCCTTTCAAGTCGAAAATAACCATCAAGTATGGGACATTGCCGTCAGGCAGTAGGGATTGGCTGAGCTTTATAGCAAAGCTGCCGAAAGGCCTCTGCGCGAGCTGCCACGTAAGCCCGTCCCCCTGGGAGCTTACTATACGCAGCGCGCAGAGACTCTCTTCCTCTTTTGTCTTCAGCACGGTAGCGGTAGGTAATAGCGCTGGTAACTGATTGTACTCGCTAAGCTTAGGCTTGAGAAGCTGGTTTTTGCCCCTTCTCTGAGTTTATTTCAGTTATACTCTTCGGAGTGATTATTATTTTTATTATTAGGATTATATAAATTGTTTTCAATTATATATTTCCTTCACGCTTTGCTTCGGCATCGCGTTTTGTTTATTTTCGTGGTCTCCGTCTTTCCTGTGTTAATTATTTTTTTAATTATTAGTGTTGTGTTTTTGGGTTTTTTGTAAATAAAGTATATATATTTTGCATATTTTGTATATTTGTGAAGGACGTGCGTTGCGTTGGCCTTGGCCGCGTGCGTACCTGCAGCCCCGGTCTTGCCTTGGCTAGACCGCGTGTGTGGAGCCTGCACTGCAGTCTCCCATATACTACCTCTGCGGTGTGTTCTACAACCGTGTGGTAGCTGTACTGTGCCCCAATCACATGTCACTACATTAGTGTTGCTGCAGCGTCCCAAAAAAAAAAAAAAAAAATTTCCCATTCACTGCACAGAGGAAGACAACCACAAAGCGCTGTTCCCCAGCACCAACAGGTAAGTAGTGCACAGCACCCAAGACACTGTACCAGCACTTAGCGTCTCCGCTCTGCGGGTCAGCTGACGCTTATGCGTCTGTGCTAGTGTTCTACACTCGGTACTCACGCTCCGGCGTGCTGCGCTTCGGTGCTTTGGTGTCCAAGCTTGTCGCTTGGTGCAGCGTTTCGGCGCTTTGTGCAGCGCTTCAGCGCTTGGTGCTAGCGCGTCTGCGCTTGGGGACTTGGTGCTTGACGATCAACGCTCAGTGCTCGACGCTCGGTGCTCGACGCTCGGCGCCGACGCACGTACCGGTGCCCGACGACGCACCGGTGCTCGGCGCACATACCGTTGGTGCTCGATGCACGCACATCATGCCTATTAGTGTTTGCACTAAGCAAGGCACTATGTCGGGCTTTCGCCGATGCGTGACCTGCCAGGCCAAATTGCCTGCCAGCGATCCGCATGACGACTGTGTAGCGTGTTTGGGGCCGGAACACGCTGCATCTGCCTTGGCGGATAAGGCATACTGCCATTTATGTGCAGGGTTCCAGACATGCACCCTTCGCCAGAGAGCAAAGAAGGCGGTCGGGGGCCATTCTCCATCCTCGGGGTCATCCCATACAGTCTCAGCCCCACCGTCGTCTGCTACAACGCCGCCAGCGACGCTGCGGCTCTCCAGGAGCCCATCCTCCCAGCTTACAGCTGGTCAGAGGTCCCCAGCCAGGCGTGCTCGGGAACGTTCCCGCAGCCCCTCCTCTCGTGGGGCACATCCCCGTCGAGATCTCGATCGCCTCGCCGTAGAAGGCACTCTCGCTCCCCTCGATGGGACAGGCGACATCAGGACAGATTTGGAGTGGTGGAGCTCACCTCCAAAATGTCAGTTTATGGAGGTCATGATGGGGCAGCAATCTCTCCTCATGACCCTTGCGAAGGTGGCACCTCGGGCCCCGGAACAACTGGCCAGGCCCATCGCTAATCACTCCTCCACCAATTGCTCACGGCCAACCCCAGGAAGTTCGGGTTAACCCCCTTCCGGGGAGTGGTGGTAACTGAAGTGAAGGACTCGGTTCAGTCCTCAGCTCTGAATGTGGAAATACAGGCACTGCTCAGGAAGCGTGCCATCCAACAAGTAGACCCTGCTCTGATCAACCAGGGGTTCTATTCCAAATACTTCCTGGTGCCCAAGAAGGACGGCGGGCTCTGTCCTATTTTAGATCTGCGGCTACTGAACAAATACCTGCGGGTGTTATCGTTCAAGATGCTTACGCTCAGGCACATCATCCAGTCTGTCCGACAAGGTGACTGGTTCACCACCG
The DNA here is from genome assembly GCA_030684275.1 of Acipenser oxyrinchus oxyrinchus. Classification (NCBI taxonomy): domain Eukaryota; kingdom Metazoa; phylum Chordata; class Actinopteri; order Acipenseriformes; family Acipenseridae; genus Acipenser; species Acipenser oxyrinchus. Next base: position 63,301,010 of record CM060250.1, read on the forward strand.
TGGACCTGACAGATGCGTACTTTCACATTCCCATCTGCCCGGGTCACAGGAAGTATCTGCGGTTCGCATTTCAGAGCAGGGTCTACGAGTTTTGTGTCCTTCCATTTCGGCCTGTCACTAGCTCCCCGAACCTTTTCGAAATGTATGGATGCCATTCTAGCTCCCTTGCGGGCTCAAGGTGTCCGACTGCTGAATTATCTGGATGACTGGCTCGTGCTTCTAGGCAAGCACGTGTTAGTGCGGTCAGACAACACCACGGTTGTGGCATATATCAACCGTCAGGACGGCCTATGGTCCCCTCGCCTTCACCGGATGGTAACATGGATGTTGCTATGGGCACAACCGCGTTTGACCTCTCTGCGTGCAGTTCACCTACCAGGCAGAGTCAATTATGCAGCGGATCTCCTATCCAGAGGAAGCCCTCTTGCGGGCAAATGGCATCTTCACCCTCAGGTGGTAGGGCACGTTTGGGAATGGTTCGGCATAGCGCAAGTAGATCTCATTGCTTCGCGAGAGACCACGCACTGCCCCCTATGGTTCTCAGTGAGGGACCTCGACAGCCCCCTAGGAGTCGATGCACTGGCTCACAAATGGCCGCCAGGGCTCCTATATGCGTTTCCACCGATTCCGATGCTCCCCGCCTTCTTAGAGAAGGTCAGGGTAGAGCAAGCGACAGTGATTCTGATCGCTCCTCAGTGGCCTCGGAGGATATGGTTCCCGAGCCTGGTGCAGTTGCTGCACGGTCGCCCGAGTGAGCTCCCCCTGCGAGCGGACCTATTGTCCCAGGCCCAAGGAGGGCTTTGGCACCCGAACCCCAAGCTCATGCAGCTATGGGCTTGGCCCCTGAACGGGAGCGCCTGTCAGCCTTAGGGCTCTCGATGACGGTGATTTCGACCAGAGTGCTAGAGCGCCCTCTACTAGGTCGCAATATACGTACAAGTGGCAGTTGTTTCAAGATTGGTGTCTGGCGGAGGGCCATGACCCAATATCCTGCGCTATGGCAGTGATATTACAGTTTCTACAGAAACTGTTAGATGAAGGGAAATCTCCCTCTACACTTAAGGTATATTTAGCCGCTATATCGGCTTGCCATGTACGCATTGACGGTTTATCACCAGGTTGCCATTTTCTGGCATCTCAGTTCCTGAAGGGTGCAAGACGTCAAAGTTATTCAAGCCTTTACAATAGCTTGTGAAACTATAGGTAAAGTCTATCTGCAGGACAGCTTTCAGTTCTAGTACGTCTGGTACATGTTAACCATTTAGATCTTGCAAAACAAATACAATGTCTAACTCATACTGATCTTTGGCATCAGTTGACTCGTCAGTGATCACTGACAAGCAACCAGACTGTTTTACTAAGGGTTACGTAACTTTTGGTTGTCCAAAGGAGGGATATTTGCGCAAACAAACACTGACAAAACACTTCTGTCAGTTCAAAATGTAATGTGTTTCGTGTTCATGGTTTTCAGTGGACTTTTGGAACATGGAAGTCACCGTTTTTTGTTTCTTTGCAAGTAAAGCAGTCGCAGTACTGCTTTGGATATCTGCCTTTCTCTTTCAGTAAATAATTGAATGCTGCAGACACATTTTTAGCCTTTTTTAGAGACATCAATTTTCTTGTTTATAATGTGTAGTATTTTAATTTCCCACCTAGATTGCATATAGTCACATGACATAATCACTGCACAGCACTATGTGTATGGCGAATAGTACACGCAGGCACACAGCAGACCTGTACAGTTTCGTTAATGTGTTGTTTTTTTGTATGCAATACAAATAATTATGAAATAATGTCTTTTTTATTTCTTAAGAATATTGTAAAAATCATGGAATTGGGCTAATTTCACGATTTTCGCATAGCTCGTGAAACCAAAATTTACACAGGGCCTTTATATATATATTGTAGCAATCTCGGTTAACGCAGGCAGGCGCATCACACAGGGCAAGGCAATCCACACACAGGCGGAGGGCGGGCGCGAACCCGGGACCTCTCGCACTAAAGCACAGCGCCGATACCACTGTACAAAAGAACCGGCTCCCTTGCAAGGAGCGTATATCGGGGTTATATCTTTGTGTGTGATTACGTCACCTACCAGCCCTGCTGCTGCCTTCCCCCGTGCACGCTACAATATATATATACCTCCACTCGGAGCACGGACTATACTTTTTCTGGAACCTGACTATTAAACCAGGCAGCTATTCTGCTTACCGGTTTTCCAAAACACTTTTGACAACACACAAACACGTTAAACAAAAAAAGGTTTATACTCTACCTTTTATTTCTCTCTACGGTTGCACAGACTCATAACCGGGCCCTTCACTCAGCAGCTTTGAGCAGACTGTCTGCTGTTCTTATATACTGCTGCTGGCTTTCATTATCACCAGGTGGTAAACAAGTAACACTTTAAATACAAATTAGGCTTTTCAGCCCCGTGGTTTTCTGGGAACTGTAGTCCTATGCTTCCCAGGACTACACTTTCTCTGCTCCCTGTCTCACAATATATATATTCTCATGATCCCTGGGAGGGTGGGGGTCCCTCAGGGGTTAACTTGTGTGAGGGGGTGAGTGGTTGAGGGGTAGGGGAAACACGGTTGGGGGTGACTGACTGTGAGTGCATGCTAGGAGCAGGAGGCGGGGTGTAGGGAGGAAGGGATGCGAGTGTTTGTAGGGGAACAGGGGTCGAGCGAGGGCATAAATAGGGGGTGCATTGCCCTCGACCCCCGTTCTTGGCACTAATGTAGACGCGACAGGATAGAGAGTAAGAGTGAGAAAAGTGAGAGATAAGAATAATGAGGAAAAGGAAAATAAGAACAAAAAGAAATATCTAAATCACCATTTTATTTTGTGTTTATTTTGCTCCCAGTATCCTTCCGTTGCTTATATTTATTTCATTTTTTAAATAAATATGGGCTCAAGCCTTTAAACTACTTACCTTGTCTGACTCCATTCATCCTGGAGCCCATCAACATTACGTAAAAATGCCCCCCACCAAACCTGTTGGTAGATTCCTTCTACGGACCAGTAGTAGAATAGAACAAAACATTGTAGCTTAACAAAAAAGGGAATAACTTTTCTGTCCTTTACTACTTTTTGTTTTTTGGGGGGGTTTTTTGTAGCAAGAGAAACAAACACAATGGACTTAAACAGTTCTTGCCAGTTGCAGACATCCACATTTGAATTTCCTTCAGCCTTTCACATTGTATATGTTTACCTTTACCCACCTTTTTTTCTAAAATTCCAACCCCCAAATGAAAAAGGAAAGTTTCTAAAATTTAAAGAGGCATGCTGAGCACATTTGAGACAGGTTTTTAAGTTGGCCCTAAAACTGAAATAAATTAATACGTAAATTGTGCCTGATTCATACATTTTATCCTGCAGACTGATGCCTCTGACATAGTAGGACTAGGGACGATCTCTCCCAGGAGGTAGAGGGCTTGGAGCATTTGGTATTGTACATTAGCAGGAAGCTGCTTGCGTGAGAGACTCAGAGACCAGGTATGCTGTAACTGAGAAAGAAATACCTAGCCATTATAAAAGAACAACATTAACCAAAAGCAAGCTTGTGTGCACCTCTCTTCCTGTGTGTGAGCCTGACCGCCAGCATGCAGTTTTTGTTAGATGTCCCAAACAAACGGCGACCTTGTGGGGGCCCCAGTTCTGCTGGAGGCCCTACGCTATAGCGTAATTTGCATATAGGTTAATCCGGCCCTGTTTACAATGTATCTTGCGTCACTACATCCACAACCATACCTGTAATCTGCTTTGTTCTGTCACTATTGGGATCTATTATTTTTTCACTGAAAGAAACAACTGATGGTACATGTTTATTTTTATCACTGTCAGATTTTGTTTAGAGATTTATAGGGTCCCATCTCAATTAGTTGTGATACCGGAGTATCCCAGACACTTGAAGCACTTTACTTTCTTGCCATCTTCTGTTTTAGAAAATAATTGCCAAACGTCGGAGAGCATTGTATTACGGTCGATATTTGTTAACTTGCTCCATTGCTCGCCCTGAAGACTCCCGTGCAGATACGATCCCATCAGTAAAAACTCACAGGGGGGAGAAGGTGAGCTCAAAGCATGCAGATTCTGTGAGTCAGACTGGAGGCGAGCGCGGGAACCTGTGCTGAATTCCAACAAATGATTGCCAATTCCAAAAAAAAACTTTCCTTTGCTTAAAACCTTTACACAGAAACGATGCACAGGCTTGACCATCATCTCAGCCTTACTGTTTACTCCTTAAGATTATGACGTAAAATCTCTATGAATTCTGCATCAACTGATTTATTTGTGAACAAATACAGAGCATCCCTGAGGACATAATGTAAGAGGACTTGAATCAGAAATGTCAGGTCAGTGTGAATGATATTGAATTAGATTTTGCACCATTGCAGATATGAAGGTGGCATCTCAAATGGTTTATGAGAAATCTTAAATAGTGGTGGTGGCAACAGAAGATGGACAAGGTCATATAATCTGCCCACACAGGGATGACTATTAAGATTATTCTTTTGATATTGATGCATGAAACATAGATTGAGCATGCTATGCTTTAAACTAAATCACACGGCTCGAAGTGAATGTAATTTTTGGTAGCATTTTGCTACCCAAAATTCTTAATTTGCTACTATTTTTTTTTTTATGCAGTAGCATTTTTCTGATACCTTACACTGCAGTTTATATGAGTGAACACGTACATGACTGCGGTTCATATCGCCTCATGTAGATATGCGCAAAGCTCACAATGCAAATCTTATTGGACAGTGGAGTATAAATACCCCCAGTACAGAACAACGTGGATACAATTTCAATGCAAAATTAAATAATGCTAAACCTGGTTTCACCCATGCTAAAAATGAACACATAATAGGTAGATAATTATTACTTTATCAAAATTCTTACTACAAAAAAACAAAAAACATAAAACAAAAACACAGGAGCAAGTAGCTAGCTATTGATGATTTGCACGTACGTCACCAAATCACGTGACCTAAGTGTGGTTGGCCATTTTGGACGTCAAAAAGCTTTGGAAGTCCTATTGATAACCTGTGAAGACATAGAACTTTTTTTTAAAACACTTTTTTTCAACTCATACAGTCCGAAAAACAATACTTGACATTGTCCGATGAAGTCAGTCATCTCAGAGGTGAACATACGAGATAGATACATCGAGAAAATTCTGCTTGCCGGGCTTCACAATGATGTGTATTTGCTGCCAGCTGGTCTCTTCTCTGAGGTTGTCAAGTGTGACAGTTCATCCCTGCCTGACTTCACGCCTCACGATATATATCACTATGTAATAAACAACTTCTCCCCATACACTGGCCAAGATCTCAAGTCATACAAAAGCCTTGATGCATACCTATATTTCGTATCAGGATGGGTGACATGTTTGCATCAGTGGCTAATACCACTGGGACGCGTCCGTCATCTTATCATGGCTTAGGTAATCACGTCTCATTTTCACTTGATAAACTAGCAATGACAGTGACAGCACTAATGTAGCCAAATGAAATATAAGACCAGAATTACAAAGAAGAATTCAGAGGTTTTTGTTGTTGTGGTTTTGTTATGTTTTTAAGTTATACGAAATATAGGGTGACATTGTTGTGTAAGAATCCCGCCTTTCTGAGGGTGTGCGCTTTATTTAAAATACAAATGAAAATAATATTGCTTACTGATAGGGTTGCCACCTGGCCCCACAATCCTGGGACACTGAGACAGAACAGGATTTTAAAAAGACTACTTAACTGAGAGAAAAGAATGTGTTAATTAGCTCCTATACCTTCGATCAAATTAATGATGGTGCTTAATTACCATGCATATTACTTGTCATGTATTTCATTATTATTAATTATAATATTTAATTTATTTGCAGACACTAATGCGTCAAAGTCTCTTACTTTCTGTTTGTTAGTAATAAATCGCTAAAACATACAATTACTCTCCCAATCAGTAACATTTTTCAGCTGTTCGGAGGCAGTATGTTGAACTGATTAGAATGACTTGTTTGTTGCGCACAGTAATTCAGCAATATGATTAATTTTAGCAAAGATGTAGGGCTAATTAACACATTAATTTATTTCAATTTAGCAGCAAGTTTAAAATCCTGTTCTGTCTCAAAGTGTCCCGGGATTGTGTCCGAATGGTAGGGGAAACACCGTAGTATAACCGCATTATATAAAACAAACTTGATTGCAAAGTGTACAGTATTTTATATATATATAATAAACGCTAGAAATGTCGACTCAACGACAACCATCTTTCTCGTCTCAGCATCTTTTGGTATGCGGTAAAATGATAGATTCAGCTTTTGGCCATGTCTATTGCTGCATCCAACAGCACAACACGCTACAATCATCTTCTATTTTAGTTTTTTAAAACACTGGTTAACAGGCTGTCAATATGCCGTCTGAAGGTTCTTGATGTCCAAAATTGCCGTCAAGCGCGCTGGCACGTTACTTGTGACATCAGGTGCAAATCATCAATAACGTTACCTTGATCCAAGTAACGTCTTGTTTTATCATTACGAATAATAGACGAAATACAATCTTGAGGTGCATTAATTTATCTATCTGTTTTCTTTTTTATAATAGATTGCCACTACATTGCGTACTTATCCTGTTTATCTAGTGAAATGTGTGCTTTAACAAAAATGTTTTTTAATTCTTGGTTGATATCCCTTATTCTGTTATTACTAGTTAATTTCTTCAAAATTTCATCGCATGAAAATGCAGGGTGGGAGCATACATATTTATGAACAGACCAGTTATTATAAAGGTCTGATTACACTGGGAGCGGTATCGGTAAGCGGTAAACTGTGTGGTTTTTCATAGTACACTGGCGGCGGGAAACCTCATGGTATATGTAAATGTATTATCACATGTTAATGTTGAGAAAACATTAATGTGGATGTGAAGAAATAAAGGTTAAATATACAGTGCCGTGAAAAAGTATTTGCCCCCTGTCTGATTTTCTGCATTTTTGCATATTTTTGACACTGTCTTGCTGCATGACCCAGCTGCGCTTCAGCTTCAGTTCACGGACGGATGGCCTGACATTCGTTTGTAGAATTCTCTGATACAGAGCAGAATTCATGGTTCCTTCAATGATGGCAAGGCGTCCAGGTCCTGATGCAGCAAAGCATCCCCAAACCATGACACTACCACCACCATGCTTGACCGTTGGTATGAGGTTCTTACTGTGGAATGCAGTGTTTGGTTTTCACCAGACATAACGGGGCCCATGTCGGCCAAAAAGTTCCACTTTTGACTCATCTGTCCATAGAACATTGTTCCAGAACTCTTGAGGATCATCCAGGTGCTTTTTGGCAAACTTGAGACGAGCATTCATGTTCTTCCTAGTGAACAATGGTTTCCGCCTTGCTACTCTGCCATGAATCCCATTTTTGCCCAGTGCCTTTCTGATGGTGGAGTCATGAACACTGACCTTAGTCGACCTTAGCCAATATGGTTCTGACTGTGGTTCGGTGGAGCCCCAGAGCCTTAGAAATGGCTTTGTAACCCTTTCCAGACTGATAGGCATCAACAACTTTTTTTCCGGAGGTCTTCAGGAATTTCTTTTGTTCGTGGCATGATGTGCCTCTAGAACCTGTGTGCTGACAACTTCACTCTGATGGTAAGTTAGTCAGATTTATATTGGGCAGGGCTTGCCCAAATTAGGCCTGGTTGTTAACCAAAGTACTCAAACAGCTGACCCTAATTATCCCTTTAATTGGGTTGAGTTAACTAGGGGGCAATAACTTTTCACACCTGAAGATTGCATGATTGATTACCTTGCACACCAAACAAATGAAAGAAGCACCAAACTTTGGTGTCATTTTTTCTCTCAGACTCCCTCTATACACTACTACAACCCACAACAAAATCTGACCAAATACAATGTGAAAAATGTGCAAAATTGCAGAAAATCAGACAGGGGGCAAATACTTTTTCACGGCACTATATTTGTGTATGCTATATTTGTGCATGCATTATATACACATTACATTATATTATAATGACATTATATGTGTGTGTGTTTTTTATACTCACGTCTGAACCAAGCAATGTTATTCCGCACCATATAAAGATAGTGCGCATTGCATGACTAAATTGTTTAGCTGACATGGCGAATCAAAGAGTTTTGCGACAATATAATTTAAAAACCTGAAAAAAAACCTCCACGAAATACTGCAAGAAGCCTATCAGTATTGAGACCAGTGTATGATTTGAAGACAGATAAGAGGATAATTTCATACCACTTAATTCACACTTTCAACAAGGAATTGCATAAGTTCCATTACTTAGTTGAGCACAAGGTGGTTTCAATAAATACTTTCTGATTTAAATAGGCCTACTAGGTCATAGTTTGGGATGAGTCTATTTAAAACAGTAGGTGTTTATTTTTTAAATTATTTTTATATATAATTATTAGTCGAATAAACCACTACCAAATAAATCCATTTTGCTACCTATTTCCAGGCAGGTAGCAAGTCTTCACTGCTGCCTTAAAAAGTTAACTTCAAGCCCTGTTAATCTGTATATAGGACTATATATCTGTATTTTGTGTTTACAGTGGAAGATTCCACTGCAGGGTTAGAGATTAACTAAGAAATGGTTAATATTATTGATGGAAACTGAATTTACCAGACATAAATTGTCTTCATAGGAAAATAGATTTTGTCTGCGGAGCAAACAATATTAAGAATACACAAAAAAAGGGGGTTTACAAAAAGGAACCAAGTTGTGGTTTGACATTTAAGTTGAGGTATGCCCAACGTGACTCCCAATGGGAAGGTAATATGGCCGATAATCTAACTATGGTTTTAAACCTAGTGACCATTTTAACATGTCTAATGTTAATCTCATATTATGCATGTGTGCTTTGAGACTTGGAATCAATACATGTAATATTGTTTAAGTTCTTAATTCTAATTGATAATGACAATAATTAATCAATATAATAAATGTAAGAAATAAAGCCTCTATCTTACAGATAGCTGCATTCTCTACCTTACATATAATTAAACTTTACAATCTTATATATAACTAAATCAACAACCTCGCTATTTATGATCTGCTAAATGTTGTTTGGATATCATAGGATACTTTATTTAATAATGAGAATTAAAAATATTACATATTTTTAAATAGTCCATATTGAAACTAGTATGATGCCTTTAGAGCTTTAAGGAGGTGCTTTTTTCTTTTTTTCTTTGCTCAAGCTAATACCACAGCCCCACCCCCCTTCCAACACACACACACACACAATGGTGTGACGTTGAAATGACTTAGCCACAAAGTTACAGCTTACACAGACATATGTTCTAATTCCAAACAGGTGTCGGAACAGTTGACACAAATGCATGTAATTCCTAGATGAACTTTTGGCTCGTTATCACAGAAATCAAATGTACAAGGAATCTGTTACACCCTGCAAGTGCAGCTCAGCTCACACGCTGGATGACACCAGACTGGGAATTTAGAGCACTGTGGAATTTGCCATTGCCCCATAAAGGACTAGCATTATTATCATTGATCTCCCTTTTATAATATTGATATTTTAAATATGGAGATTTTTTTTTTTTTTTAAAGTGATGTAAGTGAAAATTGCTTCTACTTCCTGGTGTCAAATTCCTTCCTGTGAAGTAGATCAGTTCCACTCCAGGGTCGATCTGCCTTCAACCAGGCCATGTGACCTACATGTACCACACAGGAAGTGACTATACTGTATACCAGGAAGAAATAGAGTTTGTATCTATACCATTGAACTTGAAAAATATTAATGTATTACATTTAAAAAACAAGCAAAAAAGAACCAAAAGAAATTCCCAACATAGGAAAAGGGAGGCAAGTGATGTGGTGCTATTGCCTTTACTTTGGGCTCTATTCAGAAAGCTTTAACTCATTTGAAAGACTTTTTTCAAATACTTTTTTTATGAATAAAATCCAGGGGGTCGTTTCCCAAAAGCTACTTGAACCAACCCAATGTCGGAAGAACATTATAAGATCAACGTTTAGGAACTGCACTGTTTCCCCCCAATTTGGAATGTCCAATTATGTTTTTTTTTTTCTCCTCACCGCAGTCCCCACACAGCACAGACGTTCTGAGAGCGTGCGAGTGTCCTCCGATCTCACAAGCCTAAAGCCAGAATCGCTTTTACGCCGAGCAATCCAGAGAAGAGGTGGACGGGCTACCAATCCCAGAGATCAGCCCTGCTTTTTGTCCATTCTGAATGTGCTCGGTGTCTGGCCAGTAGGATTTGCTGTTGTGTGATGAGGAGAAGCAATCCCTTCTGGTTTAATTACATGCATTTGTGTCAACTGTTCTGACACCTGTTTGGAATTAGAACATAAGCTGTAACTTTGTGGCCAAGTCATTTTAATGTCACACCATGTTTCTTTAAACATTAGCACATCTCTAAATAACTGTTTAACATTGTGTATGTGTTGGAAGGGGGAAGGGCTGTGATATTAGCAAATATGAGCAAAGAAAAAAAGTAAAAAAAGTGCCTCCTTAAAAATCTAAAAGCATCATACCAGTCTCAATATGGTCTATTGCAACAGTGTATAATATTTGTAATTCTCATTCTTAAATAAAGTATAAATAACGAGTGGTGTAAGGTTGTTGATTTAGTTATATGTAAGATTGTAAGGTTTAATTATATGTAAGGTAGAGAATGTGTGTGTGTGTGTCTATATATATATATATATATACAGTACTGTGCAAAAGTTTTAGGCAGGTGTGAAAAAATGCTGTAAAGTAAGAATGCTTTCAAAAATAGACATGTTAATAGTTTATATTTATCAATTAACAAAATGCAAAGTGAATGAACAGAAGAAAAATCTACATCAAATCCATATTTGGTGTGACCACCCTTTGCCTTCAAAACAGCATCAATTCTTCTAGGTACACTTGCACACAGTTTTGAAGGAACTCGGCAGGTAGGTTGGCCCAAACATCTTGGAGAACTAACCACAGTTCTTCTGTGGATTTAGGCAGCCTCAGTTGCTTCTCTCTCTTCATGTAATCCCAGACAGACTCGATGATGTTGAGATCAGGGCTCTGTGGGGGCCATACCATCACTTCCAGGACTCCTTGTTCTTTTTACGCTGAAGATAGTTCTTAATGACTTTCGCTGTATGTTTGGGGTCGTTGTCATGCTGCAGAATAAATTTGGGTTCAATCAGATGCCTCCCTGATGGTATTGCATGATGGTTAAGTATCTGCCTGTACTTCTCAGCATTGAGGAGACCATTAATTCTGACCAAATCCCCAACTCTATTTGCAGAAATGCAGCCCCAAACTTGCAAGGAACCTCCACCATGCTTCACTGTTGCCTGCAGACACTCATTCGTGTACGCTCTCCAGCCCTTCGGCGAACAAACTGCCTTCTGCTACAGCCAAATATTTCAAGTTTTGACTCATCAGTCCAGAGCACCTGCTGCCATTTTTCTGCACCCCAGTTCCTGTGTTTTCGTGCATAGTTGAGTCGCTTGGCCTTGTTTCCACGTCGGAGGTATGGCTTTTTGGCCGTAAGTCTTCCATGAAGGCCACTTCTGACCAGACTTCTCTGGACAGTAGATGGGTGTACCAGTGTCCCACTGTTTTCTGCCAGTTCTGAGCCGATGGCACTGCTGGACATCTTCCGATTGCGAAGGGAAGTAAGCATGATGTGTCTTTCATCTGCTGCAGTAAGTTTCCTTGGCCGACCACTGCGTCTACGGTCCTCAACGTTGCCCGTTTCTTTGTGCTTCTTCAAAAGAGCTTGGACAGCACATCTGGAAACCCCTGTCTGCCTTGAAATTTCTGCCTGGGAGAGACCTTGCTGATGCAGTATAACTACCTTGTGTCTTGTTGCTGTGCTCAGTCTTGCCATGGTGTATGACTTTTTGACAGTAAACTGTCTTCAGCAACCTTACCTTGTTAGCTGAGTTTGGCTGTTCCTCACCCAGTTTTATTCCTCCTACACAGCTGTTTCTGTTTCAGTTAATGATTGTGTTTCAACCAACATATTGAATTGATGATTATTAGCACCTGTTTGGTATAATTGTTTAATCATACACCTGACTATATACCTACAAAATCCCTGACTTTGTGCAAGTGTACCTAGAAGAATTGATGCTGTTTTGAAGGCAAAGGGTGGTCACACCAAATATGGATTTGATTTAGATTTTTCTTCTGTTCACTCACTTTGCATTTAGTTAATTGATAAATATAATCTATTAACATGTCTATTTTTGAAAGCATTCTTACTTTACAGCATTTTTTCACACCTGCCTAAAACTTTTGCACAGTACTATACATACAGTACTGAGCAAAAGTTTTAGGCAGGTGTGAAAAAATGCTGTAAAGTAAGAATGCTTTCAAAAATAGACATGTTAATAGATTATATTTATCAATTAACTAAATGCAAAGCGTAAAGAAGAACAAGGAGTCCTGGAAGTGATGGTATGGCCCCCCACAGAGCCCTGATCTCAACATCATCGAGTCTGTCTGGGATTACATGAAGAGAGAAGCAACTGAGGCTGCCTAAATCCACAGAAGAACTGTGGTTAGTTCTCCAAGATGTTTGGGCCAACCTACCTGCCGAGTTCCTTCAAAAACTGTGTGCAAGTGTACCTAGAAGAATTGATGCTTGATGCTGTTTTGAAGGCAAAGGGTGGTCACACCAAATATGGATTTGATTTAGATTTTTCTTCTGTTCACTCACTTTGCATTTAGTTAATTGATAAATATAATCTATAAACATGTCTATTTTTGAAAGCATTCTTACTTTACAGCATTTTTTCACACCTGCCTAAAACTTTTGCACAGTACTGTACATACAGTACTGTGCAAAAGTTTTAGGCAGGTGTGAAAAAATGCTGTAAAGTAAGAATGCTTTGAAGATGCAGGCAAAAGAATATTGTAAAGAAATATATTTACAAAAAATGAAATAAATATTTGTAAATGACGTAGACGCTTAATAAAAATTATGTTTATTATTATGTTGTATAGTGCCTTTTATAACAACAGCAAATTCATTTTAAGAAAAATACAAAAGATAAAAAGGACAATAGAAAATCGTCAGGATGAACAGAATGTCATTCGAATGGTTTTAGACATGAATTAAAAGTAGGCTATTCACTGACACAGCATCCCTAATCGACTCGGGAAGGGAATTCCAAAATTTTGGAGCATAGGGGATTTTATTCAGCAATCTGAAACTTGATTTTATTCATAAAAACAGATTTTGAAAAACATTCTTTGTTAAACCTTTGTAAATAGAACCCAATATTGCTTAAATGTAATATTACTTATGAAATTAATATAATTAATGTAATTAATCAGATCATGATGCTGAAGACCTAATAAACACCCAACACACAACAAAAACTGAATACAAAATGAATTATTATATAATCCCTGAAAAGATTATTATTATTATTTTGTTCTGAGCCCCAAACTGTATTTTCGTTATGCTTCTGCCTGTCTGAATGGATCTGAATAGGGCACAACACCATCTTTGTCCCTTACTGTACTCCAGAAAATAAGAATTGCTTTTTTTTTTTTTCTCGCAAGACCAAGTTTTTGTATAGTAGTTCAAAATAACATTACAGTTAAAATTTAAAGTTGTAGTTAATGCATACCCCATAAATTAGCAGTTAAGTATGGTACCGTATTTATTGAAAGTACTCATGATTTCAAAGTAATGCTGCATTTAACTCACCCAAAATACATTTTACTCACATAGTGTCTACATTGGAGGGTACATTTCTCAATGACCCAAAACTATCTGGAGCACTGCATGTACCCCACGCCCACATTCCTCCCCTCTCTCATTTCCCCTGTTTATCTGTGTGGCTCATACTGATAAGCTAGGTCACATTTCAACACTGCATTTTCTCCTTGATGCACCAATCCCACTTGATTAATCTTCTTCCTGAGCAACATACGAAGAATCCGACCCTTCCTCACCAACTATGCCACCCAGCTCCTGGTCCAGGCCTTGGTACTCTCCCGCCTAGACTACTGCAACTCCCTCCTGGCTGGCCTCCCTCGTCCGCCACCGTCCGCTCCAGCTCATCCAGAACTCCGCTGCCCACCTGGTGTTCTCTCTGCCTCGCTTCTCCCACGCAACTCCACTACTCCGCTCACTCCACTGGCTACCGATCGCCGCTCACATCCAGTTCAAGACTCTTGTACTAGCCTACAGATGCCTTGACCAGACTGCACCCAGCTACCTCCAGACCCTCATCTCTCCTACACCCCACTCTACCTCTCCGCTCCGCCTGCTCTAGAAGACTGGCTCTACCTCCTCTACGCTCCCCTGCCTCCAGAGCCCGCTCCTTCTCCACCCTCGCTCCGCAGTGGTGGAATGACCTACCACAGATGTCAGGACCGCCCAGTCCCTGACCACATTCCGGCGCCTCCTTAAGACTCGCCTCTTCAGACAGCACCTGTAGAACTCCTCTGTTTCTCCCCTGGGACACTTTCACCCTTCCTTAAATATGCTTTACTTACTCTTATCTGCCCCCTATTTTACTGCATTTAATCCTGTACTTCAGAGTACTGTAATCTGCCTAGTGTTTAAACTGTAGTATTTGGTATTTAATCATATCTGAATGTAACTATCTCTGTCACTTTTATCTGCTGTATAACTGAATTGTATTTTGTCACACTTGTACTTGCTTGAACTAGTCATTGTATTTATCTTGCTCTTATTGTATTATTACCTGTACTGTAACACTTGAAATGTATTTGCTTACGATTGTAAGTTGCCCTGGATAAGGGCGTCTGCTAAGAAATATATAATAATAATAATAATAATGTAAACTGTCTAAATACACTGTCAAGAAGGAGCAGCCATTACTCAGCTAAACTGAGCTGAAAGTTATAAACAGCAAGCACTGTAACCCTGGTTCAAGGATCTTGTAGGAGGTAACAGACGGTGTAAAGTTACGTATAACAGGGTAGAATTCATGTGCAAGCAGAGGAGTCACACCCATGATATTTCTGCACCTGTGCTAAATGTATTATGTGTTTTGGGGTCACAATACAACACAAACTAAAACAGAAACGTCTCACATATATATATATATATATATATATATATATATATATATATATATATATATATATATATATATATATATATATATATATATATATTTTAGCTCAAAGAGCCAGCTGCCCAACATTATATATATATAATGTCACAGACAAAAGTATTTGGGCAGTTAAAAATGAGAAAAAAACACAAAGAAATTGATTCCTATAATTTCTAATTGTTCTGCTGAAAGATATACATTAAAGTAGACATTCAGCTTTATAATAAAACAACAGTGCATAACATGCATAAAAATGAAAAACAACAAGCAAAATCTAATTTCAGACTTTGATAAAAGTATCTGGGCACCCTTACATTACTATTTTGTATGCCCACCCTTTGCTTCCTTTACAGCTTGCAGTCTTTTTTAGTATTTTGAAACCAGTTCCTAGCATCTTTCCGGAGATATTTTTGCCCATTCTTCAACACATACAGCTTTAAGTTCTGCAATCGACTTCCGTTTCCTTTTTGCAACAGCAACCTTGAAGTCAATCCACAACATCGTGATGGGATTCAAGTCTGGAGACTGAAATGGCCAATCCATAACTTATCTTGCTTTTTTTTTAGAAATTCCTTTGTAGACTTTATAGAATGCTTATGGTCATTATCCTGCTGGAATAAAAACTAAATGTTCAATAAGCCTTCTAGCACTAGGTAACAAATGAGAGTGCAAAATGTGTTGTTATTTTGCAGCATTCATTGATCCTTCTATAACACAACGATTGCCAGTGCCTGAGGAAGAAATTTTTCTTCCAGATTTTGCAGAAATCTTTCTTGGTCTTTGTGACAGGGAGATCCCTACCGCTGGTTCGTGGAGTGTGTGTGTGTGAGCCTTTGAAAAAGCAGCTGTGACTTGCAACAGGAGACATGTTGCTAAGCGACCAGTTGAGCAGTGGGCTTGCCCTGCGCTGAGGTGATCGATTGTTCCAGATTGGCTGGGGGGAGTGCCCGTGGATGCGGCGCGGAGCTCGGGGCTACTGCAACACCATTGGCACACAGACAGGAGCTGAGTGTGAGCTTTTGTTTGCATCAAGGAGCTGAGCATGCACTCCGCAGGACAACTAGTATGAAACTCTTCCATTCCAAGAAGGTGCTCATGAAGGCATTGCCCAGCCGAGGTCGTGTGAAGAGACAGGAGTCTCTGTGAGAAAGCAGGGACTCCGGGAGAACAGAAGTAGGTCAGTTTAGGGGATGATCCCATCACAGTATAGAGAGGGTTACGTAGAGTAGTAGGTACGGGATGTTCCTTGTAGTGGGACTAGCGCTCGCCATTTTGTGTGGCAAACTTTTATTTTTAGCTGTGTTTTGTTTGCGTTTCTTTAGTAAATGTGACACTAGGTCTAACATTGCTGGTACTCTAGTTTCAGCACTTGTGTTGTAAATAAATCTGCGCGCCAGTGCGGCGTGTCAACACCAATGCTTTGTGTTAGGCTCAGTATTATTCAGTGACGACCCACACATGTAACACATCACCCTGTTACAGTCTTCCACACCTGGAGGTAGTTGCAGTAGTTCCTGTTCTCCTGTGTTTGTCAATAATGGCCCACACATTGCTTTTCTTTTGCTATTTTTCTGGTAGATTCTCCTTTTTCATTTAGTTGCATCACTGCCATTTTGAGATTTTTTTTAAAATCACAAATTACCTATGTATTTTTCAATTACCAATGTATTTTTCATCACTTGATGATTATGTATTTATTTATTCTATAATTATCATCAGGTGTTGGTTTTCAATCATGACAATTGTCAATTAGCAACACATGGGTTTCATACGAAATTTGTGGATTGCCCAAATACTTTTGGCAAAGTATGAAATTAGTTTTTACATGTTATTTTTCATTTTATGCATAATATATATATATAGTTTTCTCACAAAGACCCTTTTCAAAATTGTACCCATTCCTATTACTAAACATTGTCACAGTCCACAAGCCTGTTTATAATATGAATCCAA
The DNA here is from genome assembly GCA_030684275.1 of Acipenser oxyrinchus oxyrinchus. Classification (NCBI taxonomy): domain Eukaryota; kingdom Metazoa; phylum Chordata; class Actinopteri; order Acipenseriformes; family Acipenseridae; genus Acipenser; species Acipenser oxyrinchus. Next base: position 63,318,064 of record CM060250.1, read on the forward strand.
TATCAGAGCTTATAAATGTGTTAAAACCAAAACACAAGTATAAATGAAGTTAATTAAAGTTCAGGGGGAGGGCCAGACACCAATCACCACATCACCAATTTCAATGATTCAATTCACAGATTAGCTAATCAAGATTGCTAGCACTTTATATACCCTCTTCACTTAACTCTCATTTGTATCTCGATTTCATCGTACTTGCACACAACATGGAGAACAGTCTCGATTATTCTGTTTCGTCGGATGATGATCTGTTTACTACTCCAACCTTCTAAGCTCAGATGTGTGCTTCTCCAGCACCATCAATGGATCCCTTGTCGTCCAGCACAACAACCTGCTTGCTCTCCTGTCCGCCACAGCTCCTGCTTGGTCACTCATTCCTCTGCAACCCCTGACTGGACGATCCCCAGGCTCCAGCATTATCTCTGTAGCAACAACATCCCCTTCAAATCTGCAGCACGTAAGCAGCATTTGTTTAATATTTTTTCTCTCCACTCTGCAGCATCCTTCCCGTCGCAGGCGTTATGACGACAACACAGATCATCGCTTTCCAGCTCGCCCCACACCCACTGCCCCAACTCCATAAAACGCTGCATCTACATCCGGATGACGCCGAAGGCAGGATCTTCATAGCGCCAGTCAATCTAAGGTTCATTCAGCAGTTTCTGGACATTTGGATCCACAGACTGTTTCACAGTCAGGAGTGGCAGCTCCCGCAATCCATCCCTGAGTTCCAGTGTTGTCCAACAAGTCCCCCCTGTACCTCCAACTGTAACCTTTCAGGTTAACCCCCCCCCCCCATGGCAGGCTTCCAGCAGGCCCCCATAGTGGTCCCTTCCCTGTCAAATGCTTTTCTTCCTTCTACCTTTCAACAGGGTCCTGCAGCCCCCTTCTATTCCTTACGTCAAACAGCTGCCCAGCAGGGCTCCAATTTTCTGTACACTCTTCCCTCCTTCCCAGCGGTCCAGCAGGCTCCTGCTTTCTTTTCTTTCTCAGGCTCGAAGCAAGCTCCTGCATTTCTTACTCCCTCGTTGGGTTGCCAGCAAGCCCCCTCATTAGGTTCCGTGTTGCCATGTCAGCCGGGCCCAACTCTCCTTTCCTCTTCTTTCCCCACAGCTATGGGTGTCCAGCAGGCCCCCATAGCCTCTCCCCCTTTACTTCCTCCCTCCGCAGTGTCTGTTTTTTTCTTAAATGCTGTGGTCCTGCCTCCTCCTGGAAATGCCCTGATCTACAACCCCAAACCTATGTCCCTTTGCCTGTGCAATCAGATTTTAGCAGGTGCAGACATTAACTTAATTTCCCAACTCACTAACACATTCCATTCTGTCAGTACCAGTACGCTTAAAACCGACCCCTGCTTGTTCAAAACACTCACCATTTCGAGTTAATTTTAGCTTTCAGCTTATTCAGGGACATCATTTGTGAGTTCTATCCAGACCGCCGACGTGAGCTGGATGATTATTTGGCCATCATTTTAGATCTGTCAGTTAGATTCGGAGGTTCCCATTTTTACGAATACCACAAAGCCTACTCTGCCAAAGCCGCTGCCCGTCTCCAACAATGGAACCAGAGGATCTACTGGGGCGCCATGGACCAAGACATATTCTCCAGTTTTTTCACAGGTCTCCGGATCCTAGCATGCGCTGTATGCGGTTCCACTGCTCACATCACCGTTTCCTGCTCCCTTACTGACCCTCCACCCCATTTCCTCATGTCCCTCCCTCACAATCCTCGTCATTCTTTCATCCCCTCCAGATCAAAAGACGGCCAGGGACACAATAGTATATTCTCCGGAGGCCGCCAGATTTGCAACAATTTCAATGAAGGAATCTGCTCCTACTCTGCCTGTAACTTCCTTCACATATGCAGTCATTGTCGGGAATCCCATTCCCAATTAGTTTAGTCCCCGCAAGCCCAAAAAATCAGCTCAAATTAAAAAAAAAAAACACTGCTAACGTTCCAAAATGGCAAACTAAAATTTCTGTCCACCCCTATTAACATCCAGACACTAGCCTGAGAACTACACAAACACCATGACCCTTCTTTTGTATTTTATTTAATTAATGTTCTCTCTAAAGGGTTTTCTGCTTCTTCCACTTTTTGCAAAAATCTCCGGTCTGCCATCTTAGGCACCGACTCTGTTGATAATTTACTGAAGAAAGAATTAGACAACCAGTTTATGATAGGCCCCCTTGAATCCCCTCCTTTTCCCCCCTTTTTGCATTAACCCTTTGCGGTCCATTTATTAATTGTGCGTCAGGCTCGCCAGGTCTAATTTATTTTCACCGCAGCGCAGTTAATTTTAGGCAGCTGTTTAAAAGTATTTTTCCACAGTCAAGCGGGTTTAAATGGCCCTGCATATCAACAAAGCACTCACTAGGCATCTCCAGCCCCGCCCCACCCTTTCGTTCGCTATCGCTTTCACATATGCTACCAAATAAATAATAATAAATAGTCGTACATACCGATCAATCATCTCCTGATGACTCGTTTTATCACCAAACTCCTCAATAATGCAATCCAAGTCATTATTTTATTGCTATAACATCTTGAAAAAGCTCTGCAAATGTCTGTGATAGTCTCTGTGCGCTGATACAGTAACACCCAGCTTGTTTCCTTATGACCGCCCCATCAGATGCCAGGGGCAAGTATGACTATTCATGAGATCGCTTTTTTTTTTTTTTAAATCGGCTTGTCTCGGCTCCTTTCGCTCCCACTCGGCCATTGAATGGTTTTCGGCTTTTTCCGTGAGAAAAACTACTTTTTGCGGTTTTGTGTTTTTGGATGATGTCGGACAGGGTCCGACAAAGGACCTGATAGGAATAATTGCAATGTCGGACCCAGTCCGACAATGGACCGCAAAGGGTTAACCCCATCGGGTTGCAATAAGGAAATACTTGGGCAAAAAGAGACCGATAATCAACCTTTCCGCTCCCCATAACTCCACCACCCCCAGCATCAATAGTTTAATCCCTCACAAAGATTTCTCCCTGCAATATGCAACAATCGACCATGCCATATCTTTAATCAAAATTGCTGGGAAAAATGCATGACTGGCTAAAGCCGATATATCAAATGCATTTAAAATAATGCCCATTGATCCCGCACTCTGGCAACTCTTTGGAGTACAGTGGCACTCCAAATTTTACTTTTCCGTTCACCTGACGTTTGTCTGCAGTACCAGCTCCAAGATATTTGATACCCTGTCAGAAGTGCTGTGCTGGATCCTTCTTAACAACTACCACATTCCCTTCTTGCTGCATTTCCTGGATGATTTTCTTCTCATTGATGTTCCCCATGCCCCCTCCTGCCCAGAACATAACAATTCTCAAATCATTATTTTCAAATCTCTGCATCCCCCTAGCACCAGAAAAGACCTTGGGTCCTCTCACTTCCATTGAGTTTCTAGGTATCACCCTGGATTATCAATCTTTTTCAGCTTCGCTCCCCTGGGAAAAAAATAGATTGTATCATATATATATATATATATACACAGTACTGTGCAAAAGTTTTAGGCAGGTGTGAAAAAATGCTGTAAAGTAAGAATGCTTTCAAAAATAGACATGTTAATAGATTATATTTATCAATTAACTAAATGCAAAGTGAGTGAACAGAAGAAAAATCTAAATCAAATCCATATTTGGTGTGACCACCCTTTGCCTTCAAAACAGCATCAATTCTTCTAGGTACACTTGCACAAAGTCAGGGATTTTGTAGGCATATAGTCAGGTGTATGATTAAACAATTATACCAAACAGGTGCTAATGATCATCAATTCAATATGTAGGTTGAAACACAATCATTAACTGAAACAGAAACAGCTGTGTAGGAGGAATAAAACTGGGTGAGGAACAGCCAAACTCAGCTAACAAGGTGAGGTTGCTGAAGACAGTTTACTGTCAAAAGTCATACACCATGGCAAGACTGAGCACAGCAACAAGACACAAGGTAGTTATACTGCATCAGCAAGGTCTCTCCCAGACAGAAATTTCAAGGCAGACAGGGGTTTCCAGATGTGCTGTCCAAGCTCTTTTGAAGAAGCACAAAGAAGCGGGCAACGTTGAGGACCGTGAGCGCAGTGGTGCCAAGAAACTTACTGCAGCAGATGAAAGACACATCATGCTTACTTCCCTTGCAATCGGAAGATGTCCAGCAGTGCCATCAGCTCAGAATTGGCAGAAAACAGTGGGACCCTGGTACACCCATCTACTGTCTGGAGAAGTCTGGTCAGAAGTGGCCTTCATGGAAGACTTGCGGCCAAAAAGCCATACCTCCGGCGTGGAAACAAGGCCAGCGACTCAACTATGCACGAAAACACAGGAACTGGGGTGCAGAAAAATGGCAGCAGGTGCTCTGGACTGATGAGTCAAAATTTGAAATATTTGGCTGTAGCAGAAGGCAGTTTGTTCGCCGAAGGGCTGGAGAGCGGTACACGAATGAGTGTCTGCAGGCAACAGCGAAACATGGTGGAGGTTCCTTGCAAGTTTCGGGCTGCATTTCTGCAAATGGAGTTGGGGATTTGGTCAGAATTAATGGTCTCCTCAATGCTGAGAAGTACAGGCAGATACTTATCCATCATGCAATACCATCAGGGAGGCATCTGATTGAACCCAAATTTATTCTGCAGCATGACAATGACCCCAAACATACAGCAAAAGTCATTAAGAACTATCTTCAGCGTAAAGAAGAACAAGGAGTCCTGGAAGTGATGGTATGGCCCCCACAGAGCCCTGATCTCAACATCATCGAGTCTGTCTGGGATTACATGACGAGAGAGAAGCAACTGAGGCTGCCTAAATCCACAGAAGAACTGTGGTTAGTTCTCCAAGATGTTTGGGCCAACCTACCTGCCAAGTTCCTTCAAAAACTGTGTGCAAGTGTACCTAGAAGAATTGATGCTGTTTTGAAGGCAAAGGGTGGTCACACCAAATATGAATTTGATTTAGTTTTTTCTTCTGTTCACTCACTTTGCATTTAGTTAATTGATAAATATAAACTATTAACATGTCTATTTTTGAAAGCATTCTTACTTTACAGCATTTTTTCACACCTGCTTAAAACTTTTGCACAGTACTGTATATATATATATATTTCCTCTTTTCTTTCCGGTCCACCTCCTACCATATTCCTGGATTATTTTTGCTGTGAGGAACTCCGCCTGTGGGAGCTGCTACTAAAATGGAACGACATTACATTATTTTATGATGACTGTCTCCTGCTGCCCCTCTCTCAGCTTTGGAAGATACTACAAGGGAAAATGGTTTTCTGCTCCATGGCCTGAAGAATTCAGCACCATTCCTACACCCGATCAGTCCTCGTCATTGTACGAGATGTATCCGGTCACTGTAGCCGCATTCCTTTGGGGGACCTCCTGGGCCCAAAAATCCATTCTTATCCACTCAAATAATTCCGCTACAGTCCAAATTATTAACAAAGGTCATTCATCCTCCCACCATATAATGAGAATATTCAGAAGGATCACCTGGTTATCTGTTAGTCATCAGTTCATTCTCAGAGCTCAACACGTTCCCAGCCACCTGAATGTAATCCCTAATTCTCTTTTTCGTTTTCAAATGCAGAGATTCAGAGCATTAGCATTGTTTTCCTCTCCTGCAAACCAACGATCCTTGTAGGTCTATTCCTTCAAGTGGGCTATCCTTTTCTACTTGCGGCATTGAGACCTTATTCTTTTGGGGGTCTCTGCCTTGTCCATACAGCCAGGCAGTGAGTCCTCAAGTTAATTAGATCTGATGCCAAATGAGTGTTTATAATCAGTGTGATTCTGTATTGTCAGTCCTTACATACTCCGCATTCTTTAATAAATATTTTTTTATCTAAAGCATGTGTGATTGGTGTTTGTCCCGAACTACTGAGCAGTATAAAAACATGTATAACATGTCAGGAAGCACAGTGAAACCCACTAAACATCAATCCTGTTTGTCACCCTCTGCTTATTATTGCCAAAAAAAGTGTGCTACATACCTCAGCTATCAGGTCTCCATTCTCTGCATGCACCTGAGCGATGGCTCCAATGTCCTTACATTGTGAAAAGGCAGCATACAGCTCATGATCTCTCAACATGAAGACATCTTTATAAGCCATAAACATTTTGAATGAGTTGATGCCTTTTTCTTGTACAAGGATCTCCATATCCTCTTTCACCTGTTGTGAATTAAAAGGGAAGCATGTTAGATGGAGGTATAAGAGTCATTTTTGCAACATGGAATTTCAATAACAAAAAATCTCATTAGAATCCAAGAGTTTTTTAAATAGATTGGTTTAGTTTTTATTTCTGCACACCAATAAATGGATGAAACCGTTGAATGCTGCAGCCTCTGTACTTCTGTATGGACCGTTTTGTCATCTGATGTAAAACAAATATCAGCTGCTGTTCAAACTATGAGAACATGGGATTTAAAACATAAACGGTCATTCCAGCTCAAGTGGACCAACATGGCCTGCTTGACCTCTCAAATCAATTAATTATTTTTTCTTGGATGCCCTTGAAACAAAGCTTTGTAACAATTAAAACATTATTCTAACTAGAATGTGGGCAAAGGTCATCAAAATTGGCCTTTTTACCCCCTTCAGACACCTTACCATTTGGGGCATGGGTTACAGTTATCCTTTTGCAAGCACATGCCCTGGCACAATGTCCTTAATCATAGGTGGTTTATGCATCATTAACTCTTACCAGCGTCTGTGTACTGCAAGGCAACTGACTAACCATTACTAGTCAGGTAATCAAAGCTCACCTCTGTAGCAATTGTAAAACATTTCCTGCTTATTTTTGCAAGCTTTTATACTGTAGATTAAAATACCTTTTCACTCCACCATGTGACAGCAATATGAAGAGAATAATCACAGCAGGCTTTGGGATCTGCACAGCTCCTCCACTTATCAAAAGCCTCCAAAAGGGACGCACCTCTCTGAGGGATTGCAAAGTCTAAGATCATTGTTGTGCCTCCTGCAAGGGCTGCCTGTAAAGGAAAGAAGGCGGCAGCGTTTACTAAAGATAACTTAACATCATCGCCTTACTTATGGTGGTCCTCCAGAAGATTGGTCTACTCAAAAGGATACCACCATCACTGGCAGCACAATGGAATGTCCATCTCAACCCCCACTCAAACAAAAGAAATAAAACTGAGACCCTCCCCCTTATTGTGACTTTATCCTTCTTTAGAAATATAGCGTGTTCCAAAAGCATGTGAATACCAATTACTTGCACTGCCAGCTGTACACACTTCTCGTTCTAAAATAAATAATTACATTTGCTACATTGTCCATTGTTATGTATAATTCGTCTTTGTCATTGTTAGGAACTTACTGTTTACTTTCTAAGAAAAGTAAAACCCAAAACAATTATCAAAAAAAATAACTGTGGGGCTCCCGAGTGGTGCATCCAGTAAAGGCGCTCCGCGTGGAGTGCAGGATGCGCCCTATAGCCTGGAGATCGCAGGTTTGAGTCCAGGCTATGTCATTGCTGACCGTGACCGGGGGTTCCTAGGGGACGGGACACAATGGCCAAGCGGCACCCTGGTGGGGAGGACTTAGGTCGGCAGGACAATCCATGGTTCACCGTGCACCAGCGACCCCTGTGGCCGATAGGGTGCCTGCGGGTCTGCAGTGGAGCCATTCAGATCTGTGTTGTCCTCCGGCACTATGGGTCTGGTGGCTTCGCTGTGGATCCGCAGTGCAAAAAATAACGGATTGGCAGGAACACGTTTCGGAGGACGCGTGTTTCAGTCTCCGTTTCCTGAGTCGCCAGGGGAGCGAGGTGCCGTCCGCCATTATTTGTTATTGTTTTGTTGTTTTAAAATACCTCAGGAAAATGCGTGACTGTCAGCTACTGATTGTTTAACTGGCTGACAGTCACGCAAATTATGAAACTCATGCAGATAATGGCTGAGGGGTAATAAGATAATTAATAGCTAGTTAACCCCTTGGCCATATTATAAAAGACCTGCAGTTTGGCTGCACAGGGGAGTGTTAGCGAGCGAGTACCAACTGTAAAGGTACTCATTTTGTGTGATTTAGTTGTTTGTGTTTATTTTGCTTCGGCCCGCGTGCTTTTTGTTTTTGTAAAGTGTTTTGTTAAATCTTTTTATGAATTATTAAATACGCACATTAAATACACACATAATCTTTGCTACGTTGGTGAAACACTGCACATGGGATTGTTTTAGTGTGCAAGATTTACAGTAGATAGTACAAAACCATGTCAAAGGAGTACTATCTTTAACTTGATTTATACAAAAATCAAGAAACAAAATTTAATAAGCACTTCTAATATTCACATTCCACATTTTAACCAATATTGCTATCAATATTTTTCTTACAGTATAACTCAGAATTTCTAAATAGGTGTTGAGTTAAAAATACAAAAAAAACTGCCGTACTGAATTGTGAAAATCTCTATATATGTAAACAATGGTGGCGACTCCCTGGAGGAGAGAAATCTCCTGCACCTAAAGCAGGGGTGTAAAATTGCCGCACACTGGCAATACCGGCCTGAATTTTTTTCTGTATCACCCTGAATACTCATTGTAATCAAAACTGCAGTACAGAAAAATACAGAAGAAATTAAACTCAGAGCAATTCAAGTGTAACATGGTTAATACAAGAACAGTTGTGGCCATTTTCCCAGACCTAGGAATGTGACAATGATTGATGAGAACAGCTGAGATGCCATTTGAATGGCTGAATGATGATCATTTCTTATGTTTGGTTTGTGCTTAGATACAGAGAAAAGTAACACATTAAAGCTGTTGTAGTGATGTTTCAATCAGAGATTAAGAATTCTTCCATTACTGCCTTTATTATGTTACAGGACAGCCTTCATAAAAGGCACCATGTGTTTTTAGCAACTTTATAATTTTTTAGAAACATTTACAATTTGTGTGTGTGTGTGTTTTTAACAACGTAAGCTAAAACCAATGCAAGCTGCTAAATACACAATACATTCTAAATACTTTGACCTTCGATTTCCATTGTAGACAGTTTAAATGTTCCAGCAGGCATCAAAAATGGCTTATCTTAAATGTAATCATTTACTTAATGTAAACACAGAGGTCAGCATGAGATTATTGACTGCAGTCATTTTTTTTTTTAACCAGGAGGTGATGACCAGTGGAATATATATTATTGTATTGACAAACAAACAAAAAACTGGATGAAAAGACATTGTTTTTAAAATGTGTTTGTAGGTTATATTTTGGACTGGATTACTGACTGACTGGTTGCTTGAATTTTTGTTGGACGTTTCCAAAATCCTGTTACAGGGACAAGGATTACTCTACTTGCAACCTGATTGGCTGAGACAATCTGTGAGGTTTATAATGCAAAACAGACCAAAATATGAATATCAGTTCTGAATGGCAGAGCATGTTTGGGAGAATGCAGTATCCCTCTTGTTGTAGGTGCAGCTACAGAATAGGGCTCTACTACCCACCCAGTTGTAGAATAATTACATTTTCCAACAGTACTTGTTGGGAAAAGGATTCAGTTACATAGATTATATTAATTAAAAAAAACAGTATGGAGAAAAAAAAGCATAGTTCAATTAGATCCAAAAAAAAATAATAATAATTAGATTACACCCCGATGTACACACGTAGCAATATGCATCTGTTATTAAACATGAAATCAATCTAGGGTGGGAAATGGTATACAGTACCTTGGTTCCGATATAGAAATCGTCCACTGCTTGGGTTCCCATGAAAGCCAGTTCCATGTGAGTGTGGGTGTCAATGCCACCAGGTATCACCAATTTGTCAGTGGCGTCAATCACCCTCACGCCTCCTGGAACTTGAAGGTTTAATCCAACGTCTTTAATGATGCCATCTTCAATATAGACGTCAGTAATTCGGGAGCAGTCATCATTTACAATTTTCCCTCCCTTAATGAGAATCCTGGTTTGAGAAGTCATTCTTTTCAGGCAGTATTTGTTGGGATACTGAAAACGCTATTGATTATAGGTATTACTTTCAAATTACTTCAAAAACGGAACTTGATGCAGATGTTTGGAATAAACGTGGTCTCCTGTGTTTTCCAAAAAAAAATATTGATGTTAAATAGAAAATAAACTATCCTTTCCGGCGACGTTTTATTACATGAAAAAGCAAGCTCAATTATTTGTGTAAATTGCTATCCTTTTAATGTAACTTCTCAAAACAGTTACCAGTGTGATCCCTGCACAAACTGAACCTTTCTTTTTACACTTTAGTTTAACTACTACTCAAGAGACTCCCAGCAGTGCCCCTTTATAACCCCTCCCCTTTACATGAGACAGAATGTAATCCGAATCCTAATAGAATTGGGAAGAGAAGGAAAATTACATATTAATAGGATGACCAGATTTTTAAAGCTCAAAACCAGGATACATTGTTAAATAACTTAGAAGTTATTAAACCATTTAAATATTTGTTTTTTTTAATGCTTATTTAAACAGCCATCCTCTCACTGTTTTTTAAGCAGCTAGCTAATTTCAGTACACTCCTGTGTGTATAATTTGTGGCTAATCAGTTTAAATAGCCATATTGTGTTATATACTGTGATGATCTGCCTTCTTATCACAGGCTTTTCTTCAAAACAGACACTTGACAACCAGATGCAAGGAAACGCCGTAGCGTGTGTTTATTATTTTTAAACACTGAAAAAGAAAATAAAGAAAACAAAACCTAACCCAGTCTCGGGTCCTAACTAAACAGATGGTTCCCTAACTAATGACGGGGCAGGCTAAGCCTGTTACCTTGTCTCCAAAACCAAATCGTTATCCAAATACCTTTTCCAAAATGATCGTTGGCCAGTTCTCACAATATATAATACTTTTCCTCTCCCACCCAACTTCTACCATCACACTCAGTGTAACACACATACGCACACTCTTTTAACCATTGTCAATTACCACACCACATGTAATTGACTTCACCTGGGATTAGTCCTGACTAATAACCTCTTCTGGGTCCTAGTGCCCCATGCATGGGCTTTGCACACCAACCATTAATTTGTTTGTTCGCCATCCAGTTAGTTTATGTGATCCTTCAACATTCTGTTTTTTTTTTAACCAATTCCTCACAATACGTATTGCTACTTTTATATTTTATACTACTACTTACGATACGATACGATGCCGGGCCGGATCCGGCTGCATAGCGGCACAGTCGGCTCGCAGTCGCAGCGGCAAGTAGCAGTTGTTGGGCCAGTTCTGGCACGATGTCACTGACCATCGTATTTAGAAGGAGATACAACTACAACACCGGCCAGTGCTGGCCCATTGTCGGAAAAATATTTTTTATATGTACAAACATAGGATTAGCTAAAAAATAAAAATCAATCATATTTTTGTGTTCAGTATGTGAATGTGTAGTAACAGTGAATATTATAATAGTTTTATAATTAAAAAAAATCAGATCTTTATCCCTTATAATTTTTTCTGTTATTGCATTAAGTGTTTATTTTATTATTTATTACACAATTTGCTGTTTTGTTACATTTGTGAAGTGTCTTTATGGCTCTATATAAAAAATAAGAAATTAAGTAGAAAACTGACCTACGTAAAAAAAAAAAAATACCAGTAAGAAATGTACGAGTGTTCGATTTAAAAAATATTCACGCGCACAAGCATAGACTGAGCGAGTTTAAACCAAGAAACTGCTCGAGCTGAGTCGCAGAAGTTGGAGACAGTTGAACGGAGAACTAGGGAAGAAAACATTAGATAAATTGATAAATTTGACATAAATAGTTGTATATAAATAATAAATAATTGTATATAGATCAAATTATAGGCTTAAATAATTGTATAGTGAGAGTTAGTAATAGTTTTTTTTTTTTTACTTCATTTGAAGCAGCCCTTTTAACAAGGTAAGGTTATTTAATTTAATCGACTGTATAGCTAGGCTATATCATTTGAAAACTAAACGATAAGTGCAGCTATACATGCCAAGTACAAGTATTTATTTATTTATTTATTTATTTTTTGTCAAATGTGTCAGTGTAAGGGATTTTTCACCATCGACTTTTTTAATTATATATAAAAAACGTATACACTCTTATGGTATACTTTTCTATCACATTTATCATTTGACCTATATTATGTTTACTATAAGATAAAATACCGGCAGGAAAAAAAGTTAGTTACCTTGAAAAAGATACTGCTATATGGTTCTCATGTTATGAAACTCAATCGCCATCGGGGACGAGGCAGAATTAAGCCCCAAATATGGGAATAGTTTCCTAATGGTGGATAGAGATTTTACATACCTGCCTATATTTATATATTTTTGTAAATATTGTTTTTTTATTATTATTTTAATTAACATAATACATACCAAAAATGATACATTTGGCAGAATTTTGTGTGTTGTGGTATCAGTTATATACGTATTTTCGAGGTTTTGAAAGGTCCCAGTGGTGTTGTGGCTCCTAAGCACCGCCCTGTAGTGTATGAGGCTAACAAATACCAGAACATAACCAAAACAGAGAACACTGACAAAACCAAACAGAGCACGTAATAAACACTAAAAGAAAATATATTACGAATAAATAAATACATTGTTGTGGTTGTTTATTTATGTAGGATACGTATTGCATGTAATTACAACGTTTTCAGTTCTTAGCAGCAGTTACCCAGCAAACAGGTAACATAACCGTAATGTTACTTGTAGGTTCTCTTTTGGTTAGGTTATTACAGAACGTTCTACAAACCTTCGGCCAACGTTATTGGTATATTCAAATTGCCAACAGAAATGTGTTTCATTGTCATTATAATGTTGATTTGCAATTAATTAAAGAGTTGAATGATGAAGAGTTGAAACGTAATCTTGGAAAAAAAAGTTAGCAGATAATGTTCTTATAACGTTCCTGCAACATTACTAAAAACTGGTCTTGGATGCGAAAGGTTATTTTGAGTGACATTTTTCAGATAATGCATAACACCAACTTTTAGAAAACTGTGCGCTTTAGAAATACAGTGTATTTGTTGGATCGGCCAGGCAATCGTGTGACTCGGCCGACACACACGTCACAACAGCTGGATTGTACCATGATAGCGACCTCGGGAAAAGACGGTATCTTGGTTTATTATTCCAATACTGCTGGCCGTAGTCTACGCCAAAATAATACATCTGACAGCACTCTATCACCAACAGGCTTTCTTGCTGGGGTTTTCAGACAGTTGTATTCACAGTTCACTCAGCAATTTGGCTGCACTGCCCCTGCCAGCTACAGTCTCCCCATATTCATCATTTTAAGCCAGCCCACCCGGCCAGCCAACCGTATTTCGCGCTCTTTAGAGGTTATGACCCCCAGAAGAACACGGTAACCCAGTGCGACCATATCAATTTTAGGTCTAGGTCATCCGAAAGATCATTTGTGAGGTGTGGCAGATCAGATACGCCAAGATCACCTTGCAGCCCAGATGAAAGAGCAAGATCAATTCGCAGATGGGATGAGAGGACCCCTACAAGGTCAAGTTGCGGGGGAAGACCCCTGCCATTCTCTCATTGCAGTATGTTTTCATTTTATTAACTTTTGATTTTAACAACCAATCCATATGCTTGTTTATTTACTACTTTTACTGTCTCTTACGTTTCTGTAACAGTAAACCCTTCCATCTCTACAGAGAATGCCACCAGAAGACCTCCGACTGATAGTAAGTTGATCATTCATCTTTCTAGCCTTAAAATCTTTGTTTAATTTAATTTCCAAATGCTCCAGCTGTTTTCTGTAGTAATTGGTATTTTGTTTGAAACCAGAGATTTAAATTGTTTCTAGCAAGTCTATTGATTTTTGTACACCCAATTCTTCTTATAGCTCATATGATTGTTTCATGATCTTGCAGTTAATGAAATGGTCTTTGCGTTAAAAAAAAAAGTCTTGTTTGTTGTTTTGGTAAAATCAACAGATGCAATAAAGTGACTGCAAAAAGAAAGTTCATCACTGCAGAACATTACTGCATTGCATCTCTGAATTATCATTACCGAATTGCTATAAATGTCTGTTCTAATAGATTTTCAGAGGAGTGTCCTCATGAAGTTTGACAGCATTCTTGAGAAGAAGCAGGAAGGCTTGGTCCTATTGCAGAGGGTGGTTTCTTCCCTTGGCAGCAGTGTGGAGGACATTGACGATGTGCTTCCTCGACCCTGGCAGACCATAGAAAAAATGAAAAATATGTGCACCCATCTGGATAAAGATGCTGACTTGAGGAAAAAAATGGTATGAAGTTTTCACTATTAGGTGTCGCAAGTGATGCTGAACCAGCTAGTCTGTACAGCACATGGTTCATCAATTGATTCAGATTCAGTTGTATTGTGTCTGCCAACTGATGATGTGGGGCAGAACAGTAATTGGATACCAGAAAATATGAATAACAGTGAGTTTTGGCCTCCTTCAGTATTCTGGATGGAGGGCATACCTCGCAAAGTGACTGTGCAAACAGAAAGAGATGTATAGTAACAATGTGTACAGATCCAGAACTATTGTACAAGGTGCAGAATTAACCCTGACACATAAATTATAACATAATCCTCTTGTTATGTGTGCATGTAATATGTGCCAAAGCAAAGTCATTTAGCTAAACATTGTAAAATCTTGTTTGAATGTAATGATTCTGAAGGAATTTCTTTCTCTCATCTAAATGTAGATCCAAAGGATATTAAGAGGATTGAATGCATGAATTGTGAAGGTGGTCACTTAGTGAAATGGGCACATCTAGGTAAATTGGAATGTATAGAAGGTGTCCCAGCTAAACGTGTCCAAGTATCTTGGAGGTACGAAGTGAGGAAGATGGCGTCCCACACGTGTGATGCTAAACTTTGGATAAAGGGACCTGTGGTCGTCTTTGCGGAACCAACTAGAGCTGAACCTGGCACAGAAGTTGAATCCTGCTGGGAGTGTGGAGATATGCTGGACATGGATTAGGCGATTTCAAATATGGAATGTACTTTGATATAAAAATGAAGGGTTAGAGGTTTTTTTGGAAGGAAGGATAAAGAGAGAGTATCCTTGTACTGCCAGTAGATGGCTCTCTCGCTCCATGAAATAGGTCAGTCCACTCTTGTTTTGATAGGACATTTAATTAAGTATTTAGTAATCTGGGAATTTCTAAGAAGATATATAATGAACGATTTACTGTTGGTATATCTAATCTTCAGAAAGCATGACGCTTGATAAACAGCACCATTCCGGCTAAAAAGTGGATGTTAATCACACCTATAAATTTATGTTTCCAAAAACAAGATAAGAAAGGGATTCTTTGCAACATATAAATTAACATTAAAACTTAGCAGCCAAGGTCTTAAGAAAAAACCTGTTTCGGCTGGATTTTGTATGAACAAAGGGCAGGGTCAAGCTTAGTTCAGTCATTGTAGAATATATACAAGTTGAATGCATTTATACTGACCTGTATTTGGATTTAAATCTTAGAGGGAATCATCAAAGAAACAAACTGATATTATAAATTCTAGGAGCAATTGTTGAACTGAAGTAAGTTAATTAAAAGATTATCTTATAATGCCACATTTATAGTTAAAAGAAGATTCAGTGCTAATTGACACTGTTCATAGTTTATAATGGTCAAAGAATAGAAATTAGACACAAAGGTATTTTAAATTAATAAAATCAATGATTAACCTCTTTTTTAGAGAGCATGATATTTGAAACTAAAAATATCTATTTGATTTCATAAGATTAATAATATGTTTTAAGTATTTGCTATAATAAGAAAACATATTATTTAAACTGACGAGTGTTATTGCTTGTTCATGACTTTACTGTAGTGATAAAAAGATTAAAAGCTGGAGCAGTATTCGATTTAATTAATTGGGGAAGTGGTACAGTCTCTTTCTCCTTCTATTAAACAAAAAGACATTTAAACATTATAATATCCATTGAATTACAGAATATAAAAGGTATTGTGCTATGTTTTTGTGTTAGTTTGTAATAATATACTATAATGTGCCTTGTTGTTGATCCACTATGGTAAAGGAGTCATTATAATGTGGTTCTTTGAAAGGGGCCTCTCTCCTTATCAAAATGTATGGGCTGTAGAGAAAGGAGGGGTCTTCTTGCATTCCACTCCAGCAAAGCTGCAAGTCTTATAGATTGGGAGTGTTAAGGTTTATGGAATTAGTGGTTTAGCACAGATAAGAATATATCTTGGAACAATATACGAAAATTATGGCATAACAGACATGGATAGGTCATATATCTAAAAAGAGTTTGCACAGACTTTGGCCTTGAAGAAACAAGAGACTGTGGAAATTGCTAGCAATAGCATATTCTCAGAGTCAGGTACAGGTCAGAGCCTGGTTAGTGCATCTTTTGAGGGATAAATAATTATAACGAAAATGATTACCACTTAAACTTAGTGAAACTAATTGACTTGAATATTGTATAAGGCAATCTTTTGTCAAATACTCTGTTAGACAATAGTGTATGGAATCAAAACTGACTCATTAAAAACATGATGAAACACAATATGAGGTTAAAAGAAACACATACCTTTAATTTAGCAAAATATGATCAAATAGGAGATGATGTCACATATTAAGAACATCTCTCATATATAACACATATAAAAAATAGTGTCATACCTTTAATTTAGCAAAATATAATCAATTAGAAGATGTCACATATTAAGAACATCTCTTATATATAACACATAATAATAGTGTCATACCTTTAATTTAGCAAAATATAATCAATTAGAAGATAAAAAATAGTGTTTGCATGCACATATAACAGTAGTGTTTTTATATTCTATTATAAACCAAGATCATGGGAACCTTAGTTCACTTGACTTTTCAGATAAAGGAGGGGCTCGGAGGAAAACAAGGAATGAGATCATAGATTTGGAGTTGGACAAATATGAAGTCTTGAATTTATTGGTACAAAAATTAATTCTGAAAAGTTGGTCCGGATCTTTTGAAAACTATTATTTGTAAAGAGGATAAGAGCTGTCTCAACAGATTAATGATTGGCTTTAATTGAGGCGTCCCATGTATTCCAATGAGACGAAAAACCTATATACCTCCTAAGTAATTACAATGGAGCACCACACATACCTGATAGTTGAAATCTGCAATATATACAGTACTGTGCAAAAGTTTTAGGCAGGTGTGAAAAAATGCTGTAAAGTAAGAATGCTTTCAAAGATAGACATGTTAATAGATTATATTTATCAATTAACTAAATGCAAAGTGAGTGAACAGAAGAACAATCTAAATCAAATCCATATTTGGTGTGACCACCCTTTGCCTTCAAAACAGCATCAAGCATCAATTCTTCTAGGTACACTTGCACACAGTTTTTGAAGGAACTCGGCAGGTAGGTTGGCCCAAACATCTTGGAGAACTAACCACAGTTCTTCTGTGGATTTAGGCAGCCTCAGTTGCTTCTCTCTCTTCATGTAATCCCAGACAGACTCGATGATGTTGAGATCAGGGCTCTGTGGGAGCCATACCATCACTTCCAGGACGCTTGTTCTTCTTTACGCTGAAGATAGTTCTTAATGACTTTCGCTGTATGTTTGGGGTCATTGTCATGCTGCAGAATAAATTTGGGGCCAATCAGATGCCTCCCTGATGGTATTGCATGATGGATAAGTATCTGCCTGTACTTCTCAGCATTGAGGAGACCATTAATTCTGACCAAATCCCCAACTCCATTTGCAGAAATGCAGCCCCAAACTTGCAAGGAACCTCCACCATGCTTCACTGTTGCCTGCAGACACTCATTCGTGCACACTCTCCAGCCCTTCGGCAAACAAACTGCCTTCTGCTACAGCCAAATATTTCAAATTTTGACTCATCAGTCCAGAGCACCTGCTGCCATTTTTCTGCACCCCAGTTCCTGTGTTTTCGTGCATAGTTGAGTCGCTTGGCCTTGTTTCCACGTCGGAGGTATGGCTTTTGGCCTAAGTCTTCCATGAAGGCCACTTCTGACCAGACTTCTCCGGACAGTAGATGGGTGTACCAGGGTCCCACTGTTTTCTGCCAGTTCTGAGCTGATGGCATTGCTGGATATCTTCCGATTGCGAAGGGAAGTAAGCATGATGTGTCTTTCATCTGCTGCAGTAAGTTTCCTTGGCCGACCACTGCGTCTCACGGTCCTCAACGTTGCCCGTTTCTTTGTGCTTCTTCAAAAGAGCTTGGACAGCACATCTGGAAACCCCTGTCTGCCTTGAAATTTCTGCCTGGGAGAGACCTTGCTGATGCAGTATAACTACCTTGTGTCTTGTTGCTGTGCTCAGTCTTGCCATGGTGTATGACTTTTGACAGTAAACTGTCTTCAGCAACCTCACCTTGTTAGCTGAGTTTGGCTGTTCCTCACCCAGTTTTATTCCTCCTACACAGCTGTTTCTGTTTCAGTTAATGATTGTGTTTCAACCTACATATTGAATTGATGATCATTAGCACCTGTTTGGTATAATTGTTTAATCATACACCTGACTATATGCCTACAAAATCCCTGACTTTGTGCAAGTGTACCTAGAAGAATTGATGCTGTTTTGAAGGCAAAGGGTGGTCACACCAAATATGGATTTGATTTAGATTTTTCTTCTGTTCACTCACTTTGCATTTAGTTAATTGATAAATATAATCTATTAACATGTCTATTTTTGAAAGCATTCTTACTTTACAGCATTTTTTCACACCTGCCTAAAACTTTTGCACAGTACTGTATATATATATATATATATATATATATATATATATATATATATATATATATATATATATATATATATATATGGCATTTTCTGCTGCCATTATCTAAATAGTTTGTAACTACATCAGTTTTTAACATGGACTATTCCTTAGATCCTGTACCTGAGTTCCATTGGAGGGACTGACCTGGGAGACACAGTGCGGAAAATTATACGCAAGCTATTTACAAACAAGCTTATGTCGCGCTACAACATGAAGGGCAGAAATGGAAAGCTGAGGTTCTAAGACCTCTACATTTACAAAGTGAAGTAAGCATTTTGTAATTTCTTTATTTAAAGGTAACCAATGATTCTAAATCTGATGCTAAACACCACGCAGTGGAGTGCTGAAGGGGCCCCCCTGTGTGTCATCTGCAGGGAGTTTGGGCATGACCAGGAGGACTGCCCCTGTGAAGACCCCTGCTTCTTGAAGGCCTATTCAATGGCGAGGGTGTCCTGTGCGTCTGGGTGGTTTTGGCTGCTGGAGCAGCAGACCCCATCACCTCCACAGGCCAAGGGAGTAAGGAAGGTGAGGAGAAGGAGGCAGAGATAGGACACGGACCAGGAGTGGGAGGAGCCCGAACGTCCTGCGCCTGAGTGGGAGGAGCCTGAACGTCCACAGCCCAAGAGGGGGGAGTCGGTGCGTCCACAGCCCAAGAGGGGGGAGTTGGTGCGTCCACAACCCAAGAGGGGGAGGGCCGAACGTCCACAGCCCAGGTATCCACCAGCAGAGGGAGAATACCTGCTGGTTCCACCTACACCGCCATGGGAGGACTGTGTGTCTCTTCCACCTCCGCCAGCAGAGGGAGAGTACCTGCTGGTTCCACCTCCACCGCCGTGGGAGGACTGTTGGTCGCTCCCACCTCCACCAGCAGAGGGAGAGTACCTGCTGGTCCCACCACCACCCGAGAGAGAGGAGCAGAAGCTGCCTCTCTCTTCAGGACAGGACGGACCGGGACAAGATCGAGAGGGTCCGCTGCCACCCTGTCGTGCATCGCCCGGGGATGCCAGTTCGCCATCGCCCGGGGATGCCTGCCTTGCACCGCTCAGGGATGCCACATCTGGATTGCCTGGGGCTGCCTGTTGCTCTGCACCAGTTACAGGGAACAAGGGAGAAGTGGATCTCCCGCTGCAAACTTCCAAAGTCATGTCATTAAACTTCGCAGACAGAATAAGTATTCTCATGATCAGATTGGAAATGCTGTCCAGACGCCTGTGTTTTTTGATATGCCCAGCAACTGCACAATTGGCAGAGTTGGAGCAAAACATGTTTGAATTAAAACTAGCAGTTCAGAAAAGCAGTGCATGACGGTCATGTTGTGCTGTACAGCAAATGGTGGAAAGTTTCCTCCCTATGTCATTTTTAAAAGAAAGGCAATACCAAAGAATGAGACATTTCCTAAGGGATTGTTCAGGCTAATGAAAAAGGCTGGATGACAAATGAACTGGTGCAAGAATGGCTTGATCTTGTTTGGTTACGTCGCCCGGGTGCCCTTCGCAAACCAAAAAGTATGCTTTTGCTGGATGCTTTTGGTGGGCATTTAACAGACCCAGTTAAACACAAATTGCACAGAAACAAGTGCAACTCAGTAGTCATTCCCAGTGGAATGGCCTCTCATGAGCCGCTTGATATGTCAATTAACAAGGCATTAAGGATAAATTAAGAAACCAGTACACAGAGTGGATTTCAACAAACGATCACCAGCTAACCCCTGCTGGCAGAATCAAACGTGCACCACTGTCCGTTTTGGCTAAATGGATAATGGAGGCTTGGAAGGCAATCCCTTCTGATGTCATCATCAGAGTATTTAAGAAGTGCTGCATTTCAAACAGTCTCGATGGAAGTGAAGATGATATTCTTTGGAGCAATGCCATACCAGAAGAAAATGCTGCCACTGATGAAGAGGATGAAAATGATGATGCAAGTGACAAAGAAGAAGAAAACTAAAACTCAAAACAGAATGTGGGAAGTAACAAAGACAAAATAAACAAACGTGAATTTCAATTTCCTTGTTATGGTTATTTCATGAACCAATGACTTTTGTTCTAGTATTTCATTTAAAAAAATCAAGTTTTTTTTTGTCAATTCTATAAAGACAATAAAACTTAAAAGAATGTACCAGTAACCTTTTTGGGCTAAACTGCAAGGAATATACCATAATTATATGGTTAATTAATGTATATTATTGATTTTTTTCATTAAGTTAAATTATTATTATTATTATTATTATTATTATTATTATTATTATTATTATTATTATTATTTATTTCTTAGCTGACACCCTTACCCAGGGTGACTTAGAGTTGTATACAAAATAAAATACATATCAAGAATTACAGTACAATTAAGAGCAAGATACAAAATACAATGACTTTAGTCCTAATAAGAGCAAATACAAAACACAGTACAATTTAATATCGGGGCAGTTTAATATCAGGGTTAGATACGAGTGCAAGTGAAATACAAAATACTACAGATTGGATTAAGTGTAGGATTAAATACAGTAAAATAGGGAGCAGATAAGTGCAAGTTAAAGTGTGTTAAAGGCAGAGTGCTATATTGTCCAGAAGGGAAGAGTTGAGTTTTACAGGTGTTGTCTGAAGATGTGTGTCTTGAAGAGGCGCTGGAAGGTGGTCAGGGACTGTGCAGTCGTGACATCCGTAGGAAGGTCGTTCCACTACTGCGGGGCGAGGATGGAGAAGGAGCGGGATCTGGAGACAGGGGACCGTAGAGGAGGTAGAGGCAGTCTTCTACTGCAGGCAACTTGCATTCAGGTTGTTTTTTTGGGGGTGGGGGCGGATTTGGGGTGCGACTTGAATTCAGGGGCAACTTAAATTTGAGTAAATACGGTATATTATTTTTATTATTATTATTTATACTATTGGCTGTAAAAATAAGCAATGGCTATATTTTAGTTTTGTTGATATTGCCTTGCAATGCATGCTTTACTTATCAATACTAACTATTCTGCAGTAATACAAGGCAGTGGGGTAGTGAAGTAATTATTGGTAGAAGGAGGTTGCAGTGCCATGAAGTTTGAAAACTGCTGCTGTAAACGGACCCAGTGTGAACACAGCAATACTGATACAATTAAAATACAAATGAAACTTGTATAAATGTGCACTTACCGTGATAAATCCTGGAAGAGCAGCAGAATTCAGACAATGCAGCCAGCGCTGCAGATAAGATTTTGAGTCTGGGAGTAACTTACCTGTAATCATGAGTAACCTTGATATATACTGTACAATTTTTAATGGAAATGGGGTAGTGTGACATAGACAGAATGATTCTTGGTGATAAACTCTCTCCCAACACGGTCCGGAGCTGTCGCTAAAGGCCAGCACTAAAACCGGACAACACTGCACCATTGTACACGGATAAATTGCATTACACCACAGGCCCTATAGCACTCACTCTGGACTTGTGAATGTGTATCTGTGTGTGTGTGTGTGACAGAAATACAATGATTCTTGGTTGTAAATAACCCTCCCAACCTGTGAGGGTGCTAAGCAGCGAGAACAGAGTTCCTTGGACGGGCTGGCCTGACAGTTCTTTCCCAGGGTTCAAGGGAAGTCAGCTAGCCAGGAAGGGGGCGAGACTCTGTTGCAATAACGCATTGACCCGGAAGGGAAACAACGTGGCAGCTGCAGATTGGAGAGGCGGTTGCACTCGTTTACCAAGGGGTCATGTGTGACAGCATAAAAGAGGATGGAGAATCGTAATCTGTTCCTTCGTTTTGGTTTGAGGTTTAAACCTGTAACTACTGTGAGAGACCCCATGAGAAATAACATTTTGTGAGTGTCTTGTTTTGTAAATTACTAGACGGCTGACACGATTCCGGAGCTGTCGCCAAGGGACAGCACAAAGCCAGAACAGCACTGCCCGATTGTCACTAATAAACTGTATCACCCACCACGAGCACTGCTGCACGCATCCAGGACTGGTGACTGTGTTAGTATTATTGTGGGGCAGATATTTGTGTTTATTGTTTGGGACTGTAACTCATTGTTATTTACGCTGTGCAATACACATTGTTGTCTATTGCCGGGGTCTTATTATTTGGTCACCAGACCTGGATACAATAAAATTCCTTTCCAACTGGATTCTAACTCTCTTGGTCTGTTTTATCACGCACTGCATCACTCCTGCACCTGTACCCACTTAACTACTTTGCCACAGTGTTTATTATTTATGAATTGTATTATTATTTCGGGACTGCAACCCATTGTTTTAGAACAGTGCAATACACATGCCTGGGATTATTCTTTGTGGTTGCCAGACCAGGATTACAAGTAAACATATTGTTTGGACCATGAACTTTGTTGTTTGTCTTCTGTTACGTAATCACATCACCACTACACCTGCACACTGCAAACCACTTTGCCACAGGTAGGCATTAAAAAAGAGCCTTCCATTTTAACTGCAATGTTACTTTGAACTACTGTACAACCACGCGTGTATTCTATAGGTTCTTTATCGGCTCAGCACATTTTTTTTGAGGTATCACACTACCTGTAAATTGATTATGCTACTTATATTTTAACGTTAAATTCTTAAACTCAGTGAACATGTTAAAACTTCAATATAAAGCCATAAGGAAAAATAAAATAAATGAAATGAATCCATAAGTTGTGAAACACTTTGTTTAATATTATAGGCACCCTTTTTTTAGCAGTTGCCTCTAAGGATGGTTCCAGTTGGATTTGTAGCTGGACTGGGGTGTTTACGCTTCAACCTGTGTAGCGTTGAATTTTTCTTATTCTTACTGTGATTGGCTGCAAAGACAACAGGGCTAGCCAGAGATTGGAAAATTGGGTTGTTTTTTCTTATGTACAGTTTCCTAGTAACTGATGCCATTGTATTTTGGGAGATGTAGTGGTTAGTGTTTTAGGGGAAGCGGGAGAGGAGGCAGACAAGATGTGCAGCAAAATTGCTATGCTTATTTTTACATATTCAGTTTACATTTAGTGCATATTTATGTTTTTTAATGCGTAAAAACAGCAAGTACGCCAGCTTATCTGGACTACTGAATGCAGTACTAACATTCAATGCCGCCAACGTATTTTTGACGCTTAAAACTCCACCACTGTCAGAAACACAGTCCCGTGTTTTTACTGATTTTTTCCCTTTGACATCTGGCTTATCAGAAGAAAGATTTTTTCTATTTTCAAGACTTCAACCTAACTTACCTGCTTCCATTTTCTAATGACTACCACTAAATAAACAGTACAATCCTATAAGCTTAAAATGTCTGTTTCGCTTCAACCAATCGCACAAGATTATATGCAAGTCCAAAATTTTGCAAACCTATTGGGGTGTTTCAGCGCCGTTTTGGGAGCAGCCTCCGTAACGAGCTCCACAGCCGAAGCAGGAAGCTGGCGGAGCCACTGAGGGTACTAGAGGGTACAGTGGTAGAGGGACTAACCAGGAGGACCTATGCCCACAGACGGGTAGTGGTCCACAAGGAGCTGGCTCGGGACCAGTTTTTGGAGGCCCTGCCAGCCATTGCTCCAGACCAGCACAGCCCGAGTCCAGGTCCAAAACAGCACAACCCAGGGTCCAGCTAGCACAGCCAGAGTCAACAGCCAAGCAGGTGAGCCCAAGCCCCCGTAGTGGCCGTGCCGGTGGGAACCAGCCACCCACCCGGAGTGGCGCCGCCAGGGCCGGAAGACATCACCACTCGCACCAAGGTTTCAGCCAGCCCAGCTTAGGTTGAACAACTGACAGCCTACAGCGCCAACTAAGCCCCAATCACCTGCCAGCAAAGACGCCGCCCTGGAATACTGTTACAGTTTCGCCACCCTACCCGAGGAAATGGTGTAACATGACATTAACACAGGGAAGGTGGCGCCAGTCAAGCTGAGGCCCCATTGATTGCCTCTGGCCAGACAGGAGGCGGCAGAGCGAATATTGAGGGAAATGAGGGAGGCAGACCTAATCAAGCTGTCAGAAAGCCCCTGGGCATCGCCAGTAGTGATGGTCCTAAAGAAGGACGATGAGTGGACTGTGTGGACTACAGCCGTCTGAACGAGATCACACGGAAGGACTCGTATCCCCTCCCCCTCATCGACGAGTCGCTGGACCTGGTGGCTGGCTCCTCCTGGTTCTCCTCCACAGACACCAAGAGCGGATATTGGCAGGCAGCCCTCACTCCTACAGCCCGACCCAAGACCGCCTTCTCCACGGGCAGGCGCTTCTGGCAGTTCAAGGTGATGCCCTTTGGACTGCAATGCTCCGGTCACCTTTGAGCGGCTCATGGAGAAGGTCCTGGACAGCATTCCCTCGCAGAGCTGCCTGGTCTACTTGGATGACCTTCTCGTCCTTGGGCCAATGTTCCAGGCAGCCCTTGACTCACTGCGCCTGATGCTCCAGCGACTGGCGGGGGCTGGGCTCAAACTGCACCCTGGCAAGTGCTGGTTCCTGCAGAGGCATCGGGTTGGCAGAGAGGGAATCAGCACCGAGCCGGTGAAGATCAGCGCGGTCCGGTACTGGCCAGCCCTCACTGACCAACAGCAGCCACAAGGGTTCCTTGGGCTCGCCTCATACTGTTGGCAAAGAGGTGAGGTGGCAGTTTGTGGTCCCCAGCTTGCTACAACAGGTGATCCTGCGGGCTCACCATGGAACCCCCAGCACAGGGCACTTTGGGATAACCAAAACCCTGCGCCGGTTCAACGGGGCGATGCCGCTGGGACATCGAGGACTACCTACTGCCTGTAGTGCGACCAGTACACGGCCAAGAAGGGACCCTTAAACCGAACGCACACCCTCCTCCAGCAGTTTCCAGTCCACGGCCCCATGGAGTTGGGGTCGATATCCTGGGCCCCTTCCCCAACTCGGAGAGGCCACGTGCTGCCGGACCAGGAGGCTGAGACTCTGGCCGAAGCTCTGCTGTAGGAGTTCCTCAGGAACTCCGCTCAAACCAAGGGCGCAACTTTGAGACCAAGCTGCTGGCCTAGATGTGCCGCCGGTTGGGGAGCCATAAGACCCGGATCACGCCGCTCCACCCCCAGAGAGACGGCCTTCTGGAATGGTTCAACCAGACCCTCGCAGTGCAGCTGGAGATCACCACCACCGCCCACCAGCATGACTGGGACACTCAGCTGCCCCATGTCCTCCTGGCCTGCTGTTCCACCATCCAGGAGTCCACCAACTTCACCCCAGCATGCCTGATGCTGGGACAAGAGCTCCGCACCCATGCAGAGTTAGTGTTCGGCCAGCTGCCAGACGCTGACACCGAACCACCTAGCCCGGAGTACGCCAGGCAGCTCCAGGATCTCCTGGACACCATTTACAGTGTCACCTGTGGCCAGTTGTAGGCTGCGGGCATCTGCCAAAAACAAAACTACAACACCAGAGCATGAGGGAGGCACTTCACAGCAGCCAATGCAGACCCCCACATCGTTTTCGGGACTTTGTTGGTGCCCTCAGGGACGAGGGACTTTAAGGGGGGGGAGCTGTGTAACGACCCTGGGTCTGCTGGAACCGATTTCGGGAAGATTCCTTGACCCAGGGTCAACAGTTTAATGGTAGCAGGTGTTCAGGGATGTCAGAGAAGGGAGAATAACCACCAACCAGAAGTTCGGCCTCGCGAGCTGGACAGGTTGCAATGTTGTTCTCACAAACCAAGGGAGATGTTGCAACCATCAGGTGATCAAAAGCAGGAAGGCATGTTTGCTTGGGATTGGCGGCTGGTGCACCAGGACAGGCCCTGGTTAAGTAACAGGCTGCTGCTGCTGGGCTGCAGGAGAGAGACGAACACACTACTGCTGAGACAAATGAGCTGCTGCTGGACAGAGAGAAAGATTGGAGAAGAGACAGGAAAGAAACCAGAGACTGCACTTAGTTGGCTGTAGCATATGGCCGCAACAGTGTGCTTCGGACTGAGTACTCTATTTTGTATTCTGTCACAGTCTGAGTAGCACTACGTGCTCAGCTGCAGCTGTACCAGTGGCTGGCAAAGGAGAATGCTCTTTTTTGAATTAGATTGTTTTCTGACACTAACAGATCCCCTTCACGCAGCAAACAGGTAACATTTTTACCACTATATCTGCTTGTATTTAACATGATGCAGTTAATTTGTACTTCTCTATAAAAATGAAATTAAAAAAGCTTATTTAACAGATTCAAGCTATACAGTTTCACAGGGATAGAACATTAAAACAAGAAGCTTGTGCCAACAGTCCTTTAAATCAGTGCATAAATCAATGATGTTTGTTTGCTAATAATCTGCAATAATCTTTTGGTATTCCAGTCCTAAATGTTGCGTTTTATTGTAACATGTAAAATATTAGGTCTAGTGATAACTCGTCATAATTTATAGTAAGATCTATAAATGTTGAACCAGAAACAAACATATTGATAATTATAATAATAGATGCATAATCAAGTCATAATGTGAACCTACTTTTTTGTAATGGAAAAAGAAACAGCAGAAGGTTACCTTTTTTTTTCCAAGTCATGTACAGTTACTTTTTAATGACAGCATCACATAACAAATGCACAAGACGACAATTTGCAACATGCTTCTCAAACGACAAATAAATAGATATACAATCACACAATTACATGTTCAGTACCAAAACATTTAGTTTACAAAAAAATAATAATGAAGTAATAAATAAAATGAACAGCAGTGGATTATAGACATTATAGAGTTTACAAGCAGTTAATTTCCACTCTGTCTAATTGAAGTATTCAACCTTACTAATTAAAACCAAAAAGCTTTTATAAGTAGCCGAGTACCAATGTGGGGTAGGGGTGTGAACACAGATCTCAATCTCCTTAAATATAGTACCATTAAATGGTAAGCCAGTGTCCTTGTTCATACATTTCCCTTTAAGGATAGATGGTATCTTTTGAAGAAATGCCTGAAGCCATATTAATATAATAAATATAATCCATTAATTATGAAGATTAGGAATTACATTGTTTCAGCTTTTAATCATAGTTTAGACCCCAGGTTATTGTACTGTCAGTGTTTGATCTCTTGGGTTTTTATTTATGCCTTTTCTAAAATATATAGGACTAACTGCAGGTGCTGTGGTTACATTTGTCATTTAGGTTTTTGCTGACTTTGCAAAGTATAAAAATATTTCACAAGTGCAGTCTTCTAAAGATCTAATTCCACCACTCAATTCAGCAAGATGACAACTGGTAGTTACATTTATATTGTTTTAAATGAGAACATTGATTTTTTTCTTAAAAATAAAAATAAATACTTAAAATATCCACTTTTGGGGAGCACTTGGGCTGTATTATATACTGCATGCAGCTTCTGCTAGCTGTTGTTGTTTTAGAGCGGCATTATCTTAAAAGCGAAGACAAAAAAGAAAATAAATAAAGCTTAACAGGTGCCTAAAACTGTACCGTACCTATATTAAATATAGTACCTAACAAAGCAGCAATGCTTCATCGTCACTCATTTCACTTTTTCCAGTTGCTTCCAAGCATGCATCAGGTATCTGAGCAGTATGAACCATACCACAGTGTTCACAAGGCCCATCCCTGCTAGGTGGCCTTGCTCTGTGTAATGTAGCAGCATGAGGGTGGAAAGGCCCCTGCCCATGTTGTTCTGAGGCAAGTTCGAGTAAAGGCCTAGAACAGTCGTTCAAGTCAATGTCTGAGGCTGCATCAGAAACAGGAATCAACAGTTCCACGTCGTCGTCTTCATCTCGTCCACCGTTCCCATGATCAAGTTGTCGTAAAGGACTTTGGTTCTGGTTTGTTGAACAGGATCTTCCGAGAGAAAAGCGTACCCAACGAAGACTTTGAGTCATACGGCTGAATGCACTGGTTAGTTGCTGTCTCCCTGGGCCGACAGTGGGTGGTTCGACAGTTCCAACTTCTCTTGCATTGCCTGTGCTGTTCCTGCTTGCCTGCCGAGCTGTTGCACTTCGGGGCGGTGATACTGTAACCACTGCGGTCGCTGGTGGGGTCTTTTGAGGTAGCAAAGCAGAGACACCCCCGAATGCACCTGGGATGTCCCGTCTCTCGCTTTCTGCGTCAGTGTCGTCAGAATCAAGGGGGAGAAGACTTCTGTGTGCACCAGTCCTTTCAGGCTCTCTGGCTGTGCAGTTTTCAGCAGTGACCTCCTCTGCATCACCAGAGACTAAAGCCAAGGAACCAGAGCGTTGAGACCTGGTGAAATTGAAGAGTCGTCTCCAAATGTTCCTGCTTCTCCCAGACGTTGGAAGTCTGATTGAAGTAAATCCAAGCTGGGAACGTACTGCTAGTCTGAGGTTTTCCAACACTGATGCCTGAAAAATTAAGGAAAAAGGCAAAACATTTAACTTTCTAACCATATGGACAGATAGTCAACACAACACAAGTTTCAAACACAATATTTGTTCCTCTTTCAGCAAACAGGTTGTGGCTTGTAAAGAACCTGGAGGTTCACACACACACACTATGTTCCAGAAATATTAAGAAGCAGTAACACTGGATCTATATCGATCCATTGCTGTAAATAAAAAGTCTCAATTTATATCCAGACTTAAATTTAAAAAAAAAGTTTCATCGCTATTTATTTATTTGTTTTTTTTAAATTTATTTACTTATATAGATATAAGTAAAAATCAATGTCACGTAGTACTTTGTTTAACCAGGGGACTTACACTGACCTGGCTTGCTGAGCACACTGGGAAATCTTCCACTGGTGGGATCAAACCTTGTGCAATCAGTTGGCCGTAGGAGGGGGGTGCCTCCCTTCTTAGCAGCTCTGCCTCAACCCTTGACAGTTGGGTTTCAAATGACCTGAAAGTAGACAACAACAAATAAGGATCTCCGCCATACAAACAAGTCGAAGCCAGAAACCATTTGCTGTAATGTAACCTACTGCATTATTAAATGGGGTTTCGATTAAAGGGTGCCTTTGCCTCAGGTGACCCTAAAGGTATAGCAAATGAATTGTGAACTGCAAAAAAATAAA
Source organism: Acipenser oxyrinchus oxyrinchus (assembly GCA_030684275.1). NCBI lineage: Eukaryota > Metazoa > Chordata > Actinopteri > Acipenseriformes > Acipenseridae > Acipenser > Acipenser oxyrinchus. The sequence goes on from CM060250.1 coordinate 63,347,695, forward strand.
AAGTTGATGAAAATCTTTTACACTTAGCCTAAAGATTGGTTCTCAAACACTAAACATACTGCAGATTTAGTTGTCCCATTAAATCTGAAGCTATACCCTTCCCTCCACCACTACCACACACACAAACACAATTAAGACGACACCTTCCTTTTCAGTCAAACAGCATTCATCAGTATACAGCAATCTTTTATTTATTTTTTTATTTCAGACATTACCAAAGCAGATTAAGGACTTTGCCTACCACAATTACACTCACTATATTGGATATAATTTAAAAAATGCAACCATTTTCTTCTATCCCACTACAATGCTCTTAATTTCAGAGCAGCAGGGTAATACCTATGATGTCACTGTACATTTCAAATTAATGGTCTGGGGAAGTGGGATGCGATGACTATATGCAGTACCCAGAAGTTGTTTCTACATTATTCACTTAAAAACAGGCACATTTTTTTTTCTGTCTAGCTGTTTAGCTTCATGCCCTTTTAATCCAATTTCAAAAACAAAAAAATAACAGAAAAAAAGTTCATGAGAACTATTTGTATGCAGTTCTATTGTATTCACACTAGAGGGAGTGATATGCTCAGTTGTGCAGATGACATTTCTAATGGATACATTTTCTACTCTTTGATAATTTTATCTCAATTTACTTTGCAAATATAATACAATAAAAGCCACTGCTGTGTTCAGCAGAAACACTAAAATTAGATTTCTGAAGTAAAGTGGTTGTAGGTTGCTTAAAAATGCTGATACACAAGCAATCCCAGGAGGAAAACTCATTAAAAATACACAAATAAAATGATACAGTATGTTTGTTCAACCCACCTTCGCTCAAACATCCTCAGCGAATAAAGTTTGCATGTGCACCCGAGTGCTATAACAAGGAGCAGACCACAGACGAGACTCCCAATAACAGCTGCGGTGATCACCCGGGTTGGGACAATCACTGGGCAGTTCTCCTCATCACTGCCGTCTCCACAGTCATCCTGAGAGTCGCAGACCCAGCTCTCGAACACGCACCGGTTGTTTTTGCAGTGGAAGTTGCCTGGCTGGCAGAAGAAGCAGTTCTTCTCATCAGAGCCATTGGGACAGCGGTTTTGGTAGTTGCAGCGGTCTGAGCGGAGGTAGCAGATCCCGTTCCTGGTGCATGGGAACTCATCCTTTTGGCATGTGCTGCAGTTCACTTCATCCCTCCCATTGGGACAGTGCCAGTAGCCATCGCATCGCTGCTGCTCTGTGTAACAGCCCCAGTTACCCCCGCATGGGATCTCCCATGGCAAGCAAAAACCTTCCACCTGGTAAGTGGCATTAAACCCACGAGCTGCATTGATCTTATCTGCGTAGAAGTGAATCCGAATTTGCCCAGAGGAAGACACAACTGTAACCGGTGCCCGAGAGTCGAATGCTGTCAGGACACGCAGTAGCTTATGGGGATGCTCTTCCAGACCATCATACACTTTAACATAGTCCCCATAGCCTGTACCGTCAAGCTTGAAATCTGTAAAGCGCAAAATGACCTTACGGTGATCACCTGTGTCGATAAACCAGGTGCAGTTGCTCCCAGGTGGGTAGAAGTCAGGATAATTGGGAGAGTTGACGGTACCGTAGAAGTTTCTGAGCCACTCCCCACATGTTGGAACATCACAGTCAATCTCATCCCCCAAGTCTTGGCAGTCAATGTTGCCATCACACTTAAGGGATTCTGGAAGGCAAGTGTAAACTCTGGTGTAGCGTGAAAGACACTGGAACTGGTGAAATGCACAAGGCTCGAAAAAGTAGGCAGGGGTGGGGTTAGACTGCAAACATAGCTCTTCATCCGAATTGTCTCCACATTCATCCATTGTGTTGCATTTCCAAGTCTCAGGGATGCATTTCCCATTTGCACAGTGAAACTGATCCCAGTCACAGCTGGGTTCCTCAGGTTTTCCTAAAATTTTAGGAAAAAGGAGTACTTTATTAGCTTTTCTATTTCAGCAGCACAACTGTAATCTGCTTTTCACCATGCAAAAGATTTGGCAGCAGCATGAAAACAATGACAACAAGTAAAGGATATGAGAGTGTTTTGTTAGGTCTTTATCATATAGAAATAAGGCTGTCATATTAGGTCACTGGTCAAAGTGAAGGTTACCTATTTGTACCGTTTAAGTAAAAGAGGGATAATAATAAATAATAATAATAATAATAATAATAATAATAATAATAATAATGTTTAAAAGGTGTGGATTCCCTAATTTTTACATTTATATTATTAATTGCCTTCATTTTGTTCCTTTTCACATGAGGGTAAAACTGAAAAGCAAAAAGCAAGCATCTTCTCAGTTGGCACTTTATAGTTAGAAAAAAAAGGATACAACTGGAGTACTTTTATGTGCCCCAAAGAACAAACAAGTACCATATTCCCTTTAAGGTACGCTTAAGATCCTTGCTGGTACTGTACCTTTTTTGTATTTTTCAATTAATAAAAAGGTATCAATTTCATATGTGAAAAAATGTCAGTTTTACATTTGTTGTCAACAGATGACCTGATAGCAAAACAAGGTGAAAATGGCATACAGGATGAAGTGGCAAAAATTTAAAGGTAGCTTAAAAAATAAATCAAATGCAAATTCATAAAAAAAAATTGTTTCCTGGTGAAATAACATTAGGAACAGGATAGGGGAAATTAATTTCTAAAAGATGTGTCATTTGCCTGAAAGAATTTAACTAGTCATTTCTTCCTTTTTGTGGTTAAAGAGATGTTATTAATTCATATTAATTGGATCAACTCCAACATAACAGCTTGTAAATATTAAACAGTAAAACATAATTTTTGACAATTAGATTAGAACAGCGTATTGTGTTATCATATTTTATTAATGTACAAATTCGGTTATACTGTAAATAGTGTAGCACCCACAAATATATATTTAATATACATTTCTCTTTGTTTTGTCCAATATTTGTATTCTCAGAAACTGACTGTCTGGCGTCAGTACTTTCAGAACGTCATCAGTGACCACTGAGGTGGAAGTGCTGCCGACTCATATCTTTGGCAAGAAACACCTCATTGGTGTAAAAAGCAGAGTCAGTGTATTTGTGGTGACTATTCAACTAAACGTATTCTGTAGCTAAGTCTGTACTGTAGATAATTGTTAATCTTATCTTCAATAATAACTTTTTGAAGTAGAACAATTACTGTGTTTACTGTAGAAATATTGCATGAATCATATATGAAATTGGGGGACATGCTGTAGGAGCGTTATATCCGAGGCATGTTATAATCAAGAGCCTTATAGCAAGGGAGCACTGTAATCTTGTATGGTGATTGATGTGTTGCAGGTTGATAAACACATATTAAAACTAGACTAGTCTTACAATTTGCAAGTATTTTCAGTTAAAACTACATTTTTTCAGTTGCATGTATTTTAGTAATTAAGAGTCTTCCCCTCCTGGTCTCGCACAGTTGGATCGATTACAACACACTGGAAATATCTTCAGAAGACTCCACGGAAGGTTTGAAAACCTTGTTACCAATGTGTTGTGGTTGGCCCAGGACAAATCGGTTTAATACAAAGCATATACTGAGGCCAAGGCTGAAGTTTTTGGTATTGATCTTAATAGGCAATTTCCGAAAGAAAAAGGTTTAAATGTAATTCAAAACAGTTCAGTTCCAGTATCCTTTAAAATTGGTTTGGAATAATTCAGATTTTTATTAAAACAATTTCCCATTACTTCTATTAGAAATTTACTACAGAGCTGCACTGATTTTGCTACTTACAATATTGCAAGAGAAAAATGAAAACAGCATAACCCTGGGAAAGGTATGCAGTAAATGTGTCAGCTGGATGAGTGTAACTAAAAAACTGTCAGTCTCTTCATTGCAGCAATAAAAGTCACAATTTCCTTAATGGCATCATTAGAAAAGTAAGTGTTGAATATTTGAACTAAAGCACCTCGAGTGGTTTAAATCTAAACTTACTCCTTTCCTGAAAATAACAAAAATGAATAAAGTACAGGAGGTGGTTACTCTGACTGTAGTTCTGGTTTGTAGGCTCCATTTCAGGTCCAATATGGGGACCTAATTTGTTAATTTTATTTTCGTCACTGACTAGCAATTGTTTTTCATCATTGCCATGTTTGCTTCATGTTTAATAAAACACTGAAAGACTGTGGAATGTTCAACCTATACTGTCATCCTGTGAATGCAGTAATAGGGAGGGTTTGCTCCTGATTTTTCTAAAACTGTAAAAGGTGACCATCTAAGACAACATAGGTATGGAAAAGAGTTTTTTCATGTAAACATTATTTTGTAAAATGAATTTATTTGGAGTTAGAAAAAAAAGTGGAGCAATTTTTTTTTTTTTTTTTTTTTTTTTTAAATGTGTCTTGTAATTCTTATGATTTCCAATCTCTGCACATTTTAAAATCCTAAAAAAACAAATTCTGCGCTGCAATTTGTTTTCCCCATTTTTTTTATCTTTATTATTTAGAATTTTGAAGGTCACTTCCCCCCCAAAATATAGTATAGTATATTATATGAAAAGGATCATACTTAAAGTAAGTTTACAAACTCATTTACAATCTCATCAAGCAGCTTCTTGAAGGATCCCAGGGTGTCAGCTTCAACAACATTACTGGGGAGTTGGTTCCAGACAATTCTTTGTGTAAAAAAGTACCTCCTATTTTCTGTTCTGAATGCCCCTTTATCTAATCTCCATTTGTGACCCCTGGTCCTTGTTTCTTTTTTCAGGTTGAAAAAGTCCCCTGGGTCAACTTTTAGAATTTTGAATGCCTGAATCAGATCACAGTGTAGTCTTCTTTGTTCAAGACTGAATAGATTCAATTCTTTGAGCCTGTCTGCATATGACATGTCTTTTAAACCAGGAATAATTCTGGTCGCTCTTCTTTGCACTCTTTCTAGAGCAGCAATATCCTTTTTGTAACAATGTGACCAGAATTTAACAATATTCTAGATGAGGTCTTACTAATGCATTGTAAAGTTTTAACATTACTTCCCTTGATTTAAATTCAACACTTTTCATTATATATCCGAGCATCTTGTTGGCCTTTTTTATAGCTTCCCCACATTGTCTAGATGAAGACATTTCTGAGTCAACATAAACTCCTATGTCTTCTTCATAGATTCCTTCTTCAATTTCAGTATCTCCCATATGATATTTATAATGCACATTTTTATTGCCTGCGCACAGTACCTTACATTTTTTTTCTATTCAATGTCATTTGCCAAGTCATTAATGTAGATTAGGAATAGCAGAGGACCTAATACTGATCACTGTGGTACTCCACTGGTTACCTCGCTCCATTTTGAGGTTTCTCCTCTAATCAGTACTTTATTTTCTACATGTTAACCACTCCCTAATCCATGTGCATGCATTTCCTTTAATCCCTACTGCGTTCAGTTTGAGAATTAATCTTTTATGCAGGACTTTGTCAAAAGCTTTCTGGAAATCTAAATAAACCATGTCATATGTTTTGCAATTATCCATTGTCAACGTTGCATCCTCAAAAGAATCTAGCAGGTTAGTCAGACACAATCCCCCTTTCCTAAAACCATGCTGACTGTCTCCCAAGATACTGTTACCTTATAGGTAATTTTATAGGACAACTGGTATTTGTAAATTTGGAGTTTAGTAAAAGACGACATCTAAAGTGTAAGGTTAAAAACATAAACTTTACCACCTTATCTGTTTTTTATTACAGAATGAGCCAGCTACCCCTTATCCAAGCATGCAGTTGCCAGAAATCACTGAGTGGAGCTCTGTTCTCCAAGAGTAATGCACTGGTGTTAGTCAAGATGGATGGGGTTGAGATCTGCAGGGCTTACTCATGGAAGAAGGTGTTGTTTCAACATTTTGCAGTTACTTTATGTATGATGCATCATACCCATCACATCTCAAGAATACTACGACTTTCCTGCAATGGTATGTTCTACAGTTGAAACTAGATCAGGACAAACCACTACCGACAACACTGACACGAGTTATTAACCTTAATTACATTTTCACCAACAATATCTTTCGGAATACGCTAACATTGCCCAAAATGTGCACGTAGTACTTATACATTGGTATAATTAATACAACATGTTGGCTTAATCCATGCCCATGAACCAAATTTTACTACAATGTGTGGCCTTTCCTTTTGAAGAATTCAATTATTTTGATACGATAGCTTTTCCTCCTGATTTGATACATGACTTTTTAGAGGGTGTAATTCCATTAGTTCTTAAGCTTGTATTGACATAACACTGTATGAAGTGAATGAAAAAATACCTATTGGTCAAAATCACCAGCAAACAAAGCAAACAAACTTGTATGTATTTCTGAAAAACATTCAAAATGGAGGGATTGTTGGATCTGCACCTCAAAAATTGTGCGTATTCAGACTTCTATCCCTTCATTGTTGGCCTCTGTATTTCCCATGATGCTAGGTACTGGACTGTTTATTTGTTGTGTAGAGATTGGTGACATCATTATGGCTCCAAAGGTTAAGAAGGACCTTATTGTAACTCCTGAATTACTGGTTTGAGTTTTTCTTTTTTTTTTTTTTTTTTTTAAATGTAGTCGTTGCCAATTATTTTTATTATTTTCTCCCAATTTGGAATGGCCAATTATTTTTAGGTTCAGCTCACTGCTACCACCCCTGCGCTGACTCAGGTGGGCGAAGACGAACACACTGTCCTCCGAAGCGTGTGCCGTCAGCCGACCGCTTTTTTTCCCACACTGCGGACTCACCATGCAGCCACCCAAGAGCTACAGCGTCGGAGGACAACGCAGCTCTCGAGCAGCTTACAGGCAAGCCCGCAGGCGTCCGGCCAGACTACACTTGGGGTCGCTGGTCGCTGGTGCGCGGTTAGCCTAGGACACCCTAGCCGACCTAAACCCTCCCCCAGGCAACGCTTGGCCAATTGTGCGCTGCCCCGAGAGCTCCCGTCCACGGTCGGCTGTGGTATAGCCTGGACTCGAACCAGCGACGTCCAGGCTATAAACCTTGCTTCGACTCTTGGCATTCGGCACCAGATGAAACACTGCTGGGAGTTTTATTCTGCAGATATGCCAAATTAATATGAGAGGGTTCCAGGAACCAGTGTGTCTACATCATATTCTTCTTTACTAAATTGACTATTGTTTGCTGTCCTGAAATTTTGTGAAAAGCATGGAATTGTCAGCCTAGAAACTAAAATATTCCAGAGTGTTACATCAGTTAATATTAACTGTTAAATATGCAACAAAGGATGTGTTTGTTATTGGATTGTTACATGCAGAAGAAATCCCAGTATTTTTGCAAATAAAGTACATATTGAATATGGATACTCAGTGGCTTTTGTGTGGGAAAATGTTAGTACCAGTTACCTATGAGAAACATTACCATGCTTATCAGGTAATATTTGATAACGACTGGACTGTGGTAAAACCAGGAGATGAAATAGACTTTCAGGCACTTGACATGTATTCAGTTGATGATAATCTTTGTGTAGCAACAAAATACTGCACAAATTAACGATCCGCATGATCATTTCATTGCAAGCCAATTTTAGCATGCATTCTTAAGAGATACTAATATAAGGATTTCAATTTAATTCACTGTCACTAATTACTAAAAATTGTAGCCTATAGTAAAGCACACTAGAAGCTTTGTAAATACTCCCTCTGAACTACATCATCAGAGCAGAAAATACTAGGATTCATTTCTTATGAACTGGAGTTTTGTTTAATATGTATGTATGGTGATATGGTTAAATATATTCTGGTTTTAAATAGGTTGTTGTTTATTATTGCTTTTTATATAAAATCTAGGTTATGGTTTTTCAAATGTTTAATGTTACTGCTTCTACAATAGTCTTAGATCATTGTTTTTTGTTGAATATTTGTTTTTTTGTTTTCAACCAAGACTATTATGCTCTGTCCAGCAACTGGACTTTGCAATTAATTTGGTTAACACAAATGTATTGGTAATACATATCCTCTGTACCTTTACAATGCTCAAAGTATTATCTAACATTTAATAATAAATGTAAGTGAAGTTAAGAAAAGCTGCCGCTTGATACCACCTATTTTTAAAGGCAATAGAGTTTGACTACACAACTATAATTTGTGCTTTTTATTTTAATTTCCAATATGTTTGTCCCCATATTTATTATAACTATGAATTGTAATGAAAAATAATTGTAATTGTTTATATACATGATTAAAAAAAAAAGGTGAAATTCCCATTTTATTGGTCCTTGAGTGAATGATTTTTGCAGAGGTGTTAAAGTTGGCTGCCATTCATTTTGCATACACTTTTATGCATCCAATTTAATTATTCTTAACTGTTCGTTTTTTTTAAACTACTTGTCAGCTATGACTATTTTTTAAACATTCTTTGTGTTAACTACCAATTAAAATGCCTGTAGTTAAAGAAATTAAGCAATAGCAGTTCAAGTTATTCCCGAAATAAATAGTACATAAAATTAACACATTTTATTTCTTTTTTTCATTCTCTGACATTGCCGTTTCTTCACAGTAAACTGTTGCCATCGACACGTTTTCATAAAGTAATAACATGAGGCTTACTTGTGCCTTTATGTAACTGAATAAGCAAACAAAAACTGAAATTGAACTTTAACCACTTCAGAAGAAACAAAAATGTGGAAATGGCGTTGTAAAGTGAAGGGGGAACAAAAACTCACCGTTTTGGTTCTCGTTTATTACATTCCACATAACATAACTCAGAAAGTTGGTATGGTACCAGTTATGTGGAGTTTCATCCCCAAATATATTAAAGGAAATAGGTGAACTGTCACTCATTTTTGGCTGTGGTCTTGTAACTAATAACAAATAAAATGGCAGTTTGTCATGGAATTTAGAATGTAGTGGTGTGTAGTGATTTATGCAGTGTGAAGCGGTTCATTAGTATGCAAGCCATGTTATATGCTATATATATGCACGGTCACGTGATGCTGTTTAACCAATCAGAGGTTATTTTTCCAAGCCATGTTTATACACACACACACACTGCATGAGCAGTCTGAATGTATATGCATCAACTGATACAGATGCTCTCTCTTGCAGTAAGTAGTGTATATATACATTATATATATATATATATATATATATATATATATATATACACACACACACACACACACAAAACATTAATATCGTACTGTTACCACACAAATATTGCACAATAATACAAAGCAAATTAATTATCTACTTGCTGAAGCGGTTTTTATTTTAGCAAACGAGTTGTTTAGTTGTAGCAGGCAGCAATGTAGCAAAAGGCACAGGGAAGCGACTTCATCTCCCTAGCAACAAGCCTCTATGTTGGGAATGGATGCTTTCAAGGCAGCAGGTTTGTGCATTTGAGAAAGGAGAGGAAGACTCATGAAATTAGCTGGAGACTTAAGCTGATGAGAAGCAATTACCCTTCGCAGTATGAATTAAAATGGTGTGCTGATTTTTAATGCGAAAAATTAGAAAAAACAAGTCAACAAAGTTTAAAACAAATATTTACGATATATTCCTAAGTGAAATGGAATTAATACACTGGGCCGCAGTCAGACGATAAACGGGTCACAAGTGGCCCATGGGCCACGTGTCCCTGCCTTAGATCTTCATTTCAATTAGATGACGTCATATAGTTTGCATGGGCAGTCTGAATGCACATGTATCAAATGACACAGATGCTCTCTTGCAGTAATAAATACCTGTTATGTAAGAAATCCTAAAGCCTTTTCCAGTCTCACTATCGTCTGAATGAAACTTGATCCACACGTGGTCCTGGGAAGAGATGTAAGGTGCTGGAATAGAGGAGCCACAAGCCCGATAGCCATCAAGGTTTTTGTACGTTCCAATAGAGATCCAATCAGAGCTACACCTGTGAGTGCTCTGGATTTCAAAATCCTGAAAACTAAACAAATAAAAGGAGCGCAAGATTAGTCTACATTCACAATTAACATGAAATAATCCATTCTTATTAAATAAAAGCAAACGGTTCCTGGAAAAATGTTTTATAAAACAGAATCCAGTTCTGGATACAAGGAAGCACCTAGCATATACCCGCAAACATTGTTTTTGGATACATGTCTGTAGTGTATACAGGGCTTTACTCCAACGAACACATACAAAAGATGATGTGCTTACTCTGGTAATTAGGCTTCCAAGCTCATGGCTGGGAAGCCTATTGTTGTTGTTAACATTATTATTATTTTTCTTTCCGCCAACAAAACCTTAAAGGTTGCATAAAATGAAAACCGTTGCACGAAAACTCTTGAAATTTTACAGAGTTGTAGACGCCAATGGGAACTAATGTCCACAGCTGAATTAAAGTGATTGATCACATGGTTTGGCAGCCATATTGGATTTTGTCAAATTTTGGACACTTTACAAACATCTTGTTGGAAACCACTTATCGTTCTGAAACTTGGTATACATGGTTAGAGATTGTCCAAGATGCACGGCGCTCGAAATGAAGTTGATTGGTTCAGTGGCATGGCAGCCATGTTGGATAACCTAATTAATACACAAATGTCTTCTCTAAAACCGCTAGTGATGTTTACAACGACGTGAATGGCAACCAATGGATGGCAACCAAGCAAAATGCTTAAATTTCACAATAACTCCTTGGAAGCCGTAATATTGCCTGCTACTTCTAGTTGAAAATAAAGGTTATGTAAAAGTACTGATATTCACGTTGGAAAATAAACAAAGTTGACCAACTGAGGAACACACAAGCCCATGTTGAATATATTAGCATTGGTGTTGCCTGCTAAATGTATCTGTACAAAAGAAATACAATTTGCTTCCTGAATTATAACTGCTGTAAGCAGTAGGAGCAGGATCAGGGACTGTGTCAATCAGTTATATAGGAGCAAGCACATATTAAGGGTGTCTATTGCAAACCAACTGCAAATCTGGTTAAGAGGTTGACTTGATATTTAAAATGTTGGGGAATGCAGTTTTCATTTCTAGACAGACTTGATTTGGGGGGGGGGCGCTGTTACCTGACAGTTATGATTTCACCCGGGTTGGTTCTTATATACCAACTGCAGTTGATTCTATCTGGATATTCAAACGGCCACCCAGGGCTGGTGATGATTCCGCTCGGTGCCCTGATTTGCTCTGGAACATCTCCACAAGCTGCAATTATAATATAAAAGCACCACATTAAAAGATATCTTAAGTATTTATATTACAGTTTAGATCATGTTTTGTAGCACCTGATGATTGAAATGACAGAAAAGGGGATCGCTCCAAACATGTTACAGGTTTATATGTTGCTAACCCAACACTATTGGCATATTGATTTTCAAATGCTCATAGAGTATCAACAAAAAAATGATCTTTTGTCTTGTTAGTGGTAGTCATGCCTATCTATGGTGAAATATGGCATTTTGTGCTCCAAAATAAAATGGAGGTCAATGCGATATGCAGTTTAGTTAACCTCTCCTGCATCTTAAGGACACTACTACTGAATTACAATGTTTGACCAGTAGGTGTCACACACTAAAGATCAGGTCAATATATAAAGGCCATCTTCTAAATCAAAATACTACATGTTATAATTTGATCATACAGAATTAAACTATACCCAGCGAAATACAATACATGTGGACCAATGCGCAGAAAGTTCAACATTTCCCAAATGCTGATCTTAATCAAAAACATACAAATAACCAAATATTTCAAACAGTTTGTGGTGAACAAGGTATGTTCAACATACTGTAGCTTAATGCTTTCTCATAATTACCATTTCTTTAAACAGATTACCTATACCAGTTACTATAATATACTACTAATGTTATGAAACACAAATGTTCCAAAACCCTTAACAGCAACTTACTTACATGCTGGGCCTATACCCGCCAGTCATTTCCCAAAGCAATATGTTCTCATTGGTCTGATACAGCAAGTAGTTCAGTTTTTGTGATTAAGTCCTAATATTTTTCTTTCAAACACTTCAATGTAATTTGATGCTAAAATGCTGAAGTGAGAACAGACGCTACACAACCAGCAGTTGCTGCATGACAAGAAACATGATCATGCAGGCAATTTCAATTGATAAGTGGGGTGCAAATCAGTTGATATTAAGTGGAGTGTGATAATAACTGAAATAATATTATCAAGAGCTTTTTTCCATCGACTCCCATTATATTGTGTCCGGGACATTCCAACGTGGTGATAATATGCAGAGCGTGACATTAAGCGGGTTTCACAGCATTATTATTATTATTATTATTAAGTGTAGGCGAAGATACATTTTACAGTGAGCCCTTAAAGGCATTTCAGGTCACTGCATTAGTCCTGTGAAGTTTGAGACTACACTGTCTGCTTACTCTAATTTGTCCCCTTTTTGTCAATATTTGCTTGCAAATGTGTTTAATATGGGTTATACACATGAAGACTTTGTTCTTTGTTTATTTTAATAAACAAAGAACAGCAAGTGTTTTTTTATTATTATACTTTGTTTATGCTTTCACATTTTATTATATATATATATATATATATATATATATATATATATATATATATATATATATATATATATATATATATATACAGTACTGTGCAAAAGTTTTAGGCAGGTGTGAAAAATGCTGTAAAGTAAGAATGCTTTCAAAAATAGACATGTTAATAGATTATATTTATCAATTAACTAAATGCAAAGTGAGTGAACAGAAGAAAATCTAAATCAAATCCATATTTGGTGTGACCACCCTTTGCCTTCAAAACAGCATCAATTCTTCTAGGTACACTTGCACAAAGTCAGGGATTTTGTAGGCATATAGTCAGGTGTATGATTAAACAATTATACCAAACAGGTGCTAATGATCATCAATTCAATATGTAGGTTGAAACACAATCATTAACTGAAACAGAAACAGCTGTGTAGGAGGAATAAAACTGGGTGAGGAACAGCCAAACTCAGCTAACAAGGTGAGGTTGCTGAAGACAGTTTACTGTCAAAAGTCATACACCATGGCAAGACTGAGCACAGCAACAAGACACAAGGTAGTTATACTGCATCAGCAAGGTGTCTCCCAGGCAGAAATTTCAAGGCAGACAGGGGTTTCCAGATGTGCTGTCCAAGCTCTTTTGAAGAAGCACAAAGAAACGGGCAACGTTGAGGACCGTGATAACGCAGTGGTTGGCCAAGGAAACTTACTGCAGCAGATGAAAGACACATCATGCTTACTTCCCTTCACAATCGGAAGATGTCCAGCAGTGCCATCAGCTCAGAACTGGCAGAAAACAGTGGGACCCTGGTACACCCATCTACTGTCCGGAGAAGTCTGGTCAGAAGTGGCCTTCATGGAAGACTTGCGCCAAAAGCCATACCTCCGACGTGGAAACAAGGCCAGCGACTCAACTATGCACGAAAACAGAGGAACTGGAATGCAGAAAAATGGCAGCAGGTGCTCTGGACTGATGAGTCAAAATTTGAAATATTTGGCTGTAGCAGAAGGCAGTTTGTTCGCCGAAGGGCTGGAGAGCGCATACGAATGAGTGTCTGCAGGCAACAGTGAAGCATGGTGGAGGTTCCTTGCAAGTTTGGGGCTGCATTTCTGCAAATGGAGTTGGGGATTTGGTCAGAATTAATGGTCTCCTCAATGCTGAGAAGTACAGGCAGATACTTATCCATCATGCAATACCATCAGGGAGGCATCTGATTGGCCCCAAATTTATTCTGCAGCATGACAACGACCCCAAACATACAGCAAAAGTCATTAAGAACTATCTTCAGCATAAAGAAGAACAAGGAGTCCTGAAGTGATGGTATGGCCCCCACAGAGCCCTGATCTCAACATCATCGAAGTCTGTCTGGGATTCCATGAAGAGAGAGAAGCAACTGAGGCTGCCTAAATCCAGAGAAGAACTGTGGTTAGTTCTCCAAGATGTTTGGGCCAACCTACCTGCCGAGTTCCTTCAAAAACTGTGTGCAAGTGTACCTAGAAGAATTGATGCTTGATGCTGTTTTGAAGGCAAAGGGTGGTCACACCAAATATGGATTTGATTTAGATTTTTCTTCTGTTCACTCACTTTGCATTTAGTTAATTGATAAATATAATCTATTAACATGTCTATTTTTGAAAGCATTCTTACTTTACAGCATTTTTTCACACCTGCCTAAAACTTTTGCACAGTACTGTATATCTAGATCTATATCTATATCTATATATAACTATATCTATATATATATAACTATATCTATATCTATATATAACTATATCTATATCTAACTATATCTATTTCTATATATAATCTATATATAACTATATCTATCTCTCTCTCTCTCTAACTAGAACTTTCCTTTTTCAACCTTGTGTTTCTCTTGGTAGATTGTGAGGGGAACATATTTTAAAGAATATAAATATTGTTTTAGCTTTGTACAGTGATTCGCTTTAATACTTTCTTCATTTTGGTTATAAACATGTACACAGCAATTTATCATAAGAAAAAAGCACTGCATATTTTGGGCAGGATAACTAAGGTTTTGTTATTTTGAATGCATTTTTATCTGATTATTAGAAATTGATGATGCACTTAAATACATTTTCAGTCTCATCAGACAGAAGTATAATCCTGTTATTTTTCCACCTTTTCAAGGATATTCTAAAGCACACACTGGTCAGGATGCAAAGGTGTTTCAATCCACACAACTATGTAATAACGGTTAGAACTCAATATTTGTCACGTGAAGACATGCATGAAATTTAAAGCCTGAAGATCAGTAAAAATGACTTACCACTGGAAATTCCTGAAACATACACATTTTCATTGGGCTCTGCTTGAACCACATTTCCTAAAATAAAAATAAAAACATTAAAAACGAAGAATGATATCTTAATTAACGGTCAGATTAAAGTTGGGAGAGAAACCAGTCAGCGCTATATTATTAAGAAGAAAATAAAGCAGTTATGTAACACTACAGAACTCAGCAACCAGTACAGTATGTACTCTTTTTTAATGCCAAGCAAGAAATCTGCTAAATTTAACCACATTCCAACAACTCGGAAAAAACAGCACAAAGCATGTTCCATTTACTCAATCACACTTGCTCTTCAAAAGTTATAGTGCAAAAGTAAATATAATGGCAGTAAATGTTTTTTTTTGTTGTTTTTTTTTTTGGTGTGTTAATACTACTTAATATGTAGAATTCACTGACTAGTGAGATTAGGGACAAAATAGAAGAACAAAATAACGTATTTAGCTAAACAGATGTTTAAATTAGTTCATAATGCGACTTATTTTTTTGTAAAGGTTCAAGCTACTAATCATGAAACGTTTCCACAGAAATCTGTTTAACTGATACTGTCATGTTTGTCAACTCTGTCAAGACTTTTTATAAATCACTCACTAAGTGCTCCTGTAGAAGTTTAACATTTACACTTTAATGTAAATTGTATACAACAAGGTTCCAAAGTGAAACCACAAATATGTAAAGTGAACAATTTCCACAGTTCATAAGGGGTTTGTTTCAATTATTAAACTAAAACCAGTATGACCTAGTTTTAGGAAGTTCATTTTTGGGAAAAGACAATACAACTCAATTGTTAAAACAGTAAAGTAACAGAAATAACATTCCAATGGCTACTTTTGAACTGGGAAGCAATTTGTCAAGATATTCATCCTCTATGTAGTCCTTACTTTACATAAGAGGGTATTTCTTTTGCTGCTCACCAGTGCCGGGACTTCATCGCAAACTGAACAGTATCATAGTTAAAGGTAGAAGGTACCACAGTTAGTGCTGGGACGAACACAGGATTTTCATGTTTGGATATTCGCTCATAAATTTAAATACTTGTTCGTTTTAAAAAAGTAATAAAAAACATTACATTGCGCAGACCGCAGGCAGAGACAACATAGCAGCAGGGGCAGGGGGCGTGGCCCGTGGTTGTGCCTTTATTTTACAGCAAGACATTACAATATGTAACACGTTAAAGTAGAAAAATAGCCCAGGAGTAAAGAATAAGTTGTGTAGGACTTACTTTACCCTACTGAATTAACTACAAAACAAAGGATGCCAAATAGCAGTTCAAGTTAAACGTTGTTTTGTTTGTTCCTGAAATAAATAGTACATAAAGTTTATTTACATATATATTTTACTTTTTTTTCATTCCTTGCCATTGCCGTTTCTTCACAGTAAACAGTGGCCATAGACACGTTTTCAGAAAGTAATATCATGAGGTTTACTTGTGCCTTTGTGTAGCTGAACAAGCAAACGAAAACTGAAATGTAACTTTAAACACTTCAAATAAAATAAAACGTGGAAATGGCTTTGTAAAATTAAGGGGAAAAAACATTGTTTTGGTTTTCGTTTATTACATTCCACATAACAGAAAGTCGCAACAAAAAAATAAATATATAAAATCTATATAAAAATCACTAAACATTTCCAGGAAGTTGGGCACTGTTTAAGCGAGGCATTTCAGAATGACATGCTTGCCTTTTTTCTGTCCCATGAGTTTGACTCGCTCTAAAGAAGCACAACGCATTTGACAAAGATGGCCTTCCATGGAGATCACTAAGCGTGCACCCGAATAATCTGGTTTGTTTACTTTTTGCTGTCTAAAACTTTTAAATAGAGGCTCAAGAGCTGCTGTGTTGATCCTGTTAATGGTGAGGTGGTAAGTAAGTGTGAATACGAACATCTGATTTTTGTAATTCCATGATCACAATACAGACAAGTCTTATTCACAAACTGGCATCAAGTAGCAATGTAGCATTAGCAATATTAACAGGCTGGTATGGTTTTAAGTGCTCCTTAACCTGCTATCCATCAAAACAATGAACTGGTGAAAGACTGATTAGGCTGCAGCTGCATTATAGTACATGACAACCTGAAGTGTCAAGAGGCTGCAGTGTCTGACACAAATTGCATGCACAGGTTCTATAATAGCAGCAGGAAGGCAGAGGACCACAAGGTCTGAGGGTATTGTGGATACAAATATAGATTTATCAAGAGCCCATGGAAGAGTGTATTTCAAGAGCACTACAGTGCATTATGCAAGATGTAATGTACTGTTTGGACACTGTACCAAGAGGCCTTATTGGGTGTGCACAGTACCACCAAAGGGTGCAAAAGTCAATAGTAGATGTCAGCCAGGTAATACTGTAACATTACTGAAATCAGTATACATTCAAGAGAGAGGCACCAAGATGGTCTGTTCATTAATTTGCAAAAAGGACTCTGCTTATGGGGCTGTTGTGCTTGTACATTTCCAAATATTAAAATGTTGCAGGGTGAGCCAATACAAATGTAACTTACGCACAGCTCCACCTGCTGTGGCTTCCTATACAGCACAGCTATTCAAAAAGCAATACAGAAACATAACACACTTTAAAACAGAGCCTTCTATTTATAACTGGTGTGGGCAAATTACACTGGAAGATCTTAACATAATAGTGAAAAATGATATGCCTAAAGTAGAGCAATCTAAAATTAGATATTTTACTTATAACATGGGGCAAAGGAAACCCTGAACATAAACGTGAAA
Source organism: Acipenser oxyrinchus oxyrinchus (assembly GCA_030684275.1). Taxonomy (NCBI): domain Eukaryota; kingdom Metazoa; phylum Chordata; class Actinopteri; order Acipenseriformes; family Acipenseridae; genus Acipenser; species Acipenser oxyrinchus. The sequence goes on from CM060250.1 coordinate 63,365,177, forward strand.
CTCACTGTGATCGTTCTGTTCTAAAAAGTAAAGAATTTTCCTAGGGCTGTACTGTAATAGATTGACATACAAAAGTGAAGCCCTATAAGCACTACTATAACTAACTGTACTTCGAGTACCCTAAAGAAATATATTACTTATTTTCTTGTAGTGATAAATAGATACAAATGGGTATGGGTAAGAAACAGGCTTGTAACCAGGAGGTCCCTGGTTCAAATCCCGGCTCAACCACTGACTCATTGTGTGACCCGAGCAAGTCACTTAATCTCCTTCTGCTCTGTCTTTCGGGTGAGACATTGTTGTAAGTGACTCTGCAGCTGATGCATAGTTCACACACACCAGAGTCTCGTATCTTGAAAAACGCTTTATGATGGTGGTCCACTATGAAAGGTGCTACATAAAAAGATTATTATTTATTATTATGGATATACATTTGTTATCTCCACTGGAGATGTATTGGAGGACGTTTTTCGTACTTATGTCAATGTCACATTTGTCCATATACTGGTATCTGGAGAACTTCTTATTCAATTCTCATGAAACTTATAATTAACATTAAGCTTAAGTTATTGTGAGTACCCGATGCTGGGTATACAGTACTGTGCAAAAGTTTTAGGCAGGTGTGAAAAAATGCTGTAAAGTAAGAATGCTTTCAAAGATAGACATGTTAATAGATTATATTTATCAATTAACTAAATGCAAAGTGAGTGAACAGAAGAAAAATCTAAATCAAATCCATATTTGGTGTGACAACCCTTTGCCTTCAAAACAGCATCAATTCTTCTAGGTACACTTGCACAAAGTCAGGGATTTTGTAGGCATATAGTCAGGTGTATGATTAAACAATTATACCAAACAGGTGCTAATGATCATCAATTCAATATGTAGGTTGAAACACAATCATTAACTGAAACAGAAACAGTTGTGTAGGAGGAATAAAACTGGGTGAGGAACAGCCAAACTCAGCTAACAAGGTGAGGTTGCTGAAGACAGTTTACTGTCAAAAGTCACACACCATGGCAAGACTGAACACAGCAACAAGACACAAGGTAGTTATTCTGCATCAGCAAGGTCTCTCCCAGGCAGAAATTTCAAGGCAGACAGGGGTTTCCAGATGTGCTGTCCAAGCTCTTTTGAAGAAGCACAAAGAAATGGGCAACGTTGAGGACCGTAGATGCAGTGGTCGGCCAAGGAAACTTACTGCAGCAGATGAAAGACACATCATGCTTACTTCCCTTCGCAATCGGAAGATGTCCAGCAGTGCCATCAGCTCAGAACTGGCAGAAAACAGTGGGACCCTGGTACACCCATCTACTGTCCGGAGAAGTCTGGTCAGAAGTGGCCTTCATGGAAGACTTGCGCCAAAAGCCATACCGACGACGTGGAAACAAGGCCAAGCGACTCAACTATGCACGAAAACACAGGAACTGGGGTGCAGAAAATGGCAGCAGGTGCTCTGGACTGATGAGTCAAAATTTGAAATATTTGGCTGTAGCAGAAGGCAGTTTGTTCGCCGAAGGGCTGCAGAGCGTACACAAATGAGTGTCTGCAGGCAACAGTGAAGCATGGTGGAGGTTCCTTGCAAGTTTGGGGCTGCATTTCAGCAAATGGAGTTGGGGATTTGGTCAGAATTAATGGTCTCCTCAATGCTGAGAAGTACAGGCAGATACTTATCCATCATGCAATACCAACAGGGAGGCATCTGATTGGCCCCAAATTTATTCTGCAGCATGACAACGACCCCAAACATACAGCAAAAGTCATTAAGAACTATCTTCAGCGTAAAGAAGAACAAGGAGTCCTGGAAGTGATGGTATGGCCCCACAGAGCCCTGATCTCAACATCATCGACTCTGTCTGGGATTACATGAAGAGAGAGAAGCAACTGAGGCTGCCTAAATCCACAGAAGAACTGTGGTTAGTTCTCCAAGATGTTTGGGCCAACCTACCTGCCGAGTTCCTTCAAAAACTGTGTGCAAGTGTACCTAGAAGAATTGATGCTTGATGCTGTTTTGAAGGCAAAGGGTGGTCACACCAAATATGGATTTGATTTAGATTTTTCTTCTGTTCACTCACTTTGCATTTAATTAATTGATAAATATAATCTATTAACATGTCTATTTTTGAAAGCATTCTTACTTTACAGCATTTTTTCACACCTGCCTAAAACTTTTGCACAGTACTGTATATATAAAAAAAAAAAAAAAAAAAACTCTTAGTGATTCTTCAGGTCAGGTATGAAATCAATCAAAAAACAGCCATTTTTCACTTAACCTCCTCTGATTTTGAGAAACTTTTGCACATATTATTGCCTTTGGAAGAAATGGTTACACTGTGAATTGTAGGCCTGAGTGACCTACAGGTCATCAAAGCTTGACCTGATTTGTACACCCACCCTGCCTTTACATGGTCATAACAACTTAATTGACATAGAAAGCTGGTGTTGGGGGGGCTCCCGAGTGGCGCATCCAGTAAAGGCGCCCGCGCAGAGTGCAGGATGTGCCCTATAGCCTGGAGATCGCAGGTTCAATCCAGGCTATGTCATAGCCGACCGTGACCGGGAGTTCCTAGGGGTGGCGACAATTGGCTGACGCTGCCGGGTAGGGAGAGCTTAGGTTGGCAGGGAATCCACGGCTCACCACGCATCAGCGACCCCTGTGGCCGATAGGGCCTGTGGTTCTGCAGTGGAGCCGCCAGATCTGTGTTGTCCTCCGGCACTATAGGTCTGGTGGCATTGCTGTGGATCTGCAGTGCGAAAAATGACGGCTTGGCAGGAGCACGTTTCGGAGGACGCGTGTTCCAGCCGCCGTTTCCTGAGTCGGCGGGGGGGTTGCGAGTGGTGAGCCGAGGATACAGATAATAATTGGGCACACTAAATTGGGGTAAAAAAAATTGGCGACGACTAAATTTAAAAAAAAAAAAAGAAAGCTGGTGTTGGTGTCATTTTATAGCTCTCAAATAAGACTATATATGCATTATATTAAAATTGATGCGAAATACAAGATCAAGTGGTGTGAATCTGTGACCTTTGACATCACCCGTCAAATCGCATAACCTTGAATTTTTGTCAGTTTTGGATAGATTGTATCCTAGACCCTTATCTACATTTCCTGAAAGCTTCACTTTGTGGCTGCCATTGATTGAGGCACAGCAGAGAGTTGAATGCAGTGTCAGGTGAATCTTCTAAGCGAAGCGATTACACACCGAATGCAATTAAACAAATATATTTATTTGCACTTGAGTATACTCTCCTCTCCTGTTAAATTGAAGCTGCAGTGAACTGGTGCAGCTGTAACAGCTATTAATATATTAATGAATTAACCAAGATGCCCTATTTACACAATTGGCTAAAACAAACAAATACAGGTGAACTAAATATAAATCAACACTGAATTATGCACGTTTAATTTTGTCCCCACCAGTGGTACTCCTGTCAGTACATGTTTTGGTATTTTAAGTGATGCTTCTCTAGGAGCTGTAATTACCACTGTTCAAATCCAATGAATCACTGAGCCTGGAAAAGAAAACTTATTGTTAGAAGTGGTGGAAATTTCTGCATGCAACACAATTTACCACTCACCTATGCTTAAGTTGCCCTTTTCCTTCATAGCCATTCTGTCAAGGCTTTTGATGCTTTGGCATCTCCTTGTCTCTCAGGGTGTATGCCCTTCCTGTTGCAGTTGTTGGCACCACTGATGTCAGCACATCCCCCATGTCTACAATAAATTGATCTCGATGGTGCGGGAGAACTGTCGTACAAGGACTTTTGCTTTGGAAACTGGTTGAAAGAAGAGGAGATGCCGTGTGCCAGGCACAGTTCTTACCTTGAGGAATCGCTGCTCCAGAAAATCTTGCTCAGCTTGCCATTGTAAAGTATTCTACTTCAAGAGCAGGAATTTTGTCTTCTGTAAACCTGTACAATTGGTGTAGAGTCTAGATCTGGTCATGGTATGGACACTGCAAACTGTAAACCTGTACAATTGGTGTAGAGTCTAGATCTGGTCATGGTATGGACACTGCAAACTGGTTTTTGTTGCCATTCGTTTAATGGTTCCTCCTACACCATCACAGAGTCTTTTGCCATGAGATGTTGCAAAAGTTCCACTCTGTTTCCAGACCAAAATCTTCCAAGTGCTGGCATATGTTGAGGAAATGTTTACAGTTCTTATACTGCTCTGCACACCCGTCAGAGAAGTAATAGATTTTTCTTGGGCGCCTCCCAAATTTGTTCTCCAAGAACCTCAAAATATGCTTTTGAAATAGATAAACAGTGATTGTGTCATGAGTCATGCATTCTGATATAGCAACATATGAGATGTTGCTGAGAATTCCCATCTTTGTCTCGCCAATAGCAAACAAATGAATGTATGGTTGCCTGAGAATTGTTCCAATGGTGTGATTGTGCAAAAGTTTTCTGCAAAATCATCCCTCAGCTGTTGATAATATGCAGTCTGCATCTTTGCAATGAAATCAACAAAAACATTGGAGATGGCTTGTGAAAGGCTCTATGAACTGATCAACAGGTCCATTGATTGTCTGAAGGGTGGATCTGTCAGTTGTAGTCCACCAGGCTATGTTGAAAGAGCATTTGTAGATGACTCTTGAAATCTTCAAGTGATGGACAATTTTCACACTTTCCTAAGTGGCAATCAACGTTAGGTGGGGAACATGAGACAGAAGATAAAGCAATGCCGATAGTGACTCAAAAGGCACTTCTGTACTGGCACTCAGTTGTGGAAACTTAGAACAAATGAACTTCCATCTGTGGGAAAACCTTAGCTTTCTCTTCATTCCTTCTCCAACCTTCTTTGCCTTCTGAGCTGCATATACCTTTTGTGACAATTTCCTTCTCTTCAGTGGAGATTATTGTATTGCCTCCAAGGCCTTGTTTATTTGTGAAATCTCATGTTCCTTTTCAGCTTTGAAAATTGCGTTGCTTTCAGGTTGTTTGTCTTGAACAGCATGAGGGCTGGATTCTCTGGAATCTCTTGGGGTCACTTTGTGTTGAAGATGATGCTTGGTCTTGGTCAGCAGGACGATGGGCTAGCAACTTCATACAAGTGTAACATAACTTCTGGCTATACACAAAGTTCAGCTTCTGGTGGTCCTTGACCTGCTTCTTTGTTAAGTTGTGACCTTTACTGCGGCGCACTCACGATGCTTTGCAAATGGGTCACAGCATGCTTTGATGTCTTTAACGCCAAGTAAGTCATTGGAAGTACTTGCCATTTATGCAACAAATTGTCTTCAATATCAAATAGACTGCAAAATTGCAAGAATTTTAGCTACAAACATGTAATGTCAAGAATGTTAAACTGACAGGTACCAGGTTTAACCCTTTGCGGTCCTTTGTCGGACTGGGTCCATTGCAATTATTCCCATCAGGTCCTTTGTCGGACCCTGTCCGACATCATTTCAAAACGCAAAAACGCAAAAAATCGTTTTTCAACGGAAAAGCCGAAAACCATTCAATGGCCGAGGGGGAATGAAAGGAGCCGAGACAAGCCGATTAAAAAAAAAAAAAAAAAAAAAAAAAAAAGGCGTATCTCATGAATAGTCATACTAGCCCCTTGCATCAGATGGGGCGGTCATATGGAAACAAGCTGGGAGTTACAGTATCAGCGCACAGAGACTATCACGGACATTTGCAGAGCTTTTTTGAGATGTTATAGCAATAAAATAATGACTTGGATTGCATTATTGAGGAGTTTGGTGATAAAACGAGTCATCAGGAGACGATTGATCAGTATGTACAACTATTATTATTATTAATTTTTATTTGGTAGCATATGTGAAAGCGATAGCAAACGAAAGGGTGGGGCGGGGCTGGAGATCCCTAGTGAGTGCTTTGTTGATATGCAGGGCCATTTAAACCCGTTTGACTGTGGAAAAAAATACTTTTAAACAGCGCGTCTAAAATTAACTGCGTGTGTGAAAATAAATTGGACCTGGCGAGCCTGACGCAGAATTAATAAATGGACCGCAAAGGGTTAACCCTTTGATTAGTGAGTTCTAAAATGCACTGTCGGTCCTACGGGAGTGAGTATTTTTTTTCTTTCTACTGCATGCGCTTGATTATTAAGAGTACAGCTTACAAACAAGCTGAAAGCTATATGTTTGTATGTATGTAATGAACACTGATGAAATACAGAAATAATTTTTACCGTAAATAAATAAAACAAATAAATGTTTTATTTTGTCATAGGGAAAGGTTTTGACAAAAATAATAGATAGACAATAAACAATGGGGTGGAACAGCCACAACAACACGTCCTAACAAAAAAAAGGGCGAGAGAGAGAGAGAGAGAGAGAGAGAGACATGAATAAATCATATCCGGGTAAATAAGTTGTGGGGGCGGAGGGAGTGAGAGTGTCTAATGCTTCAGCATATGATACTCCTTGTAGCATGGATCAATGCACAGAGCTTGGCGCCACCTCTTCGCTGTCGCTTGATGTTGATGGTAAATATTCTTCACTGACACACTCGCTGACATCCGATTCAGTGGAAGAACTGTATGTATTTAAATCGGAATCTGAATTGAGTTATTTCTAATACTTCTTTCTCAATGAGCAATTTTCGCCAATTTACAGACATTGCTGTAATTTTTGTGATGGTTTATTGTATGTAATTCAGTCAATATCTAGTAGAGGGCACAAGAGACCAATGAAAGATGTTACAGAAACCTAGTGTTACAATATCTTGTTATCAGAAGTTTTGTAGGCTCAATAATTCAAGTTTAAAAGTTGCAGAACGTACCGGTACGTTCGTACTCCCTGGGGACCAGAGAGCAGTGAACATACCGGTACGTTTGTACTACTCAAAGGATTAAGGACACACCTTAGTTGAGTTATATTTGGGTTTTCTTGTTTTTCACTTTATAAAGGGCACATTTCAGTATTGATCTGTATTTAATTCACCTGTGCTACACTTTAGTCACATGTGTAAATAGGCCAAATTGATTAATTAATAAACATGAATCTGTTACAGCTGCACCAGTTCACTGCAGCTTCAATTGAACAGGTGAGTATACTTGATTACAATTAAATATTTTTGTTTAATTGTTTAGGTGTGCAATCGCTTCACTTAGAAGATTCACCTGACACTCTGCCTCAACCAATGGCAGGCACAAAATGAAGCTTTCAGGAAATGTAGATAAGGGTCTAGGCTACTATCTATCAAAAAATGACAAAAATCCAAGGTTACGCGATTTGACCAGATTCACACAACTTTATTTTTTATTTCACATCAATTTTGATATAATGTAGTCCTATTGAGAGCTTTAAAATGACACCAACACCAGCTTTCTATGTCAATTATGGAGGAAATTATGACCATGTAAAGGTAGGGTGGGTGTCCAAATCAGGTCAAGCTTTGATGACCTGTATCTCATGAATGGGAGGTCACTCAGGCCTAAAATTTACACTGTAACCACTTCTCCCAAAGGCAAACATGCATGGACATTTTTATCCAAATTAAAGGACGTCAAGGTTTTTGGTGTTTGATTTCATATGAAATGGCCCATCTACTTTAACATTTGGAAATAAAGGGCAGAACTAGAAAAAGTAGGCCTACTTTTCAAAGTAGGAAACGAGTCAGTATTAAATTAAGATCAATGTGAACAGTAGGGCCTACAACTGACAGCTTACTACAAACAGAAAACTGGGCCGTAAATGGTCTTCCCATTGTTAAAAAACATGTTCACAGCTCTACATGTGGTTCTGAAACTAAAAGTCTTACAGTAGCAGTCAAGTTGTGTTACTAGATTTTGATGGCCATTATAAACACTGTAAGCAACGCAAGGATAGTCACACTGAAATTATCCTTTACTAGTTTATAACCCTCAGAGGCAGCAAGTATTTTTTCAGTGGCATAATAGGCGAACATAAAATAATCAAATGTTGCATTACTTTTGAAGCATGATGACATAACACAGTTACTGTACTTAGCTATTCATATAATCAATGGGCACATGGAAAGCATGGACATTGTATCCCTTTAGATGTGTAAATGTGTACAGTATGAAATTCTACCTTGTAAAATAATTTCACATACTGTATGTAGGCTGTAACAATCAGGATGTTATTTGGTAGAATGGCTTCATCACTGTGAATTCCAATATTTTAGTCATTGTAATACCCAGAGTAGACTACAGTACAACTGGAAAGAAAATTACATTTTTAATAACAATGTAACACTCCACTACTGTATTTGAGCCCTCCAGTCTGTGTTCATTACATAACGAAATTAATATAATACAGTAATTGATTTTTGTTGTCTCATTAGGCTATTTTTATTATTATTATTTTAATAAAGGGTATAGATGTTTTCCTGCCGGTGAAAGCATCAGGCAACATACAACATTTCAAACAGCCTTCTAATCGTGTATGACAAACAAAATGATCAAATGGAAATAGTGTGTGTTTAACCCCTACGATTAAATGTACAATTATGAAGAAACCTAATGTTATTTCTGTGTTGTGTTAGCATATTTGGTTTACTGGACATCAAAACAATTTAAATAAAAAAAATAATAATAAATAAATAAATACTTACCCAAAAGGCTGAAACTGATGATGAAGTGGACATATTTCCCAACCAACAGAGCAAATGTATTTGAGACCAAACTGCAGGCCATAGCAACAGTCGGAGAAAGACTTATTTAAATATCTTTCGAATGAAAACAATGGACTACAGTTCTATAATTTCGTTTATTTAGTATAATTAATATCAAAGGGTCAAACAAGCATCTGGGCTAAACAAAACTTGTAACAATGGATTAGGATGCACAGCTATTTTATTCTATTGTATCGATGTCGATCAAGTGGTATTCTATTATTTTTCATAAGTGTAGGGAACACCTAACGCGGCCAAGTCACTAGTTTCACTTTTGTTAGGAATCTCCCGCATCAAACATTAAAAGCCTTTTATGTACCGTAAACTATACCGGTACATAGAAAATAAACAATAACAAAAAATACAACTTTACAGCTCGCTTTACGTTACACAAAATACACTGCAATATCAATGTTAATCTTACAAGACTACCTCTATATTCGCTAAATTCTAACTTTGTGTTACCATGACTAGTGAAACCCGTTAGAAAGCTTTACCGACACTGTTCTGTCATTCATTTTCCCATATCCAGCACAGTGAAGACAAAAGAAGTCATCCTCACACGCTACTCTTTCGTTCGGAAAAACAATTTAAATGCATTTACATTTAAACGTGGTGGCTAAAAAAAACGCAATTTAAATTAGACACTTAAAACCAAACCCTTGCCTTCTCGCAATTTTTAGTACAAATAATCTCGTCTTCTTATTTTTCTTTCCCAATGTATTACGCCTACAGTCTCGGTGACTACTCATACAGCACTGGGCTTGACTGAGGAACAATAACACGAACAATGAAACATCCCCATAAATTTTAAACTATCATAATTACACAAACAACCCTTGTGTTACTGCCGCCTAGGTTTTATTTCCAGACTAAAATGTAAGCTTATTTTGCTCAGGCCCTGAACCGCTGAAACTAAACTATGGCTGTGTATGTTATTACAGCCAAGTCCCAGCAGCCCTCTCTGTCTTTCTCGCTCTCTTTCATTGAGGGTGAAAGGTCACCAGAGAGAAGTACGTCAGAGCAGCGTCTGCATGAACATGCTGGCTTGTGTTCGCTGTGGAATGAGCTGTCTGGCTGGTCTAAATATAACGTAGACCAGATCAATAAATGCTGTAATTAATGTATTCATCTCTGAACTGTCAAGAACAAACTCCAGGGCAGTTTTCTATCTACTTAACTCCTTGTGTCACAAATATTTATATTTAAACAGTACACATAAAATATAAAGACTTTGTTTATATAACTGGAATGGAGTGTTTTGTTCAGTGCTTGGGACTCAGAGTAATATAACCCATGCGAACATTATACAAATATCTGTTATTCAGGAAGTAGCTACATGGCAATCACATCAAGCATTACTCCTGAAAGTGTTTCAGCTCATAGATTTGTGAAGTGATACAATTGTTGTGGGGCTGCTGCTTGAAGATGAGCCTACGTCCTCTTATCTTATTTCCCTGTATCTAAGATATCCTAGATCAGTGGTTCTCAAACAATTGGCCTCAGTGTGCGGCCAATTGTTATTCAATCATATCTGTAATATTCAATCATATCTGTAATAAAGCTAAATTAAAATCTGGGTCAGAATTACTGGCTCACACAGAAATATAGCAACAAAGAAACAAACAGAAAACTAACAGTAATCTAAAACTTTCTAAAACTTTGACATTTAAGAAAACTTTTTTTTTTTTGCACAAAACGTGCACAGTAGAAAGAGCAGCACGAGTTAGTAGAACACACTTTTCAGATTTAAAAAAAAAGATTCTGCTTAAAGCTGTGATCACTTAACACACCAAAAATTGAAAAAAAGATAAGATACACATTTCTCAATGGATCTCTAGATTAAAACATTCAGAATTGCATTTTATTGGATAGAAAACAAACAATACACGTTGTTACTGTAACGGCCTCAAGAGAGATGGGCCCCTTTAAGATCCTGGGAGGACCTGCGTGATGGACAGGTGGCGGGGGTGTTGATTGGACAGGAGGCGGAGGCTACCGAGAGGTCTCCTCCAAATGGATTCTCAGGAGCAAGAGGGGGCGGGGCAGTATAAAAGGGCTGCGGGCTGGATACGAGGTGGAGAAAGAATTGAGTGGTGAATAGACAAGCAGCAATACAGCGAAACAGAGAAAGGACCAACCAGCATCCTATTAGTACAGTCGGCCATGACACAGACCTTTATCCGCCATGGTGTGAATCCCCCCTGACACCTTGCTGAGGGAAGAGAGAGGGAGAGAGAGGGGACGGACAGCTACTTGGCTGAGAGAGCGACCGATATTGAGAAGGGAGTCCGAGAGACGAGTTCTGAGGAGCTGTGGCTGCAGTTTAGTGTGTGTGTGTCTCGATTACCTAACCCCATTCTTCTGCCTACCCTGTGCTCTTTTCCCTCGCTATCTTTTATTCAAAATAAACACTGGCTGTTACCCCTGTTTTCTACCACAACATTGCTTACGTTTGATTCCATAAAATAAAATCTGCTATAATAATTAAATGGGGCAGCAGTGTGGAGTAGTGGTTAGGGTTGTGGGTTCAATCCCAGGTGGGGGACACTGCTGCTGTACCCTTGAGCAAGGTACTTTACCTAGATTGCTCCAGTAAAAACCCAACTGTATAAATGGGTAATTGTATGTAAAAAATAATAATGTGATATGTGTATAATGAATAATGTGATATCTTGTAACAATTGTAAGCCGCCCTGGATAAGGGCATCTGCTAAGAAATAAATAAATAACAATAATAATAAATTGTTCCATGAAATATAGGGGGCAATGTAAGGATAAAGTGATTTGAGGGTGCAAAATCCCCATAATACTCATGTTTAGCAGCCGTAAAGTCTGGCATTTTTAGTGGCCGGTAAAGTCAGACTTTACGGCTGCTAAACACAATTACGGCAGCATTATTGAGATTTTGCACCCACAAATCACTTTCACGTCCTGATGATGCGACACTTGGCTCTTGTTAAGGAGAGACAGGAACACATTCGTATAGAAGGGCAAGACGAAGAAAACCCTGCATATTCAATCCTAGGGTCACTTTGTTTGGGATGCCAGAGGATGCGGTGCTAAAGCGCTATCGTCTCACTCTGCAGGTCATCCTTGAACTCCAAGCTGAATTGAGGTATAAGCTAGACCCCAGCATCAGTCTAGGGACTGATATCCCTGCACACGTGAAAATGCTGTGTTCTCTGCACTACTTAGACTTACTGTTTCCAAAGGGTTCTCCACATATTAGGCAAGGCCACTCGTGCTTTTCAGAATCTCTGCTTGTTTTCTTTGCTTTTGCTACTTTCTTTGCCTTGCCTCTTGGGTTGTTTTCACCCTTTTTGGCCCTTTGATATATTTTTTTTGTGAGAAGCTGTTTTACCTTTGGTTTGTTTGTTTTCTTAGTTTTGGGTACTTGCCAATTGCTTCTTTTTTTCCTTTCTTGACAGTTTCTTTCTGTTGTAGTATTTTTGTACGATGAAGATGTCAACAGGGACACAGAATCTGATTTTCTTTTTCTTGCCCATGCAGCAGACAGTTTGGGGATTGGGGAAAGAGACAAGATAAGTTCCTCAGCTGAACCAGGTTCATCAAGCTTAGCACTGCTTCCAGATAGCATGGCAATGAGGTTCTTACTAGATGGGTCCTGGCTTGATTGGTCTGCTGCAGGTGAATTAACAGCAGCTGGATCCTGAGCACGAGAATCTCTATCAGGTGATGCTTCAGCAGATGGGACTTCAACAAGGGGTCTGTTTCTAAATGGGTCTTCAGGTTGAGAGTTCACAGCAGGTGGAGCTTGAGTACACACTTCAAAACAATTCTGCATCAGTCCATCCACTGGGGTTTGAATAACCAACTGACTGGTGGTCCTCCATGCATTAGTGCTTCTGTCATCCATTTGTGGGGGAAAATAAACATTGGGGGCAGGTAGATGCCTGCAGCACTCCTCTCACAGATCAATGTAATTGTAGTTCGCTGTTCACCACTGGTCATTTTTCCTACCTGGCGTACACCCTTGGAAGCGACAATTTTGCTAGGTTTCTGTACTGTTGTAATTCCTGTTTCATCCATGTTCCAAACACAGGCAGTTAAGAAGGGAAGTGTTTCCAGTACTTCTTTATATACAGTATATCAGTTGCTACTTTTAATGCTCAGGGGTATAGATTTGTAGGACCTATGATTTCCGACATATACCGGTTTCTTAAGTTGTTCTTTATTATTTGTTTATTTAGCAGACGCCTTTATCCAAGGCGACTTACAGAGACTAGGGTGTGCGAACTATACATCAGCTGCAGAGTCACTTACAACTACATCTCACCCAAAAGACAGAGCACAACAAAGTTAAGTGACTTGCTCAGGGTCACACAATGAGTCAGTGGCTGAGGTGGGATTTGAACCGGGGACCTCCTGGTTATAAGACCATTTCTTTAACCACTGGACCACACAGCGCCTCCTTATGTTCATGTTTAAAAGTTGCTTGAAGTTCAGCAAGCCGCTTGAAATGCAAATCTCGGCAACACTACGAAATCAACCCACCCTAACCTTAACCCTTAAGCAACCCCAGCCCTAAAACCTAACCCTAACTGAATACCTAACCCTAAACCTAACCATTAAAAATCATCTGATGCCCTCAGGGCACATTCAAGTGGATATTTCCTTGTGCTGCGAGTAGGGGAGTTTGTTTCTGACTTTTGTTTACGAGTTGACAACGGTACTCCAGAGAGCATGTGACTCCAGGATTTCCAGTCTTTCTCAGCTGGTGCCCAATAGCTTCTTAACCTACCTTATAAAATGGTTTGGCAGATATCTGCATCCTGAGTACTGATGATTTAAGTCTGTTTGGGATACAGCAGCATACATGACAACAGTCCCTATATGGTCGTGACAGTCCAGATTTCCTTTCAAGTGTCCCGCGTCCAGATGCATAGGAAGAAAATCCCTATATTTACCCATAGAAAAAAATGTATGTATTTTGCACAGTAGAGTTAGTGGCTGACTCATCTGCTGATAACTTATACAAAGAACACTTCATTATGTCTATTTTTACTGTCATGATGGTCGTGTGGTGTTGAGTTGGGGGGGATACGTCTATTATATGATAATGAGTGTTTTTTGTGTATGACTCCTCCCATGTGTATGTTAGCGTATGACCCCCGTATAAGTTTTCAGGACAGAAATGAAGACGCTGTTTGCCGTTTTAAAGTGGGTATCTGAAATTAGGGTTATAGATTGTCCAACTGTGGGAGAATTTAAAAAACGATTCAGGCCAACTCACAAGCTTGTGTGCCAGCTGATGTTATCACTTCTTAAAACTGTGTTTTATTTCAGTCTTAGATGCAGTTTTCTAGTCCATATTTTTTGTTTGTGCTGACCAATTATTAAAAACTGACACAGCCCAAGCAATTACTTTTTTAGTATTCCGCTCTTTTTTATTGGCTTAAATTGTATTCATTTCAGCAGTACCTAGAGAGAGGTGTCTTGTAGTACTCACGGTTTCATTTTTTTCCAGACCTTTTTTTAAATGTATTCCTGTTGGTGCCATTACCAAACTGTTGCGGTCTAAATCCTCCAGGAATGTGTGGACATTGGAGTCACCAAACAAGTTAAAATGTACATGGACGAACTCCGACATGGTATTATTTGTTTTTTTTGGTGGGGGCGGGGGCTGGGGAATGGCGGCCAAATCAACTTTTTTATATATATATATATATATATATATATATATATATATATATATATATATATATATATATATATATATATATACAGTATATACTGTATATATATATATAAACGTTCTTAAACACTCTGCGCAATAATATCGGTTTGTAAAAAGTCTTGGGATCGGTTTGTAAAAAGTTGCTGGGACTTGTTTTTACCCGTTTGTTGTACTGTAATAATTCAATAGCTTGGAATGCCTATCAGCCAATCAGGACGCAGATATCTCCCAACCCATTTTATAGGGGTCTATATATTACACCACTCTGTAACTCGAAATATATTGAACTGGGTTTATTAAGACCTACTTGCCAGTGAATGAGGTCTGTGAAAAATCAGGTTTATACATTAACACGGCAGTACTATGTGGTGGTCATTCCCAGAATTTTTCTTTCTTTCTTTACTTACAGGAGAAGTCACTGTTAACTCCCGGTTGCTATGGGATTCAAACAAAGAGCTCAACATTTTGTATTTTTTATATAAATTAACAATAATGCCCATGTAGCTCATTGGTGGCATTCACTTTAAAAGTTTGTATCTCTATTGTTATTTGTATGTTCCCTATACAAATTAAGAAACTGTATATAGTACAGTATAACAGACATTTTCTACAATTTAGTGCAACCTTTAGTACTGTATTTACTGCAATCAATTATTATATTTACTGCAGTATTCCTTATAAAAGTTTTCAAAAGTACCATGCGCTTACTATACTTTATTACACTTTGCTATGCTTTTACTAAGGGATATCTCACAAAACCAATATCCCATAGGAAATCTGACAGGAATGTGATACTTGCTGTTCTATGAGTTCTCACAGAAATGTAAATACTACAATGTATCCTAGTCATTTGTTATAAAATGCAGTAAATTGATTTATCTCTTAGCTATATTAAAAAAAAACTGTGACTGACTATAATATGATGCGTGCTGGTATCTTTGGTTTTTGTACAAAAATAGTAACTGGAAATTCCCAACTTGGTTATCCCCTATGAGTCACTTCTTCCAGAAAAGATTGCATTTCTGTGATGAAAATACTTTGTTTTGTTAGCAGTGTACTTTCAAGCTCTTCACGAGCCAAGTTCCTTTAATCAGTGCTTTAGTCCCAAATGAAGCCGATGTGTCTGTAATACACATTGTCGTTATCCATTAAGACATCTTTCCGGCTTTCAATGTTTCTGTTAAATGCCTGTTCCCTGTCCTTAAGAGGATTTTTCTGTCACTTACCTTCCTGCGACATTAACCATGGGAGTGCAACTTTGTCAAATGATGTTATAAAAATAAAGCTTTCCAATATGAAAAGCTTACTTCTTCAAATTACTTAAGCATGGCCTTCCTTTCCTAAATTTACCCTAGCACTGCTTTATCATGCTCTGCCTGTCAAATGCTTTAAACATCTCTGTTTTCCAGACTTCATAAAGTAGTACAGTATATGGCGACACTATTTATCAAACTGTATTTTGACAGGTCATGACTGACAGGTGTGTAAGAGGTAAGATATTTCCCAGGGTGTACTCCAGAGAAGTTCTCTCAATAAAGTTCTATTATAGACATAGAATGTTTTTCACATATCAATTTTACTTCATGACATTCCCCTTACATTAAGGCTCTGAGGAGGATCTGTTTTTGTACACAGAATATGCTATCAATATTTTTTTTTTATATCTTGTTTGTTTATTTGTTTCTAATATTATTCCCTGAAGTGTTTTTTTTGCAATAAAGACTTTTCAAATAAACGTACAGTATGTTGTCTGGACCTAGTGCTATTTACTACATTACTATGTGAACCAGAAGTCTGAAAATCTGACCCCTGATTTAAACTTATAGCTATGGACACATGCAACTGCTTGTTAACAGCAATATCCTTATCCACTATTGCTAATCCCCACTGTAATTTTAATATTTGTTGACTTCTTCTTAAATGGTTTTATTGTTGTTTTAGATGTTCTTTACAGTTTGATGTTCTTTATGTCTCATTCATGTTTGATGTTCCTTATTTGTGTAATCCCCCTGATCATATTTCTTAGAAGATTATGTGTACTTTGTACATACCTTCTGTTTGTCGTTGATACAACTACATCTAGGAATACTGTATATATAACAGGTAGAAGTCAAAGAATAATGATAAATGCCTGACATTAAAAACAAATAAACACCAGCTTTGGGTTCACAAGAGTGTATACTAGAATCCTTTGTTTTTTTCCCTTGCTGTAATAATTATTTCTTTTAATGTTATCCAGAACAACATACACTGAGGAGGGACTGAAAGTCAGTGGAAATAAATGCAAGAATCCTTCAAAGATATTAATTAAGCAAGACTGACACATAGAGTGTGTTTTTAGAAAGCTACTGCCAGAGATTCTAAACCCTTTTAATTTCCCATGGAAGCCATATTTGACAGATTTGGAAATCTTGAGAGAAAAAAGCTGCGAAACCACTAAGATTGCAAAATGATATCCTCCACGAATTTTCAAAGCACTTTGCAACAACACTAAATTAAGAGCATGGGGAATCACTTGTTTCACACAAGCTTGCACTCCATTAATCTCAGATGCCATAAGAGCAGACCTGTCATAGCATCACACAACTCATTTGTTTGAACAGTCAAAATCCTTCAATAAACTAAGAGCTAAATCTGCAATGTCAGGTACAAGTTTGTATTTCAGAAAGCGTTTGTGGGAGGGCGAAAACCTTTAAGGTATATAGTGTGTCTGTGGGAATGTAAGGTTGGCAGGGATGGGGTTAAATCTATCCCTGCCAGCAATCACAGGTGTGGCCATTCCTCATGTAGGTAATTGGTGCTAATTGGGGAGTGGTTACATGTATAAAAGGAGTCAGAAATGCTTTGTTTAGGGGGTGAGTGTTTGTGCTGTGATTTTTGTATTGTTTTGAAACTGTATAGTGTTTTTGTTCCTGTTTGTTTTGTTTATTAAAGTGTGCAACAGCGCTTTCAAACTGCTTCTTTCTGTCTCTGGGTCTAATTCCTGCAGGTAACCAGCCTGGGCCGTGACACTACCCTGTCACAGCGTTCTTTCAGGCCTCTCGGTCACATATCAAAACACACATAACTGAGTTTTGCTGGCAACGACGTACACCATTACGTTGGTTATATCACGTGCCTGTTCACTCATAATTAATAACAACCATTGGTAACTGTCAGGGTGTGAGTGGTGTAGTAAGGATAGAATGTCCACAAAGAAGGTGTATTTACAATAATGGTCCCATTTAATTTGAGAACTGCCCCCTCTACCAGCAATGGTATCGGGGATCAAACAGTGGGCTTGCAGTCCCAAACAGAAAGGTTCCCAAAATAATACAACAATTACAGTCCAAGGTGTGCAGGTGCTCAGAGTGCTGGAATAGGTTGGGGTGCTGTGGCAGTGCAGATGCGCCAGGTGGTAGTGCAGGCACCGTTGCTTCAGCTCCCTATCAGTACTCGCCTGCTAAAACAAAACAACAACAAAACACAGCGCTCCGGCTTGTCAGCATAAGTTTCCGTACTCCCATAGCTGTGGCCCCTTTGTACTGATAAACTCCTCTCCGTGATCAGTATGGCGCCACTGTCTATCCAATTGCTGTGCGCAACACAGCTGATCATAATAGAGCTGTTCAGCAGTCTTACACCTAAGCCCTTTCACCAAGATGTCCAACTTCCAGTTCTGTCCTACCATCGAGTCGGCCCAATCCTGTGAAGGCATACCACCAACCTTACTTCGTGCCCTTACAGGTCGGGAGATGGATTTACAGTTCAGATTAATTCTCTCCCGTTCACAGCAACCCTTTATCTCCTATTGGTTGATGCACTGATGAACCTTCTCCCAGGTAACAACATACATTTCTCAACAGCTGGGCTTTGGTAAGACAGACAAAGGCAACCACACTTCATTTTTACAATAATATTCTAACTGGTCAGCAGAGAATACCTTGATGAACTTGAAAGCCTGACAGCATGTTTCTGGTTTATGGTATTATTGGTAAGTTTGAGTATACGAAGACATGTTTCCTAAATAAAGTAGAAAAACAGTACTGTAATTGGAATAATTACTCGACAGAAATCCTGAACAGGAATCCTATAAGAACTCTATAGAGTTCTTTCTGTACAAAGCCAAATGTGGATGGATGCCCTAGTTTCAAACGACTGCTATCAACCAGATAACCGGAAGTACCTCTTTCCTATCTGTGACTTAAAAGCACTTGTAGTTACCTGTACTGCTTAAACTGAACTGTTGCATCCTGCTCCCTCCTCGAAGCTTCCATCTCTCTTCTCAACCACTCCCCTCTGGGGGAAGAGGCTTGGTCCATCTAGCGTTGACAGGTCTTTGACCATGGCCGGTTGAGCTATAGCGTTCCCTCCCATCCAAAATATTGTTTATTTTGTGCAGTGTTTTGTTTTCCATGTTTGTTTTATATATTGGTGGTGCTCTGCATTGTGTAATAGCCTGTCTGTTGCTAACATCACTGTTATAACCACAGTTCACCTGAAGAAGCAATGCCAGCCTGAGTCATACCATTGCTGGTAGCTTGGGGATGGCACAATCTATTGCAGACAATCCCTGCAACTGCATTTTCTGCACTGTAAATAAATAAAACCTGGGTGCCTGTGCTGGTGTTTCAAAACTCTACCAGCAGATCTGACTACCCACAACCCTTTTGGTGATAGAACTTCTTGCCCACTCAGTGCTCACAGGATAACAGGTTAATACCATGGAATCAAATCTGCATATTAACTCATAAAAGTTAGATCACCAAGAAGTGTGATCTTGTGAGGGAGATCGTGATGAAGGTACATCTGGAAGAGCACAGACTTGGAATGAAATTTCCTCATGTTCTGATAATCACAATCTTTCATTTTTATGCAGCTATTGATTATGAATGTAGCATGGAGGCAGCTGTCAATAGCCATCTCTACAGTTATGTGGAAATACTGTACAGAGTTTTGGGATTACAAGTATATATATATATATATATATATATATATATATATATATATATATATATATATATATATATATATATATATATATAATGGAAGCAGGCTTCAATGTAAGTTAATAAATCGCCTGTAGGGTGTCTCTTATTGCAAAAAGATTTCTGCTATTATAAGAAAGACTCTACACACAACAGTGTAGCTTATTATAAAACATTAAAAAGAAGTTTATTCTAGAATTTATGTTCTATTCATTGGATGATATCTACACACAAGATAAGATGTACTGGAATTTTTACAACCCCTTGACAATAATTGGTTGATTTCTCATACAGGATTTATAATATGAAATGTAAATCAGATATAAACAAAAAATAAACCAGAATTGTTCTAAATGAGGGGGTATGTACTAGGAAGATAAAATTAGACAACTGGGGTTAATTAAAAACATTTTTTAACAATAATATCCTGACACCCCATTGTTACACTGTTTTCAACTTATTAGAACCCATAAAGGTGTCCCTGCTGACCTATTTCTTAATAAATCATTTAAAATAAAAATAATTCTATATTTAAATTGATACGCATTAGCACTTCAGTTTTCTTCACCCTATTTATACACAATTATGCATTAACCTCTCTCCTTGCAATAATGCATTAGTTCAGAGCAGCTTACTTTTTGAAATGTACAATGGTTGTATAAATACTGTACATTAATTATTAAAAATAAAGATGGTGCTTTACCTTTTGGCTAAAATACTTGGTGAATGTTGTATTTATTTTACAGGAAAATTATACTTTGCAATGCTTTTTATAGTGCTTGTTATATTAATGCAGAAAAAAAACATTACACAAGTGTGTGTAGTTTGAGTGATTTTCTTTTCATGTAATGCGAAGAATTTGTGAGATGTAATCTTCATTAAGTTGAACAGGTATTTTCCCCCAAAATAATGAAGATAAGAAAACATCAGGAGGCTGTGTGGTCTAGTAGTTAAAGAAAAGGACTTGTAACCAGGAGGTCCCCGG
This sequence comes from Acipenser oxyrinchus oxyrinchus, assembly GCA_030684275.1. Classification (NCBI taxonomy): domain Eukaryota; kingdom Metazoa; phylum Chordata; class Actinopteri; order Acipenseriformes; family Acipenseridae; genus Acipenser; species Acipenser oxyrinchus. The sequence continues at coordinate 63,385,443 of CM060250.1, forward strand.
TTCAAATCCCACCTCAGCCACTGACTCATTGTGTGACCCTGAGCAAGTCACTTAATCTCCTTGTGCTCGGTCTTTCGGGTGAGACATAATTGTAAGTGACTCTGCAGCTGATGCATAGTTCACACACCCTAGTCTCTGTAAGTCGCCTTGGATAAAGGCGTCTGCTAAATAAATAAAAATAAATCTTGTTGCAACTAATAAAATAAAAGTCCTGGTTTATTACAGGAACTTCCAATACATACATCTTCACAAGAATATACTGAGATGCAGTAATGCATTTGTAAAATAGACTACCAAATTATACTCCTACTAACCCACGCTTCATGCTTATTCCGTAGACACTCTCTGCCTCTCCTATTGCTCTTCATCTTAAAGACACATGCGCCAATTAAAGAGTTCATCACATCATACTTCTTACAGCCAGGGTAAGGATTAATTTAGGGGATTTTACTCCTACGCCAGTTTATTTAGAGTATGTTAGGGAGAAGGTTCCTGAAGCAGGACCTCTCTTTTAGTGGGAGCAGCACTGAGGCACTGGATGGCAAACTTTAGTTTTTAGCTGTTTTACTCACTGTGTTTTGTTTTGTGTTTTTGTAATAATGTAGACATGTGTGTATTTCCTTCCACACTAGGGCTACCATTGCTGGCACCCTAGCACCGGCCTCCAGCCACTGCAACTGCCTTCACCTTTGTAATAAAACCTGGACGCATGAGCGACATTTCAACGTCAAAACCTCTGTGTCTCTCTTGTTTCTCAGCAGATGCACACACAGTAACAGAACGCCTCTGTTACACATTGATAAATAAAGATATATAACCCACAAAAATTAATTTGCAACAATATGTAAAGTATTATATTGAAGACTGGAAAAACTTCCTGATTTCAGGGGTTTTATACCCTATAGAAAGGGGCACTTTGTATTAACTGTTAACAACAGGCTTAACATATAAACCAATGTGGAGTGTAGTCACCCCTTCAACAGTTACAAATATCTGATTGTACAGACCAAAAAACCTTAATAATAAATATACAAGTGCTTGTAATATTTGAATTCATATTTAATGCAGTTTTTAATTGGATAGATGCCCATTATTTTTCAGTACAGATAGGGCAGTCAGGCACGTAAAGCTCTTGAATATTTTACAAATCTAGTATGACAGCATAATGATTAACTACAGCAATAAATATGCTTTCTAAAATGAAAAGCAAACTTCATGTTACCAGTATCCATAATTGTTTTCCTCACTTTACTGGCTTTGCATTATTGAAAGCATTATTTTTAGTCTGTGATATTATTTGGAATCTGTTGTTCCCATTCCCAATTCAACAGCTAGCTATTATGGTACTTTCAAACAACACTATTGAAGATGTAATAAGAAAATGGATAATAAGATCACACATGGAAATTCTTGCATAGTCATTTTGGTATAGACAGGGTAGATAGCCATAGTATGTTGAGCTAACAAGGATATAGTGCACCCAGTTAGTCACAGCAGCATGACTGCATGCACAGCAGAGACGTTTGTTTGCTATAACCAGGGAAACGTCTATGGAGTCTATGGAATATCAAAAGATGACTTTGTTTTTTAACCTCCCTCTTAAACAATTTTAATGGGTGCATATTGTTAAATTAAATGTTAAATAGGCTGCAAAATAAATACATGAATGTACTCAAAAATACCTGCATTCCAAAAATATCATGCTCATGAACAATTCTAGCAATTACTCCTATCTGGACCATTGCGATACAAACACTAAAACACAAAACAAACTAGAGTGCTATCGGACCCTAAATAGAAGTCACACCCTGGCAGAATACCTGGTAACTGTCAGAAACACAAAGCAGAGGCAGATCCTGACCAAATACCAGCTCAGTGACCGCAACCTGGCCATTGAAAAAGGCCGACACAGGCTGAGAACAGGCTCTGTGGTCACTGTGAGACAGGATTGGTCGAGACAGAGATTCACTTCCTAGCACACTGTGAAAAATATAAAAACATAAGGGACATTTTATTCCCCAAATTCAGCAATTTAGTCCCAGAATTCCCAAAATGCACGATATCCAGAAGCTGTCAATCCTGCTGAGGGAAGACAAACACACAGCCATACTGGTCAATACGTGGCGACCTGTCATAGCCTGAGGGACAAACAGTGAACACGTCACACTAGAGAGGGAAAAAAGAGAGGGACAGCGGGAGGGATTCTGTTTAATATAGAGGGGGGTAGTGTTTAATATAGAGGAGGGGTACTGTTTAATATAGAGGGAGGAGGGGGTACTGTTTAATATAGAGGGAGGGAGAAGGGGTACTGTTTAAAATAGAAGGAGGGGTAGTGTTTAATATAGAGGGAGGGAGGGGGGTACTGTTTAATATAGAGGAGGGGGTAGTGTTTAATATAGAGGAAGGGAGGGGGTACTGTTTAATATAGAGGTAGGGGGTACTGTTTAATATAGAGGGAGGGAGAGGGGTACTGTTTAATATAGAGGAGTGAGGGGGTACTGTTTCATATAGAGGGAGGAGAGGGGTACTGTTTAATATAGAGGGAGGGAGAGGGGTACTGTTTAATATAGAGGGAGGGAGGGGGGTACAGTTTCATATAGAGGGAGGGAGAGGGGTACTGTTTAATATAGAGGGAGGGAGAGGGGTAATGTTTAATATAGACGGGGGTAGTGTTTAATATAGAGGGAGCAAGGGGGGTTCTGTTCAATATAGAGGGAGGGAGAGGGGTACTGTTTAATATAGAGGGAGGGAGAAGGGGTACTGTTTAAAATAGAAGGAGGGGGTAGTGTTTAATATAGAGGGAAGGAGGGGGTATTGTTTAATATAGAGGGAGGGAGAGGGTACTGTTTAATATAGAGGGAGGGAGGGGGTACTGTTTAATATAGAGGGAGGGAGGGGTATTGTTTAATATAGAGGGAGGGAGGGGGTACTGTTTAATATAGAGGGAGGGAGAGGGGTATTGTTTAATATAGAGGGAGGGAGGGGGTACTGTTTAATATAGAGGGAGGGAGGGGGTATTGTTTAATATAGAGGGAGGGAGGGGGTACTGTTTAATATAGAGGGAGGGAGGGGGTATTGTTTAATATAGAGGGAGGGAGGGGGGTACTGTTTAATATAGAGGGAGGGAGAGGGGTACTGTTTAATATAGAGGGAGGGAGAGGGGTAATGTTTAATATAGAGGGGGTAGTGTTTAATATAGAGGAGCGAGGGGGTTCTGTTCAATATAGAGGGAGGGAGAGGGGTACTGTTTAATATAGAGGGAGGGAGGGGGGTACTGTTTCATATAGAGGGAGGGAATGAGTTATTAAGTATAGAGGAAGGAGGGATACTGTTTAGTATTAAAAGATATGTCTCTATATATATTTTAGTTGTTTATGCCATGTATGTGCTTTGGCAACAATTATTTTTATTGACATGCCAATAAAGCCAATTTGAAAATTGAAAATTGATCTTATCTGGAGTATTTGCTTGTTCTTTGTATTATGATTAAAAAAGTAATTGTGAACCAGGCCATGCATGTTGGGAATACATAACATTTACACTAAAAGCACAATTAATGCTCAATAATTCATGTGAGGCGATTGGAGTTAATGTTCTGTTGTCAAATAATAGTTTACTGTGCGGTTTACTGTAAAAGCAAAACAAAGGCAAGCATTGAAAAGAAGAAAATCATAGTTAAAGTAATGGTAAAGTAAAGCATGTATACAGTACTGTGTTAAACATACGGGAAAAGCACAGTAAACAATCCTGGGACATTTTACATTGGTAGTCTTTTATAGGGAAAAATAGCCCCTTTTATTTTTCATTATCCATGTACGGTAGCACAGCCACACATTATTCTAGCAAATACCTTCTAATCTGATGCAAACAACTTTTACAACTTTTATCATAAATAAAAGTGGTATACTGAAACTAGTATTACTGATGACAGGCTATGAAGCGTCTTTAGTTAGTTTGTGAGAGGACCCTAGTGGCGGCAACCAACCACTGCACCTGCCTGTATTTATAAAACCTGGACCCCTGAGCAGTGTTTCAAGCTCAAACCCTTTGTGTCTCTCTCCTCTCAGTGGATACCAACACTGTAACAGTACAACCCTGTTACAATCCATCGCTGACTCAGCTCATTGTAGTACCAACACTGTTATGCTTACTAATGCCAGTTTATATAGTACTAGATCCACATAAAACGAAATATTTCTAAATTGAATAAAAACCTGTGCAATGTTGTCAATACTGTATATATGAGTTGAACAGCTATATACACACAAAAGCATGAATTCACTATAGAATCAAAAAGAAACTGAAAACGGGAATACATCAAAGGGAACACAAAACGCTTCTTAGTTGTTTTGTGTGTGTGTGTGTGTGAAGAGTTTATAAGAAGCTAGATTCAGTTACCATCTGAGTCTCAGCCTGTGCAAAGATTAGACAGTGACTGTGCTGTTTGCATTTGGGGTTTATACAGTAGAAAATGAATGTAAGATATCATGATACCGCATGTTATTTCTATTCAAGTGTGGAGCAGCTGAATGCTGTGTTTACATAGTGTGATCATGAGTGTTAAGGCCTTATGGAAGGCCATCCGGGTCAAAAACATGTTATTTAGTACGCGTTTCAAATATTTAGTGTGTGTATTGATTTCAACCAATTAGAGTACATTAAAAAACTATGCGTTCTAAATAAATATTTTCAACAAATGTATTTTATTGTTATACATTTATATATACAACTTACTGCAATCTCAATTGTGTTTCTTTACAAATTGCTTCTTTGATCCTTTGTGTTCATTAACTTTTTAAAGTATTTTAAAGTGCAACATTATTATTATTATTATTATTATTATTATTATTATTATTATTATTATTATTATTATTATCTGTGTCATTATGCGCAGGTCACCACTTACCTTGTATTATTTACTTTTATTTAGTTTTTCCTTTTAAAAACAGACTGGTGAACTTGACAGAAAATGCTTTATAAATATGGCTCATAATCTTCAAAACTATGTATGAGCTTGGTAATGTTGGGATGTGTCACACAGAATACAAACTTATTGCTGGCTTTGTTTTAAAATGTATAGGATTGGCCCTCGATAATATTTTTGTTTATGTTGTGAATTTCCACAAAACTTCACTTCACGTATGCAAAGACCTTCTTGTCATGGATTTGTGCCACAGAACAATTTAGTGAACAAAACATTATGTATCATTGTGACCGAGTGCTGTTGAGTGGCGTGTGTGGTGACGTCACGGACCAGGAAGTACCAGAAACAAAACAATGGATGGGCGGGTGAAGCTGAACGCAACTGCGCTCAGCATATTTATTAAATAATAAAACAAAACAAAAGATTTAAACACACAGCAAAACCAAAGGGCACGTTGGCCAAACAAATAATCAAACAAATAAGCGTGCTGGTTTTAGCACCAGCACGATACTTAGCAGTTGTTTTAAATGTAGTTTCTCTGTCCTTGCTCTCTCTGCTCCCCGTACTCTCCGCTGTACACTCTCTCCTCCAGCACGGACAGCTGCTGGTTCTTATATTCTGGCTGAGGGGTTAACTAGCTGTTAATTATCTTATTACCCCTTGGCCACAGTCTGCACGAGTTTAGTAAGGATGCGTGACTGTCAGCTAGTTAAATAATCAGTAGCTGATCAGCCATGCATCCTCACGAGGTTTTTAAATTATAACAACAACAAATACGCGGCGCTTTGATCTGCGCCGCAAACAAAAATACAAATAATAAATATATACATAGGGGCGGGACAATCCGCCACAATCATAAAAACAAACAAACAAACAAACAAACAAACAAATGAATACATAAATCAATGCATATACATTTCTTTCTTTATCAACTATGATATTTATTTATTTATTTTTCACTATCAGATATAAATAAACACTACCATTTAATACTGTATGAAACAAAAATAAATACTCAAATACTCTTTTGTGTCTTTCAGAAAACGGTGAATACTAATATTCTTTTGTTCATTTGCCTGATTGGAGCAACCAGCTACAACACAAACATGAGGCATTTTATTATAAAAAAACTGGCCTCTCTGTGAAAGTCAATCTGTCTTTTGTTCACCTTCTCCCTCTGTGATGTCACTACTGGTATCCTTCAAAACTGAGACAGGAAGTTGCGCCCGTCACATTAAAATTCACATTTTAGGACAAAGGGTCCTAGTGCCACCCAAAGTACTGGCTTGTGGTATACAAATATATTACTGAGAAAAATAAATAAACAATCAATGGCACATTTTCTCAAATTAATAAATTGATACCCGGCGGGTATCCAGTTTGCGGGTATGTGACAGGATGACTGGGCGGTGACGTCACGGCAGAAGCAGGAACAAAAACAACAGAGAGATGGAGTTTGGTGGAGCTGAGCGAATGCTTTCGCTCAGCATTTAATAAATAAACAGACAGAAAATAAACGGTTGTAACAGAAACACACAAAACACAGGACACGGCACTTGCGGCCAAAATAAACAGATAAACAAAAACGGACTACACAGACAAACACGGTGAGCTTCTATTTTCTTGACAATTAACAATTACCTCCGTCTCACACCCGTTCTCCACTCACCGAACACACCACCCGAGTGAGTGAAAACATGCTGTTTTATGCAGTTGTACCGAGACTCGATTGCTAGTCAATCATTCAATTGGAATCTCGGTACAACTGCACGTGAATTAATTAAGTGCACTCCCGTGACCACACATTACATTTTAACCAGCACGTGAAGTGATTTGTGCCCTCCTCGTGCCTAAATACAAATCTACATTTTTAAATCACACGTGAAACACAGACCCGTTTATATCCCGTGTACCGATGACTATACACCAACACTTACACACAACACGTAACATATAATACACAGGGGGGCACTTTGCCACAGGGTACCAGTGTCGACCTCTATCCAATGTTACATACATATAGTGTCGTTGCATGACCTACTGGGAAACCCACGGCATGCCACTGATTTGGACCCTAACTAGTCATACTTTCACTCCAACTACATAACCGCTACGCTACACAGATTCACATCTTAACCCTTTCAACAGACTAGGCTACTATTTAAATTTACATTATCCAAACGGCAATACATTGCCTCAATATAGGTTGAACAATTTTGCTATTCCTGTAATGTGTGTGTGTGTGTTATTATCAGTAACGTGTTAGAACAGCTAATTGTTTCTGCATTTCACATTGTTTATCAAGTCACTTCTCCAGCTGTGCTTGAGAATGCCATTTTACCAGAGATAACATTAAAGTTCTTTGTACTGTTGTTATGTTTTGTTTTGTTGGATTTTATGTAAACAAAATCCAACAAAACAAAATCCCGGCTCAGCCACTAACTCACTGTGTGTATTCCTGATGAGCAAGTCTCTTAACCTCCTTGTGCTCCGTCCTTCGAATGAGACGTAAAACCCAGGTTTGAGGAATTTAGGTAATTATGTGGAATTACTTGGTCTCGTGCCTCACAACGCCTCGAGGTGTCTGTATATGCAGCGTATACGGACACCCTGTCGGGCTTTATTGCATACTGCAGCGTTTTATGTAGGAGACAGAAAACGGAGAAGACATGCTTGTTTCAGTTCCAATTCTTTTTATTATTCTGAACGCTATTTCCATCACCCACTCAGAGACCACTCCTCAGACTGCTTCACTGCTTCCTGGAACAACAACCAATTTGGCGTTTCAGAGCCTTCTTATGGCTTCAGCCCCGCCCCTTATGCAGATTAGAAGCAAAACACAGAATACTTAATCACACAGCGACTTTCTGATATGAATTAAGAAGCTCTAAAAATATGATTATAACTTATATGATTATTATTTTTCATTTGTTAATGTTTTCAGTAAACTCAATTAAATTATATATTTTTCAAAAATGAAGTTTTAGAAATGTATTTCTACAGTGCTTAAAAAAACTTAGAACATTGTTTAAAGAAGTAAAGAGAAATAAGTACTTACTTGTTTACTGTGCTGTCATCATTTATTCTTTATAGAACTTAATGCAAAAGAGGAAAAAAGTTGGGTTTTGTGGAGGGGGGGGGGGTTTACATCCAGTTGGATTTGAGTGGGGTGTGTGTGTATGCTGCAACCTACCTCGCTTCCAATTTCTTATTCTATGATTGGCTGCAAAGACTATAGGGGTAACCACTGATAATGTTTTGTTGGGTGGGATTTTATCGTGCACAGGTAAAAAAAGGACTCATCGTTAATATCTCTGAGTCACAGAGCCCAAATGTTCAAGTCCGAGTCACACAAGGTCGAGTCCGAGTCTTTTGCGACTCAGTCCGAGTACCAGACTCAAGTCCAACAAGTCTGTCATTAAAGAGCTAAACACACTACAACGTTTATTCGCTGCGTTTTTTACGCCAGCTGATGCACAGTGATTTTTGTGTTCACACGTGAGCGTTTTTCTCTTCTTCAAATGTCCTTTGGAATGTCTGGTTCTAGCAGTGCATTGTTCTTTATAAGCAGCACAATACATATCTCGATATGCAATTCAAACGGAAAATAAGGGGAAATATGTGAGGAAATCAAAATTACAGTTAACACTATTTTAATTTTAAAATAAATAAATTGCTTTACCTGTGGAAATGCGTTGTATTATTAAATACAAACGGGTTATAGAGGGGCGGTTTGCGTAGCGGTAAAAACGAACAGCAGGTACGACATACCATCAATTAAAACATATATAAAGTTTTACTGTTGAAGCAAAACACCTACTTGTATATTGTGTTTTCTATCAGCAGAATTACCACCAATGGGTTGAATTGAAGCAAATCCATCCACTTTCTGTAAACACTGCAGCTCAGAAACGACATAAACTGCAGTGTGAAGCATTGTGGTTTAATGAAATTAAATCAAATTGGCTACCTCTGCTTTAATTTTATTATTTATTATTTTACATACCGGTTTTTTTTATGCAGGTGTGACAGAAATACAATGATTCTTGGTGGTAAATTTCCCTCCTGACCTGTGAGGGCGCTAAGCAGCGAGAACAGAGTTCCCTGGACGGGCTGGCCTGACAGTTCTTTCCCAGGGTTCAAGGGAAGTTGGCCAGCTAGGAAGGGGGCGAGACGCCCTTGCAATAACGCATTGACCAGGAAGGGAAACGACGTGGCAGCTGCAGATTGGAGAGGCGGTTGCACTCGTTTACCAAGGGGTCATGTGTGACAGCATAAAAGGGGATGGAGAATCAATCTGTTCCTTCACATTGGTTTGTTTTGGATAGAACCAAGAAGGACTGTGAGGGCGTAAAAAGAAACTGTATCGTGAGTGTTGTGTTTTGTTTGTTTGTAATTGTCTCGTTTTGTCTTGTACGTTACTAGACAGCTAACACAGTTCCGGAGCTGCCGCCAAGGGCCAGCACTGAGCCGGAACAGCACTTCACCATTGTCACAAATATAAACTTGTATCACCCACCACGAGCACTACTGCACGCACCCAGGACTGGTGACCATGTCTGTATTATTGTGGGGCGGATATTGTTTATTATTTGGGACTGCAATTTCCGTTATTTACCCCATGCAATACACATTGGTGTGTATTGCCGGGGGATTATTGTTTGGTTGCCAGACCTGGAATAAAATAATAAAAACCTTTCCAAACAGGATTCTAAATCTCTCTATTTCATTACCGCACTGCATCACCCCTGCACCTGCATCCACTCAGCCACTTTACCACAGCAGGTCAGTGGTATTTTATTATAGTGAACCCGCATTCATCCCCTTTTTTCTCTCCTTCATCGGAACAAAAATGCAGTAGCCTGCACCTGATTTATTGCCTCTAAATGTAGAAGGACTCTGTGGAAATCACAGCGTTTTTCGTCCAGAAATCGAATTTCAGTGTAGTGTGACTAGCCCTTTACACTGTCAAATGTTACCAGGTCACAGAGAACCATTACTCTGCCTTTCCTCCTTTGTATAGAATTGCATTCTCTCAAGAAACTCCATTATTACTGATAGCTAACAATTTAGTTCTAGCATTGCTGAAATTGAAAAAATATATATAGCTGTGTGGCAATGTGCCCCGCCCCTGTGTGTATTTTTGTGTTTTATGTTGTATGTTGCGTGTGTTAATGTTGGTGTATTGTAGTTGATACATGGGATATAATGCGGGTAATGAGGTCACGTGCTGGGATTCAAGTGAATAATTAATTAGTAATTGAATCCCGGCACAACAGTATATATAGATGCACGTTTTACTCACTCGGGGTTGTGTGTTCGGTGAGTGGAGAATGGGTGTGGAGAGGAGGTAAAAGAAACTAAAATAATAAATGTTTAGACTCACTGTGTTTGTTTGTCTGTTTTTCCAGTTTGTTTAGTGTTAATCCGTTTTGTTTGTCAATTTATTTTGGCCTCAAGTGCCGTGTCCCCATGGCACATTATAAACCACATTGTAATGTCCTTCCTGGCTTCAGGAGGGATGAAGATGAAAGCATTGAGGTTTTCAGTGGTGGTAGAGAGAGTCAGGAGATGTGATATGAACGTCCTGCCTTGTTGGATGATGCGAAAAGTAAAATTGAAGTGTCCCAGGAGAGAGAGATCACTCTTTTTTTATTGTTTTTGCTCTTTGAAATGATTTAATGAGCTGACAGAGGCTCTCTAGTTTAGCAGGAGGATGCAGGCTTCGATCCAGGGTAATTCCGAGGAACTCAAGGCAGTTGGTGGGGCCGATAGTTTTCTCTTCGGAGATGGGGACACCCAGGGTAGAGAAGAGTGTTCTTAGTTGCATAATGGCTTGCACTGCGGGTTGAGAGGCTGGAGATATCAGGAGGACATCGTCCAGTAGGTGCAGGAGGAAAGGGACGTGGTAAGTGTTGCTATGCCGATAGGATTAATGCGGTATTCTGGAAATGGTGGAGACGGGAAAGGCCCGGCCATGAAGCAATTTCTGCTTTGATGAGTGTGGAGACAGCTTATGGATCTGATGTGACGGATCTGAGATTTTTGCAGGTATAGGATGAAGTAGGGATGCTATTAATGCCGGTATGGAATCCATTTTGTAGCCCGTCTATGAGGTGGTGGGTGAATTCAGGGGAAGAGAGGAGCGCTTCAGTGAGTGCCTCTATGTTGATAGGTGAGCGTACTGTCATTGTGAAAGTCATTTGTTGTTTTCAAGGGAACAGATGGGCCGGGAGTGGTCGCCACCGCAGAAGTTACAGATGTGCAGGTATTTGCAGTTTGTATTGAAACAGGGTGACCTATTGAAGTTATTACAAATTTGCCTTTCTCCTGTAAATGTAATAGGTTGTCCGTATTTGTCCCTGTTATGGGAGGCAGCGGGAGGTGCAGATGCGTGGATTAGGATTGGTGGTGAAAGCCGGTTTCTGAAATGAAGAGGGGTCTTTGGAGGCTGAAGGTTGCTAGTGCTGGCAGTGCTGGCTGTTTTTGGGCAGAGATGTGTAGAATGCGCAGTGGATGCGCAAACCCCACAAGCATGCCCATGCAGGCCTCCAAAGACCCGGTTGAACAAATCATGATCGGGAGTGCCCCAGTTGATGATATGAATCCATTGTGATAATTTCTTCAGAGATGTTATTTTGGTAGGAGATGTTATTTCCGCTTATTTATTATAAATAGCTCAGCCGGTCAAAGGTGAATCAGATGCTGAGTGTTTAAGGGAAGAAAACAAACACAAGACATATAATTAGAATCATGCTTGTATAGGTGAATATTGACACATAAAATAGCCAAAGAGAAGCTCCCGCTCTGCCCACCCGGGACTGATGAATCAGCGGGGCGCAGCTCTGGAGCCAGGCTTTAAGACGGAGCTCGGGAGCGGAGGCAGAACCCCGCAGCCCGAGCTACACGCGGCCGCTTTCATCTGGACTAACAGGAGGACTTGATTGAGACAGGATTGAGGTAGGAAATGGAGATCGTAGTATATATTGTAAAAGAGCTGCACACACTCACGTTCGTTTGCCCTTTTTTAACTGAGACCCGACACACAGAACTGCAGTTAACGCTTTTACACACACTTTTAATGAAACACAATAATAAACAAAAACAACTACCTAGACACAAGAACACCCTTACTAACTATCGGACAGCTAAGATGTTTCCCGGCAAACATAAACAAATAACCCCTGAGGTACAACGTTGCAAGTGTCACAGTTTACTCATTTTTGTGACTGCTCGGAACCAGAGCACACAGCCTCCTGCTTCCTTGTACTCAGCAGCCTTGAGCAGACTGACCTGTTATTATATATATATATATATATATATATATATATATATATATATATATATATATATATATATATATATATATATTTACAGTGGTTTCCCATTAATGTATTTTTTTTTAATTTTAGAAGTTCAATCTCAAGTAATACGTTATTAATGAGAACACAAACAGTTCCTTAGAAAGGCAACCCTGTTTGATAAAAAGGTGCTGAAGCATTGCTAGGATTACTGCATTTCATTAATAATGTTTGAGCATTGTAATGTAATGTACTTATCAGTTTGTTAAGGCTTTACAAATGTGGCCCTATGGGGGATATGCAGTTTTCACTGACTTGTTTGCTTCACTACCTCAGTCTTCAGTCGCAACAGCTTGGAAGCATCCAGTCAAACGGTAGATTAATAATCTCATGCTTTATTTAACTGTGTGATGATTTTCTGATTTTAATCCAAAAGCTGTTATAGGAGCAATGAGGAACTGGTTTTGCCTCAAGGTTACAGACCGAGTATAAACCTATATTTGTCATTACTGCTGTAACTGTTTTTAGACCTTCTCTTGTATAGATGTTTGCTATGAAAGCTTGTGGCTCTTATAGTTGAGAACAAATTGGTTAGGGAATGTATATGCACCTTCATAATGGCAGAACAAAACACACACACTTGCAATTATAAAGCGTTCTCCCAAAACATCTACCAAATGCCAATTCTATCTAATTGTAAGTTCATATTACCTTGACTTGGTGTTTTAGGCAAACATCCTTCTAGTTTTAAAGCCCACTATATCATGATACACCACAGCAGAACTTTCAGGAAACCCTGTAAAGAAAAAATATGCGATTCTACATAAGATATACTGTGTATAGTGAAAATGTCATTACTTAAAAGCTAAGTAGTAGCTTCATGGAAGTTAAAGGAATACCTTCTCAATTTTCATAATATGACATTATATTCAGTTTATTATCCCATGTAATGTGTTCTTATCATCGTTTATTACTGTTTCAGGACCCATTGGTATTTGGCATGCTTAATAAAGCATGTTTTATCTTTGGGGTCGTCGCCTAAGAAAATACTTATTTTTGCATTGGGCTTTCCTTACTGATTTTCAGAGACATTCATCTTGGTATCTGTATGATTACATATGAAACATGACAAGATATTTCTTCCAGCATTCTTTACATTCCTTCTGCTCTTTCCCAATGCAAGCTGCTATCAATTTCCAATGTGTTATAACTCTCTCTGTGTCTTTACATTCTTTTAGTCTGATTATACAGGTGAGCATATTTCTTTATGAATTTCATTTGGCCGTGCATTTGTGTTTATGTACTGTATTTCCCACTGTCTGCTTGTGTTTGCGTGCTGTATGTTGTTCCCTCCCCACTGTGTTCCACCATTATTTGTTTAGCTTTTGTGTATGTATTCCCGTACCATGTAACCCGCTGTTTGTTTGTCTTCCCTGGTCTGTTTCCCCATTGGTTGTTATCTGTCTGTCTGTCTGTGCCCATTGGTTCTGGTGTGTGGCTGAGGACCAATGGGATGTGTGTCAGCTCTGGTACCCTGTTCTCCACTAGTTCCCAGCACACGCCATCACTGTTTGCAAGCAATGTCAATGAATTCACCTGGCAAATTGGGGTCGAAAATTGTTATATATCAGACTGATAGGACAGAGGCTGATTAATAGCAAATAATAAAAAAAGACCGACAGAATAACTTAATACCACTCATTTTACCAAAATGAAAATGATTTATTATGGATGCGTGAAAAACACATTAACAATACTTATGAACCTACACAATGGGGAAATACCAGGGGCCACCGGTTAACAGTTTGCTTGCTTGCTGAACCCCAACCCCCTCCCCCCAGGATAGCACAACAATGTTGAATAGCGTAACATGCGTAGGTTGGGCCAACGTTGGTGGCCAGCCATATACCAACCATGGGCCAACATGAATCCAATCATTATCCTACCTTGATAATTTCCCTCCCTCTCCCCTTCTCCCCCCTTCCCCTTTCCAAATGTAATGTAGCAGATAGTAGGCAGTAAAAGAAGGGTGTATGTGTATATTTCACGGCATAGCCTGTGAATCCCTACTTGTGTCCCTCTGCAATCTACTTTATGTTGAAGAGAAATGCTAAAGCTTTAAAATGATACCCTGCTTGAGGTGGCACATCCAGACTATCTATGTGAATCCCCCCTTAGAATGTGAGCTAATATTCAATACGTAATTATGCAAATAAGTACTAACTTCAGCCTCGAATTGGGAATAAGTAACTAACTTCAGCCCGTTCTTTCTGTAAAGCTCGGAACCCCCATCCAGAACTTATCGTCTGAGTGTCAGTTTTGGGTTCCAACTAAAGTTAGCTGTGATTGGCTGATCGTATCGGCAGACAGCAAGAGCAAGCCCCGATTTCCTTGATGGAAGTGGGCGAGGCTGAGGGGAATGATTGACACTTTGTGCTTGCACAGTTCAAATAAAACGTATTTAAATAAACTGTGGAGCAAAAGTACACAGCTCAAATAAAGATCTTGCGCACCTTAGCATAAACTGAATTTCAATTTAAGGTATGCCGTTTTTTGTCCTTGAGTAAATTGAATTTTCGATTTAAGGTATGCTGTTTTGTTGTTAATAGATTATTTTTAACTTAAGCGCATTAATATCTTGATGTGTTTGGCAATTTAAATTTTTTTTGGTTTTTTTGTTTTGTTAATTTACCGACCACTACTGCCTGTTTGGGGTAATCGGTTATTAACTATACTGTACAGTATGTTTATTTTAATATTTATATAATATTTTATATTTTTTGAATCTTGTTGATAGCCATGTCAGGCTGGACAGTGCTTCTACCACTGAGGTTGGCCCCCTGGACCCTGATGACTCGGTCTCGGACCCTGATGACTCGGACTCGGACCCTGATGACTCGGACCCTGATGACTCGGACTTGGACCCTGATGACTCGGACCCTGATGACTCGGACCCTGATGACTCGGTCTCGGACCCTGATGACTCGGACCCTGATGACTCGGACTCGGACCCTGATGACTCGGACTCGGACCCTGATGACTCGGACCCTGATGACTCGGACCCTGATAACTCGGACCCTGATGACTCGGACCCTGATAACTCGGACCCTGATGACTCGGACCCTGATGACTCGGACCCTGATGACTCGGACCCTGATGACTCTGACTCAAACTCGGACTCGACGCTCAGGACCCGGACACGGACTCGGACTCGAGGTATGAGGGCTTGACTACAAGTCTGGTAAATGAAGACTTGCTATTAATCCTTCTGAAGGTGTTTCAGGAAAAACCTTTTTTTAATATACCAGTTCATAACTAAACAATTGAATGATTTATTGAAAGTGTAACCAGAGCCAACTATTAAGAGCATAGAGAAGCATTGCCAACACATTGTTTGCAATACACTTAGTATGTTTAAAAGAAAATTAAATCAATAAAACAAACACTCTATGTGATTAGGCTGATTAAATGGGATAAATTAGTGAAGGAAGCAACATATGAATGTAATCGTAGGAGGGCTCTTGCTTTTAATACCCAAATGTCCATTTAAAATTATTTTTAAATCCAACTGATACTGTTCAAATAACCACTAGATGGGGATATTGAGCAGCATTTAGCCAGTTTTTTCTATTTGTCCACCTTTCTCTGCATTTAATCTTTTATTGTGTTAGTTTATATATATATATATAGGCTGACACAAGACATTCAGGGGAACTTTCAATAGTGTCACTTAGTGAGCTTTTTTTTTTTTTTTTTTTACAATGCTTTACATAGGTGAATCATGAATGCTTCCAATGGAAGGGCTGTCAACTTAATACAGCAGCTCTGTGTAGTTTCAAAAACAGTTTGATTAGTGCATAAATGCAATAATGTGTAATTTGAGCTGATGATATTTACCATAAACATATAAGAATTGTAATATTTTTCAAGTAAAACAATTCATACTGTACAATGGTGTTTAATTAACCCTCACAGCAACTAAAAGAACATTGTCCTTTGATGTTCCCATTGTGTAACAGTGGAGAGTGATTGTTTTTGTACTGGGTGGCAGGCTCTATTGAAACTATGATGTTTGCTTTATTTGTAATTTAGTCTGAAGCTACTGTGTAAATGGTTGGTGTGCATTTTGCTTCCTTGTTTTATCCACTTTGAATCCCACCATTGATTTGTCAGTTTTACTAGTAAAATGGGATTAAAGAAAACTGGCATTCACAGAAATGTATTGGGGATGATGAATATAACTATAATGCATGGTACTGTTAATGGGCAACAACAGCAACAAAACATAACGATGGGTAAAGGAACTGCAATTTCCAGGAAAAATAACAAATTATAATTATTATTTGATTGTACTTGACAGATCTGAGGTAAGGTATTATTATTATTACTATTATTATTATTATTAGGGATTATTAATTATTTTAAGCTTTTTAATATTCTTTTATTAAATGTGGATTTATATGAAAAGGCTTTAAAACAAAAGCAGTTTAAACAAAAATCTGTTTTTCTTAATATATTAATTTATACTAAAAGGCAATTTCCAGGTATAGACATTTTTCCTATTTAATTTTCCTTTACATTTTTTATTTAAGTTTTTTGACATTAATGTGGAATTTTCTCCTTTCAAAATATGTAAGACTAGAGCAAACGCTTTGAAAATATGCCGCTTAATAGCACGATAACATTAGACCGTTTTGACAAGTGTCTGAGTTATAACACAATAGCCATTTACAAAAACATTTCTTGTCAAATGGTTTGTCCATTAATAAATTTTATATATATATATATATATATATATATATATATATATATATATATATATATATATATATATATATACTGAGAATCAAGTTTATTGCTGTAATTAAAAGCTAACTGATTATACAATAGGCATCCTTATTTATTTATCAACAGATTTTTGCATTTCCCCATGAATAGAAAATGAATATGACTGTTTATTTATAATTAGAACATTTTTTAAATGTTATTACTAATTGGTTACACAGGGCAGTAAAGCTCAGACAGAATAGTTACACTGTAGTTACCATGTACTAATATCTACTACCTGCACACAGTTCTGTAATTCTGAGGATGTAATTCCATGCATTACCAAATGTATTTTTCTCAATATCATTTTCTTTTAAGTACTGTTTAGTACATGTATTAAATAATATTACTAAAGAGTAAAGCATAGTCGCAGTGTAGTTTATCCAACATTTTTAACAGTATAAAACAAGAAACAATTGTTTTGTAACAAGGAGCAGTTTATTTATTGTTTTGAGTAATTTATTGCTAGGTTTGTACTGTTATTTTATTCCTCTGTGAAAATTAACCTTTTTTCTCATTTGCACTTGTTTCAAAGCATGGGCTTTGTTTATTTATTTTGAAGAAGAAGAAGAAGAAGAAGAAGAAGAAGAAGAAGAAGAAGAAGAAGAAGAAGAAGAAAAAGTTGTTCTTCTCAAGTCAGCTTCTTATTAACATCTTAACAGAAACTGAATTGCCCATCTGTTTTAAGATATATGTACAGTAGTGTACCCTTCTAGAACTGGCCAAAAAGGAATTAGTTTACTAGCAGCCTCCAAAAACAGTATAGGGACCTGTGGAAAGGATGGCTTGTGGGTGACGTCAGATCGGGAAATACACAGACACAGTACTGGGTATGAAGCGCTGGTGCGCAGATTTATTAAACAAAAAGGTTTAACAAAACAAAACACTTTTCAAATAAAAAGGCACGATGGCCAAAACAGACAGATAATAAACACACACAGTGAACAAAAACAAAACAAGTGACGTGCTGGTTTAAAGCCAGCACGAGTAGCAATTACCTTTCACTCCCGACTCCCGAGTAGTATTTACTTTCACTCCCGACTCACGTCTCACGTCTCTTGCTCCCGCTCTGAACCAAACCAACCTCATTCAGCCAAAGCTGCAGCTTTTTATACATGTGACCGTCTCCAGATTAGCAATAAATTAATCAAACTGGAACGATCACATTCTGCACTAGTTTAGCATGGATGGGAAATTCTAACCCCATCCATACTGTAAAACAACAATCACAAAACATTGTGTATTTAAACACTAAACAATACATTTAAATAATAACACAAAATAATACCAAATAAACAAAATACACACAGGGGTGGTGTGTACCCCGTCACAGGACCAAATTGGAATTATGAAGTAAACCACATCCTATAAAATATTTTTTTCAAACTTGTAATGTAGCCTACCTTTTTTTTTTAGCAATAATAAGTACATAGCTAAAGTGCTTAATTGACCTCAATTAATTTATTAGCTGTTTTTTTAGCGCTCTATGCAGTAAATGAACAGCAATCGCTGGGCCATCTAGAAGACCATCACTACTAGAAATGAAATACTAGCAATGCAGGAATAGCCTGGGAAAATACCAGAATTGTATGAAAATATAAGCACGAATTGCAAAGATTTCTGCCCATGCCACCGCCCATTCCATTTTTCCATCTCCGGTACTACAGCAGAATTTACATTTCCTCTTGATGTTTTTTTTTTCATGCATCTCTTTTGACGACCATCTTTCATAGGGAAAAAAATGTTATTTCCCTCGAGATCCCCTTAAAGCAGTAATACAAGTAAATTTCCTTCAAATCAGTTACACCCACCTTTTTAAAGGCAGGTGTGTCATTGTGACTGAACCTTCAATTCTACAGTTAACAGGAACCAGAAGATAATTCTGCTCTAAGAGCCAGCCCCTTCACTTGTACCCCCTTATGGCTTTTGGGTGTCAGTTTAGCAAGAATTTCAACATGTTTAGCAAAAACAGACAGATGCATTGGGTCAAGAGTCTTGTATACAACTGTGCAGACCCTCTTCACTGGAAGGTTTTCAAGCTTGATTCCCAGTCCCACAGCCTATCTTAAATATTTTCAGAGATACAGTTGCTTGCCAGATCTTGGCCATGTACAGAACTATGAAGTAAGCTACAGCACATAACATCAGCTTACATAATGGAAATGTGGTTGTTTAGAAAAAATAAAAACAGCAGATATTTAAAGATCTCTTGCTACCATCTAGGTATCTGGTAAGCGATCAAATACATTACGTGAAGAACATACAACACACATTCTTCCAGCAGGAGGTACTGTGTAATCAATAAAAACAGCATTTAAGACATTGTACTGAAAGCTAGTCATGGTCATGAAAGATCAGAGACAACTACCACTGCAATGAATTTCTTCATCACTTTGGCACATACTATCAAATCCTACCTATAAAGCTGTCATTGCTTTTGATTATAAATTATTTATAATATCTCAATCACATTTATAGATTTGTTAACATTCAATCTTCTCTTCTGGAACTTGAATGAATATGTGCATTTTTAAATATACAATATAACATAGAGGTTAAGTATTGGTAACACCACTCTTTACCTTTTGAAAAGCAAAAACTAGATGCGGGAATCCAATGGGGACACTAGCAATGCATTCTTGAGAGAAGTGCCATCCCCCAGTGACTGTAGTTCAGCAGCAGTTCAAGGTTAGGGAGATCACCTTCTGATGTCCATCAACTACCAGATGTGTTCTATTAGATTGATGTTGGGGGGTTAAGATAAGTTCTGTTATTTCTGAAAAAAATAATAGTAGTGTACCACAAGGCTCTATACTTCAAAAATCTTTTTTTGTCTTGTGATTTGTTTTATCTCTGCATATACCGTAAACTGTATAACAGATTTGATTGAAAAAAATGGTTTCAGAACAAATCATTGTTCATTGTGTTGCACTGATTCGTTTTGTCCACTGGCATGCCAGTTCAATACAATTAGTGAATAAAATGACACATTTCATCTTACTGGACATTTAAAACAGCAACAAAAAAAAACCTTAGCTGTAGCTAGCAGCAAATAATAATAGGCTTAAAGTCACATGATTTCATTTTATTCTACATTTAGTTTGACCATGGCCATGTACAGGCAAAAAAGATTCCATATTCACTCTCATATGCATACTCAAAATTACATTTTTTTGTATCGACTGCAATGTATTTTATCATGTTCTCTTGTTCCACAGCAATAGATCTGATCCACATGCTTCATTATATAATATTAAGATCATCATTTGGAAATGGTGGATGGTTTTCAGTGACTTTCTATGAACAATTAAACATCTATCTAATTTAAAAAGCTGTTTGTCAATTTTAAAATCCCCAGTACCCCATTCTGCTAGTGCAAGTCTAATGTACAGGCATTTTTCTCATTACATTTACATTCAGGCTTTTAAAACACTGAAGTGAGTGCTCTATGTAAAAGAACCCATTATCAAAGCATTAAGATATGATTAAACTGACATTTTCTTAAGAAAACTAAAAGAGTAGGAAAAAGGCATTCTGAAAGGAAGGCACACTACATACTCCAGATGTTATCTCCAGTGCTTACATAGTGATCTTTGAAGAAGCTTATTACGAAGCACGCTAAAAAGACAAGTGCGGTTGTGTACAGATCAGAGGAATGTAAGTTAATGCACCTGCTAGATTTCACAATCATACCCAGCACGTCAGTCAGTATTCAGTCTCTGCCTTTAGAAAAAAGTGCTTCCTCAGATTTTTAATATCAGACTGAAGGTGCACTTTTGTCTGTCTTTCATCAACAAAATGACAAGATAAAAGCTATAGAATATACTATTGGTTATAAATAGTTTACAGTTCTCTAAAATGAATGATCAAAATGTAAAGATACAGTTTGCTCCAATGGTTCATTAAAATGACAGTAATAAAACTGTGGGTGGTTTAAATAATATATTTTATACTGTACATGTAATATATTTAAAGTAGATATTAAATATCATCTTGTAAAAACAGGTTTAAACTTGGGCGCTTTTTAAAGATGTTACTCACATAAGGTCCTATGTTATACCTTTAGTAAGCTAGCTGGTAGCAGTTAATAAACACAAGTGCCCAGTAAAACAATGGGTGCCCAAAATTTATATTGATTATGACACGCTGTTGAATTTTGGTTACTTATTTTACAGTTGTATGGTACTGTTTGTTAAAAGCTCAAAGTTCAAAGTCTTATTGAAAATACAGTAGCATTTATATTAGTCGCTCAAATAAAGCAGGCATTTGCTCATACCAGCTAATAAACTCCAGATTTTTTTTTTTAAATATACAAATGAATATTCAATCACAAATGTTAAGTCGCTTTGGGGCCTGGTTATTTTAGGTTTCATTGTATTAGCCTTTAGCCATTTTCATGCAGTAACCAGCTTCAAATACAGCATTGCTGTGCAATACTAACTGGTTTTATATAATAATGTATATTAACTCAATAAGGAACAAAAAGGTCTTAAGTATATTAGTAAACTTCTACCTTTGATCTGTTTGCACTCCATTTAATTTTCTATCTGCTGATACATATTAAGAAGGTGAATTTCTAAGGTCTGTATATTCAGGTTTAAACACATGAACGCTTTCCAGAAGATTTTCTTTCATTTCCCATGTCATTAAGCACGTTCAGTACCTGGCAGAATTTGATGCTAACTTTCCATGAGTTTTTAGCTGCAGGTGCACTCATGGGACAAAATGATCAATTGTGAACCCCATATTCATATTCATTTTTTTAAACAAGTAGGATTTTGATAGGGAACCACCGCAGAATACTGGTTTTAGATCAACATCTTGAAAGAGAGATGCACACACAGCATCTAAATCCACTGACTAATAGAAAGCATTAAACACCTTCATTGGACATATCCTTGAGATGAGCTTGCTTTCAAGTTCTGCTGCATTACCATTAAAGTTAAAGGCCATTTCTCTTAACATGTCTAAAGAATACATTGCCCTTAAATCTGATAACTCAAATATTTTATGGCATGATTTGTTGAAATGTGTTCCAATTGTAAATGCTGTATCAACAGGGTTAGGGTTTCTGTGTATTGGCAATATACCTGAAAGAACAAAAGTTAAAACTTATAAGAATATTTAGGGTTGATTGAATAATTTGTTGTCTACAATATAATTCAAACTTATACTGTATATAACATTCAAGTCCTGCCAAACGAACTCAATATAGTTTAATCTACTGGAAGAATTACTGCAGTATCCAGTACCCAAGCTACTTTACACATAGGGACTGTGAATTATAGGGGAAAAGTGGGTAATTGAAGTGACCCACAGAAGGCTATAATTGCTGTGAACCTGAGGGGAATTTTGTCAGTCATTTCAACTATTCCAGGGACAAATTGTTTTCCACTTTAACAGTGCTCTGATCCACAAGTACCACAAACAGTCAGGTTTTAACCAGGAACTCAATATTTGCTGCTTTAATTGTTTTCTAGTGCACATAAGACAGCACTTACGGACAGCCTTTGCAGCTTTAAACAATGTGATTGCTCTAGTCTATGTTCATCACCAGACTCCAATACAAAGAAAGGACAGAAATGGTTGAAACAAAAATCTGAACAGCTGGGGGTACTTGAGGACCAGGGTTTAAAAACATTACACTGTAATATAAAAAAGTCTAGAGTTATTTTTTCCCTAGTAATATTGGATAGTCATGTTCTTCTATCCATGATATCTAGATGATCTTCTTTTGGTGTATAAATACCTGGAAGATTTTTTGCATTATACTTCTTTGTAACAGATTTCTGTCTGTTGTTCATGTCAACTTGATTACAGTGACCACAGAATAAGGCTGAATAGTGGGATGAAATGAACAGAAGTCCAGAGCCTTTCAAAATTAACCACAGCCTGTTATAAATGTTTAATAAGTGATTAACAATGCCAAAACAGGTACTGTAAGTATCTCAGAAGGCTGTTGCTGATGTGCAAACAAACCCCTTGACGTCATGCCATCTTTTCACAATCTCGTGAACATTCCAAGGACAGCCTCCTAAGGCATTCTTTTTATCTTAAATGTCTTGCCATATGGCTCGCCTGGCAGCTGCAGACACTGGTCTGGGCACAAACAACAGCTGTTTATTATTCAGCACTTCCTCAACGAGGAGTATATTTCCATCTGCACATAAATCTATTTTTCCAACTTTCATGTGCGCTGACCTTTGTCGTGGGGCTGTCTGTGGACACAATAATGTTCACCTGCTGTCTAAGAACATTCACCAGGGAAAGCTTCCCAATGCTGTTGATGTCATAAAAATTGGACAAATACATTCAAATGAACCACTCAATAATCAAATTCATATAATGCTTATGAACAGTCGTTAAAAATGTTGTTGAGAATACTGCTAAGTGCTTTAAGTTTTGAAAGCTATCATACCCAAGGTTCTACATGCACATAGATTCATAACTGATTAAAACACAGGAAACAGAAGGAGTACTTGTGACGGGAAAAACTAAACCAAGTTCTCAGATCAATTAGCTACTGGGAATCAGCTAAGTTTTCTTACAGTATGTTGTCATGTTCTTAAAGTAGTGTAGGTAAATTAATGTGCATACTTTTCCTAATATTACTAAAAATCTCTAAACAACCCTCCTACCACACACTTCTGTTTTACTTTATGATTCTAAACTCCTAGAGCAGTTTATAAGCAAAAAAGGGGCACATATGTAATTTAAATCGAATTTTCGTCAGAGAAGATTGTAATCAGCTCATTGAATCATTGACATAGACTTGCTGGTAAAGTAGGGGGTCCCTACTGGCCCAAATGATGATGTTATGATATTTTTTGATAATATTCCATTCAGTTGTTTGATTACAATCAGGTTGGGTATATTCTACCATGTGTTTTATTCATATTCAGAAAATATACGGTTTTCTTATGGGCTGCGTTGCAAATACAAAAGTGGATACAGCAAGTGGGACAAGAGGTACAGCACATAACTATGTTACAGAAAGCAAGAGATGTGCTTTTGCAACAGGCAGTTTCAGCAGTTTAGTGTTTTGGAACACAGCCCTGTATTTTCCAGAACCAGGGGGAAGTTTCTGGTTGGCCTGTGTTCTAATGTAGTCACCCAGCTGAGAGCCCTTTACTAATAGAACATGAAACTGCAAGTAGGAGAGTTTTATGTATTCATTAATTTAACCAGGATATGAATCATTGAGATTAACATCCCATGAAAAAGGTCAACACTAACAACAGGTTTTCAGTAAACATTTTTAAACAAAATATATAAAAACCCAAATAGAGTCAGAAACAGTATTATCTTAATATTAAAACAAACAAACAAACAAACAAACAGAAATGGTGGTTATATATTACAGTCTAATTTACAGTTTTTAATTTACACAGCAATGTTAAAGTCTGTATGAAAAAGCAAGCCAATCAAAATTATAGAAGCATCAGTGACTCAGAGGGAAAACCTTAATGTTTGCTAAAGCCCCTCAACAGTTTTTGTAAATATATACATTTGTAAACAAAAACAAAAATAAGAGAAAAAAAATGAACATGTTGTAGAAAAGCATGAGGAATCCACATATCATATATAGTGTATGTTTTTTGGACATTGACAGCCATCTGTTTGGTGCTTTTTGCATTCACTAATGAGCGACTAGTACACTAGCCAATGTAGATAGATCCTGTCCCCTGGGCCCTTGCAGTTGCCTGTTTCATAAATACTTGAAGTGGTTCCTCGTAACACTCAAACTGTATCGGGTATATCTCTAACTAATTTACGTGAGCACTCAGAAAATATTCTCATGGCCAATTTAAATCTATTTATTCCTAACTAAAAGTCTGTAACACTAACAAACACATTCCGTTCCTTTAATGCTATACACAGACCTACTAATTTGTGTTGATATCTGTTGTCTATTTAGTCATTTTGTTGTCTTTTTATTTGAATATACAGCATTTTTATATAAAGTGATAATGGGTTCATCTTACTTACATCCAACTCGCATGTCTCCCTCAACTAAATACTGTAAATAAATACAATTTATAAACATTTTGTCAACTATTTTATTCCCATCTGATACAAAAGAGTAAAAATAACAGGGATGCAGTAAATATAGGAGCTGAATAGAATGACAGAAACTGTCTAATCAATGTTTCCCAGAACTGGCAACTGACACTTTTTTTTTTTTTGCAAATACGAGCCTCTTTAACATCACAATATAAACCATTATCTCTGCTGGCAAGGTATATTTAGAAAGTCACACAAAACATTTTCTCTCAGCTTCTAGATCAGTAGGTGTAGATCTAAAGTCATGCAAATAGTATGGTAACATGCAGGCAACCTCATTCTAATTATTCCATATCAGCAGATTTGTGAGGAATATAATTTATTTAAAAAAGGGAACAGTTTATGATCAGCATGAGCTTGGGCACGGCTGTTTAGGAATCCAGTGCATTTTGATCTAATCACAAAATCAAAATATTCATGAAACACAATGATATCTCCCTGAAGCAGCCGGGCATCCATTAATTTTGAAATCCGGGTAATTTATTAACACTTATCAGGAGATGAGAAAGCCTTACTGCAGTGTTTGTAATGTGGGCAAAAGTGAAAGCAGTTTTGTAAAACTGATTCCTAATGATTTATAATGGTTTGGTGCAATTTGAACCAGAAATTCAATTAAAATGTATGTCTAATTTTGTTTCAAGATCTTTAGTTAAAAATGCTATTAAAATCCTATTTCCCTCGACACTAAACATATCTGTTACCAGCATGTACTGCAAATATGATAACTCTTTTTTGCTTTCATTGCTCATGCAGGCACTGTGGCTATCTGGGGATTCAGTTTACTTTTAATTGAAACAATCTTGTAAAAAGGCAGGGCAGTAAACACACTGATTATCGTACTTATATTAAAGGTATGGTACCACAGTGATTGAGGATGGGTACCTCAGTTTTTTTTTTCAAATCACATATAATCTTTTATTTTTATTATTTTGCTGTACAGCCATGAGCCTAATGTTTTTTTTTTTTTTATGCTTACCGTGCTTATCTCAAGGAGGTTGGTAATATTTTTAGGTTTCTGATTACTATTTCTGTTTAACTAAATGTAAATAGTACTTGTTTCTGACATAGATGACGGCCAGCTCATTTTTAATCATTATTTTACTGGTTGTTAAAAAAGTGATAATTCTGAGAGACAATTTGTCTTAGATTTACTGCTTTTTTAATACAGTAGGCCATATTTATCATTTTTTGTTTAAGTAAAATCTGTTACATTTTACAAAATAAGTAACTATCATAACTATTAAGCTTAGTTTAAAGACTCATAGTGTGACATTTTACTAGTTATGTAATATTAATAAATGTGCAGATTGCATTTTGGTCAAAAGACCTTGATAAATCAACATAGTATTCCTTATATTATGTACTTTTAATGAAGATTAAAACTGTTATTCTTTATCAAAGAAAAACTATTATTGTTGTTAGTAGTGAAGCTGGGATTTTGCACAGTTGTTCTGTCCATAGTGAGACTGAAGTGATTCAGAAACAAACATTTAATTATTGGCTACATTGTTAATCCAACTCAACCTGTCCAGACTCATCCCATCCAATTCAGACCACTACAGTACAGTGACAAGCATTGATTTGCTGTGTGTTAACACAGTGGCATTTACGTCACATTGGTCACTACATCCTTCGAGGTCGCCAAAGTGTGACAGGTGATGACATCATTATTGAAAGTGGCTCTACCCCAAACACTTTAGACCTGCACTCGTGAAGTGAGACTGCTAGTGACACCAGAATCAATGGGTGTTGCATACATGTGTCAGTCCATAAGCGGTTTGTTTCATTCATGAAATAAACACTGGTGAATACTTTTTTACCAAATTGAAATTTCAGGGATTCAGCAACTAGTATTAAAAATTTCAATCGAAATGTTATTCCAAATGGTAGCTGACTAAAGGATTTTATTATGCTTCCATCAGTATTTCCAAATGTAATTCTGGGAATTCATATACATTACTTAGCTATATAAAAATGAAGTTCAAGCTTTCAAAGAATCTGAAATGCTATGCTTGCAAACACAGTTGTCAAAGGAATATCTGCCAACTGGGGGCTAAAATGAAGAGTTGTTATGAATTCTATAAAAGTTTTACATTTGATTTTTGTAAAACTTCTTTGACTTTGAAGTGTAAAACAAATACTTGGTGTTGTTACATTTTAATGAAGAATATGAAATTGAGAAAAAAGACAAGTTATATAAAACAGAAGTTTCTCCTGTAACTTTATCATTTTGAAGGATACCTAATATCAGTAAAGAGAATGTGTTTATCTACCATACACAGATATAATTACATATTTAGACAATGGCTATATTTACAACGATTTTAGCAAACCAGAACAGTATGTCATCAACGGTGGCCGAGAAGTGCAAAGAGGTAGCAAAACTACACAGACACACTTCATTTATTTTTTTAGTGCATGATAAAA
Source organism: Acipenser oxyrinchus oxyrinchus (assembly GCA_030684275.1). Lineage (NCBI taxonomy): Eukaryota > Metazoa > Chordata > Actinopteri > Acipenseriformes > Acipenseridae > Acipenser > Acipenser oxyrinchus. Next base: position 63,412,986 of record CM060250.1, read on the forward strand.
ATTAGTACAATCCAAAGGGGGTTCCTGTCCGTTTTAGCTGCTAAACAGTGTGCAGCATTATTATTTTTATTATAATTTGTTTATTTATCCAAGGTGACTTACAGAGTCTAAGGTGTGTGAACTGTGCATCAGCTGCAGAGTCACTTACAACAACATCTCACCCGAAAGACGGAGCAGAGGGAGGGTTAAGTGACTTGCTCAAGGGCACAGAGTGAGTCAGTGAGTGAGCTGGGATTTGAACTGGGAACCTCCTGGTTACAAGCCCCTTTTCTTTAACGACCAGACCACACAATACCATTCAATAGTGGTTACTGGACTAAAAATGTTTTAGTAAATCTTAACACAGGTTGCAGAAAAACTACCCAATTGGCCGCCGTTCCCGCCTCGTCCACCAGAGGGAGACGGGCCGCCGTTCCCGCCTCGTCCACCAGAGGGAAAGGGGCGCCGTTCCGCCTCGTCCACCAGAGGGAGACGGGCCGCTTCCCGCCTCGGCCACCAGAGGGAGACGAGCCGCTGTTCCCGCCTCAGCCACCAGAAGGAGACGGGCCGCCGTTCCCGCCTCCGCCACCAGAGGGAGACGGGCCGCCGTTCCTGCCTCCGCCACCACGGGCCGCCGTTCCCGCCTCGTCCACCAGAGGGGGGCGGGCCGCCGTTCCCGCCTCATCCACCAGAGGGGGGCGGGCTGCCGTTCCCGCCTCGTCCACTAGAGGGAGGCGGGCCGCCGTTCCCGCCTCGTCCACCAGAGGGAGGCGGGCCGCCGTTCCCGCCTCATCCACCAGAGGGGCGGGCCGCCGTCCCGCCTCGTCCACCAGAGGGGGGGGGGCCGCCGTTCCCGCCTCCGCCACTAGAGGTGCCACCAGAGTTACTCCTGCTGGAGGGTCCAGGTTCCCTGCCAACGTTTGTGTGCTTGGAAGGTCCGGGGCCCCCGCTATTAAAGAAAGCTTGGGTGATCCGACATCAACCCCGCCCACCACCGCCTGCTGAAATAGCCCACCCAAAGGACATAAGGGGACTCTTGGGGGGAGGGCTTGGGTTCATAGGGGGAGTTTGGCCACTGCGGCCTGCATACTGTATGTGGGGGGAGGTGTGTGGCAGAGCAGGGCTCTGCCCTTAGAAATACTGGCAGGGATGGGGTTAAATTCTCCTCCCTGCCCAGGTTGATTGTGTCAGGTGGGAGCAATCAGTCAATTAATTATTCAATTACCATCCAGCCAACTGGCATAAAAGGAGGCCTCAGCCTCCCATTGAGGGAGAGAGAGTTCTAGAAGGAGAGGAAGCAAGAGTGGGTTTTTGTGTGTGCTGTTCTTTTTAATCCAGTGAAGGCAACGCCCAGCCTGGAAGCCTTATTTTGTAAGTTTTGTTTGGCCCTCGTGCCGGTTTATTTTGTATTTTTGTATATTAAAAGCTTTATTTTTGAACTTTCACACTGTCTCTGAGTCTCAACCTCTGTCATCCTGTCACACCCCCCAAAGCTTTTAACATAATGTCAAACTTTTTATAAATAAATGAGGTATTACATGGCATGGTTAAAACTGAACACTGTCGAAATGATAAAATGAAGGACACTGATGATGATTGTCAGAGAGCTGCAAACGAAGTGGGGGAATGAAAAAGAGAATGCTTAATTATAGTTTCATTGTGTATACGAAAAAATAGTTTTTGACTTGTAAGTACAATAACATAATATAAGATATTGAAAAAATGAATGAGGGGGCGCTTTGGAGAGCGTGTGCACTTATTAACCTTTTGCCAGTAAAACTGGGCGCAAATATGAATAATGGCAGACAGTCGAGGTTGCTCTATTGAGCATATACAGTATTAGCACTGTTCAAGTCATTATTTATTTTTCCTTTCAGAGTAGTTATCTATTTACATGTATAATACCATGTTTGAAAGATAATGAGAAATGTTTGCCATGTCCCATAGCTAGCAGAAAACATGATGTTTTGTAATTACAGTGTTTGATTCAAATGACAGAGGGAGGTTATAAGATCTTTTGATTTGGCTGCAACATATTGGCAGATTATGTTGCTCTACAACAATAAGATTATATTGAATATTATAACAAAATGAAATGCTATTAAAATTATTATTATTATTATTATTATTATTATTATTACTACTACAATGACTACGACTACTACTAATAATAATATGTTCATTGTTCTGTGTAAGGTCCATTCCAAACATGGTATACATTTTTTTTAAATACACTGTATTGAAACAAAAAGAAAATAGGGTCTGTAATGTAATATACTTAAGGGCAGCAGTGTGGAGTAGTGGTTAGGGCTCTGGACTCTTGACTGGAGGGTCGTGGGGGACACTGCTGCTGTACCCTTGAGCAAGGTACTTTACCTAGATTTCTCCAGTAAAAACCCAACTGTGTAAATGGGTAATTGTATGTAAAAAATAATGTAATTGTATGTAAAATGAATGTGATATCTTGTGACAATTGTAAGTTGCCCTGGATAAGGCCGTCTGCTAAGAAATAAATAATAATAATAATAGAGTATCTCTTAATGGCAAGTTAATGACTAGCTAAAGCATTAAGCACCCAATAACTGCTCTATTTAGTCATTAAATGGGCAGTAAAGAACTACTGCAAACCCATTGTGCATTATTAAATTAACATTTACCTTAATGAGTCATGCTGTACTGTACTAATGTGACAGAATTTAGTTCAAATTTGGATTTTTATGGACATTATATTATTTGAAATAAACAATAATAATAAAGAAAATGATTTATTACTATATTTTGAATTAAAAAAAAAAATTGTAATGTGCCAACAGGTGGCAGTGCAATGCATCCCATTTGTTAGCTCTGGGAGTAGGGTTGATTGGGTTTCAAATTAGGGTGCAGGGTGGGGGATTAGTGGAGTCTTGCTACTAAATCTCCCTTCAGGGTTAGTTAGAGTAATCACAAATTGCATGTGTTAGCAGGTCTGCTACCCAGGGTGGAGCTGGGTGCTGTGTGGTGGGTATCAGTTTGGTTAAGCCTGTAATGGTCTTGCTCATTTAGTGAGGTCTGTCCAGAGAACCTGATATGGGTAAAGTCCGGCTCTAAGATTTTGAAACTGGGAAATGCCAGGAAAAGTTACTCTTAAAACAGATTCAAATGCTTCCAGTGAGTTATTGTACTACAAACCAGAAAAAAAAATACAAATTAAATATGTTCCAAATCCATTTGTACTAAGTTGACAGTAGTCCATACCATGAAAGTATCACACAGATTCTCATCAGTTGTTCACATTTTTTAGTAATTTAACAAAAAATACACCTATTTAGTAGAGACACACTCATGCATTGGCTGCTATTCATTTATGTTTTATTTCTTTTTTTGTCTGTGATTACTTTGTAATTACAGTAGAGTCAATTATCCGATCTTTGATCAACCATACTGTCTAATCAACCGAACGGACTTGTAATCACGTGATGAATTATGTGTGGTGTATTACGCACACAGCACACAGCTTCTGCTGCTAAACGGCTACGAGATTTAGCTGCCAAAAACAAGGACCAACAGACTGAGGCAAATGAAAGTTACAGAATTATTCAGACCGCCAAAACTTTAGATGGAGCATTGTGTGCTTTAAATGGTTGCAGTTAAGCAAATTAAAACCTTGTTCTTGATTTTTCTTCTGTTTCGTCAGTAAAGGCTGGAGATCCTGTCTGTTATTGAGCAGCTAAGAATTTTTATTTTATTCATTTCAATTGCACGTTATTACAATGCCTTAACAGCAAGTATCAAAGCTCAGAAACATTTTACTGAATTTTTGAAGTTTAATGATTCCTAAAGTTCTATCATGTGCCAAAGTTGTACTGAATTGTATTATTTTATGATTTTAAAAGTTTGGTATATGGTACATTTAATTACAGTATTTCATTACCTTAGCTGTAGGTGTTAAAGTTTTACTGAATTGCATTCATTTAATGATTTGTAAAGCTTTGTCATTTTGTATGCTTAATGTGATAGAATAGGTTACTAGCTATATATCATCAGTAGGTACTTGTGTACTAAGTATTTGTGTATGTTAACTTTATTCTATACATTATTACAGGTACATTAATTGTTATTAATACCTGTTCGATTATCTATACAAATTGATTATGCAAACTAGTATCGGTCCCAATTAGTCTGGATAATTGACTCTCTACTGTATCTATCTTTAGTTTTTCCGCTGCCTTGACCGGGTCTCCCTTGAAAAGAGATCTGAATTTCAACAGGAACTCCTGGTTAAATAAATAAAAAAATCTACCCGTAGTTTCATCTTTTGAATAGGGTTGTTGGAATATGTAGACAATTTATTAAGACACTGTACCTGTGCTAGCAATTATAGTCTTGGGAACTTGTGCTGCAGATGGAGACACTAAACCCAAGTGTGGTTCAGAAGTTGGATCTCCAGTGGAAATATATGTTACAGTTTCACATAAAATATAGATTTGTTGCATTTCCAACACAAACTGCACGTCTTCCTGTCAAAAACTATGAACACGTTTCATATTGCAATGTGTACATTATAAAGAACGTTAGAGGATGTGTTCACTGTATTAGAAAGCTATAAGATTGTCTTGGGCCTGGATGACTTTCTAATCAGTTTCATTCTCGTTGGTTATATGATGTTATCTGAGGCCCTCAATTCTATTTCTTACAGCCTTGTAATACACCCCCAGCCAGCTATTATTCTATTATTACATCCTCAAGAATAAAGTATCAAAAGGTAGAAATGTGTGAAAACAATAACTGCAGTCTGAGTTTGGTTTTGTCTTGACAATATTGTGCAATCCATTTAAACACTCGAAAGCTTAGCGAAGCTCCAAGCTCTGATCAGAGCATGATAACCACAAAATGGATCAATAAATGTGTTGTAAAGGTTAAATGATGTTATGTTGTGTGTGGTTATTGTGCCATATGTGTCATGTCAGATGCTACTGACACTCTTTTTTTCTTGTAACATTGCGTTCTATCAATCCAAGCCAAACCAAGGCTTCTGAATGGTGCAGATGCATAGCCAGCTTCACACCTTTTTCCTTTTGAAATGCTGGGAAAGGAACCTCATCACAGTTTGCATGACAACAAAGGACTATGAGAAATCATATAATGTTCTGTAATGATCTGTAATATGCTCTTTCATTCATTCGAACAATTTTTGTTTTCCAGGAATTTACTTAAATCAAAAGGTCCCATCTGATGTGTGGGTTGGGAACAGAATTACAAACTGACCTGCAGCTTGTACAATGTATCATTTTATTAGTAAAAACCTTAACAAGATGACAACAATGATACACAGTTTACAACTCTTGACTTGATTCACTGTTTACATCACAGAAATAAACAGAGCTTCCACCACCTGTTCAGTTTTGCCACCTCCCATAGGTAGTGGTATTTTTGGTGTAAAGTGCCTGAACATTTTTATGGATTCTTTTTGTTATGACCTGGGAAAGTGCTTTGAATTGTTTTGAAATGGCCAACAATTTCTAATGTCTAATTCTAATGTTCTTGCACTTCCCCTTTCCAGTTGCATCAATTGTCAATCAGATTCTGATCTAACAAATACACTGCAGAATGGACATTAAATTAGATTATATCAATCAATCAATCAATCAACCTTTATTTTATATAGCACCTTTCATAGTCAACCACCATCACAAAGTGGTTTACAAGATTCAGTAACAACAAGAAAATCCATAATACTTTAACTACAGAGAAATGCATAATATATGATATACAGTAAAAAACAAAACAAAAAAATTGCATAATGCATTAAATACAGTGGAAAGTGCATAATACATGATAGTACATAATAATGAAATAGTAGCAGCAACACAGAAGCTAATAGCAGATATCAGGCTTAAAGAGCATGGAAAGCAAGAGAGAACAGGTGGGTCTTGAGAGTTGATTTAAAGCAAGCGATGGTGGGAGCATCACGCCCCAAAGGGTTGGTTTTTGGAGTACCGCCATAACTCAGGCAAGCTTGAGGGCAGCAGGAACCGAGCCAAAGTCCAGGGACAGGTTGAGAGTGTGCATAATGGAGGGCGTAAGATCAGAAGCACAGAGATGGGGGGACGGTAGATAACAGCAAGGGTGAGGGATATGGGAGAAGGGAGCTTAAAAAAACAAAAAAACATAACAAGTGCTCTGGCTTTTCTGTTCCGTAACATCATCATGGATCGTTATTGCTGTGTTATCTGTTTGACAATATGGACAATAATCCTTACAGGAGCAGCCATTTTTAAAAGAGCTTTGAAACAGAGTTTTAAGTTATAAGTGTAACAAGTTGTCAGATGTTGGGGGCTTCCGAAAGTGGCGCATCCGTAAAGGCGCCTATAGCCTGGACGTCGCCGGTTCCACAGCCGACCGTAGATGGGAGTTCCCAGGGGGTGGCACACAATTGGCCGAGCATCGCCCTGGGGGGGGGGGGTGTTTAGGTCGGCCAGGGTGTCCTCGGCTCACCGCGCACCAGTGACCCCTGTAGTATGGCCGAGCGCCTGTGGGCTTGTCTGTAAGTTGCCCCAGAGCTGCGTTGTTCTCCGACGCTGTAGCTCTTGGGTGGCTGCATGGTGAGTCCGCAATGTGAAAAAAATGATCGGCTGACGGCACACGCTTCGGAGGACAGCGTGTGTTCATCTTCGCCCTCCCGAGTCAGCACAGGGGTGGTAGGGGTGAGCTGAGCCTAAAAATAATTGGCCATTTCCAAATTGGGAGAAAATAATAAAAATAATTGGCAACGATAAATTATTTTTAAAAAAAAAAAGAAAAAGTTGGCAGATGTTAACAATATATAGTAAAACTACTGGTACGTTATTTATCAGTTGTAGCAACATATAACGCTATATTTTTCTGAACCCCGCTACTTACTCTTTAAATAAATAATGAGAGGGTAATTAATGAATACATCTTTTTAAAAGTTGTTTCAAAGATATGTGCTAACAGATTGTTTTATGAAACATTTACAGCAGCAGGAGTTGGAGTGTTTTGTGTCTTCACTGAGAGGCCTGGAACATGAATGTTTATTGACTGGTCCAGAGAAAGAAGCAAGAATATTTATTTCAATCCAGCTATAAATTTGAAAAGTAAAAATGCTGGACAATTTAATACTATAAAAAGCTATTAAAGATGGAATATGGAATGTTGCCTTCGTGAAAATACTGGTAATAATTACTGGTAATTATACCTGGTAATAATTAATTTCAAGTAGGCCTACTGAAAGCAAAACAAACTTTCAGAATAACTATTAATGATACTGTATTATAATACCAAACAATTGCTTGGACGATTTCAGCCATGAAAATGCGTATACTAGAAATGAATTATTACTTTCTGGCTCTAAAACACGCTTTAATAGTGACTTTCTGAGTATTACTGGATTCACAAGGCACAGGAAATGGCATCAAACATGAGTATTTGGGAGTGGGGTTAGATTTCAAAAGTTTTGAGCTGCTTAGGTTAAAATTCTTAACTCCAACTTTTGTTATATATATTACAAAATAAAGAAGTGGTAAAAGAGAGAGAAAAGAATTGACGGTTTTGGGGGCTTTCCTTCATTTGAAACAATGACATAATGGGGGTAAGCCCCTTCAACACCACTTGTTTTCAAATCGTAAAGCAACAAGCCATAAAAGAAGTGACCTGGGCCAGTCAACAAGTGGCTTAGGACTATCAGCAACGAGAAAAATGATTGAATTGCTTAAAATGTCGATCCCAAAGTCTGAAACGTCAGAAAAAAATGAAATGCACTAATAATCAAATCAAGGCTTAGTACGTTGTGCTAGTGAAAGCTTGTTCTAGGAAGAAAATGTATTGCATATGGATAGGACCTTTTTGATTTGTTATGGTTACATTAATAAAAAAGAAAGATAACAAAAATAAGTAACCAGCTATTTCTCAACATGTTTAATTTACCATACACAAATGCATCTACTACAGTAATAAATGAGAACAGGGCTTAAACAGTACAGTAGCTTGAAGTGGACATTGCACTGTGACACTGTGGAGGCGGAAGCTCTGCTGACTGTTTTGATGAAAAATGGAGTGAATGTCTTGTCAAGTGTGCAGAGCGTATTAAACTAGAGATATGTCATTATTGTCACCTTGTTTGGTGAACACTACGTAATTACAAAAGCAGTTACGGTGGAATTGCAGTCTGATTTTTTTAAGTGATAATGGCATTGCTGTGATAATGGGTGTCCCAAGTCAATTGAATGAGGGAGTTTCATTATTACTGAGGAACACTCCACAGCAATGTCACTGTCACTATTAGAGTACACATTTGAAAGTTCTTTATTTATTTACTTCTGTTTGTTTGAAATGATCAAGTCCACTGTAAAGCGTTAACTTTTTTAGAGCAGGGGTGGAGCGCTCTTGTGCAGCAGTTCACCATTAAGCAGTGTGGTGTTGTTAATTCATGTCATCTTTTCCATTATTGACTTCTAACAGAATGGCTTACCTCCATAGAAAACTATGGGAGAGCAGTGTCCGGGTGTTGTATAATTTCTTTGTATAAGACATAAACCATAAGGTACTGTATTCTTCTGTATTTTGCACACCACAGTAAGTCGCTGTGTTGCTGTGGGACGTTTTAATATTTTTATATCATTTACCTTTTTAAACTTTCAGTTTATATTATAATACAACTGGTCATTAATATATGGCTTGGTTAAATGATACACAATAATGAATGTGTTACCACATGTCCATTCATCCCAAATAACCCCCTCTCTCTTAGCATTATTTATAATGTTACAATGAGCTGCTTAACAATTGTAATTCATGTATATTAATTCCCCTTTGGATGTCAAATATGCTTTCCTTCAAATTAAAATCTACTCTTGGGATTTCATTAGTGTTACTATATTACCTCCAGTGTTAATAAAGGTTTTTTTTGTACTGTTGCTTGTGCTAATTGATATTGTTGTTTAATTTAAATAGCCAATGATTAACAGGCAATTATGCATTAACTACTAAGTAGGAATCACATTAATTAATGGATTAATATGCAATAAAATGTTACAAACCTACCCACTACATTTATTTAGTCCAGCATTATTTCAAAAGGATTTGTCAAAATAAAATCACTGCTATTATAATTACTCAGTTTAAATGCTTGATATGGTAAGAACAGCATTTCCTTCCTAGCCTCTATGAAAGTTGTATTCTAATCACAATGGTGCATTCCTGCATCACTGTACAAAGGACACAAAATGAAATGTCATTGCTTTTTAAAATACATTTCAATAAAACAATGTGTTTTTGCTTTTCCATATATATATATATATATATACATATATATTTATATATGTATATATATTGTAACACAGCAGGGAGGGGGTTTAAATCCTCCCTGCAGAAAACAGGTATGCCTGCACGTTTTGTTAATTGTTTTATTAGTTAATTATGACCTGCACCTGGCTGTTATTGTAAATTAGAGCCAGGTGCAGGATATAAAAGAGAAGCAGTCAGTCTGCTTGAGGCTGCTGTGTGAAGAGCCTGCTTGTGAGTGTGTGCAGGTGTACAAAGAAAAAGGTAGTGTAAACCTGTTTTGTTTTGAATGGTGTTTGTGTTCCAGGTAAACAGCTTAGCTGTCCTGTGTATAGGTAGGTTCCAGTGTGGTGTAGTTAGTGCTCAAAAAGAGCTAGGTGTTTATTTTGTTTGTTTTGTTTTTGTATTTGGTTATTAAAAAAAAATCGCGCAAGAGCACTTTGAAACCTCCAAATCTGTGTCCTGGGTCTATTTTTAAAGGGGCAACAAACCCGAGTGGGTGCGGTTTATTTAGTGTGTGTGAGAATGATCAGTTGGGGATGCCACATTTCTTCTTGTCCTTCTCATGCACACCTGACTGTGTTCACAGTAGCAGCCCATCTGCAGCAGCAGAGCACTCTGGCATTTGCCAGTACCACAAACGGATTTGGCAAGCTCGCCAATGGCATTTGCTGTTTTCAGAAGAAAAACTTTTCTGGCACGAGAGCATGAACATAAGCAGAGAATCTATAACTTGAAATTGACACTTTCAGGCCATGGCAAGGTGGCACAATGACATCTCAAATTCCAGATTTACCATCTCCAACAGCATATGGATGGAAGCAGTAGTTCAGGAATGGTCTCTGAATACATACAATGTTTTCTGCCAGCAAATGTAGCACCCTTAAATTCCAACTGTTTATAAAATAAATGCGGCCATGTGTTTACCAGGTGAGCCCTCGGGGATACCTTTTTTGTTAACATTTGAAGTAACATGCTGTAAATGGAAATCTGTGTCATAACACGTTTTTAACATTATACACAATTTCAAAATCTATGCTTTAAAAAAAACCCAAAAGTCCCAATTAAGCTAATAAAGTGAGTATTAACAGGCCTAGGACCCAAGTTTGGAGTGCTTAACACATTTTACTGATCACAAATTAAAAAAAACATGTTTTTGGTGTACATAAAGAAGAATGTTTGTGTACTTTGTTTGGTTTCTTGTAGTTTCACTTTGGAATTATGTCTTGAATTCTGAAATTATGAATGAAAGGATACAAAGGGCATGAATTCTAATCATATAAACCGGAATAGAAAAAAAAGCGGGAAATAATATGTAACTAAAACAGAAAAAACCCTATAGAATAAAATAATTGTAAAGTGTTGCCAATTGTCCTGCTTGTGCTGTGTGTGCTGGTAAAGGAAGGGATATGTGTGTACCCTTTTAATTTGGTGTGGATTCATATAGACACACAACATTATGGCAAGGGCTGTAATGATTTTTCATACACAGATTTTAAATATCCTCCTCAAGAACTGATTGTGTACCTGTGAAACTGGACGTTCCTAAAAGTTTTTATTAGATTTTTTTTTTTTATTTGAGCTGTCACTTGACACAATTTAGCTCTAAGGGCCTGTGTCTAAAGTTCAGTTAATTAAAATAAAAAACAGTGCATAATGCTTGTTTTGAACAGAACCCAAAATTCTGCCCCTATATATATATATATATATATATATATATATATATATATATATTCACTTTATCCTACATGAAATTCTAAACACCACATGCTGCACTTACTTTGTCATCACACCGAATTCAATTTCATTTTCTTCACTTAAAATTTTGATATGCACGATAAATGTCAATCAATAGGTGTCACTCTGGTACTATGGCTATACAGTATATACTTTGTATGTTAGCAGATGCAAAGATTAGAACTCAGATCTGTTTAGATTGCTGTGACTACTGGGATATCCGTTCACAATCTGTACATGGCTTGATTATATACATATTCAATGCAATTACACTTAGAATGCCTTGGAATGTAATCATTTCTGCTGTCCCTTTTAGGAATCTGCTCACTATTCCAGCATTATCTCCAGATGGCTGCTAAATATGGCTGCCCCCTCACTGGGTTGAGGTCACTGGGTTTTGTTGTTAGCTCAGCAAATCTGCTGCATAAAATTCAAGCTGATAACTAATGTTGATAGTTGAGACCTTTCATTTTTTTCTCTTAAGCTGTTCACTACCTTTATTCATGATAACATATAATGATAATGGATCCACTATTTTATACAAAATGATGGGCCCTATAGGTAAAGTGTTTTCCTTCATATCTTGGTATTTTCATTTCATTTTTCGCTTTTGCAGCACAACCCACAATGAATTATATATTGATGTCATCGTTTGGTTCCTGAAGTTAGTATTTTTCAACTTATTTAACCCATTCATTCGCAATTTTTTTTTTGAACATAATATGATTTTCTTGTTTACATCTAATGAATGATTTATTTCCATTAAAATAAAATATTTTCAAAAATCCACATATAAAACTGCATTTATGAATCAACCCTCAATATATGCATAGCCTATAGCCTGGGTTTACTTGCTTTTAAACTTCAGATTGCAAATGCTAGAGAAATCTAGACCACCTTTGTTAAACCACGAATGACATACCTGGATTTACATGATATGGAATTTAAGCAACACTCGTAATGTACTACTTTAGCATTTCTTGAAAACGGTTTATTTTAAACCCCCTCAAAAATAAAAAATAAAGTACATCACAGATAGTTTCTATGTCACATGATTTTAAGTGACAATAAAGTATGCTTACAAAAAAGTTCAGAAAGTAACAAAGACAGTTATATAGATAATCACTTGGAAATCGAAATGAACAAAATCACAGCAAGCCTAGCATCTGATTTTGATTTTATGATCTTAAAAAATAGTGATGGGGAACTAAAAGGTCAGGTGCAAAAGTCATAGAATACCTTTTCATATAGATGAGAAATGTTTGACAGCTTGAAGTAGTTTAAGCAAACACACAGACAAGTCCCCATTGATAAAATATGACATACTTCAATTAAATTATTAAAGAAAAATATATATAAAATACAATATGTTACTTTAGGTGCATGTATGTATGTGTGTATAATATATATATATATATATATATATATATATATATATATATATATATATATATATATATATATATATATATATACAGTTTATCAAAATGATAGTAATCACTGCTTAAAAATATTGAATATTACATTCTACAGTACTTCATGAACAAAAAAATATCACATGTTTTGCACAATGATTTTCAGTCCTACTGTATGCCTACTTTTTTTTCTTGCTCAGTAAAATGTTTAGATATTGTACAGTGGGTTCTACTCGTTTATATTGTACAGTGGGTTCTACTCATTTATTTTAACTACCAGCATATATATTTATTAGTTTTAATAAATGTTAGTGAAATGCAATTATTTTGTTCCAAAGTGAAAAATGAATATTTTACCTTATTAAACACAAACTCTCTAAATGTCCTATCAGTAGCACGTCCCTGATCGGAAAATAAACTGCAAAACCCAGTCAACCCAGCAATTAGTACAAATTAGCAGACATTTTCAAAAAGTTCTTTGCTCAGAAAATGGCTGCTTTGTAGTTCAAAAATCCCACTTTGGCCTTGGAGTGGGAGTTTTTCCAGCAATTGCTTAAATCTTAAAATAAGTACTGCAATCTTCTGGCACAGACTCACTGTAATGCTTTAAAAACAATTTAGCAACTGTCCTCGCTGTAATTACAGTAACTAATTACCATCCTCAGCAAACAAATAGCTTAACATAATACGCAGGACCCAATCAATTTTGAAGAAATGCAAATTCCAAAAGCAAAAAAGGCCATTTTGGCAAACCTGAAAGGGATACAGGAAAATAATTCACTTTGTTTTATCCGCACATAATTCCCAGGGAATATCATATCATAAATATTTGCATTCAGTTCTTATCAGGACATTTGCATTTGCTTCTTATCAAACTGCAAGCCAGGCTCAGGCAGATAAAGAGTGCAGCTCCACACCATATGTATATTTCTAATGAATCACGTCTCAGGCTGATATCATATTTTGGCTAGAACTTTATCACCAAAATGAAGAGGTCATTTACTCAGAGTTGGCTCATCTTGGAACTGTCTTGAGTTTTTGATGTGATTCATCTGAGATTCAATTCTAAAGCCAGCTAAAGGGGATTATTCCCTCTAACTGTATGGTTTCATATCAATAACACACAGTCGATTACCATACATTGCTAATAATGGTGTCATAATGGTGTCCTTTTTTTGCTACTTGCTCTCAAGGATATTTAATAATAATCTTAAACGTTCAGGGCTTTATTGAACTCCAGTTTCCCACAAATATTTAACATTTTACGACAAAGCATATTTCATAGGTGTCTGATTTGTCAGCTCTGTCTGTTCTACGGGTTCGGTCATAGCCCAGGTATAAAATGCTTTGCTATACTGATATTATTGTACAAATGAAGGTCAAATTAAATAATTGAATTAATTTACTCCAATGATTGTATTAAACCACCCTGCCTATGACCAAGCAAGGAAATGGCAATACCAGTATTTTACTCATTAAAATGTAAATTGTATTAAACTTTCAAACCTTTGTCTACTTTTAATTTACTTTCTTGTAAGTTTTGCCTGATAATTTATGACTGACTGTTTTGATTAAAATGTAATTTGACTGGGCATTCTTTTGATGTTAGATAATTTTACACATAAGAAATGGATAGTGATATGTTCACTCCTTATTTCTAAATATTCTTTGGCAGTTACCTGTTTTTGTGGGCAATTAAATTAAATTAGATGTATCTGCATGCTTTTAAATGCCAACAAACAAGGAATAGCACTATCTCCCTATTTAAAAGAATGGCCAGGGCAAATATGTATTCAGTACAGCACCTATTATCCAAACTAATTGGGACCAGGTGTGTTCAGATAGTCTAATTGTTTGGATAATTACATTTGTCAAATTGTTTATATGACTTTTCCAATCAAAAAACCTGCTAAAATATATTATACACCCCCTTTACCTTTAAATACATAACATACAGTACTGTACTGTATTGTAAAGACCAGAGATTTAGGTCTGAATAACGCAATGGCTAGGCAGAAGAGCGCTGCTCACAACAGGAATACAAGAAGCTGCTCGGATAATCAAGGTTTTACTGTAGATTTTTTAAAACACAACAAACCTAGTAAGAAACTACTCAGAACTTATCTTTCAACTTAGTTGTTTCTTGTTAGTTTTATACAGTCATAGTCTTCTTCTCAGAAATGTGCCTTGGAATTACATTTTAATTAACTAAACAGTGGAAAAAACAAAATACTTTCATCCTTAAACTAAACCAGCTCTACAGGGACATATTTTTCTTTTAGTTTTTTTTTTTAATTTTATTTCAAGAATTTATTCTACAGTATTTCCTTAGCGTCGCTGATGACAACCATTCACTTGAAACTGCCACTCAATCCTAATTGGGACTTGTCTTCTCTGACCTCCAGTTTGGTCTACAGTTCTCACTGGGTTCCACTCATTGTGTTTCCACTCACTGCAGGCCATTCTGAATTTGTTGTTGCTGTCATTTTATTTTCCACAGCTTTGCCTTTATGTCCCCAATCCCTCATTTGATCAAATCCTTTCTGAACATTAATTACTGCAGCCAGTCTGCTGGTAAAGCTCCATGTGCCCCTACATTGGCCTGTCAAGCCTGCTGTGGGTCCAGCATTCAGCAGAGTAACCATTCTAAAGACCAAAGGCTCTGGTTTTTCCTGTCCCTCAGCATGCAGCCACTAACCTCATCTGAAATGATCCAGGAACTTGCCACACAGCCAGGCTAAGTTCAAATCCTGAGCTGCCAGCACTGGGTTGTGAATTAGCAAAAATTCTATATGAAGGGTCAGTGCATTAGTGCTTCTGCGATGGTTTGGAATCCATTCCAACTTTTAAAATTGGTCATTTGCCATTGTATGATATTGCAAATGCGTCATACAGTATATCATAATATTTCTCTCACAATCTCTCTTTTGGGGAAGGTGCAACTGAAATGTGGGTGACCTTTTCTGTCTTTTGTTAAACTATCCTTATCTTTACACTGTTTGTATTACTGTTTTCTTTTTTGTCACTTTTTTAAACTTGTGCCACTACCCTTTTTCAGCACTCCATGTCTTTCTTACAATGCATTGAGGCACAGCTTGTATTGAACATTTTTTTAGCACTTAGTGGACTACCTAATCATAGTGTATGTCGTTTCAGAATGAATGATTCCTTTAATGTATGAGTGTTTGAATGGAATGGTTAAAGATGGTTCAATGGTTCAATTAAAATCAATCTGTTTGTAGCCCAGTTTGCCAACTGCCACTACTGTGCATACCCTTTTCAACTATTTTTGAAATAAATGTCTATCTGCATAATTTCCATTGTGAGCTACAGTGTGTGCTATTTGCTTCCATTTCACTGAGTTGTATTGTTGGAGCAGAGATGAACTGGGACAGTTAAATACTTTCACATTCTGGTTTTGGAATATTTTAAAACCCAAGAATGTATCATTTTATCTTGGTGAATTTTACCTCAGTACATTGTATTTAATTTATACTGTTTGTGTTCCTGAACATTGTAGAGCGAATGAGAATAAATGAGGTTAATCCTGCTTTATAGATTTTTCCATATGGAAGTATCTAAACCTGAACTTGAGCCAAAACCAAATTCTGACTAGAGCAGGTTTAATGATATCATTTAGACCTGGGCTTGGGAGGCCTCTGAGGACATGAACTGAGGACCAATGTGTTATAATAATATTCATATGTGGTGTATTAGACTGTCAGGACAGATATGTACTGTTCTTAAAAATCACCTCTGGTTGTTACTAACTGGAATCCGTCTGGTATGGTCTTCAGTATGTTTGATAAGAACATCAATTTAGTATTTAACATTGAAAATATACAGCCACACTTTATGATCTGTGCTATTTCAATGTTGCATGTCACAAGAGCCCAGACATGGGTGGACATGCCAAAAAAACAGTTCAATAATCAATTAGAGATTATTCTTAAACACATACAGTATATACTACAGCAAATTGTGTTTAATGTCACCGTAGAATGCTGTGTCTTTTAATTGAAAAATACAGTCAAATTAATCCACCCATGTGTAGGTTTATGATAATAACCAGAACTGCTGAAAAACAAGCCTATATTTGTGTCGTATTACTCAGACTAACAGACTAACATTCCGTTATCACAACGATAATGAAGGACACAGAAGAAAATGTTTATGGTGGGAAATGGCATGTGATGGAAGACAGGAGCAGGGGTGGAGTCTTTTTGATTAAGTGATTGTAGCCATTCTGTGAAATGCCTTCTTCAATCCCACCGATAACATCGTCTTTAGCGGTATCTCTTTTCTTGAACTTATTTTAAGCACTCTCTCTTCATTACATACGGTCCTCCTCCTTTGGCATCTACTTTCATTACGGGAGTTATCTCATGCATCCTTCCTTTCTGTCACTCTGTTTATGTGTGGCAGGGATTTGCAGATTAGCTGTTCCCACATACTCTTAACACTGACATATAATGAAGAATTGCACATAGTAGCCAGTACTAGAAAGTTAAAATGTATGAATATGTATTATATTATTTAATTATACCAGTATATATAATATATGTTTATATAACATGTGCATCATTTTTCATATATTTCCACAACACACAGCTCAAAGAACCCAAGGTGACCAAATTATTTTGTGTAGTTGTTGTGTGATTGGGTGGCTGTAGCTGTCATTTATATATATATATATATATATATATATATATATATATATATATATATATATATATAAACCTGTTCCTTTCACACATTGGTTTGGTGTCTTTTTTAATCTACAATCACCATGTGTCTTCACTAAAAACCATAATTGCATCATTCAACAATCAGGTTAAGTGAGGGGCTAAAGAAATTAACAGAATTTTTTTATTATTAAAAATGTCCCAGTTGTTTTAATAACCCATCTTCGACCTGTGATCTAATCTGTACGAACAGTGCAAGTAATTACAGTTCAAATTAATTACTGGTTCTGCTGATATTCTAATAACAGCTTTGAATTAGTAGCAGGAAGTTGATATTTTGTCATCCATGTTTTATCTCCAGCGGCTCTGTGTGATTGTCTCCACTTACAGATTATTAATGTAGGCAGGAAGAGAACAGGAAATGGCAGATAAAGAAGGGGAACTTCTCTCTACACATCTCTTGACCGTAATGCTCCTGACAGTTTTTTTGTTGTCTTTCTTTACCACATATACCTTTATCAATGCAAAATAGGATTGGCTGCTGCAAATTTACAGCTGTTGGTTATCAGTGGCGCTCCCCAAAATACATTTTTTACAATAGTTTTGAAAACATAAATCTTGTATGCCCATTTCCATTATTTCTTTACATGTTCCCTATGTTCACAAAAAGGCCTTTTTAATTTGTGTTTTGCTTCTTGTATTATAAGTAAGCAATAACACACAAGGAAGCATGGGTTGTGAGGTAGTTTTGGTGTATGGAACTGTGATTGTCCTGATTGAAATGAAATGAGATCCAATAATTGATTGCATTTTTAAAGCCTATGGGATAGGAATGTCAGAAGCCAATCGTTGTGCAGGAAAGAAATATACAGTACTGTGCAAAAGTTTTAGGCAGGTGTGAAAAAATGCTGTAAAGTAAGAATGCTTTCAAAAATAGACATGTTAATAGATTATATTTATCAATTAATTAAATGCAAAGTGAGTGAACAGAAGAAAAATCTAAATCAAATCCATATTTGGTGTGACAACCCTTTGCCTTCAAAACAGCATCAATTCTTATAGGTACACTTGCACAAAGTCAGGGATTTTGTAGGCATATAGTCAGGTGTATGATTAAACAATTATACCAAACAGGTGCTAATGATCATCAATTCAATATGTAGGTTGAAACACAATCATTAACTGAAACAGAAACAGCTGTGTAGGAGGAATAAAACTGGGTGAGGAACAGCCAAACTCAGCTAACATGGAGAGGTTGCTGAAGACAGTTTACTGTCAAAAGTCATACACCATGGCAAGACTGAGCACAGCAACAAGACACAAGGTAGTTATACTGCATCAGCAAGGTCTCTCCCAGGCAGAAATTTCAAGGCAGACAGGGGTTTCCAGATGTGCTGTCCAAGCTCTTTTGAAGAAGCACAAAGAAACGGGCAACGCTTGAGGACCGTAGACGCAGTGGTTGGCCAAGGAAACTTACTGCAGCAGATGAAAGACACATCATGCTTACTTCCCTTCGCAATCGGAAGATGTCCAGCAGTGCCATTAGCTCAGAACTGGCAGAAAACAGTGGGACCTTGGTACACCCATCTACTGTCCGGAGAAGTCTGGTCAGAAGTGGCCTTCATGGAAGACTTGCGCCAAAAGCCATACCTCTGACGTGGAAACAAGGCCAAGCGACTCAACTATGCACGAAAACACAGGAACTGGGGTGCAGAAAAATGGCAGCAGGTGCTCTGGACTGATGAGTCAAAATTTGAAATATTTGGCTGTAGCAGAAGGCAGTTTGTTCGCCAAAGGGCTGGAGAGCGTTCCTTGCAAGTTTGGGGCTGCATTTCTGCAAATGGAGTTGGGGATTTGGTCAGAATTAATGGTCTCCTCAATGCTGAGAAGTACAGGCAGATACTTATCCATCATGCAATACCATCAGGGAGGCATCTGATTGGCCCCACATTTATTCTGCAGCATGACAACGACCCCAAACATACAGCGAAAGTCATTAAGAACTATCTTCAGCGTAAAGAAGAACAAGGAGTCCTGGAAGTGATGGTATGGCCCCCACAGAGCCCTGATCTCAACATCATCGACTCTGTCTGGGATTACATGAAGAGAGAGAAGCAACTGAGGCTGCCTAAATCCACAGAAGAACTGTGGTTAGTTCTCCAAGATGTTTGGGCCAACCTACCTGCCGAGTTCCTTCAAAAACTGTGTGCAAGTGTACCTAGAAGAATTGATGCTTGATGCTGTTTTGAAGGCAAAGGGTGGTCACACCAAATATGGATTTGATTTAGATTTTTCTTCTGTTCACTCACTTTGCATTTAGTTAATTGATAAATATAATCTATTAACATGTCTATTTTTGAAAGCATTCTTACTTTATAGCATTTTTTCACACCTGCCTAAAACTTTTGCACAGTACTGTATATACCAGAATGTTAAGATGGCGTAAGCCAGTAGGGCCATGTATAAATCACTGAGTGCTTTCAAGGTATGTGTACCTACAGCTTAAAACTACCTTTAGGCAGTGCAATCAAATTGTGAAAAATAAATAATACATATGTATACTGGTATGTGATCTTAAGGAAATACATTTAGAAGAAGCTTCAGCATTTTATCTTATTTTGTAATTGATAAGAATATACAGTAATCACGTTTAATGCTCATGTAATTGATTTTGAATTGTGTACTACATTGCAACTGGGCTTTGGAAGCAAATTGAATAAATGCTCGGTGCATCTAAACTTTGAATAGCACCTAACAATGTTAATATTTCAAATGTCCAGCTGAGGGACTGAATAGCACTTTTGCAATCTGACTGTGACTTTTAGGTCTGGGGTCAAATTGTGACTAATCGTCAGTGTGTGCTCGAGGTTATTTAGAACACTTTTATTTAAATCTTCTGTATTGTATCATAACAATCTTCTGGATTTGTTTAAAACCGATCTACTGTTACTGAAAGTTACTGAAAAAGACAGCCCTACAAACATATGCCACAGCGGATTTGCTTGTTTCCTCCTGATCATCAGCCACTCATCCAAACAAACAGATAGCTTCAGTTCTTTCTCAATACCGACCAAATCCCAACTGCTGTACTCTACAAATGCAAATAATTTGATACAAGACATTTCACTGCTAGAGTCAAACAAACAACATCCATTGAGAGCATGAACTGTCAAGTGCATTACACACCTGAGGCATGTGTTGTTGATTTGTCTCATAGTAAATACTCTAGAAACATACGTAGTAGCATCTGTTGCATAAAAATATTATATTTCAATACTGCCGTCCATTTTGCAATTTAGACTTTAAGGTTAGGATTAAAGTCTCTAAACAACAGGCTGCAGTCCTGAAATAATAATACACAGTTCCAAAGAATAAACACAGTAGAACACAATTCCAGAGTGAGTGCTAAAGTGCTCGTGGTGAAATACAATTTAGTTGTGCACAGTTGTGAAGTGTTGTCCGGGTTTAGTGCTGGCTTTTAGTGACAGCTCTGGATCGTGTTAGCCGTCTAATAAGAACAAACAAGTAGATTTTAGACATGACAATAACAAACAAAACACTCACAGTAACTCATAGTACTCCTTTCTCAGTTCAGCTTAACCATAACAAAAAGGAACAGATCACCTAGCCACATCCCCTTTTGTATCGTCAGTCACGCCCCCTTGGTTAGCGAGTGCAACCGTTTCTTCTCCAATCTGCGGTTGCCACATCGCTTTCCCTCTGGAGCGATGACTTGGTGTACCGTAGCACCGCCTCGTTTCTAGATGGCCGACTTCCACCCAACCCTTGGAATGAATTGTCTGACCATCCAGTCCGGGGCACTCTGTTCCCTTTACACTGCAACCTCACAGGTTGAGAGGGAGATTTATAACCAAGATTCATTCTTTCTTTGTCACAGTCATACATTACTGAACACCAATATTACACATTAAGCAAAAGAATCATGAATGTACTGGAGCAATAATTTGGCATCTAAAGTAGTGAAGGCCTGGAATCTTAAAATCATTCTTGTATTGCAACATCAAGATTGATGATTAAAACTGGTTACCATTTTCTGATAACCTTGCTCTTCTCTGTAATATGGGTGACATATTCAGAAGTGTCTGTTCATTGTGGATGGAGTAGTATACATATTTTGTATTCTGAACCAGGTTAAAGAAACCAGAGATTTGAGTTCCTTTCATGTTTGGACCAATTTTGTTGTGAGTCCTTTCTGTTGTGAGCTGTTGAGGTGTACTATATTAATGGCCATGGGTGAAATCTTGTTGTTTAAAGGCAACATTTTTCTCACCTATCCAAGGCTTAATAGGTGACTGTACTACCGACAGATGCTGTGACTGCTGAAGAAAAACAAATCAACATGTAAAAGAGAAAAGTATAGTAGAGTACTCCTTAGCCTGGGATATTTTTTTTTCTATTATCCACAATTCAAACTTTTCCAAACTGCTAATTTACTGTTGGAGACTACCAGGATTGTAGCTTCCTTTTTCTGTTAACGGAACATTACTGTCATCACTAGGAATGATGAAATGACTCGACTTTCACACTGGAGAAGTGGCTTCTGGTAGCATGATTATATTTGATTTTCAGAGGGGCCAGACTAATTGTCATCAAAATTGTCACACAGTCTGGTCAATTGGAGTGTCAAGCATTGAAACATGATGTTCTTCTACTTGGATTCTTTTTAAACAATCCTGAACATGACCATTTTACATTTATTATAGCAACATTAAGAATAACAATTTCCACAGCTGGGTAGAAAAGGATTGGCCTCTAAAGTTTATCGTATTTTCCTAGATCAAACCCTTGACCCCTTAATGAAAGTGAAACATCAATGGGAATCAGAATTGGAAACAGAAATCTCCCTGAAAGAATGGGACTCCTGTTTAGAAAATCTGAATACAGCCTACCGAGAAATAGGGAATAGGTTAATACAAGCTAAGATACTACACAGATGGCACTGAACCCTGAAAAAGCTACATAGGCTTAATATTTCTCCAAATGATAAATGCTGGAGATGTAATGGGGATGTAGGGTCAATTACGCACATCACATGGACATGTCCTGTTTTGACTAACTGGTGGCAACTTATTTCGCAGATCATGTTTGAAGTTGTAGGAAAGCAGTTTCCTCTTTCTCCAAAGCTTATCATGTTGGGGTCAACAGCTGATTTGTCTAAGCTAACACATTTTCAAATAAGGTGGATCATTTTGGCAATTACCACAGCTAAACGTATACTTCTGAGACGTTGGAAGAGTGATTCAACACCTACACTTCAGGATTGGGCTATAGATATGTCCCAACTTTCCAGTTTTGAAAAATTAACTCTTTGTTAAATAAAATACCCACATTTGAATATGTTTGGATCCCTTTCTTACATTGGGCATCCAAAACACATTAAGTATACTAAAGGACCCTTCTTTGATATAGTACTAGGGGTCAGGGCTGATCTTTGTCATGTACCCAGCTCTCTTGTTGTGGAGTTTTCTACCCTCCTATATAACCGCTTATTGTACTTCCTCTTTTATGATGTGTTTTTTTTTTACTATTATTCTTTATGTATTTATTTAATTATCAGTTTCTGTAATTGTTTGTGTCCTTGTAGTGTGTGTTTTATTTCTTTTCCTATGTTGATCTGGATTTTGTGTGCGATTATTGTTATAAAAAATCATCTGGAAAATCAATAAACAATGATCTAGGTATGCCACCTTTAATAAAACATACAATATTTTTAAATGTACTCTTGTTAAAGTGCATCATGGTTTTGTTTGAAATTATTTCTGATTTTAAGTAAGCCTACCAACATGCGTGGAATGTGCTAGTCCTCCCTCACACTGCTAAGTTCGGGACGTAGGCCATACTTGCGATATAGCAAGAGTAGCAATATAACAAGTCATCAAAATCCAATTAGCAACAAAAACTGCAAAAATTTGCTCAACAATTTTAGTTCAACAATGACCCAAATGTGTTCTGTTCAGTAAACCAAATGGTGTCAAACATTAAAGCAGTTATTTTCTGCATTTTTATTGGTTACCAGTTTCCTCAATTGAGAAAAAAAACTTAAAACACTATATACCCACCATCAGAAATTCCTGCACACACAATTAAGGGGTTAATTACTAACCATGCCTTACAAACTTACTTGCTTTGTGACTGAATCTGAAGGTCTTCAAAAGGAATGCATGCAAATATATTATATTTTATTTATTTTACTTTTTACTTATTTATTCCTATTTCATGATGTATTTACTTTTTTATAGTTTTAATATTTGAAAAAAAATATGATCTGTATGTTTGGTTTCTAATTTAACCCAATGATATGACAGCTTTCACTACATCTTATAGAATTGTGGGACCAACTATTACGAGTTCCATAGCAAGGTGTTTTTAGTGGTCTCTTGTTTTTGAACAGTATTCAGTTGAGGGATAGCTTAGATACGACTTGCAGGGATCTTCAGATACCCCCAGAGGCCATAGACTTAATGGAAATGTATTCATCCTCAGCTTATTTAACAATAGCTTCTCTTTGCTGTTTGGTCAACAGTACACTCCGGTGGCCAATTAAAAATACTAATAGATGCTAATCTTGAATTTCCCATCCATAAAAGTTTTCCAGCACTATGCGATAGTAAATGGGTAGAAAAGTACAGCATAGTAAAATCATAGTGAGCGCATAGAAAAAACAATTGTAAACTTGGTAAACTGCAAAAATTACTGTGCAAATTTACTGTTGTAAACTTGTACAAAGGGAGCTATTTACTTGAATGCTATACTATGTGTGAAAACTATTGCCGTTAATTAAAAAGCACAGCTGGTTAATATTCCTATATAACTAATTAATTTGTCAGCTGTCAATCTCATGTACACTGAAATAGCCATACAGAGCAGAGACAGCAGGTTGGATGAAATCATTAGCATCCAAACCCCAAGAGGCACATAATGATGAGGGTACACTGAGAGTTAACAATTCACATTAAAATAAAATGCATTCCTAAATTAATTAAGCTCTCATTTATAAACATTCAAGACTTTCCCTCATTTAGAAACTGACCTAACAAAAGCGTATTAATGTTTTATGTTAGAGGCATAACATATTTAAATGTCATTAACACATTAGCAGCAAGATAAACATATTCAAACATTCTATTAGCTGTTGTGGATGGCTTTGCTAAAAGATTCATTACTGACCCTGTTTTAAACCAAACATTAATTTAAAAATATCATATTTCCATTTCCATTTTCACATCCATAATTAATTTTGAAATAGAGTAAACTAATATTCAGAAGAAAAAAAAAAGATTACTTTAATGAAACAACCCTTTCAGGGCTTTATTTAACAAAAAATTAAAAATTAAAATTAAAATTAAAAGTACTCTACATGCTTCCTAGAGAAAGCAAGAATGCATCATATTATTTAAACCTTAACTTCTCCCGCTTGGTTGGCTGTAGTCCTTGAAACACTGCTGCTAATAATCACATATATGAAGCAGCTGTATATTAATCATATGACTGTTCTCTTCATAAAGTGAGGCCACAAGATCCCCCACCATCTCTAAGGTGCAAAGCATAATAGCTAACGTTAAATGTTAACCCCACAACCCATGCTAACTGCTGAAGAAAATGAATGTTCAAAGGGGTAGATTTTAGTATCTCTGTCCTGGAACTTATGGTTCAGAGAAAAATCCTGGAACTGTTATCATTTCGATTGGATTTCTGACCCTCCAATCTAAAACATAGACCATGTGTCCACTTTGTCATGATGTACATTTTTGGTCCATTTACTAAATACAGGTCAAGGTTTGTTGACGAAATGTTTGCTTGTTTTTTTCTGTTCTCCATACTTATTCTATTGCGAAGTTCCCAACATCCTCTGATTATATATTTCTGTCACCCCAACCTCTTAGATAATGGGATATATGAAAAAATAAAATGGTTTATTGTGTAAAATGTAAACTCATGCGCATTGTATAAATGCACCACGCATGTCAAACAGGTGGCATACAGTGTGTTGCCAGCCAAAACATCTAACATTATTACATTTTCATATTAAAAACTCAAATATAAAAAACTGAAATGTCATAAAGACTGATTTCTAAAATTAAATAGTATTTTACATGTTAATAATGAATTAATAATATTAATTGCAGAGTATCTGTAAAAGTGCAGCAAAAAACAACAACGGAACAAACTGATGCTTCGGCATATACAAATAATATCGAGTCTGATTCAGGTTTAGCTTTTTCAAGTTAAATAAAATACTCAAGTGGTACTTTTAATCAACCGAATAGGAGACACAATGGCTAATGCAAGTCAAGGGCCATTCCATGTAACTTTAACCTATTTAACCACACTGAATTATAAAAAAAAAAAAGGTGAAATAGTTTAACAAATAAAAACCCAAGCTTTTCTTTTTCCCCCTCTAATTAGATTGTAATAGTGAACATACATGATAGCACTAAAGGGATTTTACTTTTGAAATATATATTAGCACAGCAATATTGAGCCATTCAAAGCCCATTGAAAAAAAAACACCACCAGGGGCCATGGGTAAATGTGAAAGGAGAGTAATTAACAACCACATCTATTATAAAGATCTTTTTATATAATTGGACATTGAATAATAGAGCATTGTGTTGACAAAAGGCACGATAATTTGAAATGTAAATTAAGATATTATATTACATTTTTCTATTACTAAAGATACACATTATTAATGCATTAAGATGCAAATGTTTTGTTAACAAGGTACATTTTTTTACAGAAATGTAATAGTTTGATGTTTTTAAGGTGAGATAGAGATGTAATTTATCAAACAAATGATTAAATATTGTGGTGTTGGTGCTCTTATTTTTTCCTGCACCATTTAAATCAATTGAATAAACCCCAATATGTTTCTGACGTCCCCAGATCTCCTAAATAATGTATTTCTGTCACAATCAAAAATAATAACCTTTATTTAGTAAAATGTATAATACCGTACAGATGATTTTGTTTTTTAAGGTAAGGTAGATGTTTTTATGTAATTTATCAAACAAATGAAGAAAGAAATGTAGTAATAATATCTCTATCTTTTCTGAAGGACAAATCCCCTTTTATAGATAAAACCTTCATTACATGCATTTTTCTTTTTTTAACAGCATGAGCATTTTCTCAGATTATAATATGCAATACATTTAACAACAACTAAGATCACAGTGCTATCACTTTAGTTTGCTGGCTCCCATTAAGGAGTGAACATGGGTATTCCAGCCATTGCAAACATTTTTCTTGGCAAATGTGCAACGTGTTTTTTGCAGTTTACCTTGCTTTACACGTGCTTATATTTTGTATTTATTGTGCATCAATGTGATTTTTATTACACCTTACCATACTTGTGAGGGTGCTTGCTTTCACTATGTCACCAGAACATACAGGTAGTGGACAAAAAAATGGAAACACCAATGTAAAGTCACTTAATAGGGCTTTGGGCCACTATGGTATCCCGCTCTGTGGAGTTCTCGGCGGACCGTTTTTGATGAAACTGGCTGCTCGTGCCCCAGGTTGAAATTTGCAGTCAATTGATCTGCAGTTGCTCGCCTGTTTTGCCTTGCACTTCGAATTAATGCACGGATATCATGATCCTGGTGTATGCGCTTCCGCCCACTGTTGCCCTTTGCTGATGATGTCTTTCCCTCGGAGTTCCATGCTGACATCACCTAAGACACCATTGCTCATGACACATCAGCAAGTTGAGCTGTCTTGGTCACTGAAGCTCCTACCAAATGCGCTCCAACAATCACCCCTCTTTCAAAGTTACTGAGGTCTCCTCTTACAGCCATGCTAGCCATAATTATAGGCAACCAGGCCTGTCCAGCATTTTTAAACATGACCCTAAGCATGCTGGGATGTTATTTGCTTAATTAACGCATGAGCCACACCTGTGTGGAAGCCCTTGCTTTCAATATACTTGGTGTCCCTCATTTAGCCAGGTGTTTCCATTGTTTTGTCC
The DNA here is from genome assembly GCA_030684275.1 of Acipenser oxyrinchus oxyrinchus. NCBI lineage: Eukaryota > Metazoa > Chordata > Actinopteri > Acipenseriformes > Acipenseridae > Acipenser > Acipenser oxyrinchus. The sequence goes on from CM060250.1 coordinate 63,440,069, forward strand.
ACTACCTGTACATCAGTAAAGCTAAAGGGATAAATATTATAGCTTTGTGTGAGTAGGTTTTCTAACAATAATATAAAATATTTGTATGTAAAGTATTTCATTGAAGGAGAATTAATTTGCTCTAGCTCTGCTAAATGCATTTTCTATGTGCTCAGCATTGTTTATTTTTGGTTGATCGCATGCGTAGATCCTCTGTTATGTGATTTAATTCTAGAGTACCAAAAGATAAAGTATGCTCCATTTGGTATAAATTACAAGGCTAATATTCCTGTTATGAATTAAATAGCAGTTCCTAATACGACTTAGTAGATGATCCAGAAAGAAAAGATTTTTACGCTGGGCTGAATCATCATTAGCACAGTACAGTATTACATATAGTCTAATATGAAACAATTAGTCCAACCCTTTCCCTGAAAACATGCAAGGCCACTGTATTAGGACCTGTCTACCCAACTGGATTTAATATCGCCCTGGTGAGGGGCATGCTCTCCAGGAAAGCCAAATGAATGCTGTAGTATCGGATTAAATCCATCCAACAATGCTGCACTTGAAATCTGGTGATGAATGGTTTGAGGAGCATGACAGAGACTTCAGGCATTTTTCATGGCCACCACAGTCTATAGATTTCAATCAAATTGAGCATATGTGGGATAAAATGAACAACGCATTTGTCATCACAATCCTCTGCATACCTCTCTGTACCAATTGTGTGACATGTTAACGATTAACATCTCTTGAGACACTTTCCTGCACCTTGTGGAGTCTATGCCACACACAGGTTCTAATAAAGTCTCCAGTGAATGTATAACTGCCGTTCATTATGTTTGGTACACACCATAATGTCTGGTATATACAGTTTATAGTGTATAATGTTCTTTGTATAACAAGTGTTTAACAAATCACAGCAGAGCAAATGAGGAGTTGTACAATGGTCCTCCTTACATGCACCACAAAATATTGTCTACATTAATCTTAGTATACATTTATCCAAGGCGACTTACAGAGACTAGGGTGTGTGAACTATGCATCAGCTGCAGAGTCACTTACAACTACGTCTCACCGGAAAGACGGAGCACAAGGAGGTTAAGTGACTTGCTCAGGGTCACACAATGAGTCAGTGGCTGAGGTGGGATTTGAACCGGGGACCTCTTGGTTACAAGCCCGTTTCTTTAACCATTGGACCACTGATGTTAATGGTTAATAATGCATGCGTTTCCTATAGAAACGCATGCATTATTAACCATTAACATCATCCTTATCATGACTAAGTAATACTAAAAAATAAACATATTGATAAAATTAAACAAACTCAACATGACATTTTTTGTCAGTGTCGTTGTAGTTCAAGTCATATCACAAAATAGCTTGACAAAAGAAACTTCTGGTCAGATGTTTATCTGATTAAAAGCTTCTTTTTCATTGTTCAGAGTGAGATACGCACAGTTACATGCAGAACAGCAGCGAGAGCGATGAGAGACAGTACAATACACAAACACGGGGAGAACATGCAAACTCCATACACACAGTACCCTAGGTCGGATTCGAACCTAGGACCCTGGCGCTGTGAGGCAGCAGCGCTAACCACTATGCCACCGTGCCACCCTTGTAGAGAATACAATTTTTATGAAATAAATACATTGAAATTCAAAACTTTTTTTTTTCAAGAATATAAAGATTTAAATTTACAGGTGTCACTCATATTGTTAGCAAATTAAAATAGCATGTCTTTCATTTTATAATTTGAATTTAATTATTCGCCAAAGAAATCCCTGGAAGCCAATAAAACCCAGCAGAAGGCTGGTAAACATTACTGCATTGCATATTGATATCTTTTCTTGAATCCACCTGATTGCCACACAGCAAAGAAGCAGGAAACATCAAATGGCAGAAGCATCAGAATAAGTTGCTCCCATCCCCCTCCAGTTCCATACGAATCCTATCAACATCACTGCAGTGCAGACAATGTTCTTTTTCTGGATCAAGTGTAGATGCATTAAGAATATTGTGGGTATGAACCCAAACTGATGGGTGCCCCCAGCTGTATAAGCCTGTGTGAAATGCAGCAGAGCCCTCCACACCTCTGAGTGAAATATAGCAATTGAATGAACCTCTAAAACTGTGCACCGCTGAGCTGGAACAAACGTTTTTCTACTTTTTTTCCAGCTTCTTAATTCCACCAGAAAAAAAAGGTTATTGCAGGTAATGCAGCCCCTGGATTTAAATACATCATTGGCGGTTGAGTGCTGAGCTTCTGCAGCAGTCAGGCATGGGATCTGGGTCCAGTTTGTACTTTGTCCAGACTCTGTGCTTGTGAGAAGTTGTTTCCAGGTCTGGAATGCACACTAATAAGAAAAATAATACTGTTAATTTTTTTTGTTAATACTGTTAATTAATTTTAATAATAATTCAAATATGTACATGTTATGTATTTCTTTTTTAACATTTGTGCAGTGTGAAGTGGCTGCAGTAGGCAAAAGGGGCTCATGGAGGAATAATAATGGCTGCATTGAAACCACTATTGTTTAAAAGCAGATAAAATGTAAACTCTTCAGATATACAACTGAAAACGTTTATTAAAAAAAACCAAGATGATCCCTCACAACTGGGATTGGATTTAAATATGACACCAGCAGTGAAGGCCAGTGCACTGAACAAGGTCATTTTTACAACTCCTCGTCCAGGCCTTTGCGATTTCTGGTTTACTTTCCTTTATGAGACGGGAAGAACTAGTTGTTCACTTCTGGACGGAGGGAGGGGGGGGGGGAGAAAATTGTAGATTTATCGGCCACCAACCGTCTAGCTGGCAGCTGTTCAGTAGCAGACACTGGCAGGCAGTACAACACAGCAGGGGCTGCTTTTGAGGGAAGCAATAATCTCTTAGGTGGGTTAGCAAAGCACAGAGGAGTGAGAACAGCAAACAAACCTAAAATAGAAATCTTTCAGGACTTTACAGGGAAATGATTTACAGAATACCCTTATAAAAAAAGATTCATACAAGTCCTGCCATATATTTAACCCCTCTGCCCATCACTTATTATTCTTATGTGACCGTAATGTTACATATGTCCAGGTATTTAATAAAAGTTGCCAGGACTTTAAGTACAGTATCAAGAAAGAAAGTGCCTCTTATACTGGGGTTAAAAAAAGAGATGGGTGCAATTGTATTTAATGCAGGTATGGTTATTCAGTGGGCTGTACATTTGTGTAGAGTATACACTGTACTGCATAGATGCATGTATAGGGTACCCCCCACACACCTTCACGAAGCATGTAACTTTATGTGAGGCACAAATAACACATACATTTTTTTTTTTTCTCTAACCAAGCTTTAAACCACCACGTTTAAGGGAAAGCCCTGCAGTTAGAATAATAAATTAGAAATGATAAGCAACTCTGTGGTTTTATACGTGATGAAACCTAATTAAAAACATTTAATAAGTAGTTCCAAGGCCTATAGCCAACAAACTTGTCAGTTTTGAATTGTTTCATTGTTTATGGCATTCAAGCTCGCCAATGTTGCCTTTTATGATTTAATCATACATAATCTGGGTCAGGCCGTTTTGACTTTAGATCAGCATTTATTTATATTTTCTGATTCATGTTTTCCCCTTCTAGCAATAAAAAGAACCAAGGTAAAGAAAGGGAAAGACAATATTCAGAACACCCACTGAATTCTAGTGATGTATCCTAGAATTTAAAAAAAATAGCAAATATATTAAATGATTACTTTTCACAAGTTTTTACAAAGAACGATACAGACAACATACCTCACATGTCGATCTGTTCCTATCCAGTTTTAAATAACTTTAGAATAACAGGGGCAGAAGTATAGGAGCTCTTAAAATAAACAAATCCCCTGGGTCGGATGAGATCCTCCCAATAGTACTCAAAGAAAATGAAAGAAGTTATTTACAAACCGGTAACTAAGATCATGCTACAGTCTCTTGAGACAGGGGTTGACAGATTGGAGATTTGCAAACGTAATACTGATCCACAAAACTGAACCAGGTAACTACAGACCAATAAGCCTGGCTTCTATTATATGTAAACTTATGGAAACTATAATAAGATCCAAAATGGAAAATTACCTACAGGTATATGGTAACAGTATCCTGGGAGACAGTCAGTATGGTTTTAGGAAAGGGAGATTGTGTCTAACTAACCTGCTTAATTTTTTTGAGTATGCAACATTGACAATGGATCACTGCAAAGCATATGACATGGTTTATTTAGATTTCCAGAAAGCTTTTTACAAAGTCCCGCCTCAAACTGAACTCAGTAGGGATTCAAGGAAATGCATGTACATGGATTAGGGAGTGGTTAACATGTAGAAAACAGAAAGTACTGATTAGAGGAGAAACCTCAAAATGGAAGCGAGGTAACCAGTGGTGTACCACAGGTATCAGTATTAGGTCTGCTCTTCCTAATCTACATTAACGACTTAGATTCTGGTATAGTAGGCAAACTTGTTAAATTTGCAGACGGCACAAAAATAAGAGGAGTGGCAAACACCGTTGCAGCGGCAAAGGTCATTCAAAATGATCTAGACAGCATTCAGAACTGGGCAGACACATGGCAATGACATTTAATATAAAAAAGTAAGGAACTGCGCAAGGCAATAAAAATGTCCATTATAAATACCGTATGGGAGACACTGAAATTGAAGAAGGAATCTATGAAAAAGATCTAGGATTTAAGTTGACTCAGAAATGTCTTCATCTAGACAATGTGGGGAGGCTATAAAAAATACCAACAAAATGCTTGGATATATAGTAATAAATGTTGCATTTAAATCAAGGATAATCAAGTAATGTTAAAACTTTACAATCCATTAGTAAGACCTCATCTAGAATATTGTGTTCAGTTCTGGTAACCTCGTTACAAACAGGATATTGCTGATCTAGAAAAAGTGCAAAGGAGAGCGACCAGAATTATTCCTGGTTTAAAAGGCATGTCATATGCAGACAGGCTAAAATAATTGAATCTATTCAGTCTTGAACAAAGAAGACTACGCGGTGATCTGATTCAAGCATTCAGGGGACTTTTTCGACAAATGGAGATTAGATAAAGGGGCATTCAGAACAGAAAATAGGAGGCACTTTTTTACACTGAGAATTGTGGGAGTCTGGAACCAACTCCCCAACAATGTTATTGAAGCTGACACCCTTGGATCCTTCAAAAAGCTGCTTGATGAGATTCTGGGATCAATAAGCTTCTAACAACCAAAGGAGCAAGATGGGCCGAATGGCCTCCCCTCGTTTGTAACCTTTCTTATGTTCTTATGTTCTTTCCATGCCAGTATTTACAAGGTTTAGGCATACATTTCACAATGATCATCATCAAAAATGAGACTTTGTGTGGAAGATTTTACTTTCAGCCACCATTCTGCCTTTGGGACCTGCTCTATTCTTTTCATCAGCTGCCATTTTCAGCAGCATGCAGTAATTTCATGGCTCATTGCAAGCGCTGAAAACCTTTGAAACTGCAAATGTTAACTTTACCTGGCCTGCAGCCATTTAGGAAGAGATTAATTTAGCAAACAGAAGTGAGCCACTTTCTCCTCCTAGCCAGTGCATAATTTCCAGTTCTATCTATATTTATGTTAGAGTGAGCAGCGTAATGACAATTTCTGTAATTGCAGCTTTGTAAAATGTGCCTACCTAGCTTTATCTCTTCATCGCAAAGCCTTACCAGCGACTTATAGTGGAACGATACAGCAGGCAAATAAATAGCAGGGGAGGGTGAGCTACCCTTGGTTACCCTCTTTTTCATCGTTTCTAAAGCAATTTAATTCATTTAAAAAAAAGTTACACATTGTTTGGCACAGTAAGTATGCTTTAAACTGTGCTTTTATCAATACACATTTTGTAAATAATGAATTTAATTTATTTACAGCTGTGATGAAAAAGCAACATTTTACAGTATTTCTAAAATTGTTATTCCTGCTTCTTATGGTACAGTTATGTCATGTGTAAGTCTTTACTGGTAAAAATATCAGGTAGACTTGAATGGCAAAATTATGCAAACTACGGTACGGATTGTCTCAACTGTCATTCATTTGAATACTGTAAATCGTGATGTAAGACATTTATTATTATTATTATTATTATTATTATTATTATTATTATTATTATTATTATTATTATTAATATGACTACTACGACTACTACTACTACTACTACTACTAATAATAATAATAATAATAATAATAATAATAATAATAATAATAATATAATGTGTATTAGTAGTAGCAATAGTAATAGTAGTAATAGTAGTCGTAGTAGTCCTAACAGTCAATGTCCTCACAGTATTATTAAGGACAACAGTTATACTGTTAGATGAGAAACCAGTGAAGATCAGAAAGATATGAGCAGAAAAACAAACAAAAAATGAACAGCTTAAATTTGTATTATCCCTAATCTATTTAAACTATTATGTGGCAGAGACCTAATAGCCCCAAATTACATGTACAGTAGTGTAGCTAGAACAAATGAATGTGTCATGATAGCAGCTTAGTGAAAATCAAGATAAGAACAGATCCCAGAGAGATTGCACTGAAAAGCCTTTTTGCCATGGTGCTTAAATGACAGGGCACCCAGATCGTCAACACATGAGTTTTCAATGGCAGTGGAAGAACCAATTAACTCTGTCTGTACGAGCACACATTTGTGTTAAGCATGAAACAAAGCATCAAAGTACTTCAGTTTTCCAATCATTAAAATGTTTGTGAATCTACACCTTTTTTTTTTTTTCTGAAGATCACTTAACATTCACTGATGACACTACACAGCATGAAAAAAATGACCTTACTTCAAATTAAGTTCTTCTTTTTTTACTGTCTGCAGTAATTAGTTCAGAAAGGAGACATCCACTAAAGATTGATTTGACCGATTCTTTATTGCGTTTGACAGAGGACAGAGAACTTATATACTTTTTGGCCCGTGGTCTTCATTGGAGCTCTAAAGCTGCCCCTTGCTGGCTGAATGTGAGATAAATAATTATTGCTTGATGACAGCTATTGCCAGCGGGCAGGACCAATGGCACTCTGAGCCACGTTACCCCGCCCATGTACTGGCTGACTGGATGTAATGTTTATTGATTAATGACAGTTAGCCAGCGGCAGGGCAAGTGGCACTCAGGCATCGTTATTCCCCCAACACCCCACACCCCGTAAGCTGGCTGAACTGTGACGTAATGATTATAACAGTTATTGCCAGTGGCAGGGCAAGTGGCACTGGGCAATGTTACCCCCCTTGTGAGCTGGCTGAACTGTAATGTAATGATTATAACAGTTATTGCTAGTGGCAGGGCAAGTGGCACTCAGGGTGACATTACCCCATCCCTCGTGAGTTGGCTGAACTGGGATGTAGTGATTATGACAGCTATAGCCAGCGGGCAGCGAGAGATACCCTGGACAAGGCATGCTGCAAGTTGGAGGCAGGTGAGGAGGAGGAACAAACAAAGAACCGACAAGGAGGCATAGGCAGAGGGCTCTTTATAGGAACATTTTGATTGCGTGTGTGGTTAGAGGTGGATCCTCCTTTCAGAAACATAGCATAGTTCCCATATTATTTTGAGGTGCTTTCACAGAGTTCTGGAGCTGCAAGTTTCGGTCACGTTTCCTTTTGTATACTGCTGTGCACTAGATCATCTAGCACTTACTAAAATAAAGACTCTTTGGCTAGCATTCATTCTGTCTATGGCAGGCAAATATAACTGAAGTGCAACGCAGCGCAGAGTGGATACTCTAGAAGGTGGTCTTAACCCAAACCCTAACCCTAAACCCAGATTTATTAAAACCTTGAAATGTGTTCATTCCTGGTAGTTAATGACCTTCTTGTCTAATGTTAATGCCTCAGCCATGACCAGTTTTTCAGGGATAATCACTTATAAAGTAGGTTGGTCACAAAGTTGGCCAGTGAAGGTAAAACTTACAAGAATCTAGGGTTGATTAGATTCAGCTATCCCCTGCCGAGATAAGCATTTTGCAGCATATGGAAATCACCCAAATCGAATCAACCACCTTTTAAAATGCTCTAGACATTCCAGCAATGACATACCAGTGGGATAAAGCTTGATTACATCAACGCCTAATCAAAAAGACAAAAATCTCAAGAAGTACTTCATCAGTGTAATGTAATGCAGCAGTGCTGCGGCTGTGAAAAAAAAAATATATATATATATATATGTATTGCTAACTAAATAAGAGGGTGCCATTCATCAAGAAGTGTTATATGTCCCTGTAAACATGATGCCTTCTTTGTTTTTTTAACAATGATCAGATAAATGGAGGCCATATTAAACAGTTAATGACATAAAACTAGTATGGTTCTTTTCTCTCCTCTTTTTAAAATATATTTTTTTGTTTTATACATACCATCTGTGACTGAATGCAACTCTAATATAAGCGAAGATAATCACTTCATCCTTAACTGATTAGGAGATTGTTTCACACATAACACAAACACTTCATAAATAAATGCCAGCAAATTTGATGAAGCAGATTTTCTCACATTAATGGTGTGTTTGCTTGTTACAGGCATTTTGCAAAAAAGAAAAGTTTCTTGTTGGTGAAAAAAGGCCATATTCATTGGCAATATGTAAAAAATATGTATTGTTAGTGGAAGCCCACAATAAACTAAATCAAATCTCAAAACCTGAAAACACCTTGCCAATTATTCTGTAGTTTTGTGTTGAATGTACTGTAGCAGAAAAATAACTAAATTAGGAATGAGCAAGCTTCTTATGAGTCAGCTGTTGACTTTGTATATGCTTTTCATTGAGGAAATCACATGCATATATGGATTCCTCAGAGTGGATAATATAGAAGGTGGTCTTAAATACAGGTTAGTCTGCCTGGTTTGTGCCAAGTACTGATCATAAAAAATATCCATTACTATTATGGCTGTTTTTCTTAGAACCCACATGTAAAAAGTGTTATTACCTGTTACTTGTAGAACATTATTTTGTAAAAACATGCACTTAATTAGCTCCTTTTCTTAATTAGGAACTTAATTAATCTAAAGAAGGAGGAGAAACTAGTACTATGGGTGACCTCATCCGAGTACAATGCAAGTACATGCATAAGTAATTGGTCCTCTGTACACTGCTATTGACTATGTGTATTGACTAAACACCAGCACCCTAAAAACCCCAGCTCCATGGCAGATCTTTAGCTGACTACAAATATTTAGATTAATTTCTAATAATACTGTTGTTTTATGCTTTCTTCTAACTGTTAGAATAAAAATAATATTCTTAAAAATAGAAGAAATAGATACGTATTTTCACCTGAAACCAATTAAATCAATGCTAAATGACTCCTATAGCGTCTTGTTGTTCTTTCATTCCAATTGCATACTTTCTCTACAAGTTTCAGCTGTGTTTCCTTCTTGTTGGGTGCAGCTAGGCATGCAGCACACAGAAGGCGATGGATTGGCCAGCTATCCCACGCAGCTTGTCCTGCTCCAATCTGGCACTGTGAAACATTGACAGAACATGATAACATACTCTAGGTCTTTTCCACAATTAATTTTCTCTCACTGCTGCTTGTACCATTTTGACAGAATAACATACAGTACAGGAGGCTAGGGCCCAAAATCTGGACATGTTCACAAGATAGCAGTTCTGCATATTTTCTTCACCTAGACTCATGACTGTAACTTGCTATGAGGACACCGAGGTCGTGTCCTCGTTTTTTTTTTCTTTTTTGCATCATCAATGCAAAGGTAAAGTACAAAAGACTCCTTCATTTTCTCTGTTGGTTTGCTGTGTAACATAGATTTGAAGGTTGAATAGTAAATACCAAGCAGTCATAAATACTGCCAGCTATAGCTTGAAACCTAAGTTTGACCTCCGTAGAATGTCAGCTCTGGTTATAACGCTGCCTGGACTGTATGCATTTTATTTACTGGCCCACTTTAATGTCACTTATTTTTTTGATTATTCTTGTGGCAATCAACATCATCCTTTCTGCAGAACTGCTGTTCCCTGTATAACTTCAGAGTGCAGGTTTTAAAAGGTCAGCATTCCGTTTTAATGAGATGATGGTTATTGGCACTGTAGAATATTTATATTAATATGGTCAATTGCACAGTGAAACCAAGCAGTGAGCTTGCTATATTTTTCAAGTACTTTTATGATTGGTTTGATGTAAAGCTTTAAATGAATGTAATCTTTGTGGATAACACAACCACTGTACTATACTGGTACCCTTCTTGCTGTGCCATGCTAAAAAGAAAATTTTCTTATTGTGAAATTAACACATTAATTAATAGGCTTGTTTGACTTCATTTAATGCCTGACAAAAAACTTCTTGTAGGGAATTACTCGGAAAGTATCTGCACACCCCTAGTAATATATATATATATATATATATATATATATATATATATATATAACTTTTACATGTGATGTTGTGACAGGGTGGTCGTGACGTCAGGTCAGAAGCAGGAAGGGCAACACTGACACCAGGGAAGTACTGCAGTTCAGAAAGACGCGGGGCACCGTTTATTTAAATACAAAAATAAAATAAATATTTAAACAAAAACACACTTGCTCACAGAGTGAAATAAAAAAGATAAACAAAACAAATCTCAAACACAAAATACAAAACAATGCAGGTCAGGCTGGGCAGTGGCCTTCACTGTTCCCGTATTACTATTTTTAAGTTTCGTTTCTCTCTCTCGCTCGCTCTCTCTCTCGCTCTCTCTCTCTCTCGTTTCTCTCTCGCTCTCTCTCTCGTTTCTCTCTCTCGCTCTTGCTCCTAACACCCCCGGAACGGAGAGCACTGCAGGTTTATATGCAGGTTACCATCTCCCGATTAGCAGCAAATTAATCACTTAATTACTTTGGGAGATGACCACCTTCTGCACAAGGTTTTTTTTAATTCCTGTGGCTGGGGCTACCCATCCACGCTACCAAACAAAATAACAAAACACATGGCTACGCCGTCAAAACAATAACAAAACAACGCGGCTGCGCCGTCATACATACATAATAAATAAATCATAATACAAAACAATAAATTACACAGGGGCGGAGGGGGAAACCCTGTTTTAAAAATAAATAAACAAACACACACATGTACAGGGCTCCTCGTCCTGTTACAGATGCATTCTCTGTTTCAGAAACAGCCCTGTCCAAATCACTTATTACACATTTCTTAAATGCGTTTCATATAAAAAAAAAAAAAAAAAAATTCTAATATCATGGATAGTATATATTTATTTTAAATCTACCTTTGTTTAACTCAATTTGCAACACATCTTTTGGCATTACAACTTCCCAATGAGATCAATGTGGGTGTCTTGAATAAATTGGAGAAAGGATTGATCAAAACGTATTGAGGTGCCAGGATTCAAAATCGCCTGTGAATCATTGCTCACTATCCTCTTTTACCACATTCAGATTGAAGAGCAGAAACCTGAATATCATTTATGCAATCACTCTGATCTGAGCTACGAGAGAATTCCTGTTTTTGTGAACAAGGGGCAATATACGGCCCTTTAAATGGTATAGATAGCAGTGATGCCAACACATTTTAAAACAAAACCATTAAAACGAATCAGCTCTGAAAGGCTGAGGATAATATTTGAATGCAGTAATGTGATTCAAAAGATCTGTACTTGGGATTTGTTTAGAGGAGCAAATCATGCCTAAAAAACATTTTATAAAATAGCACTGCTTCTTTGTCGTGCAGTAAACATAATTGGGAAAGTGGGATGATACAAATTAAGCATGTTTAGTGTCCATCCATATTTTAATACAACTATCTTCCTTAAATTAGAAAAATACCAACCCAGTGATACAGTGGCTTATTTATATAATGATGACAATCTGGAGAGGAATATATAAACAAGATAGAGAAGGAAGGTGGGAGAAAAAGGAAACCACAACAGACATTTTGTATTTCCTTGTTATTAAAGCCTACTGCATATTTCGGAAATCACTGCTTCCTCACCTGCATACCCTTGAAGGCCATCTGTTTCCTGCTTTAGTATGTCGCTGTACGATTTTTATGCACTCACTACACTATTAATTACAATAAAACCATAAAAGTAAACATCGGAGATACTGGGCAGCTGTATTTGTAGATTCCTTCCTTATCATAAAGCTTCCACATGTCCCAGTGCTATATTTTGAATATAATTGTAATATATTGTCTTAATTATATCCCTTTAACAACAGTGTTTGCCTACAAACAGATTACATTTGGTTTTAGCTAATCAAATGGGTTTATAACAAGTTGGTATTTTCACTGCAGGTACATTATTACTGAATCCGATTTATATCTGTTTTATTTTTTACAAGGTGGGTCAATTCATTAAAAAGTGTGAATTGTGGGTCAATTCATTAAAAAGTGTGAATTGTGGAGTAATGAAGCATTTACCAAACAGTCAAGCTTCAGATAGATCTAACAGCAAAATAAATACAGACAATCTGCAGTACATTTTTCAATAGAAGGGAATCTTTTATTTTTCTGTAACAGTGTTAAGTGCCATTATATTAGGACCTCTTGTCTGAGGATTATGGTAGCATTTTAACTTGTTGACAGGTACTGTTGATATAGGGATACAAGTTGTCTATACTGCAATATAAAGATCTCACTAAGATTCTGTAAGGAAAAACATACAGTAGTAGTCTTTATTATTGCCTATACTTTAGTGCCAACATTACAATATAGTACTCTAGGATTTAACTTTTCTGTCTCCAGTGAACAGTTACCAAAGATATCACAGTCTGATGTAAAATATATTTCCCAGAGACAAGCTATTTTGCATAACCTATAGCATGGAGAACTATTTGCCCATTCCAAGCACTGGTTGTTGAGTTGAGTGTACCTGAAGTGTCATGGCATGGCGGTTTTATCAGAAATGGCTGGACTTTTTTCTTTTGCTTCTTCAGTGGCCACAAAGAAATTTACAGGTGATGAGAGAGTCCTTCTTTCTGATAGGAAACTGGGCCAACATGATGATTGGACAAAATTATATGAAGTTTTTTTAATCAAAGTTGTTGCAGTCTGATGTCTGATTTTTCAAGGCCAGATGTCAATGTAAGAGTAATCACAAAGTGAATCCCGAACTGAGAAAGCATTTCATGGCAATATTACATCTTACTTCTCCCTGCTACACACCTTTGAGGCATTTAAGATTATTTCTTAAATTTGAAAAACATGTCTCTAAATAAGAATCCACTGCAATAACATAAAAGTAATTAAGTAAATGATCAAGGTAAAGGTTAATTACGTAGTTCCTACCTGTACGCTCACAGGACAGCAAGCTGTGAAAATATTAGAATATCTTGGATTTTTCTCAGTTCAGATAAATACATTTTTATTTTGCATTTGCATTTTTGAATGAAATTGCATAATTTTATTATTTAAAAATCTCCAGTTTTCATAAAACTTATTTACTGGATATTATTCCAATATCTTCTTAAAGGAAAGCATTCCTTTTATGCATACTCCAGTAGGTTATCAGGAATAAACCCAAATGGTTATGTTGCGTTATAATACCACAAGAGTGGGTATATCTAGCGTGGGATATATTTTTGTTATCTCACTTGAGTGGGATAACATGAATACATAACATGAGTGGGATAACATGCTTACTGGGGCTAGTTTTGAATGTGTCTTTGTTTACATTCCAATCCAGTGGTGTGCTGCTGAAATTCAGGATAGAGATGTATGTCGGTAATTCAAACAATACTGACACCAATATCTGTTTTATAACAACTTTAAAATGTCTGAAATAATTTCAGATTTCTATTGTTGTTTTGATTTGGACTCCTCGAGAACGAGTTTAGTCAAGAAATGGCAGTTACCTATCTGCCTGCGTCCGGCTTATCCAAACAGCCTGTAGCCCTTTCATTAACACTGGTAATGGCAGGAAACAACAAAGAGGATGTAAATTGACAGACCAAGCTCAAAGTTCTATCTAAAGATGGTTGCGAAGAGGCCATAAACAGGGTTTGAAATGAATCTGTGTCGAAGTATAGTCTGTTGACAATGAATGTAAAGATCCACCAGGTAAAATAGCCCCTGAATTAATTGCTATTTATTTTAAATATATACTTGTGGTATAAACAGAATACTGAATGATCGTTTGTGGTATACGTTTTGTATTCCCCTTAGGAGGATGTTATTACATAAACCACTTATCATCGCTCATGATTTACTGGGACATCCTCCTGCAGTGAATAAAAACTGTATACCACGAACGATCAGTCAGTATCCTCGATTTACTTTAGTGCACTTATCCCTTTGACATGTTTCTATTATAATAAACATTATACTGTTACATTTTAGTATATGATGTAATGTACTTTGATAAGATACCTAAATACAATACATTTATCTTCTAAGAATAATGGGCTAATGTATGGTCAATTTTCCATACAATTTGTATTAAAACCTATTAGATTTTCTCTTTTGTTTTTCACTCAATTAGGTATTTAATCCAATTTTTCCGCAATTTGAATGTCACATCATTGCTCTAACCCATATTCTGGCCCAGGAGGGCTGAAGATCGACAATCTTCCTCCATTTCTGCTATCTGGTCAATCACTGCTTTTCACCCAACGGACCATGTAGCAGATGTTTCCAAGCTACTGAGCACTGGAGGACAGAGTTCACCCTGAAGAACTGCACATAGCCTTACAGGTAGGGGTCACTGTGGTGTAATGAGGCTAACTAAACACAGATGCTTTTTCTTCCTGGTGAGTGGTAGAGCAAAAGCCAATATTGCTCTCTTTGTCGGGCCCAACCAAATGGTATTTGAACCAACACGCTCCTGATACCATGCTCCATGTGGCAGTGCCACCTATTAGAATATCTTTGCACCCTCATGAAAAACATCACAGTGTACCGCAGCACTGACAAAAATTGCAGATAAGGGTCGTTCACACCGGACGCGGCGCAGCACTAGCAATGGTTTTCAATGAAGGCGGTTAGGCGCAGAGGCGCGCAAAAGATAAAATATTTTCAACTTTTGCCTCGCCGCGTCATGACGTAACCTACCAACAGCCAATCAGGGAAAAGTAGGAGGTTCCTTTGCGAGGAAGAAATAAAAAAATAAAATGGAGGAAAAAGCTGTTAGCTTTAATTTCAGATTTCCCGGCGTTGTATAATACAACAATTAATAGTTACCAAGATATTAATAAAAAAGCTGCAGCATGGAGGTCTGTGGGTGTACAATATTAAATATACATAATTACGTAAATGAGATAATATATATATTTTTTGTGCTAAACTCCACATTGAAAATAATTATGCACCTGCTACTATAATGTAAGCATTTTTTTTTGATAATTAACTGCAGACAAACTTTTAAAAGATAAAGCAAAATGTTTTATTTGGTGTACATGTGTTATGATTTAACAGTTTTTTAACAAAATTAATAAAAATGTACATTGTATTTTTAACTTGGGGAAACCATGGGATTATTATAATTCTAAATTAATTAATCTGGAAGAAATTCAATTTATTGTACCTCCATATAAATTTTTTGGCGACAAGAGATTTCGACAGTAGCTGGCACAGTTTTAATAAAGTACAGTATGCAAGGCCATATTGGGGGATTGGGAAGCAATTGCAAGGGAATATGGAGTACACTGCTGGCAAACTCACTTCAGAACAGGAAGCTAAACATCTCTGGGAAAAATCTAATGAAACCTACCCAATGATTTACATTTTCAATCATACCAAACAAATGCAAATACAGCAGGCAAACAAAACAGACAGTACAGTATACAGCAGGGTGTTTTAAGTTTACTTTCCAGTTGTTGTTTTTTTTACTTATCTATCATTCCGTGTCAATTCAACCAGTTGTAAACAGTCATATCAAAGAAACTATTAGCTGAGTGTTCAGATTTCAGATTTTGTAAAAACGTTTTTACTAACTTTGTACAGATTTTCATCCCAATCTGAGGCGTATGGGTGACAATAATGTATTGACACGGAATGACCCATAAGTAAAAATGTAAAAAATTGGATAGTAAACTTAAAAAGACCTGCTGAATTTATTTATTTATTTAAACAATGCTGTACTGACATACCACTTCACCTGGAGCAGAATTGAAGTATGTTTTAAAAGCCTCTCGCACTTCAAGCTCTTCATGAAATTGTGCAGGACACACGTTGCTTTAACAATTATCTCTGCATTACTGGGGCTCACACCAATAACACGCCTGTAAATGCGCCACTGTGCTGCTAAAATGCCAAACGCATTTTCAACTACTAGCACGAGAGAGGCGGTAGTTAAAAATGCGCTTGTCATTTGGCAGGTTTCCTCAGTTTTGTCTTTTGTCAGTGTCTGTCAAAAGAGTTTTATTTTCCCGCTGGCATTTACTGTTTGTTGCTTGGCAACCAAAAGCCACTGTACCTGCAGCCGCGATGTAACAACGGACCGCCCACTGACTTTACCCTGCCGCGTTTGGTGTGAACAGTACTGCAGCGCGGCGCGCAAGCAGGCGGCATGCGCGCCGCGTCCGGTGTGAACACCCCTTCAGGGAGTCTGTAGTAAAGTAGGCAGTACTGCGTAATTATTATATCTTTTATTTTGTTTCTTATTGTAGCAGTTTTAAAGCAGGCTAATAAATAAATATAAAAACACATCAAATATTATTAAAGTAGCCAATGCAGAGGCTGATGAATTTATTTTGTATTCCATTTGAATTATTGTATTTCCTTCAGGAAAAAAAGAGGGCAAACCAAAACTTGAAAAAAAAAGAAACTTCAGTACTTTAGTCAGTTTCTTAAGAATGTTTGTAAATTACTCCAACAACAAATGCCTTGTCTTGTGAAAAGGATGCATCAGGATAAACAGGCTGCTTGCTGAAGGTTTCTGCTTAAAAAGCAAGAAGGCCGGGATGGCTGAAGTCCAACATTATCATAGCTTGGACCACACAGATGGGGAGATAAAAGTTCCCTCTGTGAGCCCCTGACAAAGCATGCCATTTTCTTCACAATTGCCGGGATTCAGAGGTAAGCCACCTGCATCCCCGTGACATCACTTCTATAAAGGGCAGGCCTGACGGTTCTGTGAGTGCTGTGTGTTATCATATATCATGTATCACCTGCAGTTTCATGTCACGGCGGGAGAGACAGATTTCATCTGTCATCTCTGAGAGGATCTCAATATAATTTACTGAGCTGCTCTAACATCCAGGGTAATGGAGTAGGGAAGCATAATCTTACAGATGAAGTGTCTCTCTTTGTGCCCCAGCATGTTCTACTTGATATGTATTTAGAAAATCAATTTTTGTACCACATTATTACCATATTATTACCCATGCCGTATAGCTTTGCTTGTACCACTCATTTTTGATTTTTTCTCTGTATTAAAGTATGTTCCTTAAAGGCATATCTATACATTTGCTTTGTTTTCGGGAGGTCTGCTATATTTCCTGCAAGTCTGGCAGTAAATGGAGACTTGTATTTCCACATTCTGTGACTCAAAGGAAATCCTATCAGTACAGCTTGGCCTTTTTTTCACTGCACACATCCATTTGCAAGCTATATCAGACTTGTCTTTATTTGCTTTGCTTTGATGTTTTTAACCTTTTTAAAGCACCATTATGAAACAAAATAGGCACACTGACATGGTATACGTGCATACACAAAAATGCTCATATACTAAGTAAAAGTATACACTTACACTGTGTATGTTTAAGATGAAATCTGTCCACTTATGTTTGAAGGAACTATATGATTCAAAATGCAGGTCTTTTGCCTTCAAGGAATCCTTTAGCTATAAATGAAACAAGCATTATTGCTTATTGCTTTACCTGATATTATAAAAAATTAAACACTGTTGCTCAAAGTGGTGACTTCAGGATAGCTGTTTAAGTGCCATCTTGTTACTTGAAGTACTTTGCCTATTAGCATTTGTTTAGCTTTTTTACATGTAAATACACTGGAATCTCTAAAAATGCACAGTTTATAGAATGTTAGGCAATGAATGAGGCACCATTGTTCAGTGTAAATTGAAGTTGAAATGAATTAATTATTCTCTTCTTAGATAGGTCTCAAAAAATAATCAGTAGCCTTTCACATGCAGAATGTGATATTTTGGAATTTTCTTCTCTGCACAATATTATATATATATATATATATATATATATATATATATATATATATATATATATATATATATTTACATACCCAAATGGAAATTTATAATTTTTTGAAATTTCTCAAAGCAAATAATTAATAGGAAAAATCTTTTGTACCAAAAGTTTTGCTTTTGTGGATGAGGAAAAAAGTTACAAGTTTTTTGCAAAACTCTGCAAACTCAAAAGTATTCATACACTGACAAGGAAAATGAAATTAATAGCTAGTTGAGGCACCTTTAGCAATAATAACCTATTTTAAACGATTAGCAGTCAATGAGCTTTTGGCATGATTCTTTAGTGATTGTTGACCATTCTTCAACGCATAATTGTTCCTGTTCATTCAAATTCCAAGGACATCTCTTGCGCATAGCCTTCTTCAACTCATACCAAAGATTCTCAATCAGATTTAGATCGGGACTTTGACTAGGCCATTCCAATTCCATTTTGATGTGTGCTTTGGATCGTTGTTGTGTTGGAATGTCAAGTTGTGCTTTTAACCAGGTTTTATAGCAGAGGTTTTCAGATGATTGGCCAATATCTTTTGAAATGCTATGGAATCCATTTTACCATGTATTGGAACTAGATTTCCTGTGCCATTAGAGGAAAAACAGCCCCATAGAAGGATATTACCACTTCCCTGCTTGACAGTAGGTATGGTGTTCTTTTTTTCTGTACGCCTCACAACTTTCTCCAAATGTAACGACTATCAGTGTGACCAAATAGCTTGATTTTTGTTTCATCACAACAAAACCTTTGACCAGAACTCATATCCATCATTCAAATGCCACTTTACAAACTTTAAGTGATTGTCCTTGTGGCGTTTTCCTAAGAGTGGCTTTTTCCTTGGCCTGCGACCATTGAGACCTTCACCATGCAATACTCGACCTATGGTTGCCAATTCACTTTGAATACCTTTGGCAGTCAATCTCGGATTGTTAGTAACCTTCCTCACAATCCTTCTACTTGTTCTTGGTGAAAGAACCTTCTTTCTTCCAGACCGAGGGAGCATTTTTGGAGTTTTGCAAAAAAAATACTGAAATAATTAATTGTAGACATCTATTTCTTGTAACTTTTTTTCCTCATCCACAAAAGCAAAACATTTGCTACAAAAGATGAAGAATCGGACCAACACCGAGAGTTCCACGGTTGAGTGAATTTATTTACAATATTTACAGTGAATCAAATTCCCACACCCCAATTGATCAAGCCCTGTACGGGCCAGTAACTATCTCACTTCTTCACACCCTAACTAGGACTACCCCAAGAAGCAAGAACATCCGTCGTAATTCTCTATGACACAGTCTCACAGAGATCAAGGTATGGTGGCTCCCTCTGCTGGAGTTCGGTGGACACACAGGTACATTGAGTAAACATGGCTCCCTCTGTTGGAGCTCGGAGGACACACAGGTAAGTCGAGGGTTGGAGTCTTCCCCGAATGGTAAGCAACTGGCAGCGGGGTGTAGTAATGGTACCAGTAGGCTGTCCCAGTACTGGAGAATGATCGGTGACCAGGGTAAACTCTCGGCCTAGCAGGTAATATTTTAGTGCCTCTACAGCCCATTTTACGGCCAAGCACTCTTTCTCAACTATGGCGTACTTTTTCTCCCTAGGCAAGAGCTTTCTGCTCATGTAACAAATGAGGTGTTCCTCTCCCTCTACTATTTGGGAGAGCACTGCCCCCAGACCCACTTCAGATGCATCCGTCCGAACAATAAAAGGTAATTTAAAGGCAGGAACCTTTAATATTGGACTCTGGCACAACAGTTCCTTCAAAGAATTGAAGGCCTTGTCTGCCTCCCGAGTTCCATTTCACTTGGATGGGTGCAGACTTTTTAATTAAATCCGTAAGGGGTGTGGCTATTGACAAAAACGGTAATAACCAGCCAAACCTAGGAAGGCTCGTACCTGTTTCTTATCCTGGGGAACGGGCCAGCTCTTTATGGCCTCTATTTTACTTTGTTGCAGTTTGACTGTCCCGCCCCCAACTACAAACCCTAGATAGTGTGCTTCTTTTAACCCAATAAAACATTTTTCTGGGTTAGCAGTGAGCTTTGCCTCCCGCAGAGCCTGAAGTACCGCCCCCACGTTTTCTAAATGACCTTCCCAGGTTCTGGTGAAGATCACTACATCATCTATGTAGGCCGATGCATACTGGGCATGGGGTCTCAGGACCCTATCCATCAGCCTTTGGAAAGTCGCCGGGGCCCTGTGTAGTTCAAACAGCATGACTTTGTACTGATAAAGTCCTCTTGGGGTTACAAAGGCTGTCTTCTCTTTAGAGGAGGGGCTTAAGGGTATCTGCCAATACCCTTTTGTGAGGTCAAGGGTGGACAAATATTGGGCAGACCCTAACCTCTCTATCACCTAATCGACCCGGGGCATGGGGTATGAGTCAAATTATGACGCTAAATTAAGCTGCCTGAAATCATTACAGAATCGCCATGTACCATTTGGTTTGGCAACCATTAAGATGGGGCTACCCCAGGGGCTCGAGGACTCTTCAATGACATCTAGTTTTAACATGGCGTCGACCTCTTTGTCGACGTCCCCCCGCTTTGCCTCAGGAATTCGATACGGCCGTACTCGTACCTGCACTCCAGGGGGTGTTATGATCTCATGTTGCATCCATCGCTATTCTCTCAAAAGGTACCTCAATTATGGGGAGTGGTTTGAGTGGAGCCCTTAAGGCTGGTCGGGGACTGGTTAACTGACATTCAGGGCAGGACTTACAATAGTTCTCGACGGTTTTCTTATCCAGTAAAATCTCTGCAGCACCCGTTGAATAGTTTTTTCCCCTCCTGTGTAAGACCCTGTTCTGGTAACTCCTTGGCACCAAGAGCTGTTTTTTTTAAATTTTTTTTAATTTTAGCAGACACCTTTATCCAAGGCGACTTACAGAGACTAGGGTGTGTGAACTATGCATCAGCTGCAGAGTCACTTACAATTACGTCTCACCCGAAAGACGGAGCACAAGGAGGTTAAGTGACTTGCTCAGGGTCACACAATTTGTCAGTGGCTGAGGTGGGATTTGAACCGGGGACCTCCTGGTTACAAGCCCTTTTCTTTAACCACTAGACCACACAGCTGTTCTACCGGCTCTCCATTAACTACTGTACCCCTATACAGCAGATCATTCTTTATGAGAAAATGCTCTTGGGGGTCTATGATGGCGCCCTCTACTGGTGTGCCATTTACCGATACCACCCGCTCCCTCACGTGTACTAGGGTGGGGTCCTGTTCCTGTTCCCGAGTGAACTGCTCGGTAATGGGATTAAAATCTGGTTCCTCTAACCCCTGGGTGGGCGTGCCCTGCTCTCTATATACACAATCACCTCCAAAAATATTGGCACCCTTGATAAAGATGAGCAAAAAAGACTGTATAAAATAAATAATACCAGCACTGAGCTATATTGTAATTTTCCAACATGTGACTTTATTAATGATTCAATGGAATCAACCAAAATTACACATTTCTCAAATTATAAATTTATTTCCAAAAAAAATGAAGTGTCACAATTATTGGCACCCTTGTTTTCAGTACCTTGTGCACCCTCCCCTTGCAAGGATAACGGCACTGAGTCTTTTTCTATAATGTTTAATCAGATTGGAGAACACATTGGGAGGGATCTTAGACCATTCCTCCATACAGAATCTTTCCAGATCCTTGATATCCTTTGGTCTGCGCTTATGGACTGCCCTCTTCAGTTGAAACCACAGGTTTTCAATGGGGTTCAAGACTGAGATGGCCATTGCAAAATGTTGATTTTGTGGTCAATTAACCATTTCTTTGTGGATTTTGATGTGTGCTTGGGGTCATTGTCTTGCTGGAAGATCCACTTGCGGCCAAGTTTCAGCCTCCAGGCAGAAGCAACCAGGTTTTTGGCTAAAATGTCCTGGTACTGGGTAGAGTTCATGATGCCGTTGACCTTAACAAGGGCTCCAGGACCAGTGGAAGCAAAACAGCCCCATAACATCAAAGATCCACCACCATATTTTACAATAGGTATGAGGTTCTTTTCTGCAGACGCATCCTTCTTTTGATGCCAAACCTACCACTGGTGTGTGTGGCCAAAGAGCTCTATTTTCGTCTCATCTGACCATAGCACCCGGTTCCAATCGAAGTGCCAATGTCATTTAGCAAAATCCAGGCACTTACGTTTGTTGGTTGCTCTCAATAAAGGCTTTTTTCTGGCAACCCTTACAAATAGCCTATTGGCATGGAGGTGGCATCTAATTGTAGATTTGGAGACTTGGTGACCCCAAGATGCAACCAAGTTCTGTAATTCTCCAACAGTGGCCCTTGGATTTCCCTTTGCCTCCCGAACCATCTGCCTCA
Source organism: Acipenser oxyrinchus oxyrinchus (assembly GCA_030684275.1). Classification (NCBI taxonomy): domain Eukaryota; kingdom Metazoa; phylum Chordata; class Actinopteri; order Acipenseriformes; family Acipenseridae; genus Acipenser; species Acipenser oxyrinchus. Next base: position 63,462,519 of record CM060250.1, read on the forward strand.
CTGTGCGTGGGGGCAAGATACACTTGCGTCCTCTACCAGGCAAGTTTACCACTGTTTCAGTGGTTTTGAACTTCTTAATTATTGCCCTAATAGTGGTAAGTGGTATATTTAGTTTTTTAGCTATTGTTTTGTACCCATTGCCTGATTTATGAAAGTCAACAACCATTTGTCTCTTTTCGTTTGTGAGTTCTTTGCCTTTCCCCATGGTGATGGATGACAAATGGATTTCATATGCGTGTTACCTCATTTTTATACACCAGTGAAACAGGAAGCCATGGAAAGCCACAATACAGTTCCTTAAGAATGAGATGAACTTAAAGAAGTAGAATGTTAATACAGATTTAATTTTGTTTGATTTTATTCATAAGAATCTTTAGGGGTGCCAATAATTCTGACACCTATCTTTTTGAGAACATTTTTTATTACTTGTTAATAAAAAAACTTTTTCTCTGACCAATTGTATTAGAATAAAAGAATATGGTTTTCCCATATATTTGAGCATAAAATATAGCTCATTACCTGTGTTGTTTATTTTATACAGCCTTTTTTGCTCATCTCTATCAAGGGTGCCAATAATTTTGGAGGTGACTGTGTATATATATATTGATGATCATTAGTACCTGTTTGGTATAATTGTTTAATCATACACCTGACTATATGCCTACAAAATCCCTGACTTTGTGCAAGTGTACCTAGAAGAATTGATGCTGTTTTGAAGGCAAAGGGTGGTCACACCAAATATTGATTTGATGTAGATTTTTCTTCTGTTCACTCACTTTGCATTTTGTTAATTGATAAATATAAACTATTAACATGTCTATTTTTGAAAGCATTCTTACTTTACAGCATTTTTTCACACCTGCCTAAAACTTTTGCACAGTACTGTATATATATATAAGATTTTTATGAGTGCATATCTTTTAGGACACTTTTGCTATAATTAACTGACAGTTCAAAACAATATTTCCAAACAATATTTTCTTTTAAATATATTGTGGTAAAACTTATTTTAAGATTTCCTTTTCAACATATGCTGCTAGGTTCATTTAACTATCCCAAAGAGAATGTGTCTGATGGGGCTACAATGTTGTTCAAAAATGGTTAGTCTGCTTTTTTGTTTTACAGCTGTGAACAGACTTGCTTTCTACAGTAACTGGGGTAGCAAATTGGTTTAAAATTCCACTTCAGTTTTATATATTTTTATTATCATTTTTTGTCCTACTGTTAAAAAGCATGTATAATATGTTATATTTACTGCATTTGATTTTTTTTTTCTTCTGAAACAGAACTATCATTCTGTTGAAGGTAACTTACCACTATTTTATAACTTTATTTTTCTTAATCTTTTTTAAAATGTTAATGAATTGCTAAAGCCACCCAAACCATCAGTCGAGGCGATGCTGTGCTAAAATACATTTTTAAGCAGCCACGGGTTTGTAAGAGAGATAGTGCAGGCAGCAGATTTGTGACAGAGCGGAGCATGAAACCCACCAGCTGATGAGTGAAAATCCCTGGTTTCTAATTAATAGAGGTACACAGGCCAGGGGATGAAGGGGATCAGGGAAATGAAATCAGGAAAAAGATACCATCAGTCATTTCTGTGGCCCATTGTCATACTTCAGAATCTGCTGTAATGAATCACTCAAGCATTCTGCAGATACATTCAAATGGTGAAGAAAATCCATTGTCCGGTGGAGAGCGATTGATAAAAATCTTTTTTTCTTCTTCTTCTTCTTTTTCTTTGTGTAAAGCCCATGATCAGAAAGGAAATCAAGACAGTACAACAGGTGTGCTTCTACAAAGCTGCTGGAATCTGCAAATGAACTGAAAAAACAGTAGATTTATTTATTCCGTTTCTCATCTTTGCCAGAGAAAGTAGCACTAAGATGTAACAGGGAAGCTTATGATCAGAGGAGTTATTGCAGTGGAAGTGCTACAGTCAAGTGAAAGCATCACAGTAATATTCACCCTGTCATTTTACAATAGAAGTGCACTTCCTTTCCCCATTGTTACAAGATGAAGACACAACTGTCATTATAAATGTGTCTTTTCTGATTTTCAGGTGAACAAACCATAGATTTATAAAGAGAAAAGTTGGTCTGTTTGCTCTATTTTTCTTTGTAGTTCTTAGAAAAGTATAATGCTGAGGTGCTAACTTATCCTGGTGAAAAAAGTCAGATAACTATTAATTGACATGCCTGTAACAATTGTCAGTGTCAGGGGCAATGCTAATTTATAATAACTTTATGCTGTCCTCACCCCTCTACACAGGTACTTTGGTTTTCCGTGCTGTGGACCCCGACCCCCCAGGAGGACAACCAAGGACCACAACCAGGTAAGTAAAATCTCAATGTTCTTTATTATAGTATAACAGTTTATCACTATTCAAAACCTACACCATACAAATCATATAAGCACCAATACATTCAAGCTCACATTAGTAACTGAGCTATTCTACTAATATAGTACCAATAGCTCTGTAACCTAAAAACATCTATTATAATACTCAATTCAGATTACCCAATATATAATACAATTAAACTATTAGTAGGAAGTATTAATATGTAAAGTGCATAGTATAGACAACTAAACGTCTTATTTAACTTCAATAATACAGAGGGATACAGGGGAAACAACTTGTTAAATGCATTGATCGATTAATAGGCATAAGAGGTGTAAACCAAACTCATTAACAGAATGTTAAACAATAACAGCATTCCAAGTAAATATCACTTAGCTTGTAGCAGCGTGTTGAACAATAGCAGCATCCAGAATAAATATCAAAAAGTCTTGTTCGCAGCACATTCAGCAAACATAATGTTCAAACGAGTAGACAAGCTGTTAGCAATACATTAAGCAAGATACTGTAGGTCCCCCCAAAGTAGGCCCATCACGGGAATCACTCATGCCCTTTATAGAATTTACCGTGGCAGTTCTTTAGACTCAGCCAAGTGTAATGTTCAGGGCCTGAGGCAGGCCCGGTCCTCTTCTCCTGCACACTCCCCCAACACTTACAGACACCCATTAGAACCGAGGGGCTGGCTGCTGTCTCCGTGGGCAAAGCTTCCAAGTCCTTCCAAGCATTCCACAAAAACCCTCAGCCCAGGTACCTGCGGATACAGTTGCCACGAAATGGCAGAATGATCTGATTTAAAAGTAGCTCTAAGCACAAAATCCTGTAACTGATAGCCACAGTAACCTGTGATTAATATTACACTGGTCCATATAAAAATATCTAAATATTATCACAGTTCCCCCATTTTATTGAACATCAAGGGCTTTAATTTACTAATTATATTACTATGTCCAAATACCAGCAGTCTCCCCTTACAAATCCATATGGTATACTAAGGTTACAGCTTCTACTAACTAGCTGTGTGTTCCAAAGGCAACCAGTGCATTAACTATGCATTAAAGTCTAGACAAATACAGGTAGCTCTTGGAATAATAATTTCTATCGAATTCCAAAAATAAAGACAAGTTCTTCCCCATATAATGGGGGTCCTTCCGTTTTGTACTTTGATCCTGGCCTCTCGAATCCACCGTCTCTTATTCACCCTCCAGGTCGGATTTATCGCTGCTGACTATGGTTCCACGGCCTTCTAGTACTTCCTGGAATAAGTGCACCAGTTCAAAAGTCACGCAGGCTCCTCCCTGCATTCTACTTGACCGTTCCCGTCATCTGTCCTATTGCATCTGCCTTCTCCATCTCTTGGAATTGTGGTTCTTTTATAGGGGATATCGAGTATTAGATGGAATTCAACTGATGTCTGCCGGTCGTGTCCATGGTAACCCGTTGCGTCCCAACATGAATAGACAGACAACAAGTGAAAGGAAATAAAAACAACACAAAGGAAAAATGCCACTCCAAACAATAGATGATTTCTCCCTCATCCAAACAAGGGGTAAATAACATAATGAATTCAATCAATAGTGTACTACAATTCAATCATAACAAAATACTGTGCATAACAAAAATTTGTGTTTGTAAAAAAAAAAAAAAAAACATATTTTCTTTTTTCACCCAAGCTAAACCTGGTCACTTGTGACACAAGCCGAATATTAAGACTCCGGTTAGCTGTGATTGTTGTGTGTTGATGAATGTTGACACAGCTGTATTGAGTATTGGGAACCAATTGTTGAACGCACATTGTATTCTGTTATGTTGTCAAACATCCACATGACACATCCTGCAAAGGTGGCTCATCAGTAACTGGAAAACGAGGTACGTTTTACATATCTTGTATAAACCGACTTGCAGTTTGTGTATCTTGGCTACAAGGATCATAGTTGCCTTGGGAGCAGGATGAAATGAAAACTTTTGATATTGTTCAGATGTTAAGCCTGCATTTGTGACTTAACATGTAGCCAGATCTTGTCAATTTGCAGTAGCTCTTGTCCAGACTCATCCAGTGAAAGTTAACATTAGGCACAAGCCAAAGGAATTAAAGTTTATTAACATGCTTAAGATGTTCAGGATTTACTCAGTTGCAGATCCCTGCACTCTGTGCTAAACAGATATAACAATTGTATTTCTTTTACAATAAATACAATTGATCTGTGGTTTATATAAGAAACAGTGGACACCCACTTGTGCAACAGCTCAGACTCGTTTTAAAACAAGACCTAAAAACATTTCATCATGTTTTATAGGAGTAGGTTGTTCAGTCAAAAAACTGTTTAAGACCATTGTTATTTGTTTATTTAGCAGACGCCTTTATCCAAGGCGACTTACAGAGAGAAGGGTGTGTGAACTATGCTTCAGCTGCAGAGTCATTTACAATTACGTCTCACCTGAAAGACGGAGCACAAGGAGGTTAAGTGACTTGCTCAGGGTCACACAATGAGTCAGTGGCTGAGGTGGTATTTGAACCGGGGACCTCCTGCAAGTCCTTTCTTTAACCACTGGACCACACAGCCTCCTATAATGTTAAAGTAAATACGCGGCAACTGCTGCTTAAAATACATGTTTTCAAAACTGCATACTGAAAGTAAACAAACAGATGAACAAAGAAACCAATTAAACAAACAAATCCAAAACAAAACAGCACACAGCCTATGCTATCACAGTGCAGAGGGAGGGGGGGAAGGAAGGAGCACACCCTGCTCCCCAGTCCTTTCCCTCAACTCACTAACCCTAGGGAACTGTACAAAACTGTATTTATCATAAACACATATATATATATGTATATATATATATGAACCACAACCAACACTGTAACAAAAGAGACAGGCTCTTGTCACTGGTAACAACAAAAACACTGACTGTTGACTATTTTTAGCAGTACCATGAACAGATTAGTTTAAAAAAAAATATTCTTTGGTTTATTTCATACATGAATTACTGTTATTTATAAAATCATGAATTTGTTGGGTTTTTCCTGGTTTGGGATGTCACCCACCCAGCCATCCTGCCACACCTGATGTTCTTTGTGGGATAAGAGTGCCTCCACATACCCAGGCCAGGAGAGGTACGAAGGGTCCATTTGTTTTTTGAGAACTGTTTGTGAGAGCAGGAGAAGAGGCGTCGGCAAACAAACGGTGGTTAGGACGCGCCCTGCTGAAGGACCAATGTTGGTGCCTTGCCTGTGCAGAGTCCCAGCACTACATGAGGTGCTGCCCCTTTCAGGATGAAGTGAAGTTGCCACCTGCCCTGAAAAGGAAGAAGAGGAGGAGCAGCCATGTCAGGAAGCATGCAAAGGAGCCGGTGCCGTCTCGGGCGACACAGAGGGGAAGCCCAAGCATCCAGCGCCCATGAGGGGGAGCCCAATCATCCAGCGCCCATGAGGGGGAGCCCAATCATCCAGCCCATGAGGGGAGCCCAATCATCCAGCCCTTGAGGGGAGCCCAATCATCCAGCGCCCATGAGGGAGCCCAATCATCCAGCCCATGAGGGGAGCCAGCATCCAGCGCCATGAGGGAGCCCAATCATCCAGCGCCAAGAGGGGGAGCCTGGGAGTCCAGCACCCAACGAGGGGGGGGGAGAATGCTGAGCATCCAGTGCCCAAGGCAGGGGTCGTGGGGTTGAGCAGCTTGTGTCAGTAGCTACCACTTCAGTGGATACCCGTTGTCCTCTATCAACCAGCCTCTCAGACTGTCATCCTGCTAATTAGGATAAACAAGGAGGATAAACAAGTCATGAGCAGAGCAACAATAGTTTACATACACATTTATGATGTAGTTGTTGGCATCACAGATCACACACTACTTGCACGTTGACAGAATAGGTCCCCTTAAGACTTACGTAGAAGTGCCTATTCTGTGTTGGTGCACGTACCTTAGTGCTACAGGCAAACAGTGTGCTCTCCGCATGTCTCCTTCCAGGTCAACCTGAAGCAGTTGGCAGATGTCAGTGATCGTTTGTCTATTGAGGCAAAATTGCTGCATACATTGTGTGTCAGACAGGCTCAGAAAAGACAGATGACTCTCTCTTTGTCTGGCCATTTAGAAATGTTTTATTATTATTATTATTATTATTATTATTATTATTATTATTATTATTATTATTATTATTTATTAGCAGATGCCCTTATCCTGAGCAACTTACAATTGTTACAAAATATCAGAGTACAAAGTATCACATTACAAAGTATCACATTATAAAATATCACATTAATCCAGTGCGCACTCCATATTTGTTGTATTTCTCTTTTTTCTCTCTTTTCTTTGCCTGCTTCCCTGGTAGTTTCAGCTGTATTTATAGTCGACTATGTAATTTGAGCACAGTTTAGACCTGGTTTTCACATGTCCATTGAAACGCAAACGCTAACACTGTTGATGGTTTGCTGAATCGCTACATTTGTATGTAAATGAGGACACTCCCCTAAAGTTCAGCCCATGTCCAGAGCTAACGCTGACTTGCCGAGTGGGCACTAAAACACAGTTTCTAAATCACATAGGTGAGCAAATTCTGTAGTACACACATAGTAAGACAGTTAGGAACAAAGATCTATGCATTACTGTGGCTGTAATATATTTCCCGTGAAGACAGTGCAACTACAACCAGATGGCAAAAAGACACACATTCCTCCTTTCCCCTCAAGTATAAACCACACAATCAAGTTAAAAGTAGAATATCTCCAAGTATCAAACCTACCTTAAAAAAATCAACAAACATGTCCATTAAAGAGAAAAATCAAACTGTATTTTTTTTTAAATCACACACTTTTTTCAATTATTCCCCCAAATTAATATTTTCCCCACCTGTTATTCTAAAAGTGTGTAAGTTTTTTGGTAGCTAAGTAGTACAATTCAACCAGGGGGACCTATAGCTCAGTTAAACAAGGTTTTACAGTTTTTTTTTTTGCCCAACCCTTATATTCCAATGCAATTATTTAATATACACCCACTCGTAGTCTGCATATGAGATATGAATATAATTGTATGTTATTTTTTAATTACAGGAAAAATCTAACTTATAAGATGATGGGCTGGAAGGTGCCATTGCATTGTTATTTTTTTTTATCCTCGTTTGCTGATTATGTGAGCTGGGCTCCTTTGCTAAGGGATGATAAGCAGAATTTCCATGTTCTCTGCATAATTAATCCATCTTTGCCTCTCTTCATGCCAACTCTCCTGTTATCGCCGGCACATGCCTGAATTGCAAAAGAATCCTCTCTTCCATTGGAACTTATTGATATTCTAAAAAAAAATGAAAATCCTTAAATTTAAGCCACAGATTGTAAATGGGTTAATTTCGCGGCAATCACAACCATCGAACGCGGGAAGACAGGCAAAGCAAATTGAAAGTGTCTCCTGTTTGTGGAGCTGTAGCCCCAAATGCTAGGGTTTATTGGCATGCTTTTTTTCTCCATAGTCAGAAATTACCATTCATTTGCATCACATAAAATACTTTTATATGGTTGGAAATTCAGAAGAATTTCTTTCAATGCCTGTCCTTGCTTGCATGATAACAACTTCAGCTTCCTACATCTGGACTGTTTTGATACAGTGTGAAAGGAATGCCTTGATATTTCATATTTTATCTGTTTTTATCAATGATTTGACCATTAAGGATCGTATTCAAATTTCCACAGAGGCTAAAAAAAATGTGCATTTCAAATCGTTCTAGTTTATTATGAAACAGATTATACTGTTCATTAATGCAGCCGTGCAATCGTTATGTTTTCTCACTGATTAGGCTTCATTTTCATTTTTTCTTGTACACCATGTATATATATATATATATATATATATATATATATATATATATATATATATATATATATATATATATATATATATATGTTCATTTAATGCTCATAAAAAACAGTAATATTTGAAGAAAATGTTTAATATACAAACGAGGAACAACATTTTGTGCATGACATTAAATATCAAATGCAAATAATACAAATTATGCCTTTAATGTTAAATACATATTTTATGTTTTAATAATGGATTAAATACATACATATATTGGTGAAGTGCAAACATGTAGAGTGTATTACATCAAAAAAGATAAGCATAATCATTTAGAAATCTGTTTTTAGGTTGCATTTGCATTTATAACCTATAGCCTGGAAGAATGTTTGAAATATATCATTCTTGACTGAAATATTTTAAATAGAAATGCAAGAATGACAAGCCATTTTCCTGTGATGCAGGACTGCAGAGAAAACTCTTATTGAGTCAAACTATTATTGTTACATCTGCCATGTTTAGTTGGGCTGATTGCAAATATATAATTAACAGGCCTGTTTTGGACTGTGCCTAGGCCTTTATAATCTAATAATAATATATTAATCAACTCAATATTCATCATATATTCTTGCCAGTTCCAGTTACGATGTTGCATAAATTGGATGCAGCTGCAATTCTGGGCAATTAATCTCTAAAAATACTGAAATTATGATGCCATGTATTATGCATCCATATGGCATTTCTTTCTGACACTGATCATATATTATTCTTACAAAGCAAATCTGAAAGAAACTTCTAAATATGCCCTGCCCTGTGTATAAAATATACTGAATACATTATATCATAGACTGATAAACCAAAAATATTTGAACTATTTCAGTGTGTTCTTCATTGTTGCTCATATTATTTGTATTATATGCAATTTTTTAAAATCAATTAATATAAAAACAAATGGACTTTTCTCATTTTAAACTGGATTTTCATTCTAAGCACATGCAAAATGTATTATGTATGGGTACAATAATTATGTTTTACAATGATTAATCATACATAACTAACACCAATTACAGTTATTATAACTCATTAACAAGTAATGTTGTGCTATATTGATGCCTGAATTAACCAGTCTCCAAAGTAACTGCTAGGTCAAAGTACATTTTTCATTCACTTGCATTGACAATGAGTGGTTGACTGTTCAGTTCAGGTGGATTACCCATACCTTAGACCCAAATGTACCTCAAAACCTACTCCTAACCCTAATATAATGTCACTACAACAAAAATGACAGATTAAATACAATACAATAAATAAGATTGTATTGCTTACATAATAATTATGATAATTACTGGACTTTGTAATCTTAACTTGTCATTGCATACCATAGATATTGTTGCCACAACTTGGACAAGCAAAGCTGAACTATTAACACATAATGCATTTTGACATTGGGGCATTCCTGATACAATTTTACTATAGTAAAAGGATATTAAAGTGTAATAAAGCATAATGAAAGCATGGTAAAGCATATTAAAAAACACAGCAAACTATAGTAAACGTAAATGCATTGTATATATATGAGAGAGAGAGAGCGAGAGAGAATAGCTGGGCTTCAGTGAGTTACAGGAATTATTTTCCTTTAACTCACTAAAGCCCATCTATTATTTTTTATAATACATGGATATTAGTAGCTGAAATAAAAAAAGACAATAAACGGGTGTTAAGGTTCAAATTGCAAGTGAATTTAATGAATAATAATAACGTAATTTAAGTCAATATTAAAGAATCTTAAATATAATTTTCTTTTTGATAATTCAGGAACGGTGAATTAAACTGGGTAGACAATGAACTGCAAAAAATCATGTGTTATTAAGAAAAAGGTGTTTCAATGGGGTATGCTTTTTTGGTTGGTGGAGGATGATTGTGAGACAGATTTGTTAAATGTCAAGTGCCTAAAAACCACGGATTTTGGTTGTTGTCGAGTGATTGAAAACAAGGTTTTGGGGTGCACGGGAGTCAAATATGGGTCAAAGGTCAAGTATAATTTTCTAGAGGAACATAACATTTTGACCTCACTACTGTGCTATTATGCCTTTTTTTCGAATGGCTCAGGATGCAAATATAGCCTTCATCCATGTATTATGCACATGGATTAGGGAGTGGTTAACATGTAGAAAACAGAAAGTACTGATTAGACGAGAAACCTCAAAATGGATCGAGGTAACCAGTGGTGTACCACAGGGATAAGTATTAGGTCCTCTGCTCTTCCTAATCTACATTAATGACTTAGATTCTGGTATAGTAAGCAAACTTGTTACGTTTGCAGACGACACAAAAATAGGAGGAGTGGCAAACACTGTTGCAGCAGCAAAGGTCACTCAAAATGATCTAGACAGCATTTAGAACTGGGCAGACACATGGCAAATGACATTTAATAAAGAAAAGTGTAAGGTACTGCATGCAGGCAGTGGTGTAGTGCTATATTTAGAAGTGAGGGGTCGCTATTATCTTATTGCTTATTTGTATGGGTTATACACATGTATATCTCCATATATTAATAGGAGCAAAACAGTTCAATATTCTATATGTGAAGTACAGAAGGGGTGCTCTCCCTGCCCAAGAGAAGTGGGAGCGGCTCCACATAACCCCCAGCACTGCACCCCTGCATGCAGGCAATGTGGGGAAGCTATCAAAAAAAGGCCAACAAAATGCTCAGATTATAGTGAAAAGTGTTGAATTTAAATCAAGGGAAGTAATGCTAAACTTTACAATGCATTAGTAAGACCTCATCTAGCATATTGTGTTCAGTTCTGGTCACCTTGCTACAAAAAGGATATTGCTGCTCCACAAAGAGTGCAAAGAAGAGTGACCAGAATTATTCCTGGTTTAAAAGGCATATCGTATGTAGACAGGGTAAAAGAATTGAATCTATTCAGTCTTGAACACAGAAGACTACGCAGCGATCTGATTCAAGCATTCAAAATTCTAAAATGTATTGACAATGTCGACCCAGGGGACTTTTTCGACCTAAAAAAAGAAACAAGGACCAGGGGTCACAAATGGAGATTAGATAAAGAGGCACAGAAAATAGGAGGCACTTTTTTACACAGAGAATTGTGGGAGTCTGGAACCAACTCCCCAATAATGTTGTTGACGCTGACACCCTAGGAACCTTCAAGAAGCTGACACAGAGAGCATTACCAGGCATTGGACCGTTTGGGTAATGGGGCACAAGACGAAGTTGCTATAAGCAGCTTTTCTTGATGTGCCTTCAGTGTGGCCAGATCATCTATGGTTTGCATGATCCTTGTGAAGTTTCAGTGATATAATAGAGTGCAACATACAGTAGGAGGTTATTTCAAAGCTTGGTGTCTTATGCAGAGTAAATCTCTGCTAATGAAACAAATCTGGTGCTTTTAATCACATTAAGCTGGGAATAGAATAGTAATAGTATGAGATGTACAGTAGCTACGTTACAGATGATGGTGAGAAGCTTCATACAGACATGCATGAATACTTAATTACTCATCATAAACAATGCAAGGGCACTAACTTACAGCAGTTTTGATATACACTCCTTAAATAATTCAACAGAGGAATAATGAAGACAGCTAAATAAAGCTCCAGAGGATCTCAATGATAACCTGTGCAGAACCGCCAAGAACCTGGTGAAATAATGTCATCTACTCCAGCTTCTTTCTATATATTTTCTATATTTATATTTATATATATATTTAAGTCATGTAGAACAATGTAATGTGTGTGTATATATATATATATATATATATATATATATATATATATATATATATATATATATATATATATATATATATATATATATATATCATCTCACATTATACCTATTCTTTATACTGGTACATCGCAAGTTTAATATACAAATAATAATTTTGATGGTATCTAATATAGGTATTGATGAACAAATATATGTTCATTTTAGTCAATTGATGTTACACATTTTGCTTTTAAATATTTGATAACTGTTTAAATAAAAGCTTTAATAATAACAAAAAAGTATCTTTGTTAGTCTAAAACATGATTTTTTGAACCTATTAATATGATACATTGCATGTCAGTGATTTCCCTGATGACCTGAACAGAATAATGTTAATTATCTCCACCATCTGTGCCAAACCATAGAAAAAGAATGATCTTTCTCCCAAGTTTTTGTAACTGCTCGCCAGCCCAGGCTTCACACAAGTCATTCAGGTACAACGATTTTTACTGGGGAGGGATTCCCTGGAATAACAATGCTTTGAAGTCCACTCAATTACACAGATTGCAATTAGAGTTAAGTGTTTATATACTGGGGTGCTGTATGGATACTTATTTTTTAGCCTACTGGTACTTAGTTTTACAAAATGGTAACTTGATAGGTCTTACAAAATGTATTATACTAAATAGTCATTTAAAAAGCTTCTAAGCATTAGGGTAATGGTTTCGTTGTTTAGCATAGTTTTGTACTACAGGCACATCATTATTAATTATGGATAATACTTAACAAGCTGTTTGTTGTGTTGCATGCTTTCTAACATACTGTTGTAGAGAAGCTACATGATGAAACTATATTGAGTTTTACGAAAACATGTTCAGTTTTATAGATCTGAAATCAAACTTTTTTAATTCAAAGGTATTTATAAACTACTCTCATGTAATACAAATCTGAAAATTTTAAGAGTGATAGAATACTTTTTAATAGGATCAGATAAATATGTACAGTATATCAAATGCACTAGTTTTCAAGACTACAAATAAATCTGTCATAAAACAAGGGGAAATATTGCAAATTAATATTGAAAGCTTTTGTAGATAAGAGCTTCATTTGGTCTTCTCCGAGAATGTTAGAATTTAATGTTTCAGTTTCATGAATAGGTCTAGTCAATCATGTTATTTCTGGTTTGAATATTCATTAGCTTTATTATTATTATTATTATTATATTCTACTGGAGGAAGAAAAGCATTGTATACATAAATGCATAATATTAAAATAATTAAAACTCGACCCTGGAAGCCCCTCTGCCATGGTCCGGCTCTCTGCTTGCATTCAAGACATCGAGGCCTGGATGTCTACCAATTTTCTTCAGCTGAACACTAGCAAATCTGAACTCCTCCTAGTAGGATCTAAAACTAAGCTTAAGAATCTGCTGCTGCCTTCCCCCACAGTACGAAGCCTTGGTGTACTTCTTGACAGCAACCAATCCTTTGATGCCCACATCTCCTCCGTGGTCAAATCTTCCTTCTACCATCTTCGAAACATCTCCAAAGTCCGTCCCTACCTTTCCCTCCAGGATGCGGAGATACTTTGTCATGCGTTTGTCTCCTCTCGACTCGACTACTGCAACTCTCTATATGGTGGTCTCCTGGCATGCACCATAAACTGCAGTTAGTTCAGAATGCCGCTGCCAGGATCCTTACCAGATGTAAAATATGTGATCACATCACCCCCCATCTTGCCCAGCTGCACTGGCTACCTGTAAAGTTCAGGATTATTTTCAAAACTCACCTGCTCACCTACAATACCCACAATACACTTGGAGAACGCTCATTTAGCTTCATGGCTCCGACTCTCTGGAACTCTCTCCCAGCTTTGGTGCATGATGCTCCCACCGTCACTCGCTTCAAATCAACTCTCAAGACCCACTTGTTCTCTCTTGCTTTCCATGCTCTTTAAGCCTGATATCTGCTGTTAGCTGCTGTGTTGCTGCTACTATTGAATGTATTATGCTATGATCATGTATTATGCACTTTTTACTATATTTAATGTATTATGCATTGTTTTTTACTGTATAGAATGTATTATGCATTTCTCTGTATTTAAAGTATTATAGATTTTCTTGTTGTTACTGCATCTTGTAAAGTGCTTTGTGATGGTGGTCCACTATGAAAGGTGCTATATAAAATAATGATTGATTGATAATAACATTCATTATATCATCCACATATGGTACTGTGACAGAATGCGAGTGGTGTGGGTGATACAAGGATTGTCCAGACAGTACACCCTTGCTATAACACCCTTCACTATAACGAACCTTCGGCTATAACAAACCTGGCCATTGGACCCCAAATAAAAAAATATAAAAAGTTAATATAAACACACACTGTCAACATCTCGGTCTGTACACACGGAATGCCACCTCCACAGTGAAGTCAGCTCTTTTGTTTAATAAAAGGCATGCGCTGTGTAACTACGCATCCAAAACTAAAATCATTTTATGTTGCAACAAAGCTGGAAACTATACTGATTGTTTGAAAAAAGGAGTAATGCAGGCATATCTCTGTCGTGAATATAGGTTGTCAAAAATCACTTTGTTTTTTGGCTTGTTCAGCAACCATGCGGCAAAGCAAAGTTGATTAAAGACAAAACAACAACAACAAAAAACTTGAGGATCTGATTAACCTTTCATGTTGGGTTGATTTGGAATACAAGCTCAGTTTGGGATTCCTGCATGTTGGATTAAGATTTGTTGCATTTTGAAACGGTTCATGTCAGATTGATTTTGAATAAAAGTTCACCTTAAATTTGGGATTTTTGCTTTTTGTACTGCATTTTAATTCTTTAACGAACAGGATCACACAAAGGCAGAATACTGCATATATGAGATGAACAGGTACATGTAATTTTACTTTTATTCACAATCTCATCTCATTAACTTACTCCAACAGTTTATCGTTCAACAAAAGGCTTGGACCCTAACAGATTTGTTATAGCGAGGGTGTACTGTATTTGTATCCAAAATGTCTGTGTTTATTTAAATAAACACTAAAGCCGTCCCTCTACCAACGATGGAATCGGGGAGTACACGGCAGGTTCACAGTCCCAAACAGAAAATACACACAATAACAACTACAATCCATGGTGCATGAAACTGTGCTCTCCATACCAACGATGGTGGAGCGTGTCTATAATGTGTAGTGAGGGTAGTGCTCAGGGGTTTGTGCTGGCTTCATGGCTGCAGCTCCCGTCTCCTAGTCCTCTGCAAATAGAAACTGAAAACAAAAACACAGCACTTTCAGCATAAGCCTGTGTACTCACGTAGCTGCATCCCCTTTGTACTGCCAAACTCCTCCCTGTGATCAATCCAGCCCCACGGTTTATCCAATCGCTGCCTGCCCCGCAGCTGACCACAATGGAGTTGTTTAGCAAACTCACAGCTATGCACTTTCTCCAAAATGGCCGCCTTCCAGTTGCCACCTACCATCGAATCACCCTGTCTATGGGAGTGCATACCACCAACCTTAAACAACGCCCAATCTGCAGGGCTTTACTCATATGGTCCCTGCCACTTAGCATACAATTTAGATCCCGAAGCGGGAAATAGCAACAGTACCTTGTCTCCTGGTCAATAGGTCTGAATTCTTGCTTGTTTGTTGTATTGTTGCTCCTGACGACCAACCAATTCTAGGTGGTCTCTCAACATTATTACATATTTGACTGTGTTTTTGGAACTCTTAGTTTGGTCTTCCCACCCTTCTTTCACAAGACCAAGGATACCTCGGGGTTGTCTCCCGTACAGCAGCTCGAAAGTAGAAAACCTGGTCAAACTGAGGCACCTCTCTCACTGCAAACATTAGGTAGGAAAGGAGTATGGCCCAATGTTTCTGCTCTTGGTTGACAAACCGCCTCAGCAACTGTTTCAACGTCTGATTAATGCGATCCATCAGTCCATCCGTCTGCGGGTGATAAACGGAGGTCCTAATGGACCGAATTTGTAACAATTTATACTGTTTATTTAAACATTTGGGCATAAAGTTGGTTCCTTGATCAGTCAGGATTTCTTTGGTGATCCCTACTCTCGCTATGATCAGATGCACTAGTGGATCTCAATGGTACTGCCTCTGGATATGTGGTCGCGTAGTCCACCACTACTAAAATATGCGTCTATCCAGAGTAAGAAGAGCTCAGTGGGCCCACTATGTACATTGCAATTCTCTCAAAGGGGATATTAATCAGGGGCAGTGGGACCAGCGGGGCCAGGTGAACCTGCCCCGATGCTACTTGTTGACATTCCGGACACACCGTCACATATCTCGCCAGCTCACAGCCAATATTGAGTCTTTTCACCACCTAGATGTTCCGAACATCATGAGCCAACCGCATGATCTCACTTCGAAAAGACTGGGGAACGAGTAATTGCATCTACTATATAGAGTATCCCGAGGCTTGGGATACTCTATATAGTAGATGCCCAGAAATAATATGGTGAGGATATATGAACTGCCGGTTGCCTTCAACCTCCTTCCCCTCGATAGTCTGAACCTGCCCCCAGAGGTTAGCCAGCATAGGGTCATTTTTTTGTTCCCATGCTAGGTCCACATCTCGATCGCAGAATTTTGGTATATCGAGCGGGCCTATCATAGATTCAGCACTGAGGTCTCAATAAACTGCCCCCGCAGGTTACACTGGATCCCAATTCCCTTTCCCTGGCATGTATTAGACATTGAGGATTCTCCCACCAAACCCTAACCTTGTCTTATTGACATTCCCTCCCATTTTTCCGCCCTTCTTTTTGTTTTCATTGGGCGAAACCGGGAGTGGAACAAATCAGCTTGCAGTGGGAAAATTTTAGCAATCGACTCTCCTGCTGCCCCAGTGGTCTTACCGGAGACTGGCCGTACCGTTTTATTTATGGCTGTTTCAAAATGTGGCCAGTCTGGACCTAAAATGACAGGATACGGCAACCTTTTTACGACCGCTACAATTACACGGCATGTCTGACGCCCATCACATATATTTTGTTAGTGGTATATATTCTTGTTTCCCCATGGATACAGGAGATGACCACTGAGCCCAGTGGCCACCAAGACACCCCCATCATGACAGCATCCTCAATCAAGGTTTGCCCGCATCCTGAGACCAATAATGCGTGGGTGCTCACATTACCAAGCCATATATCAGCAATACAAGGTCCCCCCCAACCATTACCCCTGGACTTACCTGCCTCCGGTGTTAGACACACTCGTCGCACCGGTATCAGACCAAGGTAAAGGGTGCCCACAGAGCCTGTGTGTCCCGCTGCTGGCCTGGGGGCTGACCTCGGTGAGAGGGCCTCTGAGGAGGAGGCCCTGTCCTGGGAGTCCTGGGTTTGCCAGATGGAGAGGCAAGTTGGGCAACAGGCAAGGGGAGGTAGGCAGGGAGTCCTCAAAGGCCTCAGCCAAACGGATGGCTGCCTCCAACGTGGTGGAGCGGTGTCTGCTGACCCAGGCTTCGGTCTGTGGCCCCAGCACTTGCCTGAATTGCTCAATGGCAATGAGTCCGTAGCATCTGTTCGGGCATCCGGGTGCTGGGGCAGAGACACCGGGTCATTTTATCCGCTAGCTGTTGGGCCACCACGCAGGGCCTGACTCCTGGGGGTCACAAGTGTTCCCGGAACCAGCGACGGTGCGTCTCCTCGGTAATGCTGAGCCGCTGCAGTATGGCTATTTTCACGAGATCATAGTCCAGTGCTTCCTTGTGTGTTAGAGCCTGATAGGCTGCCTGAGCTTCCCCAATTAAGTTGGGGCCCAGTTGGATGGCCCACCATTCCCGAGGCCATCTGGCCACAGTTGCCAGCCACTCAAACGCCACCAGATAGGACTTGGGGTCATCCTCCAGCAACATCTTCACCACCCGTGGCTTTGGAAGTACCACTGCTGGTTCTGCCTCCAGTTCCCTCCCAGGGCCAGTCATCTGCTCCATGGGGGTGGCGTAATGCTCCACCATTCTTGCGCCTCCAACATCGCAGTCATGATACCCGGGTCTGCCTAATAAAACTCACATGACTGACAGAAGTTTGTGATGTAAGAGTGTTGCTATTAACCCTTAGTGGTCCATTTATTCAGTGCGTCTCATGCGCGTAAGGTCCAATTTATTTTCACACGCGCATTTTATTTTAGACGCGCTGTTTAAAAGTATTTTTTCACAGTAAAACAGGTTTAAAAGGCACTGCATATCAACAGGACACTCAGTACTGCATCTCCAGCCCCGCCCCACCCCTTGTTCGCTATATTTTTCAAATACCTCTTAATAATAGTACATACTGATAAATCATCTCTTGATCACTCGTTTTATCACCAAACTCCTCAATAATGCGATCCAAGTCGTTATTTTATTACTATAACATCTAAATAAAGCTCTGCAAATGTCTGTGATGTTCTTTGAGCGGAAGCAGCTATCTTGTTTGTTTATGTCCGTGTTATCTATGTGGTGTCGGGTCTATCAGTATTCATGAGATACAACCTTTTATTTATTTTCTTGTCTCCTATCGGTCTCACTCGGCCATTGAATGGTTTTCTCGGCTTTTTCCAGAGAAAAAACGACAAGGTCCGACATTGGACCGGAAAGGGAAAATTGCGATGTCGGACCAGGTCCGACATAGGACCGCAAAGGGTTAAAGCCAAAGGAGAAAAATTATTTTTAAACAACCCCGAGTTTTGAAATCCTATCATAGTTTACCTCGGTTGGGATATATTTAAAGTTATAATACTGTTATGAGTCTTACTAACACATTTTAGTAACTATATACTACTTTATACAGTTTATTTTGGTGTTTTTTGCATTCAAAGTATAGTCTAAAACAATTAAAATACACACTAACACTATTGTGTTTATGATCAGTTCCATAAGATTTATGATTCATTCTTATCTAAATGTATAGTTTTACAGTGTATTATGTGATAGTCTAATTATTTTTGTCTCTGAGTCTGCTATGTTCATCATAAGATACAATGCCATTTTGAAGTATTCTAGAAAGCTCAACTTCTTGGCGACTTACAGGAACAGCAAAATACAAAGTTTTCTAATGAACTCTTTGAAATTGTAACTTCAGGCCTAAATCCAGAGCTCTGAAATTGGGTTACAAGATAATTTCACAGGCGACTTGCTTTTTTTACTTGACAGTTCAGCTGGCTAATTGAGTAAGGTGATGTTCAGCCCTTGGAAATGTTTATGAAGTAATACTTAAAACCTGAATAATGATGATAAAGAGGTTTTTTTTATGAAAATGCAATTTTAATAGAATTCCTGTCCAAAGAGACCTTTTTTTCAAAAAAATCTACCATATGACAAGTTGCAATAATATTTTGGGTTTTATGTCTTGTCATATGTGTAATTTAAAAGCATTTATGACAGCTTTAAAATAATGCCACCTGAATCCCCTTCTTGCAAACCAATAGGCTTCCTCTTCCTGAAGTTTGCAACTCCTTTTTTGCAGTCTAAATGTATATGTCTGTCTGCTCAACAGTTGTTTCAGTCAGGTTTTTTGTACAGGATCACATTTGACAGTTTGAAATTGTGCTGCCATTAAGGCATCTACCAGTGGTTCAGTATAATGGTAGCTGACAGCTGAAATCTGAGACAATCTGTGAAGTTTTTGATATCATGAAGACCAGATGTATTGTACACTCTAATTAAAGTGACAATCATACAGATGTATTGTACACCCTAATTAAAGTGACAATCATCTGTAGGTTAAAAATATTTTAATTCTTACCTGTTTCTATCATCATGTGTTCTCTATCATGCTTGATTGTTGTTTCTGTTTAGAAAATTGTTGCCCATGCTTACTAACTATTCCAGTAATTTTTCCACTTACTATACACAACTGTAACTGAAATTAGAGTCGCACACCCCTACTGGTCATTTCTAAAAACTCATTTAAAACAATTAAGCTCTTAGAAGTGGTTGCAACAGCTAGTAAGCATGTTAAATGTGATATAAGCATAACGAATGTCAGACAGCACATATGATAGATTAATAAGCAGGTAAGTAATTAAATATTCTGAAAATATAGATTGTATAAAGTCTCTTTAATTGTAACCAATGCCTAAAAAAATAAGCAGAAAACTCACTAATTACACAGTGCTACCTTGTTACTCAAATGTTCGAAGGAAGTTTTACATACATCCCTTGTTATTTCAGAATTTGATAAGTCATTAATTTGGCTAATCCACAGGTAGGCCGTGTTGACAGTAAATTGTATATGTTTGTGCTTTACTGTAAAAGGGCCCTTAACTAAGGGATAACAAAGGTATTGATATGCTAGTTTTGTATTGTTCCCTGTGTGGTTTAGACCACTGAGTTGACTATTCTGGGCCACTATACGTTTTTTTGTATGCTATTAATTTGAATTTGTTTTATTGTACATTGCCCTGTGACTTTGTCATGAAGGGTGCTATCTAAAACAAATGTTGGTGTTGTTGTTAGTACACTGTTTTCACTAATACACTTTCAGATTTTTTTTATATATGTCCATATTTACAAAGCATTTACCACCATGATAGGTTAGCAACAGAATGAGCAAAAAGTGTATATAGGAGTTACTAAATAAACCTCCTGAGCTGTTAACTTGCAGTGCATATAAACTATTTCAAATGAAAGATGAAGAGTTTCTCACTAAAATAAGATTTTTTTTTTTCATTAACACAGGAGGGATTAAATAAAGAAAAAAATATCAATACTTCATTTTTCCTTACTATACTTTCTCATAGTTTTATTAGCTTTGCTATTTCTTACCTTCTGTTATACCACAAAAAAAGAGCTTCTTTTTAATATTTTTACATTTAGTTTTAACAATGTATTAAGATGAAAGATTACAAATGTCTTGAAGAATTCACTATAGTCAATTGCTTGGTCAGCCACACAGTGATCCAGCCCCAAGAATGAATACTGTATACTACTTTTTTGGTTTTGTTTTAATTTAGAGTACCAATTATTATTTTTATTTATTTTCCCCCAATTTGGAATGTCCAATTATGTTTTTCTCCTCACCACAGCGAGTCCCCACACAGCACACAGGTTCTGAGGGTGTGTGAGTGTCCTCCGATCTCACAAGCCTAAAACCAGAATCACTTTTATCCAGAGCAGAGGTGGGCGGGCTACCGATCCTGGAGAACAGAGATCAGCCCTGCTTTTTATCCACTCTGAATGTGCTTGGTGTCTGGCCAGTAGGGTTCGCTGTTGTGCGATGAGGAGAAGTAATCCCTGCCGGTTTCCCATCCCTCACCCCGGGAGCGTCAGAGCCGATGTGACGCCCCCTTCAGAGTCCCCAGCAAAGTTCGGCCTCTTTGCACAGCCTGGATGTGAACTGGCGCCGTCCAAGCTGTGTGACTCATCCTGCGCTCCCAGCAGCAGCGCTTTAACTGGAGGACCCCTGCCTGTATCCTACTTTTGATAAAAGCATGCATGTAATTGTATTAGAAATGGCTGCAGTAAATTAAACTATAATGTATTGCGGTAATCACATATGTGATAATTGCTTATTGCTGTATACTGAATTACATTTTGAGCACATTTGTTATAAAATGGCCAGATTTTTTTTTATTTTATATCCTGGTTAATTATATAACAATGTTAGAAAAATGTGCTACTGAACAATCGCTTTACTTTTACAGTGATGTGAAAAAATGTATTATTGTGTTTAACTAAGACAATAGAAATGTTGCATTGGATACACTGCCACTGGAGGTCGGATTATAACTGCTGTTTTTTTTAATTTTTATACATTGTGCTTCCAAGTGGCTACATGTTGTAATAACAGCATGTTTCTTAAAACACTACTGTATGCCGTCAACTGTTTCAAGTTAACCTGATAATTGCACAAACGGGTACATTTAAATCAAATTGACTTAAGAAACGATAGCATTAGAATTGAAGTTTATTGCACTATTAAAAAGTTAAATATTATATATTAAAGTACCCATCTTTGAGGGCTATAGCCACAGTGATTTCTGTTAAAACGGTATACTGTCTATATGTCCTAAAGCTTTCCATTTGATCATATTGTTAGTACTAGATATGAGGATTAAGATATGCAGAATTTGGAGAAACGAGCTATCATTAGAATACAGCCCTTCTAATAGTCCCTGTGGCCAAAGCGATTAAAACGTGATTCTATTGATCTATACTTCTTAAAAACATTCACATGTTGCAAATGACGTATCAAAAAGGAAAAAGAAAAAGGACCATTCACAGTGACCACAGTGCATCTCCTACATACATTGTATGAAGAGTATGGACTTACTATTTATTATTTTATCAGTTGCATTAAATGATGACCATGTACAAAAACCTGTATTTTACAGTAAAAGGTGTATGCATCATTAATAGGAGAGTGTATAGTATATTACACGGGAGACTGTGGTAACAATTAGTGATTACTTCTATAGGAACACAAACAGAGATACATACAGTCACTGTGCTGATCAGCCACCAGACATACAGATTTGATCAGTTTGCAATACATGGAATCTACATAACCAAAAATGTCAGGAATGTCATACTGAGATATTTTGTAGGTAGGCATAAAATATTTTTAAACAGTAATAATAGTTATAATCATAAATATAATAATATATTTATTATTATTATTATTATTATTATTATTATTATTATTATTATTATTATTATTTGTATATTCACTATACAGCACTACTATAAAGCTAAACTTACTCTATATACTGTATTACATTAACCAGATTAGAGCATGCAACACTTTTTCATTTGATAGCTATTCTGTTTTCCTTCCCCATTAGAATAAATCTGTTAGGCCTAGATTCTTACTACATAAGTACTGTATTATTGTATCGTATTGAATAGATGTCCGGTGATCCTCTTACTTATGTCACACAAAGCCACGTGTCTAATTTTTTTTGGCAGGATGCAGTGTACCTAATGTCAGCCTCCTAATAATCTAAATATTTACTGCAGAATCCTTTGTCGTGACTTAAATCACTGGGTTTAGTGCGTAATTGATACGAGTATAGTTGTCAACATTTACTTAGTAATTTAAACATACATTAAAAAAACAAATAAAAATAGATCATATTTGTATAATTACTCTCGTTTTTATATATGGGCTGGTCTGTATATTATCATATTCAAATTAAACTAACGACGCAAAAAAAAAGTTTGACATTCATATAATCAACATTATTTAGTTTAAGTATGCTCTCTGCGGAAGCTTGCGACTTGCAAAAAATGGTAAAATAAATACCATGTTTCTACATGCCATGTTATCCACACTACATGCCCTGTTGGTACAGTGGTAATATACTACATTTTTATATCGTCAATTTAATAAATGTTGCCTTATTTGAGCTTACTAAAACGTCTGGCTGATTTGATATAGGTATTGTTACCCACTTTGTAATCATAAAAATCAACGATATGGGGCTAAAATGGCATATCCACAAGTGTATATTCTTTTACAATTATGAGTGGCTAAATACATTACCTTTATTATTTATTTCCACTCAGTGGCTTTGCACAAAGTCGTCTTTGTTTATTTTTGGAATGCCATACGATATTATGAAAGACAGATTTCCGATTCTCTCAAGTTAATTGAAGTACTTTTTTTTTTATCAATAAAACATTTTAGTTGCAGAGACATGGTGCAATGTGCGGTGAGAAAAGTTTGCTAATGTTATCTGACCAACATGTCATCAAATATGAATTTAAATGTATTTAGGTAATTTCTTCTTTAGCATTAATACAATTGTTGTATTTTTATGTTAAATACACAGTACATTAGTGTAATGTAATTGAAAAAATAAAAACACATTTTGAACCCCAAACTAGAATTCTAGCTCTATTTTTTCTGCCAGTATTCTGAAACACAAACCTTCTGTATGAATCTGTTGCTTTCCTAGCAAGGTTAGCCAAAATTATGGCTTAGATAACAGAATAAAATGGGGCACAGGTAAGAGTTTATAATGTTATACTGGCTAACTGGTTATACCTCTGTTTCAAATACTGTAAACGAGGTGAGTTTATTTCATTGTTTCACAATATAGAAAATTAGTTTTCTCTGGGATTTGTTAGAAGAATACAAAAAAAGTTTTATTTTGCGGTGTTATTTTAAAAGGCATGTATGTGTACTTTTAAAACTTCTTGGAGCACGGTTTAACACACATTAGGCGTCATAATATGATTAAGTCATTTAAGCAACTCGGATATTGTTGTACAGGGCTTAGCAATTAATTTACTCTTTCAGAAACTTAAATAACATGCCAATTATCGGGTTGGAAGCCTATATTAAGCTATATTAAGGTGATTTTCCATGTTTCATGACTGTTTGACTTGGTTTGGCTATGTAACATGAATACATTTTCTTAGATACAAAATAATAATACGTTAATTATATTAAGTGATCAATTCATTAGGATTATTCATGAATGTGAAATTGATTTTCTAAAAATATGTTCAATTTACCATTTCATACCATTGAGTCTACAACATTAGACAATGTCAAACACGTCGACAGTTTGTTATTATGGTCAGTGACAAGACATCATTCTAATAAAAAACTGTTTAACAGCACGTGGCCATTCTAGTTCAATGTCTGTGGCTACGGCACCCGGGGTGGAACAAACCTTATCTTCAAACAAAAGCGCGAAACGTTTTCACCTCTTCATTCAGTTCGTGTGGATCGCGGCTCTGTGCAGTTTCATTTCAGAGAACACCAGGAGTAGGAGAAAGAGCAAGAGCGAGTAAGAGAGAGAGAGAGAGAGAGAGAGAGAGAGAGAGAGAGAGAGAGAGAGCAGTGCATTATAGAGTGATTACAGCCCTTCCTTTTTTTATTTAGTTTTCATCGGAAACCACAGGCACTGATCGGCTCTTGGATGAACAAAAACCTATCGATCTGTGCTACACCTGGAACCACTGACCAGCGCAGAGCAGACATGTCCCGAAGGAAGCAAAGCAACCCAAGGCAGATCAAACGTAAGTTTTAATGCTTTTGTCTATTACTACTAAGAAGATGTCAAGGTGGTCGGAAAAGTTATTGGCGAGATTGGGGATTTATTATTTTAGGTCTGCAATACCAAATATTAACATCGGATCTGTTATTATTTTTGTATTTGGTTTTGTCAAGAATGTACATACGCTGTAGTTTTGTTTTCATTTTTTTATTGTTTATTCCTGGTATTTGACTCGATAAAATTTGCAAACTGTGCTGCCAGTTGCACTTCTGTTGAATGTTTGTTCTGTAGTTTTAGGCTACTTTTTCAAAAGTTCTACTCAAGGTCCTGTTAAAAATACGAATCCAAGCCAGACATGCTAATGAAGTCTGGCACTGTGCGGTTTAAAACATTGCTATACAATTATGAGGCTATACTATTTGATTTAGATGTAGACAAGAGCAGTAGTGGTTTCAATGGAATAATAACATTACGTTGAATTGTACATGATAATACAATCAGGTAATTAACAAGATGCTATATGATATGCACATTAACAGATAAATAATAATAATAATAATAATAATAATAATAATAATAATAATAATAATAATAATAATACTACGACTACGACTACTACTACTACTACTAATAATAAAATAATAATAACGGTATTCACATTTTCGCACTTGACAGTTCTTGAAACGTACACCATTGAAATTGAAGTACTGTATTGTCACTTGTATACGTGCTCGCTTCAAATGTTGGATGCTACGTACTAGTTGTACTGTACTGTAATTGACATCTAAATACTGCAGCAGGAAAGATGGCTCAGGCACGGCCCTCCTTAGTTTCCTTAGATTTGACTTTCTCGGCTCCTAATACTAGACCTGTCGAACTTGGCCTGCCCTTATTTCAAACCAAATGCCAACTAAAACCCTTACTGTACAGACAAAGTAGGATTTATATTGTGTTTTACACTTTCAAGAAACTGATGTTTGTTTTTTTGTATATAATAAACCTCATTTAGGATGAGTTATTTTGGTGATGAAGCTAATTTAAAATGCATCATACTGTATCCTTAAACTATAGAGCACTCTTTAACAACTGTGATCCAAGAAACCCGTAAATTACCCAGTTTGATATTTTGTAACTACTGTACTGGAACGCTGTCAGTACATGGAGATGACACAACACTATGAAAAGCCATCCGGGTCAAAAACGCGTTATTGCGTTTATATTTAGTACACGTTCTAATTTTACTTTAGTACGTGCTGTTATTCTAATTATTACACATGCTAATTTGGCCAATCAGATCACTGAAAATGAAATGACAACCAATCAATTTAAAAAGAATAGAACGTGTAAAATCATCCAATTAAAAGTTACCTTACATCTGCCATTCCCGCCTAATTCTTGGCGGGCTGTGGACTTGGCAGCCGAGACGAGCATCAACCGACGTTTTCATTGGTAACCCCACTGTAACTAATATGTCATTTTAAACAAGTGTTGAAATATCTTACATTTAATCAAATAGTAGCTATGGTAACTCAATATTTAAGTGTAAAACTGAAATAAGTATAACTGAAAAAAAAACAAAAAACAAAAAAAAAAAAACGATTGTGTACATTAGTACAAACTGAACCGTGTCACTGTCGACAGTGTCTTTCTCAAGAAGTCGGAAGCACTCAGGGAATCTGTATTTGCACTGTAGAAGAAAATCTCTCGCTGCCATGATTTGCAATTTTCCTTATTCTTAATTTTTTAAAAGCGTATTTCATGTTTTTCATTCAATCAGCTACCGGTTATACACAGGGCTGTTCAGCTTTCCGCCGTCTTCTCAAAACCCACTTATTTAACATTTATTTGTAAATTCCTATTTATATACCTTTTTGTATTTTCCTTTATTTATATTTATTTTGTATATACCATTATGTGTTTGTTTTGCATTTTAATTACCTGTAATATTGTATAATATTTTGCAGTCAGTAATATTTCCTGTAATATTTTGTTGAATTTCAGTAAGTCGCTTTGGATAAAAACGTCTGCTTAATAATAATAATAATAATAATAATAATAATAATAATAATATCTGAAATTAAAAATATGTTATGCCAAAGGTGATTGGCTACTCTTGTAATTACGCTGTATGACTGTAAAATGACCAGCCATTAAGTAGGTACTACTCAAGAATGACCAGCCCCTACTTAGAAAATGCGTAGTTCATTTACATTTATTTAGTTACGTAGTGTTTTATGTCTTCTGATTGGTCCAAATCAATGCATGTACTAAATATTTGAAACGTGTACTAAATAATGCGTTTTTGACCCAACCAAATTGTTTACCTAATATTGGGAATCGCTGTTAATTATGTATTGATACTGTTGTTAATACAGTTGTGACTTTGAAAAACGAAATGTATAAAATGTTAATGTTATTTAGTAGTAGTACTGAAAATAAGACTTCATTCAAGGTTTGTAAAAAAAAGTACATATCAATAAGTCTTGAGAGATGTTTTACTATTGGGTCTGTCAAACTGATGAATGCTTTTCTTTGCTGGGCTGGTAAAAGACAATGGTCTTCATTTTCAAAAATACATTTTCCATAGCTACACAAAGAAAAATGAAAAAAGGCTACAGCTGATGTCTAGAACGTTTTAAGATTTTTATTTTTATGTGATGAAAACGAATGCTTGTGAGCTAGTAATTGGGGCTTACAGGATCACTGTGCAATTTTAGCTGCATTCCTGGACCAGTTAAAGATTTTTTTTTTTTTTTTAATTTATTATTTTGATGTTTTGTTTGGTTGATTTTATAGATGTTTTGACATTTCAAGAAGACCTCATCTACAAGCATGTACTCATTAGTATACAGTTGAATTATAGCTATTATATATAGCACAATAATAATTATAATACTATGACTACAACTACTGCTACTAGTACTAATAATAATAACAATAAGAATAATAAGAAAAACAATAATAATAGTCATGATCATCATTATCCATTGTTTATTAGTCTGGAAGTTTAACACATTATTTAAGGACACTTGAACTTTTTAGTATCTGTTAAAATGCACATTTTACATGATTTCACTCAAAAGAGGTAAGAAAAAAAAGTGAGCTGTTACACAACAGAAAGCAGTTTCACAGGAAAGGAACAGTCTCACTAGCTCTGTGAACCGTTACTCATGCAAGTCATTGTGTATTGACTTGAATATGTTTTTTAAGGATATTGAAAACTGAAAACAATATCCTGCATTCCGACTGTTTAAAGCGTTTTGGCCTGAAGAACCGTGTTAGTGATATTTAGTAAATGAGGTATGAAAAGTGAAAGCTGCTATAACGAAATGTAACAGGTTCAAGTATACCCTTCATTTAAGGTGGTATGTTATCAACAATTCTCTCTCTCTATTAACCTTTGGACACAAATTGCTTAAAAGGAATACTGTATTTAAAAGCTATTCGAAAGACACGCTGCTGATTGACATAACTGTACATTTCAAAACAAAGCTCCATGTCTTAAGCAGCAGAGCCACACAAACTTCCTTACAGAGACATGCACGTTATCCGTCTGATTGCATTCGTGGGACAGAACTGTCCTACAGGAAAAGTACGTTTTGCAATTTTTTTTTTTTTTACAGTAGCTATTTCAACAACAAGATTGTGGATTTTACAGAAAGTACTGTATGTCCAGATGATAAAAATGTCTATTTAGAAAAATCTTCTCCTGATGCAGACTTGTTTATTGATATATTAATTACATCAAATTCAAAGCCAGTTATATGTACAATATAAGACCTTTAGTGGCTTTTCACATGGTTTATAAAGGTAACAATTGTACACAATGTATTTTATACCTCACAAATACTGAAAAGACTGAATACAGAATACAGTGAAGTCATTTTAAAGGACACAAAGGTTGTTGGGCACAATTTTTCCCACTGCATACATTGCCCTGTTATCTAAAATTGTGATTTATGCAGTATTTTAATATTTTGCTTATTCTTTCCCCTTGGGTGCTCTCTGAGCTGTGATAAAAAGGGAATGCTGAAAGAGCACCATTAATTTGCTCTGATGACTGGGATGATAAGGGGAGATAATGGGAAAGATAAGCGGCGAAGATATACCATCAGAAACCCGATTATTACCATTAAAATTCCAACCCAGCAATCTGCAGAAGCCTGATAATTCCTTCTCCGTTTCCACCACTTTGGATGATAAGGCAAAAAATAGTCACTCAGTGCTTCTTGATTAGACTGCCTGAATTTCCTGATAATACAGTGATAAATTATGTATTTTTCCCCTTGTTTTTTTTGTGAAATGTTACATCTGTTTTGTTTTTTTTTGCATTTCAGGTCTTTCCTGTCTTGCTGCCCCTCCCCCCCCCCAAAAAAAACAAAAAAACAAAAAACCCTGTACACTTTTATTGTAATAAGAGTTTGATAAAAAGTCCAGATAAAGGAGGAGGTGTTTTGTATGGGAGCTCATATCAATGTTATCAAACCATCTCTCTGCACCAGCTGCTAGCTGCTGTTGTTTTTAGCCTTATCACCTCCTGCCAATATGCCAATAAATTGCCCAGATTGTTAACCATTCTTTGGCGACCCCAGTAAATTTATGACAGGAATGATGAAATTATTGGATTGTGATTTGTGTGAATGTGATGTGTGTGTTCTTAATGCACCCCGCACCCCACCCTTGCAAACAGATGGTCACCACTTGTTTGTGCTTTTCATACCTTTACTAGTGCAGTAACATACAGCAGTGTTTTTTAATAGTTAGAGAAGTTGAGAACTAGACGTATTGATTACTACCATAGAGGAGTACTGTTGAATTTTGCATTTTAAAACAGGATTTCAGTGTAACGATTGGATATAATGATAGTGTTTTTCATACAGATTTCTAAAAGATAACCTTTAGATTCACTGTATATCTAATATGTGTATACTATCAGGGAACCTTTCTCCAGATCAGTCAATTGCTTTTGTTAATAATTGATTTTTAACTACTTCAGGATTATTGACATTTACTGTTACTTTCTATGGCTCAAAAAATAAATCTCTCTTAGCAGGTATATTTTGAAGTTAGCCGTCCCGTTGACATACTGTACTTCAGTTTCTTGTGTTCTATTTATATTATATGCTTCCCTTACATATCAAATGTTAGTTAATGCATCACGTTATCAATACATAATATTTATTACATCCATTCAGCTGTAATTATTGATTAAGTGATTGACCTGAATTCACTTAGATTATGTCGTATTGATGGAATAATTAATTGAGTGTTGAGATCAGGACTTTAATGCACTGTAACATTGTTACATAATTTATTTGCCTTGCTTTGCCTTTTATAAATGAACATTAATTGGTCAGCAGTTTCAAATGCTAATATGCCTAAAATGGGATTGTATGGAAACTGAAAATACAGTATTAGAAACTTATCTCTGCCTTTTAACTACTATAATATTATCCCTATATTCTGTGGAAACAAGGTCAAGGGCTCAAGAATAAACAAATCTCAACCTGAGACATTTTATCATATGGTGTACAGAAATAAAGATAATATAAAACATATCATTAACAAAGCTACAGAATAGTTTAGTTTAATATATTTGTTACACCAACTCCAGAATATACTGACTCTTTATTTCTTCTTTCTTTCTTTCTTTCTTTCTTTCTTTCTTTCTTTCTTTCTTTCTTTCTGAGGAACGTTGGCACTCTGTAGATTTCCATCCCCTGCAAGTGCCGTTTAGTTTTGTTTTTTTCACCAAGAGTGAGGTAGAAATGATGTCAAGGTAAAGAATGATGTCAAGCAGAAAGACATTTCGGCTACACTGATAAAGCGACTTTCCAAAATGTTTCTCTATTTGGCTTTGTTTCTTATAAGTTTTACCTTTTAATTTTGTATTGATTGTTTCCAGGGGCATAGCGTACATTGAAAATTGGCTAGGTACATTAAATAAATAAATAAAAAATAAAAATATATATCTAAATATTTATTTTTAATAATGTGCCCACTTTCATTTTTAAGAGTGGCATAATCGACATCTATTCGTATTATTATTTTATTTTTATTTGCCATTTCTTCGTGATCTCAGGCTGTATACATTATTTGACAGCCAGGGTATTGAAACTTCGCGCCACACAGACATGCTCGCTTCTCATTGGTCAGTTTCCCTAGTTACGCCGCGTGTAGCTCCAGAACTGGATCAAGATTACGGATCAGTAGAGGCTGATCCAGATCTTCTTAGTATAACACCTTCTTACGATCCGACTCCAGTGAATTCAGATCCAATCCCATTTTTCGTTCTCATTAGTACAGCCCCTGGAGCAGCGGGTAGTTCCATTTATTATTCAGTGGACGGTTCGCTACTGTAGATGTAACCAATTTATAACGCATTTCTTTAAGAACAATCCAACTGTAGGTAAGAACGTTTAGTGATTTTATTCCTTATATTAATATTGTTTTTCTGTTGATAGTCCTGTGTGATGTTTAGCTGCGATACATTTTGATAAATCAATGTTTTTCCTGCGCAATGTAGCGCCTTCCCCCTCTCCCGATATAACGCTTAATAATACCAGTAGTTGTTAGATTTTAGTACTTTATATGTATTGTATTTTTGTGCGATGGCCCCGATGCCATGGGCTAGAAGAAAGTTAATTCAATCCATACATTCAGTGTTTGGCAAAAGCATTTAATCCTGGGGGTAAAGTTGTGTCAACATTGAACATTCTCTGTTACAAATAGCACCATGAGTGAAAAAAAAAACAAAAAAACAACGAGAGCGTTTTTATTCTTAAAGTAAGTTATACAAAATGTGCATGCAAAAAGTTTTTTTAAAGCACGGCACTGGTTTATAACAAACTGTCAAATGTAGTTCCACTGAGTCTCCTTTTATAGTAATAAAGCGTATAACATTACGATTGTCGTTTTCACAGACTCTTTTGTGTTTATAGGGGGTAAAGACGTTAACCCTAACCGAATTGCAAAGATGCCAGCTTTCAATATCCCAGTTAAGTAAACATTTCACAGTTACATACCACTGCTACATTAAACAAATAACAGTACAGCATAATTTTTTTAAATCGTTTTACAGTAGCTGCTAGGGACATTAGACTACTCTCAGATCATTGAAAAAAAATGTCATGCATGGGCTTTACAAAAAGAGAGGGGTAAAAATGTAGTTTAACTCTTTATTTTAGAGCGTCAATCTGACTACATTGCACCAGATTTGATACATACTTACAACCTTGAGTTAAGTGTGATACATTTCACCCGCTTTCCACAAAGAATGACACTTTCCGCCTAATTTTCAAAAGGGGCAGAGGGAAAAACAGGTCGCAAAACACCTTTGCGACTCTAGATAAGTTGCAAAATGTAGGCCTATTTTCAAAAGTCGTATAAGTCAGTGGCGCAATGGAATTTTAGGCTTTTCGCTTTTTTGAAAATACACTCACATTACAGCTTGTTAAGCAATTGAAATCCATAGTTGGTTCAATTTTGCAAATGACACCTTATTTGTAGAAGTTGCAAAACACCAAAATACACTCGCTAATTAAGACATGCCAGCCTTTTTAAACTGTGACCGCTGACAGGGTTACTGAGCTGTAATCTAATGGAGAATATTGAAGCACTTCCAATTCATCGACTGCAGCGCGAGAGGGAAGGGATGAGGAAAAAATGACCCAACACTAAACCCAGAATATTTCGTCCCCATCAGGCATTTGTAGATCTAACTATAAAACAAATTAAACAATCGATACAGATTGCATTTAGGCACTATAACAAAGCTGTGTGATCTGCTTAAGTTTGATTTAGAATCACAAACAGCCCGCAGTCATGGTACCTGTAAAGGTTACAGTAGCCATTCATTTTCATGCAATGGGTGCCATCTAGACAACAGCTGGGGACAGATCAGCAGGCATCTGTCAGTCTTCTATGTCAAAGATACTGACTGATGTCACAGATGCACTTTCCCGTACGGCAAAGGTATATACTATTTCCAATTGGGGATGTGGAACAAAATAGAACCAAACACAAATATTGTCATTGTCTGGCTTCCCAAACGTGCTAGGTCTGATAGATTGCACACATGTTGCAATATCCCCAGATTCAAGGAATGCAAATATCATCATTCTTTAACTGTGTAAGTTTTATGTGATGCTCAATGTATTATCACGGATGTAGTTGATAAGTACCCTGGCTTGTGTCACGACTCATTTTTTTTTCTATAGGCACGCTGTATTATTAGTAATATTAGTATTATTATTATTTAGTCATTTAGCAGATGCTTTTATACAAGGCGATTTACTAGGGGGTGCATCACAAGTGCGCTGCCTTGTTGTTTTCCAGTTAAATGGAAGTCCAGACTATTGAAATGGGACTAATTGGCTTGTTAATGAACCTGAAAACCAATTGTTGTTTCAATAAATCAGTCATAAGCAGGAGTCGCAAAGGGTGTTGCGAGTAGGAGAAATTGACGTGCCTCTGTTGAAAAAACTTGCAGTGCAAATGCATTGCGACCTCTATTTTCTCTCTAAAAATGCGCCTGTTTGTATCAAACATCTGATTTTTTTGGTTTTTACAACAGAAAAATAAGCTTAGAAAACTATTACTGCAGTTGCTTAGAATGTGTTAAGAATTAGTTATTTGCGAGTATCTGTATAGCACTTGAAATGAGGAACCAGAGGCAATGTGAAAGTTACTTTTAATGCAATCATTACTGTTTTGGTTTATTTAGATTTAACATCAGCGATGACTATCAAGCCCCAGGTAACAATTGACTTTTCAGGCTTCAAGTTAATAGCCTTCTCTCTTGCTTGTAGAGATCAATATTGGTATTAATTAATCACCATTATCAGCCACAGGATCTAGTTCTATTTGTTGTTACATCAGCAAAATATCAATATAGAAAGTGGACTCCCTGATCGTCATGGCAACTTCATCTCTCAGGTCAAAGAAAGTTTATCTTATCTTGCTGCTGAGAGTGGCAAACTGCTTAGGAATCTAGTTTGGACTCTAAGATCATTGATTTAAGCTTTTTTTGTTTTAAAAAAAGGGGCTGCATTCTAATCACAAGAGAGATGTAAGATTTAAATATTGATGTCCAAAGGACGTTCCGGGAAAGGGCCTTAGATTTTGTTCTCATTCAAGTATGTCCTTTTAAGATCAAAACAAGTATTTGATTGTTTGAATATACATTTCTAAACACACAAACACATACTATATATATACAGTACTGTGCAAAAGTTTTAGGCAGGTGTGAAAAAATGCTGTAAAGTAAGAATGCTTTCAAAAATAAACATGTTAATAGATTATATTTATCAATTAACTAAATGCAAAGTGAGTGAACAGAAGAAAAATCTAAATCAAATCCATATTTGGTGTGACCACACTTTGCCTTCAAAACAGCATCAATTCTTCTAGGTACACTTGCACAAAGTCAGGGATTTTGTAGGCATATAGTCAGGTGTATGATTAAACAATTATACCAAACAGGTGCTAATGATCATCAATTCAATATGTAGGTTGAAACACAATCATTAACTGAAACAGAAACAGCTGTGTAGGAGGAATAAAACTGGGTGAGGAACAGCCAAACTCAGCTAACAAGGTGAGGTTGCTGAAGACAGTTACTGTCAAAAGTCATACACCATGGCAAGACTGAGCACAGCAACAAGACACAAGGTAGTTATACTGCATCAGCAAGGTCTCTCCCAGGCAGAAATTTCAAGGCAGACAGGGGTTTCCAGATGTGCTGTCCAAGCTCTTTTGAAGAAGCACAAAGAAACGGGCAACGTTGAGGACCGTAGACTCAGTGGTCGGCCAAGGAAACTTACTGCAGCAGATGAAAGACACATCATGCTTACTTCCCTTCGCAATCGGAAGATGTCCAGCAGTGCCATCAGCTCAGAATTGGCAGAAAACAGTGGGACCCTGGTACACCCATCTACTGTCTGGAGAAGTCTGGTCAGAACTGGCCTTCATGGAAGACTTGTGGCCAAAAGCTATACCTCCGGCGTGGAAACAAGGCCAAGCGACTCAACTATGCACGAAAACACAGGAACTGGGGTGCAGAAAAATGGCAGCAGGTGCTCTGGACTGATGAGTCAAAATTTGAAATATTTGGCTGTAGCAGAAGGCAGTTTGTTAGCCGAAGGGCTGGAGAGCGGTACCGCGAATGAGTGTCTGCAGGCAACAGTGAAGCATGGTGGAGGTTCCTTGCAAGTTTGGGGCTGCATTTCTGCAAATGGAGTTGGGGATTTGGTCAGAATTAATGGTCTCCTCAATGCTGAGAAGTACAGGCAGATACTTATCCATCATGCAATACCATCAGGGAGGCATCTGATTGGCCCCAAATTTATTCTGCAGCATGACAGCGACCCCAAACATACAGCGAAAGTCATTAAGAACTATCTTCAGCGTAAAGAAGAACAAGGAGTCCTGGAAGTGATGGTATGGCCCCACAGAGCTCTGATCTCAACATCATCGAGTCTGTCTGGGATTACATGAAGAGAGAGAAGCAACTGAGGCTGCCTAAATCCACAGAAGAACTGTGGTTAGTTCTCCAAGATGTTTGGGCCAACCTACCTGCCGAGTTCCTTCAAAAACTGTGTGCAAGTGTACCTAGAAGAATTGATGCTGTTTTGAAGGCAAAGGGTGGTCACACCAAATATTGATTTGATGTAGATTTTTCTTCTGTTGACTCACTTTGCATTTTGTTAATTGATAAATATAAACAATTAACATGTCTATTTTTGAAAGCATTCTTACTTTACAGCATTTTTCACACCTGCCTAAAACTTTTTGCACAGTACTGTATATATATATATATATATATATATATATATATATATATATATATATATATATATATATATATATATATATAAAATCTACACTTCTATATGGCATGAAAATTGTAAATTTCTGTGCAACACAGATGAACGTACAGTGGTAGATCCATAGTCTTGTCTCTGGAATAATTCATTTCAGTTGGATTGTTATTTTTATTTTGAATTAAGAACAAAGAAAATAAGCATATTACAGAGAATACAATTATTTTAATCGGAATAGTATTTTACTGATCTTTCTTGCAACTAACTGGTTTATCGCAAGTGTGTTAAAACAATCAAAACAAAAACTAGATGGCTCTTTAGTTCACTGCAGCAGAAAATAAAACCAATCTGTTTTGATTCTATTTTATTCTGAGCCAGATGGTCGCTGATACTTTTCTTGTTATAGAATTAACAATTATTTGAACTACACCATTGAACTCTTTAGTGGCTAACTGAAATCTGCATGTTGAAAGCAGAGGAGATGAAGATTTAAGCATTAATACTATTTTGTTTTCCAACTACAACTAAGATCGAGTTGTAAACCACTTGGAATTGATCCTGTTAGTTTTCATAGACAGCAGAGCGATATCAATACGATTTGAACTTGGATTCACAGTACAAGTCTAGAATATAGACTGATAGAATTCACTCCAGTCCAGATATTCAGAAGGATTTATGGGTGCCCTGTGGAAACATAGCATTTGATTAAACTGCTTAGTTTCACAAACCAGTTCTAGGTAGCTAGACCACTCGGTTAAATCCACTTCAGTTCTATAGAAGAAAATAAATTGAAAGAAAAAAAAAGAAATGTATACCTGGATTGTTTAGACTAGTTGATTTTAACTAAACTTTTAAATATTGTTTTTTTGGAACAGATAGAAAGAAGACAGCTAATATGTTTGCTCGCAAGGAGCTTGCTGAAGTGTTAAAGATGCTTTGTGAAACTAGTCCCTGGCTGCTAGTGGGGTTGTAATGGCATCAGCAGGGATGCCAGATCAACAGTGTAACTACACAGCAAGACAGTGGTGAACATGTTAATATTGATCAAGGACATGCTGGTGCAGTAGTGAATGAAGTTTCCAATAGTGTAGAATGTACAGCTATGGCCAAAAGTTTTGCATCACTTCCATGCAATAGGCCAATGATGTACTACCTCTAAATACGTTAACACTTGAATAGAGATCTGAGGCACTAAATCATCATTCAACATTCATGAACCTTTTATATGCACCTCTAACACAACAGTATACTGCATTATCTGCAAGAAATCCAACAAACTACATTGGGGAAATTAAAGGTGTTTAGCAGACCGCTTTGTGAAAATGTATGAAGCATTTGAATTCCACACCACTACAGTTCCAATAGCCTGACATTTCACCAATGCTAATCACCATCTGTGGGATGAGTCAGTGCCATGGAACAAATGCTACTCGCTAATGAAGAGAATGGAAGTTTATCTTAAAACTAGGAACTTTGGAACCTCTTGGAATGATCGTTCTATTCCGACATAATCATGACATCATCCACATAATTCTTGAAAAATAACAAGTTTACTTGTGTTTACTTTTTTTTCTACACAGCTGAATAAGAGCTTTTGTCCAAAACATCCTGAAATAAATGATTTTTTTTATCAATTCGCATTTTGTATACATCCAAAAATGTTGAATATATACATATATATATATATATATATATATATATATATATATATATATATATATATATATATATATATACATTAACAAAATTAAACATAAACAGCAAAGCAATTCATTTTCAGCTGAATTTGAAAGCCTACAATCTTTGTTAAGATGCATGTTGTATTGTAACTGCAGGGATAAGGCTGTTAGTGTTTAATACATACTATGTTAATAACATTTTGATACAGTGCATTCTTTTTTTTTATTAGACCTACACAGACAGAATGTTTTCTTACCACACTGTGTGCCTTTGTGAGACACCGAGGCACGCATTTGACCATCACCTAGTTTCTTAAGCTTCTGAGGCAGGACTACAACTGGGTCAGATGATAAGATGAGCAAAACTGGGGGAAAAAAAACAAAAAAAACAGAGTGCCTCTGATAAAAACTGATTGATTGATGTCTGGCTTCGCCACCATCACAAGCAGTTGACAGTTAGTTTGGGATCAGATGATTTCACTCTTGAGATTGAAGTGAGGCCCTGGTAGGCAAATCTGAAGGACAAAAAAGGTCACTTGCTGTGCACTGTCAGGCTACACTTCCACTGGTCTCCTCGACTTGGACATTCACATTGACTCTTTTTGGGGTCAAAATTCCATGGCCATGTACATTATAGGACAAAATGTCCAAAAAGGTCAAATTTACAGTCACCCAAATCCATCCTCTGAATAAAATGTTGATTTATACTGCTATATTTTGTATAACAGTTCTAGTGGTTTAAAGCAATGCTACCCAAGGTTTTAAAATAATGTTTCTCCCTTGTTTCGCATTAGTAACACTATGCTGTTCCTTTTCTTTTTGAGATCAGTTTCTTATCTTTTTAAGATCTGTTCCTTATCTTTTTAAGCCTTTTTTTACTTTCATTTTGGATATGCAAATATTTAAAATATCGCATCTTGTTAGTTATAAAGTTTCTGCTGCTTCATGGTTCATAATCACATCTCGTGTTGCAGTTCAAACTCACGCCAAAGGTCTTGCTGCAACCAGACCATGTGAGTAACAGTAGAGGTACTAGGATTCAACAGTTTAACAGTAAAATATTTAATATAACAAATTAACAAAAACAACACAGGAAGCTCAATAAAAGGGATTACCAGTAATAATGCTATTAAGGTGATTTTAAGAGGGATGAAAGAGAATTGATTACCACTCCTTTAATACAAATTCATTGAATATAATATAAAATATATAAATAGGGATTACATTTTTCTGTTTACTTAAAAAAAATTTTTTAATACATTTTAAGAGTGTGGCCCCACCAGCGGGGTTGGGCCCTTCAGCGGTGGTGGCTGCCCTGGGCGTCCGGGGTGGCGAACCTGGCAGCGGCGCGTGGCCCTCTGGCAGTGGCGACGCTGTCAGTGTGCAGGACACTCCGGCAGTGGCAATGTAGGCAGCAGCACGGGGCACTCCGGCGGTGGCGAAGCTGGCAGCGGCGTGTGGCCCTCTGGCAGTGGCGACGCCGTCAGTGTGCAGGACACTCCGGCAGTGGCAATGCAGGCAGCAGCGCGGGGCACTCCGTCAGGGGCGGTGGCGCTGGGTACTGTGGCGGAGGCGGATGCGTGAGGCAGTCCAGCACGAAGGCCAAAATAAAAGGTTTAAACAAAAGAACAACACACTTGTAGGCTAGGCATTAGCCCTCACTCTCTCTCTCACTCACTCACTCACTCACTCACCCCCATTCTCCTACAACAAACAAAGGATTTTACTTCCTTTTTATACATGTGCACAATTACCTAATTGGGGAATGGCCACACCTGTGATTGCTGGCAGGGACACTTTACACCAGCAGGGCTGCCCTGCCACAACACCCTTATTAACATTAGTAAATACAATAAGGATGCAGTGGAAGAGGTCCTCAATAGAACAGGTTTAAGTGTTTTACAGTATAAGATCTGCCAATGTTTAGATAATTAAAATAGCCCCCCCCCCCCCTCCATGTTTCTCTGTAAAAGCATGCCACCAGGATGCCAATCAGTTAGGGAGCAGCTATAAATGACCTCTCCACAGCTGTAGTAACCTGTGGTACTTGGTTCCACACTTTGATTTTGTTATTGCAGTGTAAAGAAGATAATGCTCTTTGTTCTGTACCAGCAGGGAATTATAGCTGCTATGTGTGCCTGTGAAGCTTCTTCAGGTTTCAAAGAGATAACTGGAATAACATAATACATTAATAAACAAAAATTAAGCAGAACGATATGGACAGTGGCCAAAGCTTGGAAAACATGAAAAAAAAAATCTCTTTGAAATAACCCCTTATTAAGTTATTAATTCATTATTTATGTTTGCATTTTTAGCTTATGGACTCTGTTCTGCCATTTACTGCTTAGGAATGTATAATGGGAGATGCTGGTTAGGTCTGCAATAGCTGCAGGCCTCCCCCACAGCCAGTACCTTGTCAGTGCATTAGAACTGACTGCTGCTGTACAGACAACAGCAGTGTGAAATCAGCAGGCTTCAGTTGTTCTCTCTCCAAATCTGCTGCTGTTATGATGTGGAAAGCATCTCTTGCCATCTGTGAAATCAGGAAATTCTGTGTCTAAGTTGAGTTCAGATCTCAACCTTCTCAGCTGTGCTGAGATGCAAACTTGTACCCTTTTGATGCTAAGGATGAACACCTCAATGTTCTGCCGCGTTGAGGCGCCCTGCTGGTTCTTTTCACAACTGCAAAGTGAGTTGGCAGAGAGACACCTGGTTCCTGTTAGCAGGTTCAAACCCTGCATTTTTAGGGCACCACTGGCCTGATTATCTTGTAGTGCCTCTTTAGAATATGAGATTTTGGCTTGAGAATTCTTTAAGGTCAGGTTTATTATTTAGTTGTGGTTGTGCATCATGCATTTTGGTAAGAAATGAAATACAGTAACTATCTTTTGTGATGGTTTAATTTATCAGAAATATATAGAGTGCAAAGGGTTTTTTTAAAGTGTTTTGAAAT
This sequence comes from Acipenser oxyrinchus oxyrinchus, assembly GCA_030684275.1. Lineage (NCBI taxonomy): Eukaryota > Metazoa > Chordata > Actinopteri > Acipenseriformes > Acipenseridae > Acipenser > Acipenser oxyrinchus. The sequence continues at coordinate 63,502,811 of CM060250.1, forward strand.
CAGTCAGGACTTAGAATTTTGTCTATTGATATTCAATATTATTTAGCTTATGTTAAATAAATGTGGTTATTTTTTGTCTGAATATTTGCTAATTTAGTGTCGTTAGGTTAAAATATAGGTCTTGCTATGGAGCTATCCAAGTAGGTTGGAAGGAAATTGCTGATCTGAACTAGTAAGGTGTGATTTACAGTGGTTGGCTTAAGGCATGTATTGGTTATTTAGGAATTAGATGGGTAACCCTTGTATAGTAAATGGTTACATTTGGGATTATGATGCTCTGTGATTTAAACAGGCAGAAAGAGAGGTTGCTATCAAGGACTACAAGTGGTACTGGACAATATGTGATGCATAAGATCTGGACTCATTATTCAGTGGTTATTTATATTCTACCGTAACATTTTATGAGCCTTGGAAGAACACTGGAATGAGAATTTCTGTATTTAAGAAAAAATACTTTTTGTGTCCAAACCTCTTTATTATAATCCTCTGACTCAGAAATCTCACAATGTCTTACAAGTTTGTATTACCAGTACCTTGTCCAGTTGATACAAATTTGCAAGGAATTAACAATTACAACACATTATGAGGGCATGAAGTTAAGATCATGAAGGGCAAGGCAATGTTGCCTTTGTTGGGTGTGAAAATTCAGGGGCACCAAGGCAGTTCTAGGGGGCAAAAAGGCAACATATAAAGCCAACCCAAAGGCGATTTCATACCCATTCATAAAACAACAAAAAATATACACAAAGAGCCTATTATGTTGATGAAATGTTAATTCAAACAAACACAAATCAATGCTTTCTGAGTGATTCACACACTAATTGTTACAAAAATAAAATATAGGTCATGTTTCCATTGTAAAAATAAAATGGTATAAAAATATCCAATTTAAAAACAACAAACTTTCATAATGAAAAATACACAAAGGGTAATTTAGCAAAAAATAAATATTGAGGGCATTTTTTTTACTAAACTCAGCCTGTTAACAAGAGCTAAATATAGCACTTGTCTGTGTCCTGTAATTAAAGCGTTTTTTAAAACCCTCTGCCATGTGTTTCATAATTTAGTGTAAGCAAGTTCAACTGGATTTCAGCTGCCACTGCGCTAGTTTGTGAATGGGTTGTAGATCAGATGTGCTGGTGCTGAGGGACACCGGCGGCAATGACGGGTGGGCATACAGGCAGCTTTTGCCGTAAGTTTTTTTTTATTTGAGAGGCATTGCGGCAAGTGGCTTGGGCACTGAGGCAATTGCCGCCGGTGCTGTTGGTTATTTCGCACCCTGCATTCTTAAGTTCAAAAAGTGTTTGAGGATGTGAATTTGCATTTTTCTAAACAGATAGCATGCATGCTTAAATCCAAATCCAGAACGCAAAGCTGGTACCCTAATAGGGATGCGCTGACTTAAAAGGACATTGTATTAATCTTTAGGGCTGCAACGAAGGGTACATTTTGACCTTCGAAGGTTCGTATTGAGCGCCATTTGTGCCAAAACTATCCAGCCATTAATTTGTCAATTTGTTTGTCAATTCATGAATTGGTCCATTTGTCCAGCAATTCGTCCATAAATTTGTCAATTCATACAGTAATTCATAAACTTATTTATTAATTCACCTAATAATTCATTAATTAATTTGTCATTTCATTAATGCAAAAGGTTGTATGGACTGTAGTGTGAAGCGTTTGCTCGGCGCTTGACCTGCAAATTTCCAATCAACCAGACAAACTTCCAACTGTCAATCTCGCACTGTGCCGAAAACACTGCAACCTTTCTAACCAATGGGAGCACATCCTAATATTTTAACCAATGAAAGTCCAGCCTCGCCCTGCTTTAGCCAATAATATTGCAGTTTATTGCCTGTCGGGGCTCCTTTACAAGCAGTGGCAATGCTGTCGGTGGCGCGGTGCACTCCAGCAGGGACAATGTAAGCAGTAGCAATGCAGGCAGCGGCTCTGGGCAGTCATGTGGCGGCTCCGGGCAGTCAGGCGGCGGCTCTGTGCAGTCATGTGGCGGCTCCGGGCAGTCAGGCGGCGGCTCTGTGCAGTCATGTGGCGGCATCGGGCAGTCAGGCGGTGGCGCTGGGCAGTCAGGTGGAGACGGTGCCGGCTCCCGTGTTTACCTTCGGGGACAGCCGCCCCTCTTCCGCTTTTGCTTTCGGGCAGGCAGCTCTTCTCCCTCTTGACGGGGACAGCGCCCCACTTTGTGCCCAAACTCCCCACAGACGAAGCACCAACCCCCGTCCTCTAGGTCCTCAAAGAGGTCCTCCCATCTGCCATCTCACCGGATCCGGGAAGGGTAGGGTTCTAGCAGCTCCACTGCTCCGTCTCACTCTCCAGCACATGGGCTGCACTCTCTGGCGCCCAGGCAGGCAGCACCTCCCTCTCCGACGCTGGAAGTGGCACCGGTTCCCTCGCTTGTTGGTGAGAACAGCCGCCCCTCCTCCTCTTTTGCTTCAGGGGAGGCTGTACCTCCTTGTGCCCAAACTCCCTGCAGGCAAGGCACCAGCCTTGATCCTCAAGGCCACTGAGGGGGTCTTCCACGTTGCCATCCCACCGGGTCTGGGATGTCGGGGTTACAGCGGATCCACTGGTCCATCTCTCCTCACTGCTCCTGCTTGATGCTGTAGGATTTTTCTTATCCCGCTTCTAACGCCAATTTCACAGACAGACAGAAAACAGGAGAGACAAACACGTTGGTTGGTCATTCCACAAGCTTTATTCAGCACTCAGTCACACACACAGCTCCCTGTTAGCTGCTCCGGAACCATGGCAACCACGACACAACAACAACAACAACAGGGCGTTGCAGCGCCTTTTATAAACCCAGCCACCCGCTACTGTATTCAAAACTTAAACATCCCATTGGTCCTCAGCCTCAAACTTTAGGCCAATAGGAACACACTGAACACGTGAACACACAGTGACTTACAGACGGGACCAATCACAGGGGAGACACAGACCACACACTATACGACTGATACAGCGGGAAGGGCCAATCACAGGGGCGAAAAAGAACATGCCCCTGCGCGCAGGCTGGGGTCACATAGCAACAGAGTTAAACAACGGCAGGAAATACGGAGGGGGAAGGGAACACAATTACAAACAACGGGAGCGACATTAGACACACACAGCACGTAGTACAGTATAACACAAATGCACAGATCGTTACTATATACATACATATATATATATATAATAAAAAAAGCACATGAAGATAACACTATCAACACATGACTAAATTCAGTTTAGTCAAATTCAAAATCTTCAGCAATAATTGTATTTTTGTATACGACACGGAACAAGCAGTGTGTAGTAGAAATAATAATAATAAAGCCAGCCATGTACCCCCAGTCCGTTGTGCCCATATCTATGGTTGCTCAACGACTCTGCACAACACCTCCCTCTAGTACACGTCACACTGGCCCTCTCTACTTCCTGTTGTGTACAAAGAAAGGGGGAGGAGAAAAGTCGCTTGCTAAAATAGCGTGAACAAGCACAGGCACACGCAATACCCTGGTACAGAATCTTATATTTTTTTACTTAAGTATTGTTATTATTGTTGTATAATAATAAAGCTTTTAAATAATATTCCCGTATTTTTCATACATCATTTTTAGCTATGTAGACCTACTGTGTGTATGTATAAAGAAAACAACAAAGCCAGCACTATTTTTATTTTATTGAACATTGCCGTGTGGTCTATACACCCGCCAGACCAATCCCTCACTTCAACATCCGTAAAAGACTGCAAGATTGAATGACGTGAGGGTTTGAAAAATTATTTTTTCATGAAACCTTGAAAACTTTGTTCTTCTAGCTCACTCAAAACACCGCCGTCCTCTCATAATTTGAAGTCGACACATTCTCTGCATACATGACAGTCGTGTCAAAAACTGATGACTCATAAATTGATGTTGCAGTCAACAGCCAAATCATCATTAGGTGCCATATTTACATGTATGACAACGAAGAAACAGTTTATTTCCATAGAAATAGAGTTTAAAGGTAAATCTCATATGAGAATGCCGGTATGTATATGAACAATGTATTGCTGTGTTTTACCTGCCCTAATGCTGGCATTTGCGCTTGATGTTGATGTGACTAAAAATACCGGCTTTGATGACCCAGCATTTTAATATGAACATGCCTTAACATAGCCCTATTAATCTTCAAAGGAAAGGGGCACAGATAATATTAGATTCATTCCTCAAGTGAGGAATATCATGGCACCCAATACTTGTCAAAGCTACACTGTCCCGCAGTCATTTTCAAAGTGATTTCTCGGTGGCGACATTTTACCAAAGCTTACCCTCTATAATATTTTTTTTTAAATGGTGGTTTTGTTATTGATAAAGTTTTTATATTTTATGGTGCTGATATGTTAAACATTATCAGGTTAACAATTAAATATGAAAAAAATATATATATATATATTAAAAACAAATCAGAAAATGGGGAATCCCTGATAGTCTCACCTGGTAAAGGCACAGCCACATGGTTTGCAGGGTGAGTCATTCAGCTAGGAGGTTGCATCCTAGATGTGCCAAGTTGATGATTTGATTTTTGGATGCCACTGGGAGTGTAATATTGGCTTTGAGCTCCCTCGGGTTGGGGAGGAACAATTGGCAGGCACGGTCAAGCTTATGGCTGTAAAAGCAGCAATACATTTGGAAGTGGGATCACAGGATGCCCGCTGACCCAGTTCTCTAGTTGTGGGAGATGCTGCATTGAGGGAACATGATTGGCTATTCTAAATTGTGAAGAAAAAATTGATACATTAATGTTGTGCTCTAAATTAAAGCTTTATCTGAAAATATAAAGCAAAAAACCCGTAGCAACCAGACATGTGTACAGCATGCTAACTGTTATCTACTGTTGTGATTTTATTGACATTTTTACACTGCTGCATGTTCTGTAATTTGAATGCATTTTTTAAACAGTGGAGCAAATGTCATTAGCTATTTTTCAGATGAATGATTCATTTTTTTTTAAATATGCAAGTATTACATTGTGATAGAGATTCATACCAGAAACTGATTACAGCACGAACAGATTTATTTTGCAGTAAGACTTTTTAGAAGTGGATCGTATTTGAATGTTCCTATCAAGATCAAATTGTGAAGAAACTAGATGCATTATGGGCTACGAGTTCCTGTCAATCAGCTGTGGTTTTGTGGTTCAACTGGCTGTATTATTTGGTGTGATTAAAGGTTATTATTGGACTCGGGAGAACTGGAATTCCTGACAGACTGGGTTTCTTATACTAGGCTTTGATATGGATAGGACCAGAGACATATAACTGTTCCTAATATCCTTTGCGATTACTTTCAGAAGTTGTACAATAAAGGAATTAAACATAGCTCATAGGTCAGAGGTAAATTTTAAAAAAAAAATCAGTTTGATGTTGATTACAGTGAGAGATTATATGTTTGGTGAGTTGCTAAGTAATCATGCTAAGTAGTCATGTTATAGGCCTACTACGTTCTTATTTATTTGAACATTATACGAACTTCCCATTTGTAAAAGATTACTGGTACAGTATTTCCTTATCTTTGTTTATTCAATTCTGATTTGAGAACCTTCATGGTTATTTTAGGTCCAGACAAAAGTCAGTAGATTCACACTCTTTCCATTAAACTGCTTTTCACCATTAAACCAATTAAGTCAATTTAGCACAAAAACACAGAAAACAACTTTATTTTGAAGCACAAAAACACCAAATAACTTGTTCTATTTCTTTTTTTTTTAAAAGCAAATGTGCTGTGCGACAGAATGCTTTTGTTAAACAACCTTAAGGTTTCATTGAAATCTTTGGCTCCCAAATCAGAGTTCTACTTCCATTTCCACAAGGAATAGAAAACAAATGCTTCTGCTTCATCTGAACTACAGTACCTACCCGCAAATATGTGCTGCTGAGCTAGTTAACGTCAGTTTAAACAATTTTCTTTTTTGTACAGTAATCCATGTAAATTTAATTCTGATGAATTGTCATTTTGGAAAAACAAACTAGACTGTGAATACAGTAACAAAAAACTCCATTGTTACTTTTCCAGCCGCACTTTATTGAGTAATATTTTAGATAACAAATGTAATCCTTTCAAGAAGCAGAGGCTTATTGACCTATATTTTTTAAAATATATAACAACATACCTGGTAAGAAGGTCTTGTGCGAATCCCATGGGAATTCAAAACATGAATCACAGTATACATTTTTCTATAGAAAGTATACTTCTTCAAAAATAGTATTTTTCAAATGCTTATTTAGTTATTTTAGATAGACTGCAATTATACATTGTATTTAGTTATTGGCAGAATTGTATTACCTTCTTGAGACATTCAAGCTTAACTGAAAACTGTTTTTTATTCTTAGTTTTAAAAGGTTCTGCATACGATACGCAAATAATGCCTAAATACCAAAAAATATATAAAACAAATAATAAAAATGTTTTTTTAGAGCAGTATAAGTATTTGTTATATAGAGCATTTGGGCAGGATTTTCAAAAGTTCATAAATGATAACTCCAGTGTTAATCAACAAATCGTTATGTAGCATTGATTTGGGCATTTTCAAGAGGTTGTTATGCATAGCTTGTTATTAAATAATCATGCTAATGTGATTTCTGAAATAATGTTAATATCTTGACAAGCAGTGCTTCTTATGACTATTTCTTTTGTTTGTGTGGGAATTTAAAAGCAAATCCGTGTTAATTTTCATAATTCATCAGGAGTTAATTTGCACTTGGAAAAAGAGGGTTTTAGTTAACGAAAGACTATAACTCACCTTGAGACAGAAATTGAACAGACTGCGGCTGGAACGCTGACGATACAGAGACTACCTAGATCATTCAATATGTGTAATTATGAAAATATTTTAGACTTTTATATACTTGTGGTTATGAATGAGATTTCTTCATTTATTTTAATAATTTGTAACCTTAAGCCCGGAACACACTGCCCGATGACATCACAGGAAGGGATGCATGGATATATAAAGTACAGTAGCAATGGGGCAAATCAATAGGCGAAAAGATAAGGCTGTTCATTAACAACTCAATTTGAAAGCATTAACGGATTGATTTAATTAACACATTTCATTTGAAAATCACTTGCTACTAAAGCTCTCGTTACTGTACCATGTGTTTGATACAATAACACTTTTCTGAAAATCCTGCCCTTTGTATTTAAAGATTCATACGAGGGGAAAATATGTTCTTTTGAATTTTGAACGCTGCTAATCTAAATTTGACCTTCAGGGTAATGTTTTGGATCCTAATCTAAGTTTTCTCCTTTTTAATAACTTTTTTTTGTTGCTCTCTGACTGCCTTGTATTCTGTGCAGATTGTGTTGAGCTTTTACTGCCCAGGTTATCGTTTAAGGCTGGGGCGATGCCTAATTTTTCACAATGGATATATCGTTCTCCATAAAAGCCAATGAGTTATGAAAGTGTAACAAAAAACACAGTAATACATGTGGATTCTGGAACTGTGGATTACTGTGTAACATTTCAAGTAACGCTTTAAAAACTGTAATGCATATTAAATTGATTACATCAGTTTATGCATATACAGTATTAATTAAATATATTACATTTTTTTTTAGCTTATTCTTGTTGATTTGTAACAGTTGGGAGTCAAAGCAAAAAAAAAAAAGTTGTTTAAATCTATAAACAGTCAGAGTAACAACCACTCGAGAGAAAAAAAAAAAATTAAAAAAGTTATCACTGTCCACAGCAGTTTAGTAACTAGAGTGTTGTCCATTGCTTATATTTGAATTGTGTTAAGGAACATGAAGGTGTCCACATTTTGTTTTAATTAAGCGATGACTGGCACTTGCTTACAATCTGACCAGCATTAGTGAAAGACAACTTTTGGATCAATCTTGGTTGTTTTTCTTAATTTTTATTCGGGTAGTTCAAATGAATAAATGCAGATTTTGTTTTAAGTTTTGTAGGGTGTCATCTCCAGAGGTCACGTTTACGCAGAATTCTGTGTTATATATGCAGGACGTTTTCATAAAACACAAACAATAACAGCAGTGTGTTTCTAAAACACAGATGTAAAAGACAACATTTCCCCTTTTCATCCCTAACTAGTAAGTTGTGTGCAATATCCTAAACAACATTATAACTAGTGCTGGGACAAATATCCGAATTGTCGAACGAATATTTTTTGACATGTATTCGGATACAAAGATGAGATGATCGTATTCGCTACAGATGACAAAAATACCTTGCACTTATTTAGCGTCTCACCAGAATTTGCGCAAATTTCAAAAAATGGCAAATGAAAAAGAGCTCTGTGTGATACGTGGGATGTATATAGTATATATATATATATATATATATATATATATATATATATATATATATATATATATATATATATATATATATATATATATATATATATATATATATACACATATATACATATATATATACAGTGCCTTGCATAAGTATTCACCCCCCTTGGACTTTTCCACATTTTGTAGTGTTACAACCTGGAATTAAAATGGATTTAATTGGGATTTTTACCATTTGATTTACACAACATACTTAACACTTTGAAGGTGCAAAATATTTTTTATTGTGACACAAAAGTTAATTAAACAAAAAAAATACATTTGTTGGTTGCATAAGTATTCACCCCCTTGAGTCAATACTTGGTAGAAGCACCTTTGGCGGCAATTACAGCTGTGAGTCTTTTTGGGTAAATCTCTACCAGCTTTGCACATCTGGATCCTGCAATTTTTGCCCATTCTTCTTGGCAAAATTACTCAAGCTCTGTCAAGTTGGATGGGGACCGTTGGTGAACAGCAATTTTCTAGTCTTGCCACAGATTCTCAATCTGATTGAAGTCTGGGCTTTGACTGGGCCATTCTAAGACATTCAGGTTCTTGTTTTTAAACCACTCCAGTGTAGCTTTGGCTGTGTGTTTAGGGTCATTGTCCTGCTGGAAAGTGAACCTCCGCCCCAGTCCCAGGTCTCTTGCAGACTGAAACAGGTTTTCCTTTAGAATTTCCCTGTGTTTGGCTCCATCCATCTTGCCCTCAATCCTGACCAGTTTCCCAGTCCCTGCCGATGAAAAGCATCCCCATAACATGATTCTGCCACCACCATGGTTCACCGTGGGGATGGTGTTCTCAGGGTGATGAGCAGTGTTGGCTTTGCGCCACACATAGCGTTTTGTGCTAAGGCCAAAATGTTCAATTTTGGTCTCATCAGACCAGAGAACCTTTTTTCCACATGTTTGCTGTGTTTCCCACATGCCTTTTGGCAAAATCCAAACAGGATTTGATATGGTTTTTTTTCCAGCAATGGCTTTCTTCTCGCCACTCTTCCATAAAGCCCAGCTTTGTGGAGCATCTAGGTTATAGTTGTCCCATGGACGGTTTCTCCCATCTCAGCTGTGGATCTCTCCAGCTCCTTCAGAGTTACCAATGGCCTCTTGGTTGCTTCTCTGACTAATGCCCTCCTTACCCGGTCACTGAGTTTTGGTGGACGGCGTTCTCTAGGCAGAGTCGCGGTTGTGCTATATTCTTCACAGCAAAGGGGGTGATGCAATCAAGACTTTTCAGTTTTTTTTTCCCCACTTCGACATTATGGGCTATTTTGTGTAGATCAGTGACAAAAAATCCCAATTAAATCCATTTTAATTCCATTTTAATTCCAGGTTGTAACACTACAAAATGTGGAAAAGTCCAAGGGGGGTGAATACTTATGCAAGTATATATATATATATATATATATATATATATATATATATATATATATATATATATATATACACACACACAGGATCAACACAGCAGCTCTTGAGCCTCTATTTAAAAGTTTTAGACAGCAAAAAGTAAACAAAGCAGATTATGTGGGCGCACACATAGTGATCTCTATGGAAAGCCATGGGATAGAAAAAAACAGCAAGCACGTCATTCTGGAATGCCTCGCTTAAACAGTACCCAACTTCCTGAAAATGTTGTGTAGTGATTTTTATATAGATTGTATATGTATGTATATATACAGTACTGTGCAAAAGTTTTAGGCAGGTGTGAAAAAATGCTGTAAAGTAAGAATGCTTTCAAAAATAGACATGTTAATAGATTATATTTATCAATTAACTAAATGCAAAGTGAGTGAACAGAAGAAAAATCTAAATCAAATCCATATTTGGTGTGACCACCCTTTGCCTTCAAAACAGCATCAATTCTTCTAGGTACACTTGCACAAAGTCAGGGATTTTGTAGGCATATAGTCAGGTGTATGATTAAACAATTATACCAAACAGGTGCTAATGATCATCAATTCAATATGTAGGTTGAAACACAATCATTAACTGAAACAGAAACAGCTGTGTAGGAGGAATAAAACTGGGTGAGGAACAGCCAAACTCAGCTAACAAGGTGAGGTTGCTGAAGACAGTTTACTGTCAAAAGTCATACACCATGGCAAGACTGAGCACAGCAACAAGACACAAGGTAGTTATACTGCATCAGCAAGGTCTCTCCCAGGCAGAAATTTCAAGGCAGACAGGGGTTTCCAGATGTGCTGTCCAAGCTGTTTTGAAGAAGCACAAAGAAACAGGCAGCGTTGAGGACCGTGAGCGCGAGTGGTCGGCCAAGGAAACTTACTGCAACAGATGAAAGTCACATCATGCTTACTTCCCTTCCATGTCGGAAGATGTCCAGCAGTGCCATCAGCTCAGAACTGGCAGAAAACAGTGGGACCCTGGTACACCCATCTACTGTCGGAGAAGTCTGGTCAGAAGTGGCCTTCATGGAAGACTTGCGCCAAAAGCCATACCTCGGCGTGGAAACAAGGCCAGCGACTCAACTATGCACGAAAACACAGGAACTGGGGTGCAGAAAAATGGCAGCAGGTGCTCTGGACTGATGAGTCAAAATCTGAAATATTTGGCTGTAGCAGAAGGCAGTTTGTTAGCGAAGGGCTGGAGAGCGTACACGAATGAGTGTCTGCAGGCAACAGTGAAGCATGGTGGAGGTTCCTTGCAAGTTTGGGGCTGCATTTCTGCAAATGGAGTTGGGGATTTGGTCAGAATTAATGGTCTCCTCAATGCTGATAAGTACAGGCAGATACTTATTCATCATGCAATACCATCAGGGAGGCATCTGATTGGCCCAAAAATGATTCTGCAGCATGACAACGACCCCAAACATACAGTGAAAGTCATTAAGAACTATCTTCAGCGTAAAGAAGAACAAGGAGTCCTGGAAGTGATGGTATGGCCCCCACAGAGCCCTGATCTCAACATCATCGTGTCTGCCTGGGATTACATGAAGAGAGAGAAGCAACTGAGGCTGCCTAAATCCACAGAAGAACTGTGGTTAGTTCTCCAAGATGTTTGGGCCAACCTACCTGCCGAGTTCCTTCAAAAACTGTGTGCAGGTGTACCTAGAAGAATTGATGCTTGATGCTGTTTTGAAGGCAAAGGGTGGTCACACCAAATATTGATTTGATTTAGATTTTTCTTCTGTTCACTCACTTTGCATTTAGTTAATTGATAAATATAATCTATTAACATGTCTATTTTGAAAGCATTCTTTACAGCATTTTTTCACACCTGCCTAAAACTTTTGCACAGTACTGTATATATATATATATATATATATATATATATATATATATATATATATATATATATATATATATATATATATATATATTGTTGTGACTTTCTTGTTGTGGAATATAATAAACGAGAACCAAAACAGTGAGTTTTTCCCCCTTCATTTTACAACGCCATTTCCACGTTTGTTTTATTTGAAGTGTTAAAGTTAAATTTCAGTTTTCGTTTGCTTGTTCAGCTACAAAAAGGCACAAGTAAACCTCATGTTATTACTGTATGAAAACATGTCTATGCCCACTGTTTACTGTGAAGAAATGGCAATGGCAAGGAACGAAAAAAAAAAAAATGCAGTGTCAGCATTATGTACTATTTATTTTCGGGCATAAACAAAACAACGTTTAACTTGAACTGCCATTTGGCATCCTTTGTTTTGTAGTTAATTCACTGGGGTAAAGTAAGTCCTACACAACTTATTCTTTACTCCTGGGATATTTTTCTATTTTAACGTGTTACATATTGTAACGTCTTGCTGTAAAATAAAGGCACACGGGCCACGCCTCTGCGATCAGAGCAATATAATGGCTTTTATTACTTTTTGAAAAACGAATATGCGAACGAATTTTTTAATTATGAGTGAATATCCGAACATCCAGTGCTCATCCCAGCACTAATTATAACACATAGCTTTACCCTTTGTAGTGCGTAATATTTTATTGGCAAACTGTCTGCAGAAGTCAGCACCCCCTGACCAACCAATACAACTGAGGTTATTGTGATTTAATAAACTCAAAATTACAGTTTCCAGTATCGATTATATTTTCGCAGAAAACTTATTGGTATCTAACAATACTGTTGGTATTCGGTACCATTATTTCAGTGGCTCATACCATTGTCTCATTGTACAGTATTATTACATTGCCATAATATTGCCTAACTACATTGCCATTGAAGACAATTTGTAAAGGTAAGCCTTGAATGTGGCCCTGTGCATCCTTGTTAGAGATACCATTCTGTACAGTGAACACAAACCACATTATCTGCAAAAAATATGTTTGAAACTAAAGCACACAATATTATACACATTTTTTTTTCAGAGTGAACAGATTCCCTCAGAAAACCAAGCCCTCAGGGCTGAACTGGCAATGCCAAAATATTGTACTTAAACTGGGTGACACAGGCATTGCTATGTTTGCAAATAGGCAATGCTTGGATCTTTTAAACCATTTTTAATTATAATAAAAAGCAATAACAATTTTATAAATGTTGGGTGGCTAAAAATCAAAAGTACTAGTAGAAATAAAAAAAAAAAAATTCTCTGTGGACTATCAATTGGACCTTACTGTTCTTTATTTAATTAGAAGATTTAAATAGGTTAAATCAGGAATTCTGCGGTATTATTTGAAAGAAAAAGTATCATGTTTTGTGTCATACTTATATTTGCAGTAAAACCACGTTTTTGTTCTAAAATTCTGTTGACAAATTCAGCCAAAAAAAAAGTAAAAAAAGCTTATTATCCTCAGGTCTTTGATCACTGTTCAGTGTTTCTTTGCAGGGTAATCTCCTTTCCTAATCTCATTCTGATATGTACATACACAAATGCCGTATACAATGGGAATGGTCATGTGTTGGTGAATACTGAAGGGATTATGCTAATATTGCTGTAAGTGGAGGTGTTAATACCTAGATGACAGCAGTTGTGAAGAGTACAGTACGGTAAGTCATTTTGGAAAGGAAAGGCTCTTCTAGATAATGTTGTTCAATACATGTTGTTACAGGTGTAAATGTACCTTAAAACAGGATAAAGAAAGGTGCCATTTGTAATATCTGCCCATAGATCCATATGCTGGGTTTCACATCAAGACCAAGCACTAAAATATATCACTTTGCTTTGAGAAATTTGTAAACATCTGTAAACATTGTTACTGTGATTTCTAGCTTCCTCTTTACTGATTTACTTAGCTATACAGTATTTAGTGTATGAATGACACCTCTTGGGATGGAGGGGTGGCACTGTATGAGAATCTTTGCGACACAACTGTCTGTGTTTCACAGCATTGTTGTGTGGTCTAGTGTACAATAAAGCTTTGATTTGAAGCTACCCATTTTACTTTTTTGTCAGAATCGAAGAGAAAGATGACCACTTTCCAAAGGGTATCAGGAAATAATTTGTCTTTGCTTTGATATCCGTTTGTAAACCAATGGCTAGTTATTATTACAACAGAAAAAAGAAAGACTATTATTATTATTATTATTATTATTATTATTATTATTATTATTATTATTATTATTATTATTATCTGTAACTCCACCGACATGTATGCATGGGTGCCTATCTATCATTGATGTTGAGGGACCAAACACCATATCCATGCACTGTACTGTTTGTATAAAAATGTTGAGCTCTCCTAGACTCTCATTATAATGTATAAAGAATTGTGGATGCCTACAAATCAAACATTACAGTGGGTGCATAATATCTGGCAGCCGGGTGTCTGTCACATCTTTAAGCCACTTAACTGGACAGATCCGGTGGTGGGAAGTGCCTGACATTTGCTGTAGGTGTGAAGGCATGGCTGGCAGTTCATATCTTTTGTCTCATTATCTTTATTTTCTTATTATTGTAAATGGCTGGATTTTTTTTCACTAGCAGCTTTTTTTGATATCCATTTAGATTGCAGCTTCATTAAAAACCTCAGACAATAGAGTGACTTCTAATTAAGAACTGGCGCATCTGCCCCTGGCACCCTATCCCGTTGTTCCATCTATTTTGCTGGGGAAAATTCATTTGTTTCTTAATTAAGAAAAACACCAATAGCGTGAAAAATCAGCTTATGGTACCTGAATCCTAATTAGTTAAATAGTGAGGGGAAGGGAAAAACACATTCCAGTAGCCTTAGAAATGAACTCCGAGCTGATAAAAATGAACTAACTACCCTTGCATAAATTGGAGCTGGGAGAAAGTGTACCATCATTATGGCTAAGACAATACGCAAACTATCTTCAAAGAAATCAAATTGCCGGAATGTTTTCATTTGCATGTATTAACCATTAACATAATGAGGAGAAGTGACATTGGACCCGGATTGTGTGTCTGGTCGGATTGATAACTCCACTGCATCTGCAAATAGTCTGCACAAAATTATGCTAGCAGTCAAATCAGCATTGAACTGTGCAGCGTTTTTATCTGAAGCATTGAACAAACCTGCTGCAGTTTTGAATTCATGCCACCATTCTCTGACAGCTATCCCTAAGCAGGAAGGGGCTCTTGAGTCATTGTCTTAGAGCTGCAGCGGAAATGGGGGCAATAAACTTGAGGATTTGGCAGCTGTTCATGTTTTATCAAAATGTGAAGACGCAAAATATGGCAAAAGTCCCATCCCTGGTACAATGGCAAACTTACAGAATGACATGTTTTTTTTTTTTAATCAATATACACTTTTTTATTTGAAACATTAAATTGGTTATGTAAATATACAGGGTGTTCCATAAGTCGGGCATCTTAGGCAGTCTCATATATTATGCCGATTGCCTTTTAAATCTGGTGGCCACACCCTGTTGAATTATGCACCACACATCAAAATGATCTGAATTTGTCCCTCTTTGCTTAAAGACATTTCACATCTGAAAGAAATAGAGACAACTAAAATGAATATTTATGGCTATGATGCCAGACTTATGGGATGCTCTGTAGATTTCTATGTTTATTATACTTTTGCTTCTGACACTTAATGTACAGATGAAGGGATGGTTTGCTATGACGGTAAAGTACAGTATATTACAGTATAGAATTCCCCATGGTTAAGATATACAGAATCCATCCACAGAATTCCAGCCCACAGATAAAAAAAAAGCAAATCTGAGCCATATTTTCACTGAAACTGACTTGGGGGACACAGTTGTTCTGAACAGGGGCGTGTCTAAATAGTGTCACTGTTAAGATCATTCAAGGCCAAGGCTATAAAAATCAAACATCAAACTGCATGTGAGTTTCATGAGTGTATTTCAGTTTTTAAAAATATGCAGAGTACCAGGGAGGGTCCTGTAGACCCTAAAACAGAGTAATACTAAAGGAAGAAACTATTTAAAAGTAATTTACACAAATCATTTATTAAAAAATGTTTCAGTGAAACCAGAAACCAAAGGGTTCCTTCATTTTTAGTTGTTCAGGTTTGGTTTTTGAAAAGTGTTTTGAATGGAAATGGGAATGCCTCTGCCACGCAAAACCACCTAAAAAGAAAAAAAAAAAACATCTGTCCTACAATCCAGATGGAAACAGTCAGCAAATTAAATAAACTATACAATATGCAACTTCTAATAATTTAGATTCCAATGTTTTGAGTTCTACATCTGCAGAAAAGACTTTGAATCAGTTCTTATACTTATATTTGTGAGGATTATCTGAATTAAAAAATATGTCAGATATACAAACCCAGGGGGGGGGTCAGGGCATAGTTCATTTAGCAAAAGGTGATTTTTCACATATCTTGCTCCTCCAGTAGCCGAGCTGCTTCATTACTTAGCGACAGAGTAAATAAGAACAGAGAGAATACATCAATTGCACATATGGGTTGCAATTGATGTATTCCGTTTCTGACCCAATTTAAATCCCTGGCAACATGCTCATATGCTTACTGTACATTTGCTAAATTAGAAAGTGTAAACCATGCCTCCTCTGGAAGACAAGTGTAAACAAGAATGTTGTCATAATGCAGCACTGGTAAATATGATAATCATGTTCCACTGTAATAGAGCAAACATAATTTGGACTTCATATTGTTGCTTGGAGGCCCTAGGGAATGCCGTCCAGTACTAAGGTGTCATCAACATGCCGTACGTGGCAACAGATAATTATGGCTGCCTGTCTTTGTTCCATTCTGCCTTTACACAGGGCACCAGTAAACTGCATAATAAGAAAACATTTAGTAAAATGTTGCTTTTTAATATTTAGGCTTAAAATTCAATACTCCCAGTAGACTAGATGGAGGCTGTATAATGTACCATACAACAAGTACTCTTTGTAGTGATTTCTTGTGACAGAGGTATACCTGCCATTAGCTGCCATACTTTTAGATAATGTTCAGATGGAGGTATTTATAGCTGTTGTTATCATAAAAAGTGTATGTACTGTGAATGTGTGGAGAGCCCATGATTGTGTTTTATAAACTATTGTTTATTCAAATAAAGGGCTCATTTTAACTAAACTAAAAAGTTGACATCAGCACAAATACAACATGTACAATAAATATTGTGATGGATAATACGTGAAAGCGCTTTATGGTGGTACTGAAATGTTCATGTTTCTCCGTATTTTAGGTTAAAACGTGTTGCTTTTCTGTAGGATCTGAAATACGGTTCTAACCCCACTGAATCATGGTTATTCTAACCAACCATGTTTTTTATTTCTATAAAAAGGAGTGAACCTAACACAATTACTCATTGGATTGCATTACAGAATGAGGTCAACTTAAAGACTTGTTGAGCAATTCATATCTTTAAAGCACCTAGTCATAAAATATACAGTGAGGTGCCATTTATTCTTGTGGAGCGTACAAAATATCTTCAGCTAACAATATGGGCTTTTATTCGTTCTATGTAATTATTTGATCAAATATATAATTCATGAATGACCTGAAAATGTGTAGTATTACAAACACCTTCTCCATTCTCTTCTATTTCAGACCTACCTTTCAAATAAGGACCTAGGGGTAAAAAGAAAGACAGGGCACATTCAACTTCCCTAGATATATAGACATAATGATCAACTTTTTGATGGGAGTTCTTTATCATTGTTGAGCCGTAAATGGTTGTTTAGATCCAGGTCTTGTGGCTTTTTCCACATTTCATATCCCTATTATACCGTAGAACATGGGGTTGACCTAGTTTAATGAATGACAAGACATTATTGACATTTTCGGTAAGACAGTATTTTCTGCCTCCTGTTCAACATTACAGCCAACATCAAAGATGGCTGTTATTAATGAACATCTGCCAGGTGAACACAGAAAGAAAAAAAAAGGCTGCTAATCAGTGTATGTGCCTGACACATAACACTCTTGTGCTGATTTTTAGACATGGGGGTTTTAGTTACATCTACAATTGAGGAATACAAAAATAAACATAGTGGTGATCTGCCTCCTGCATTTCAATTAACCGCCGACCTCCCTGCCGACTTTGCAAAGATCTCTTCCTGGATCATTGACAGCGTTGCCACCCACCTAGTCTGCCTTACAGAATGGGCACATTTAAGTATATATTTTTACTCTGTACAGCACTTTTTAAATCGTGAGCTTGAACATCAGTGCTTCAGAATGGGAAATGGACCAGTCACCCATTTTGGATCTGGGAAGTTGCCTACGGATGCCAGCAGGAATTCCAACATCTCCTGATGAAAGGCTTTTTTATTTTTTTAATTTGTGTATGATACTCGTGTGTGCATTTACTCTATACACTTACGCAAGGGCTGTTTGATCTTCATCTTAACCTGGCACAAGGGAAATAATGTTTGTAGCCGGACATCGATCTGAAAGCGTTTCCTAAGCTACTGGACTCCAACGCTGCAATACAGAAAAAAAGAGTGAAGTTCAATTGTATCCTCAAACTTGCGCTCCGCCCTCTACAATAAATGGAAATGTGCAGTTTATTTTATTTATTTATGTATTTATTTATTTATTTATTTTTTAATTTAGTCGTTGGCAATTATTTTTTATTATTTTCTCCCAATTTGGAATGGCCAATTATTTTTAGGCTCAGCTCACCACTACCACCCCTGAGCTGACTCGGGAGGGCGAAGACGAACACACGCTGTCCTCTGAAGCGTATGCCGTCAGCCGACCACTTTTTTTCACACTGCGGACTCACCATGCAGCCACCCAAGAGCTACAGCGTCGGAGGACAGCACAGCTCTCATGCAGCTTACAGGCAAGCCGCGGCGCCGCCAGACTACAAGGGTCGCTGATGCTGCGGTGAGCCGAGGACACCCTGGCCGTCCTAACCCTCCGTCCCCTGGACGGCGCCGCCAATTGAGCTGCCCCTGAAAGCTCCCGGTCGGCAAAGGAATAGCCTGGACTCGAACTCGCGACGTCCAGACTATCCTGCACTCCAAGTGGAGGGCCTTTACTGGATGCGCCACTCGGGAGCCTGCAGTTTATTTTTAACAAATGAAGCTTTGCCTCTGGCCTAATCACCACCCAAACTTATTTAATGAGAACCGCACGGCCTGTCGTAGTATATATATATATATATATATATATATATATATATATATATATATATGTATATTCACTTTATCCTACATGAAATTCTAAACACCACATACTGCACTTACTTTGTCATCACACCGAATTCAATTTCATTTTCTTCACTTAAAATTTATAGTATAGTAAAATAATATATATATATATATATATATATATATATATATATATATATATATATATATATATATATATATATATATATATATTAAACCTCTTAAATGTGTAATATAATCTGTACGGAATGTAATGTAAACAAACTGGACTACTTTAGTCACACTAGGCAAAACTGTGAAAGGAACAAGATGAAACAGACACAATTGAATGACATGTTACTGTAAAACTGAGCATAATTATGAGGCACTGCAGCTTTAATTTAAATTAAAAACATTTAAGAGACCTAAATATGAAATCGGAATCTGTTGGTGTGTATTTGTGGACCAGTTAGCTGGGTGTCTTTAGAAGTTAAAAATGGCTCTGACAATAATAACCTTTGAACATGATTACAATAAAGTACAAATGGGCAGATCAGGAATTTGCAAAAAGTCTGTCTCTATTTTAAAGGACAGTACTTTGAATGTCATTTGACAATTTGCTTTTAATTATAACTAATTCACAGAAAGATGCCCACCAGCTAATCTTTACAGGATAATTAACTTCTATTTTCTTTACTTTTAATTAAAAAGTGGAAAAGATTGAGCTGATCCATAAAGAATTGTTCTTTTGAAATGTTCATCAGACTTCACACTTCTTTTTTGGCATTTGTACTATTAGATTGTATCTGGCACTCAGTCTCCTTTGAGTAAAAGCACTGATTTTTCAATACAATGTATTAAAAAGTGGAACTGGCAAAACTAGAAATAGGAACTTGCGGCATATTAGAATTGAATTACTAATGAATTTTTTGCAAAGGAAACCACCATACTTAAATATTGTAATGAAACTGACATCTACAGTTGAGATATCCTCATCCCATGCATTCTTCTTATAAGAGATACATTTACCATACTAGAATACTGCCAAAAATAAAATTATACTGTTATCTTATATGTTATCTAGTTAAGAGAGCTCTATGACTTTTGGCAGCCTTGAAGTATTCCTTAGTATTTTTCTAATTAGGAAAAATAGAAAGACAAAGAGAAAATATGTATCTAAGCCAGACATCTGATACACTTAGTATTATTTTCTGTAACTGTCTGGGCCTAAGGACTAAACGTGGGTTTGGCAACATATTTTAAATAATGTCAATCATGCTTTACTGTCTTTCTACATAAAGAAAACGGCTTTCAGAAGTTTTGAGTTCTGGGTTGTATTTTTTTTTATTTTATTTAATCCACCTGATAGAACCCACCTTGAACACAATCACAGATACTGAAAAAACGTCAGACTGGTGTAAAATCTGATAAAACTTCAATTGAAAACTTAGAAAATTCAATTGAAGCCTTGAACAAAGAGATTGTGCGTCATTGTATTTTTTTATTGTCTTCCTTTCTTCCACTGTGAGAAATGTTTAATAAACATGATTTACTACTACTGAACTAAGTTTATGGCTGTCCCATTTTGTTTTACACATACCTGTAAATAGTAATACTCTTTGGTTTCAGATACTCTATTAATTATCTATCTATATATACACACACACACACACACACACACACACACACACACACACACACACAATGGAGACAGTACTTCCATACTGAATATGTTGTTATACCTTTAAACGGACAGGCAAATCAAACATGTACTGCTCCATTCTCCATGACAAAACATTAAATAAGAAAATAAGGTTTGTTAGGCCATGTACATTGTTGCATTTCTTACCTGGTGAAGAGACTTCTTAATGCCTTCTGGGGGTATATTCCATACTGTAAACATACTATTCGTTTTTTTTTATTTTTTATCACCTTGAAGACAAAGTAAAATAATAATATTTGCAAAACAATAGTTTGTAAACAGTAGTAATAGTGCTATTTGTTATGTAAGCATCAACCCACAACAATATGGCCAAAAGATTTGCATCACCCTATAGAATTAACTCATTTTGCTTCATAAAGTCAAATGAAACCTGCTGAATAATGTTCTATTAACATATTAAATTACATACCGCTTTGTAGTTTTCCATATACTTAACGAAAAACTGACAAACATTTTTAAAAAAATGGACATTTCAAAATCTAATGTACTACTATATTGTCTTCCGGTAGACTTCTTCAGTATCATATTGTAGTTTCTTTGATTAGCCTACATGATGTTAAATAAAAGATCTCAATTATGTTCAAATATATATATATTTTTAATTATGTCTCAATCCTAAAATTGTATGTGATGCAAAACTTTTGGCCATAGCTGTAGGTGCATTGTGAGGCCCGAGGCCCGAGGCTGAATGCCTTCAACCACCCAGAAGTGTGGTAGGGTATGTCACCCAGAGCTCCAGATAAGGCTTTGGGGTCATTGAGCAATTAAAAACTACCTTAGATTTCCAAAACAACCAATTAGAACAAACTAACATTGGCTTTCTTGCATGTAATTGGCTTAAAATTCCCGCTACTGCTACCTCAGCGCATATCACCATAGCTGAAGGTATTACAGTTTTTCTCCAGGTCTGCTGAAAAATTGCATTATAATTTGTATTGTACACCAGGTACATTTTAACTGGTTGACCCCCCTTTTATCTTTTAAAATACTAATCCTGTTGAAACAAAACATTTAAAGATTTAAAGAGATAATGCCACTGAGTGTTTGTTCCCAAGGACAGCTCTTCCCCCTACCATTGTTGAGATATTAATGGTTGAAACATGGAAACGAAGTTGAAACCATAACTAAAGCAGTACAACCTGGTTATCGGTAAAAACGAAAAAGTTGGCAGCAGTAAACAGAAGAGGAGCTCTATAGGGCATTGTTGGCATATGTATTCATATTTTGTCTCAGGGGCTGTGTTTTATCCCAAGGCCAGCTTGGTCACATTTTCAGTGGGCAGCCAGATTACAAACTATAGGTGGGAGCAAAATGATTTCCATGCTTATAGAGATCTGCTGCTTTGTTCTGTCAGATTCAATTACCTCCATTCTAATTAGGAGCTATAGAGAAGGCTGGGTTTGTGATCTGGACAACACACTGTGTATCCAGCTGATAATTCATGGCGTTGCTATCAGAGCTGAACCACAAGCTCACTCGATCTCACCAGTTAAAAGCAAGGTATGACATAAGCAGTCGCTTGAAGCAGGGTAGATTCTTGGTTTTGGTTTTTATGTTGATTTTGTTTCTATGTTTATTCTTTTATTTTTCCATATATTTTTTGCTAAACATTCATAAATAATACATATCCAGACTTAAACCTTTTTGAGGTGCTGATAATTTTACAATTTCTGTTTACTTTTGGTTAAACCTTTGTTAAACTATTTGAGAATATTGCCTACACAGAGCAATCCCCCCTGAAGCCATGTAGACAAATGTGTTGATTTTTACAAAGAACCATACCTGTATAAATATATTCAACCAGCTAGTGATATTGTAATGGCTGATGTTGTGCAATGCACTGTCATTATGGATTCTCATGAGGTAATAATGAGTGTGGGGTTGCTGGTTTATACCTTTCTGCTTACCCATTGAAAGGAGTACAACTGTAGGTCCTATGCAAGTCTGTATTTGTATTTTAGTTACAGTCGAAATAATACCTTTATGTAATGTTTTTTTTTTTCTAAAAACCAATAAGAGATAACAGTCAGATATTCAGGCTGAAAACCCAGACAGGCTGCGCATTGTAGAAAAAATAGTTTATGAAAATTGATGTTAAAGCTTCAGCGTGACAAACTATTTTTGGATTGGTGGTTTTTAAAGTAGGAGAAGTACTGTAACACGAGAAATACTAAAAAGTATTTATTTTATGTGGAATGAAGTCCAAAGTAATTACTCATGTCAAATAATAGTTTTTCTTACCAGCTATATAATACAAACATAAAAGAAAAGAAAAAAAAAACTTAATTTTTGCTCCTTTTATTGGAGGTCTAGTGGTGGCACCTGAATTTTTGGTAAAGTTCAACTGGTATTATGTAAATGAACGACTGCTTTATATGTTTGATAACACACTTCATATACTAAGCCCTATTCACAAATTGTTGCTAATCAATTATGCAAGTTTCTAATTGATTAATTTCAGTCTGGATTTCGTGCTGCACATAGCACCGAGACCGCCCTTGTTAGGGTAGTAAATTATCTTTTGATAATAAGCTCTGACTGGCTTTCCTTTTAATTTTAATTCTCCTAGATCTTAGTGCTGCTTTTGATACCGTGGACCATTTCATTCTGTTGAATCGTCTTGAAAGTTTAATGGGTTTGTCAGGAGGTATCCTATCTTGGTTTAAGTCTTATCTTTCTGATAGGATCCAGTTTGTCTCTATCAGGGAGATGCAGTCTGATTTGTCAGACGTTGCCTGTGGTGGTGTCCCGCAGGGCTCTATCTTAGGCCCTTTGTTTTCACTATATATGCTGCCATTAGGTGATATTATCCACAGGCATGGAATGACTTTCCATTGTCATGCAGATGACACTCAGCTGTACTTGTCTTTGGATCCAGGTAATCCTTCTACTGGGCTGCTATTAGCTGCTTGCCTTGCTGACAGCATGTGTTGGATGCCACAGAGCTTCTTAATGTTGAATTCTGACAAAACAGAGCTATGCTTGTAGGCTCACAGCATCATCTAAAGAATATCAATTTACATAAGCTAGACCTTAACAGTGTCATTGGAACTAAAACTAGAAATGAGAAATGTGGGAATTATCTTTGATCCTGATCTTTCATTTGAGAATCACATTAGGAAAATTACTAAAGTATCATTTTATCATTTGAGAAATATAGCTAATTAGACCTATTATTTTCATACCTGATGCTGAGAGGCTAATGCATGCCTTTGTTTCATCAAGAATTGACTATTGCAATGCACTTTTCTCTGGTATACCAAAACGTGTGGTTTCTCACTTACAGCTTGTTCAGAATACAGCCGCTAGAATTCTGACTAAAACCAGGAAAAGTGAACATATTACCCCTGTTTTGGCTGCTTTGCACTGGCTCCCTGTGGAGTATAGTATTGATTTTAAGATTTTATTGTTATTATAATTTATAAAGACCTGAATGGATTAGCATCCAGTTATTTGCAGGTTACTAACCCTGTATCTTCCGAATTGCACTTGAGATTGTGGTTTGATTTTCTACTATGTTCTGTACAGTGCTTTGAGATACTATATAAAAAGCGCTATACAAATGCAAATAAATATGTCAAAAAATAAAATGCTGTGTTCTCAAAGATATTCTCAGCATGCTTGACAGTCCTTTTAGGAATAACACTTATAAAGTTCAATATCAAGGTAGCTTTAAATACATATTCCTAAATTTGTAGAATGATTCCTAAAGTAGTGCTAACAAAGGTAGTGGTAGCAATATTATCACTGGCTCCCTATTTCCTCAGTTGAAGATTATTTGGTTCTTTGCTTATATGTGAAATTTCAACTAGGAATGTGTGAATATATTTTTTAATAGCATCACAATAATATTCTACTGACAGTTCATCGTTGGATTTAATGCAGCATTAAGTCTGTTATGCTGCACACAACTCGGCTATTCTGTTGTTGCCTTGAGATATTTAAAACAAATTCCAAACACCGCTCTTTTGAGACATATTTACTGCAGGTTGATCGCACACTACACAGCACTGCAAGGAAAATGTCTTGTGTTCTCACGTCATTAGTAAGCGCGCCTGACCAAACATTAAATTCTGTGCTGGAAGAAATTCAACCATGAATATCTGCGTACATTATCGGCTAAAATAACAAAAACTGCCGATAGCTGATAGCGTTTTTTTTCCTTATGTTGGTGCCATGCCGATAGGCTACAGATTATCGGTGCACCCCTAATATATAAAAATAAAAAAGCTAAAAACCAATAGCACTAGTAATAATGTTATTATGTCTAATAAGAAGTAATACGGTGGATTTTAAGCAATGGTTAGCTCTCCTTTAAACTTTGAGACCTTTCTGCCTTTAAAAAGCCTTTATGAGGTCTACTGCTGCTGAGGTTAAATCTCTGTTTTATGATTATTGTGCATTGTGGATATTCAACCATTTAAAACCTGTTCTATTCAAATAGGGCAGTTTATTGCCAGCATGAGCCTATTACTCCACATACTGTAATCAATAGCAAGGGCATCCGCTATAAAACCACTCTTTTGAGATCTGCAGTTTTTAATAGGGAGAAAATGAGTGCATTCTGATACCCTTCTTTACAACAGCCTCTAGATACAGGTGCAGCATGTGAAGGTATCAAGGTTTAGCTGATTCCCACAGCTATGTATCTGCTATGAGCTGTCAGATTTTGCTGGGGTTACTTGGGTTTTTTTTCTGGTACCTAGACCAGGACACCATCCCTGTATCCGAGGTTTAGTTATACAGGAGTTATACAAACTTGGGGGTGAGGAATTCCAGATGCTGTATCGCTCAACTACTTGGGTCTTGTCCAGCCTGTTTTCAGTCAGTACAGTACTGTCACTGCCAAATGGTGCATTTACTTGCTTTTGATTTTACTTGAGATACTCATTTCATACCTTCCATTATTGATTTAAAATTTAAAATGTATAATTAAAATGCCTGGGTGAAAAGGTTATTTTTTCATAAATGAACAAACAGCATATCAGGCAAATTGTGTTACTTGGCAATACAGCCTGACATGGTCAGGATGCTGTTTATACACTGAAATATATATGGTAAGAATGAAATTGAAAGTGAATCACATTAAGAGAGAATGAAAAAAATAAAAAAAATAAACAGTGCTTAGACAATAGTAAAAGGTTGGTTTGCAACCAGTAACCAGCCGGTAGCGACTCCAGCTAAGTCAAAATGAAACAAACAATCACCCACTTTATCAGGCATATCGTTTGCAGTCTATTTGCGACTCTTTTTCTAGATTACTATGGGAATTTCTTTCTTGATTGCATGTTAAATAATAATAATAATACAAAAAAAAAAAAAAAAAAAAAAACTTGATAGTTTTGTTCAATTGTGTCTGACATTTTATAGAGTAATTAAAATGAACTGAAAACATGCTAAAAAATAACTTACACCCTAGGGAGTACTAAAGCACAATTCAGGTTGAGTTGACCTTTTCCTTGCCTGTGCATTTTCCGAGTGTAACCGGAGTGTGTGTGTGTGTGTATGTGTGTGTGTGTGTGTATATATATATATATATATATATATATATATATATATATATATATATATATATATATATAATCTTTTTCAATGGAATGCTTTTTTTCTGAAACGAATTGCCCAGCACAGTTTTAGAGGTGAATAGAGAAAGCACCAGGGCGGTCAAAATCAACCTCCTAACTGTTAAAAAAAACAACAGCATGTACAACATCACCAGAGCCAAACCAAGAAAAAAAAAATTATTATCAGAAAATTGCTTATCTTTTTTTGTGCTACTCTTTTAGCAAATCACTCATTATTCTTATCAGTGCAGTCTCACAAATCTCCACATGCACAGGATATAATAAACATACGAAAGGCGATCAAACACAAAAACATTTGCATTTTTCTGTCACCATCCGGGGTGGTATTCCCACTAAATTATGATGAAATTTGCCCACGGGTTCCTAAGATTCGAGCTGAGAATCTAAATTGAAAAATCTGAAGGCATTTTCCTTCTCTTGGGTTTGCACTGTAAGTAATATCTCTCTTTACAACTTTCTTAGCAATTTACCCCAATTTTCCAGGACTTTCGCTAATCTCAGATATCAGGTAGGTTGGAACCTGGCATTATTTCATTAACAATTTAACAATAAAGAGATAAAAGCAAGCAAACATAACATGTAACAAAGAAAGGGAAATAATCAATTATAGAAACATAGTTTATTAAATAGAAATTATATTGTACAGCTGCTGTCCAGAATGTTATTGTCACAGAACAAAAATCTATTGAAAAATTATATATATCTGAAAGAATGCATCCGACATAAGACCAAAGTGTTTTCTACACCAAACCAGGCGGACAGAATCTTCTTTTTGTTGCAATAATGCCTGAAATTGTGTTCTCTGAGCTGGGATTAATAGCTTTAACCCAGAATCATCACATAATAGAAAAAAGGAAGGTGCAGGCACTGTCACCCAAGCAGACCAGAGAGAATAGGGACCCAAAATCTGCCACTGAGGGGCATTCATAAATTACATGTAAATTGGTACCTGACTGGCCAAGCTGGCAACTGGTGCAGCATGGGTCTGATATTAATGTCATCATCTTGAAACATTGTATAGAGTAGCATTGGCTCTATGGATTAAATTTAAATGAATTAATTAGTACACCGAGTTTATTGGACTCATTAGAATTAGACCAGTTATTTCCCAGTCAGGGTTTTGCCTCAGCTTTTTCCAATTCAATGTTCTAAATATTAGCGACTGGAAGTGGTTAAGTGTTATAGTAAGATTTGACTACCAATAACTATAAATGGTTGTTAAGTTATATCAGAAATGTATTTTGTTAGAGTAGTTTTTAAGGCTGAATATAAGCTGTTATATAATTTAAAGCGATGAAATCCCTTTCCAGTTCTTATTACAGACCCACGTTCTAATTCTTTTTCATGTATGATGCTCTATCAGAAGTAGCTTTCTACAAAGGAGTTTTTTATTAGGCTAATGAAAAGAGTGAGCGGTCTGACGAGATCTGGAGTCCTGTTATGAACTAAAGAGCGAGTGATTTGACGAGATCTGGAGTCCTGTTATGAACTAAAGAGCGAGCGGCCTGACGAGATCTGGAGTCCTATTATGAACTAAAGAGCGAGTGGTCTGACGAGATCTGGAGTCCTGTTATGAACTAAAGAGAACTTGATGAGATGTGTAGTCCTTTTATGAACTGCTGCATCGGAATAAATGAAAACAGGAGAACACAAACCAGGAGCTTTTGAACCTAAATCATTGCTTTATTCTGCTAAGGGGCTGGTTGTGATACAATACAATGTAAACCGTAAGATGTGCTAAATGGGCTATCAATGCACATGTATTGTGCGCAAATAACTGTCTCATACTGCTTACAATGCATTCAAATGTATATTCATAAGTTCTTGAAAAATATGCAATTCAGGAAAAAATATATTCACAAAATAAAATGTAACATTTTTAACAAATGTAAAATTTGGGCCGCAGGTCTTAATATGTAAATAATTCTGCAGGATTTAAAATTATTTGAGCAGATCTAAATTTTCTGTCTTTTTTTATTTTGTAAAATATCAGTTAAATGCAGGATGAAATAGTTTAAGAAGTAATACAATTCAGATAATTCCATCAGCACCCTTGATTGAAGCAAAATAGGAATATGCAAATTTAAAAAAGATGTAGAGCTACAAGCAAAAAAGACATCATTTAGATAGAAAGAAATAATAATATTGCACACAGAAAAAAAATAATAATAATCAAACAGAATAAGTTCTGCTTAAGATTGCTATGGTGTACTACCTGCAGGCATGAAATGTAAATGAACAATCAGCATTGTACCCTCTGATAAGGCTAACAAATGAATAAAAGTATTTCCTTCCTACCTCCTGTGCTGTTGTGTTAAAAGGGATGAGGAACTGCAATGGAAACTTTATAGGTCATTTGAACTGTGTTTGGATTCTGTAACTGAATTTATTTTAAAAGTAGAACACTCCACCTTTCTGTGGCTTTGATTGCTAGGCTGTTGAAGGAAATACAATAAGAATGTATTCAAACTTGCCAACATTTGGAAACTGTTCAGCGGGACGCTCGTCTTCCGGAGGGGGAGACACATCATACACATGGGAGGAGTCATACACAAAAAACACTCCTTATCATATAATAGACGTATCCCCCCCAACTCAACACAACACGACACGACCATCATCACAATAAAAACAGACATAATGAAGCGTTCTTACCTTTGTAGAAGTTAGTGATCAGCAGATGTGTCAGCCGCACGAAGATCACAGCGTGTGGTTTTCATTAACTCTACTGTACAGAATACATTTTTTTTTCTATGGGTAAATATCGGGACTTTCTTCCTATGCATCGGGACGCGGGACATTTGCTAGGAAATCGGAACTGTCCCGACCACATAGGGACTGTTGGCATGTATGTGTATTCAGTATTTTTAAGAAAAATGAGTTGCACTTCACCAGTGATTCTAGCTGCGTATAATATTTCCATTCCCAATTTCCATATGATTTTATTAATATGCGCAACAATTAAGAGACCTATTTATTTACATTTTAAAATAATATTCAAAAATGAAAACCCAGCAACACTTATAGTATTACTCAATATTATTCACTATTGTGTTTTCCATTATTAACATCACTTAAAAACTACAAAGAAATACAGTGGAAATAGGTCCACAGTAGAGGACCCTGTGTCACAATTGATGCCACTATAAAAATAAAAAAGTGGTTTTATGGAATATGTACAGTACAAGACTGAAGACTCACTGTTGTTGGGGAAGAGTTGAGTGGGTTACTCGAGGCATATAATGTGAGCATTTCATTGTGTACAGTGTCTTCACCTCACACATCAAACTGTCAGATAAAGGCATTCGACGTGCTTTACTGAACTCTGGCTCAGAGATCAAACTGTCCAGTTTGAAACATGTAAATTCAAACAATGCTAATACCCTGGCATTTTGTCAAACGGTTTGGTGTACTGAATTTCACTAGATTTGCAAAAGGATTTTAACAACTGATTTATCAAAATATTAAAAAAGTGCATTCACATTTTCTTTATGTAATGCATTAGTATTTAAGTGTTGGACAGTTTGGAAATAACTAATGCTGGGGTGATGCCTAATTTTTCACTATCGATATATCGTTCTCCAAAAAAGCTGATGCATCAATTCATCGACGTTATGAAAGGGTAACAAAAAAGCAACAACACAGTAATACATGTGGATTGTGGAGCTGAGAATTACTGTGTAACAACAAGTAACGCTTTAAAAACTGTAATGCATATTAAATTGATTACATCAGTTTATCAGTAGTAATATATATATATATATATCAAAGCAAAATCCAAAATTGTTTGAATCCATAAACAGTCAGAGTAACAACCAATCAAGAGAAAAAAATAAAAATAAATAAAAAAAAGTTATCACTGTCCACAGCAGTTTAGTATCAAGAGTGTGTCCATTGCTCATATTTGAATTGTGTTAAGGAACATGATAGTGTCCACATTTTGTTTTAATTAAGCAATGACATTAAGCAATTTTTACTCAGGGGAAGTTCAAATGAATAAATGCAGATTTTGTTAGAATTTTGTAGGGTGCAATCTCCCGAGGTCGGTTTTAGGCAGAATTCTGCATTATCTACGCATGCCATTTTAATAAAACGCAAAACAATAACAGCAGTGAGTTTCTAAAACGCAGATGTAAAAGACAGCATTTCCCCTTTTCATCCCTATCCAATAATGTTGTTTATATTACGTACAGTAGTAGTTTTATGCAATGGATTATATAAAAATGGTTCCACTGCTCCCTGCATCCTCTTTTAAAAAAAAACAAAAAAAAAAACAGTGGAGGTCTCAGTATCGCATGTAGCACTGCGCACGTCCCTGGTATTAGAGTGACTCAGTAATCCTGTATCAGAGCATCTTACCTGTTGACTCTCTCAGGCAAGAATTTGGACAAGTAAAACACTCAAAAACCATGGTTTTAAGACCGTGGATGAGGTCTGCAGGGTTTTTATTGAGAACTATTCCGACATATGTTTTGCTTTTGCAAAATTTGCAGCAATTGCAATTACGATACCTGATCTTATGTACCAGCAGTACAGGGTTTTAGCTGTCAGAACAGAGTGCAGACCAGCAAACACTCTCGTTTACGTGAGGATCATCTAAAACTTAAAATGACAATTTCAATGGAAGCGCCTGAGAATTATTAAGACTTTGATTTGGAAAGAGCACGAGTCATTTTGGACTTGGGTGCTAAAAGGAAAATTTAAATAACCTATAACAGCAAAACTGTAAACAGTTATGCTATTGACAGCTGCCCGCAGAGACATTGGTACGTGTTCTACAAACACTGATTTTTTACGTTGTGAATGGGGGATTTTCAAAAGAAAATGTTTCATGGTAAGCTTGTCTTTGTCTATTTCTACTACCATTATTTATACTGTGTACTGTTTTGCATGTTAACTTTGTTAATCTGAAATAGTTACACTGGAAAATAATACAATGCAATATGTTAAAACGCATATTTTGAGATATGTGAGAGATTTGAGGTATGCTTTTTACAAATGCACATTTTTTAAGGCTAGCGCAACCTCATTAAATGGTCCCGCGAATTAGTTGTGTTACTGGAGTATCCCAAACATTACTTTCTTTACTTTTCTTTCTTGCCGTCTTACTTTAGAAAATAATTGTCAAACATCGAAAGGCATTGTAGCTCGGTCGATACAGTATTTGTAATTCTAGCACAACGCTCTTAACTTGCTCTGTTACTTTGAAGACTCCATTACTGATCCAATATCATCAGTAAACACTCACAGGGGGTGGGGCAGGGGGGAGAAGGTGAGCTCAGACCTGAGGGGAGCAGAGAAGCTCTGCGCTAATGCAAAAAATAATTGCCGATTCCAAATTTAATAAAAAAAAGCTTTTCTTTGCTTAACCCTTTGCGGTCCATTTATTAATTCTAAGGCCAGGCTCGCCAGGTCTAATTAATTTTTACACGCGCATTTAATTTTAGACAGCTGTTTAAAAGTATTTTTTCACAGTCAAACGGGTTTAAATGGCCCTGCAGATCAACAAAGCACTCACTAGGCATCTCCAGCCCCGCCCCACCTTTCGTTTGCTATCGCTTTCACATATGCTACCAAATAAAAAATAATAATAATAATAGTCGTACATACCGATCAATCGCCTCCTGATGACTTGTTTTATCACCAAACTCCTCAATAATGCAATCCAAGTCATTATTTTATTGCTATAACATCTCAAAAAGCTCTGCAAATGTCCGTGATAGTCTCTGTGCGCTGATACTGTACTTCCAGCTTGTTTCCATAATGACCGCCCCATCTGAAGAAGGGGGCTACTATGACTATTCATGAGATACTTTTTTTTTTTTTTTTATCGGCTTGTCTCGGCTCCTTTCGCTCCCACTCGCCATTGAATGGTTTTCGGCTTTTTCTGTTGAAAAACCGACTTTTTTGCGTTTTTTGCGTTTTTAAAATGATGTCGGACAGGGTCCGACAAAGGACCTGGTGGGAATAATTGCAATGTCGGACCCAGTCCGACAATGGACCGCAAAGGGTTAAACCCTTAAACAAAAACGATGCACAGGCTTGACTATCGATAGTTGTCAAATGATACGATGCATCGATAAATCATATAGCCTTATATTTTAACATTCTTTAATTTGAAATAAGCCTGAAAACAAAAGTATATTTCATAACATATTACATTATCATTATTACTGTCTCTTGAGTAAAATAAACCCAGTACCCAATACCCCATCAAATGACTTATTAAAGAACGGTGTGATACACTGTTCTGTGCAGCAGTAGGACAGTAGATGTCATTTGTGCATCTGTTTCCCTAACATATCTTTTTGGTACAGTCCTTTAACAATTCTGTAATATGAACAAATACAAACAAGGTCATTTTTGCCACGTTAAACATTTAAGTTAAAGGGCTGCAGTGTTTCATTCTGCCACTGTTTACTTTATTAAAATCGATGTTATTAAGGCTCTTGTCATATGCCACACTTCATTCTGAGATGCTACGAACTCTTCCCCACTGGTTGTTTTTGGTGAAGGTTAGTGCCAAACCAGCCTACAAACATGTGTACAGAAGAGAGTGACATGAAGACAGGACTCCCGTGGGACCCATGGGATTCCCACGTTATGGGAAAAAAATTGTGTTAAATTTTGGGACAGGATGGTACAGGAGTGAAGCTCACTGGAACGGGCAGGACCGGGAAATAAAAAAAATAAACCACCTCAGGACGGGCAAGAAAGGGATTGAAACTTCCGGGAATGGGAAGGAACGGGACTACTCTGCCACCAGCAGACAGGAAGAGTGTTTTTTTGTTCTTTTGTCGTAAAAGAGCCTATGACATGGAACTTGAGTGTTACCATAAACATACAAAATAATATTAACAGGTCTCACTTGAACATATAATCACATTAATTTTACCAAATTATGTTTAATTGCGCTACAATGAATCAAATAATACCCGGAAATACACAGAGGGCGATCTCCATTTCCTGGTTTGGGGCCAGGAGACAGTGACCTCACAGAGGGAGATACCCGCAGGCTACTTGCATCTGCCAGTATGGATGACAGCAACAGTGAATGTGAGAGTAGACTAATTGTATCAGTTTCAGACACCTCTTATGAATGTGAATTATGTAGTGATGGATCTGATGTAGAGAGAGAAAACAGGGATTGTCTTCCGTATCCATATGCATATCAAAAGACATTTTGACAGATTATACACATATTCACGCACAAACAAACTTGCAATTCACAGCACTTCATTAAAATCATTGCTGACACAGATTCACACTCACAAATCACTGAACGTAGAATTTTTTTGTCTCTCATCCAGTGCTATTCCTTTCTCAAAAGACTTTTTTTAGTTGGAACATGAAATGCTATTTGTTACTCTTAACTATCTGATAAGGCATGGCTCCAGTACATACAGTAGCAAGGAGACATCCAAGGCACATTTTGCTTGAAGGCCAAAGATAGATACTTTCCATTATTACTGTTTGTTGAATTGAAATCACAGACGATACTGAAAATAACCCTGTTTTATGAGGTTGGTCTAAATTGATAATTTGACTACAATATTGTGGCAAAGTGGTTCATAGTGCACAGGTGTAGAGGTGACAAACACATGACAAACAACAAAGTTCACGGTCCAAACAATTCTTTATTTGTTTTTATAATCCCGGTCGTCTGTCGACCCTAAATAATAATCCCTGGCAATACACACAGGGTTCAGTCCCAAACTAATAAACACGGTATAAACACACACTGAACACAAACACGATCACAAGTCCAGAGTGAGTGCTTTGGTGCAAGTGGTGAAATGCAATTTATTAGTGAACAGTAGTGCAGTGCTGTCCGGGTTACTGCTGGCCTTTAGCAACAGCTCCCGGCTAGTGTTAGCTGTCCAACAATGACAAACAATGACAGTTAGAACAACAAGCAAACAAAACACGAAACACTCATGGTTATTTTATCTCTGTTCTCCTTAACAATAACAGAATCAGATTGCTTGGCCACATCCCGATATACCCTCAGTCACAACCCCCTTTGGTAGTGAGTGCAATCACATATCCTGGATGGCCGACTTCCAACTGACCCTGGAATGAACTGTCAAACCATCCAGTCCGGGGTGCACTGTTCCTGTTATATAGCGCCCTCACAGGTCGGGAGGGAGATTGTTGACTCGGATTAATTCGCTCTCTGTCACAACTATACATTATCATAAGTTATTTTGTTTCAATTTGTACAATAATGTTTTTTTTTTTTCCCCTGATTCCTTTTAATATGATGTTAAACTGTTATCTACATAAAATACATGCAATAACTTCATTATGATCGACCATGTTTACCTTTCGATTTCTGTTCTGTGAAAACAGTTTGTTTTCTCTGTCCGACTACGTTTACTATAGCAACTATAACAACCAGAAGTAGAGTGTTGCAGATACAGCCTTAGATGATAACACATACGCTTGAGTTGAACGAGTTGTCAAGAATCTGCCATATCATCAATTTCCTTGAAATGCAAACATTAAAAAAATTCCACTCTGCAAGGTGAATATAATAACGAATCAGTTACACACATAGAAAACAGGAAACAAAAGATACATGTTAATGATGTAAGGATGCAATTGCAGCCTACTGTTTAAAGGTATAGATTTAATATAAATATCCAGTAAAAAGTTGTATGGCTGTTTTCAATTTTGCTGTATCTCGGAAGACAGATTTATAGTGTGAAGTGTGCTTGGAAGAAAAACAGGAAGCAGGAAGCCAAGGTCATGTTTGTAGTCTGTGTGTCTGAGTGAGTCATGACTAAACCCATTAGTTGGGGAATGGCTGGTCAGTCTGTAGCCCTGAACTGGTGCTCTCAACAAACCTTCAATACCTCCTCCTGTGTGGCCTCTGACCATGTCAGGTCTGTGCAGTGAATGTCTCTGAAAGTGGTGCACAGGAAAGAGCATTAACAATTTGAGAGCCAGCTATGGAGGTTGCTGCCACTCTGCTTGTTAAGGTGAAGTGTGTGTTTATTTACATACTATATACTCAAACATTGTTTAAAAAAAAAAAAAAGAAAGGGTTTATTTTCGGGTAGTTTTAATACAAATATATTTTAATTAGTATGGCTAATCCTGTTGAAAAACATTAATGAGCTATCACCATAAGTCAAAACTATTGCTGAAGTGTTCAAAATAATTTATCAATTACGTTACCTGCATATACTGTCTTTTTGAATAGTAAAATATTTCCTTTTCACAATTGTACTATCTGTTACTGCACATACTGTATTTGTACCATATATTTAATACAGGCCATTGATGCCTCTTAAGATAATGTGTTACCATCTTGGCTTTTGAAAATGTATGTCCAAAAAATGTACGTCCTATTTCTCCTTTACCATAGTATAGTCAAACAAAGTTTAAAACAATAACATGTTGAATGGTTCAATGAAAGGACCTGTGTATAGAACTTTGCCATTTGTGTTGTCCTAGGGACATTAGAAGATGCCGTGGAGGATGAAGAAGAAGAGGGAGTGTCTGAGGAAAATGACATCATTACAAAAGAAGAATTCTCAGTGGAGGAGAACTTTTCCACAGACTTTGAACCAGAGAATTTAAGCTGTGAAGACATGGAATATTTCTGCAACAAAGGTAAATTTCAGGAGTATTATCTCAGTGTTGTGACTTGCTACTGTATTTATGCATTTTCGTGAGTGGTGCTCAAATCAGTGGATAATTAAACTGTTTATTTAAATTTTCTTTTTACTTGTATTGGAATTTAGCCAGAGTACTCCAGCTCTTTGTTGAAATTGTGCAGTTTGGTCTTTTATGTTACCAATGTATTCAGGAGCCACAGTTTGATGTCTGATCAGAAAGATTGCATTTCCAAACGTAGTACCTCCAAACACGTTGCTGGTGATGTGACTGAGCCCTGGCCCAAATGGGAGGGTACTCCCTGTTGAGCTTCCAGCACCACATCAAACACTACCTGGTGTTCCTTAGACATCTCCCTTTTCAGGATTCTTTAGATCTAGTTTCTGGTACTGTAAGTCACAAGGTCTGACCACTAGCCATACTGAATCAATGATACTACTATGCAGAGCTATGAAAAACAGGATTTTTTTTTTTTTTAATGCTCCAAAATGAATCTTGAGTTTACAAAAACAGTAGCCTAATGTAGTTAATAATTGTTTTATTATTTAATTTTATGTCCTTTGGGAAAACTTTCTTTCAACAAGAGCAGCTGTTTGTGCTTTGGGTAGCCCTGGTGGTCTGAATGCATATGGAACTGTTTAACTGCTGTCTCAGCTACATTTACCCCACACTGTGTTTGTTTCACCATCTCCAATGCTAAACTCATTTAGGTTGAGGCTGAGCAAGTTGTGTTTTAATAAAGGGCTGGTCCTATAAAATGTAAAAAGCAACATGGACTGTTATTATTGACAGTATATTATCTCAATGGAGAAACTACATTATGTTTGAAATATATCTGTAAGTGTAATACAGAGTCAGACACATTAACTTCAAGTTTCTGAAAATAAATTAACCTGTGGAATTTTTCAAGGGGGTACTTTTGTTTTGTAAATACTAGATGTTTCTGAATATATCCAGTTATTTTGTGTCTATGATATAGATATTCAACATATACTAACTGTTAACTGCACATTTATTTGTATCTTCTTATCTTATTCTTACCTGACAAGAGGTATTGTTCAATCTATTGGCTAATTATTTTGCAATAACAGACAACATCACCTGGTCTCTTCCCTTTCTTGATTAGTGCAGCATCACAGACAAGTAAGATGTAAGCAGGAAGATTGACCTGATTTAAGAATCTGGGAACCTGCTAAATGCGTCCCACAGATTTGCCCATTCAAGTGAAAATATAAGACTGAAAACACGGTATTGTTCGGCTTAAAGTTGAAAGATTATGAATATGTAAGAGATCTTGAGTTAATGTTGGATGTTATAGTCAGGATCAAGTATTATATCATGCCTTGAACTTGTTCTTCAGTTAGATATTCAGCTTGTTCTAACTCGTTTAAGCATAAGTCTGAAGGGTTTAAATTTTCCTCATCTATGCATAAGCAGTATGATTTAAAGGAATCACAATCCTGAATATATTAAATGGTTTATGTATCTCAGATGAGTATGTTATTCTTTGTCAATAGAAAGGACCAGTGATCAACTAAACCCTCTCAATTCTCAGGAAATAGCATAATTAATAGTTCTTGAGTTGAACATGGTTTTAAAGCAGCCTCTCATTTTGTAGCCGTTATCTTTTCCAGTGGCTTCAAGAATAGTTCTCTTGTGTAAGGTTTTCCACTGAGCAGACGAGTGACATCCTGTTTCAGCTTAGCCGTGTATCTGTGTTGTAGTCACTCACAAAAATGGTCTTGTAAGGAAGGCCTAAAACCTCCATTAAAAGTTTCAGCTTATAATAGGTATTAAAAAGCTGCAGAAATACAAAGAGGTGCACCAATTTTCATTACAAATGAAGCAGTTATTAACTTTGAGAGTCAGAGTGCAGTGCAGTAGTAAGCAGCTTAGAGGCCCAAAGGTCAGGGGGCCCATTTTTGAAGCATGTCCAATGGCAAAGGCAAATTTCCAAAGAGGAATAGAATCATTTAAACAGAATGAATATAGCAAGAAATTACTCAGAACAATCATCCTCCAGAACTTAAAAACACTCTAAGGTAAATTCTATGTCTACTTAATTTCTTCCTGCAACTAGATTGTTGCTTGTTTTATAGAGTTACAATTTTTTTTTTTTTTTTTAAAGTGTTTTGAATTACAGTATTGTTAAAATACGTTAAAGTCCTACAGTAGCAGTGGCTGGCTTAAGACGTTTCTTGCACACTCTTTTCCTTAACATGGGCCGGAGTTCAGGAGAATCTTAGAGAAAGAGAAAGAAAATGAATATCTATTTTGAATGATCAAGTTGCACTACAGTTGCCACAACAAAGTAACATTATTTTACATGCAGTAGAACAATCCCATTTCAGAAACTCTATTTTATTAAAATTTCAATTTTGCAGCTCCTAAAATTTTGAAAAGCAATATACAGTATGATGCATGTACAGTATGTAAACTTTATACATTAGTCATTTATTTCAACTCATGGAAATAAAGGTTTGTATGAGACATGTGATATTAAACCAGTGCACCAGTATATACTGTATGTATATTACATGTATATATGTCATATTTTATCATATACATATTCATATGGGTTATTTGAAACATGGTACAACCTAATTGTATTTTAAATTGATTTTCTCAGCATTATTGGACAGACTGCATAATAGTTGTCAATCTTTAAGGTTACACAGTAATTATCCCACAAATGAGGTTGGGGCATAGAAGAGAGGGCAAATGAAGAAGCGAAAGACTCCATGAGGGAGAATTGCTGTACTGCATCCTTAATGCAATACAACGGTAATCAATGTTACCTTGAAAGTGAGTTATACATGTTATTACTCAATAGCTTTCAGTGTTTAGAATGATAATGGTGGAATTTTTATACAATGTTATAGCTAAGAATATGGACAATGCTAATTTGGAAGCCGATAAGATAAATCAAGACAACTCTTTAGGTCAAATTAACTCAGTAGAGGAAATGAATTGCTAATGTTGGTTAAATATGACAGTCTAGTCCAGCCAAATCAACTTGCTCTGAGTATGTATTAGATTACCCTTTGCCCAATATGACGATTACCCCGACCAGCCTAGCAAATGTGTGGCAAGCCTGCCCTGGAGGGATCACCTTCATAGAGGCTAATGGAGCAGGTACAGTCACCATGAATGTCCAAACCAGTGCTAACAATGCTGAATATTTTGGTGATTTTGAAATAAGGACTGCTTACTACTGAAGGCAAAGGAATTAATTTCACTTACCAAAGCCAGATTCAAATCCTAACCTTCAGTGGCATTAGGTCAATACACAGGCACACACGCACACACACACACACACAGACACCACTATTTAAAAAGGCAGGGTGCTTTTTCTGTTTTTGTTTCCTCCAGTGAAAACATCATGTCATCTTCTCAGAAAGTTACTGCTTGCTTATTTGTTAGGATTAGGCCACTGAGCTCCTTAAAGTCAAACCTATTATAATGACATTTTGAAGGGCTTTCTTGGCAGAGACAATGCTTAAAGGAAGAAAAAGCCAATATGACTTTGTTGCTACCTTGCTGGAGGAGTTGCTTGTGTAAATCGCCTATAAGCTTATTGACCTGAATGTGTAGCTCCATGTTCTATTCAGATTTGGCTGGAGAGCAGACACTGATAGAACATTGATAGGGTTGATATAAACAGCTTGTGGATTTGTTTTACATCAAGTCAGCCCCCCTTCCACCCCCCTTGGATAGACATTATCTCTCCTGTAGGCCATATCCTGAGGTCTTGGGTCACTCAGGTGAGGGATCAATGCTGAAATGCAAAACAAATACAACACAGTTGTATTTAACATTTTGATATTGATAATCTTACCCATGTTACCTGTAAAGGTTGGAGTTGATATATTAAACATAATGCATATTTTTTTTCTTACCATATTTAACAAAAAAATCATACGATATATCATAGGTACATACTTTAAGATACCAGCTTGACTATGCTGTTACAAGATGACCATAATATCGATACAGGGTTAAAATATATTTTAACGCAAATTACACAATTACAAATTACCCAAATTACACGCAAATTGTGGCCATATATAACATTTTAAACTAGTATAAAGCACAAATTATACAGAGAAAGAGATGTGGTCCAGATTTATAAAAGGATTGTGCATGTTTTACGACCGTAAAACGGGCGCTGAGGGTTCTGAATTCTTGGATGGGATTTATAAAAAACACGCAATGGCATAAACACGCAATTAAGACGTGATTAGCGGGGCAATGTCTCTGTGCGTTTTAGCCCTTGATGCATATGTATACGGATATGTAATTCTGGGGCGTTTCTGAACGAAAACCGCTAAAATTGGGAGGGGATTTTGCACATGAGGTCTATTAAATATTCCATCTAATTTATTAATGCTGCCGGTAATTGCAGGCCTCGTATTTGCATGATTATTTTAAGAACTCTGAAAAGCAGGCGTTAATTTGCCGCAGTCAGACAGTAGGCTATATACATGGCAAGGTGATGTGGGAGATTTGTCTGCAGCAAGAAGGAGAACAAAGAAACATTTAATAACATTTTGCAAAGAGCTCATTTTTTAACCCTTCTGATCAAGTCAATTTGTAAATTACAGTTTATAATAACGGTACCATATTGTTTTGCAAACTCCATCTTTCAATACATGTTTCATAACTTATATGACAAAACAGAAAGTCTGCAAATAGAGAATATAGAATCCATGTAAAAAATTAAAAGCACCTAAAAAGGTCTCCCCACAGTGGCAAAGCAAGGTTCTAACGAGAGCCTTTACTTCTAGAGTGTAGGCATTATTATAAGAATGGTGGAGGAGATTAAGGAAAGATGGAACGATATTCGAGGCGCAGAAAGAAAAGTCTCATATACAATGAGGACTCATCCTCCACCGTTATTTTAGTAATGCCTACAGAATGTATTTTTTTGTAATATGGCATTCTGGTATTTAACAATACTGGTTCAGGCAGTATTGTAAAATTCGAGTAACGAGGAACGAAAACGGTAAAAAAAAAGGACAGAGGGACAGATAACGCAGTTAGTTTGTAGCTAGAGCAAGTACAGTTTTTGACCATATATACCATACAGATATGCTTTAAAATCATACATAGAGCAAGAAATACAGACAAACATAAGAGACAGGAGAGTTGTAACTGCTTAAGACTTTAAGAACATATAAGTCGTAGTTAAACTGAAGACTGTTCGTATGAAGCTGTATTGTTGCTGAACATATTGCTGGACAACAATGGAAGGGTTATCCATCCGTTTGACTGCCATGGATGTAAGTAAATAAAACTTATTGTTTCTGAAGTTTGAAAAGTCTATATGCCTGGAATTATTCTATACGAAATAAGAAGTTGAACTAATATGCGAAGCACAGTAACTGGATGATGCGTCATAATGTATAAGCAACCTACTACAAACTCTGAAGTGGTACATTTGTTTATTAAGAAGCCACCGCACATTCCATATTTTATTCATTTGTCCTGGTGATGTATTTCGAGCTTGTAACACATCTTCATGTGTTACAAGTACTGCTTGTACCAAAATGTCCAATTCCATATTGGTAAATTTCAGTTTTCGCTTCTGAGCATCCTCATCACAATGTCTAGTACCAGGCTGAGGTCTTATTGTGCCATTCATTTTCTTTTGGAATGTGTAGCCTACACACGCAGGGTTGACCCAAACCCGCTATTTATTGTGAGAGGTGTGTAATTCTCCACCGCTGATTGCGGTGAGGGGTATTTAAATTGGTTGATTGCAGAATTGCCTGCTTCACCTAATTAGTCTTATAAAATAGGTCGTATTTTTCTTCAATAATTACCCCCTTTTGTTGCATAATTTTACACTCTGTTAGGCATGAGCTGACGTCAATGTTGCTTTCAAAATGGCCCAAGCACCTTACAGCAGTGTTTGCGTAAATTAAATTGATCCTCCGGTCTGGGGAACATTGCTTTGTCAGGTTCATTTTGGAAAACATTTTTGTATGTGCTACAACCTGCTTGAAACCATTTCACTGCCCCACAGGTCTCTCTCTCTCTCTGGCATGTTTAGCAGCTGGTGTTCAAGCAATGTCTTGTATTAAAATGCTAAAACATATATTCTTGGAAGAGTGTATTTGTCCTTTAGATCAGTTACTGTAGATTTAAAATAGAAAAAATAGTGTTTCAAGGTAACACATCGTTGAAACATGGTTAATACGATGTTAATGGTTTCCAAGTCTTACAATTCTTTAATATCTAGTCCATGTTTTGTAAATGAATATATAGATAACAGTATAAATGAATACCTATTTAACACATTCAGCTAGTTTCACACACATGAACTATACTGTTTCTTGAAAAAGTCTCTTATATGTACACACAGGTCTGCTTGTTCCAGCTTCTTCCTTTCAGTTCTTTGCAGTTAACAGACCACAGAATGGATTATATGATAAGCTATGATATAAAAGGTATTTTCTTATAATAATTATGCTAGGTGATTTGTACTATGGGCTGGTTATCTTTTATGCAGAATTAATTAGAAAATATCATGAATTGTTTTCTGCAATAAAAACGTACCTATTCAGTAAAACATGCTTTAGAAGCTACCTATAAAAACAGGGCCGTGTAGCAACTATCTTATCCTGGTCATTACACGTCTGAATTAATGAGAAACAGCCTGGGTGTAAACAAGACAAGACAAGAAGACCCCTTTATTGCCCTGGTAAACAGCATCATAACATGGGATGACAGCTTTTGAAAAACAACCACCACTCTTCTTGTGTCGTGTGACAGGATGCTTTAGAATGGCAAACTATTTGAAATGTGTATTAATATTTCTTTAAATTGCCATGCAATGATCATCTTAAATGCATACTTGGCTACAATGTTTTATTAGCTTGTTTCCGGTCTTTCATCAGCACTGTTTTATCAGTTTTAAACACGTTAATACAAATATTTTATACAAATGGTTTGCATATATCTAAGGTCATAATTCAATTAATTTTAGGCACTCTAGGGAAATATAAATGCATGCAACACACAGAACACATTTGGATAGCTTTTAATTTTTATTTATTATGGGTAATGTGTCAAAATAATGTGTATTGCACGCATGCTTTTTCCCTGTTAAAAGTTAATTGAATTGGGCCATATGACCCTTTTTTGATATGCCATGGTTTCACAGGCTGCGCGGAAATCGTGAAATTAGCCCAATAACGCGATTTTTACAATATTCTTAAGAGATAAAAATAAATTATTTCATAAGTACAGTATTTGTATTTCATACAAAAAAAAACAAAATCATATTAATGATTATGTCATGTGACTATATGCAATCTAAGCGAGAAATTAAAATACTACACACTGTAAACAAGAAAATGGGTGTCTTAAAAAGGCTAAAAATGTGTCTGCAGCAGATCACGTAAAGCAGTATAAAGCAGAAGTTTTACACAGCGATGGATGGAAGCTCTTCTGTATGTCCTGCAACGTTACTGTAGATTGACAGAAACTTGTCTGTTGACAGGTATTTAGATTCAAGAATTCACTGAAACTTGCAAATAAACAAAAACGGTGACTTCCATGTTCCAAAAGTCCACTTAAAACTGTGAAGCACGAAACACATTACATTTGACCTGACAGAGTTGTTTGTTTGCGCAAATATCCTTTTTGAAAAATTGGATAACCAAAAGTTACGAAAACTCTCCAGACTGAGTGTAGCAGATGGTGGAGTGATTCCTTCATCAGCCCAGCTGAGACATGAATACTTAACTAAAGTTGCCGAGTATCACAAGCAGGAGATTATAGAATTGGTAAAACAGTCTGGTAGCTTGTCAGTGATCACACTGACGAGTCGACTGATGCCCAAGATCAGTATGTGTACACGTTGTATTTGTTTTGCAAGGCCTAAATGGTGAACATGCATCTGATGTACTAGAACGGAAAGCTGTCCTTGCAGATACACTTTACCTACAGACTGTTAATTACAACACCGTTTCACAAGCTATTGTAAAGTGCTTGAATAAGTTTTACATTGATTTTAATGATGTCAGTGCATTTATCTGTATTTTTGCTGTTTAAAAAATAATTATAATTTGTACACATAATTTATAACATATTTCCATGCACATTCCGTGAAATATGATTTACCCGTGACACTGCCGTGAATTTTAAAGAAAATGTCTGCGATTTTCACAGGGCCTTGGCCATGGGTCACTATATTAATTGACAGAAGATGATCATGTTGCTGTATAGATTTGTAAATCAGATGTTGTTAAAACAAAGCTTAGTATAAACTATTTGAAGAAGATATTACAGAAGTGTTGTATTCTTGTCTCTAAGACACATAAGTGACTATCTACTGCATTACATAGTGAAACCTCAATTCATATATAGTTCTTGCGCATATATTTAAAACAGGACCCCCTTGTAAATGAAGCGTCGGTCTCAACAGGTAAGTCTCATGGTTAAATGAAGAAAATAAACAAACCAAAAAAAAAAAAAAAAATTAGTAGTACCTGTCTGGTATGAATTTAATGTATTTGAACCAACCGGTAGTAAGAATGCTATTTTAGCTTCCACTATCCTTGTTGGACATTTACTTGCGAGTGGCTGACCCATGAGTTTGAAAGCCCAGATTTTGAATACCACTTTCTTTTTTTCCAGCTGATGAAGACTGCAGTCAGGGAGCAATGGAGTCAGATGGCGATGGGCAGTCTGAGAAAACAGGGCTGCCCACTTTGGATACTGAGGATTGGGATGGCCCAGGTAGGCACATTGTGGGACCTAGAATTAATGGGATACTAGAAGAGTTTTTTTATCTTTACCAATCAGAAATGGAGCACATAATTCTTTCTATATAACTATATGAATATAAAGTCACACTCACTTGCCTGGTTGAGTATGGCCGATTATTCAGTTATATAGGTAGCAGCTTTTTAAAAACATGTAAACTGATGGAAATACCAGTGTAGTTGTAGTTTAACTGATGCTACTAAAATGAGTATTGCAGGGTTTATCTTATAAATATGTGTTAATATTTAGTTCTTATGAATTCAATATGCA
Source organism: Acipenser oxyrinchus oxyrinchus (assembly GCA_030684275.1). Lineage (NCBI taxonomy): Eukaryota > Metazoa > Chordata > Actinopteri > Acipenseriformes > Acipenseridae > Acipenser > Acipenser oxyrinchus. The sequence goes on from CM060250.1 coordinate 63,547,594, forward strand.
ATTGCAAAGCAGCTACAGTAGTCGTCACATTGTTTTTATTTTTTGTATGTTTTAAATTAGTCACTATTTGTTCAAAAAAGATTGAGGATGTCTTTCCTCACTTTAAGAATACCTCAACTCAATTGGGTATACCTTCAGTGAAATAACCTTTAACTTTGGTTAAATAACCTAAGTTCCAAACTAAACAGGTAAATATTATTAATGTACTTTGAATGCACTGTAATGGTCATTAAGGATGTCTATCATAGATTAAAATAATTGGCCATCGGTCTCATTTCTCAATCCACTCAGACCATTCTTCATTTCAAGTGCATGTACATGTATGCATACATTTTACTTATTGTAAGTCCATTCCAATTGAAGTTATATGGATTTGACTTTGATAGATATAAGTTGACACCTGACAAACAACTTTATTTAAACAGATAAAATAGGTTGCTGACTTTACATTGCTCTGTTGCACTTTAATTGATATCGGAGATTATCTTTCAGATTTTTGGTGACATCATTCTGTTCCCAAGCTACTCATAACCATTTAGCCCATTAGTCAGCTACCTACAATCCCTTGTCAGGAACCTATTATGACATGTTTTAAATTAACATATCAAGGGCAGGATTTTCAAAAGCTTGTAAATGGTAACTTCAGTTTTAATCAAGAAATCGGTATGTTGCATTGATTTGGGCATTTTCAAGCGGTCGTTATGCCTATTTCATTATTAAATAATCAGAAATGATGTTGATCTGTGTTAGTTGTCATAATTTATCAGGAGTTAATTTGCACTTGGAAAAAGAGGGTTTTAATGAACTCACCATGAGACAAACATTTTTTTTTTTTTTTAAATTTAGTCGTTGCCAATTTTTTTTTTTATCATTTTCTCCCCAATTTGAAATGCCCAATTATTTTTAGGCTCAGCTCACCACTACCACCCCTGCGCTGACTCGGGATGGTCGAAGATGAACACACGCTGTCCTCCGGCGTGCAGCCATCAGTCGCCGCTTCTTTACACTCTGCAGACTCACAGTGCAGCCGCCTCAGAGCTACAGCTGCCGAGGACAACGCAGCTCTGGGCAGCTTACAGGCAAGCCCGCGAGGCGCCCAGCCAGACTACAGAGGTCGCTGGTGCACGTGAGCCGAGGACACCCTGGCTGACCTAACCCTCCCTCCCCAACCACGCTGGGCCAATTGAGCCGCCTCTGGGAGCTCCCGGCCCACGGTCGGCTGTGGAATAGCCTGGACTCGAACCGGCGACGTCCAGGCTATAGAGCGCATCCTGCACTCTAGCGAGTGCTTTTACTAGATGCGCCTCTCGGGAGCCCCTGAGACAAACATTTAACAGACCGCAGCTGTGACGCCGACAATACAGAGAGAGTGTACAGGACCAGGGTTAATATTTGTAATTATGAAAATATTTTAGCCTTTTCTATATGTGGTTATGAGTGAGACAATTAATTATAAACTAATTCGTATTGGGTTAGGGAGTTCTATCAGAATTTTAAAAGCTTAATAAATATATAATGAAGTGTTACATATATGGTATACATGTATAATAACTAACAACTACAAACACCAATGGCACTTGAAACGTATGTATTTATAGCCTACAATCATACATACTAAAATACATACAAAAGTAGATGTCATCATAACAGCGAATTATGCTTTAATTATTTTTTCTTGATCTCATTAACATGCATTTTGATTAACGAGTTCCCCTTATCAAGTCATTGAGACAGGAAGTGATGTATGTGACCCGCGACAATTAAGCTTTTTAACGAGAAATGCGTTCATTAACGACTTCATCGACTCAATTTCAAAGCATTAACGGGTTGATTTAATTAACACATTTCGTTTGAAAATTACTTGTTACAAAAGCTCTGGTTACTATACCACTAGTTCGATGCAAAAACACTGGTTTGTGAAAATCCTGCCGCAGGGATCTTGGGAATACAGAACTGTCTCAATAATAATAGAGCATCTTCACATATCCTTGACAGTCTAGGAGCTTCAAAAGTGTAACCTATGGTGTCTACAAGCAAGGTTTTTAAGACAGACAGATTAAAATGGGGAGCACGCACTGATGAAGGCCAAAATGCAGCTGAACAGGTGGGTCTCAGATAAAAAAAAGTTTGTAAGTCCCTGTCCTAGAGAGTTTGTTTTATGTAAAGATTTAGCAGAACAACATTGTCCCTTGAAGAAAAAAGGATCTACTGATTTGTGGGGAAGGTGTGTGTAATAAAAACATACACCGTCTCCAGTTTCCAGTGTGTGCCTCACTTTGCAGATTGCTTCACCTCACAGCCATAAAACATAACTGGAAGACAGAACAGACATGAGGAGTTAAAATGCACTCATTGCTGTTGAAGGAAATATTTAATTAACCAAATGGGTCCAAGGTTACATTGTTTTACTGAGAATTGCATCACACAGCATATCAGCTTGAGCATATTTTGTTGACCCAACAGAGAGAGCTTAAAATAAAGTTTTATTTATCGTTTCTTCTTGAAGAAACTCATTTTAACAGGCAATTTTTTTTTCTTTGAAGGGTTTAAAGTATTGTTTTACCTTATATGTTCTACTTAATAGCGACTTCGTCAAAGAGATGGATAAAGCATCTCTGGCGATATTAACACAGCAATTACTGTTCCGCGCCAACTGTTCCATTGCTGAACACACAAAATATGATTCCTTAAGTGCATATGATCTCAATAATGTATTGCAGGTATATATACATTTATAAAGTAGACATGAGCAAGTTGTGTTGGAAGCCCCCCGGGGAGTGTATTGTATACTGACAGTGAATCAGTGTTATCAGCACTATCAGATAATGCATTTATCATTACATTTCACATTTGCATTTAAATCTTTGGAAGGAAATTAGTATTGCTGGGAACAGAAAAGAGCTTTGGACGACTGCAATAAACCAAAACTGTGATCAGTCTGAAAATAAGGTTGAGGGTCAATGCAGGACTATAGGACGATGACAAAAAACAGGCATCGTATTTTGAAGTCTTTTGGAAAACAGCTGCACTTGCTGTAATTTCTAGTTTGTTTGTTGGCCAGATCTTCTGAAGTAGCATGAAAAATCAGTATTGTTGAATAGGAAAGCTTGAAAAACTGTGTCCCTCCAGAGATTTTTCAGTAGGTTAATACATTTTCGCTAATAATTGCCCAAGACCTAAATTATTTGTTTAGATTTCATAGTAAAGAATCAGGATAGCCTCAGCACAAAACTTTCTAGGGGCGTGGTGAGTGTTCTAATAATACAGTAAGTATAGCAATAAAAAATAAAAAAATAATAATAATAATAAAATGTTACAAATAAGTAAATGTTTTGTTTGTTTTTTTTAAAATTTGTTTTTAGTTTTCCCTATGATAATCTGGAAAACTGTACTTAATAAAGCAGAGACCCAGTGATGTAATTTTATGTGTAAGAATCTGTTCCCACCATATTGTGCCATTGTTCAGTACATTCATTGGATTGCATCATCGTCTAAAAACCCAAAAGTTTGGAAACATGAAGAAAGTTACTTGGAAATTGGATTTTGTTGGCACTGCAGACAAACCATGTCCACAGTGTGAGTGTCTTCTGTGGTGATGTGTTCTTTTAAAAGCTTATAGCGATTTCTGTAATATTTTGGTGGGGCATGGTTTTAAAAAAGGTTTAGAACCCCTGAACTAAGTGGTTGGTTAACAGAAATAAGCAGCAGCATCTTTCATCCAGAACATTGCCTTTGAAAAATCGGCATACTCCAAATCTAAGCACAAATTTCAAGCAAAGAACCAAAATAGTTTCAACAAAAGAAAAGGAAAAGGAGGACCATTTATAATAATCCTAGTGCTTTTAAGATGTAAGAAAATATATTTTAAAACCTTGGTTAACACACCTTTATGGTTTCATTACGTAGACTATTATTATCACAGGAAAAGCCATATCCATCTTTTCTAAACAAATGTTTACCACTACTCAATGCCATTTGTGTTTTTATAGAAAATGGGTTCACTTGTACAGTAATTGCAGTGTATGGGTAGGGAGAAGGACAAAAATAACAGCATAGGTGGTACCTTAGTAGTTTTATTGTGCATTCTGTGTCAAACTGAATGTGTTGTGTTCTCCTATCTGAGTCTAATAATTATAAATAATCTGGCAGTAAAAACAGCTAAACGGTCGGATTGAAGTTTATGGCGCAGCTTGATCTGAGCCAAGTGTAGAAATCTGTTTGCAAAGCTAGTTCATCTTTCCTGTAGATCTGCTATGCTTACATTTTAAAAGTGATGTTAAGCTTTGAGAACTGGCAATAATACTAGGTCTCCTCTTTCCCTCAAGCTGTTTACCTAAAAAAGCATAGGAAAAGAACATAGCTTGAAAAAATAGCGCATGTTACTTTGTAGCTCTCTCCTGTACAAACTTAAGGAAACTTTTTGACACATGCCAAGTTCCTCATCGCAACAGAAAATTGTAATTTTATCAAAAAGTCCATTAAGACAGGGTGTTGTAAAAAAGGAGGGGACTGCTGAAATGAGTTAAAGAGACAAACGGAGCACACAGATGCAGATTAAGCTTCAGAAGATGAGGGTGTAAAAGGGATTTAATGGTAGGATGGATTAGAGAAATCCTTGTAACAATGTTCAATAATTATGGTTCCAGCCGAGATCAAAGCAGCATTGATTGAACCCCTCAAGCCTTTAGCACAGAGAGTCTTGGAAAGCAAAGATTGGTAAACTAGTACTGAAACCATTCTGGCTGCTCAAGTTAAATTGGATTGGAAGTATAAGGATATAAAACGCATACTTCAGAAAGGTTTTTCAGGCTTTTGTTACGGAAATGTAGCCAGAGAAACTTTTGAAAGGTTTGATAACCCCTTTTGACAACATCAGAATACAGTACGTCCAAGCTTCTTGCACTGGGATGGCAGATACTGAAGAGTTTTTACAAGATTCATTTTTCAATGTATTTATATTTGGCACCAACTTTTAATGGTACATATTAATTAAAAAGGTTTTTGGTTTTTTCCAATCTTCTAATTAGGAATTGTGGCTAAATGACGAGCTTGTCAAAAGGAAGCCATGTTTGTTTACAGTACCTGTCCATGATTTTTTCTTCCCTTTTGATTACTCTTTTACGTATTTCATAGTGGTTGGACATTAGTCACTACTTAAAAAGTTGAATTACAATTTTAGAAATCCACAGTCATTTTTTCTTCCAGGGTAAAATTACTGTATTTGTTAGATGCAGCTGCTATTTAAAACTCATTTCACAAAGTGACCAGTAATGTGTTAAATGGAGGCTGTGTGGTCCACTGGTTAAAGAAAAGGGCTTGTAACCAGGAGGTCCCCGGTTCAAATCCCACCTCAGCCACTGACTCATTGTGTGACCCTGAGCAAGTCACTTCACCTCCTTGTGCTCCGTCTTTCGGGTGAGACGTAATTGTAAGTGACTATGCAGCTGATACATAGTTCACACACCCTAGTCTCTGTAAGTCGCCTTGGATAAAGGCGTCTGCTAAATAAATAAATAATAATAAAATGTCCAGCAGGTTGTGTGGGTGCATATAAAGGCTTGTATCAGTTGTGCTTTAGGGTTATTAAACATTTTAGCTCTTGAATAATTGGGCACCACAATCTACTGTAGATCTAGATTATGTGGAGAACTGTTGAGTGGGTTTTAGCTGCTATACAAACCATAAATAGATATACAATGTTTATCCAACATGTTCAAAAGACCTGTTACTTTAATTAGCAAGCTGGTTGAGGTGCAAAAATGAAGCTTTTTTTAATCTTTTTTTGCAAAGACTTTTTTTGTTGCTACTTACTTTAATATTTTAGCTCCAAAAGGTCTTTATGAATTTGTCTTTTTGGTAATTATATTAAGTACAGGGATGTATCTTCCCATTATTTTAGTGGAAGCAACATACAGCCCCCACATCCCCTTTAAACAAAGTGTTTGGATTTTTTATAAATCTGTTTTTTCTGGATTTTTCTATGTAAAAGCTCCATACAGTAATGTGGGTGGTGGAGTAAATATAAAATTGCATTTGTGCACCCCTACCAGCTGGCTGTTAAGCTGCCACTGGTTGCACTGTAATTAAACACAAAATGTGTAGTTTGTGTACATATTATTATACTGCTTTTCAGTCAATAGCATATTTTTACACTATAACTGCATTAACACAGATGCATAGTTTCAATTTAACCACTTGCTTCATGACAGTCAAATTAAAATCTGCCAATTAAAATAAAATAATTTATTAAAAGTACATATCATTGAGAGCAAGATTAGGGGGGAAATGGCACCTTGGATCACGCCAATTATCTTTGTCTCTGAGGAAGCTCACTGGCTACTGTGTGAAATTCTACATATAAAACTATTTAATGTAAATATACCCTGTGGGTTTCAGAAACCTGTATATTTTACATGATATAAAACCAAGCATAGGTTAGCTTGAGACTGTGTGTGTGTGTGTGTGTGTGTGTGTGTATATGGGGCGGGGGCTGGTGTGCTTGACATGACCCCCCTCCCCCCATACATAGAAATTTAAAAATGGAATACAAAAGAAAAGGACAGTGAAAAACATCCAAGCACTCAGCCCCTTCTTATCACCGAGTTTATACAGTACTCTACAGCTGTGCTCAGCCTGCCCTCTTGGTCACAGTAATTATATATATTTTTTTGTTTGAGGGTGGGGGAAGGGTGTTGGTTGTAAGCTGAGTTAAAATACCAAATAATAATAATAATAAAAAAGTTAATCAAAAAAACCGCATGTTCCTCCCTGATTGTGTGAGTGTTGCAGTATTCAATTATGCAATTTTCATTGGCATATTAATCATCTTTTCAACAAACAAGCCGGTGTTAATTAAAGCAAAGCATGGATAAAGACATGTTGCCGGATCATCATTCCGTTTATCACCACGCGCAGACCCGCTGTTAAGTAAATTCGGGATTGTGAGATGAATTTCAATGTTCTCCCTCTTCTTTTTTTTGTCAGAGTTTCAATACAACTCGTCTGAAAAAAAAAAACCTCCACGCTTCACCACAGAAAGATGAATTTATTTGTAATTTCTTGGAAAAGCCTGATAGAGCAATCGCATTCCCAATAATGGAACTGGAGAGGCTTGAACTAAACTGGTCCTGCTGATATGCGACAGCAGCAGGGTTTATTGGTTGAAACGTAAGGTTTTGTTTATGTTTAAAGAAAGCACAAACAACTGCTTGTGTGCTACTGTCAAACCTATTACCACCTTGCTTTGTTTTAATGGAAAAGGTAGAAACTGCTGTTGTCAGCTAAGAATAGAGGTACATAAAGAGTTTTAGATATAATGTACAATTGTATGTATACTGTGCATATTATTATTATTATTATTATTATTATTATTATTATTATTATTATTTAGAAACATTATAATTGTATTGCATACTATATACATACAAAGTTTAGAATATTTGTGAAATAATACTTTTGGAAATACTCTTCCAATGCCGCTGTTTCCCTATCTATCTGTTTGTCTATCTTTGGTTCTCACTATATAAACAGTTGCATGCAGTTGAGTTTAATTTAAAACAAAATGACAATGTGCCCTTCTATCATTCAGTGCCGGAGGACTTCTGCTCTACAAGTATGGATGGCTTTTATTGGGGAGGGGGGGTATTATTCAGTCTGCAAATGGGCCCTGCTTTTTGTGTCATCATTCAAAAAATTAAAAAAACCCTAAAGCTGAAATACATTTGGAACTATTCATATCCACCATAGAAATAAACTAGTGGCATCTGACAATGTGTTGCCTGTGCTCGCTGTCATTGTGGTGAACTTTATCTGTGCCAGCTGCTCAGACATTTTATAAACCGGAGGGCCAGTCTTCTCTTAACTTGAACATAAGATCTTCTTGGTTTGAAGCACTCCACTGCACTGCTCCCTATGAGAATCTGAAAAGCAAACATGACTTTAGTGTCAACGTTGCCCATCATAAAATCACACCACATGGAGAACTCTTTTCTGCTGTGTTAGCTCAAATCTAAATGCACTCAAACAGTCAGCTGCACTGGAGCAAGATTCCCTCTACAAGGGGGGAAAAAAAAAAAAATAATAAGTCAAAAACCTCCACATAACAATGCTGGAGAAAAATCAGAACATTTTCCACCGAAAGATGGGCCATTTCCAAATCCTTGTGCCCTATCAGACAAATTAAAGTAAATCAAGCATGAAATGAAGCAGAAGAGCCCTGAGATAAGGCTTCTTTAAGTCGTTTACAGATTAGGATAGAGAGTGAGGTGCATCTGGTCTCTGGCAGTGAAGGAGGCCAGTTTCTCATTTCACAATAGCAGCCTGTGTATAGGATTACTTTCCCCTGTCACTGACATGGGGGAAAAAGCGAGTCTGCAAAATGTTTCTAAATATGTCCCTAATGTTCCTACCAACTTCAGATGTGCTGCAGTGGAACGATAATATGTGATAGAATGTAGCTTTTATTACAGTGCTATATGTATGTTTGTATGTATATATGTATGCATGTCTGTACCTGTCTTGGTATGTATGTTTGAATGCCTGTCTTGCAGACATCAGAATTGGATATTTAACATTTTTTTGAATGCTAAATTCAGACAAAACAGATTTGATGATATTGGGACCTCAGAAATAATACAAGAATATACACTCTTCTGATTTTGTACTCAACCGTCTTTGTAAAGATTTTAGAGCAGAAATAAAAACTGTACGTGTCATTTTTGACCCAGACCTCTCATTTGAGGCCATATTACCAGATTGAAAGGTGTTTTTTCCAGACAGGATGCTGAGTGAATAATGCATGCTTTTATATTGTCAATAATTAATTATTGTAATGCTCTTTTAATTGGTAGCAATGTGATATATCTTCTACAACTTGTAAAAAATGCTGCTGCAAGAGTTTTAACTGGGACTTAGAGTCAAGATCATATCACTCCTGTGCTGGCATCTCTACACTGGCTTCCTGTCCGATTTAGGATAGATTTTAAGGTATTGTTATTAACCTATAAGGCTCTAAATGGCCTTGCTCCACCTTACCTTAAAGATCTTTTAACACCATACGTCCCCAATCGGTCACTCCAATCTGAGGATGCCAGGTTACTTTCTATACCCATTATTCAAAAAACAAACTCAGGTGGTAGAATCTTCAGCTGTATTGCACCGAAATTATGGAATGACCTGCCCAGTATTGTAAGTGAAGCTCCCTCATTGATGATTTTAAGTGTCGATTAAAAACACATTTTTATAGTCTAGCCTATCCAGTTACAGTGGCTCTCAAAAGTATTCACCCCCCTTGGAGTTTTCCACATTTTATTGTGTTACAACATGGAATCAAAATGGATTTAATTAGGAGTCTTTGCCACTGATCAACACAAAAAAGTCCATAATGTCAAAGTGAAAAATAAAATCTACAAATTGTTCTAAATTAATTACAAATATAAAACAGAAAATAATTGATTGCATAATTATTCACCACCTTTGCTATGACACACCTAAATAAGCTCTGGTGCAAGCAATTGTCTTTAGAAGTCACATAATTAGTTGAATGGAGTCCACCTGTGTGCAATTAAGGTGTTTCACATGATTTCAGGTTAAATACACCTGTCTCTGGGAGGTCCCACAGTTGATTAGTACATTTCCTAACAGAAACAACATCATGAAGATGAAGGAACATTCAAAGCAAATCCGGAATAAGGTTCTTCAAAAGCACCAGTCAGGGGTAGGATATAAGGACATTTCCAAGGCATTGAATATCCCCCGGAGCACAGTAAAGTCCATTATTAAGAAATGGAGAGAATATGGCACAACTGTGAATCTGTCCAGAACAGGCCGTCCTCAAAAACTGAGTATCCGGGCGAGAATGGCACTAGTCAGGTAGGCCACCAAGAGGCCTATGGCAACTCTAAAGTCTTCCACGGCTGAGCTGGGAGACACTGCGCATACGGCAACAATAGCCCGGGTGCTTCACAAAACTGGCCTTTATGGGAGTGGCAAAAAGAAAGCCATTGTTGAAAAAATCTCATAACAAATCTCGGCTAGAGTTTGCCAGAAGGCATGTGGGAGACTCTGAGACCAAGTGGAAGAAGATTCTATGGTCTGATGAGACCAAAATAGAGCTTTTTGGCCTCAACGCTAAGTGCTATGTTTGGCGCAAGCCTAACACCGCACATCATCCTGAGAACACCATCCCTACCGTGAAGCATGGTGGTGGCAGCATCATGCTATGGGGATGCTTCTCTGCGTCAGGGCCTGGAAAGCTCGTGAAGGTAGAGGGCAAAATGGATTGAGCAAAGTACAGAGAAATCCTGGAGGAAAACCTGCTGAAGTCTGCAAGAGACCTGGGACTTGTGAGAAGATTCATCTTCCAGTAGGACAATGACCCCAAACATACAGCCAAAGCCATACTGGAGTGGCTAAAAACAAAAAGGTCAATGTCCTGGAGTGTCCAGTCAAAGCCCGGACCTCAATCCAATTGAGAATATGTGGAAAGAGTTGAAAATTGCTGTTCACCAAAGGTCCTCATCCAACTTGACGGAGCTTGAGCAATTTTGCAAAGAAGAATGGGCAAAAATTGCAATGTCCAGATGTGCAAAGCTGGTAGAGACTTATCCAAATTGACTCATGGCTGTAATTGCTGCCAAAGGTGCCTCTACCAAATATTGACTCAAGGGGGTGAATACTTATGCAATCAATTATTTTCTGTTTTGTATTTGTAATTAATTTAGAACAATTTGTAGATTTTATTTTTCACTTTGACATTATGGACTTTTTTATGTTGATCAGTGGCAAAAACTCCTAATTAAATCAATTTTGATTCCATGTAGTAACACAATAAAATGTGGAAAACTCCAAGGGGGGTGAATACTTTTGAGAGCCACTGTATCTTGTCTTTATATGGCATATTTTACTATTTTTACTTTTTATCATTTGACTGTTTTAGCATTTGACTGTTTTATTTATTTTAAATACTTGTAACTTTGTTATGTGTATTCATGTTATTTTTACAATTACTGTTATTACTTTAGTTGTGTTTTCTTTTGGTTTTTTTTCATCATGTAAAGTGCTTTGTGGCGGCCATCATTCAAGGCACTATACAAAAATAAAGATTGATTGATTGATTGATTGGTTGGTTGTACCTGTAGGTATGTAAATACTAAAAGGTATTGACGATGTCAACCCAGGGGACTTTTTCAACTTAAAAAAAGAAACAAGGACCAGGGGTCACAAATGGAGATTAGATAAAGGGGCATTCAGAACAGAAAATAGGAGGCACTTTTTTACACTGAGAATTGTGAGGGTCTGGAACCAACTCCCCAGTTATGTTGTTGAAGCTGACACCCTGGGATCCTTCAAGAAGCTGCTTGATGAGATTCTGGGATGAATAAGCTACTAACAACCAAACGAGCAAGATAGGCCGAATGGCCTCCTCTCCTTTGTAAACTTTCTTATGTTCTTATGTTCTTAACTTGACAAAAGTGACACTGAGAGCTAAAGCAAGCTTTAGGTGACTTTCATTTACACTGTGTTTATTGTTATAAACAGTTAAACACAAACCTAGCATTTTGCTTTCACTTAAACATGTACAAAGTGAACATATTGAATACAATATTAATCTAACTAGAATTACTACAGCCACATTACTTAGATCACTTATCTCTGTGTAGTTATGTCAGGTACTATAACCCAAAGCTGTTTTTTTTTTAAATATTAAGTGACTTTTGATTAAAAACCTACTCAAACGCAACCATGCTAAATCAAAAAGAATAATTATTTATTGTGTGTGCAGTACAAAATAAAGAAAAAAAAATGGAAGAAAGAAACCAAACCTGTTCTCTGTCTGTTGCACAAACTTGGCTGGTTTTCTTATCTAACAACATGAATGCTTATTTCATAAAAACAAACAGCGAGCTGTTTGAAAGAAGTAAATACTGTATGTTATTACACTATTTTAAACAAATTATTCTGTTGCCTGCGATCTTTAGCTTTTAATCAAATATTTATTTTTATTTTTATTTAGGCAACACAGTAAAGTTGTGGCTGAGTAGCGCCTTAGAATTTGCCAGATGCAAAACCTAACAGAAAAAATAAATAATGCAGTGACCTCCAGAACATTTTAAAAAAGGTATCTGTCTATAAAGTATAATTTCTGTTATGTTTATACATGTGTTTGACTCTGCAACTGTTTTGATGCTACCATGTTGGTTGAGAGCTTGTCTTAAGACTGGTGAAAGGGTAAAATACCCATTTGCAATCTCGTGGTTTGGGAGATTATTGTATCATTCATTTTGGTATTATGGGTGAGGTTGCTCATACATCTCCATTATCTCTTTGTTGAAAGTTGATTTATTCTACAACAGCATGTCACCCCAGTTTGACAACAGGCACCTTCTGTATCAGAGGTTAGTAAGTTGGGATGCTGTGACCTTCCTGGCTCAAGATTTAGGTTTAGCTGAATTATCATTCCATCTCCAGGCATTTAAAAATAGTCCTGAAACTGGATGATTTAACCAGCTTTTACGCTGTTCACATCAGAACTGGATGAAAAAAGCTTAATCCATCTTATCTGTTGACTGTCAAACTGCTCAGACTAAAACCTACTCACAAAAGACAACTAGGTCAGACAGGAAACATTCCAGTTAAGTAAAGTTAGAAATCTGGTAATGAACTGTGCTTGCAGGGACAGAAACATGTTACTCTGATGTATGCATGGTGTGGTAGTATGTAGCACAACACAGACAATGCAAAAATGCTTTGGTTGCAAATCAAGCCTACAGTAGAATACAAGGATAACAGAACATCTGTACCTTCATTTAGTCTATTTTCCCTGTCATATTATATTAACATTTTAAGTTACTTAGAGTTTATCAAAGTAGAACTGAAGAACTTTTTAGTACTGGTTACTGATTAATATTGTTAACAATAATAATAATAATAATAATAATAATAATAATAATAATAATAATAATAATAATAATAATTTAATCATGTAAGGATAAATCATGTAAGGATAAAATGAATTAACAGTAACCACAGATAGTCCTGGAGTGCTTTGTTTTTCAAGGTGGTTATAGTGTCTATTTTTATTGAGAAATTATATTTTTTGACAAACGAATAACAAATACTGGTACAGATTTAATATTTATTTGGATTTATTGGAAATATCCTCTTACAAAATTAGTACTGAAGTAAACACTGCAATATTTGGATACAGTTATTTTGCATAATGCAACTGTATGTTGCACCTCGCATATTTTGTTTGCTTTCACAATTTCCAAAATTTTTCAACTATATATACACACACACACACAGTGAATACTTAAAAAAAATGAAATAAAATTTAAAAATCTGGTCTGAAAACAATTCTTGTGACGGTTTGCAAACACACTAACAGCCCAATTTCGTCAGGGTTTCGATTTCTGTTTGGCAGTCTCTGTTGATTTAGTCAGAGTTACAATTAACCTTAACATACTTTTAACTGATTTCTCTGTGTCCATTGTCTGGGAACAAGGCTGACCTGCAGATTGAATAAGCACCCTTAACACACGTTATGGTTGCCTGGAAACTTTGGGCTGAAAGATTGTCAACTTTCTTTCAGAGCTCAAAATGTAGATTGAGCCTCACAGAGAGCTTTAGTCTGGGAAGAGAAAAAAAGGTCCTGTGTTTTAGATAATAGTGGAGCTCTGGGTTATAAATGATGCATTTTGTTCACTTAGACTTGATAATAGCAGCAGGGGGGAAAAGTTCATCACTCTCTTATCAAAGCAGTGACATTTCTCCTTCAGTTGTATCACATATCTCCTTTAAAGCTGTAGCACCTTTTGTTTGAAGATACATTTGATTTGACTTTATATATAGCTGTATATGGTACATGCTTACAGTAATTTATCACATACTGTGGTCCTGTAGCCTGTGTTTCCACAGTGAAATGTTAAAAATGTTAATATATAAAATATACAACTTTATATAAATATTGGGATAGATGCACACATTTAAAATGCTTGTTTTATGATATATTCTTACAAATTTTGAAAAGGCTATTTATGGATCTTTGGTTTGGTGCTCATTGTAAGAAAAACAACCCCATTTACAGTTACACACCTTTTTTTATTTTGACGGAATTAGAGACCCTGGGGTACATTCTTCTATGTGACAGGCTGTTTTGTGTTTGTCTTACCAGAAGACCAGTGTTGTGTGTGTGTGTTTCATTTTCCACAATAAATAATTGTGACCCTTCACAAAACTTATTCACTAAACCAATTTATGATTGGGTCACAAAGGGTTGATAAGTGAGGACGACAGCCCTGGACTCCTCTGGCAGTGACTGCTTGATGTTTCACTACAGTGTGCTGCTTACATACTTGAAAGGGTTTCGCAATTTTATATCAAAGGTTTAATCTGAGTGAAATCTTGGCTGGTGTTAAAGCTATCAAATTGAAGAAATACAAATGGATGTAAGTAGCCATGTAAATCCCACACAATTTGTGAAATATGTAATCCAAGTCCACAAAACAAATATAACTATAACTTATCATTGTAATATCATTTGAAGGAAGGTAAGTTGTATAGTTGTATGAATATGTATTTATTTAATCAGGAGATTTACCCATTGAGACGGAGGCCTTGTTTACAAGGGAGTCCTGGAATAAAAAAAGACAATTGCAATGTATAAAAAACAATTATAATGTGCAAACAACACAATTCAAATATGTGTGTTTCAAACTTTATCAGCAGCATACAAAGGTCTAAGAATAATATAAATAAGACATATCTATTTGTTAATGGGTGCTGAGGGAGAAGGATTGGCAGGAGGTTCTAAGCAATCCCCTAATATGATCTTTAAATCCAGAGAAAGAAAGATTATCAAATTCCAATCTTCATACTATGATGGAAACAGTTCCATGTCTTTGGGAGTTGGTATGCAATAGATAATTCTCCCATACATGCTGAACCCTTGGAACAGGCAAATTAACAGAATCCTGAAAGCATAAATTCCTGTGTCTTTGTTCTTATAATTTGTGTTCAACTTACAAGGACTGTTATAGCAATAGTTATGTTCAGTCATATTAAAGAAAATATGAATTTCGTTATCCTCTTAACCATAACAAAAAACAAACAGATGCCAACAAGAAGCATCGTTGCGCTATCTGAGGAGGATCTCCACACAAAGGGACATTCATTTGGGCTGCCAAGTATCTGTGGAGAGCAGGAACAGACCCCAGAGTCCAGTGACAGATGATGATCTTATCGAAAAAGCCCTCTTCAGTCACATCATCAGATTTCTCTTGCCAAGTCTGTGGCATTTCAGCAGTGTGGATGCTCTCGCAGTGGAAATTAACAGGGATAACATTTATAAAATCCGTATGTGACCCACTGTCTTACATTCCTCCCTTCTTGTATTATGTCTTGCATTAAAAAGTCATAACACACTGTTTTCATACTGTGTGCACAAATATAGGGTTCTGCAAAGCAGGATAACATAAACATACTGTGGTTTGCTCACCAGATTTGATTGACATTCAAAGGATGTGGAATACCATCTTTGGCATTTTCCACAGGAAATTGGTCAATTGGATTTTGTAGTGAATGTAGCTAGGTGACTGTCTGTGAACGACCTAATGGTCTTAGTTCAAAATGTGCCTGTACGGTTCATCAGAAGATAAATACTTGCATTCGGAAACACCAGAGAACTCCTGCATCTGGAAATTCTCAAGTGGTCTGTGTGGTTGGTATAACTATGGTTCAATGCCATGAATGAAATCACTAGAATATAGCTTTGACTTTTGTAGCACTGGGAGGTAAAGAAATAGTGTGTAGAGCATCCAGTGCATCATATTTTTTTTTAGCAATTTACTTGCTTTTTTGCATCTGTGAGCAACAACTGTTGACATTAAGGTGCCAGCTGGTGTGGTTAGTGTTGTGATTGCCCTTGGAACAGGACTAGAACACCGTGATTCACTAAGGCCCCCACACTCGTCCAGTGGAAATTACTTTTGATAGCTTCAACCTGGGCTACATGTGAACTCAGATACAAGAGGCAAAGACTGATCGATGGACAAACAGAATAAATCAAGCAGTTTCGGTGCACAGTGGGTGTGTTTTTGCTATAAACTCACCAGTTGTGCTTGAATTTCTTCATCACAGAGAAAGTATGCTGTGGAGATCAGGACATTTCCAGTTCAGAAGTTTACCAAAACTGGCTAATTACATAAGCTTATTTAGAATTGTGATGTACTCAATCAATAGAAACAATTTCAGTTTACAAAACAACCTGCATTATAAAGGCCATTGCACACTGGATCTGTTCCGTCATTTAGCATCCCTCATCCGAAAAATTCGTGTGTCAATCCATTGCACACTAGATGCATTAATATCGTACTTCAGAGCGCTGATGTGTAGTGGAGGTTTTGTACTAAATATACCTAGTTAATAAATACAATTGTGAACACAAAAAAATGTTAAATATAGTATAAACTTAATGATCAGCAAACGCTGATGGAAGTTAAAACGTTTCCTAATTATTACGTTTCTACTAGATCTACAGTAATGTTGTTACGCAATACATAATAAAAAAAAAAAACATGATATTACACAACATATATAAAAGTTGGGAAGCTAGCAATGAGCTACCGAAAATACTTTACAACAATAACCTTCTACTACTCTCTGTATATGGAACCAAAAATATCATCACTTTCATGTACTGCCCCTCTTTTTTGTCTTAAGCCCTGATCGCTCTTGCCCTGTCACGCTTCTTTCTCTGATATGTGTCTCCAGGTTAGGCCATTGTTTCTTTACTTCCTCGACTACTATTGAAATAAAAAGTATATGTTTGTAATAACCTATACTGCACAAAATCCATGTGTTTATGTATGCTATCAGTTCATAATTTCATGTTTTATAATACATATCACAAGTCCGCGGCAGTGTCTTTCCAAATGTGTTCTTTTTTTACAAAGTCTTTGTTGGATTGATCATAAAGTAATATTTGTTTGACACACTGTAACAGGGCGAGCAGCCCTGTACAGTATTTGTTTGTTTTATTTTAGAATGGGGTCCCCCTCCGCCCGTGCTATTTTGTGTTTGTTTGTTTGTGTGTTTATTTATTGTGTTTTAGGACGGTGAAGCGCCGCGTATATTATTATTTATGTATTTGTGACGGCGTAGCCGTTAATTAATAAACTTGTGCAGATTGTGGCCGAGGGGTAATAGAATAATTAATTGCATGCTAGTTAATCCTTCGGCCACGATATAAAAAGCCTGCAGCACTCTCAGTTTGGGGGGGAGTTCAGAGGAGGAACGAGAACGGAGAGTGGAGAAAATAAGAATTAAAACAGGAACAGTGAAGGCAGTCTGCCCATCCTGACCTATATGATTTATTTATTATTTAGTGCGCGAGATTTGTTTGGTGTTAACCCTCTTATTTTGCTCTGTGAGCGCGTGTGTTTTTTTGTTTAAATATTTTATTTATTTTTGTTATAAATAAAAACGGCACCCAGCCGATTCTTTCTTTTGAACTGCAGTACTTGCCTGGTGTCAGTTTTTGTTCCTGCTTCTGCCGTGACGTCACCGCCCAGTCAGCCTGTCACACACACACACACAATTAGATTTTCCATTTTGTTCAGGGAACTGCAAGAACCCACGTGTCTTTCCAGTCGCTTTTCATTGGTCAATGTCATTTTTAACGCAGATCAAATCGAACTTGTTTCGATTCCAAAATTGACGCATCACCGTCGTACAACAATTACGGACTCAGTGTGCAAGGTGCAATTTTTTCTGTTTAGACGCACGTTAAATTCAGATGCGTTATCGGATCCAGTGTGCAATGGCCTTTAGCCTCTTTATGTTTAAGGGGTTTCTAATATACATTTTAATATTTAAAATGCAAAATTGTAGATAAAAGGCTGCATCCTGGTACCTGTTATAAGAACGTTTACAAACAAGAGGAGGCCATTCAGCCTATCTTGCTCGTTTGGTTGTTAGTAGCTTCTTGATCCCAGAATCTCATCAAGGAGCTCCTTGAAGGATCCCAGAGTGTCAGCTTGAACAGCATTACTGGGAAGTTGGTACCAGACTCTCACAATTCTCTGTAAAATAGTGTCTCCTATTTTCTGTTCTGAAATGCCCCTTTATCTAATCTCCATTAGATAAAGGGGGGTTATGTACAGTAAGTCACATTGTAGCTAGACCATTGGGGTGAGTTTGAACTAAAACACATGTGATATACATATACATATATATCCCCAAAATATGATACTCTAAGTAACTAATGTTAATACCAAGTTTAATGACAAAACATGTGTGAAGTGTGTTTTTAAAATAATAATAATAATAATAATAATAATAATAATAATAATAATAATAATATACTGTTGTATACTGAACTTGTAGTAATAACTTTTTATCACTTGTAACTGAGGTTATAACAGAGTTACTGCATGCAAAGCGGCATAAAAATAACATTAAAGTTTGTGAGTTTAATCCCATTGCGCCTTTGTGTCACTGGTATTCCTGCTGTGCAGCACTCACGGTTGTCAAGGCGACCATTTTGAAATAAATACTTGAAAGCCATGTGACTTTCTCCAGATACAGTGTCATGACTTGGGGCCTATTATCATAACTGTTTGATTAATCACAGTCCTAAAAAAGTACACTAAATCTAAAAGATAAGATGGTATACTGAACTAATGGTGCTATCCTCTAGCAAAGCTAATTGAAGTCCAGATGTATTTACAGGGTGTATCATCATCAGAAATAAGTGCTCATTAAAAGTGAGATTTTGTGGTGAGCCTGTGGCTTACACATTGTAAAAGCACGCTTTCAGCAAAGTGTATCAATTTTTGCTTGTGTTTTTTGTCAGGTTCCCATGGTAACCATCTACTAGCTTCACATTTCTTTATTTATTTTTTATTTTTAGGAGAGCTGGAAGTTTTCGAGAAAGATGGAGAACGCAGAATACACTGTCGACAGCAGCTACCTGTTGGAACAACCTGGGGGCCTTTTGATGGCAAGATAGAAATGAGCACTGACAGCAATGCCTTGGTATGTTTTTTACATTGAAACTGAACTCTTTTTTGGTCCTTGTGTATTTATGCATGTATTTTATGCTACAGTACTCCAAACATGGATACCTTTACCTGTTACAAGTAATAGAGCTTGAGTTTGACTGTTGATTTAAAAAATTAATTAATTAAAGGTATCAACTGATGAACTGATCTACCCCAATGCTGCTAATTGTATTCACCCCTTTCTAAACTACTTCTTTTTTTAGTTTTCCATCATTATGCTGCTCCCATTTATTTATCTTTTCTGGTCTAATTATTTTAACAACTACTCCAAACAGTTTTGACCTGGCTACCCTAGTGGAGAAATCCTGTAGGGTTTAATATTTAATTTTACTTGTGGATTAATTAAGAGATCCTTACTAAAAATGGTAACAAATCCTTCAGTTATCCTGTTAGGAAATTTAAGGACTACTCTCTAAGGATTTCAGGACTTGCAGCCCTTGCTTAAGTATTATTTAAAGCACTACCCTTTACAAAGATAAATGGTTGGGCCAAATTAAAAAG
Organism: Acipenser oxyrinchus oxyrinchus; assembly: GCA_030684275.1. Taxonomy (NCBI): domain Eukaryota; kingdom Metazoa; phylum Chordata; class Actinopteri; order Acipenseriformes; family Acipenseridae; genus Acipenser; species Acipenser oxyrinchus. The sequence goes on from CM060250.1 coordinate 63,567,156, forward strand.
CAATTCATTTCCTTTAATTTACTACCAATTTCACTCCTCCCTTGATTCTTGGAAGTTTCCAATTATTTTCAAACTCTGTCAATCTGACTGAATTTTCTGTTAAACCAGCAGTTTCAATGGGCTGCATTGCAGGTGGGTAGGTAACACTTTAGTTTAAAAATCCATTATACCCATTTTATAAAGCATGTATAACTGATGTTATAAACACTGTAATAAGAACACAGATATAGTATTATAAGAAACATTATAACTACTTTATAACACACGGTGGCGCTTTCCACAATAATGTGTCATTTTAATTTGTAATAAAATGTCCTCCCCTGTCAAAAATGATTAACATTATTAACCCTTAGCTGTCCATTTATTCAGCGCGTCTCAGACGCGTCAGGTCCAATTTATTTTCACACGCGCAGTTTATTTTAGACGCACTGTTTTAAAGTATTTTTTTTCACAGTAAAACAGGTTTAAAAGGCACTGCATATCAACAGGACACTCAGTACTGCATCTCCAGCCCCGCCCCACCCCTCGTTCCTGTAATTTTCACATACCTCTTGATATTAGTGAATACCGATAAATCATCTCCTGATCACTCGTTTTATCACCAAACTCCTCAATAATGTGATCCAAGTCATTATTTTATTACTATAACATCTAAAAAAATCTCTGCAAATGTCTGTGATATTCTATGAATGCAGAAGCAGCTATCTTGTTTGTTTATGTCCGTGTTATCTATGTGATGCCGGGGCTATCTGTATTCATGAGAAAAAACGACTAGAGACTTGTTTTTTACGTCTTTTTGATGATGTCGGACAGGGTCCAACATTGGACCGGAAAGGGAAAATTGCAATGTCGGACCAGGTCAGACATAGGACCGCAAAGGGTTAATAATACATGTCTAGATGTTTTATACATGGTACCATAAACTAAAATATGACTGGCAGCGCTGAGCTGCACGAACAGCGTTTCTTGGGCAGCAAGTCGCAAAATTTTTTCACCAACAATTATGGGAGGAGAAAATAGCATTTTGGCCAATTAAAGGTAGGATAATGACTTTAAAAAATAAGTGCTCCCTTAAGGACTCTTCAAGGACCTTTCCTTCAGGGCTTTGTTGCATCATAAAATGATTTTAGTTTTGGAGGCAGTTACACAGCATGCGCTTTTTATTAAGACAAGACTTGACTTCATTGTAGAGGTGGCATCCCGTGCATACAGACCGGGATGTTGACAGTGTGTGTGTTTATATGATCTTTTTTTGGGGGTCAGGGGCCAGGTTCGTTATAGCCGAAGGTTCGTTATTATGAAGGGTGTTATAGCGAGGGGTGTACTGTGCATATTTAATATATGAATCAGTCAAGAAAATAGGTGAGGCAAGGTTGGATAGTAAATATGACTTTATATATTTTGTTTAAATATAGCTGATACAGCATAAGTAAATAAATAACATAACATAAATAACAGAAAATGTTTTTGAAGTGCATACCTCATAGCTGTCAAAGTTTTTTTTGGTGTACAGCTCTCTGTGTGGTATGCTGACAGCTGCATATTAATCCAGTTTATATCCTGGTTGTCTTGTTTACATCGTCGAGTTGAATTTGTTTGAATTTAAGAAAGTCAGAAAAGAGTGACAGTGACGTTTTACTGTGGCAGTCACCATTTTAGTGTTTGGAGCGTCTTTCTTTTGTAGTTTTGTAATTCATTTTCTGTGAAGTAGCAGAATCGCTATTCAGCTGCTTTTTCACATCTCCCCTGCACTCCTCACAACAAGAGAAAATGGCGTTCCTCTGAAAAGGTACGGAACTGACAGTGATGTGAACCAATCACATTACAGATGGAGACTATTGCCCAGTGGTGTAAGGGTGTTAGGGCAATAGTTCAATCTAAATAACATTTGGAAAACCTGTGTATGACCTGTTGCTTGTGTACGACTTACCTGTTTGGTTTCTGAAAACTGGATTTGCGTGAGTACCCGATTACTGTTAATGGACTTTTGGAACGGACAAATAATTACGAGCATTGAACTGTGGACTGAAGTAAAGATACAGGCGCGGTCCTGTTTAAACAATAATACTTGTGTGGTGTCCAATGTGTTGTCCCGTGGAATATGGTGATATTAGGGCTGTCACTCGATTCAAATTTTTGATTGGTTAATTTAATGGCATCAGTTGATCCGTGCACACTTTTAATAAAGGCAACAAAACCATTTTAAAACCATTTTATTATTATTTTAATTTTAGTAAATGTAACAAATGTTACCTTTCCGTCCTTCACAAGCCCCAAGGCCCAGAGCAGCACAGTTACGCGTACTGTTTAACCACTCTGGGGTAACCCCTAAACAGCAAAATTATTAGCAATGCACAAACATAGAAACAAAAAACACTCCAAGGTTTATAACTAAATCTACAGTTTATTATATTGGACAGGATAAATGCATCACCTTGGATTTTACTACAGCTCTGGTTACAATGCACATGAGTAACTTTGCAGACACATGTTTGGCAATCATTTAAATCAACGTAGATAAACATTTACAGTTTCAAATAATCCTTGTACAAAACAAAACAACAATCATGATTTTTACACAACTTTAACCCCTTTGTATATGAGCTTAAAACCACAGTGTCCTATCACTTCTGCATTTCTCTGTCAACCCAGAATGCACAATTAAATTAATCTGCGATTCAAATCTTTAGTTGATTAATCAGTCTGGTTAATCTGTTAATCGGGACAGCCCTATATCCTAGATGTCTATTTTTCTGATGAGTTAACAATGATTACTAGACACACTTTTCATTGAGTGTGTTCGTTAGTGTCATTATCGACTTGGCTACCAGTTTTACCAACAGTAAATTATACTATTCATAAATGGCATATTTTAAAAACAGTGAAGGTTTAGTTTTGCGTAGGTTGCTTCTAAAGTTGTAACTACATTATGTTTCGTGTATAAGCCATTGTGACAGAGAAAGAATGATTCTTGGTGTTAGATCTCCCTCCCGACCTGTGAGGGCGCTGTGTAAAGGGAACAGAGTACCCTGGACTGGATGGCCTGACAATTCATTCCCAGGGTTTGGCGGAAGTCAGCCATCTAGAAAGGGGGCGGAGCTACGGAACATTAAATCATTGACCCGGAAATGAGACGATGTGGCATCTGCGCATTGGAGAAGCGGTTGCACTCATTAACCAAGGGGTCATGGTTGATGGTATATAAAGGGACGTAGTGAGGTGATCTGTTCTTTGTGATAGTTACGCTAATAGCAAAAGGACCTGTGTTATATAAAGAACCGTGAGTGTTTTGTTTGTTTTGTCTGTCTGTCTAAAGCGCACTGTTTGTTTGTTAGACTAGACGGCTAACACGATCCGGAGCTGTCGTGCACGGCCAGCACTAAACCCGGACAACACTGCACTACTTGTTCACCAGTGTAAATTGTACTTTCACCACAAGCAGCTCTGTAAATTGTACTTTCACAACAAGCACTACAGCACTCACTTGGATTGGTGACCGTGTTTGTGTTTTGTGTATTCATTGGATTATTGTTTATTGTTTATGGGACTGCAATCCTTTATTATTCACTGCGCAGTACACATTGCAATACACGCTGTGTATTGCCAGCCCTCCTATTTGTTTTCTGTTTGGTCATCAGACCCCTTGGATTTAAAAATAAACAGAAATCATTTCACCCGTACTCTGTTGTCTGTCTTTTCATTGTTGGATTACTGCACCTGCACTGCACCTGCTCTACGCCATCCACAAATTGTTACAAATGCAAACAGTGTTTGTATGTATCCTGTAGCTGGTTTAGGGGTACACATGCTAGAGGGGTCAAGGTGGTAGACTATTGGAGGTTGGATGTGGTAGTTAAGGAATAAGTGACAGAGTTAAGTGACAGTGTAGATGTCCCTGTATTTTAATTATCTGAAGCTGAAGCTTCCTTATCTTTGAGTAAGATGCTCTCCATCTACTGGGACTGAGATCTGAATATGCTGAACACTGTCATAATGAGATGAGATCCTATGCCAGCATCTGGAGGCACTGGAGCCTAAAGGGCTGGTTGAAAGTGCAGTTTTTAGTTGCGCTACTAAAAAATGAATCTGAGAAAGGCATTGGCAAAGTAAAGTAGTTTGGATAAATATTTTGGCTAATGTCTAAAACACACTGATAAAGACATTAGCTGAAATGATTATTAGATATAATAGCAGTGGGTTAATGTATCATTCGTGTTTATTTTGCTGTCATGAGTGACCAAGATTACTAAAGGATATGAGGATAACAAGAAGCCTAACCTGTGACTAATGAGTCAAATGGGAGTCAATATGTCCAGATATTCTTTAACTTTGCCCTTTTGATGCAATTTGTCAAATTTCACAACCTGATAGTCCAGTTATTGGTTCTGATAAAATTACAGTACAAGTGCAGTGTAAGAAGAGAGTTATCCCACTGCCTTTGGCTGAATGTCAATCTAACCTTTGAGTTACACTACTGAGGTTTGTAGGGTTTTGTGGCTAGCTACACTGAGATTACAATGCTGCACCTAGTACTTGTTTTAGGAAAAAGCATTTTAAGTTAGTGTAAATACAAAGTCTACAGTTACTTCACTGCTGTCAAAATGAACTCCTGTTAAACAAATACATTTTAGCAGAAAGGATTGATTTAACTAGCAATAAACACAGGATCTAGTTCCCTGCTCCAGTGTGACAGGTGACCGGCGAACAAAGAGTTCCTAGAATTTCCATCTGGAAAACTGATAATACTTTACATAGACCTTTTTTGTACTTGTGCTGTTTAGACAAACTGTGGGTAAAAAAAAAAAAAACAGTCATTAAGTTATTTGAAATTAACACTTTAAAAGCTTTCAAATCAAAGGCACTCTGATTCTGCTAATCTGTCAGATAGAACACTGCACATCATGGAGCTGGCCAATGCAATGCATATTTTGTACCTCATAGTCTCCCTTAAATTGTAAATGATCTATGACTAGTTGATTGAACCAGTGCCTGTTGACCAAGTATGCTCAGACTACCCTTTGTTATGTCAAATACAACAATAAAGCTTAGGAGGGGTTGGAGCATTTTGTAGCCAGACTGCTCTGGGATGTTCACTGACTGGCCTGATTTGCTGGCTGACTGGCCCAAACCTTGTCTTCAGAAGAGTTTCTACTTGATATAGTTTCTTAAAGTTTTACCACAGAATTTGTTGAGTTTTTGAAGTTCTGGATAAGTCCAATGCATTTAACTGCATGCTTTACAAATATGCCCCCTATAGCCTGTATATAAACCTTATGAATCATATACACATTACAAAATGAAGCCTGTCTGTGCAGGAGTAGCTTACATGCATTTAGGTTTTAAGTACCCGATGCCCAAATATATATATATATATATATATATATATATATATATATATATATATATATATATAATTAGTGTACCCATAACTCACTGTGTTTCTGCCCCTGCAAAATATGTTTATTGTTAGCACATAAACTTTATCAAGAGGTAGAGGATTTTTTTCTGCACTGAAATTATATTTTTCTTGTCATTACTTCATTAATCAAGAGGAGGCATTCTGAAAAATGTTTTGTTTTGGTTGCTGCAATCTATTTTTTTTTTTTTTTAATCTGTGCCCGTGGCAGGTTTTCCTTATGAAACGCAGCGCTAAGCAGTGGTATCAGAGCCCCATTGTTGTAGCCCCTGTCATCGCAAGGAGAGGGTGATGCAGGCCTGCACTCGCCTGATAAGCAAAAGAGGATTCAAAATGGCTGGATAGTAGAGTCAGTGTGACTTGAGAGTGGAACTATGGATGGTGTGCACACACACACACACAAACTGACACAGATAGGCACACACCGACATACACATGTTGGCGTAAGCAGACACTCACAAACTAGCTCATCCAGTACACTGATATACACACTCTCAAATAAATGACAAAAAGTAAAGGTGACTTAATGGGAGGATTGGGTCCAAAAAGTTTGATAAGATAATATGGATTTTAAGTCTTACTGAAGAAGGCACATGTCTTTAGCATGCTGTATCTCAGTCTTCCACTTATAAGTCAGGAGATTTCACAATAAATTAGATTGATTTTTTTCATCTTATATAAACCTTTTTTTTTTTCCTTCTAAAAATGTAATTATTCTAGTAATTTCATCATCCATGTGAACTTTTGTTTGTTTTAAAACCATCTGTTTTAACAAAATCTTCAAAAATAGCTTCTGTATGTGCATGATTTAAGTTTTTATTTATTTGTTTTCCATAATCATGTTGAAAATATCTGTTTAATAAGATGACGACCAGAAGCATATTTACTCCAGTCTTTAATTCACGATTTTGGAAATGAGAAAAACTAAATTTTATTAAACTATAAAGAAAGGTGTCTTAAGCACTTGTTTGTGTCTTATTTTGCAGCATTATTATGAAACGAAATAAAAAAAAATGTGTGCTCAAATAGTTTGTTTTTAAAATATGGGATTATTCATCAGAATAGGGCCTATAGATTTAATGGACAACCCACAACCCCTCTCTCCACCCCACAACAAAAATTAATTAACAAGGGCCAAACCCAAGTATTTAACAAAATGTGAATATGTTAAAATGATATAATGCTGGTACATTTGTATCTCATAGAAACTGGAGAGGAACGGGAAATAAAAACAAGGTAGAAGCAATCATCCAAATAAAGCTGAAGCACTAACGGATAGCGACATAGAAAACCTGTACAGCACTGAAACACTACGTTTAAAAAACCCCAGCTGTGCTGCTGAAACTCGTCTTCTTTAATATTAGCATCACAAGGGTATCCATGTATTATAAAAAAAAATAAGAATAGATGGGCCTCTTCAGTGAGTTACAGGAAAATAATTCCATCTCGGGTTTCTGTGACAGTTTATAAATTTATATACTGTAGTACTTTAATTACGTTACTAAAGATAGGAATGTTAAATGCTATTATTGTCATAGTTTTGCTACACATGCACAGTTATAACGTTTTTTTTGTTCTTTTTTTAAAAAGGGGGGGAGTGACATTAACTTTATTATTATTATAAATATTACAATTACTGTTAGTATTATTAAAATAAAACATGACATAGGCTACCTCAAATGTTGCTCGCTCCATCCGAAAATGAGCTTTAAATTCAGCATCGGTGTAGTAGGCTGTATCACAACATTCTCAATGTAATTTTCTACCCTCACTGGACTATTTGAGTTCACTGCTGTCACAGCCGCAAACACTGCAGTATTTGTTGCTGAGTATACTGTAATGTAGGCATGATGCTGTCTATCTTACAGAAACTCCTGCAAAACTAACCCCATTGCAACTCTGTCTGCCATTTTTGAAAACGTTTGCTAACATACCGTTCAATAAGACCTAACTTCCACCTCGAAGCGCCACAAAAAAGCGCTCGGCTTATTGAACGCAGCCCAGGTGATCCCACTCTGGCTCCTGGTAACCCCGTGGCATTCTGGGGAATGTAGTCCTGCAGCACCCTCCTGGACTACATCTCTTCTCCTCCCCCTAATCTGCCACAGCATATATCTTCTAATAGAAATAGAAAATATCTTTCATAAACAACATGAAAACCTTAAAGAAAAATAAAGTGACTTTAACCTTACACTACTGGATGCTTGTATGTGAGTGTGTTATCTTTATAAATGTCTCTTTCCATTTCTTTAACTCAGTATTACTCAACTTTTCAAAGCCAAATACTAGAACTGAAGTTATTAAACTATTAACTGGTAAATTGTAACTTACGGTCCTTTTTAACCTAGATGTATGTACTATGTGAAGTTGTACCTTTCCTGTACCATCGTTTCACCTTACTGGAAAGATTTTATATATTATACTGTTTTTTCTCTACAATCATTGTTTTTCCATGTATCACCATTTTTAGTTTCTCAAACCAAACTTATCAAAACACCTTTGTTGTACTTTTTAATTTATTTTTCATCAATATGTGGCATAGCATTGACTCAGAAAGCACCTTTTAGAGTTCTTGTGAAAAGAAAAAAAGGTTAAACACAAATACATCACATGTTAAGTCTCTGGGTGTGGTTTAGTAGTCTGACAGATTTTGCAAGACTTTACATAGGCTTTTATGTCTTTTCACATACCTGGCCAGAACACAAGTTGTTGCAGTCTTTTAAGTGTTTTTGCGACTCCCAGGTGACCAGAGAGTGGGTGGTCTTGGGAATGTCTCAGTAGGATGCCCAGCAAAGCCTGAGGCACATAGACTTTGTACTGGCTAATTCGAGAATAGGCTTCATCTCTGTAGTACAACACCATTTAGAGCACAGAATTTAGGGTATTTACTTTCAGCTTACAAATTCACTGAGGATTCAGTCAATTAGAATGGGTCCAGCAATGGGGTCCTGTAAATGCAAAGAGCTAGCTGGTCCTTATCTTCCAAAACAACAAGTCCCTGGTTACGTGAGTTAAGACTTTATATCAAGGCATGATCCAGCAGAACATCAGTGGGTTCCATTGCTACTTGTATAGGGTTTTTGGAAAGAGCATCCGGAACCAAGTTCTGCTTTACAGGTTTATAGATAATGTTAAAATTGATTTCTAAAGTCTTAAGCACCAACGGGCAAGACGTCCTGATGGGTCTCGGTGGTTCATTAGCCGCAGTTACCACAGTGAACGCAGTCCCTTCTGTGTACGGCCTGAAATGCTCCACTGACCATATCACAGCCAAACACTCCTGAACTCGTAGTAGTGGGTAGGAATCTTTCATTGTTACACAGTTTAAGCGTTGATAGTCAATCCAATAACTTCTGGACAGTAACAACAGGCGAAGCCCAGGGACTTGTGGAAGGTTCAGTTATTCCTTTTTGGAGCGTAGAGTCAATTTGTTCGTCAGTGATCTTTCTCTTCAGAGGGATGTACGATAGGGCGGTGCATTAAAGGGTTTTCCTCCTGTGACAGGCTAGCTGCAGGGATGACTTCAGGCCAGAAAGAAGACACACAGACAGACAGTACTGGGCTTGAAACTGAGACGCAATGGCTGCGCTCAGTGCGTTTAATAAACAAACAAAAGGTTTTAAACAGAAAACAGGACACGGCGCTTGAGGCCAAATAAAACAGACAAACAAAACGGACTAACACTTAAACGGTGGACGGACAGACACACAAACACGGTGAGTATATATAAACAAACAAGTATCGTGCTGGTCCTACCAGCACGCAATGGCAATTGTTTTTTACTTTACTTTCTCTCCACACCCGTTCTCCACTCACCGAACACACAACCCCGAGTGAGTAAAACGTGCATCTATATATACTGTTGTGCCGGGATTCAATTACTAATTAATTATTCCCTTGAATCCCAGCACGTGAATTAATTATGTGCAACCTCGTGCTCACATATTAAATACTTTAAATGCATGTGAAGTGCAATCCCCGTGTCTAAATACAATTAACATTTTAAATTCTTGTGCTCATTACCCACATTATATCCCGTGTACCAACTACAATACACCAGCATTAACACACGCAACATACAACATATAACACACAAATGCACACAGGGGCGGGGCACATTGCCACACTCCCCCAGTTTCGACTGAATGTTCCACTAAGCTAGTGCAGCCAAGTTCACCACTGAACAAGTGTTCAAATTCCATCACAGTTGTATACAGTTATTTATGCTGTTGGGGATTAAGGTCAGACAACAGAACTTTTTCTTTGAGTGTTGGCTTTGGGTAAGACAGACATGCTATACTTCCGTATTCCAACATTTCTGGGTTCTTAATTTTCTGGATTGCTTTTTTCCTGGGCACAACGAATGGCTGAACGTTGGCGTCGGTTGCCAAGGTATACAGTTCGAGATGTTGCGTCAATGATCACTTTAGCTTCCTCAGTAGTCCATGCCCAGTATAACTGATGAGCTAAGTCCAGGTATTACAAGAAATCTTTGGTAGAATTTTTGTCCTCCCAAATTTGATTGGCAGCCACACTATCCCTCAGCAGCACATGTCTTTGAGTCAGCTAGCTGAATGTCAGGAAGATGGTGTGGTTTCATTTTTCTTTCCCTGTTCCACAGGTGCTCGTGGTTTCTAGGTTGATGGCAGAAACAGAAGCTCCAGTATCCAAAGTGCATTCAAATTTGTTTTGCTTGATCTGAACTGGAAAAATCAGTGGTGAGGTATAAACAATAGTATCTCTGAATAAGCATCTCTGACATGCCTTATAGCAGTTGTCTGTGGTTCCTTCTGAGTTGGAGGCTATGATTGATTGTGGGAATAGCGTTGCCCCCATCTTATCTCATCTTCCCCCTGAAGTTTCCCTGTTGTCCTTGCTGTGGAAAGAGTGCATATCATAATTGTCGGCTGTCATTTGTAACCAGTTGGACTGCATGCTGGATGTCCCATGTGAAACTCATTTGCCTCTGCTCTGTACACTCTTTGCTCCCCTCTCTGGAAATGTCTTGGTGGACGATATCCCTGTCTTCCTCAGTTAGAAAAATATTTACTTTCTGTTGGGACAGCTATGTACGGTCACATGTGGATGTTTGCATATGTAGCAATAGGTGTTTTGTGATCCCATGCATGTAGTCGGTTCCAGAGTATCTTCAGTTGTACAGGTTCCTATTGCTGTATGGAGTTTGTGTGGAAGCAGAAGACGGTCTGTGATACTAACCACTGCAGACATATAAAGAGCAACTTTGTATTTTTCATGTGTGTGCTGTCTATGATTTCTATTTGTTCAGCTTCTGAAGGTGGATTTTCCAATTTACTGAATTAATTTACTGTGTGTAATGAATGTGGGAAGGGGTTAATTGGTTAACCACTTTATTTAGCTTTTCCTTTACTTCTAGCCATCGTCTGGTATAATGTATTGTTTAGCTATGCAAAATGGATAAGACGCCCAATGTGCACAGCTGTCTCCTAGCAAGTGAAGGCACCACTGTATTCTGGATGATGAGGAACATGTCACGGGCACATTAGATATCATTGGAAATCCCCAAGCGTCCTCGTTCATTTGGTATATTGACTGTGTTCCTAGCTCTTTCCGTTTTCAAGATACAGCCACTTGAACACACCGACCGATTTGCTGTGTGTCACAGCACTGGAGCACTGAATGAGGGGGTGGTAGAAAGTATGCATACGGGCATGCCTGACATCAATGGAAAGCGCAAAGCCTGCACTTTTAAATGACGTTAAAACCGGAACATTATCTGTTGACGCGACAGAGTAATAGCCAACATTCAACCAATGACAATGGTGCATCGCTCTTCAGTTAAACAAGGTGCCCAGTGCTGCAATTCTGCAGGAACGTTTGCAGAAGAAATTATATACATATATCTCAAACTTCTCCAAAAAGCTCGCAATTAATTTCAACAGAAATGGTCAAACAAACTTTCAGCATCAGTTTATTCAGTCTGTGGACGTTATTCTGTTATTTTCTCAAACAAGCAAAAAGTTAAAAAAAAATAATAAATTCTTCTGGTTTATTTATTTTCTTTTTGGAATTATTTTAAATGCCTTCTTGTTTATTATATTTTCTTGTTTATTATATATCATTCTTAGTAAGCAATGCAAAGTAATTATTTGAGTTCTGTTTCAATTTTTGTAAAATAAAATTAAACAAACAAACAAAAAAAACATGTTTTACTTGTCTTTATAGCCAGTTGTTGCGGGTTTGTATGTTTGGGAAAAAATAGTCAATATATGTATAGTATCATAAGAGTTCCCCGTCCGGTATTTAGTACTAACTATCTTCTTATATCCCTGTACAACTATTAACTGCCATGCCCTACTTGTTCAACTCTCTTCATTATACATATGCACCCACAATTCATCTCCTCTGTTGGGAGGTGGAGTTTGTTGTCAGTCTCTCAAGAGCCCCAAACCTTAAAGGTGCAGAGCTAGGATTACTATATAAGGGATCATTGCAGCAGTCAGACAATGCCATTGTTAAAATGAATACTGTATAGTTAGACAGGCTGGCAAGTTACGGGTGTCAGGATTCAATGAGCACACAGCAGGTGAAAGGACTGCCTGTTATACTTACTTTTTGTCTTGAATTTTTTATAATTTTACAGACCTCTGAATTTGTTCTGGTTAGTACTGTCTTTAACAGATTTTTTATTTTACTTTTCTTTATAAACCCGGTTGTTAAAACTGCAAGACATTACAGTGTTATTCTGTGTAACTTTATTCCACTTCACATCTGAGTGGAAACCCAGTGTGAAACAATGAAGCCATTGGGTGTAAAACTGTAGCTTTCCCCAAACACTTCAATACATCTCATCCAAGTAATTTATAGACAGTTTCAAATACTGCTGTACAGCAGCAACACCATGCAGTCTTTTTTTTCCCCAGAGACCTTATCTTACTGTCAAGTCCTGCTATTCTGACATTCCTAGAAGCAAGCAACTTGAATAAGGCTATCCACAAGGCATTCAATCTCCAAGTCTTAATAATAATAGTAATAATAATCAGATTATACTACCCCACTGTTTGGAAAAAGATTTTTCAGGCAGGTATTTGAATCCAGAAAAAAAAAAAATATATATATATATATATATATATATATATATATATATATATATATATATATATATATATATATGTATGTATGTGAACCTCTGTATCTAAGATAGCTCTTTTTCTGCAATGAGTTGGCTTTTTTATGGAGAACAGCTGAGGCATTTGTCTTGTAACATGCTAAATGGTAAGCCTTTTTTAACAACAACTCAGCATTTTGGAGACTCACAGACTCCAAAATGCTGACTCCAAAACTCACAGACTCCAAAACACAGACTCGTGAACTGCCAAGCATGACCAAAAATGAAAAAAACAATGTGAGGTGGCAGAGGGGGTTTTCTGTTAATCTTGCAGCAGATGTACTCAGTAAAAATAAAATATTAGGTTAAAAGGTTAAAAACAAAGACCTGATGTAGTGTAGTAGATACACCAATGCAATATTATTCAAGCTTGCACTACTGCAGGTTTGTTGTGATACCTACAGTCATTGCTCCAGTTAAATCTAGTAACTGGGTCACAAGATAAAAAAAAACAAATGCTGCATTTATTTCTTCTGTGAACTTACTTGCTCTTCATCGACTTTTGTTTGTGGTCAGTGGCTAAGTTGGCTGAAGATAAAACTTCTGGGAAGTGGGCTTATATTGCTATTAGGAAGTTTTGCCTTACTGAGCCAAGTATGGGTGTGTTGCTCTTACCACTGCAGTATACAGTACAACCAGTATTTATAGTCACCTATGCTGAGTGGTCACCTGCTTTTACCAGCAAGTATAGATTTTATTTTTTCCATACAAGTGAATGAACACAAGCTTAGTTCCTGTGGTGACTGGTTAATCTTCTTGCAAAGGGCAGATGAGAGGAATATAACTATTGTCATGATATAAAACTGTAAATAATTAACTTAGCTGCAGAAAGGAGCAATTCAAGTATTGTTCTGAGTAATTTCCTGCTTCAAAATAGGGCTCCAAAACATGCATCGGTATCCGCAGTACTGTACACACTGCAAATCTTCCTTGAGTGTAGACTTGGAATGGATTGTAATATCATACTTATTCACAGTATTAAATTGTCTATGACATTCACACTTGTTTTGGCGGTGAAGTTCATAATGTTTAGAACATGTATTTATAATTCATAAAATAATGATAATCAGTGCATTATGTAGCGCCACAGCTGAACGGATCAAGATAATGAAGAAGACATCAAGGGAAATTGATTACCACATTAATTGTTTACAGTTCTGTTTATTTTCTATTAGTGGTTGAATGATAAATAATAATGAAAAAAATACCTGTACTCAGAGGGCTAAATTCTCAAATATATATGTGATTTGTTTTCAGTATTATGATCCAGAAATGCCCCATTGCGTGCACTTCTTTGCTTCCACCTCTACAAGGTCCATCCAAGTATTCAGCAAAAATGCAGATTTGGCCTGTTGTCTGGTCTCTTATCAAGTGTGCAGCCGATACAAACCCTGATATGGTGTTATGAAAAGTAGCCTGGAGTATGTCTTGGGGTTCATCACGGTGGTCTATAACATTAGGTGCTGTACATAAGCCTGTCAAACTGAAATATAATATTAAGGGGTCATTGGTAAACTAATTGGGTAGCAAAGACCATTTCCAGCTCTGTAGTTCTGTCTCTTTAAGAGTCGATTCACTGAGAAACAGATAAGGAAGTTCATGTCTGATGCATTTTAAAATAAGAATTTCGGCCTTATCGTATTTACTTTTGTTCAATGTAAATATTGCATCCTGTAAAGTGGCTTAAAAAAATTATAAATATATATATATATATATATATATATATATATATACAGTACTGTGCAAAAGTTTTAGGCAGGTGTGAAGAAATGCTGTAAAGTAAGAATGCTTTCAAAAATAGACATGTTAATAGTTTATATTTATCAATTAACAAAATGCAAAGTGAGTGAACAGAAGAAAAATCTACATCAAATCAATATTTGGTGTGACCACCCTTTGCCTTCAAAACAGCATCAATTCTTCTAGGTACACTTGCACACAGTTTTTGAAGGAACTTCGGCAGGTAGGTTGGCCCAAACATCTTGGAGAACTAACCACAGTTCTTCTGTGGATTTAGGCACCTCAGTTGCTTCTCTCTCTTCATGTAATCCCAGACAGACTTCGATGATGTTGAGATCAGGGCTCTGTGGGGCCATACCATCACTTCCAGGACTCCTTGTTCTTCTTTACGCTGAAGATAGTTCTTAATGACTTTCGCTGTATGTTTGGGGTCGTTGTCATGCTGCAGAATAAATTTGGGGCCAATCAGATGCCTCCCTGATGGTATTGCATGATGGATAAGTATCTGCCTGTACTTCTCAGCATTGAGGAGACCATTAATTCTGACCAAATCCCCAACTCCATTTGCAGAAATGCAGCCCCAAACTTGCAAGGAACCTCCACCATGCTTCACTGTTGCCTGCAGACACTCATTCGTGTACCGCTCTCCAGCCCTTGGCCGAACAAACTGCCTTCTGCTACAGTGAAATATTTCAAATTTTGACTCATCAGTCCAGAGCACCTGCTGCCATTTTCTGCACCCCAGTTCCTGTGTTTTAGTGCATAGTTGAGTCACTTGGCCTTGTTTCCACGTCGGAGGTATGGCTTTTTGGCCGCAAGTCTTCCATGAAGGCCACTTCTGACCAGACTTCTCCGGACAGTAGATGGGTGTATCAGGGTCCCACTGTTTTCTGCCAATTCTGAGCTGATGGCACTGCTGGACATCTTCCGATTGCGAAGGAAGTAAGCATGATGTGTCTTTCATCTGCTGCAGTAAGTTTCCTTGGCCGACCACTGCGTCTACGGTCCTCAACGTTGCCCGTTTCTTTGTGCTTCTTCAAAAGAGCTTGGACAGCACATCTGGAAACCCTGTCTGCCTTGAAATTTCTGCCTGGGAGAGACCTTGCTGATGCAGTATAACTACCTTGTGTCTTGTTGCTGTGCTCAGTCTTGCCATGGTGTATGACTTTTGACAGTAAACTGTCTTCAGCAACCTCACCTTGTTAGCTGAGTTTGGCTGTTCCTCACCCAGTTTTATTCCTCCTACACAGCTGTTTCTGTTTCAGTTAATGATTGTGTTTCAACCTACATATTGAATTGATGATCATTAGCACCTGTTTGGTATAATTGTTTAATCATACACCTGACTACAGTACTGTGCAAAAGTTTTAGGCAGGTGTGAAAAAATGCTGTAAAGTAAGAATGCTTTCAAAAATAGACATGTTAATAGATTATATTTATCAATTAACTAAATGCAAAGTGAGTGAACAGAAGAAAAATCTAAATCAAATCCATATTTGGTGTGACAACCCTTTGCCTTCAAAACAGCATCAATTCTTCTAGGTACACTTGCACAAAGTCAGGGATTTTGTAGGCATATAGTCAGGTGTATGATTAAACAATTATACCAAACAGGTGCTAATGATCATCAATTCAATATGTAGGTTGAAACACAATCATTAACTGAAACAGAAACAGCTGTGTAGGAGGAATAAAACTGGGTGAGGAACAGCCAAACTCAGCTAACAAGGTGAGGTTGCTGAAGACAGTTTACTGTCAAAGTCATACACCATGGCAAGACTGAGCACAGCAACAAGACACAAGGTAGTTATACTGCATCAGCAAGGTCTCTCCCAGGCAGAAATTTCAAGGCAGACAGGGGTTTCCAGATGTGCTGTCCAAGCTCTTTGAAGAAGCACAAAGAAGCGAACAACGTTGAGGACTGTAGACGCAGTGGTCGCCAAGGAAACTTACTGCAGCAGATGAAAGACACATCATGCTTACTTCCTCCATGATCGGAAGATGTCCAGCAGTGCCATCAGCTCAGAACTGGCAGAAAACAGTGGGACCTGGTACACCCATCTACTGTCGGAGAAGTCTGGTCAGAAGTGGCCTTCATGGAAGACTTGCGACCAAAAAGCCATACCTCCGGCGTGGAAACAAGGCCAAGCGACTCAACTATGCCGCGAAAACACAGGAACTGGGGTGCAGAAAAATGGCAGCAGGTGCTCTGGACTGATGAGTCAAAATTTGAAATATTTGGCTGTAGCAGAAGGCAGTTTGTTCGCGAAGGGCTGGAGAGCGATACACGAATGAGTGTCTGCAGGCAACAGTGAAGCATGGTGGAGGTTCCTTGCAAGTTTGGGGCTGCATTTCTGCAAATGGAGTTGGGGTTTGGTCAGAATTAATGGTCTCCTCAATGCTGAGAAGTACAGGCAGATACTTATCCATCATGCAATACCATCAGGGAGGCATCTGATTGGCCCCAAATTTATTCTGCAGCATGACAACGACCCCAAACATACAGCGAAAGTCATTAAGAACTATCTTCAGCGTAAAGAAGAACAAGGAGTCCTGGAAGTGATGGTATGGCCCCACAGAGCCCTGATCTCAACATCATCGAGTCTGTCTGGGATTACATGAAGAGAGAGAAGCAACTGAGGCTGCCTAAATCCACAGAAGAACTGTGGTTAGTTCTCCAAGATGTTTGGGCCAACCTACCTGCGAGTTCCTTCAAAAACTGTGTGCAAGTGTACCTAGAAGAATTGATGCTTGATGCTGTTTTGAAGGCAAAGGGTGGTCACACCAAATATTGATTTGATTTAGATTTTTCTTCTGTTCACTCACTTTGCATTTAGTTAATTGATAAATATAATCTATTAACATGTCTATTTTAGAAAGCATTCTTACTTTACAGCATTTTTTCACACCTGCCTAAAACTTTTGCACAGTACTGTATATATATATATATATATATATATTGTAAGACAGCAGGGAGGAGGGTTAAAATCCTCCCTGGGTAGGATATGTGCGCAGGCACCTTTGTTGTTAGTTTACTTTATTGTTTAATTGATTTGTTAATTCTTTTATTATTAATCATCCCCTGCACCTGGTGCTTATTATTAAATTAGAGCCAGGTGCAGGGTATAAAAAGAGAACAGTCAGTTTGCTCAAGGCTGCTGAGGAGAAGGAGGCAGAAAGAAGTGCTCTGCTTCCAGGCAGTCAAGTAAGTGTATTGAGAGAGCGAGAGAGCGAGAGAGAGAGAGAGAGAGAGAGAGAGAGAGAGAGAGATTGTGTTTATTGCAAGTAAACGGCTTAGCTGTCCTGCGTATCAGTTTAGGTTCCTGCGTGATTAGTCAGTGCTCATTTAGAGCTAGGTGTTTATTTTGTGTTTTGTTTTGTTTGTGTGTTTATTAAAAGAAAATCAGCGCAACCGCACTTGAAAAATCAATTTCTGTGTGTTGGGTCTATTTTTAAAGGGGCAACGAACCTGTGAGTGGTGCAAACATTTATATATATATATATATATATATATATATATATATATATATATATATATATATATATATATATATATATGCTATTTGTTATGTTATTACACATTTTTTAGTTTGACAAATTTGGTCACTTTTAATATGCAAACCAAAGACAAATGTAGTTATTACATATTAGAAGTACTGTTCAGTACATAGTACTTAAATGTTAGTACAATAGTAATAGCCATGCACGGTATATACATAGATGCATTCTGACTGCCACAATCCCAAAACTGACAAAATCTTTTCCTTTTTTGTTTGAGTGTTTTATACAGTAAATTTTACTTCATTTCTATGTTGTTATTTAATGGCCACTGTGGTGATTAATGTTGATTTGCGTTTCTGAATGTGTGGGTTTTCCAGGGATGTACTCTTTGCATCCCAAAATACATTTAAGGTCTCTATATTGGGATATACTCCCATTACATCAATACGTTGGCATTCAAAATTGACTGTTGGAAATTGTAATAATTGCATAGTTAAAAAAAGAATAATGAAATGTACTTTTATTGAAAAATATTTAAAAAAAAATATTTAGGAGGATTTGCAAATAAACAAAATACTTTCCCTGTGCTTCCTGGACTAAAAGTATTTATATAACTATTACAGTCAATAAATTAACACATATTAACAGTTATATGTATATTACAATTATAATACATTTACAGGTGTAGTCAAAAGTTTACATACCCCAATGGAAATTTATAATTTCTAGACAGTTCTCGAAAACAAAGAATTTTAGGAAAAATCTTTTGTAGCAAATGTTTTGCTTTTGTGGATGAGGAAAAAAAAGTTACAAGAAATAGATGTCTACAATTAATTATTTCAGTATTTTTTTTGCAAAACTCCAAAAATGCTAATTCAAAAGTATTCATACCCTTTGATGCTATGATAGTACTGTCTACAAGGTGCTAGAAATTTCAATATGATAATGCAGAACCTAATTCTAGAAAAGTCTGGAAAATGCTGGATTGTAGGTGAACATTCTTAGAGAGTATAAAAGGGTTTGGCATAGGATGATTGCTGTCATTACCAATAAGTCAATATGGGGAAAAAGTAAAGAGCTATCTGAAGACCTTAGGCAGAAAATTATTTATTGTCATAAAGCTGGAGAAGGATACAAGAAGATTTCCCAAGCATTTGAGTATCCCAATTTCAACTACTGTTTCTATTATCAAGAAGACTCATAGTACTGTCACAGCGCTCCCTCGGTCTGGAAGAAAGAAGGTTCTTTCACCAAGAACAAGTAGAAGGATTGTGGGGAAGGTCAATAACAATCTGAGATTGCCTGCCAAAGGTATTCAAAGTGAATTGGCTGCAAGTGGGACTGGGGTTTCCATTTCAACCATAGGTTGAGTATTGCACGGTGAAGGTCTCAATGGTCGCAGCCAAAGGAAAAAGCCACTCTTAGGAAAACGTCACAAGGACAATCGCTTAAAGTTTGCAAAACAGCATTTGAATGATGGATATGAGTTCTGGTCAAAGGTTATTTGGAGGGATGAAACAAAAATCAAGCTATTTGGTCACGCTGATAGTTGTTACGTTTGGAGAAAATCTGGTGAAGCGTACAAAGAAAATAACACCATACCTACTGTCAAACATGGAGGTGGTAATATCCTTCTATGGGGCTGTTTTTCCTCTAATGGCACAGGAAATTTAATTCCAATACATAATAAAATTGATTCCATAGCATACCAAAATATATTGTCCAATCATCTGAAAACCTCCTCTAAAATACTTGGTTAAAAGCGCAACTGGACGTTCCAACACGACAACGATCCAAAGCACACATCAAAATCTACTTCAGAATGGTTAAAGAAGAATAAAGTCAAGGTTCTGGAATGGCCTAGTCAAAGTCCTGATCTAAATCTGATTGAGAATCTTTGGTTTGAGTTGAAGAAGGCTGTGCACAAGAGAAGTCCTCGGAATTTCAATTAACTGGAACAAAAAGCTCAACTGGAACAAAAGCTCAATGACAAATATCCTAATCATTTAATAGAGGTGCCTCAACTAGATATTAATTTAATTTTCCTTGTCAGGGTATGAATACTTTTGAATTAGCATTTTTACAAAAAAATTGCTGAAATAAATAATTGTAGACATCTATTTGTTGTAACTTTTTTTCCTCATCCACAAAAGCAAAACTTTTTTGCTACACATTTTTTTCCTATAATTATTTGTTTTCAAGAAATTTCTAAAAATTATAAATTTCCACTACATATATATATATATATATATATATATATATATATATATATATATATATATATATATATATATATATATATATATATATATAAGCCATATTTTACACTCGATTAGTAAACTAGCTGTCGAGCTGTGTAGGGAGAGATTTCTTCAATTATCTCCCACCTCACATTTGCTCTTAGGCAAGCAGTTTAAAAGCCAAGCGATTGAGCCAGTGATCCAATTTGAAATGCAGAAATGATTAGAGCAGCTTGCCTCATTTCATATCAAAACTCTCTGATTTATGACAGGGCTGCAGCCAAGATCTATCTCCAAAGGGAATTAGTGTACATTTTTTGCATATTTCTGTTATTTAGGCTCTGAATAGCAGATGCTAGCTTGGGAAAAAGGCTGTAAGGAGGTGTTTTTTTTACATGAGCAGATGAAACTAAACAAAAAATGAAACTTCGTGTGTGTACCCTTGGCTTCGTGGTGTGGTATTTTTGGTAAGTGCTATGGGTGTCAATAAAGTTGGTTTTAAGTAGGGATCAGATATGCAAAATGAGAGGAGTATGAGCTGGCGCCACTGGTGTACGAGCCAGAACGTGCCGGAACACTGTTCCGGTACTTTTTTCTATAGGCTTGACTTTAGAATTAACTTAAGAACATTTACTGATTTGTTATAAAAATGCTTATATAGCCCCTGACCGCTCAAATTTCGGTGCCTGGGCATCAATGAAGCGATATGTTTTTGGTTGGTAAATCAAATTATTCTTTCCATTGAATACGCACTAGGAACCAAAAAAACACTGTCCAATTTCCTGCATACCAGTTTTGCAGGTACACTAACTGGTGCATCTTTTAAATGCAGAGTCAAATGAATGAAGAAAACATTCGGGACTTCAATTACAAACTACAGCACTACTTTAAGATAGCTAACATTTCTTATTTGTAAAAATGCTGACGAAAAGAAAGACTTACCGTACCAGAACCGCTGTTTTTTCAACAACAACAAAAATCTGATCCAGGAAAAAAGAAAATAAAAATGTGTACAATTAAATTGTTCAGAACTGTTGACAGATAGTCTTTAAAAATACATTTAAAAAACAAACAAAAAATGGTACTGATACAGTTCTTAAATTGGTGACAAATAACAAATAACAGCATTTGTGTGATTAGAAATTTTATTGGATGCAGAGCTCCAGAAAAAAGATGGTGGGAGTACGTGATATACTAATAGTACAGGGCATCGTGATGATTGAAGTTCTGCGCTGGTGATGATAAAAATAGCCCAAAAAATAACCAAACCACCAGAGGCAAAATTAACGTTTTGCTGAAAAACGGCAATATGGCAGCACTGGGGGAGTAGCATAAAGGTTGCTGTACAAAACGGGAGTCTGTATAATTGGTTTAAAAAATATATATATATTTTAATTGGCATTCCGGTACTTTAAGATTTAGGACTACATCACTGGCTGGCACTTCTTTTTGGTTATAAAGAAATAAAGAAACACACAATCTTCATGTTGTTGGCTTTATAGGTATGCTCCTGATGCTTGTATGACATTTGCTAGACTTGTGTGTAAGGAAGATCAAACTGTTAAATATATTAGAAATAATATAATTCTATAAGATACCACTCCACTATTCCTCACTGGAAGCAAGCAGCGATCCACTGCTCTGTGTTTCAGACAGCAAACTTTTGTATACCATATTAGCCTAAAAATGGTAAATAAATCCATATTACTTTTGCATATTGTTTTTTAAGATTTCTGAGGCTGGTGTGGTTCTGTAAACGGGGGACTGGTTTGCAAAAAAACCTGTAGGTGACTAAGATAAAGAGAATGGCCTTTGTGTTCTAAAGCAGAAAATCAATATACCCAATCCATATACTTCTGTTTGTACCATGGATGGACTACATACGCTGGTTTAGATGCTACTTTTGGTGGAAACATTCAAGCAGTCTTCAGTTTCTAGACAACTGAAGCTCACGACTGCAGAAGTTGGACATTAATTATCCACCTACTGTACATTTAGTAGAGGGTCCTTACACATCATTTATTAAGGATATTATAATCTAGGATATTGGAAACTTGGAAACTGTTGAAGACTATGTCTTGGAAAGAGCTTCTGAGAACTTGAAACACAAATTAACCAAGTTCCAAAAAGCTGTCATTGAGTTTTATATATATATATATATATATATTGAATTTTTTGCACGGAATAATAAGCATGTATGTCTAGGTTGTAAGATTAACCAGTAACTATATTATACTAACACAGCAAAACAACTACTTTTTTCTTAATTTGCCCATGCTTGTGTCACAAGATGGTGTGCCTATTTATCTTACAGGTGTCATAATAAGTGATTGCACTTTGATGTGACGTTGGATACATTATTTTTGCCAACAGAAACATGCAGTTCTAGTTATAATTGCTACTGCCTTGACAAATGTCAGGTAATAACATATCCTGTAGGATAAATGAGTGAAAATGAGCGGGGTTGTCAGAATGTATACGTTTTTAACTGTGACAGAATAACACCCGCAAATGATTTGTGATCGTTTTTTTAATTCATAAACTGTATTATACAAATCCTTCTCATTTCTACCCAGAATCCTCTATTCAAATGATGCAATAAAACAGATCTGTAGCTCTCTACAAATAGAATCATTGACAGAATCCACCTTGTCCATATTATTAAACATCCAGTCTAATTAGACCTACCCCAAACTGCTGCTAATAAAGACAAGATCAAATATAACCTCCAAATTAAGTAAAGTGAGGCGATAGCTTTTTGAAACAGTCTTTCAGTGCCAATTAAACTAACATTTCTTAAATAAAGAGGAGACGCACAATTCTCTTGACAACCCCGAAAAGGAATAGGAATGCTATATTTTTTTTGCCATTTCAAAGAAAAGAAGAAAAAAAAAATCCAGTGTATTGAGAGTATAACAATTGACCACCATGACTACAAAGGGTTAAGTCCGTAGCAGTGAAATGGTCAGTGTGATATCATTACCTTGTTGTTTACACAGAATCCAGGGGTTAGAGAGCTGAGTGTCACAAGCCACTTTCTTCTTTACCTCCTTGAGCTGATCAGAGGATCAGAGTATCAAGGAAGGATTAGTACTGACTTGGGATTTGTGTGATTGGTTAATTTATTGCGGTGATGGCAGGCCTTTCATCTATAGCAATATTTAATCAGCCCAGCCACAGAGGCTATTACAGGTTAGCTCTTTTCTTGAGTCAGTCCGGCTGTGCCATCAGCTCTATCACAATTCCCCTGAAATTTCCAAATTATCTGGAACAGGCTTTAGCCTCTCAGTAATAAAAATTATAACAGATTCCCGATAGTAGCTTTCGCTCGCGCAAGGCCAATTATAAATAGTAGAGCCATGCCTTTTAAAAAAAAAAAAAGAAAAAAATCCAGCTCTCAAAGATGTGCAGAACATATCAGCTGCTCCGCTCTGCTCTGTTCTGATCCAAATCCGTGTGGCTCAAAATTTATATTAGATTTTATCGCAGAGGCCTAAGTCTAGAAAAATCAATGAAGGTTATCTTTTATGTTGCAGCAACTTGTGGAAATATTGATTTTCATTTTATAGCGAATTTGGAGCATCAGTTTGTAATCACTGCCTGGCTGACTACACTGTTTTCCCCACTGTATCTTTTACACATTTAACAGTAACAGCCCCTAGAAAAAAAGGTTGTGGAAACATGCAAGGCGAGTAAAAAATATGAACAAAACATACACAACAGTTCAGGGTAGGATTACAGCATTTGTTTCTGATTTGAGTGACTTTTAACTTTCCAATTCTATTTGCAATGGTAGAGAATTTTTAAATATACTGTATATGTCAGTAACTGAATATTATTTTTAGGTACTAAGGGGTAGATGTACTAAGATGGGCCAGTCATAGCAAAACATACCGGAATTTGCATTTTCGTTGAAACAATTTGCAAACTATACATTTTGACGTACGTACTAAGCGAAAATATATTAATGAAAAGAGCCTCAATATACTAATTTAAATATCTGTTGTGTCTTCTTAGCGAGATCTCTAGCATACATTGCGAGAGTCATGCGACATTGTTCAAATAAATAGTGGGAGTTGAGTTGTGGTTTGCTGCAGCAGAGGGTGCCTGAAGGATAACGTCTATACATACAAGGGTGCAAGAATCAAAATAACATAGTTTTTGTTAAATGTAAACATCATCTATACAATGCATTCTGTTCCGTATTCATTTTACCTATTTTAATACTGTTATATATATATATATATATATATAGTTTAATCCCATCAGATTCTATACTGGGGCCCCAACCTTCACCCCCAAAAAGCTTTTTATAATCATACAGTAGCCCCTCGCTAAACCGGACATGTTTGTCCGACATAAGGAGGTGTCAGGTTTAAAAACAATGCAATAAAATCGCACACACATACATTTGTAGTTCTCTGTGTATTTTAAATATAAATCATTGCGCTGAAATAAGACTAATGTGTTTTGGGTAGGCTACACATTACATTATGTACAAATATAAATCTGTATGGTAAGCCTATAAAGTATACAGTACAGTAGTAAAATCAAATGAATGCCTAGCTCACTTTCTTTTTACTTTAGCCTACTGGTAATACAAAATAAATCATGCTGCAGCATTGTACGCATTGATGTACAATGTGAATACAAGATTATTTTAAATTGAAACTAAATGATTTTAGGGTTTTTCATTTATTTAAATTTATTGTTATTTTTAACTTGGCCTACTTATGTTCAGATGTTCAGAATGAGCTGGAGGGGTTAGTGGCACATGTGTGCAGTCTATTGCTCCCAACACGCTGGGAAAACCAGAAATGTCATAGAAATTTGTTTTCAAGGCTTGTAAATACACCCTGATTTTAGTGAAAATAAGGTACTCAAAAATGCATTGAGCACAACTGGCAACACATAAGAAAAAGCGGACTGGGAAACGCCAACAACAATGTAAGTGTCGCAATTGTCGGCAGCTTTAGTACATCTCATTATAATATTTGTGAACCCTCATTTGCACTATCTCCGCCCCCTTTTTGCAAATTTATGCAGGAACGCCCATAATTACATATTCATATGAGGTTGAACCACAAAGAAAAACTGCCGCAAAGCATACCCTAAAAAGTTGCTAACAGCATTGCACATGTTTAGTACATTTCACCCTAGACTTCCGACTCGTTTGCAACTGGTTTGCGACTATTGCGACAGGCGCAACACTTTAGTACATCTACCCCTTAATGTTTTTTTTGTTTTTTTTTGTCATTAAATATTATTGTTATGCCTTATCCAGTCTCTTTTTAGCACACATTTATTTTATTTTCTCTAAACTGACAGTGTATCAATAATATTTCAAAAAAGAGTGAAGGATGTTAAGCAATATGATCTTAACGCAGCAGTTTCTTTTTTTTTTTTTTTTTTTTTGACGTGCAGTGAACCACAATGCTTATCATCATCAAAGTCATTAAGCTCCACCAAAACATGATCTCTGTCAAGAGAGACACAGCTCTATTATTGTTGACCAACATGTGGGTTGTTGTCCTTTGAAGGGAACAGAGAGCCCAAATTGGCAACTGCTTTGAGATTGACAAGCAAGGGTGTTTACCCTAATGCCCTGGAACACATTTCCTCTAAGAAAGTTCACTTCCAGGTCTGGGGGAATGAGTATAAAGTATTCTAATTGAAGCATCAGGTATACAAGAAGACTGAAGGTTAAAGGTGTGTTTCTGACATATAGCAAGCTACGAAATGTGATTTTTATTTGGAGTTAGCTTATGGAATGTGTAAAGTAAAAAAAAAATAATAATAAGAGATCTGGCAAAATGTATTATTAGTTTATTTTACAAAAACAAAAATAAATGTGACAGATAAAACATCTTGTGGTTCAACTAATCATGTTTGAATTTAAGGATAAATCATGCACTCAACATATATTAAGAACATATACAATTTACTGTTTCAACTGTTAAGGTTTATTTTAAATTAGATTTCTATTCTAGACGTATGCTACACACACACACACACACACAGTGCTGTAAATACAGTTTATTGTGATACAGGTGCAGTGATGTCCGGGTTCGTGCTGGCCTCTGTTGACAGCTCCGGAATGTGTTAGCAGTCTACTAATAACAATAAGCAACAATTAGTGACAACCATACACGAAGGAACAGACCACGTCGCTCCGTCCCCTATTTGTACTGTGAGGCATGTTGTCCCCACACTATGTCACACTGCGTTCCGACCCCCTTTGACTGGCGTTTGTTACCATCCAAGCGTTCTCCCACCAGACCTCCGCCTTGTCTCATTGATGCTTCCTCCCATTTTTTGTCACTTCTCTCTTTATTTGTTTTTCTAGGATGGAAGACAGGAGAAAACATTTCAGCTTAAAAAGGGAACACATCACCAATTCGTTCCCTTTTTCCTTTTTTGCCACATTTACGTGTGTGGCTGAGACTGCTATTATTTGCATTAATTCTTTAAATTTCAGCTCAGAATAATCGGGTGTGGTAGCCTTTCCACCACCCCTACTACCAGGTGAGTGTGGGGTATGCCGCCTTGTATCCATGGATACAGGAGATGGTCACCTGATCTCGTGGCCACCACGACACACTGCCCAAAAGAGCTGTTCGAATTAAGGTCTGCTCACACCCTGTGTCCACTAATGCGTGGGTTTTCACTTTCCCTAAAACCACATCAACCATACAAGGCCACTTCTGACCATTTTCCCTAAACACCTATTTCTGGTGCCCAATTGCACGCCGCCACGTCAGACTTCATTGCCGCGGGGCATGACCTTGCCAGGTGCCTTGGTTGGTTGCACCTGAAACAAATAGGGGGGCAGAGGGCACACTGGTTAGATATCTGTCCCGTTGCTGGTATGGCAACTGTGCAGGGGCAGCACCACTACCCCAGCTGGGGGCCAACCTTGGTCTCCATGAAGGGGAGGCAAGGTGGCCCATCAGGGTCGGAAGTCTCGATCCCGATGTTGGTGTGGATGCTGGTGGTGGTGGGAGAGAGAGAGAAAGTGGTGGTGGGCGGCTCCTGTTGGTTGGAGCCATGAGGATGCTGGTCCGGGCGGAGACCTAGGAGTCTTCTAAGTCCTCGACTAGTTTCGCGGCTTCTTCCAGGGTGTCGGGGTTGTGGCGCCGTATCCACGCTTGAGTGTCGGCGCCGACCACATGGCAAAACTGCTCCACCACTATCGCCTCCCCCATTTGCAGATTGGTGTTCTTGGTGGGGGTCAGTCAGTGTACCATGAGGTCACACAACCTCTGGGGACCTTTGGTACTTCCTGAACCGTACACGATGAGTCTCCGATGTGATGTTGAGGCGACGGAGGATTGCCAGCTTTACCAGGTCGTAATCGGTGGCTTCAGCGTCGGTCAACGCCTGGTATGCTGCCTGAGCCTCCTTGATCAGGCAGGGTCCCAACAGGATCGGCCAGAACTCCCGCGGCCATAACGCGGTGGCAGCCAGCTGTTCGAATGCGACCAGGAACGCTTCCGGGTCATCCTCCATCATCATCTTCAACACCCGTGGCGTTCTTGCCAGCCCTACCCTCTCAATGAGCACAGTGTAGAGCTCCTCTCTCTTTCTCTCCTCAGCCTCCTGTCTGCTGTCCAGCGCCTCCAGCAGCTTTGCCAGTGCGTTGCGATCCATGATCCCGTTTTCTGACACCACGTGTGGCAAAGTGGTTAGCAGGGTACAGGTGTAGGAGTGATGCGGTGCGCAATGAAAAGACAGACAGTGATAATCCAATCAGAAAGTGATTTAATTTTGTAATCCAGGTCTGGTGACCAAACAATAAATCAGCAATGTGTATTGCACTGTTGTAAATAAAGGGTTTGCAGTCCCAAATAATAAACACAGTAAAAGTACACACACAATATACAGACACGGTCACCAGTCCTGGGTGAGTGCTGTAGTGCTCGTGCTGTAAATAAGGTTTATCGTGATAGAGGTGCAGTGATGTCCGGGTTAGTGCTGGCCTCTGGCGACAGCTCCGGAACATGTTAGCCGTCTACTAAAAATAACAAATAGCAACAATTAGTGACAAACACACAAAACACTCACGGTTCGATAAACGCAATACGGGTCCTTCCTTAACCATAAACAAAGGAACAGATCACGTCACTCCGTCCCCTATTTGTACTGTCACTCATGACCCCTTGGTAAGCGATTGCAGCCGCTCGCTCCAATCCGTGGCTGCCACATTGTTTCCCTTCCGGTCGATGAGTTAATGCACCAGAGCTCCACCCCCTTTCTAGATGACCGACTTCCCTTTAACCCTGGGAATGAATTGTAAGGCCAAACAGTCCAGGGTACTCTGTTCCCGTTACTTAGCGCCCTCACAGTTCGGGAGGGAGATTTACCACCAAGAATCATACTATTTCTGTCATGCAGTGCTATATAATACTTCAGTTTCTTTGTGAAATTCATATATTTTCAATATATTATTACAAAGAATATATAATGCATGCTATTACATGTTACAATATCCACCCCAATGACTCAAATACTGTAAGTAAACAGGGAAGGACATTATAGAATCAGAAATCTGTCTTTTGGTGTCTAAAGCCAAAGAAAGAGTTAAACAGATTCTCATTTTAGATAGTTGCCATGGTAACTATCAGAAAGCTCAAAGAGTGTCCTTTTCCTATTTGAAGGGAATATAAGATTTACAGCTTAGGTTAGATATAGCAGTTTATTGTATGCCTAATTTGAAATTGAATGAAATTATGACGTGCCTTTCTGTTACTCCGGTGCTGTTGTGGGACAAAGGAAATACGAAATCATTTGATTCTGTTAAGTCTAATACCCCCACAAAATATCCTTCCTAATCTGAGTAATGTTTTACAAAACTGCATTTTAAATGGAATGCAATTCAGAAATGTTACATCCAAGGTAGTTATTTGCCCTTAAAAAATAAGAATGCTGCAGATTGCTATCAGCACATGCTCTACAAGTCTCTTACTCTGTCTCTTATAATCTGCCTGCTTTCTTAGATATGGATTTGTTTCCCATAGAGCTACAGATACGCCTCATGTGAGGCTTTTGTTATTGTTGTCAAGGCCCCCTCAATGATAAGAAGAGGCTGAATTTTCACTGCCCAATTGTTAAAAGTTTAAAAAGTAAAAGAATTTGGGATCAGTGGCAAAGTAGACTTAATAAGGGACCTCTCGTCCTCAAGTGTTGGGTTTTTAAACCTGCTGAGCCTGAAGTGACCTAAAACAATCTGATGTGAAGGCAGAGCAGCCTTCCCACTTTCAACAAAATCAAGATTACAATGCCCTCCATAAATAACTAGAATGGTGTCTGTTCAATTGATCTTATCAGTAGCTGATCTAAATATCAAACCAATAAGATAAGCATACTCCCTGAATTGTTTTTTATGTCGTATTAAATACGCTGACTTGCACTGTGAGATGTTACTTGTCATAAATGAGTCATTGAATGATTTTTAAACGGTTGTGTTAAGATCACTGTTTAGATCAATTCAATACACCCAATCTCTGTATAAAGTTGAAATTGTAAGTAAACTATGTCATCCATAGTTAAAAAGATTCACTAAATAACACACTGAACCCATGCTATATTTCTTTTTACACGGATGTTGGTTACTACAAGAGATTTTAAATCGGAATAATGACAGCTCATGATGATGGATGCTTCCACTAAGCTACTCCCAGTAGCACTTGTTTGAATTTAGTGTGCAGTATTCGGTCCATCTTCATTACCAGAAAGGATACAGTGTAGGGCATGGGAATATGCCTTTTGAATAACCCCAATGGACACTATGTGTTGCAGTATGAAAACAAGAGTGTCTCTAGAGTCCTGTACCTGGAAGCTGGGCAAAGAAACGAAGTTTACAACATGCTTTCAAGTTCATATTTTTCTAATTGCTATCTGCAACCCACTAATGAGGAACAGGCCTCAGGTTAAAAAATAATGGTCTAGACCAGTGGTTCTCAAACTGGGGGGCGCAGACTGCATCCTGGGGTGGCGTTAGAAGGTTCAGGGTTGTTGTTTTTTTTTTTGTTTGTTTTTTTATCTAATTACCGCGCACACCTAAATCCCACCCTCTGTCAGACTGGTATACAGAACAGGTTAAAGAAGCGCTGGACAAGAGAAATAATGTGTCAGATGTCAAAGTGGATATGAGAATGGCAATGATGAAACCAATTTGCTTGAAAACATTAAAAGTAGACCGGACATTTCCGTCAGTGGATTTAAAAAATCTGGAATTGATGATGCGATCAGAAACCCAGAGGCACTGTAAAACTGCCTGCTACTGTAGTAGGACTGTTCTTTTTTATGTTAAGCATTTCTGTGTTTTTTATTTTAAAAAATAAATAAATTAACAAGTGTTTAACAGCCAAAATTGTTTGCGTCAGACTTGTTGAAAGCCTGTAACAAAATGCTTGATTGCTATTGTCGATACGTTGTAGATAAGACTATTAATGCAGGCATTGTGCAGGTATCGCAAAGTCCAGAAACAAAACAAAACGTTTAAACGTTTTGCACCGTATAAAACTGAGCTGAGTTTGAAATGATTTCGAAGCAAATAAAAGCATTTTTGTTTCAGCTTTATTGTTAAAGATTTCACACGTGGCAATACTGCCCTACAATTATTTGTTCCACTGTGTTGTGTTGTGATCCATAGTTTTAAAACTGAGAGACAGCAAATGCTTATCATAAAGAACGATAAATTTGATTAGAAGGCCTTCTTTGTTGTTCTCCAAGTTGCTGCAGTGACATTGTAGATGCTATAAGGAATTACTGTAAATGAGATACTGTTTTAGCAGACATTAATTAATTACAGTAAGTAAACATTTATTTAAATGTTTTTGGAATTAAAAGTATAAATGCAAAACTGTGAACGTGCTGGGAAAAAAATCAACGTAGCAAATCCGCCGAATTTAATACCAGCCAAAATTTACCGTTATACGGTATATATTAACTTAAAGCAAATCTTGCTGACACCTCCAGGCATGTCAAAGTAGATGCCACTGTGCATCTGACTGGTGCCTTTTAAGCTTGTATATTTTTGGATGAAGTCCGCTGCCATCTGGTAATGTATGTTGTTTGTCAGCTTACTATGTAGTAAGCATTGGTCACAATCGGTAAACTGTAATTTGTAGTGTTAAATTTGCTCATATTATGATGGATCAGTGGCTGGTTCATGCAAAAAAAAAAACAGCAGTGACATACAGAGAAACCCCAGGCATGTTGGATTTTTTTTACCACTATATGCGTACGTGTGTGTGTGTG
This sequence comes from Acipenser oxyrinchus oxyrinchus, assembly GCA_030684275.1. NCBI lineage: Eukaryota > Metazoa > Chordata > Actinopteri > Acipenseriformes > Acipenseridae > Acipenser > Acipenser oxyrinchus. The sequence continues at coordinate 63,598,462 of CM060250.1, forward strand.
TGTGTGTGTGTGTGTGTGTTGGAAGGGCGACAAGTACCACAGACAAGAGGAAGGGGTGTGGCCCCAAAGTCTATAGACCACTGTTTCTCAACGGGGGCAATACCGCACCCCAATGGGCGTTTACATCTAAGAGGGCGGGAGGGGGGCGTTTCAGTTAAAGAAAAGGGGGCATTGTGCTTCCTTCTTCTTTAAAATTTTAAGGAAACTTTTATTTCAAAATGTTGATTAACTACTTACACACAGTTGTGTGTTCAATGACGAAAGAGCAGGAGAGAGAGAGAATAATAATAATAATAATAATAATAATAATAATAATAATAATAATAATAACAACAATTGCTACGCGTGTTAGGAGTGGAACCAGCACAATACTAGTTTGTTGTTTCGTCCAGTGTTTGTTTGTTAGTGTCTGTTAGTTTTGTCACCGCACCGTTTTGTTTTGTGTGCTGAGTTTTGTTTTCTGTTTAAACCTTTTTATTTTACAATAAACCGGTGCATCAGCACAATTTCATCACTCACCAGTCCTGTCTGTGTCCTGTGTTCTTCCGGGTCTGACATCACCGCTCAAGCCATCCTGTGACACTGGGGTTTTATTATTTTTTCGTTTAATTCTCTGTAATTCTCGGAACTAGTGGAATTAAATGTAATTGATAATTGATGTTAATTAAACAGCATTGTTAATCGGTAATAATTCCTAATTTTTGATATTTTCTGTGGCAAGGGGGTGATGATTAAGCTCAGCTGATCCTTAGGGGGGCATTGTTATGAAAAAGGTTGAGAAACACTGGTCCAGACACTTGTTGTGTGGTTATGGACTAGTGTAACAGTTGCCTAAGTGTTCTGTCCGTCTGTGGTGGGTGGTTAGGGAAGATTTATTCTGTCTTGAATTCCCTTTGGTCCAAATGTCAGTCAAAACATAGTAAAAATAAAAGTAATTGTGGGTGGGGCCCTTACAATCAGCCCACAGACGCTGCATTTATCAACACCATCTTGTTTTCTTTGCAGACTGAAAAAATTTAATTATGTCATACATTCTGAATAATTTGCTACTGTATTATACAATGTAACCCCGATTGCCCTTTGAAATGAATACTGATTCCTTAAATTCTTTCCTGTCTGTTTCAGGAAATAGTGAGATCCAGCTGATAATGAAGTACAATGTGCCTAAAGTTCACTTCTAAACACTCCCATTCTTCACTGTGAAAGTCATCTGCATTCTCTTTATAATTCTGAACCACCAGAGATCTTCCTAATCTCAGAGATCTGATCCAGTATCATTCAAAAAAAAATCCATGATATTAATTCCACTATTCAGATAGGTGACAAGGCTGAGCAGCAACCCCCCCTGTCTCTCCACAGCCCAGAGAGGGGAATAAGGCTTAAGGCTTATGAAACTGGCAGTTTAACTTGCAATGAAGAAGAAAAACAGAACTTCTGGTTATTAAAGTTTCTTTAATCACCAAAATAAGCAAACGATTAGCATTTGTTATCTTTCCTTCTACAGAAGACGAAATGTTCAGTCCCAGTGGTGCTGAATACTGGCCCCAGGTGGCTGCTGGATATGACTTGGCAAGGAGCGGAAGACAACAAAAACAACTGTGTTGTGTACAGCAAAGGTAAGCGTGCGCATTCGTTATCTCACTTTCGAGGCAATTAAAGAGCCAGCGCTTTGGCTTCCGTTTTGTTTTTTGTTTATTTGTTTTTTCACAGGCTGTGCAACAAAGATTGAGACCTAGAAATTGAGCATATTTCTGTCTAGTTGAGTTTCATTTGACCCTAATCTACCAATGTTAATGCATGTTAAGGGATCATTTCATCAACCATATTTAGTTTTCTACATCTGAGACTGAAACAAATAGAAGTCAATAGAAGTAATTTAATTGTGCTAATGTGTCCAGAGACAAAGGTGAGAGCACTTAACGAAAGATGAGGTCAAATATCAATGACCGCTGTCGAGGATATTAATGCTATTATAAAATGAACAAATGTATGAGGCAAGCAAGTCTGAAGATTCAAAAGAGGGCATCTGCCATAATGAGCACTCTACATGGACCCAGACTAGGTGAGACGAGGTGGATTGAACAATAAAGTGTTGGCCACTGTCAGATTTAAGGTGACAATAGAGGTGGATGACCAGGAAAAACATACTGGACACCAAAAAAAAAAAAGTAATTAACTTGTAGCTTAACAGTGCGTCGCCCTCTGCTGTTTCCCCCATCTAGTCTGTAGAGTATGTGGCTGTAGTTTTGTTCTGTTATACATTGATGGTGATAATTAACCGCTTGGTCACTCCTATAGAAAAATACATTCATTTTTCCTTTTCTGGCTGGAACGTAGTATCTTTCGCTTTGACACAAAGTAAATCATTGTCTGAACTGCGATTTGCAAAGATTTTTCTGTCTCCTGGTTCTCTTCCACTAATCACTAGACCACACTGGGGAGTTATCTGCTAAACCAACTGCTTAACTTAATGCTCTTTATCATGAAATCATTCAAGTTTTGATAAGGTGTGAAAGAAGATTATGCAGTTCTCTTAGATTTTAATCTTTTAGTAGGGAGACTAAACAAAAAGGGTAATACCATGATTTATGGGCCTTTATAATTCTTTAATATCTCTCCGGTATTTATACATTAGTCTCATGATATCAGTCAGCTTGCCCATTATGGCTGTTTATACAGGTATTAAGTTGTCAAATAAATATCATTTTAACTTTGGTTTCTGGACCCTTGACTTCCTGCGCAATAAGACCAATAAGGGACTGGAAAGATCATTCATTTAGGTAGTTATTTTTAATAACTATCTAAAGTAGTTAGTTATTTTATATACACATGATTTAACATGGGATATATATATATATATATATATATATATATATATATATATATATATATATATATATATATATATATATATATAGTATAAAGTTTTAGGCAGGTGTGAAAAAATGCTGTAAAGTAAGAATGCTTTCAAAAATAGACATGTTAATAGATTATATTTATCAATTAACTAAATGCAAAGTGAGTGAACAGAAGAAAAATCTAAATCAAATCCATATTTGGTGTGACCACCCTTTGCCTTCAAAACAGCATCAATTCTTCTAGGTACACTTGCACAAAGTCAGGGATTTTGTAGGCATATAGTCAGGTGTATGATTAAACAATTATACCAAACAGGTGCTAATGATCATCAATTCAATATGTAGGTTGAAACACAATCATTAACTGAAACAGAAACAGCTGTGTAGGAGGAATAAAACTGGGTGAGGAACAGCCAAACTCAGCTAACAAGGTGAGGTTGCTGAAGACAGTTTACTGTCAAAAGTCATACACCATGGCAAGACTGAGCACAGCAACAAGACACAAGGTAGTTATACTGCATCAGCAAGGTCTCTCCCAGGCAGAAATTTCAAGGCAGACAGGGGTTTCCAGATGTGCTGTCCAAGCTCTTTTGAAGAAGCACAAAGAAACGGGCAACGTTGAGGACAGTAGGCGCAGTGGCCCGCCAAGGAAACTTACTGCAGCAGATGAAAGACACATCATGCTTACTTCCCTTCGCAATCGGAAGATGTCCAGCAGTGCCATCAGCTCAGAATTGGCAGAAAACAGTGGGACCCTGGTACACCCATCTACTGTCCGGAGAAGTCTGGTCAGAAGTGGCCTTCATGGAAGACTTAGGCCAAAAAGCCATACCTCCGGCGTGGAAACAAGGCCAAGCGACTCAACTATGCACGAAAACACAGGAACTGGGGTGCAGAAAAATGGCAGCAGGTGCTCTGGACTGATGAGTCAAATTTGAAATATTTGACTGTAGCAGAAGGCAGTTTGTTCGCGAAGGGCTGGAGAGCGGTACACGAATGAGTGTCTGCAGGCAACAGTGAAGCATGGTGGAGGTTCCTTGCAAGTTTGGGGCTGCATTTCTGCAAATGGAGTTGGGAATTTGGTCAGAATTAATGGTCTCCTCAATGCTGAGAAGTACAGGCAGATACTTATCCATCATGCAATACCATCAGGGAGGCATCTGATTGGCTAAATTTATTCTGCAGCATGACAATGACCCCAAACATACAGCGAAAGTCATTAAGAACTATCTTCAGCGTAAAGAAGAACAAGGAGTCCTGGAAGTGATGGTATGGCCCCACAGAGCCCTGATCTCAATATCATCGAGTCTGTCTGGGATTACATGAAGAGAGAAGCAACTGAGGCTGCCTAAATCCACAGAAGAACTGTGGTTAGTTCTCCAAGATGTTTGGGCCAACCTACCTGCCGAGTTCCTTCAAAAACTGTGTGCAAGTGTACCTAGAAGAATTGATGCTTGATGCTGTTTTGAAGGCAAGGGTGGTCACACCAAATATTGATTTGATGTAGATTTTTCTTCTGTTCACTCACTTTGCATTTTGTTAATTGATAAATATAAACTATTAACATGTCTATTTTTGAAAGCATTCTTACTTTACAGCATTTTTTCACACCTGCCTAAAACTTTTGCACAGTACTGTATATATATATATATATATATATATATATATATATATATATATATATAATTACAGGTGATTTATTAAAGTTGATTTGTACAGCTGTGACATTTAATCTAAAGTATTATTATTTGTTTATTTAGCAGACGCCTTTATCCAAGGCGACTTACAGAGACTAGGGTGTGTGAACTATGCATCAGCTGCATAGTCACTTACAATTACGTCTCACCCGAAAGACAGCGCACGAGGAGGTTAAGTGACTTGCTCAGGGTCACACAATGAGTCAGTGGCTGAGGTGGGATTTGAACCAGAGACCTCCTGGTTACAAGCCCTTTTCTTTAACCACTGGACCACACAGCCTCCACGGAAGTGGAAGTGTGGAGCCAAGCTATTCTGTGTATAAAATGTTGCTTCATGTGTGAGGCAACAAATTCACAAGGAACTTCAATAAATAGCACTTTAAACTTAATACAAGTCAAACACCTACACAACAGACATGACAATGCTTGAGTTTGAAGTCTGGTGTGCAGACACTTCTGTGACTCTATCAGCTTGCAAGATGCTTAACTGTGACTCACAGCATGCAAGCGGGGGCTGGGGGAAGGAGTCATCAATATTTACTACCCAACATTTGATCATAGGAATTTTTCTTTTTGTTTTCTGTTATAAAAAGCACTGTTATCCGCAGCGACTGTGGCAAATCTCGATTTACTTACAGCTGCGGCATCTGAAATTGAAATGAAGTGGTGCTGACTCCATTCCCAGTGAACATGACTTTCATTTAGACTGTGTATTAAAACTGAAGTAACATTACTTTCTGGAACTTTGCCTGTGTTCGGTTCAGAGAGCTGCTGATTAGAGATGAAGGTGGCATACTGTCACATCCCTCATGTAAATCCGAGGGTGTCTTGTGTGTGGGTTTCCAGTGATCTAATTCTTTAAGGATCATTCTTTGATTTATTACTTGTGATAATGATGTGATGACATTATTCTATGCGATACAGAGTTCTTACTGGTGTTTATTAGCATTCATCTTCTTAAAAAGATATTTGAAAGCTTTTTTCAAATCCTTTGTTTCATTAACTAGAGTATCTGATCAGCCAGAGTATGAAAAATAGCAAATGTGATAACATTTAATTTACTGCTCTTAAAGTCATCTTTCAGGTTTCTAAGGAAATTCAATTAAAAGCAAAAACAAAATTAAATTACAAGATGACCATGTCAGCCAAATTAGCATAGTTTTTGCCGGCAGGGGTCTCACATACAGTAGCATCTCTGACTATCAGAAATACATTCCATTTGTTTAAATGATCACTACATGTATAAAATATAGTTGCGAGTCCAGATAAAACAGACAAAAGAGGAAGAATCTTTAGCATTGGCCTATGATGTCACACAGTATGAAACTAAAAGGTTTGTGAATGTGATAAATTCCTTTTACTGAACAGTAAATGATATGTCTGAAATCTGAGGATGTGTCTATTTCGGGCAGTCATGCTCTAGTCTTTTATAAAGAGGCCAGGTCCCAGTGCTTGGGTAAGGGAATGCAGCTTCTTTAATTTAGTCCATTGGGTTCAATATTCCAGCTGTGGGTTGTTTATAAAGGGAAAATCTGGGCAGTTACTGAGCTATGATGTTTAATTTCTTCCCCATGAAATCAACTAAGGGTATTCATGTTTTACAGGCACTTTAATGCTGAAGAAAACTCATAGTAGACAGAGAGCACCTCATAAGGATTTATTTATATTTGTGTTCATGGGTGAAAACATATCAGAAACAGCCAGAAATCAGGACTCAGAACACTTCAGATTATTTTAGAACTTTATTATAAACAGATATAAATTGGATGATTGAAACAGAATTAAAACAGTATAACATTATAACATTGGTGTTCAACAGTATTCTAGTCATATTTCCCTTGTCTTAAACAAACCCCCAATAAGAGCATTTACTGAAATGTTTGCAAAACAGATTTCACAAAAATGTAGTGCCTGTATTGTAAGCCTCTGTTTCTTTTTTAACAGCCACATAACCAGTTCTGCAGTTTATACGTCAGTCAGCCATAACTAAAACTCTTCCCTGCAGAAACTCATTATCAAGAAATCCACATGGAACAACCACAATTGCTCTTTACACTCCAGAAGCTACACTTAACAACTGGAGTTTTAGGAACTAGCACCACCCGGTAAACTAAACAAGTGCTAAACATTGACAAACTTCATATATTCTGTCATGTTCATTTGACTCTCTTCAGGTTGAACCCTTTCTCGCGTTGGGCATTTTGGAGTGGGAGTATTCAATTAGGGGTATTGTGAGGTAAAAACTGATCCATAGACAGTTCTTCATGGACACTTAACCACAGACTTGACTTGAATGCAGGTGATTTATAAACAAGCAACCATAGGAAAAAAAAAAACATAATTACGTAAAAGTGCTGAATTACAGGACCAAATGTGAAAACAACATCCCAGACATTGTGGAAAATGCTTTGTTAACTGAAATCAAAGAACTGTGCCAGGCTTAGCTCAACTTGAACTGTAATGTTCTGTAGTAATTTTTTTGTTCACATGGTGCTGCGTTTATAAATTACACTGTCTGTTACTAAGCTACCTATTACACACTTGAATTAGTCAGCAGTCAGTGCTGCTTTGCAATGCTGCTGTGGAGAAACATGAGATATTAGTTACTTTTTAGTTACAGAGCCATTTAATACCTGTTCAAGCCCTAGAATCATGATTTTGTTTCCATAACATTAGCCAACTGACTTTATATTCACCCTCCTAAACCACTTAGTGCACACTAACACATTACATCTCCAATGAGTGGAAGTCTTGTTTGTGGCCATCATCTTTAAAATGAAGCCTTTGTGTGACACCTATATGCCAAAGACACTATTGTATTAAATTTGGTCTTGTAGTCATTGCTATTTTTTATCATATGAAATTCTCAGCTAGGCTATCAGTTTGTGTCTGATTTCAATCTTCTAAACCTGTCTTATGGGAAACAGCAATGCTGTAGGTCATAGTTCTGCAGACCTATGCTTTACATAGTTAATATTCATGGTGCACTTGACTGAAGAGAAGAATGACATTTGTTTCTGTTGAGGTGGAGCAGAAAGTGACAAGACATGGGTTATCTGTATGCCTCCAATATACTGCGCAGCGTGCAGGAAATTTTATGTGTATTCTTAATAGAGAACATTTTTATAAAAGTGGAGGTTCTCCTAATTAAAGCATGCCAAATGTACATGTAGCGCTAAGCGTAGCGTATAGAACATAATGGTTAGGAGGGATATTTTAAACAGTTAAGAAGATTTAATTGTGAAATTGAAACACTCTTGTTGAAAAGACTGCAGGAAATAGGAGGTACTAAGGTTATTATCTGTTATCTGGAACATAGAGAAATAGTGAGACTGAATAATAACTAAACAACTGACACAATATAAAATTTCATTATCAGTGTATTAAAACAAAATTGTACCCTAAAGGAGTCTCTACCACAGCTCTGAGCTGCAGTGTAATTATGTTTAATTAAAATACAACAGAGATCAACAGAATCGTTTTCATTAGCAAATTATTAATGATTCTGCTGCAACAATAATTGATTGCACTGTGCCACAGGATAATTTTATACGGCCAGACTGTTATGGTAAAATATTACACCCTAAACAGCAAGGGCTTGTAGTCTTTATTTTGGAGATACACTGTACATGTCTGGGTTTTTATATTGAACCTCATTAATGTGGACCTAATACCAAAAAGGGTATCTAGCTGGATTTTGTTAAAATCTTCTTTCTAAATACAGTGCTGAAGTTTCCCCTGTTGTACAAGCTCTGGACTTTCCTCAAAATATGAAATAACAAAATAGATAAAGAGATAAAAGGCTTTTGAGATTAATGGAATAGTGTGACTGGTGTCCTACTGTACATCTGATAAAGAACCAAACTGTTACAACGTGACTATCATGTCATTCACCTCAATAACCTTTAAACTGACCTCCATTATTTCCAAGAGTGATGATGCTTTTAAGTAATATAATATTAACTGCACACTTAGGGGTAGATGTACTAAGATGGGCCAGTCGCAGCGCAAACATACCGCAATTTGCATTTTTTTTGGGACACTTAGCATACATATACATTTTGTCGTATGTACTAAGAGAAAATATGTTAATGAAAAGAGCCGCAATATACAAATTGAAATATTTGTTGCGTCTTAGCGAGATCTCTATTGCAAGAGTCGTGCGGGAGTTGTTATGGGAGTTGTCAATGTATTTTAAATGTATAAATCATTGCGCTGAAAGAACACTAATGTGTTTTGGGTAGGCTACATATTACATTAAGAACAAAAATATAAATCTGTACAGTACGCATGTACAGTACGCATGTATAGTATACAGTAAAGTAGTAAAATCAAAAGAACACCTGGTGCATTTTATTTTTACTTAAGCCTGTAGGCAACTGTTATGGTAACACTAAATGAATCATGCTGCTGCATTGTACACATTGGTGTACAATGCAAATAAAAGATTATTTTAAATTGAAACTAAATTATTATTATTATTATTATTATTATTATTATTATTATTATTATTATTATTAACATGGCAGCCTATACAAGTTATGATACTTACAGGAGGACAGTCAATTCTCGTTAGTACAAATTTCAAAGGACCAGCAACAAATTTTGCATTATTTATTTATTTCTTTTTTTCTTAGCAGACACCCTTATCCAGGGCGACTTACAGTTGTTACACAATGTCACATTATAGTTATAGAATACAATAAAATCAGTAGGAAGTAAGAGGAAGTTCAAATGAGAGAAAATAAAAATTAAAGTTAATAATTATGTTTGAGAGTGATTACGACTAAGCAGTTAAACTTAAGTATTTCGTTATAAGAGTAAATTCCATTAAGAGGAAGTAGTAAGTACAATAAATGGATAAGAACGATTTCAAATCAAATAAGAGCAATTACAAAAAAGCGTGGATACGGTTACCTTTAAGAGTAAAATCAAGTACAAGATACAGTAAGTATAATTATGATTGAAAGCAGTAGTAGAATTCAGCAAAGTGTGGAGCAGTTAAGTGCAAGTACAAGATGATGCTGGTACTGATACAGTTGGGTGCCATATAGTCCAGCATAGTTGAGAGGTTTACAGATGCTGTTTGAACAGGTGTGTCTTGAGGAGGCACCGAAAGGTGGTCAGGGACTCAGCAGTCCTGATATCCGTGAGTAGGCCGTTCCATCAGTGTGGAGAAGGAGCGAGCTCTGGAGGTGGGGGAGCTGAGGGGGGGTACAGCTAATCTTCCAGTAGCAGAGGAACGGAGGGGATGTAGTGAGAAATAATAGTCTGAAGGTAGGAGGGTGCAGAAAGGTCGAAACAGTCATAGGCAAGAACAAGAGTTTTGAATTGGATGCGAGTGGCGATAGGGAGTCAGTGGAGGGAGCGGAGCAGCGGAGTAACATGGGAGAAACGAGAAAGGGAAAAGACAAGGCGAACAGCAGAGCAGGAGCAGATAGATAGCGGAAGCAGGGAGGCTGGTCAGGAGGGAGTTGCAGTAGTCAAGGCGTGACAGTACCAGGGTCTGAACTAAGAGCTGCGTGGAGTAGTCAGTGGGGAAGGGGCAAATTCTGCGTATGTTGCTGAGGAAGAAGCGACAGGAGCGTGCCAGGGTAGAGATGTCCTGAGAGTAAGAGAGGGAGTGGTCGAGGGTAACACCGAGGTTCTTGGTGGATGAGGAGGGAGAGAGGGTGGTGGATTCAAGAGGAATAGAGATAGATAGATCAGTGGTGGGGGAGGAAGAGGGGGTTGATTTGGAGAGGTTGAGTTTAAGAGGATGTGAGTGCATCCAGGAGGAGATGGCCAAGAGACAAGTAGGGATACGGGAGGATGTCGGAGTCAGCGGGGGGAAAGGACGATCTGGAGGACGATCTGGTCATCACCAGCATAAAGATACGAGAAGCCGTGAGAGGAGATGAGGGGACCCAGGGAGCGAGTGTAGAGAGAAAACAGAAGCGGTCCCAGGACTGAGCCTTGGGGGATGCCTGTAGAAAGAGAGCAAGAGGCAGAGGGTGAGCCATGCCAGAACAAACGGTGCTTGTGATCGGAGAGGTAGGAGGAGAACCAGGCAAGAGCAGTGCTGGCGTGTCAGTACACTTGTAAGTACACCCTGCTTTTAGGGGAAAATATGTATTCGCTGTTCGCCTTTGTGCATTGAGCACAACTGGCAATGCACAAGAAAAGCGGACTGGGAAATGCCAGCAACAATTGCTCCTGTTTAAAACATGCTGTAAAAGTTCTTAACCAATTGATGTAATTGTAAGTGTCGCAATTGCCTGCAGCTTTCAGTACATCTCATTATAATATTTGCTCAAACAGAAACTGCTGCATTCCATAAAAGTCGTGAAAATAGCATTGCGCTTGTTTAGTATATTTCACCCAAGACCCGACTCGTTTGCAACTGGTTTGCGACTATTGAACAGGCTTAACACTTCAGTACACCTACCTCCTAGAGTATTGGTTTGATTGTTCTATATGAAGAAACTTTTTTTTCTGTAACATATTGACCATTTTTACTATTTATCGAGTTGGATTTAGGACTTATTCCGGCCTTAATTCTTGCTAGAAAAGTATAGTCTGCTAAACGTGCTGGTCTTTTTGATTGATTTAACTGGGTGTCAATTGTTCCTTTCTGTTGCCCTCAAACAGTGACCAGTTTCAAGCCCGGGCTACAAGCTGAAAGCTCCATAGCGTAAAACCAGAAGCTGCTGTGTCACACTAGCCACACTCCCCTTAGTCTCTTGTGTGCACAGTAATGGGCACCTTTAGTACAACTTTACCCTTTTAAGCCTGCAAATTATGGAATAGTGCAAACGAATACAATGTTCCAATGCTATTTGGAGTCAGTGCCTCATTGCATTTGAGGTTTCCCTGCCACATGCTCTGTAATCCCACCAGTTCTCTCTGTTGTCAGGTTGCACGCCTGCTGCTACACCGCTCTTACACAGCCCTTTTCATTTTACATCCACCGCCACCATTTTAATCCCTTTGACCCTGCACCCTCTGTGTTTCCCTATACCATCAGCTTGGCCAGATTACATCCTCCTGTTCTGTATGTTATGCCACTGAAGACATGCGTTTTCGCTCAACCTGTCTGTGGGTAGAACCTTGTGGTTCTTGTTGAGCTGATGTAACACCTATTCCATGTCTCTGAATTGGTTCTAATATATATATATATATATATATATATATATATATATATATATATATACACACACACACTTATACAGTACTATCAAATTATATAAAATGCATCTTTACTCCTCTTGTCTGTCACCTGCTCCACATTTCTAAGCATAAATGGGCTACTGACTGCACAAGTGCCTGCTACATCATTTTTGTGATATAAAAGCTGTTGTACCTTTGCTACTATACAAATCCCATTCCATTATTGCAAAATGCAGAAGTGTTGTGGTATCGTGTTTTTGCTTTGTAGGTGCAGCACTTTTCAAAAATACATTCTGCATTGGTTGTTACAAAATGTAAGGTTCCAGCAATAGACAGGAAAAGAGCAAAAGAAAATAAAAAGAGATGAATCAGTGAGCTACCGTATACACTCAAGGTTTCTGTACAAACCTATCCAACGGGAGAACGGTGAAAAATATATATGCACTCTATCCTGTCAAAAAGCTTGTGGCTTATCTTGAGAGACTGTCAGTGGTAGGAATATCATGAAATGGACAGAAATATATCAAATTAATAAGCTGCTGGATGTTGTTGGGAGAGTTATGATGCTTCATAAATCCAGTTTGATCATGGTGTACAAGGTTTAAATCTACACCCAACAAATACACAAGGCAGTGTTTTGGACTGGATTTTATTTTGTTGAGAGATAGGCCCTTTAGCTTGTGAAATAAGATTTATCTTTCCTCTTTTTTCATGACTGACAAATATGAGAGAGCCTAAGGGAGCGAGTGTAGAGAGAAAACAGAAGCGGTCCCAGGACTGAGCCTTGGGGGATGCCTGTAGAAAGAGAGCAAGAGGCAGAGGGTGAGCCATGCCAGAACAAACGGTGCTTGTGATCGGAGAGGTAGGAGGAGAACCAGGCAAGAGCAGTGCTGGCGTGTCAGTACACTTGTAAGTACACCCTGCTTTTAGGGGAAAATATGTATTCGGCTGTTCGCCTTGTGCATTGAGCACAACTGGCAATGCACAAGAAAAAGCGGACTGGGAAATGCCAGCAACAATTGCTCCTGTTTAAAACATGCTGTAAAAAGTTCTTAACCAATTGATGTAATTGTAAGTGTCGCAATTGCCTGCAGCTTTCGTACATCTCATTATAATATTTGCTCCGAAACAGAAACTGCTGCATTCCATAAAAGTCGTAAAATAGCATTGCGCTTGTTTAGTATATTTCACCCAAGACCCGACTCGTTTGCAACTGGTTTGCGACTATTGAACAGGCGCAACACTTCAGTACACCTACCTCCTAGAGTATTGGTTTGATTGTTCTATATGAAGAAACTTTTTTTTCTGTAACATATTGACCATTTTTACTATTTATCGAGTTGGATTTAGGACTTATTCCGGCCTTAATTCTTGCTAGAAAAGTATAGTCTGCTAAACGTGCTGGTCTTTTTGATTGATTTAACTGGGTGTCAATTGTTCCTTTCTGTTGCCCTCAAACAGTGACCAGTTTCAAGCCCGGGCTACAAGCTGAAAGCTCCATAGCGTAAAACCAGAAGCTGCTGTGTCACACTAGCCACACTCCCCTTAGTCTCTTGTGTGCACAGTAATGGGCACCTTTAGTACAACTTTACCCTTTTAAGCCTGCAAATTATGGAATAGTGCAAACGAATACAATGTTCCAATGCTATTTGGAGTCAGTGCCTCATTGCATTTGAGGTTTCCCTGCCACATGCTCTGTAATCCCACCAGTTCTCTCTGTTGTCAGGTTGCACGCCTGCTGCTACACCGCTCTTACACAGCCCTTTCATTTTACATCCACCGCCACCATTTTAATCCCTTTGACCCTGCACCCTCTGTGTTTCCCTATACCATCAGCTTGGCCAGATTACATCCTCCTGTTCTGTATGTTATGCCACTGAAGACATGCGTTTGCTCAACCTGTCTGTGGGTAGAACCTTGTGGTTCTTGTTGAGCTGATGTAACACCTATTCCATGTCTCTGAATTGGTTCTAATATATATATATATATATATATATATATATATATATATATATATATATACACACACACACTTATACAGTACTATCAAATTATATAAAATGCATCTTTACTCCTCTTGTCTGTCACCTGCTCCACATTTCTAAGCATAAATGGGCTACTGACTGCACAAGTGCCTGCTACATCATTTTTGTGATATAAAAGCTGTTGTACCTTTGCTACTATACAAATCCCATTCCATTATTGCAAAATGCAGAAGTGTTGTGGTATCGTGTTTTTGCTTTGTAGGTGCAGCACTTTTCAAAAATACATTCTGCATTGGTTGTTACAAAATGTAAGGTTCCAGCAATAGACAGGAAAAGAGCAAAAGAAAATAAAAAGAGATGAATCAGTGAGCTACCGTATACACTCAAGGTTTCTGTACAAACCTATCCAACGGGAGAACGGTGAAAAATATATATGCACTCTATCCTGTCAAAAAGCTTGTGGCTTATCTTGAGAGACTGTCAGTGGTAGGAATATCATGAAATGGACAGAAATATATCAAATTAATAAGCTGCTGGATGTTGTTGGGAGAGTTATGATGCTTCATAAATCCAGTTTGATCATGGTGTACAAGGTTTAAATCTACACCCAACAAATACACAAGGCAGTGTTTTGGACTGGATTTTATTTTGTTGAGAGATAGGCCCTTTAGCTTGTGAAATAAGATTTATCTTTCCTCTTTTTTCATGACTGACAAATATGAGAGAGCCTAAGGGAACCTGGCAGCCATTACCACCTTTAATGGAAGGACACAGCTGCAGCAAGGTGAAACAAGGGCCAAGGGGGAGACAAAATGCTATTCAAAAAATGAAAGAAATGGGTACTTGCAGAGCTTTTTTGTTGTTCTTTTACCCAAAGAGTGGATGTTATCTTTTATTATCTAATCCTCAGAAGTCTCTTTTTAAATAAGGAAGTACAAATTTGTATAACATGTTTCACTTGATATTTATCTGACAATCATGTACTGTAAAATTGCTTTTGGGTATTTTACAGTTATTTTATTTCTCATTTTGGAGAACCGTACAAAAATGAAGACCCACACACACATTAAGGTGGAATTGGGGCAGAAAGTAGCAGGGGTGAAAATGGTTGTAAAATGACCGTCTACAACATAGGCTTGCATGTGCATTCTGGTTCTTTTGATTGCATAAAAAAAAAGGCATAACAGAATTTTAATTTATAAATCTAATTCATGTTTGCAGTTATGTCACAGGACACCTGAACCATAACTGTGAAATTTTGATTGTATGTTAAATACCAGATGGATGTCGTATGATTGAATACCTCTGTCATCAGATTTCAAAAGTTAAGCAGGATTGGACCCAGTTAGTACTTGGACTCGAGATCTCATAGGAACACCAGTCACTGACCCGCTCCATTCCCACATACCGGTAATGCACCGGTACCGTAACGTACTGACCCAGTGCTAAAGTGTACCGAACAGGTACCAAACCAACCTAGTACCATCCTGGTACTGTCCCGGTTCTGACCTGCTACCGACCAAGGCTTTCATCCCCAGTCCAGTACCAGGCCGGTCTTGTTTGGGTCTTGATCAGCCCTGTTGCTGTCTTTAAGCAAACTGAGGCAGCACTGTTACTGTACACTGCATTGCTACTTGCATAATGCCTGGGTTATATCCCTGCGAGACATGAAATGCCAGTCTGCCTGTTGAAGACAAGAATGGCAGATGCTCTTCCTGCGTAGGACCAGAGCACGCAAAGGAGGCACTGGTGAACCACAGTTTCTGCAAGTTTTGTGCACATTTCTCCAAACGCACACGTCCCTCACTCCTGCACAGCTTCTTCCCATCACCCTTTGTTAGAGAGGTGGCTGCGTCCTTCCCCATGGCTCTGTGCCAAGGGAGAGTGGACAACGCACCCGGGAAAGTAGCCCATGCAGGAAGCCATCTTCACGATCTACCTCCTCCAAGGAAGAAGAAGAAGATGGAAGAGTTGCCATTCCAAGGAGGTGTTCCCATCTGAGGACATGGAGTCAGACAGCACATCCCCTGCGGTTAAGCTCTCACTGTCAGCAGAGCTTCTACCACTGATCAAGAGGGCCACTGCAGTCTTGCATGTGCCCTGAGACAAGGCAGTCCATCTTTGATGACGAGCCTACCACCTCTCCCGTATCCCCCATTGCACCCAGACTGTCTTTTGAGATACAGTTATGTCATCCTGGAGTCACCCGCTACAGCTCCTGGTGTTTCCTGGTCTATGGACACCCTATATAGGGTGCATAATGCTGAGAAGCTCGGCCTGGCCCAATTTCCGCTAGTAGAGATTTCAATTGCCACGCTGGTACAGGTGCCTAATTTAGATAGGACGCTATCTGCCCCAACAAACAGTGCTGGGTCTCGGAGGTGATCCTCGCGTGCCTTTTCAGCCAGTGCATTCGCCGCACTGCTAGGCAACTTTAATAGTATTCTGGTAGCCTACCAGTCCTATTTGCTGGTGCACTTGTTTCCCATGCACCATACAAACTAGCGGCAAACTGGCCCCTTTTCAAGGAGCCATCTGGAGTATTGGTGTCAGTGCACCACAGATATCTGGGTGCTTACTACCATTCAAACAAGCTACTCACTGCAGTTCAAGCCCGCCCCCTCCCTTTCGGGCATAGCTGTAACTTCAGTCATGGACCCACAGCATGTCAAGCTGGTGTCTCAAGAGGTAGCAGCAAAACTGGCTATTTGTATGATAGACCCCTTCCAGTTGGAGGAAGGGTTCTACTCCAGGTACTTACTTCCTCATGCCCAAGCAGGATGGTGGCCTTAGACCGATCCTCAACGTCAGACAGGTCAACCTGTATCTGAGCCGAAGGAGGTTCAAAATGTTGACTATGCAACAGCTGTTGCTGTCAATCAGGTCACGGTGGACCTCAAAGACGCCTATTTCCACATCCCCATAAAAGCAGCGCATAGGAAGTACCTGCAGTTCGCCTTTCCAGAAAGAGCGTTCCGGCTCTTTCTAGCTCCCTGTGCCTTTTCAAAATGCATGGAAGCTATCCTGGCCCCATTGAGACTCAAAGGCATCATAGTATTCAATTATTTGGACGACTGGCATTTGTGCCCAGTCTCCAGCACAGGCAGACGCCCACACGAAACTTGTCACCGGCCACCTTCAACGGTTGGGCCTTATGGTGAAGCATGCGACGAGCTAGCTCACGCCTTCTCAGACAGCCTCCTGTCTAGGAGTGTGCTTGGACTCCAGGTCCATGCTGTCCACTGTTGAACGGCAGAGTGCAGAGAATAGTTACCTGTTTAGAGCTATTTCAGCTCAACAGAGCGCTCACGGTAGTGACAGATCTAGTTCAGCAGCAGGGTTTTTCAGCCCGCGTTGAACCGTGTCTCACCACTGTCTAAAGGCACTATCTTGGTGCAAACAGCCTGCCAGTCTCACGCCGCATAGCGCTGGGCAGTGTCAGCAGAAGGGAGGTCGTCACCACGGACAAGTCCAGCCTGGGCTAGGTGTTGTGTGGAATGGCCGGGGTGTGCAAGGTCTGTGGAACCCCCCATGGTCTCCACATCAATGTTTTGGAACTTTCAGCCGGGGCGCCTGTGTCGAGAGGTTTGACCCCATGACCTGTCCCATGGCAGCTATACTGCAAATTTTGCAGGACCTGGGAAATCCCCCTCTACATTGAAGGTCTATCTGGCAGCTTTCAGCTTGCCATGTGAAAATTGACTTGATCTTCCCAGGAGCTCACTTCCTGGCGAGGCAATTTTTGAAAGGAGCTTGGCGGCTTTGGCCGCCTATGAAGCATATTGTTCCTCGTTGGAGGCTTAACGTGGTGCTTGATAAACTCATGAAGCCTCCATTTGAGCCCTTGCTTTCAGCTGGGCTGAATTTTTTATTTCTCAAAGAAGCTTTCTTGCTTGTAATCACCTCCGCAAAGCAGGTGAGTGAGATGCAGGCATTTTCAATTTGCGAAAGCCTGCTTAATTTTTGCAGAAGCCAGGACAAAGGTTACGCTCTGTACCGATCCTGCTTTTTTGCCAAAGACTGTCTCGGCATTTCATGTCAACCAGTCTGTGGAATTGGAGGCTTTCCATCCACCTCCTTTCTAGTCTTACAGAGAGTGTTAGCTCCATATACGTTCTGTCCAGTGCTGGCCCTGGCATATTACATTGACAGGACAAAATGTTGGAGGCAGTCCGAACAATGTTATGTCTGCTATGGGGTGAAGTCCCATGGTCAAGCCCTGTCTAAACAGATGCTGTCCAAATGGATAGCAGATACAGTCAGGACTGCCTAGGAGCGAGCCAACTTGCCCCCTCCAGAGAAGCTCACTGCCCATTCCACTAGGAGCATAGCAACTTTGTGGGCTTTATTCCAGGGTGCATCTGTCAAAGGCATATACCTTCACTACGTTCTACAGACTAAATATCATGGATCCTCAAAACCCTGGCTTTGGAACTAGAGTGTTAAGGGTGGTAACACTAGAGTGTTACTGGGGTTCTGAATGGTAACGCACAAGGCAGCCTTTCGGGTTAGCCTTGTAGCATTCCAGTCATTCTGCAATATTGCCCTTGTATCTGCTTGGGTAAACACACATTGGGTAATGATTACATTTCTATTTCAGGGAACTAGGGTTATGATAATAACGTTTTTCTATTTTTCGTTTCATATTGTTCTTAAATTGTTTTTCCTTTTCTCTTGGGCAGTTACTGTCTCAAAAGAGATAACGGACAAATTGTACAATTATCCTTTCTTAGAGCTACCAGGAGACATGCATCATCTAGGGAAAAAAAGAAAAAAAAAATGATGGGTCCTCAATGAGTTATGACTGTCCATTTGAAGGGAGCTGTCTTAATGCACCCTGACCTTAAACTCACAAAAATCTTATATCTGTGGAAAATTATCTTTTAACTTGTGTATTGTGAAATGTTGGAAAGGAAGCAACTGAGACGAGGAGTAAACCTCGGTCTGCAGCCAGACAAGGAGTTTGCTGATATCATAGGATGGGCCTGTGTGTCAGAAACACTGACCTATTGTAGAAAAGCAGAACCTTTAATGGACTTAGATATCAGCTATCCCTCCTTGTGATAGCTTTGGACATCCCCAGACATACATCACCCCCGAAAAGACTTAGCAATTGTATGTAGGCCTTTCAGCACGCATACTCATTTTTAAAGATACCCATTCTTCTTGCTAGGTTGGGGAATTTAGATTTCTTGGGGGAGGGGGATTCAGCCTGGGTACCAGGTTTAATAAACCCCTTTATGAACAAGTGCTTTGTAGATGTTAAAGCCCACAGGACAGGCAAGAACCCTGGAAACAAATAATATTTGAAGCACTTCTAATAGCCCATTTAGACAGGTTGTCTTCTAGCCATTCGTGGCTGGTATTATTCCAAAGTTTTAAGGTGAATTTATACACAACTTTGAGTTTAGCAAAATGTAAACATTTGTACTGCTTATGAACTTGTTTGTTGAGAAATTATAATTACAAAATCTGTCATAATAAAATAAAAAATAAAAAATCTTCACCTTATATTTGCTATGGACCAGTAGATTAAAACTACATTATTATAACTCCCTTGCTGTAGGGACGTCAGTTTAAATCAGCCTACTCCTCTGTCATTACCCTTTTAAAACAAACACATTAACTAATGAATCAATATATTTATTTATAAATAAAACTAGCTTATGGTTTCATTGTAGTCACAGCAATATTCTTTATTGTGTTGAACAAAAATGATATATAATTAGAGCCAAAAAAAAAAATCTTTTGTTTCAGAATGCATTTATTAAGGTGAAGATAGATGCAGTCTTTCTGAAATTCATCCCCGTTTTAATGTGTTTTAGTTTTATTAGTATAGGCTTCGATGAGAGCCCTGCACCCTGAAGACTGTGATGTTTAGGAAAGCTCTAAGTGGTAGCTCTGAAGCCGGGTATTTGAGCTTTGTCATCACGCTTGAAGAATTTCTGTTTAATGTACTGTAATGTGAAATTCAGTTGGGACAAGTTTAATTGAGTTTTACACAAACCATTTGGGAGTTGCGCTGGAAGGTAGGTGATGTTGAGGTTTTTAATCTGCTGCTCCAGAGAGGCTTGTTGACGAAGTGGTTCTTTCTCTTTGTAAAAAAAAAAAGGAAGCCTAAGAAATGATACATCCATGGATAAAACCAATTGGCAACCCTCAAAGGGACTGGGGGTGATAAGGCAAATCCAGCACTTGTAGAGAAATAAAAGAATCCAACTGTTCATTAAAATGAGAAACAAAACATGTGATTGAGAAGGCAGGCAGGCTGTTTTGTGGAGGAGTTAGTGAAACAGACAAACATAGCAAATGGTATCAGGAAAGGATTGGAAAACAATCAAGGGTTTGTGAGAAGGATTAATGAGGAGATATGGGACAAATATGGGGTTTCTCAAGCAAAATTAGGAAGAATTCACAGCCATTATCAGTAGGGAGGGGAAAGTGTCAAGTATCAATTATATCAAGGACCTCGTGTCACCCTCGACCCCTCCCTCTCTTACTCTCAGCACACCTCTACTCTGGCACACTCCTGTCGCTTCTTCCTCAGGAACATACGCAGAATTCGCACCTTCCTCACTGACTACTCCACACAGCTGCCTCCTGGCTGGCCTCCCTGCCTCTGCCATCCGTCTGCTCCAGTTTATCCAAAACTCTTTCATTTGCCATGTGTCTGCCCAGTTCTGAATGCTGTCTAGATCATTTTGAATGACCTTTGCTGCTGAAATAGTGTTTGCCACTTCTCCTATTTTTGTGTCGTCTGCAAATTTAACGAGTTTGCTTACTATACCAGAATCTAAACCATTAATGTAAATTAGTAATAGCAGAGGACCTAATACCTGTGATGTAGTAGCTGTAGAAAAAAAAAAACATGCCTATAAACCTCATACATAACGAACTACAGAATCATCTAGGTTGTATGAACATTTTTTGAAGCAACCGGATCCCACAGTGCAACTGTCCATTATTGTTTTGGTGAAATAAAGCCATTCATCAACAGATCAATAAAAAGTGATGTTGCAGATTATTGTTGCATTGTGCTTACCATAGACCAAATCGTAAATAATACAGCAGCTATGCTGGTAGTATTAATTATAATTATAATGCAGATAATGCGGACGGCCTTTTATTACTGGGGCTGAATCAGTTTTACAGTGTTATTCAGCACAAGGTCAATGCGAAGCTGCTGGAGCTCTTCAGTGCCTTGTAAAATGCACTGCTTCTTGCAGCAGGTTAGCTGAGGATATTGTCGTCACAGATTGAAGTGCCTTTTTTGAACTTTCCCCTGGAATGTTAGAATTGTATTACCCACTGTAAGTCACGCACATTGATTTTGAGTAATTGCTTTTGTACATGAGTTTATTATTTTTATCAACATTTTTGCTCTCTGTTCTGCAGTGTGGTTTACCTTATAGTTTACTTAGAGGCTCACACAAGCAGATTTGCCCATGGGGGACTTCAAGTTAATTTTGTATCTTTAGATATAGGCTTGTCCCCTGTAGAAATATGCACACCATTTTAAATAAATAAAGTACAGTAGTTCCGTGAAATCCATTTCTGTTATTCCATGTATTAAAGAAACAAAAACGCAAAAGTGGAGTGCAACTTTGTTTAAAACAAGAGATATTATCTACTGAGGTCAAAAAACTCCATGCATTTCAAAATGTATAGAAAAATGTGTAGTTACCAAATGGTATATCATAAAAGACTAGTACAACCTCTGTTGCCTACACTAATAGTGTTTTGGTGCACTGTGCATAATTTGCTTTACTTATTTATGTAATATTTGTCTCTTGAACTGAACATTTTTTTTAGTGTGTATTAATTTGGGTTTGCATTTTGTCAGATGCATTCATAGGTGTGTACCTCTGACCTCAACATGTTAAAATAACTCTTGCCCCCCCTCTGTGTCACTTCATCTTCAAAAAAAGTGTCCTTGCAACATATTGGACCAATCTCCTACTCTATGCATTTGATTTAACACAAAGTCTTGATTAGAGGCTTGGCGGTATTATAAATGACTTAAGATTTCTTAGAATGTTTCCTGATTGGCGCATCCAGTAAAGGCGCTCGACGTGGAGTGCAGGATGCGCTCTATAGTCTGGACGTCGCGAGTTCGAGTCCAGGCCATTCCTTTGCCGACCGAGGACGGGAGCTTCCAGGGAGGGTTAGGTCGGCCAGGGTGTCCTCGGCTCACCGCGCACCAGCGACCCCTGTAGTCTGGCCGGACGCCTGCGGGCTTGCCTGTAAGCTGCCCGAGAGCTGCGTTGTCCTCCGACGCTGTAGCTCTTGGGTGGCTGCATGGTGAGTCCGCAGTGTGAAAAAAAGCGGTCGGCTGACGGCACACGCCCCGGAGGACAGCGTGTGTTTCGTCTTCGCCCTCCCGAGTCAGCCATTCTAAACTGGGGAGAAAATATTAAAAAATAATTGGCAACGACTAAATTATTTAAAAAAATATATATATATATATATATATATATATATATATATATATATATATATATATATTTCTTGTTTGGATTAATCTCCCAGTGCAGATGTGGATTCCTTTGGTACATGCCAGCCTTAACAGGGTTACTAATTTCCATAATGCTGTCACATACTGCATACAAAACAGATTTACAGATAGGTAATCCTTGTAAGGTTTTTACAAGACAGGTTGTTACAGGATTGAGGTCTGTGGGAAAAGTATGTACATTTTGTTAAGTCTGTAACAGTTGCATGGCATTCGAGGGAAAGTAGAGAGCAGCTGCTTCTCTTCTCTCCTTACAGTAAGTTATGGCTATTCCATAGCTATTCTCTTACTAGACTTAAAGACCCCACTGTGATCATAGATCACTTTATGATCCTTATTATCCTTTTAAACGTTTATTTAACCTTTGAAGATCTATCACCTGTCAGACACTGTATACTGTACCTTAAAAGCTGCTTGACAGCTGTTAGTTTTATATTTCTTTCATATCATGGCTCATGAAAGCGAAGCATGGAATGCGCAGTATTTGCATAGGCAACAGGGAGGTTTTAATTTGCGTCGGTCAGAGCATGACCGGAACTGAGGAGTTAGCTGCTAAAATGACTTTTTTAAATTATATATATATATATATATATATATATATATATATATATATATATATATATATATATATATATATATATATATATATATTTTTTTTTTAAACCTGTAGTTCTGCTTAATTGCTCTTTTAGAGCATAGTAGTTGAATGTGATGAAGCAAAGCTTCCCAGTTTTTTCTCTTAAAATGGTCTGCTAGCCTAGGTAAGGTAGAGTCTGGTGCATCCTTAGTTACGGCAATAGTAACCATGCCATCAGTAACCTCCAGTCCTAATGGTGATAGTTCACAACAAGTGGCAGGAATTCAGACTGGGGTGTTTTATCTGAGTTTTAAGCTTTTAACAGGAGCACTTAACCATTGTCAATCATAGTAAGTGAACTGTGTTGGTTTAATATATTATATTTAATCATTTTATTTCCAGTATAAACATGAATGCTGCACACATGTATTCTTATACAGATGCAGTAATTATTGCTGTAATTTATATTGAAAGAAATCTTTTTTTAAAAAAAACAGTAGACTTTCTACTCGGTCCAAACATTCCAAAAAGGTTTTTTTGGTGGAAAGTAATTATATATGAACTAAAATAATTAAAAAAAGAATGTATTAAATAATTACACTCTCTTAGCATTTCCAAGATTCAAACCTGGTCAATAATGCTGAGCGTGTAAGTCAGTGCTATCTGCTGTGTAACATATGTGAATTTTGTTCCAGTAATAGGAACCTAGAAAGTCACTAACAACAAATACTTAAAATATAGAGTATCATAAAGCTACAATCAGCCCTGTCTGTTACTCCTTATTCACCATATGAAAGCTCAGTCCATACATCACAGCTCTACATCTCCATAGCAATCACTAGCAATTAGGCCAGCAATTCCATTTGGTGTCTCGTGGACTTCCTTGTTAACTTGCCGGCTTGCAATAAACTTTCATAAAGCAAAGCAGTGAAAGGACAGGCATGCAGAGTTATGTGATTTCAGTGTAATTTTGGAAAGCATATTGTCTAATTTTGCCATCTGTCCCTGAAAGCAAAATGGCAGAATGCAACTCATCTGCCTTCTGCTCGTTTTACTGCGGCTATGTAGAACACATTTTTGGAATCTCCTTCCAAGCAGGATATGTTGTATGTGGGAGCCTCAAGACCTGTTAAAATCACACTAATCTCAGCTAGCAGCAGTCTGTATTTCTGTTTGTTTGCTTGATCTACTCTAGCAGCTCATAGCTAAGACAAATGCCCGGTATTAAATACTGTATTTTTGTCTCTTTTCCACTTGGAAAAGGTGTTGAATCCAGAAATACGGTTTACATTCATTAACAGTAACTTAGCCACCTTTTTTATTATCTTGACTTACAGTTTGGGTTTTATCTTTTGGGGTTTTAATGACTTGTTTTTCATACTGTTGGAGTGTTGTACTCTGATACATATTGGCAGATATAGCGATGAGTGTTTAGTTCTGGTGCTCTCGCCTGGCACTGCCTATAATATTTACCAGATTGCTGGAGATGAGCAGTCCTTTTTTTGCCTGCCCTGCTCTCTTCTTGCCATGTCTTTTGGCAGGCAATCATGCCGCACTGTGTTGTGTTGGCCAAACTGGCAGTTGTTTTTTTGTTTTTTTTTCCACCCCATATGGCAAACCTTTTGGTGGCACTTAAAATACTGTGGCTCTGTTAACTGTCTAAACTTTTCAAAAGAAACACAAAACAAAAAAAGGTCTGTGAGTTTCAAACATATCGGTATTAATGAGAAAGGTTGTTAGCTTTCTGAAAACAAGGGTGCTATAATTATACTATTATCTGCAAAACGGAAAATGGTGTTAACATTTGCTTTGTATTTCACAGTCTTCTTTCTCCACCTCCAGATTTGCCGAGGCCTAATTATTGACACCAAGAATAAATCCTGATAAAAATAAAAAAATACATTAGAAAATAAATCTGTGTTTATAAGTATTATATTACTTGGGATTAAATGTTGCTTGTTATTCGCTCCACAGAGCTCATTTTCTTTCCAAATAGATTTAAGCTATTTGAAATAACTTTGTACCTCAGAACCTCCATCTAATATATTCTTTCTTTATTCTCTCTGGGCTGCACTGTCTTCTTCATCTTCACTAATTCCACTTTAACAGAGTGAGAAACACCATGCATGCCTCATGTACACTGTAGTATTCAGTGGTGTGTTAGACTTATTTTCAGTCCTGTTATCATTCATTAATACTGTATTAGTATATCACAATCTAAAGGCTGCCAGTACATTTTATCATGACACTGCTGTTGGTTTCTTTTATTGGCTGTCATATTATTGAGTGTATCTTTCAATGCAGAATGATGCATTGCTTAGAGATACCAAAATACAACTCCCAGTGCACCAACAACAGGGGCTACAGATCTCAAATGGTTAACTTAATTATATTTATCACTAATGATTATGTATTATTCTGGCCTTGTAAACCTTGTAGACAGTAAACCTATCTTGACATTATATCTTTACATGTAACTAGGAATGAGCCTTTCTAATTTAATCAAATTACTTGCATAAAGGACACAGAAATGTTGATCAAATACATTCTAAAGCCACAGGTCTGCATTATTTTACCTAAATATAATTATTTAGTATTTTAGAACATGTAAGCAATAAAAGGGAAATCCTTTATGTTTTTTTAATAGAAATGTTATTTGCACTGTGATCAACCACTACAGCAAGAAAAACATCTGGAACAATCTTTGTAATTAATGTATGTAGAAGATCCAACACTAGGTAATGTTTAGGATACAGTAGCCTAACTTTCAAGTACCTAAAATATGTGTTCTATGTTTTGCACTTTAAAGTCAAAACAGCAATTAAAATAACTGGGAAATGCATTTCCAGATTAAAACCTTAATAAAAAGAGCCAGCCATATCTCCAGTCTTAAGACAATCACAACATTTGATCAGCATACAAGATATTTGATCATTCCAACCTTGAAGCTGGAACCTGTAACGTGCTTCATAATGGAGGTTGTTTTATATTGCATCCTCTGGCAGCATTAGAATTATTATTTATTTGTTTATTTAGCAGACGCCTTTATCCAAGGCGACTTACAGAGACTAGTGTGTGTGAACTATGCATCAGCTGCAGAGTCACTTACAACTACGTCTCACCCGAAAGACGGAGCACAAGGAGGTTAAGTGACTTGCTCAGGGTCACACAATAAGTCAGTCGCTGAGGTGGGATTTGAACCCAGGGACCTCCTGGTTATAAGCCAGTTTCTTTAACCACTGGACCACACAGCCTCCTAAGCATCAGGAAACGTATACAGGAGGACAACTGAATTGCTAACAAGGCTCATTTCTGACCTAATATCCCAATTTTGCATAGCAGTGTAACTGATGTCTGAGTGCTTATGTGTTCTGAAGCCATGATATATCATTCTTGAGGAGTCAGCATACCCTGTTCTGGGTGAGCTTAAAAGCACAAGGTTTGAGCTACAGTAGATTCAGACATAGATAAAGAAGATAAGTAAGTGAATATCTCCAACTAAGCATGAAATACGGTACATGAGATAATTTAACACTTATTTAACCTCGAATTTCTTGCCTTTTTTATTTATTTATTTATTTTTTTTACTAAATCCAAAAGATTAAAACTAATAAGTAAAACAGTATTACAGCAGCAGTATTGTTTCTCATAATTATTACTGTCTAGCTGGAAAATAACAACTATTATTATTATTATTATTATTATTATTATTATTATTATTATACTTTATTTTCCAGCCTGTCAATGTTTTAATTATTGTCAGAAATTCAAGACCAGTTCAAATGTTACCTCAATGCTGCAACCCGTTTACTGATCAGGAGGACTGAAAATAACGAGGAACTTCTATTCCCACCCAGTCAGCATATTTACCTAACCAAAGCTAGATCCAGCCTGGGAAATCTCTGCCTGGACGTGAATGTCTCTGAACACACATTTTCACCACCATTTGGGGGGGAAAAAGCCAGGATCTGACTCCCCAGCCAGGATCTATGGCTCCTGATATGATAATACGATGCAGGCAGTGCATGGTCTATGCAGTTAAAGTACACTTTTATAAAACAAATCTTTACATTTTGTGCTGCTATTCTAACTGTAATGCACTTTCTCCTGTGTAAAGTATAAGGTTTCATTGAAATTTTAAATGAAATCTTTTCTTACTGAATTCAATTTTATTTATGTGGATGTTGGCATTTCTATCCATTGAATTTTTGTATGTAAGCTTAAGTGCAACATATGGACCCCCGCAAGTCAGTCTAGAACTTCCCAACTGCTGCTTCATAAAGATCCTTAGAAACAGTGACCCCTGAGAGCTAATTAGAAACCCTGTGCATAAGCCCTGCTTCCAAGTTGCCTTGAGCTGCAAGCAAGCTAACAAACTGAATTTAAATAGAACACTTCCTGCAGCATGACGTATCTTCAACTCAATCACACATTTTAAATACATCAATTAGGAAGATACTACCAGTGTAATTTTGCCATTTTGGTTAAATAAACTTTTATTATATATACTTTAACATGATCACATTCTTAAATAACTACTCTTGCTCAGTTGTCAATGTAAGTTTGAAGTGATAGAATGTTTGTCTTTTTTCATTCTATAAGGTATTGAGAAAATGAAAAAACCCTGTAACTCTTCTAAAAGGTATCAAATAAATAACACCTAAAAGTGCAGTGATTTAAGTGATTTAGAAGATCTTTGAGAAGCGTATTACCAGAGGTGACAGCTGCGAGGAGATAGGCTGGTAATGTTAAGAGGAAGGGATAAGAGGCTATGACATTATGTCTGCAGGGTTAAGGTGTCAGAGTCAAAACGTGAACTGCTATTACTGGATCAATATGTCTCGGTTTTGCACTTATCTGAGCTGCTGGTTAGCAGCTTTGCTAGATACATACAGGGAGTAAATGCAACTTCAAAAGTTCTTGTACTTGTTCTCCATTACTTTAAAGGATATGGAGCCCCCAGTAGATAGAATGAGAGGTCCAAAATATGACCCCTGTAAGCTTCAATGACTTGAGTATCAATATTGCTAGTTACACTGTTTTTTATTTTTTATTTTTTTTCTCATTTCAAGCTCAGATAACCAACAACATGGTGCTGAAAAGTCCAAAAGGGGTGAAATGGAAAGGCCTTATCCGTGTTCTGTGTATTTGCGCTATAGGGACACCTAATAGAAAAGTTTACAGTTTTCTTTTTTACCAAATATGGTAGAACAACAGTTTTACAAGACACACAACCTAAAACAAAATATGCATCAAAAATAAAATACATTAAATTTCACTGCAGTCAGATAGTTTTATCTTAGGCAAGAGGTTCAAAAACTTCCAAGGGAGTCCCTTTAAGTACCATTAAAGGTTTGTTCCATCATTGCTGGTATACCCCTACTCCATGCTTCACACTGGGCAAGGTATTTGCACTGACTTTTTCAAATATATATATATATATATATATATATATATATATATATATATATATATATATATATATATATATAAGCAAATAATGAACAGAGACTTGTGATTACCCCAATCTGACAAAACTGTTACATTTTTTTTTCAGTAGAAGCTATAAACAACATAACTTAAATAAATATATATATACTTAAAACCATTTTAGTTGAATGATATAAATGAGTGCTTGTAAAATTACGATGTTTTGAATGGAAAACATTGCATTTGATTCTCAAAAAAGGTAGCATGTGTGGCCCAAATGTTAGACGGTTTTGCCGGTAAAGCAGCAATACTGTACAGAATATAAACAGATCAAAGGTTGTGAGGATTGCGGTCAGTGGGGCTTGGTAAACCACTCACTTCTGTCTAAATGTTGTGAAGAACTGAGCAAAGTTGAGAGTTCCCGCTATACTACTGAATTGAATGTTTGCTTTCTTTAATGTCTTTTTGAAAGTTCTGAAGCTCAAGTTAATCCTTGCTACATACATACAACAAAAAGAGTAGCATTCAACAATTTGAAAAACGGGGCTGGCTTGATTGCTACGTATTCATATTCCTATGCAGGTGTTATCACTTAAAAGGCTTTCTAATTACAAGAAGACGACAAAAACTCCTTTGATTCTTTCCAGACTCGCTAAATGATAAAATAAGCTTGCACTCTCTCTCCTTCTTAATCTCCGTAAAGCACCTTGGAGCCTCATCTCCGAAATACATGCGAATAATTGTGAAAATGCCATTTAGAGATGCAGGTGTGACATTTGATAAGAAACTTCTGGATTAAATATGTTCTGCTAATGAGGCACCCAGCTACCCCACCAGGGCTAACTATTGGTTGGATTGTGCACAAGCTGATAACATTCCACATGTGAACATCCAAATTCATTATTAATAAACAGCCTAAATCTGTATCACAGGGAAAGTCTGGATCCTTCAGTAAAGTGAGGGATGCTGCTTCTCATTAAAGGGGGTATCAAATCTTCTGGAATTTAGCTATTTAATTTTTGGAGCTGATTTCAAAGAGTATGTTAATGGTGCATTGAACATCAGAACAAAGCTTTCATGCTTTTATTCATTTTGGAAATTACAGTAATCTAGTGGTGTTGAAGGGGGGGGGGGGTGGCTAAGCCATTGGTGCAGTGGATTGTAAGATACTTTTTTTAAGCTTGACATTTCTAATGATTTTAGGTGATTAAACCTGTATTAATGCAATGTGTCATCTAAGGGGAAATAATAATGTAAAAGTAGGGAACCTACTATACCTCATTTGCTTCTGTATGTTAATTTGTATATAAATGAATTTGAACAAAGTCCATTTAAACTGGACCATCTTTGATTGCTCCACAAAACATTGAATGCAAACCACAAAACACAAAGGCAAAGTACACATAGAACTAACCAAAGCTATGGCTAATGTTTGATACCAACTTTTTTGGGAAATGAAGATTTCTTCTTTGAGAAATTTCAGTTTAAACCAGCTCAGTTCCATGTCAGTAAGTGTCACAGAGTGACAGCGGTTTTATATCTGGACCAGTAGCTAGTGAAAAAGATAAAAAAAATATGTAAATAAAATTTGAAAAACGAATGGAGAGTAGCTAAGCATGATTGTTCAGCAGCTGGTATCTAATTTTGAGGAAAAAACTGGAAACGCGTATCTGTGTGGTAAAATAACTGAATATAAACTGCAGTTTTAAGCAGTTATCACATATAACATATAGGGCTAGATTCTCAATGCTACGTTCTCCAAATCATCATTAGAACAGGTTCAACTCTTTTAATTTAGGCGTTTACTTCAGACAAGAGAAGCATTCATAACAATTATAAGTAATATGATTAGAGAATGTGGCCACATTTTTCTTAATATTTGTTAACTACCACATATAATACCACATAAACACACACAAATATCATGCTTTTTTTATGTAAAACAGAACTAAATATAATGGGCACAGTATAATACGTACCTAGGAAAATGACCCGCATTTTTATAATAATTGCATTGACACACTTATGCTGCTAACATCCACTAGAATCTCAAGGGCAATTTTTAAATTCAACAAGGTGCGTCTAAATTTCTCAAAATTACGGTGTAAATGTAAATTAAAGGGGGCCTTATAATGCCCTAAGTATTGCTATTGCTTTTGGACAGTAACTTCTCAAAGTCCCACGTATGGGTTATAATTGTAGAAAATAGGGGTGTGCAGGAACTTGTACTCACAATTGCCCTTAACAAGTATTTATCGGCCGGTATTCAATAAATCCATTCATTAATGTGTCCTTCCCTCACATTTACAACTGAGTACCAATCAATGACAGTTAACTTGCGCTAGAGTGGTTTAAGAGCTGGCATTTTTACTGCCATACTGGTATACCGAGTCTGTAAACTGATGTGAGGGAAGGACAGCTTTTCTTGTTTTGAAATCAACACATTAATGAATGGATTTATTGAATACCTGCTGATAAATATGTCTTAAGGGCAATTCTGATTCCAAGTTTCTGCATACCCCCTATTACAAAATACTGGATATTTATTCATTCAGCTTGTTAACACACCAATGGTTATTGAGATGAGTTTATTATCATCAATAACTGGAAAATATTTTATCACCTAAGTATTTACTTTTCTGTTTGTTTTTTAGGTAGCTTTGACCCCAGTAATATTATGATTTGTTATCTTTTTACTGGGCTGGTGACAAAAGGACTGTTAACTGAAACCAAATTAATTTGTTCCACAATTCCACAGGGTTCTATTGACATCACATGAGATTTTTCTCAGTGTAGTTTATTGTGCATTAAATACTACAATGTATGGACACTTTATTAGTAAGTACAAGGACATTAAGCAATTGTAATTGATTTGTAGTGATTACAGGTGACCGACTTGGCAGAGCATTTGTATCCCGGACTGCAAGTGCAGCTTGGGAAATCATGCACCACTGTGTCAAACAGCTCCTGTAGTGTGGTGATTGATATAGGACAATGGCAGATGTAGAGGTTTGTAAGATTTGATAGGTGTCACTCTGAAGAGTGTGCTAGAAGTTAGTACAGAGGATGTGGTGAATTTCTAATACTATACAGTGCACTCTGTTTATAAGAATCACATCCGTCCCGGGTGATTTGATTCTTATAAGCGGCTGATTCTTATAAGCGGACTGATATGATTACTGTGATGAAGTGCTGCAGAATCAGTATGTTAGTTTGAGAATAAGAGCTTTGTTCCCTGCAGTGTAATGAGTTGACCACTAGATGTCATGAGTTCCCGCATGTATGCACGCCTCTGGAAAATTCATACTTGTTTCCTTAACGAATTAAGGATAATGGTCAATTGGTTAACTGCTTGCTAAAGTTAATGACACTTTGATAAAAAGGGCTTAGTCGATAGCTTTGTGATGGTGGTATAGAGGAGTAAGGAAGTGGAAGCCCGCGTGTATTGCGGAAGCAGAAGAGAAAGAAATCAAAACCAAAGAGCGAGTAAGAGATCTGTTTGTTCCAGTGCTATACTGTGCAGATAAGTAAAGTAATCACAGTATATGTGTAGTTCCAGGAGGAACATATGAACTGTTTTGATTTGTATTTGTTTAGTTGGGTAAACTGTTTTTCCGTCCTGGCGTCAGACAGGGACCACACTAAGTGTTGTTTAGTTAGTGCTCCAACTGAGTGGTAGGTTTATTTAGTTTTATTAGTGGTTGTTTCCCCACCGCACTTTTAGAAAAATCGAACCAACACCGATTTTAAACTGTGAATCAAGACTCCAGCCTGATCATTTACACTGCCCTCGGCCACGTCACATTACAATTAGCAAAAGTGCCTCCGCATCAGCAGTTTAAATACAGTATGTCAATGGTGCTCAATCACTGAGGACAATACATCAAAACAATTAAAACAAGTCTTCTTGGGTAACTTGTTATATGATCACGATTATGTTTTCTCAGTCATGGCTGCTAAATTATACAAACTGAAATGGAGACACCAGATTGTTTTCCACCAGATTATTTATATAAGGAATCATGCAGGGTTTTATTTATCTCCATGCATCATCATGCATATCTATCTATCCCTCTGTCTGTCTGTCTGTCTGTCTAAAATCTAAAATAACTCCTAATTTCTAGTGTGTATTCCCCTGTACCTACTTGTCATTTTGACACTGCAGTAATTTAAAAAAGGTCCTAATTGACTCATTTTGTGTTTCTTAAGCAGCTGGTGCATGCATCCATTTAACTCTTGTTTTTATGAGGCCACACACAATGTTCTCTGAGTTAAATTTTACCATTCATAATGAATGCAGTCTCTCTATTCAAATGCAGCCATAAGCACACAGCAGATAAGAATTTAATTAAATGTAGATTAAAACCAAACAGGAAAACACTCGCTGATCTTTTTTTTTTTTTATCACATCCTCTGGTCATATTTCCTCAGACTTTCTTCTTCTTCTTCTTCTTCTTCTTCTTCTTCTTCTTCTTCCTTGGGCTACAGCTTTTCAGTGTGCCAACATTGCCAGAGCTCGTCATACATCACATGGTGTGAGATTGGGATGCCTATGCTTCTAATGCTGAACATGCAAACAGTAACTGGTTGATTAATCAGAATGCTTGTTTTAGAGGGAAAACACAGAAACAAACCATAATTGAGAGGATGGGGAAGAAAATTGGTTGTGTATTTTTCTAGATTCTCTCTTTTTTTTAAATGGTTGTTTTCATGTATTCATTCTTAACTTTAACCAGTGTTTGGGGATCCTGGTGTTTAATCTACTCATATATAGTATTAGATGACATATGCTTCCCCATTCCCACAATATGTGAAGATTCATTCATGGTGTATCTTCTATATATCTATATAGAAGATTGTATGTACCCTTTTCATAACCTATGGAATACTATAAAGTACAATATAGAATGGGCTATGGCAATAACATAAACACTAAATACAAAATTCAATTCATGTAATGAAATTAGCTAGTGTCCCAAAAATGCTACATAAATAAATAACATTAACATTGTGAAATACAGTAACTACAGTAATAATAATAATAATAATAATAATAATAATAATAATAATTATTATTATTATTATTATTATTATTATTATTATTATTATTATTATTATTATTATTCACAAAGATTTAACTTGTTTGTTAAACAGTTTTGTTAAAAATTATTTGAAATAACTAGGGGTGCACTGATAATCGGTAGCCTATTGGCATGGCACTGATATAAGGAAAAAAAACACAATCGGTATCTTTTGTTATTTTAGCCAATAATGTACACTGATATGTATGCATGAATTTCTTCCAGCACAGAATATAATGCTTGGTCAGGCATGCTTACTAATGATGCAAGAATACTGAGACAGTCATTTTCTTTGCAGTGATGTGTAACGTGCGATCAACCTGCAGTAAATATGTCTCAAAAGAGCTGTGTTAATTTTGTAAAAATATCTGAAGACAACAATAGGATAGCTGAGTTGTGTGCAGCAGAACAGACCTGATGCTACATTATATCCAACAATGAACTGAGTACAATATTATTCTGATGCTTTTTTTTTAAATGTAGGTTCAATCCTAAATAACATTGATGGTTTAAGTTATTATTATTATTATTATTATTATTGTTATTATTATTATTATTATTATGCAATGTACTTCAAAATGGCCTTTTGTAATTTGTGTTTATCTTGCTTAATCATTGGTTGCAGGTGTATTCGGCAGCATTTTGAAGCAGAAATTGATTATTGTGCCATCTTTTCTTAAGTAACAAATTCAAGTTTGACTGAATTTTGTAACCTGAAATTTAGTATTTTACTAGTACAAATGCAAAATGTTATTTTTGTGTGACTGGTAAAACAAGTTTGTAAATTGCTGTCAAGCACACAATATAATACTACGGTATTCTTTGTATTCATTTTCTGAAGTAAATGCAACAAGTAAACAATACCTGTTCATTGTTGTCATAAATACAACAAATAAACAATATCTGTTCGTTTTTAAACATTTAGAATTTTAAAACTGTTTAAATAGAGGCCCTATGTTCCCTTGTTCTAGTAGTTTACAATGGCTTAACTGCACTGTCTATTATTATTGGTATCCAATCGGTGTCGGCCGATATGCATAGATAACCTTTGGTTATCGGTATCGGCCAAGAAAATCTTTATCAGTGCACCTCTCAAAATAACTTGTAAGGCCCACATTGTTCAAACATAGTTGGAACAATAATTGATAATATCAATAATTACAATAATATTTTGCAGTGATAATTTTATTGCGTTGAAAAATTATTATCGATAATCATAATTATCCTCCGCGACCCAATGAAGCAGAAAGCATCTCTGCATTGAGCAGTAAGCAGCACTGAACTGTCTGCGTGAGGCGTAAAACATGATCTGTGTGAGCACTGCGTAAATTGGGAAGTTAAGTATTGATTTTAAACAATACGCTTAGGCTTTTAACTTTACATCATGGTTTCATTTTGGTAACAAGTTGTACACTGGCAAAGCATGACTGTTTGTCTAACATAAAAACACATTTTTTTTTGTAAAATAAAAAAAATAACGCAAGCTCACTCTAAAATTACTGTAGAAAAGTGGAACTTTTGACTATTAAACATAGTAAAACAAGCAGGGATGTGCAAAACTCAGAATAGTATAATCTAATAGTATACAACTCTATATACTATATCGTCCACAAGGGTAGGGGTCAGGGCTGATAGGTGTCGCAATCAAGACATAAGCCCGATTCCAGCTCTTGCAAGGGAGCCCAGCTGTCTTGTACAGCGGTATCGGTGCTATGCTTCAGAGTGGGAGGTCCAGGGTTCGCTTCCCACCTCTTCCTTTGAGAAACCAACGCCTGCGGGAACCACGAGGATCATTACAATATACACACACCCACACACAAAACCTAGTTTGATTCTCTTAATTGCAGATTTGCCACACAAGTAAAGCAAACAAAGGCTTCCAGGTAACCTTAGCAATGTTGTCTTGTTATATTAATACATTTGGTGGCACTTTTTTATGAAAGAAAATGTTCTCGATTTAACAAATGTTTAAATAAGAAAAAAATATATGTATTTTATAGGAAAATGACATAATTTATTAATATACAAATTAGAATAGGTGCATTTTTATATACTCACATTTTTTATGGGTAACCCACCAGAAATTTAAAAACTGCATATATGTCTATTTGTTTTTCTTCAAAAATGTCTGGTGGTTGTCATGCTGCTCAAGTATAAATTTGATAAAATACAAGAATTTTAAATATTGTATTTATTCTGCCGATAATCGCGATTATCATGATAATTTACAGATGATAATCGATAACTGAAAATGTCATTATCGCATTCCTGAACTTAAACACAATAAAATATAATGGTTGTATTTTTATTAAGAATAAGGATATCAATTGTGTAAAAAGGCAAAAAGTGGTGCCATACAATAGTTTTACCAGATAGGACTTAAAATTTGACATATTTTAAAATCTCCAGCTAAATGACTTACATTTGATGAAATGTTTGTTTTTAATTCAGAGCTGGAATGAAGTAATGCTTGCCATCTGGTGTGTTTATTAGGTTCTGTATTTACTCCAGAGTTGGTTCCAACAAGTACTTAAAAGAGACTGGAGATCTCTGAAGTCACAAACACACCCCGCATATTAAAAGAAATAAAGTAGAAACTGCATGTATTTAAAAAATAAAACAAAAAAATCAACTGTTAGGAGTAGTCAGTAAAAAAGTGTGTATATAAATATAATTAATTCAGAATCTTAAAGGAAATAAATTTAATGTTAATTACCGGTATTTTATTTACTAACTATAATTACCTGTTGTATTAATTCACTTATATAAAACATCTAACTAAGCTGCAACATATGATTAACTGCACAGTGGTATCCTATAGGCCAGTGTTTCTGAATGGAGGCCCGTGAGAGCCAGAAAAAAGGTTCCCAGAAAAAAAAAATACCACAGAAATATTACAAAACCAATAGGAAACAACGTAGGTGCACTTAACTAATTGTAGTTTTTTTTGTTTTTATTTTTCAAAATGAGCGTGTGCTTAAAAATGATTTTTTAAAAAAACAAAAACAGTCCCATAAAGTTTACATTGTAGTGGTCCTCGCATTACAAGTGGTCTGCTAGCTTTCAGGAAGACACTAAGCCAGCCCCTGGTTTCCAAAAGGTTGAGAAAAACTGCTGCAGGCAACAGCAACAGGGTAGTAGGAAATACATTCATTCTGACACAGTACTGTCTATCAACTCATCCAAACCATCCAAAACACTATCTATCACAGTTACAAATCAAATCCAAATCAAACGAATGGGTTACGATTTCACATAAGATGTGAAATCAAAACTTTAAATGAATTCCTGTAAATGACAAGAGATCTTGTGGTTCTTAGAGAGAGAACTGATAGTGGTGGTGGATTTCAGTAATATTCCATTTCTCTCACTCAGCTATTGGTCTTTTCTGTAGGGAAAAAAAAAACAATTTCCTGTACCAGTCTGTTTGATCAAGTGCTAAACCCTTGTGATCAATAGAGAGACAGCTGTCGGGTCCAGATGGCCGAACCGTGATACCTGGGGCAGCGCGGGCCTGCCAGAACGACAGAATGGGAATGAGCAAGAGCAACGGCTGCTCACTTCCAAACCGCTCAGAGACACAACCTGACAAACGCAATTACGGGTTTTAACTGCAAATTGTTTATTTCTCATAGAAACTGACAGAAAATGTAATTAGCATTTACTTTTAGTAATATGCAACATAAAAGGGGCTTTGCAAATCAATAGGAATGCGCCTTTGCAGATGAGTTGATGAGAAATGAACAGAAGCTTCATTCCAACCTTTTTATTGTTTTATTTATTAAGTTATATTGTTTTAAAATCACATAACAGAGAATGAATTAGCACACCAAAATGTTATTTGAGCACTGTTTAGGTACCGTTGCTTTTACCTAATGTTGTTTGTGTTTTGTAGGTTTTCATATGTACAGTGATATTTGAAAGAAACTAATAATACCAGTAATCAATCCGTATTGTTATAATGTTTGTTTAACACTGAATTATTTGCAGCTTAGACCTACAATCTCAATATCATCTTCTGTTGATATTCCCAGACTGAATGGTTTGGGGACCATGTCATTTCCTGTGGGGTTTACTTTAACTGAGCATTGGTGCTACATTATCCTAGCCTTTCTTAACTGACTAAATATTACTGCAAAGTTGATGATGGGTTTGTTACATTTTGTTAACCTCCAAAAAGTAATTGGGGCTGTTTGCTTTGCATGTCTTAAAGAGGCCACATATATACTTGCAAATGCATTTCTGGATATTCATATTGTTACATTAACTGAAGATTACTGAATGTCATTTATCACCGATGTAAAGAAAACATAGAATTATAACATGTACAGTTAGATTTATCCTTGTGTTAACTGCTTACCACCATTAGAATAAAACAGATAAGTACAGTACTGCAATTTAAAAATGAAACCATGTAGCCTTCCTTAAAAATGCTTTTTTTTTTCTTTACGCAGGGAAAACCAGTTTAATACAGTGTGACTTAATAGTTACTTGTAGTATTTATAGACCAGCCCCAGCGTTATTAAGTTCTGAATGCATAGCAAGGGAGGTCTGCTAGAAATATCTCTCTGGAAGACTTTCTAATTTGTTGATGCTGACCTGTATGCCATTAGCCTGAGGCTGTCCATGAGCTTTCAGCACAGGATGTCATCTGTGAAACAACACTTGATGCTAAATTTAGTTTGCACTGTAGTCTTCAGGAGTCTTTATGTATGGTGGCCGTACATCTCAGTATACCAATATTTAGTTATGCACTTTAAATAATTAAAAATCACATCCATTTAAACACAATGTAAATCTCATGAAGCTTTACTGTACCTGGCCTAGGAGTGGGCTAATTCACTTTCATGCTTTCCCCCTGGAGGCCTGGGTTCAAAGCCGCTTCACCTCACAAGTGAAATTGGTTTGATGGTTTCACTCTGCACTTAACCAAGACTGTAAGCAGGGGGGTTTCAGGTCAGCATTGGGGTGTTCAGGTCAGCATTGGGATGGGAAACTCTTGTGAGGTAAAACTCATAATACACTAAATGACATATAGGAACACATCTTAAGTTTTACCTCTGAATGTATTATTTGAGTTATTGAAGTTCTGGATAAGGAAGTCCTCTCAGGACTTCCTTATATAACCAGTTTATTGCTGGTATATAACCAGCAATAAACTACTTGTCAAGTTGTTTTTGTGCAAGCTATATACCATTACAACAGTTTTGTTCCATTCAGAAAATTTGTCTTTGCACTTGTGTCAAAATAGAACAGTATCTTTAATATTTATCTCATAACAAGGGTAACTGAAACAGTATATAAAAAAAAACCTGTTTAAAATGACCACACAATGGAACACAGTGAAAGTGGTATTTATAAAAAAAATGGTCTCTATACACTACAATAGTGTACTTTATATATGTGTTTTTTAAACACATTTGGCTGTATATAATCTATGTAATAATCCCTAGCAAGGGCTTCTGTCGTTTTCCAGTTCACTTCCCCAGCATCACTGTTTACTGCTCAGGCACATACAAAATTAAAGTAGGAATATATGCAGTGTTTTATTACAGTCAATGAAAATAAGAGACAAGGTGGATTTCTGCTGGGTTCAAAATCTATTGAGAATACCCACACAACCTCCACTGCAAGTCCTTGCTTTCACCTTTCCCCTTTGCTTTATTAAGTTTAGAATGCCACCAGCACATCACGTTTAATTTGCAGAGAAATCGTAGGTGGTGTTGAACACAGGTGGCTGGAGAAGCAAGGTCTGCAATCAGTATGTGAAGAATGCCACCTAGTGGCACATAATGTCATTTGAAGCAATACCAAGTTTAGTTCTGTGGAAACAGAAACCAGCTTGAGGCGTTTGTATTGTTAGAATCAGTTATACCGCCCCCATTTATGAAACGCTTTGATGTCACCAGGTAGCAATGCCTTATAGGGATTGTAATTTCAGACACACGTCTTATGAAATATCAGCTTCAGGTAGTGTGTAATACTGTAACAGGCACAGTTGAAAGTACTAAAAGATGTGCTGATGATAACTTTCTGGTAACTAACACTGCATGGACACAAAATACTTAATAATGTTTGAAGTACTGCAAGTTTCAGAACGCTACACAGTAAGGAAACCTTGATGCAAAATACGCAGTCGGTGCAGAAATACATCTTTATAACAAAAGGTTTAAAACATAATGGAAATACCAGTAACAACACAAACCACTGATCTGTCAGAACAGCCCAGAACTGACCAGGGGCTCATTTTGAACAAAACATTTGCAAGGGATGGGATTTGAATCCTGTTGAATTCAATCATATGGCTATACTTTGAACCTGCATAGTAGTTTGTTATAGTAGTTTGTTACACATATTGTGTTGATCATGCTGTTTTTTTATTTTATTTAAGACTGCTGGGGTACTGCAATACAAATACTAACTTTGCTTTAGTACTGCAAAGTATAATATAGTTGTTACACTGCATTGCACTGCTGAAGTACTGTGTTACATTGCACTGTTTGACATAAAGCTTTATATTTTACTACAGGTCATAGCAAGAACATAACAGAATACTATTGAATGAGTTTATGTTAAATACGCTGTGTCTGTCTGACAACTAACAAGCTCAAAATGCAAGGAACGTGTGCCCCAAAATGAAAGAGCAACAAAATTAATGAATTTGTGAGTCTCTTTCCACCTCATTATTACAGCCAGTGTGCTTTTATTTCTGTGGACAGATGGTAAAAGGAATAACTGATGTGCCTAACTACACATTTTACAGCAAACTATTAAGGAGTTCTGGTGTTTACATGCAAACATATAAATACCTGTCTTTAAGCTAGTTTAATTATCCTGCTTCTTCTGTTATTTGTGTAGCTCAGTTTCTTGCTACTTTGCATTAGGAAAGACATGTTTATTCTGGCTTTTATTACAGAATAGCATTAAAAAGGTTTATATGCATGTTTATACTCCAGTTTGATAGACTTTCTACTTTGGCAAAATGTATAAATGTATGCAGAAATTATTTATATTGACCAGCATAATTTTACTACTGAAATTCCTTCATGTTTGCATCTTAAGTGTACTTTTTTTCATGCCCCCTTTTCATCAAATGAAAAGGACATTTAACCAGCAGAACTTAACTGTGAGGGGATGAATATTTTATTGAGAAAATGTATAAAGCAGCAGTGTTTAATTGTCTGGACTATGTACAGGATGCTATTTTGATTGTTTTAATGAAGCAGCTGGCCCATTGTTTCTCCTTAATTCCTCTATTGTTTTTAGAATATGTCATAGTTCTTTATTCTTTTATCAGGTACTCTGCAGAAGGATTTAAACAATGGCCCACGTTCCGACAGCATTGGCCACTGTACAAAAAAAGCTCAAATACATTTTTTTTTTTTCATAAAAAAATGCAGGCATATAAATTATAAGCTACAGTATTTAAAAACTTTGCTGTCAGAATTTATTTAATCATATATGTTCATATTTGTGTCACATTTATGGGGATTACTATTGGGTTGATATTTAAGAATCTGGGGGAAAATGAGCTTGGACCTGGGACTGTTTTAATATCAAATTAATAATAGCTGAAAGGAGAACTATTTTAAACATCCACCAAAAATTGCTGTTTTCTAAATTGAAACACTAACTTACTAAAATAGTGTAGTATTAAAAAAAAAGTTTCAAATCCAATTATTATTATTATTTGTTTATTTAGCAGACGC
This sequence comes from Acipenser oxyrinchus oxyrinchus, assembly GCA_030684275.1. NCBI lineage: Eukaryota > Metazoa > Chordata > Actinopteri > Acipenseriformes > Acipenseridae > Acipenser > Acipenser oxyrinchus. Next base: position 63,639,460 of record CM060250.1, read on the forward strand.
CTTTATCCAAGGCAACTTACAGAGACTAGGGTGTGTGAACTATGCATCAGCTGCATTGTCACTTACAACTACGTCTCACCCGAAAGACGGAGCACAAGGAGGTTAAGTGACTTGCTCAGGGTCACACAATGAGTCAGTGGCTGAGATGGGATTTGAACCGGGGACCTCCTGGTTACAAGCCCTTGTCTTTAACCACTGGACCACACAATTAAATTTGATGTAGGTAAAATATTAAAGAGAGCAGGTGAAATTGAAAACAAGATACAAATATATTTCTGAGGTGCAAAATCTACTGGTTACCATAACAACTACTATAATGGCACTATTTTGTGAGTGCTTCCAAGTAATTTGTGTAAATTTAACACAATGTATTGTTAGTATAACCTGTCCACTTCAAGTGACTTTGTGCAGATGCCTGGTTTCAGAATTTATATGTGAAAATGAAAAATTTAGCATGAAATGGACTGAATTACAAAATCCTTGTGAAAGCTAAACATTTCAAAATCAAATCAGCTTGAACAAACACTGTAGATGTTGGTAATAAAAGAAAACAAAGGTGATTAGAATCTAAATTGTCTCTAGACAGAGGTAGTATTTCATAAACTCAACACTTCATTTTTCATAAATATATTGTTAAGCATATGCATTTTTTAAAAGTATTCTTTCAGTTCCCTTTCAAGTACAAAATGTAACAATTACCATATGGGTATATACCTCTTAAAGACCCAAATCCGGAATATTGTATACTAAACGTGCTCAGCACGCCTGTGACACAGTTATGGCCTGCACAAAAGGACATTTTTCCTTTCAAGATTGCCTTGTTCAGATAAGTATATTGTTGCTTCTATCTGTATATATTTAGCATTTATTGTGTTTTTAGACAAATTATATGTGATATTTAACTAATCGTTGTAATAGTTTTTACTAATTGCGCGTATTGCGTGCACTACAGCCTGTTGCTTGTTACATCCCTCTAAGGCCTGTGTGAAGCCAGCAGCTCAAGTCACTCCTTCCCAGGGATCCAGCAACATAAGTCAGCTGACTTTGTGCTCTTCCCCCAGGCTGCATAGCTCTGGCTGGAGCTTATTTTATTTCTCATTTTTTGCTTTTTAGCACCATACGAGACATTTTATATTATTTATGTAATTGTTTAATTACTGTTTTTTGTTGAGGAAGTTTTTTCTCTTTGTGTGTGTTCTGTTTTTTACAGATACTATGCGCAGGCCTTTCTGCAACGTGGTGCTCAGAAAATGTGTCGCAAAAGCAGCTGCTGGACCGAGATACTAATTCAACCACAGTATCTTGATGCCGTTTTGGTGACTGCTTTTTAGCATCATCGTTGCAAAGGCTGTTAGTCCATTCTAACAAGCAGGCTTCCTTCAGCCTTGAGTGTGGTAACGACTGAGTGGTTTTGCCGACCGGTACCATATCCGTATCAACCCGGTGCTAAAGTCACCGAACCGGTACTGAACCGACCCGGTACCTTCTAAGGTACCAAACCAGTCCTGCTCGGGTCTTGATATCTACAAGCAGATTGAGGCAGCACCTGTACAACTGTATCCGTACACTGCATTGCTTGCTCCTTGCATCAGGCCTGGGTTCTATCCCTGTGAGACATGCAAGGCCAGTCTGCCTATTGAGGATAAGCACGGCAGGTGCTCAGCCTGTTGCTTGTTACGTCCCGCTACGGCCTTGTATCCTGCGTGAAGCCAGCAGCCAGCGCCAAGGAGGCACTGGCTAATCACAGCTTCTGCAAGTTTTGGGCCCCTTTTTCCTTCTCAGTGCTCTTCCCCATCACCCTCTCTTAGAAAGGTGGCTGTGTCCTCACCCCATTGCTCTGTGCCAAGGCAGAGCAGATTACGCACCCGGGAAAGTAGCCCAGGCAGTAAACCATCCTCACGCTCTTCCTCATCTTCCTCGAGCTCTGCCTCACCTTCCCCTCCCCCCGCAGAAGAGGAAGAAGAGTCGCCACGGCACGTCCCCAGCGGTAAAGCTCTCCCTGTCGGCAGAGCTTATACCGCTAATCAAAAGGGCCAATGTAATCTTGCAAGTACCCTAACTTACAGCAGGGGAAACGAGGCAATTGATTTTCGACGATGAGCCTACCGCCTCTCCCATATCCACTTCCTGGTGGGACCATTTTTAAAAGGGGCTTGGCAGCTTCGGCCACCTATGAAGGGCATTGCTTCTTGCTGGAGGCTAAACGTGATGCTTAATGCACTCATGAATCCTCCATTTGAGCCCCTGCATTCAGCTGAGCTGATATTTTTATCATTTAAAAGTGGCTTTCCGGCTCGCTATCATCCTGCCTTTTTGCCGAACACAATCTCTGCATTTCATGTCAACCAGTCTGTGGAATTGGAAGCTTTCCATACACCGCATTTCCAGTCTGACAGGAAGCGACAGCGCCATACGCTCTGCCCAGTTTGTGACCTGGCATACTACATTGAATGGATTAAAAGTTGGAGGCAGTCCGAACTATTTTTTGTCTGCTATGGGTCAAAGTCCCATGGTCAAGCCCTGTCTAAGCAGCAGCTGTCCAAGTGGATAGCAGACATGGTCAGGACAGCCTATGAGCCAACTTGCCCCCTCCAGAAAAGCTCACTGCCCATTCTACCAGGGGCATGGCAACTTTGTGGGCTTTATTCCACGGTGCATCTGTCAGAGACATTTGCATGCAGCGGTGTGGGCTACTCCCCATACCTTTAATAGGTTCTACAGACGTAGTGTTGTGGATCCTCAAAACCCTGGTTTTGGAACATGAGTGTTAAGGGCGGCTTCTTACTCGACCCTTACAATACAGGCATAGTGAATTTGTCCCTCCATTTTTTAGACTTAGCTACTTGTTACTGGGGTTCCATATGGTAACACACAAGGCAGCCTCTCGGCTTAGCCTTGTAGCATTCCAGTCGTTCTGCAATCTTGCCCTTGCGACGGCTTTGGTACACTCATCCATTTGGTAATGGCTACATTTTGTACTTGAAAGGGAACGTTTGGTTATTATAATAACCCTGGTTCCCTGAAATAGAAATGTAACCATTAACCTTCAAGGTCACCACGTCCATGATTGCAGCAGGCTTGAAGGAAAAGTGACGCTGCGATCTGTGAGTGCAGTCCTTTTGTGTCCTCGGGGCGGGCCTTGACTGCTTCACAGCAATTTTCAGGATTTGGGTCTTTAGGAGGTAAATACCCATTAGGTAATGGTTACATTTCTATTGCAGGGAACCAGGGTTATGATACTAACCTGACATTCTCATGTAAACATTAGCTATCTTTCTTATAAAAACATTACTGTTAATGTAACCAGTTTGTGGAACTACTGCTTTAACATTTAGTTTCTCCTGCAAACAGACTTGTCTATAAGACTGCCAAAACTGCAGACATTGTGCATGCTACATGACAGCTGCTCATGTATACACCTGCAAACATAACTAACCAAACTACTTGAATCAGTTCACACTCAGTAAAACCGCCCAGTCATACCATTCATATAAATTGACTACAGTAATTGCCTGTTGAGGTAAAAGCCCCTTGTTTGTAAAGAGGCTTGAAGGTTTGTACATAAATTACTGTTCCGTGTTACAAAATCTGAACCATTTTTGTTGCAGCTATAATTTTGATATACTAATTTATACTAAGCTATAAATAAAAAAAAGCATAATACAGTATAGTGAATAGTAGAAAAAATACAGTACTGTACCTGCTCTACATTCATTTTTCATTTGAGCAATGTTTCCTGCCTTGTCTACAAGAACAAAAACACATGGACTGTTCATGTGTTGGTTCTCTTTTGTGTTCACATCACTAAAATCAAATCACAGGGAAGAGCACATCCCTTGAAAATCTTCAGTCATGAGGTTGGATCTTGTAGGGTTGATACCATCTTATTATATAGTGACACCATTAACTCTGGTTGTCATTCTGAGAAAGATCGATGCAACCCAAACCAATGCATCATTCTGTAAATATCTTACACTTTACCATTACTGAGCTTTCAGAATTTTTCAGCCAGTTTTAATCGTTGTAGAAAACACATACAGGCACTCGGCTCCACTTTAATTTGAAGGTTCACAACCCTAATTGTCAGCCAGTCCCAACTGTTCAATTACTATAACTTAAATTTAAATGTACCAGTGACAGAAGCATGCTTAATTAATTTGGCATAATAGGGTTGATTAAAGTGAGCTTGAGAGATTACAATAGAGTCTCAGTAACTAAAGTCAAATATAAACTCCTAACCCACAAAGACAGCAGATTCATGATTATATTATTGTTGTTATCATTTGATCAGATTTCTTTTTTATGACACATTGTAGAGAATCCAGAAACATCCACCAAGCTTTTAGGAGGCCATTTTACAACCACACTATCGACAGACTGCTTCCAATATGTTTAAGGTCTAAAGTTGCAGGCCCCTTTTTTGGTTTGGATTACACACTAAAACACTGTTTGCACGTCTTTGAAAGTCCAGCTTTTCTATAAAACAATGTCCTACTTCTGCCATTTAGCGCTACTATATTATACTTTGTAGTTATCTCTCCAGCCAGAGTTTTGTAAATAGTCATATTAAAAACTGTAATCTCTTCAAGGGAAAATGAAGTGCCGTTGAAAAGGCTGTCATGTACAGAGATAAACATTATCTAAGCCAAACCCTTTTTTTTTTTTTTTTTGCCTACTCAATGAATATATTGTATCGACTATTTATATGCAACACTACAATTAAATAGTAATTAATTAAACAAAATGCGAAGCTTACTAACATATCCCTGGTGAACCTTCTGGGTCATATACTTAGATACATTAGTGTTAATACATATATACTGTATATATTTTTCAAACAGCACATTGATTCCTTGATTGGCCAACAATGCATTCTTGCATCTTCATTTTTTGGTTTATGATGTTGTCAGCCTATTTATTTATGTATTTATCTTAAACACTTATAAATATATATAGACATGTTTTTTAACCAATCCTGGCAAACATGATATGGGTTTTATATTACCTCTAGGGAGCTTAAAATAAACCCTTTGTTAGATCATGTAGGCAGTGCCAGTTTAGATCTTGTAATATTCTTTTAAAAAGGTGTGTACATTGAACACACACCATGTGACAAACAATGTGTTCTTTCGTCAAGGGAAGTGTGCCATTTGTCATGGTAGTAACTTTTCTGTGAAATTCGACCTTTACCATGTGTAATATTTCTCTGTCCTGTTCAGCATGCTGTATTGTGCCCTAGATTGTATCTGCAGTAAAGGATACAAAACTGTGGATTTTAAGTTTTAAATCCTCCCAATGCCATTTTGAAACGTGTATGTACAAAAACATACCGTATGGTTCATGTTCCTTATCTTTAAAATGTATTGTTACCTAATATGGTCAGCAACACTTACAAGTTAAATACAGTTTGCCACTTACACAGCAGCAGCAGAGTGACGTTTTACAGTGTTTGCACCTTTACAGTTAACCTGTAAAATGTTAAATATGGTTCTAATAAATGTTGCCCTTGGGATCATATGCATTTCTTGAGCTGGTGGAAATTTATTTTACTACAATATCAATGTATGCAATAATTTGTTATTACATTACTTTTCAGTTCCCTTTTACAGATGCATTGAACTGTGGTTTAAACAATAGCATTGGTTTTTTTGCAATTCAACTTCAAGTTGCCCAGGAATTGTACACAATTATATAGGCCTACCTGTGTTCTATTTAAGGGTTGGTCTTTATAACATCCTTTATTCCTAACTCCTTGCCAGTATTGCCTTGTTTTTTTTGTGTTTGTTTTTTTCAAGGCTATTGTAATAACAGGAGTGGCTCAACTTTATATTATAATTTTAAATCACAAAAAAATGCAGTATTTACCTTGAGAGGTCACTGGAACCTGAGCACAAATGAGGCATAAAGAAAGATGTGTCAGTCTATCTAACACAGAGACCCAACCACCCTAGCCACTACTACTGCCACATCTTATACAAATATGTAATTAACCTTGACAAAGAAACCATAGCAAAAGACGTTTTAAGTGTTCTGCAATTTTAAATACATTTGAGTAATTCATTAAATGCAACTTTTTTTTCTTCTTTTCTAGGTGGTCAGCTTTGGTGCACTACAACAAAAAACATCATGGATGGTGTGGAGTTGGTCGCGTTTGCTGTAGATTTTGACTCAAGGCTACAAGCTGTCAGCCATATGTCCCTGACAGAGGGAATGTACCCAGCACGTCTCCTGGACACAATACAGTTGCTCCCTCAACAGGCTGCCATGGCATCCATTCTTCCCACTGCCATTGTCAACAGTAAGTACAAAACTGGGAGCTGTGCTGGTCTTCCTTTATTTAAATACCTTTTAATGTTTTTCTAGCATGCACACCCATCAAAATGTACACTTGCACCTTCCCGGGTAGTCATTATCCTTGTGTGTCAATAATTCACCAACTAAAATACAAAGCACTGTATTAACTATAATAGCGTAAAACCATACCATAAAATAATGTTTACACTCTTCAAGTTTTAAATATATGAAACTTCGGTGTACATCAGCACGTTATTGAGAATGTCTTCACATGCTTATTTGCTTATCCGAATGTGGTGATGACATTCTTTACTAAAAGTGTATCCAAAACTATGGAAATACAGTTCTATGTTTTTAGTTTTTTTTTTAATGTGAACTACCTAGCTATCATCATATTATAACTTGGAGCAGACAAAAGCATGGGATTGATTGTCCAACACAAAGAGTGTTTAAAGTATTGTAGGTACATTAGAATGTTAGATGACCTTCCAAAAAGATTTAGCTGTGCAAGTCATGGCATCATACAAGATATAACTCTTCCCAAAATGCAGGCAAGATTATAAAAAGGTATTACAGAATGTAACTTTTCTGAGATGAAGGGATTACTTTAATTTATATTCTGCTTCTGTTTTTCAGAGGACATCTTTCCTTGCAAGGCATGTGGAATCTGGTACAGAAGTGAGCGGAACCTACAGGCTCATCTTATGTATTACTGCAGCGGTAGACAAAGGGAGCAAGAGGCAGTAGCAGAGGAAAATGAGAATGGTCCCCATCAAGCACCAAGCATCTGCCCTTTCCCACAATGCAACAAGAGCTTCAGTGGTGTGGGAGCTCTTGAAATGCACTTAACAACGCATAGCAGTAAGTAATCACTTTTATATGCATAAATTAGTCTTCATACCAAAAATAGATATTAAAGAGTGTATAATTTCAAATGCTATATTAATGTTTGTTGTTGTTTTTTTCTAAACTTTCCTTTTTCATGGAATTTAATATAATTAGGATTTGAAAGGTTAGATACAAAGATAAATCTTAGATTTTTTGGGGGTAGGGGGATGATATGAGCAATGTCAAGAGACAGTTTTTTTACTTTTTGTTCAAATGGGTCACTGCACTTCACGTGAAGCAAAAGATGGGGCAAATAAGCTTACACGTTTCCCTTTATCTTTTTCACAGGTGTCAAAATGGAAGAGACTCTCCCTCCTGGCGCCAGCTTGAAATGCACAATATGTAACTACACAGCAGACTCCCTTATTACATTCCAACACCACATCCTCTCTCACCTGTCTCATGCTGCCTTCAAATGCAATCACTGCCATATCAGCTTCCAAAACCACAGGGAACTCCTGCAGCATCAGGAGTTACATGGACACGGCAGCAAAATTCACAGAGAGAATGACAGCGAACACCCCCCAAGAGGCAGAGAAGAAAAACTGCAGCAGGCAAGATCAGACATGGTAAACAGGAAGGATGCCCTTCAGAGCCCCAAATGTACACAAAACAAGGACATGAACTCTGACCCAGAGCTTGAAAAGTCTGAAAAGAAACTGTCAACTCAGAAGAATGAGGCACATCCTGGGAACAAGTCAAACTTTTCATACACAAGAATCAAGTCAGAGCCATCAAGCCCAAGGCTCGCCTCATCTCCGGTCCAACCCAATTTGGGCCCTACGTTCCCCATGGGTCCATTCCTTTCCCAGTTTGCTTTCTCCCAGGATATCTCTGTGGTTCCTCAAGCTTCAGAGATACTAGCTAAAATGTCTGAACTGGTCCATCGTAGATTAAGGCACGGTGGAGGCAACTATCCTCCTGTCATCTACAGCCCTCTCGTGCCAAAAGGAGCTACCTGTTTTGAATGCAATATCACTTTCAACAACTTAGACAACTATCTGGTCCATAAGAAGCACTACTGCAACAGCCGTTGGCAACACATAGCCAAGTCGCCTGATTTCTCCAGTGTCTCAGAGAAGGTGCCTGAGGCTGTAAGTCCTAATAGTGGCCACAGTTCTGTGAATATACTCAGCGCTGTGTGTCACCCTTCAGATCCTGATAGCCATCTCATTCAGTCAGCCTGCTTGAACTCATCAGTTTTAGACGTGATCAACTCCAACAGCAAAGGGCCTGAAAAAGAACTTACTACGGCAACTACAAAAGTGCCAACTCCGACTGGCAATGATGAGAGGCTTAATGGAAAACCATTGGACGTAAAAGGTCACAGCACTTTTAATACTGAAACTGAAAATGATCCAAACAAGAATATGTGTGCTGCATGTAATATAACCTTCAGCCGCCGTGAAACATATATGGTCCATAAGCAGTACTACTGTGCTAGTCGCCATGACCCTCCTATGAAGCGTGTTTCTGCGAACAAAGTGCCTGCGATGCAGAGGACTATGCTTTTCATAAGCGCAGGAAGATGTATGAGATGTGTCTCCCGGATCAGGAGCAAAGGCCACAGCTGGGACAGACAGGCTTTCTGGGCATACCAACATTGGGAAGCCCTTGCACTTCTCAAGAAGTAGCTGAGAACCTTGGCGATCGATTCCATCCTAGATGTGATGTGTTTCCTGGGATGGTTCCGAAGCATCTTGAAACCTCTCTCACGGTTACGAAAGCTGCTCTGGCAACCAAAGGCAATACACTAGATCACCAGGACCTGGATGCTCCCATAGATCTCAGCAAAAAGTCCTCCCCTCATCCAGACAACACATGCAGTTCTCCAAAAAGGCTTTTGGACTACCACGAATGTGGAGTCTGCAAGATCAGTTTTAACAAAGTTGAGAACTACCTTGCACATAAACAGAATTTCTGTCCTGTTACAGCTCGCCAACTCAGTGAGAGTGGCACCATTGACCGAACAATATTTCAGGACATAAAAAGTGAAGGTAATACTACCGATGACAGCTACGAAAAGAGTCCTGTCAAATGTGAGAAAAATGGGAATGCCAAGCTGATTACTCAAAATGGTAACATGTTTTCAGCGCACTTAGGAACCTTACCCGGGCTCAAAGCCTTTGGTGAGGCTGCGCAGCTGATTTCCACAAAAGAAGAGAATAAGAGTTTGTTTCTCCCACATTGCCTTTATCCTGGAGCAATAAAGAAAGTCAAAGGGGCTGAGCAAATATCGCCATATTATGGGATAAAGCCAAGCGATTACATCACAGGTAGTCTAGTGGTGCAGAGTGAAATGAGTAACATGGATCAGAGCACAAGTGAAGGAAATGACACTCCTAAAGACCTACCAGCCCCAAACAGTTGCCCCCATCTGAACAAAGAGCCTTTGCCATTGTTGCCTAAAAACAGAGGCATGGTAATAGTTAATGGTGGACATAAACCAGAGGACAGATCAGTCACAGTAAACTTGCAGCAGGATAACCTCTCCCATAATTCCCAGCAACAAGACAGTCATCCGTCTCCAACATGGGGTTCAGAAAACCCAACTGATGCAAATGAAAATGTATCACCTTCCGTCGAATCATCACCAGAGGAGCCTTTGCCCAGCGTCACAAAAGGTGTAACTGGATCAGCCCAGGCAACAGGGAGTGGGAAATACTGCCGCCTCTGTGATATCCAGTTTAACAATCTCTCAAACTTTATAACTCACAAGAAGTTCTATTGCTCGTCACACGCAGCAGAACATGTCAAATGACATTTTAATCTCCTTTTTTTGGTACATTTTGTGTGTTGAATAGTGCATCATGCAGTTTTATAGGCTGCTTGTGGACAATCAAACTCATTTTAAGGTTTAATGCAATTCATTGGTAAAAAATCAAGTGTAATATTGGTGCCACTCACATATGTTTATTTATTTCACAATCAGTGTTAATAGCAGTAGTAATATTAATTTAAATGAAGAACTTTATATCAGAAGTTGTTTGTAATGTTATTGTATAGTCATTCTTGTGTAGCACACATTGTTTACACTGTAAGTTAGATTCAATGATACAATAGTCACAGAAAACAAGAAAAGCATTTTTAGGCAAAATAGCTACAAAAGCACTTGTGTATTTCTATCTTATTTGCTGTTGCAGTTTTTGTATATGCGTAAATATAATTTGCAGCTTTAATTCAATGTCATTTTGACTTAAACCACTGTTTTGGGAATATCCAGGCACAATCCTGCATCTTATATTTGAGTATATACACCGGTCACTGGGCTTTGCATATGTATGTGGCAGTTTGTCCGTCTTTTTCTTAAACTCAGAAATGTGTGTTTTAAAGAGGATGGCAGCGTTCTTGTATAGTACTTGTATTTCCGTTTGCTGATGCCCTTTGGTCTCAATTTTTTAAAACTTAGCTGTCAATGCAATACTTTCTAAAAGAAAAATGACATTACTAAAAGCAGTATTACAAAAGGACGGCAAGTCAGGTTTGTTTTGTATTACATAAAAATGAAACTACAAGAATGAAGTATCGATAGTTGTTCTTGAATACAATGGGAAGAAAAACACTAATGTAACAGATGATCATTCCAATGTTCTATTTATGACAGAAATTATTTCTCAACAACGTTGTTGCTATGCATGTATATGGATGGAATAAAATTCCTGAACTGTTGGAAATTTTTATTTTGATGCGTCATAATTAAACCTCAATCCTCAGGACAATTGAACATGTTTTATTATTATTATTATTATTATTATTATTATTATTATTATTATTATTAATAATAATTTGAAAAAATTAGAATATTTTAAGACTGTGAATTATAAATGTTTAGTGTATTTTCAAAAGCTTGAGGTATTTTCACTACTCCCAGTAGCTAACCTACACAATCTGTCATTTGTATCTGAAACAAAAACACATTTGAAATGTAAAAAAACGCCAAGTTATCAAAAGTCCCAGGCATTTAAAGTGGAGCTATCAAAAACACAAGCCAAGTTTCAAGAAACCATTGGGGCAACCTTGTCCTGCACAAAGCAAATAGGCACAACTGTAAAAGCAGTGGGGGGCAAGGTTGTCCAAAATGTGTTTTTGTTTCAGATGTCACTCTTTTTTGACTTAATGAATATGTATATTGTGTTTGTGTGTGTGTGTGTGTGTGTGTGTGTGGCAGGGGGTAAGTATAATGGCAAAAGCATTTGAATGCAAAGTTATAATATTAGACTATTTTCATAGCATTCAAAGTTTTAAGATGTGATTTTTTTTTTTTTTTTTTTTTGGGGGTTTAATAGGTTTCAAACTTACCTGTACAAATGGGTAGTAAAAAAGCATTAAAATGTCCAAGTCTTTATTGCTAGTTACTGATTTTTACTTTGGTACAAAAGTATAATTATAACAATGGTAAAAATGTACATTTCCAAAAATTTTCAACATTCTACTAATTTGTACTTGGTTACAAACTTACATATGCATATGAATGCTAAAGTGAATTACATGAACATATTAATTGTAGAAATTATTCTGTTTTTGCCTCCTAATCTTGTGATTTGATCAACTTAGTCCAATGCAGTCCAATCTTAAAGCATTATATCTGTTAATAAAAGGCCAAACCATGGCCAAGAAATGCAAAAGATATGGTTTGACTTCAATAAGTGTGTCATTTGCATGCACCCACTTTGTAGTGCCAGGAACTGAGAGGACATGTATAATAATGTGTAATGTATAATAATGGAAGATAATTTGTAATTGCAGTTGTCCACATTAATTTTACTCATGTGCACGCCAGTAAACTTCACATCTTGTCGCTTTGTAATATTCCTGTTTGGTTTGCCAAATTATTATTATTATTATTTATTTCTTAGCAGACACCCTTATCCAGGGCAACTTACAATTGTTACAAGATATCACATTATTTTTTACACATTATTTTTACATACAATTACCCATTTATGCAGTTGGGTTTTTACTGGAGCAATCTAGGTAAAGTACCTTGCTCAAGGGTACAGCAGCAGTGTCCCCCATCTGGGATTGAACCCACGACCCTGCAGTCAAGAGTCCAGAGCCCTAACCACTACTCCACACTGCTGCCAAAGCATAAGCTGGACTGCAAGCAGTAAGTAGTGTAGATTTTTGGTCGTGGTCTGCCAACATCAATGGGTGCCCACTTGTGCTCCATATTAATTAGTTGTTCCAAACACATGGAATGTGTACCATCAGGTACATGCAGCGAGTAAACATGCCCCACCTCTTGATTTGATGTGTGGTACCAACATTGTGTACATAGCATGTCGTGCAAGTTTGACACAATTTAAGCTGTAACATGGTGTTTGCATAGCAGGAGGTGAAATGAGTGTTGCTCAAGCCTCTTATTGAATGTGTGACTGCAACTGTTCCCTCAGAATGTGGTAGCTTTTGTTGTTCCTGAGATGGCTTGATGTACGAAATACACACAAACCTTCACCATGGATCCCTTGTGTGTGTTGGTCTCCTTTAAGCTTATCAGCTCAGGGCAGTAAAGACTTCTCAGCCTGCTGTACTCTGCAACTGCAGATGGAAGTGCTTTAAGGTAGGTGGGGTCAAAGTTTATAAGGTGGACGCCACTTAAGGATGTAACTCTAGAGTGCGCCACAAAACTGGCCACAGGAGAAAATGGAGTTACCAAGGTCCATCATCACTGTTTTGAGTGGCATGCCCTGGCAATGTCATGCCCTAGAACGAACAGGAGACGACCCAGTATTAGTCATCCACATCGGTACAAACAACATTGGAACAGACAGATCAAGATCCCTGCAAAACAAATTCAGAGAGCTAGGAAGGAAATTAAAAGACAACACCAAAACTGTGGTATTTTCTGGGATACTGCCAGCACCTTGCAAAGGTCCATAGGGGCAGCTGGAAATAAATAATCTAAATGCATGGCTGAAATCGTGGTGCACACAGGAAAGCTTCACCTTCCTTGAACATTGGAGTACATTCTACAACAAGGACTATCTAGATAGGCAGAACAGACTGCACTTAAATAAAAAGGGAACCAATCTACTCGGAGAAAGGATCCTCAAGGAGGTTCAGAAGCATTTAAACTAGAAAGGAAGGGAGGAGAAATCAACAAAAAAACAGAAAGGAGACTACATCAAAACAAGGGCAACAACTCAGGTAAGATAGCCATTAAACATATTTATCTAAATGCTAAAAGTCTCAAAAACAATATGTTAAAACTTGAAGCTACTGCACTAACAAGCAACTACGATGTGATAGGTGTTACAGGAACTTGGTTATCCGAGTGATGGAGCCGAATATAATATTAGTGGGTATACACTGTATAGGAAAGACAGGCAGGACAAGAGGTGGAGGGGTAGTGCTATACATCAGAAATAGTCTTGAAGCCCAGGTATTAAATTTGGAAGAAGAAATCAATATGGGTCAGAATAATGGAAAAAATACAAAAGGGCATAATAATAAGTGCATGCTATAGACAGCCAAATTCAGATATAGAGCAACATAATCTGTTATACAATGACATTAGAAATGCATGTAGCAAAGGAGAAGTCATACTAATGGGGGTTTTCAACTTCCACCATATAAAATGGGAAAACCCAGTGGGGAGCACGACAGCCGAAATTGAAATGGTAGAAATGACAAATGACTGCTTCCTGACGCAATTTGTCAAGGCACCAACTAGAGGGGGGCCATACCTTGATTTAGTCTTTTCAAATAACGAAGACAGAATAACTAAAACAGAGGTCAGAGAACCATTGGCAAACTCAGATCACAACATGGTCTCATTTGAAGTGCTTTTTAAAACCCCAAAAGTAACAACTAAAACTAAGGTTTACAATTTTAAAAAGGCAAACTATGAAGGAATGAAACAGAGACTAACAGAAGTAGATTGGCATAAAATAGAGAAAACAGAAAAAGGATGTTTTTCAAAAATGTAGTACTAAAGGCGCAAAACAAATACATCCCAAAAGTAGACAAATCAAAATCTAAAACAAAATGGCCAAAATGGTTTAATAGATCAATTAAAAAAATATTCAGAGAAAAAAGGCACTTTACAGAGCATTTAAAAGGGACCAAACAAAGTACACAGAAAGAGTACTTGTAACTGCAAGGGCAAGTCAAAAAGGAAGTTAGAAAGGTCAAGAGAGAAATAGAACTGAACATTGCCATGGGGGCTAAAACCAATTCCAAAATATTATAACAGCAAGAGAACATTCAAGGACGAAGAAAAATGTCTAAGAGATACAAATGGCAACATCATAGATGAAGAGAAAAAAATAGCAAATATATTAAATGATTACTTTTCGCAAGTTTTTACAAAGGAGGATACAGACACCATGCCCCACATGTCGACTTGTTCCTATCCAGTTTTAAATAACTTCAGCATAACAGAGGCAGAAGTGTTAAAGGGACTAGGTGCTCTTAAAATAAACAAATCCCCTGGGCCGGATGAGATCCTCCCAACAGTAAAGGAAATGAAAGAAGTTATTTACAAACCACCAACTAAGATCATTCAAAATGATCTAGACAGCATTCAGAACTGGACAGACACATGGCAAATGACATTTAATAACAAAAAGTGCAAGCAACTGCAGGCAGGCATTAAAAATGTCCATTATAAATACCATATGGGTGATACTGAAATTGAAGAAGAAATCTATGAAAAATATCTAGGAGTTTATGTTCACTCAGAAATGTCTTCATCTAGACAATGTGGGGAAGCTATAAAAAAGGCCAACAAAATGCTCGGATATATAGTGAAAGTGTTGAATTTAAATCAAGGGAAGTAATGCTAAAATTTTACAATGCTTTATTAAGACCTCATGTAGAATATTGTGTTCAATTCTGGTCACCTCATTACAAAAAGGATATTGCTGCTGTAGAACGAGTGCAAAGAAGACAAGAGTGCAAAAGACAGGCTAAAAGAATTGAATCTAGTCAGTCTTGAACAAAGACGACTACGTGGCGATTTGATTCAAGCATTCAGAATTCTAAAAAGTACTGACAATGTCGACCCAGGGGACTTTTTCGACCAAGGGGTCACAAATGGAGATTAGATAAAGGGGCATTCAGAAAAGAAAATAGAAGGCACTTTTTTACACAGAGAATTGTGGGAGTCTGGAACCAACTCCCCAGCAATGTTGTTGAAGCTGACACCTTTGGATCCTTCAAGAAGCTGCTTGATGAGATTCTGGGATCAATAAAATAAGCTACTAACAACCAAACGAGCAAGATGAGCCGAATGTCCTCCTCACGTTTGTAACCTTTTTTATGTTCTTATTGATGAATAGTGATGACTGGAAACTGCTCTGGAACAATGTAGGCGCTGTCCATGACTTCAGACTTTGACCTTGAGCGTTCAAAGGTATGTGTGTGTCCATTGTTAAAATGTATGGTTATTGCTTTTCACCATCATGGGGTTTTCTAGATAATAGGAAACAGCTTAAAGATTCCCTATTGCACCATTGATGAGACCAGTGGCAATGTGGATATTTTTCCGAAGCATCAGCTTACAACCTATTTTCACTCGTGTGCTAGTTTGCAGTCCAGCTGTATGACTAGCTTTCAATTTTTTTTTTGACCACACACGTAAAAATGTATCAAAGAATATCACCATCGCCTCTTTCTGGACGTTGAGACAGAAAACTCGCGCTGTCTGAGTCAGGTCACGGACTCACGTCAACTTCTCTGCATGCTCATTGAAAAAGACAATAACGGTGTGTGGGCAATAACAATCAATCTGTTCATGTTTACTGGTTTATTTGTTCAATCTATCTGTTCAACTCCACCAAACTTTCATTTACCACGACACCACTGATAGTAATATCTGATAAAAAGTGTAATGGGATACTGTCCTACTTTTCTGTCGTTAACAAGAAGCCTAAAAATAACTGTGACAGGTAGTTAAATTTCCATATTTCCACGTAAGTGTACACTACTGTGTATTAACAATACATAAAAACAGCAGGGATGTAACTGTTACAGTATGTACACTAGCGCTGTACGGTATGTGCATGTTTGTTATATAAATTCATGAAGACCTTTTATTTTTAGTTCATATATGTTTGAAACACTAGTCTTACCATATATTAAAGTTAAGAAAAGTAACATTTATTTTGGGTTTGTGACCAGTGATTTATATACACAATATTTAGATAGGTCTGCTTTTTCTTTTTAGCAAATCATATATTGTTTTAGTAAGGTTCTATCACATCAACCAGCATCTTGTAGGGGTTAACTTCATGGCAGCAGAAATCAATACCTGAAACTGATCAAAAAATGACCAAATGTACATATTTTAATAAACAACTTTATTTACTACACACAATCAAAGAACAAGTGTGGTTATCAATATAACAGCAAGTTAATGAACAGCATTTTGATATTTTTTAAAAAAAAGTACATTGGTTACCTTTATTAAATAAGTTTTATTTCCGATTGATTTTTACTTGTACATCTGGACAGGAAATGTCAATGTTGATATATGTTGCAAAGAATAGGAAAAACAGCAGTTTAACAAATGAGATTGTAAACATCTACATTTCTAGTGTTTTATGGTAAACTGCACATCAAAATCAAGAACGCCACTGTTTAGACCATTAAAATAAACCCAGGTAAGTCACTGTATTCAAATGAAGGTATTTTAGAAACACTACATAGCAAATTAAGTCATAAACACCTTTAAAATCCTTGAAAATGTTGTTGGGGAAATACTTTTTCCAAATATTTTCAATTAAATGAAAATGGTTAGTTTTCTTAATTTTTTAATTTTAGCAAAATGTTAGCATTTTGGTTTTGGAGCATCATAACCAATACATGCATTTATGATCCTATATATATTTTCTGTAGGAAATTCAGGTTTCAAGCAAAACACAGAATAGAGATGCAAACAAGTGTCAAATCACCAATGATTTTAAATATTTAGACATACTGCATGCAAAAGCCATGCCATCCTCTTTAACTTAAACAAAAACGCATAAACCAATAAACATTTTGGGACTTTCTTTTTTCATATCAACAGTCCACCAAGGTACATATTTTATGGCCATGTGATCGGTTTATGAACTACTGACTCTCCTGTTTGGGCTTCTTTTGTTTTACCAACTTCATTAAGTGTTTACTAACTTCATAAGGCTTTTTGTAAATCATTTTTCTGTCAGCCCCGGGGATCTTAATCTGTTTGGCTGATGGGTAGGTCTGTGCCAACAGTTGTTCTTGAAACTTTTCTACTGCCTGAAATCCAAAAGAAAAAAGTATTAACCAAAGTTATAAAACATTGTTTATTCTGCAAATGTGAAGGAAAGAGTTAGGTATTCCCCCATTTAGATCAATAATTTGCATGTAGGGAGAAAATGGTGTCACAAACAGGGCTGTATTAAGGGCCTATGGGGCACAGGCCTAGGGCCCCCAGAAAACTAGGGCCCCATAATTCTGATCTTACATATTTCATTTTCCATTTATTTTATTTACAGAGTCTTGGAATGTATATGTATCATGTGTACATCACTGTAAGAGCAATAAATACTGTTCACAATTTTACATTTTTATTTAATAACACTTGACATCCCCCTCCCTTGAAAATGGTTTGAGTGTTTTTGACACCCGACCTGTCTGTTTTTAGTGGAACGCCAATGACCTTGAACCATAGCATGAACATGTAGACGAATGTACCACCATGTGCTTGTGCACGCTAGCATTAAAGAATTATTATAACTGCTGCTGATTTGCTAATTAGTAAATCATGGATTTTGCCACCAACCGTCACTACAATTGGGGCTGCTAAACGGAAAAAACAAACAAACAGACAAGCCCCTACATGACAGCTGTGAAGTGGCTGAAAAAAATATGATGAGGAGCAAGATGGCCTGTCTGGAGCTGGTAATGTTAAGAAATTGCAGGCAGAAGGAAATGTGGTAGAAATACAACAGCCTCTTACTACATTCAAAGCTGCTCAACAAAAGGTACATTTATCTACCACCGACCAAGTTTCTACAGATCCTGCACTGTGGAGAAAATTAGATGAAAACGTTTTGGGTTGGTAAAGGTTTGGCTGTGTGAAGAAACGCGGATGTAGAAAACTTCCTGACTTCTGAGCGGGTGATTGCAGGGAAGAGAAGAATGTTTTCTAAAAGATCTTTTTTCATGTTGCCTGCACAACGGTGAAGTTGTTGCACGAGACTGGCTTCTTTACTCTCCATCTACTGGCAATGTGTACTGCTTTTTATGTAAGCTTTTCTCCAGTAGATCACATGCTTTTACAGAAGGATTTAGCGATTTGGAAACAGTCGATTGATCATTCATTCTGCTTTAGTGAACACTGTTCTATCTATTTCCCACTACATCTGGCTTCAGCTGTAGTCCCTACTCAATCATGTGCTTCTGCTCCCATGTTACACACTCATGTGTTTTTTTCTCTATCAGTGTTTGCCTTAAATTGCTGATATATCTAATGTAGCGCGTTATTGAGCAGGCAGCGCATCTGTAGCTAACCCTAATTCTTAATGTCTGGCTATGGTGCATGTGCTGATCCCTTATTCTGTTAATTTTTTTAATTATTTATTCTGTAAATGGCATGTATTTATTCACATTGGGCAAATGTAAAAGGGAGGGATGTGCAAGGAGGCCACTCCCTTTAAATCTCTGCCAACACTGGCTGATGTCACAGAGCACTATGAGGGGGCAAAAAACATGCCTGTAAAAATGTTCAACCCCTTCAAACCCAATAATCAGGGTCAAGCTGAATTTGCAACTGCATCAGAACATTGAGAACATTGCAAAACAGCCTCATCATAATGGTTCTTCAAATGCAATAATATGTCATTTCCAATGACAGCCTATTTTATTAAAATGTAACAATGAACTTTGAAATGGTCATCCAGCTTAGAAGCAACAGCCGTTTGTCTGCATTGTCCTGTCTGTCACTAACAATCGTTTATGTGTTGTATATAGTTGAACTTTTAAGCACAACATTTAGAGAGATAAGAAATTTACCGAATTAAGATGGGCTGGAAGCAGTGCATCATAATAATCGCCGGTGATCACACTCACAGAAGTCCTGCTGGAGAGGGGTTTGTACGTTGCAATTTCCCTGGGGGACAAAAAAATGTTTTAATTATTAGATCCCGCAACAATAACACTTGGCATTTTAAGGTAGAAAATATAAAGTATTCCATACAATTGAATTGACTGAATCTGTGAAACGACACTGAGCATACCAGAAGTCAATCTTTGCCCTTAAAATGATGAGACTCGAAGAATCTAAACTGCAGCAGATCTTAATACTCATGTGATAAAACTCAGATCTAAACCAGCTCCAACATGGGCTTCTTTCCACTAGTTTTATTGCATGTTAGGGGTTCAGAATCACCCCTGGGGGGAGGAAGCACCAGGAGGATTAGCTTCAAAATATAGATCAGCTGCTGTTTAGATCATTAAAATATATTCGTACACCACAGGCTTGAATCTTCCTCTAGAATTACTTTCTTATATTTCCTTAAATTTAAATAACCAAAAATGTTAGTAATCTAGGAGGGAATTAAAAAAAATCTTACCTGACTTGAGACACGCTCTCATTAAGAAAAAAATGTTCGTCAACAGAACTACTTTGATGAGCTGGGTTACTAAGAAGGTATTTCTGCAGACAAAAAAAAAAAAACACAAAAAAACACTAATTTACATCCTTACAGCACTTATATTATCCACCTACTGGATAGCTGTATATGCTGTCCAGAAGGCTCATTCCAATAAAACTGCCAGATGACACTGTGTTTTATGCAAAGTCCAAGACAAATATTACAAGTATTTGTAAGAGGTAAATTATTTTAGCCAATATATATGAATCCCCACCTCCCCCAAATCTCCTGTTCACAAATTGTTTGTTTACATAAAAGCTGTGAATTACAATACAGTTGTAATATAGCCAGTATTTAGGAACATACTGCTATGACAGTATTTGACCTTGAGAAGGGGTGCTGGTTTGCAAGGGCTACGCTTGAACCACACGGAATTCTGTTTGTACTGTAACCTTTTCCGTTCTGTCATCAAACCTTTTTTTCTCCCTTGAGAATTCCACCACAATGCCTTACTTGATGTACTTATCTCCTTGGCAACAACTGTAACATATCAAAAGCTGAAATAGGTCACTCATCGCTATCAAAAAAAACTATGTACAAAACAGGATTTTAATGAACAGTTTCTGCTTTAACGTGCAGCAGACTCATCTTCATTGAACAGATAGGACATTTGAATATATGGCCATAACTAATTTTCATTCCCTCATAAAATATCACAAAAAGAGTTAAGTCCCACACCGTCAGAGTGCTATCCCTGTACACAAATGAACGTGGTGACCTTGCCTTATAGGTCACAAGAACTTTTCCATAGTGTTCACACATCATAGGGTTTACAGGGTTAAGATTGGATGGACCATATATCTGGTTTAAAAATAGTTTAAAGTAAATTCTAACTTCTTTGTGGATATTTCCTTTAAATAAATAAAATAAATAAATGTAAAAAAAAAAACTGTTGCTAAGATACCTAGAGCTACAGTGAAAAACACAGATGACATTAAGAGTAAGTAGCGGGGTTCTGAAAAATATAACATTTCACGTCCCCATGTGTTGCTACAACTGTTTAAATAACGTACCTGTCATTGTTCTTTTCATTGTTAACATCCTGACAGCCTTGAAACAGACTTTAAAAAGGTGTAAATGTAAAAAAGTAATTTTCAAAATGGCCGCTCTAGTGCACTGATAGTGTAAGGATTACTGCCCACATTGTCAAACAGGTAACACAGCAATAACGATCCATGATGTGGTATGGAACAAAAATGTGTAGTGATTTAAAGGGCAGATCTCAAACCCCAGTGCTCTAGAGCAGCCATTTTGAAAAGAGCTTTGAAAGTTATAAGTGTAAAATGTTGTCAGGATGTTAACAATGAAAAGGAAAATGACAGGTACTTTATTAAACAGTTGTAGCAACACGTGGGAACCCTGCTATTTATTCTTTAATAGCCTTTTGCTGTTGTAGGTTGAAGCGGATGAAACAGCAGAGATGTAACTAAATTGGAAAGCAAACAAGGCCCAGTTTCTAATGAAGTAGAGTACATAGAAAGGCAAACTATAGAAGTATGTAGTAAAATAAAATCACCAGTTACATTTTAGTGTAATATTGAGCAGGATTGTGGGATACTGCAGTTGTAACACGTACAGTTAAACCTTCCATTTACCTTCTTGCAAAAAAAAAAAAAATGCACTGTTGGTTCTGAAAACGTACTGATATGCTGCTGACACAGTCAATTAATAGTCTGACTTAAGTGCAGAGCAGGTATGAACAATGCACAATGTCAAGCAACTGAAGATTCAAATTAAAATGTCAAAAGAAATTTCAAGGGCCACAAACCTTCTCATCATAACATAAAAAAGGCCATGTATCTATTAACAGTTATTTGATTGCTTTTTTTGTGCAGACTGGCTGCTGAGTTTGCTACAAGTAGGTACAGAATCAGCAGCATGGACGACTTCTGTTATTAAGCAAACACTCAGCCAGATGATAAAAATGATTTCTTCATTTATATATATTTTTCTTTTGCATGTCTCTTTGAACATGAAAAACGATTAAGAAAATAGGAATAGGCCAGGATATTGTAATAATCTTTTCTTCTTTAACACTTTCGATTCTGGAGCCCAGCTTAGACGTCTGGAAGACACCTGCTGATTCCCCATGTTCTTTCACAATAGCAATGTTGTGGATGTAGGCTCTGTCAACTGCCCTATTTACAAAATACAGGGCATTTTACAGGATATACCTGTTCATTTTAGAGCCCCAAATATTGAACACTTATTTATGGAAGGCAAATCAATGCAGGCTTTTAAAATGTTTCAGCTATAGACTCATTGCAGGGCTCTATACTGGCAACAAAAAGGACAAGGCCACTAAACTTAAGTCCAGACCAAAGTGTAGGATGTGGAGTAATTCTGCTATAAAGCGAAAAATTCATTTTCTGTGGCAATATCAATTAAAAATAGTGTTAATCAGTATTAATAAAATAAAAAGTAAGGGACAGTTACTTAAGTAAGCAGTAACCCAGACAGGGTGTGTTGGAAGACTATAGGCTTATCTTACACATACCTGGGGGGGACTTTTTGTAAGCAGATCAGTCGTGAGCTACAGCATCTGGCAATCAGAAGCATTAAAATTGCTAAAATATCCTAAACCAAGTTGGCTTTTTGCTTGCTGGGCTCAGTGGGACAATTGCTCAACTGTTTTTTTTTTTTTTTTAAGGCGATCACAGACCCTCCTATATAAGCCCAGGGCAGAATGTGAAGGTGGAGAGATGAGGTGGAGAGAAGCCAGAACTAGACGTTTTATGTCACAAGAGATGAGACGTGCTCTTCCCTTACAGTATCAAGCAATATATACTGTATCTCAGTTTGGTAACCTACCAAAAACAAAAAAAGAACAAATAAAATTCAGACCCATGTATGAAGATTTGTAGGACCACAGTGATTTAGGCCACCAGGCCATGCTGTTATCTCACATTTCTGTTTTATTTTATATATCCAAACATCACGACTTGGGATTCTCTTGCTCTGCTGCCACTAGTGGTCATATGAGATTATTACATGTCAATAAAAAAAAACAGAAAAAAAAAAAACATTGAAAAAAATAAAAGAAGATGGGCTTACTCCACCACAGGATCAGTTTTCTTTTTAATGCACCTACTACTTACATATATTTCACTAGGTTTCTTGGGATGGGATATGTTCTGGAGCCCGTCTTTCTATGGGAGGCAACTACACCACATGTGTAGTAAAGAAACTTGATCATGCTTTCTAAACCATACCAGCAGTGCACCCTGGTGATAAAACCCACATAGCATCTGTTCTGTTCTGTTTTTCAGCAAAAAATCACCTTGTGTGTTGCTGAACCGTTAAAGGAAGCGCAATTGGGGGAATCGATTGTGCAATAATTCCACCAGTCATCTGTAAAATGCACTCATTGTAGAAACAACATGAAACAAACAGTAAAGGAAGGTATGCTCAAATGGAACACACCACTAAAACGAAGGCTTTCTGAGTAATAGGGGCAGTCTAAAAAGATCTCGAGGGACATATAAATAAAACAGCAAACCTGTAAAAGACTATACGTAACATAAATGATGCAGTGCACCGCCTTACTTGTCTTCTTATTAAATCTTCAGAAATGTTCTCTCCTGTGATTGGTGGCTGCATCCACCCCGCAATTAGTAACAGTCGACTTAATCCACTGGCCGCAGAAAACTGCAGTGTTTGTAGGTAAGGCACCAGTTCTTTGTACCTAAAAAAGAAAATTTTAAATATATTGTAAGCGCCATACTGTGTGCATTGTATTTCTTCGAACAGAGTTAAAGTGAATAAAACACAATTCTCAAATGCCTTTTACCCATGAAATAAAGACGATGTACTGCATACAGCGGTTTTCCCAACTATTATATTTATTAGGGGTACTAGATTCCAATTAATAAACGTTTAAACTTTTAAAAATATATAGTTTAAATGTTAAAATAAACACATTTTGAAAAGACGCTGTGTAAGGGGGTAGTATCGTCCCCTTGATGTGCTTGGTCTCAACAGCAGGAGAAAAACGGAAGTCGGCCATCTTGGGGGAAGTGCGTAGCTGCAAGGGCTCTGAGCATTTTAAAATAAATAGCTTTCTATAAATTACAGCATGTATGTGTATAAATAGGTATTTTACATCGGCTTTTCTACTCTCCTTAAATGCAATTGATACCTGTCAATCCATTTGTGTATCTCAAATCACAACTGAGATGCACGTTAATAGTAAAATTGATTAAATTTAGGCTTTTTCTTTCTGTGAAACCACTAAATGGGCTTTTAAGTCTTACTTTTTCATTTAAATGCTGAAGCGACTCATCTTTATTAATTTAAATACAGCTACTTGTCATAACGATTGTAATAGTGTGTCCAGCAAAACGCTTTGATTTTTTATTATAGCTTTAATAAATAAATATTAGTTGCTTATTAACATGTTGTGATCACGTATGTATGTGAAAAATGAAGGCTTGGTCTATTTAAAAACCCATTAAGTTGTTTGACAGAAAAAAATAACAATTAAATCAAATAAAATTACTAAATTAAGCACTATATATAAATAAATGTATAAAAACAGAGAAGCAATATGAAATAATAATAGCATTGGCGGTATGATAATGGTCTGTTTTGATTAGAGGGCGAGCATTAATTGCATTATTACAGAAATGTTATGCAGTCTAATTATTCAAACAGTGCTAAAATCCAAATCGCTAATTTATCCTACTTACTGCATATAAAAGAGATAAGAACTAGTTATGTTCACACCAAACTGACTTTATTCCAAGACCCCGTTTAAAAAATAATAATAATAATAATTTACTATAATAGCAATAGATTGTACTTCTGACTGGCAGCTGTAGGAAAAAAAGAAGACCAAAAAATAAATCTAAAATGGAAGCAATCTTTTGTTTAAAAAAAAAAATATATATATATATATATATATATATATATATATATATATATATATATATATATATATATATATATATATATATATATATATATATATATATAATTTTGTAGTTTTGTTAATTGTGTTTTATTTTCTCTTTGTACCTTCTGTTTTGATTATTATTTTGTGCATCTGCGTGTGCACTGAAGGGGAACTGTGAGTCGCTTCTACCATTGCTGGTAATAATAGTGCAACAGTGCCACCTTGTGGTCAACAATAAATCATGCACCCAAGTGGTGTTTAGCAATATAGTTTTCTGTGTCCTGTGTCAGTGAATTAACCACCCTTCCACAACCATGTTATGTTTTCAGCCTGAATTCTATCGCATTTCCTAACATTTTGCTTGCATGTCTGTGCCCCACCTCCTCCACGCTAGATCCAGCCACAGTAGAAGCAGACTAGTCGCGTGACCAAAAGCATGTTGGATATTGGAAGGTGAATATCCAATGACAATGATGCCATGTGACAAAGGTAGGAAGTAATAAAAATAAATGAATGAATGAATGAATGAATAAATGAATAAATGAATAAATAAATAAATAAATAAATAAATAAACACTGATTAGCCGTTATTTGCTGACACCCGCTTCTTAATATTTGACCTGCACATTTTTGACAAAGTTTAAACAATTAAGCAAAATTAAAACCGTTTGACACTTTACTAACGTTTAAACTCTAAACCATTTACACCTCTAATATTTATATTGAAATTTTCTGATTATTCAAATTAAACACCGAAACCGACTTCGAATGTTAATAAACTGCACAATTTCAATCGATTATTATACTATAAAACTTCACGTCTTGTTTATGGTCACACATGATAAGTTACTTTGCATTCCACCCACTTGCGTCAGGCAACCACTGAGTCCAAGCAACCCTCGAGACCCACCCTCCTGTGAGAGATCCCATAATGCATACAAAACTGCATCAGGAACAAAAACATACAGGGAGCACAGCATAGTATCAAAACTCTTTGTTCTAAATACTTGTCAGAGAAAGAAGGTGAGCGAGTGTTTAAATTCTTTAAGTTCATAAATGTATTTATAAAAACTGAGCTACTCAAAGTTATTGTAGCAGCATTATCAACCCTAGAGAGTTAAGGATTCAGAAGAGCCAGAAGATTTCAGGCTGTCGAGACCAAGAGAGTGCTTATCATGGCAGAAACTGAGGGACAATCTTGACAGGGAACTGAGGGTAGTAACAGGAAATTACCAAGCACTGTCTGGGATTATTTTGATAAAACCGAGAAATAACCAGCAGTATGCAAGACATGCAAAAGTTAAATCAAATGCCTGACAGGAAATACTACAAATGCCAAGAATCATCTTAGCGCAAAACATCCAAAATTGTTTAGAGATCTGGAAGAGAAATGAAAGATCAGGTAAGCAGAGACAAGCCTCATCCTCAACCCTAAAACACATCAGATTAGAAAAGGCTCAGCCTGATATTGGCTGTTTCATGACCAATGTAACATTTTCAAAAGGATCATCCAAAGCAGCAAAACATAACAAAGAAGATTGCCTCAATGATTACACTTGATCTAAGGCCTTTCAGCATTGTTGAAGATAGGGGTTTCCATCTCCTACTAGATGAACTTGAACCTCGCTATGATAATCCCTCATCGTACATCATTTTCAGCATCAATCATCTCTGATTTATTTGCAAAACAGCCGACACGTGTTAAACAAACAATACACAATGACAGCCCTCCTGCCTTGGGAATGGCCAGTGATATCTGGTCATCAAAAGCAAACGATTTATTTATTTCTCTAATGTGCATTATCTCACTGAAGATTTCAAAATGAAACATTATCTTCTGGATACACCTTATTTTCCTGAAGCACACACTGTTGAAAACATCCTGACAAAGTGGGATGAGGTACTGGACATGTTTGACATTGATGGGTGAAAAAAAAAAAAAACTGGTTCAGTGTAAATGACAATGCACGCAATATTCAGGATGCTCTGAAAATGATTCAAAATGTAGTATCTGCAATTCCCTGTTTTGGACACACACTGCAACTAGCAATCAATGATGCTGTGAAAAATGTTCCAGGGCTCAGCAACAATCTGCAAATTGGACGAGATCTAGGGAGTCATTATTCGCAAAGCCAAAAGAACGCACAGAACCTGTATGAAAATCAGAACAAGCTGGGCCACAAAAAGAATAAATTGGTCCAAGAATATTATAAGGAGCTGCACCTTGAAGAAAATCGCAGGCCATTACTTGTTTCATTGGTGGAAACAAAATGGCCCAAATCACCATTCTAATACTGAGAATAAATATAATTTAGGTACAGGGAGGACGACGGAGACAATTTGAATAAGCAGCAACCCGTCTCATGAGGTAGCCACAAATGTCCAGTGCCTCTCTGTGATGAACAGTTAACAGGACTGGGGTCAAAGGAATTTGAATTGATATTCGAGACATACTTGTTCAACTGCTTTAATTTGAAGCCAATTTAACTGACTAACACTGACTTCAATTGAAATAATTTGTTGCCACTGTGAGAAGCTCATTTTAACAGAATACTGCTTATTGCAATTTTGATGAATGATGTGTTGGAATTGATTTTAAAAAAGAACTGGAATTGGAATTCAAAAACAGGAATTGACCACAGTTAATTCCGGTTTCACTGCAGGAGGGGCAGACCATACGTATTATTATTATTATTATTTTACCAAGCAGTGTCTAAATGGATCCACAAGGTGGAGTTGAATACCACTGTTGCTGCATCTACTGATGCAGTGTTAATGTGAACAGAGACAAGCCAGCAGATCAGAAAGGAATAGGGCTGTATCATATTTCCACACCATTTCACGGTCTAAAAATAGGTATTTCAAGATCTCATGATTAGACATAATATTTACTAAAAGCAACAAAAAAAAAATAGTGTTGTGTCACATGCAAAATTTATTATTTTTTCTAGTTATTATACAACAAATGTTCCAATATTTAAATGCTTACCTGAAAAACAGTGCATGCCAAATTATAGAATATTTAGCATTTTATGTGCACCTTTTACAGACATTCTGTTTTCACTATCAGTGAATTGTCAAACAAAATAAATAAATAAATGTAAAGATAACAGATGCGTGAAATGTCCCTCCTTGGACTAGACAGAGCGATCTTCAGCAGAAATATTTCTGACCTTTGATGCAGCTGGTGTCTTTCGTAGAAGACATTTTAAAGAAATCGTGCAGTGTGATCAATCATTACCGGAAGCAAACTAAACCGGCTGCCAGATTCCGAAATGCAGTGGAACAGGTAGTGTATCAATAAGGCAAGCATTTGCTGTATTTTTTTTTTTTTTTTAAGGAGCTAAATTATATATTTGTTGGGAATGTTCACACGGAACTTCATGTTACACAGCAATGGGAAAAAAATTACAGAAATCATGAAAAAATCCAGCCTTAAATCATGAGCCTTTATAAATGTAAACTATATTGTTTTACTTTTGCAGCATCACTACTACTAATCATAAAAAGTATATTTTTTTCTGAGCACTAAATTGAAGTCAGGTTGTTGCCTAATATTTTCGAAAGTGCAAGAAGCGTTGGCGAATACACTGGCATGCACTCTGGTAAATACAGTACTAAAGTAGGAGAACACAATGAACTCACTTTACATAAAGCACATTTGCCATCTAAACACCCATGCAACACAGCAGTACTTGTTTTATCATACACCACAATATCATATTTCTCAAATAATGCTCTCTCATAAAATGTGCACTACATTTTCTTTTTGTCCAGAAGAAACTCGCTACTTTCTTCCTATTAAAATTCCTTTTCATGTCTTTGCTTGGGGCCAGATGCTTCATGTTTGACTGAAGCACAAACAGTAGCACTCTTTATAAAAGGAAACAACATCTCAGTTGAGTTACTGTATACTTGTTTCTCAGCATACAGTAATCTACAAGTCTGAAGTGTTGCTTATAACTAGAAACCATTAACGTAGTCTTTCGAAGTCCCCTATTAGTTTAGTCTCATTTCTATTCCAAATATCTGTCATCTGAGACAGTAAGCAAGGGCAGTAAAGAGCTGCTCGGATATGATCTATGGCATGGGCATCAAATCCTGGATGATTCAATAAAATGGATTTCAGGATCTGCATAAGATGATTTTATAAAATAAAGAAATAAATGGGACTCAAATCTGAATTAACCATTGTACTTGAAATGTTGTAAACAAAATATAAACACAAAACATGAAACGCTAACAAAAAAAAGGCATACCGGTACTCAAGTAATACAGCGGTATTGTACCACAGGAGACCTTGCTCCCAATCAGTCTCTGCTCATTGGTGCAATAAATTAGGTCACTCGGATCACAAAACCAACATTTTGATATAGTGGTAATTGGAAACATAAGCCCTTGGAACGAATAAAGTATGTGGGCTGAATTGCTGAATATTACCCCCCAAATAGCATGGTTCTCACGTGTCAGGGCTGTAGCTTATTGACAGAAAGTGCCTGGCATGTGTCAGTGGTAAAAGGTAATTCATTTATAGCTATTTAAAAAATAAATAAATAAATAAATAAAATGTCAGTGAGTCAGTAAACAAGGGTATATTAAAGTGATTTTGAATATTATGAAAGCTTGCTTTTGTTATGCTTATCTTTGTTTTGTGCATGTTTTACCTTTTCTTGGAAGTAATGTTTAGTCTTACTTGTCGTTTGAACATTAAAAGCATTATATATCACCCTTGCATCCAAACACCCCAGATTTCTTTAATAAAATTTGCAATAAAACAGCTAAGGACTACCTGTTACATAAGGTCATTTTTGCACATTAAAATGCTTTTTCAATGGTTTTAAAAATAAATAAATAAATAAATCCATCCAAATGATTAATAAAATCCATTTAGATTTTTTTTTCTGTTTAAATCTAAAAATACATTTGACCACCCTGCAATAGTAGTAGGTTTTTCAGTTTGTCTGACAGTACTCCTCTCTACTACTTTTACAGCATCAGCAGTCATCTCCAACGTGCTCGTATTGTATATGTAAGTTTGGACTTCCCCATTCTTCAATTGACATGTTATTAAAAAGGTTGAAATGTACAGGTTCTTTAAATGACATTTTGTTACAAATTTTAGGCAAGAAAAAAACAGTTATTAATAATTTAATAACAACATTAATTTAAAAAAATATACGAGGGGGAGCCATCCTTGTCTGGTAAAGCACATTTTGTTGCAGCCTTTTGAAATGGGAAGAAAAACGACTGTAAAATTTAACAATCAGAACAAAATGAAATAAAGTACACTGAGATAGTATGTTATTATCTCACCCCTTCAATTTTAATCAAAAGAATTTCAAGTGGATTGGAACACGTCTAAATAAGATGCGTGCATTGTTTCAAACATTTGCTGTACGGCAACTATGGAAATCATATTACCACATTAAATCTTGATGGTCTACTCACTGAAAATCAACAGTAATCAACAAACATTCAAATATAAACAGAATAGTTGAGGTCATGCTGTTTGCCAGTATCTATAGAGTATAATTCCCTTATATGCCACTTGGTGGCAGCCAAGTACTGCACTCAATTTAGATAATCTGCATAAACAAAGTAAATATTGCCACTAAAATAGGAAGTTCACAATACAAGTGTCTGCTGTGTTCAATAATTGTATTCATTCACATTTTCTGAAAGACATTCTGAGAATTAATTCTTTAAAAAAAAAATGTAATGTTAATAAAACTGTCATTTGTCAAAAGCAGGACCCTGGTTTCTCAAGGCATTTTTTTTTTTTTTTTTTTTTACTTTAGCATGTGAAAAAAGTTTGCATTTATAATCTTTTCATTTTTATTTTTTATTAACTAGACTAGTGCTCACTAGAAAGTCTCCTTTCAGGTAGGACCGGGTCAAAAATGGTGTCTCAAAGATGGATAGACTATAAACAATGTAATAAACATTCACTATGAATTGCATGCATAGAGCTTTTTTCAAACACTGTAGAATATCCAAGTGCTAAGGAATGCTCCTGGATTATATTCAGGTTTGACCGACGGATTTCTCCTTTTGTTTAGCCTGCTGATTAACGGTAGGGCGTCTCCAGGGCACAAAAAGAAATCTATAATGTGGCTGTTAGAAATTCTATCCAATAATGAGCGCTATTATTTGTAGAGTAGCTGACAATCCTTTACTCTAACACAAATAATATAAAACATTCTTTAAAAGTCTGAAACACCAATACATTATTTTCCAGAACACCAATACATTATTTTTGGGGTATTTTCCAGTTTGGGGTCACTTAGAAATTTCCTTGTTTTCCATGAAAACATACATGAAATGAGTTTGAATAGGAAATATAGCAAAATGAATAGGAAATAGTCATTGACAAGGTTAGAAATAATGATTTTTAATTGAAATAATAATTGTGTCCTTCAAACTTTGCTTTCGTCAAAGAATCCTCCATTTGCAGCAATTACAGCCTTGCAGACCTTTGGCATTCTAGTTGTCAGTTTGTTGAGGTAATCTGAAAAGATTTCACCCCATGCTTCCTGAAGCACCTCCCACAAGTTGGATTGGCTTGATGGGCACTTCTTACGTACCATACGGTCAAGCTGCTCCCACAACAGCTCAATAGGGTTGAGATCCGGTGACTGTGCTGGCCACTCCATTATAGACAGAATACCAGCTGACTGCTTCTTCCCTAAATAGTTCTTGCATAGTTTGGAGCTGTGCTTTGGGTCATTATCCTGTTGTAGGAGGAAACTGGCTCCAATCAAGCGCCGTCCACAGGGTATGGCACGGCGTTGCAAAATGGAGTGATAGCCTTCCTTCTTCAAGATCCCTTTTACCCTGTACAAATCTCCCACTTTACCACCACCAAAGCACCCCCAGATCATCACATTGCCTCCACCATGCTTGACAGATGGCGTCAAGCACTCCTCCAGCATCTTTTCATTTGGTCTGCGTCTCACGAATGTTCTTCTTTGTGATCTGAACACCTCAAACTTAGATTTGTCTGTCCATAACACTTTTTTCCAATCTTCCTCTGTCCAGTGTCTGTGTTCTTTTGCCCATCTTAATCTTTTCTTTTTATTGGCCAGTCTGAGATATGGCTTTTTCTTTACAACTCTGCCTAGAAGGCCAGCATCCCAGAGTCGCCTCTTCACTGTTGACGTGGAGACTGGTGTTTTGCGGGTACTATTTAATGAAGTTGCCAGTTGAGGACCTGTGAGGCGTCTGTTTCTCAAACTAGACACTCTAATGTATTTGTCCTCTTCCTCAGTTGTGCACCAGGGCCTCCCAGTCCTCTTTCTATTCTGGTTAGAGCCAGTTTGCGCTGTTCTGTGAAGGGAGTAGTACACAGCGTTGTACGAGATCTTCAGTTTCTTGGCAATTTCTTGCATGGAATAGCCTTCATTTCTCAGAACAAGAATAGACTGACGAGTTTCAGAAGAAAGTTCTTTGTTTCTGGCCATTTTGAGCCTGTAATCGAACCCACAATTGCTGATGCTCCAGATACTCAACTAGTCTAAAGAAGTCCAGTTTTATTGCTTCTTTAATCAGCACAACAGTTTTCAGCTGTGCTAACATAATTGCAAAAGGGTTTTCTAATGATCAATTAGCCTTTTAAAATGATAAACTTGGATTAGCAAACACAACGTGCCATTGGAACACAGGACTGATGGTTGCTGATAATGGGCCTCTGTACGCCTATATAGATATTCCATTACAAATCAGCCGTTTCCAGCTACAATAGTCATTTACAACATTAACAATGTCTACACTGTATTTCTGATCAATTTGATGTTATTTTAATGGACAAAAAATTTGCTTTTCTTTTGAAAACAAGGAAATTTCTAAGTGACCCCAAACTTGAACGGTAGTGTGTGTGTATATATATATATATATATATATATACAGTGCCTTCTTGAAAGTATTCGCCCCTTGAACTTTGCGACCTTTTGCCACATTTCAGGCTTCAAACATAAAGATATGAAACTGTAATTTTTGTGAAGAATCAACAACAAGTGGGACACAATCATGAAGTGGAACGAAATTTATTGGATATTTCAAACTTTTTTAACAAATAAAAACTGAAAAATTGAGTGCAAAATTATTCAGCCCCTTTACTTTCAGTGCAGCAAACTCTCTCCAGAAGTTCAGTGAGGATCTCTGAATGATCCAATGTTGACCTAAATGACTAATGATGATAAATAGAATCCACCTGTGTGTAATCAAGTCTCGTATAAATGCACCTGCACTGTGATAGTCTCAGAGGTCCGTTTAAAGCGCAGAGAGCATCATGAAGAACAAGGAACACACCAGGCAGGTCCGAGATACTGTTGTGGAGAAGTTTAAAGCGGATTTGGATACAAAAAGATTTCCCAAGCTTTAAACATCCCAAGGAGCACTGTGCAAGCGATAATATTGAAATGGAAGGAGTATCAGACCACTGCAAATCTACCAAGACCTGGCCGTCCCTCTAAACTTTCAGCTCATACAAGGAGAAGACTGATCAGAGATGCAGCCAAGAGGCCCATGATCACTCTGGATGAACTGCAGAGATCTACAGCTGAGGTGGGAGACTCTGTCCATAGGACAACAATCAGTCGTATACTGCACAAATCTGGCCTTTATGGAAGAGTGGCAAGAAGAAAGCCATTTCTTAAAGATATCCATAAAAGTGTCGTTTACAGTTTGCCACAAGCCACCTGGGAGACACACCAAACATGTGGAAGAAGGTGCTCTGGTCAGATGAAACCAAAATCAAACTTTTGGCAACAATGCAAAACGTTATGTTTGGCGTAAAAGCAACACAGCTCATCACCCTGAACACACCATCCCCACTGTCAAACATGGTGGTGGCAGCATCATGGTTTGGGCCTGCTTTTCTTCAGCAGGGACAGGGAAGATGGTTAAAATTGATGGGAAGATGGATGGAGCCAAATACAGGACCATTCTGGAAGAAAACCTGATGGAGTCTGCAAAAGACCTGAGACTGGGACGGAGATTTGTCTTCCAACAAGACAATGATCCAAAACATAAAGCAAAATCTACAATGGAATGGTTCACAAATAAACATATCCAGGTGTTAGAATGGCCAAGTCAAAGTCCAGACCTGAATCCAATCGAGAATCTGTGGAAAGAACTGAAAACTGCTGTTCACAAATGCTCTCCATCCAACCTCACTGAGCTCGAGCTGTTTTGCAAGGAGGAATGGGCAAAATTTCAGTCTCTCGATGTGCAAAACTGATAGAGACATACCCCAAGCGACTTACAGCTGTAATCGCAGCAAAAGGTGGCGCTACAAAGTATTAACTTAAGGGGCTGAATAATTTTGCAGCCCAATTTTTCAGTTTTTTATTTGTTAAAAAGTTTGAAATATCCAATAAATTTCGTTCCACTTCATGATTGTGTCCCACTTGTTGTTGATTCTTCACAAAAATTACAGTTTCATATCTTTATGTTTGAAGCCTGAAATGTGGCAAAAGGTCGCAAAGTTCAAAGGGGCGAATACTTTTCATAAGGCACTGTATATATATATATATATATATATATATATATATATATATATATATATATATATATATATATATACAGTACTGTGCAAAAGTTTTAGGCAGGTGTGAAAAAATGCTGTAAAGTAAGAATGCTTTCAAAAATAGACATGTTAATAGTTTATATTTATCAATTAACAAAATGCAAAGTGAGTGAACAGAAGAAAAATCTACATCAAATCAATATTTGGTGTGACCACCCTTTGCCTTCAAAACAGCATCAATTCTTCTAGGTACACTTGCACAAAGTCAGGGATTTTGTAGGCATATAATCAGGTGTATGATTAAACAATTATACCAGACAGGTGCTAATGATCATCAATTCAATATGTAGGTTGAAACACAATCATTAACTGAAACAGAAACAGCTGTGTAGGAGGAATAAAACTGGGTGAGGAACAGCCAAACTCAGCTAACAAGGTGAGGTTGCTGAAGACAGTTTACTGTCAAAAGTCATACACCATGGCAAGACTGAGCACAGCAACAAGACACAAGGTAGTTATACTGCATCAGCAAGGTCTCTCCCAGGCAGAAATTTCAAGGCAGTCAGGGGTTTCCAGATGTGCTGTCCAAGCTCTTTTGAAGAAGCACAAAGAAGGGCAACATTGATGACCGTAGACGCAGTGGTCGGCCAAGGAAACTTACTGCAGCAGATGAAAGACACATCATGCTTACTTCCCTTCGCAATCGGAAGATGTCCAGCAGTGCCATCAGCTCAGAATTGGCAGAAAACAGTGGGACCCTGGTACACCCATCTACTGTCCGGAGAAGTCTGGTCAGAAGTGGCCTTCATGGAAGACTTGCGGCCAAAAGCCATACCTCCGGCGTGGAAACAAAACAAGGCCAAGCGACTCAACTATGCACGAAAACACAGGAACTGGGGTGCAGAAAAATGGCAGCAGGTGCTCTGGACTGATGAGTCAAAATTTGAAATATTTGGCTGTAGCAGAAGGCAGTTTGTTAAGCCAAAGGGCTGGAGAGCGTACACGAATGAGTGTCTGCAGGCAACAGTGAAGCATGGTGGAGGTTCCTTGCAAGTTTGGGGCTGCATTTCTGCAAATGGAGTTGGGGATTTGGTCAGAATTAATGGTCTCCTCAATGCTGAGAAGTACAGGCAGATACTTATCCATCATGCAATACCATCAGGGAGGCATCTGATTGGCCCCAAATTTATTCTGCAGCATGACAACGACCCCAAACATACAGCAAAAGTCATTAAGAACTATCTTCAGCGTAAAGAAGAACAAGGAGTCCTGGAAGTGATGGTATGGCCCCCACAGAGCCCTGATCTCAACATCATCGAATCTGTCTGGGATTACATGAAGAGAGAGAAGCAACTGAGGCTGCCTAAATCCACAGAAGAACTGTGGTTAGTTCTCCAAGATGTTTGGGCCAACCTACCTGCTGAGTTCCTTCAAAAACTGTGCAAGTGTACCTAGAAGAATTGATGCTTGATGCTGTTTTGAAGGCAAAGGGTGGTCACACCAAATATGGATTTGATTTAGATTTTTCTTCTGTTCACTCACTTTGCATTTAGTTAATTGATAAATATAATCTATTAACATGTCTATTTTTGAAAGCATTCTTACTTCACAGCATTTTTTCACACCTGCCTACAATTTTTGCACAGTACTGTATATATATATATATATATATATATATATATATATATATATATATATATATATATATATATATATATATATATATATATACACACACAAATGTTTTTAAAAAGTAATCTACTGTGGCTTTCATTTAAACCATACTTTGTATAGTTCTGTAAAAAGTTTAATTCTGGAAGGTAACATGATAGATAGGATTCTCACAATTATTACTTAAGTTATTTATGTGGCTATCAAACTTTCATAGCAACAATATGTTAAATAACCAAGTAAAAAGCAACCAAGGTGATTTTTCCCCTGTGGATTCTGCCACCACTGGTTTATAGATACTCTAAAAAGTGAAAATAGATACAAATGACGTGTACCATCCTGTGAACTCTCTTATTTGGGAATATTCACTTTTTATGATAATTTATTTTAAGCTGTCTATATTAAAAAACGAGTTAGTACGCAAGGCTATCAAAAGGAATTACATCCTCTAACGAGTAACCTAGAAAAATAAAAATAACATGAAATGAAAAAAAGCCTTGGGTGCAAAATCCATTGTTGATTTATTTCATTTTATTTTGAATCAAAGCACATTCACTAAAAAATACCTTTC
Source organism: Acipenser oxyrinchus oxyrinchus (assembly GCA_030684275.1). Taxonomy (NCBI): domain Eukaryota; kingdom Metazoa; phylum Chordata; class Actinopteri; order Acipenseriformes; family Acipenseridae; genus Acipenser; species Acipenser oxyrinchus. The sequence continues at coordinate 63,675,927 of CM060250.1, forward strand.
TAGCAGCCATTGCACATCTGGGCAGTCGGAAGCATCTCGTCCAGGAGAATGCATTAGATCCTGTGCTGGCAAGCACTTTCCTTTAAATCTCCTCTCAGCCTTTGTAAAGTCGCATCCAAAAGGTCTCAGTTATAAAATATATAACTTTCAAATGGTCCCTAAAGTCAGTTGTTTCCAATATCATCTTTCAGTCTCGTCTTGCACAGGAATCTTCTAAAAGCATGCCGCAATGTTAAGTGCTCCTCCAGCCTAAAAATCATTGGATTGGTGACCTGCTGCACAGGCTGTTGGGAACACGGAGGGGTGTTACAGTTTAATGCGGTTGTCATAGGCTGTATATAGCTGTAGGTCAAGCAAGATTTTATCCTGCAAGGAGGATTATTGTACTTAGCTGATTACTGGCTGGCAGTTATTGCCTACGAAATGCAGCGGGCTCCCAGATTTGGCCTACCCCTATTCTATTTTCTAGCTGACAGAGATTACTTTGAAATACACAGCAATGGAACTCAGTGTAGAATCCTTGTAATAAATATTTGCATATACTCCGAGGAAAACATTCTTAGTCTGCATTCTCTATTTTTAGCCTGATTTTATGAGTGGGAACTTGTACAATAAAAACACACACACACAAAAAAAATTATTCAAGAATTTTGCAATTCTGAAGTGGTAGAATTAACCCTTCCGCAAACAGATATCTTGCCTTTTCAAACACATGTTGGAAAATGCTGCTCTGCTGAAATAAACAGCTGGGGCAAATGACTGACAGACCTGTGTAGGTAGAATTTTTGCATGCAGTGGCTGTTGCAGATCAACTACAATATCTCCTCACAGATATAGATACTTAGAAATGGCTCTGTTCTGAAATAGCTGTTCTGAAGTATTTTCAAATTCAAATCAGCTGGTTCTAAGAAGAACTGGAAGATAAGCTAGTTTATTTCTGCAGCTCCAAACCATGTTTTGCCAACCAATGAATAAGTGATCAAAATATAATTTCTGATCTTTCTTTTTTACAGGGTTTCCAAAGAGATCAAGTGCATCTACATGGCTTTGTTCCAGGCAAATCACAACATGAACAGGGGCTTATGACAGTCAGTCGATACTAATACAAAGGGGATCATCAGGATGTTTGACAAACTACACACATTTGCAGATACCTGATGATCTATTCAAAACTACATCATGACACTACAGTTTATTCAGACTAAATTGGAAATATAGTATTACTTTGTGTTTATATTTTTTGTCAATTTGTTCCAAATAAAAAGAAAAACTATTGGGATGCATGTAAGAAATAAAGTCATTTACAAGTTAAGACATATTTCAAATGGTTTATTTACAGATACTTATAGATGTGTGACTCACACTCACTGTAGCCTTCCCTTTGACTGACAGCATGGTCAAGACTAGAAGATACCTCAACCGTCTATGGAGGTAAGTCAAGACCTAGGTTCAGCTTCAACCTGCAGACCTACTGTACTGTTCAGATTTAGCCTCAGATCTCCACACTAATAAACTATTCTATTCCAAGGACGCAGGGAACATTCAAACATGCAATTTGTCAATGCCATCTTTGCAGCCTAACATGCGCCACTGTATTGTCTAACGTTCACACATGCCCATTCTAACCTTGATTTGAACAGAATTTTATTACAGACCTGTTTTTACTCATGTAAAACTGCCCTACAGTAGCAATGGAAAAATATTTGTGCTTAGACCAAGGTCCTTTATTATAGCAAAGCAAGACGCATGTCTACAGTACCTAGATATCATTAATTTAATAACATACACCTCTTAACAAATTGAACAGTTCTTCCTTCCACATGATGAAGAATCCAGAATTTACACATTTTAAATGAGGATTCTACAAAGTAACTTAAATCATTGGAGCCATTTTGGAGTTTAAAATGAACACACTGTAACAGTCTAGGGTTAGGCCATAACATGAAAGCAATGAATGGTTTTGCCATTACATTTCCATAGGGTGTAAAACTAAATAAAAAATGTAATATCTGAAAGACCTGAATATGGTTGACTGCTGCTCACTGACGTGCATCAATTTAGTTAACCCAACAAGTGTCACTAGCTACTGATACCTAATTGAAATATGAAGCAGTATATGAAAAAGTTGTTAACAGTTTATGAAATATGACATGAGGTTAAAATAAATCTTTCCACAAAACAGTTCATTTTAAGGGCTGAATGAGAGATTTTTGATTTTAAAATGTAAGTTTGGCATACTCTCAATAACTTGTGATTAACAATTCCTAAACCAAGTTAAATCACAATTGGGCAAACATGTAATAAACCAAAATATACCAGCTCGTGGGATATATGCATCCCGTTCAGAAAGAAGCATAAAAAATCCTGGAGAAATCTCAATAAAGACAAGTGTTGAAACGTAAATCACATGGAATACAGCTAGACCAGCACTGGTTCACTCCCTCACTGCGTTGATTTTTGACGGGTCAGTCTTGAATCCATCCTGCACCCCCAACGTGCAACCTCCTGCTGCATAAAGTGGTACTTGTCCGGGTGCAGCTTAAAGTCCGACCGTCTCCAGTTGCTGCAACACTGTCCTCAAATTTTCCAGCGCCTGCTCGAAGGTGGGGGCGTGCACTAGCAGGTCATCATGATATACCAGGCACGCTTGAGGGGGACTGCTGGCCAGTACCCTCTCCCTTAGATGTTCAAACGTGGCAGGGGCACTGCTCAGCCCAAACGGCATGACTTGGAACTGCCACAAGCCCCTGCCAGTTGAGAAGGCAGTTTTGGAGCGTACGTCCGGGGAGAGCTTGACTTGCCAGTACCCACTGCAGAGGTCCAAGGAGGTAAACCAGGAGGACCCAGCGACCAGGCCCAGTGACTCATCTATCCGGGGCAGGGGGTAGGAGTCCTTCCTCATAACCTCGTTGAGGTATCGGTAGACCAAAAGAAACAAGGACCAGGGGTCACAAATGGAGATTAGATAAAGGGGCATTCAGAACAGAAAATAAGAGGCACTTTTTTACACAGAGAATTGTGAGAGTCTGGAACCAACTCCCCAGTAATGTTGTTGAAGCTGACCACTGCAATCCTTCAAGAAGCTGCTTCATGAGATTCTGGGATCAATAAGCTACTAACAACCAAACGAGCAAGATGGGCTGAATGGCCTCCTCTCGTTTGTAAACTTTCTTATGTTCTTATGCATCTCTCCACTCTTCTTGGGAATGAGGACGACTGGAGAAGCCCATGGGCTGTCCGATGGTTCTATGATGTTAGCCTCACTCATCTCCCAGATAATCTCGTCAGCTACTCCGTTTGGCGAGTGGAAGTCGGCGTGGGTGTGCACTAATCAGGGAGGACTCACCAATGTTAATGGAATGCAGGAGAAAATGGGTGCAGCTGGTTTCTTCAGGCTTGGTGGCGAAGCAGTTGGGGAACTTGGCCAGCAGCGCACCCAACTGAATGAAACACCAGTTAATACCGGTTCCGTTTTTTTCTAGGCTATTGTATTGGTGTCCATAGGTCTTTATGTTCTTGAATTACACAAAAAATCATGAAATACAGTAAACTCAAAAGGAAAACGGTGTGCAAGTTACCCATCTGTATCAATAAATGCACTTACTTCCTGTCTATAGAAACAACAATGCCAACGTTGCTGCTTTTAAAAGAAAATGACAGCGGTTCGCTGATTGTTCTTTTTCTTTTCTCTGTTGCAACTGTCTTTTGCCCAAGTTTGAGTTTACAACTTGATTGTTTTTTTAAACAATTCAAAACAGCAACATTTCCCAACAATCTTGATGGGTTAGCACCCTTACATTCAACGTAATAACCTAATGCGATGTTTGTTTGAAATAAACTCTGCAGCTAATCGAGATCACGGCTCCATCAAATATGCCACTTGCTTTTTTTTCTCCGGTCTGTTACCTTTCAACTTTGTGGTGTTTTTAACTTAAAAAATAAATAAATAAAAAAAATTCCAGGGCTCTACACATCTGCCGTATATTTGAAAGGTAATACCAAAAAAAACATTTTTGTGACAAACATCTCTTCAAAGCATTATATATTTACCTTAACCTACATATTTCTTATTGCATCGCTACTCTTTTTTTAAACAGAAGGTTGTTTTGCATTTTAGCTGTCAACGATTTACATGCTTGCTCGCTCAGCTATCTCATTCGCTGACCTATATAGCTACACATAAATACTGTGTGAAACAACCAAACAATTTACAGATACACTCAGATTTATATTTTCAGTGCATGATAATGCATGTTTTAAAGGAAATAAAGGAACTGCCTAATCAAAACTGTTATTTCCATTTTCAAGATTCATTTTCGCACTTTTTTTCAATTCACGATTTTCATGATTTCCGTAACCTTACGTATGAACATTTTATTATTAAGCACGAAGGGGAACATTGTTATCATCGGTATGCACATTTCACAGTAACACATACAACAAATTCAACACGTGCAACTTCTACATACTTCTTTTGGATATAACAAGGAAAATGAAACACTGAACAGTTAAATCATGAATCGTTAAATGATTGAGAATACAACAAAATAAATTTGTTATACAATAAACATTGCTGTTTTCTTAAGTCAACGGTAAAATGTCAACTATTAATATCCAGGAATATAACCTCTGTTTATTAACAAAGCACTGCACTTGCCACACATATTTGTACAGCTTGTTTTCTGTGTAAATAACTTAATAAGTTAATAACAGTACCTGTTTATTCTGAGAGATCATGTAACATGGATCATGAAGATGGAAGCCTAAACTGAAGGCAAATTAAAAACAGTGTGATTTGATTCGCTGCTGGCTGCTCCGAAAAAGCAAGCTAAATATAATAATGAATTTCATTAGCTGGCTATGATGTTATGCTTTGTCGTTGACCACAGGGGTGTAAGACCATGGGAAGAATGCTTTTTTCAAATGATTGTATGTTTGAAAACAATGGAAAGAAGCAGAGAGAACAGGCTGAAAGGGAACAAAAAAAAAACACTGTGAACCAATAAACAAAATCTTCAGTGGTGTGCAATTTTTGAAAAAAACTTGTTGTCCAAGGGACAAAATGCTGGAAAAATCTACTTGCCCCCTCCACGTTGCACAAAACACACAAAAAAAGTAGAATATAAGTTGTAGGATTTGGGTTTTATTTAACCATGAACATAATCAACAACTGTGTAACATACTTTAAGGAAAGTATAACTAAAATAAGCAATACTTAGAGTTATTCAAATATAAAAATAGCTTCTGCCTGGTTTTTTCCACTCTTTCTCTATAAGCTGAATCCAACTCCTGATGTACATGTGTTTAAGTTGTTGCAGCACAGATACAAAATCATTGCCAACTATTACTGCTGCTTTGTGGAATTCTGATTTTTCTTGACGTTCTTTGTTTTGTAACTGCTGAACCGCAGATTTTTAAAGCACTTGTGTATAACCTGTCAAGTTTCTCTGCATTTTTTTACAGTGTTTCTACCAAAATCCATACAATATTTACAGTAGTAGGCTCAATCGAATTCAGCAGACAAAATGTTTTTTTTTCTTTTGTTTATTTGTTTATTTCTATTATATATTTTTTTTATATTAAAATCATATATAAAAGTATTTCATTTCTATCATTCATTTGTCAATCTTCATGTTTTAACAGTTTCACAAATCGATGTATCGTGCATGTCCAACAAAAAACTAATATCACTTCTGTTCAAATCTACTAAAAAAATATTATATATATATATATATATATATATATATATATATATATATATATATATATATATATATATATATATATATATATATATTAAATATAGCATTTAAATCAAAATGTATATATGTATATATGTATATATATATATATAAATTCAGTGGTTTGCAGAAGTATTCACCCCATAACATGATGCTGCCACCACCATGCTTGACAGTTGGGATGGTGTTGACTGGGTGATGTGCAGTGTTGGGCTTGCGCCAGACGTAACGCTTGGAATTTAGACCGAAAAGTTTAGTTTCGTCAGACCACAAAACCTTTTGGCTACAGAATCTCCCAAATGTTTTTTTGCATACTTCAAAACGGGATTCAAGGTGGGCTTTCTTGAGTAATGGTTTCCTTCTTGCCACCCTACCATACAGGCCAGATTTGTGGAGTGCTTGGGATATTGTTGTCACATGCACACTTTGACCAGTCTTGGCCATAAAAGCATGTAGCTCTTGCAAAGTTGCCATTGGCCTCTTGGTAGCCTCTCTGATCAGTCTCCTTCTTGCTCGGTCATCCAGTTTGGAGGGACGGCCTGATCTAGGCAGGGTCTTGGTGGTGCCATACACCTTCCACTTCTTAATAATCATCTTGACCGTGCTCCAAGGGATATTCAAGGCCTTTGATATTTTTTTATACCCATCCCCTGATCTGTGCCTTTCAACAACTTTGTCCCGGAGTTCTTTTGAAAGCGCCTTGGTGCTCATGGTTGAGTCTTTGCTTTGAAATGCACTACCCAGCAGAGGGAACCTACAGGAACTGCTGAATCTATCCTGAAATCATGTGAATCACTACAATTTAACACAGGTGGAGGCCACTTAACTTGGTGTGTGATTTTGAAGGTGATTGGTTACACCTGAGCTCATTTAGGATTGCTATTACAAGGGGGGTGGACACTTATCCAACCAAGCTATTTCAGTTTTTATTTTTAAATTAATTTTCTACACATTTCTAGAATATTTTTTTCACTTGGAAGTTGTGGGGTAGGATGTGTAGATACATGAAAAAAAAACTATTTTAATGCATTTTAATTCTAGGCTATAAGGCAACAAAAGGTGAACATTTTGAAAGGGGGTGTACACCTTCTATAGGCACTGTGTGTGTGTGTGTGTATATATATACAGTACTGTGCAAAAGTTTTAGGCAGGTGTGAAAAAATGCTGTAAAGTAAGAATGCTTTCAAAAATAGACATGTTAATAGATTATATTTATCAATTAACTAAATGCAAAGTGAGTGAACAGAAGAAAAATCTTAATCAAATCCATATTTGGTGTGACCACCCTTTGCCTTCAAAACAGCATCAAGCATCAATTCTTCTAGGTACACTTGCACACAGTTTTTGAAGGAACTCGGCAGGTAGGTTGGCCCAAACATCTTGGAGAACTAACCACAGTTCTTCTGTGGATTTAGGCAGCCTCAGTTGCTTCTCTCTCTTCATGTAATCCCAGACAGACTCGATGATGTTGAGATCAGGGCTCTGGGGGCCATACCATCACTTCCAGGACTCCTTGTTCTTCTTTACGCTGAAGACAGTTGTTAATGACTTTCGCTGTATGTTTGGGGTCGATGTCATGCTGCAGAATAAATTTGGGGCCAATCAGATGCCTCCCTGATGGTATTGCATGATGGATAAGTATCTGCCTGTACTTCTCAGCATTGAGGAGACCATTAATTTTGACCAAATCCCCAACTACATTTGCAGAAATGCAGCCCCAAACTTGCAAGGAACCTCCACCATGCTTCACTGTTGCCTGCAGACACTCATTCGTGTACGCTCTCCAGCCCTTCGGCGAACAAACTGCCTTCTGCTACAGCCAGATATTTCAAATTTTGACTCATCAGTCCAGTGCACCTGCTGCCATTTTTCTGCACCCCAGTTCCTGTGTTTTCGTGCATAGTTGAGTCGCTTGGCCTTGTTTCCACGTCGGAGGTATGGCTTTTGGCCGCAAGTCTTCCATGAAGGCCACTTCTGACCAGACTTCTCCGGACAGTAGATGGGTGTACCAGGGTCCCACTGTTTTCTGCCAGTTCTGAGCTGATGGCACTGCTGGACATCTTCTGATTGCGAAGGGAAGTAAGCATGATGTGTCTTTCATCTGCTGCAGTAAGTTTCCTTGGCCAACCACTGCGTCTACGGTCCTCAACGTTGCCCGTTTCTTTGTGCTTCTTCAAAAGAGCTTTTACAGCACATCTGGAAACCCCTGTCTGCCTTGAAATTTCTGCCTGGGAGAGACCTTGCTTATGCAGTATAACTACCTTGTGTCTTGTTGCTGTGCTCAGTCTTGCCATGGTGTATGACTTTTGACAGTAAACTGTCTTCAGCAACCTCCCCTTGTTAGCTGAGTTTGGCTGTTCCTCACCCAGTTTTATTCCTCCTACACAGCTGTTTCTGTTTCAGTTAATGATTGTATTTCAACCTACATATTGAATTGATGCTCATTAGCACCTGTTTGGTATAATTGTTTAATCATACACCTGACTATATGCCTACAAAATCCCTGACTTTGTGCAAGTGTACCTAGAAGAATTGATGCTGTTTTGAAGGCAAAGGGTGGTCACACCAAATATGGATTTGATTTAGATTTTTCTTCTGTTCACTCACTTTGCATTTAGTTAATTGATAAATATAATCTATTAACATGTCTATTTTTGAAAGCATTCTTACTTTACAGCATTTTTTCACACCTGCCTAAAACTTTTGCACAGTACTGTATATATATATACTTGTAACTTTACCAGATTGCTGCATTTAAATGTCAGGTTCATGCATTAAGAAAGCAGCATTTGCTAATTTACAAAAAACATAACTAATACCTTAAACTTAAGAGATTAGTCTGTGCCCTGCCAGAGGCTCTCTTGGCAGCCATTTCTGGGTTTCTTTGTAACCAATAGAAGATCTGCTATTTCCCACAACTAGCCAATCAGAAGTGACAGGGGTGGGACGTAAACACTTTTTAAAATGTTTGTGTAGGTGCTAGACTTCTGCAACTCACTTTTCAGAAAGTTGCGTGGCTCTCTAGAAATATACCCGGAGTGTCTTTCTAGCAACAGAACGAACATAGGAAAAATTACTTGTCCGACAGGCAAAGTATAACGGCAAAACTTGTTGTCCCACACTCAAATCTTGTTGTCCAGGGCGTCGGGCGATACGAATTGTTTACGTTCCAGAACTTGTTTTTTATTAACACCTGGTAAGGTTTTATTTTCTGCACACCATGTATTTCATAGTAGAGAGTGTTCTCTACAACAGTATCAGTGCTGCAGGAAAGTACATCCCTTGTAATTGCTGCAAGTAATAAACACAAACTTGAAAGCCAAAATTACACTGCCATTACAAAGCGCTTTAAAATAATATTTTTATTTCAGCTACGTTTTAAAACATGATTTAAAAAATAAATGGTAGAGGGTTAAAATTCTAAGAGCATAATACCACCTGTACAAGTAGTTTGGATATGTAATCTGGGGCCTGATCCCTGCTAGTTATGTAGGTCAAAAGTACAATCTTAAATTCAATTCTGAATTTCACTAGAAATCAACGAAGGAATGCCAAAATGTGTGAAATATGTTGATAGGAACGATATTTGGTGAGGACAGGCTGCAGCATTCTGAACCACCTGCAATCCATCAGATGAAAGCCGAGCAAATGCAACATTGCAGCAATTTAGTCTAGAAAAGACAAACATTTGACAAGTCTCTCAGCATAGGTTAGAGAAAGAAATAATGGAAATGGAAGAGTTTTATTTCTGATATTTTTTAAATGTGTATTGAAAGTTAATGCAGAGATTTCTTTGACATGCCTTAGCAAGTACACTTTTAAACCACAGAACTTCTTGAGTCGAAGCTGCATTCAAGTTCATGACTTCATCTGCAATAACTTACCAGTACTGCTGCCATACGTCCTCCAAAAAAATGTCTTCAGGGATTGGATCAATGAGGACAAGATCCGAAACCTCCCTGTGGACAGTAATGAGAGTGAGATGTATGAAACAGCCCATCTGTCTGTGAAGGTAATATATTAGGCCTGGTGGCAGTGGAGCAATAATTTTTTTTCCCCTGCCAGATCAGTCATCCATTTACCACCGCTTAATTTACTTTCTTAACTACCAAGCTGCAAAACTGACAAAACTTTAAATCTCATGGAGAGGAAGAAAGACAACACCAGCCATTTATACATTTCTAGTCAGGCTTTATTTACTTTGCCAAGTCCAAATGCAAAGGTTATTTTTGATAAATGACTAATATAATAACCTTACACTCAGCCCACACAGATTATGTGTCATCAGCTGAAAATACTCACCAGATAGATGATTTGACAGAGCTAATTGCATATGCAAGCAAAACTGACAGCTAAACAGACATTCGCTACCCTGAATCAGTGTTTATGGTGTTCATTAATTAAACTATTACAACTAGATCATGTTTATTGTGCTTTTCTAAATCTTTCCAGAGTGCAACTTTCTTTTTTTGTCAAATTGGATCAGGACACTAAATATTTTCCTATTATTATGCCTGAATGGATGGTTTGGCCTAAAGGAGAGGCAAGATCTTGTTGATAAAAGTCCTTTTAAATCAAAATGTAAAGACTAGTATTTAATGCAGTTCTTTTTTAAATGTAAAAAACTGTCTTTAGTAAGTACAGACAAGTAGTTTTGAGCTACGTATTGGCTTACATATGTATTATGTCCTTTAAAACAGCAGGAATCAGTCTCTTACCAAACTCTCTGCAAAAAGACTAAACAAAAGTGCAGACACTGACTGGCCAATAAATGACAGGCACTGCAAAGGGAATAAGAAGTCTTAAGTCATGCCAGTTGTAAATTCTTCTGGCCTACACCACTTCCAGCAGCCTGAACTGTAAACATGAGGCATCGAGGGTTAAATAATTTGTAAGGTTTCTGCTATATCCAAACCTTCACATCTGTTCATAACAGCGTGAATGAAGATTCATTGGAGCATATGACCTTAATCAACTGGTCAATAATCCAATCTTGCTGGTGACTACAACAATGCTGTGCAATTGCTAGGCATTGTTATTGTGGATATGGCATGGTCCTGTCTACTGTCTACTGTTGAATGTTTCTGTCATATGTTAGTCTTCCATGCCTATGCCTTCCAACAAGGTAGAGACTAGGAGACTGTCTTGCATCACAGACTCCCACTATCATACCCCTTGTAAAGTCAAGGAGATCCTTATTCTTACCCAAGTTATTCAGTGAAAGATGTTCACTACTACAGCAACTGATTACATACTGTATCTGATTGATCACATGGAGTATAGTTGAACTATTTATGAAACTGGCCATGTCTTATATCATTACATTCTAGAAAAGCTGTTCAAAATAAAGAAAACAGAAATAAAGACCAAAAACAAATGACTACTTACCAGTCATGGATATGACTATAAAACCTGCCATTGAGGGCCCCCAGCTCAGAGCCCACCAGAATGAAGGGTTTTGGAAGTTTGGCTTCCATGATAAGTCGATGAAGGTCATCAACCATTCTGCAAAATCATAAGCAAATAGCAAGATCAAAATATTGCACTTCTACAATTCTGTTAAAACGTGATTATCCAAATCAATTTTTATAAAAATCTTAACACTGTCCCTCTGTCCCAAACATCATCATTACATTACTGTGAATAATACACTTTAAAAGGTACACCCAGCGGTCCCAAATATGATGATAGTTTGACTGTACCTTCATTTGATGGTGACTGGTGAGTTACAATGTCCCATATTTTTGTTGAGTTAAAGGGTTACAGAAACCAACTTAATACATCTAGGTTAATTCAATAAATAAGAGATAGTGTATCTTATGTGAGATTCTATATTGAATACTTAAGGTTTCTGATGCAAGCAGCTGCAGCTGTGTTATTTATTTATTTTTATTTAGTAGTCGCCAATTGATTTTACCCCATTTTTCTCCCAATTTGAAATATCCAATTGTATTTTTAGGCTCAGCTCACCGCTACCACACCTGTGCTAACTCGGAAGCAGCGAAGACAAACACACACTGTCCTCCGAAACGTGTGTCATCAGCTGACCGCTCGGCCAATTATGCGCCGCCCCTGTGAACTCCCATCCACGGTCAGCAGTGGATTACCCTGGACTCGAACTGGCGACCTCCAGGCTATAGGGCGCATCCTGCACTCCACACAGAGCGCCTTTACCGGATGCGCCACTCGGGAGCCCCCTGCTTTGTTAGTTTTAAGGTGTGCAACTTATTTTAGGCGATTAAACTAGTAATGCTCTGAAAAAGCCCAGTCCCCTAAGCAGTGGTTTTCAACCCTGATCCCCAAATACCCTCAACAGTCTCTTAACCAGGAACCAAATACTTTTAAAATGCATTGTGCTGAGGTCTATGCTAAAGACATTTTTTAAAGGAAACAAAATGTTTGAAGCTAAAACTTAGAACATTTTAAGATATCACAAAGTTCCACATTAGAAGAACTAGTAGATACATGTTTTCAGGATATATGATGTCAGGATAAGTATACATACACAGTAAAGGACTTTTACACTGCAGAAAATAATGTATAAAACCTTGAGAAATACCAAAAGACAATTTACCAGTAAAACTAACATTCACTATAAAAAGACTTCAACGAGCCCCAAGGCCCCTGGTTTAGCAAAACAACCGTCTGAAAAATAATTATGCACAGGGTGGATATATTGCTTTGTCTTTCTACTGTACACTATTTGTTGTATCAGGGCTCCTCAATACAAATAAATCAAAATTGTGCACCGGCAAAATTAAGAGGTTTCACTGCAGCAGGAAAGGCACTCATCAAAATGCCAGCTTGCCGGGTTATTGAACTCAGGGAATTGATTGCTTCCATCAAAACAGAAGCTGCCTGCTATCCGGGCCCGAAGCCAAGTCTGACCAGCCTAATAACATTTTATACATCTACCGTCTTGTAGATAGAGTGTCAGGATTTAAAACACACCAATACATTATGATGTCAGAGATGAAAGATTACAACGGAATTACAAGTGGTACTGAAAATGGAACAGGAAAACTGAAGTAGAGAAGAAGAACTGTCTGGTATCAAAGTTAAAGTAGAAATGTGTTACATTGGAAACTTTGAGACAGCCTTTGAGAGAGACTGTTACACTAAGGAAAATAGTGATACGATAAGTTCTTATATTCCATGCATCATCAACAGTGGGCTGAGCCATGAATTAATACAATCAATTCTCACAGACCCTTTTAGTTTCTGAAAAAAGATTGTCGTTGTTTATTGTCAGATAAAATCTCACTGAGCAGTCCTGGTCAATAGTAGAAGTTAAAAAATATATATATCATTTTTTAATATTTACAAATTACAGTATGCATGTGCTTTCTATCATCTCCAGCTTAACACATTTATCTAAGCTCAATGAATGACAGAGCTCTCAGGCTACATAGAGTGGTAGTTTACATATATTTAAAAGCCAATCAGAAACATCCTGAAAGTTTTAACACAGCCAAAAATCATTCTTGCTGCTGTACATTAGTCTAGTTGCTACAAGCCAGTAGTTAAGGATAAAAAGGTTAAATTACATTAAAGCTATTAAGCATCCTGTTTTCCGTTACCCCTGTAGTAACAACCATTTAACAGAACTATTTTTTGCAATGCGAGTGAGTGAAGCACTGGATTAACTATTTTGCAAAGCTTTCTGTGCTGCTATCCAAGATTAGGAATATATTGTTTAACTTTAAAAACCCATCCTAATCTTTTCCACTTGACCATCATATGCCAATGTAAAAGACGAAAGAGGAGAAAAAAACAACAACACAATTGTCACTATGTTTTTGTAACACTTAGTCTACATGAAGTGATTTTTCAGGCTTAGGCGAATGTTCTTCTGAACAACTTAACTAATACCACCACTATATGCACTGTGTAGTACTTTACTTCATATCTCTAACTCAATAATAACAGGTTGCCAATCGCCTTGCCCAATATGTCTCCCCCTTTCTTAATTGTCAATTTTCATAATAAAATAATTAGAAAAGCGCCATTAATACTTTTTGCCTCTGTGATCAGACCCTTACTTGCACAGTAGGTTAATTAATGAGCCTTTCTGAGGCTTAGAGACAGAATAAAGCATAAAGGCCATGTCAGAAAAAAAAAACCTCAGACATAACTGCCACAGATGCTGCATAGATCTTTGCACAGTCTACCGTGGCCATCGTATTTTTGGCATAACAGAATAGCTGCATGGATCTTACTGAACATGACTTTGAGATTGACAATTCCTTCCTAGTATATCTTGAGAGAAAAAAGAATCACATGACAGTAAAAAGAGGTGTGTGTGTGTGGAGGGGTCCCACCATGCTGTAAATACAAATTAGAGCCAGTGTCATAAAATAGACTGCACATATAAAATGCAAGCACATGTACTGTACATGTAAAAATGCAAGTATCTTCAGTATAGCCAAGATTCTGAAAGTCAATAACCTTTGCTGAAGAATGGCCCAATAATTGGATAAGCTGTACTTGGGCCTCCACTGTATCCCTGTCACCAGCAACCCCAGTGGGGGACAATAAATAAATAAAATAAGAAAAGGTAAGGTTTCAACAATCCATAATAAATACATACTCTTTCAGGTTTAGTGTAATCATTGCACTACTGTTTTTTGGTACTATTTATAATTTACACAGCCAGCATACCAGGGATGTAATGACTTGAGTCAATGACTCGACTCGGAATCAAGTCGCAATTTTTCGTGACTCCCTGCAACCAAAGACTCCACTCCCTGCTCAAAAGAGGTGACTCGACTCGAGTCATGCAAAAAAGTCTCCATCTGACTCGAGTCATTGTCTTTATGATAAAATCAATAACAAACTTATTTCATTTTCAATACATGCAGCCGCTCTCTAACACAGTCATCTTGTCATTTTGCACATAAGCAGGTTCCTGACATGGCTGTTAAGACCATTGCTAAGGAAATAGAAAACACCTTTCTAGCCTATAGCACCATTCTGTGATCATAACGTCACAAGCAGCAAGGAGCCCTGGAATCAAAATGTGTAGGCGGGACACAAAGACAGATTTCTGATCACTGATCACAGAAAATCCTGAGAAAAATAGTGATTTCTGAGTTTTGTCACAAAACAACAACATGTAGAGTACACTAAACATATCTGCGGTGGTGGAGTTCGCTTTTAATAATTATACAGTCGACCGGGAGAGAAGCAAGCAGGCTGCATCCTGCCAGTACTGTAAAGCGACAATATGAATAAACTGCATTCAAAACACAGCACCGGTAACTGCCACTAATTTATACCAGTAGGTTTTTTAGTTTTTTTCAACAGCTAAAATGAGAATCTGAATTAATTAAAAACTCAGGTACAATGCTACAGCAGTATTTTTCCAAAATGAGTATGTAGTTGATATTCCCTATTTAAAAAAATAAATAAAATAATAATAATAATAATAATAATAATAATAATAATAATAATAATAATAATAATAATAATAATAATAATAATGCCAGGGCAAATTAAACAACATGGCAGAAAAAGCACTGATTAGGAGTTATTTTTCAGGTTTTGTTAGCACACAAATAAAAGTAATGAATGCATCTAAAATGTTTCTAAAGTAATATTTTGCCTAGTGAAAGCTTGAAAAGTAAATAATTTGGGAAGTATTTGGTGCTCACTATCTCTTTATTTAATGTATGTATGTATGTATGTATGTATGTATGGTTGTATGTATTTTATCTATTTATTTAAAGACATCATATCTCTTAAGGGAGTTGGTGCTTTGTAGCTATTTTTAAATTTCCCTTTAAATCCAATTCTGAATAAAACATTATTTACAGTATATATTTGTTAAGCTAATGCAAACTAATAAAAACTACAAACATTTGGAAGTTTACCTAAACTAATATTAGGTAGTGCAAGGTCAGTGCTAATCAGGGTCTGTGAAACTAGAGGTTGATGTTTAAAGTCTTTTAACTTAAAGTTGTATGTATATGTTTATTAAAGTATAAGATGTGACCGGAGAGAAAGTTTAAAAGATTAATTTGTTTTTGTACAGATTATATGTTACCTGTGAATTATATAAAATTTGGCATTAGTTTCTTTATTTTTCTATTTCTCTCTTATGTGTTAAAACCTTCAGGTAATATCTCAGCATGAAATGAAATGCCACCAAATTTCCTTTCATTTGGTTAATGTACCTGAAACAAAACTATAAGGGGGAGTGTCAGTGTTGAGAAGCGAGAAAATATTAGATATGTTCTTTGTTTTGTGGTATCAATCATTACTAAACACCCAACACCAAGGGGTCTTTATATAGTGGCAAAATGTGCTTATAAATAGATCAATGAATCAAATTCACTAAAATGGAAAGATGAAAACAAAGCAGAAACCGTGGACTTTTAATGGTGAACATAAGGGGCAAGCAAGCCCACATTATTGTGCATCCTAATTTTGTATTTAACAGACTTTTTTATGTATAGATTGCTAATCTCCTGTAAAACTAATCTGAAGATATCTTGAACTGTCAGAACTAATGACTCAAAGTGACTCGAGCCAGATTGGTGACTCGGCTCCAGCTTGGCATGTCAAAGACTCGACTCAAGTGTTTAATCCCCAATGACTCGACTCGAGTCCCAATTTTGGTGACTCATTACATCTCTGCAACATACTGCAAAACTGTACAATTTTACTTGTGCTTATTTTTAAAAGTTGCAATCCTTCTTAGTAACAGAATGGTATGAATATGCTTTTATGTTCAGGCTGCGCAATTGTGCCTGATGGCAAAGTCAACAAAGGGGGTTTGTTATAAAATGCTAAAGAATTTAGGGGATGATTTAAGTATAGACACAGTGCAAATAATTGCTGAAACAAAATTCACATTGCATTGCGGCTAGGCAATTATTATGCACTGCGCCCTATGTAAGCTTAAGAGCAATGCAAATTACATAACACACAAATAATGATACGCAATTACGATAACGAGGGTCTTAAGCACATCGGTCTATTTAGCGGCCACACTTGCAGAGTTAGGAGCACAGAGAGCAGTAGTCGCTGCATGACATTTGTGGAGCACGAAAATACAAACCAAAAACAAATGTTAGAGGAAGGGTAAAGTCCTCTTGGCGCACGGAAAAGAAAATAACATTTTTTCTGAGAGTCCTTACGGCATGAAACTGAGTTGTTTGGAAAAGCCTCAGCCAACATCAGTTATGCTGGTATCCTAAAGATATGTATTGGCCTGCCCTTTTTAGCATGACATCCAGAACTTTGCCTAGCACTCTGGAAAAGGTGGATTGGGCTATCCCTCCAGACATTCTAACTGTGGTCTGAAAGGAACCAGAGGCTAAGTAGTGCAGAGAACACAGCACTTTCACATGTGCAGGGATAGAGGTCCCTAGACTAACACAGGGGTCTAGCTCATCCCTCAATTCAGCTTGGAGGTCAAGGATGACCTGCGGAGTGAGACGATAGCACTTTAGCACTGCATCCTCCGGCATCCCAAACAAAGTGACCCTGGGGTTGAATATGCAGGGTCGTCTTCATCTTGCCCTTCTCCTCCGAACGTGTTCCTGCCACTCCTCAACAAAAGCCAGGTGTCGTCGCATCAGGAAGTGTACCACAGCAGCCACACTGAAGCCAATGCCAGGTCTCTGCAGGTGTGTGCTTTTATACAGCTCTTAGTTACTCGCTTCTACAATGGTTTGCACCTTGTATAAGAGGTGTAAAGTTCTTACAGGGTCAGCAAATTGCCTAAGTGCAAGGCAAAATCCTTACATCACATTATAATGTTTGCACCCACGTAGTATCCAGCACCCACCCAATTCCACGCTCTTTTCTTCATTTGAATGCATTTCAATATAATTTTAATGGATTAATGATGGCAAAGTGCAAATTTGATAGCGGATGCAAACGCCAGGTGAACAACATTCTCTACATATGTTGCATTTTTAGCGTCTGGTAAAATCACTTTACGGCTGCTTAACACGATTTACGCCCACATTATGGGGGTTGCACCTGCAAATCACTTTTAAAAAACTCTCTGCAGGCATTTTTTTTAAAAATCTTTTTCAAGCCTTCACTTTATTACCAGATTTAAAATTGCAATAAACCGCTTTGAATTTGGATTTGAATTCCAGGCACTGATTATTTTATTGATGCTTTCTTCCTGACTGAGAAAATCGAACAGTCAAGAAAGAAAGACATCAATATTTGCGAGGCAGGTTTGTTTATATTTGGCTCCACAACAAATTTAAGCCTGTTTTTTGCTTAGCTATAAAGCAGAGACAGTATTTTAAATAGACCTACGTTTTTATTTGTGATTGTATACAACACATTCCTTACATCTCGGACAATTGTGTGTCGCCCCCTGGGAGCTCCCGTCCACAGTCGGCAGTGGAATAACCTGACTCCAAACAGCGACGTCCAGGCTATAGGGCGCATCCTGCACTCCACACGGAGCGCCTTTCCCGGATGCGCCACTTGGGAGCCCCTGAATTGAGACATTTTAACGTAATTTCCAAATGTTGTCCTTGGGGGATGCAGACAAGCTATTTAACAAGTAATTATACATGTATTTCTACACTATAAAACTATCTGAAACACCTAATCAGATGATATACAAGATACATGAGAAAATGTATGTTATTTGGAAGTTACATAATCACACTAAAGACCAACATTTTATTGAAATTGATTTAAACCAATTAATCTGAAGGATAGCTTTCAATTACAGCACAAAAAAGGAAAGTGATAATTTTAAACTAAAAGTTTGTTTTTTTTCCTAAAAGTGTCTCTCAATCCACAACCTATAATAGCAAAGATATGTAACCCTCTTCAAATGCTTAAAACCTCTTACTAATAGCCAGTTACACTTAATGCCAATTACAACAACAAAAAAGCCAGCTGCAGCAGACACAAAAATGTAAAATTGAGGCTTGTAAAACCATTACATATCTCAAGCACTCATTATGCATATTCCTCACAGTAACAATATTTAAATGGTTTAACCTTCCAGTGGTTGACTCTCTCCAAACCCTTTCCACTCCTGTTGTCTCATTCTGCAATGTCCGCTTACTGAACCCAAGACCAATCCTGTCATATGTACAAACCTAAAAAAAGAAAATAAAAGAAAGGATTTTGTTTAATTTTATTTTTTTATAAGTAGTGATAAGTCAATTACAGCAAGCATACACAGCGTGCTCTTTCAAGACCATTCCCACCCCCCTCAAATAAAAGCATACGTTACATCAGAAGCTGCAGGCCAGCAAAATGTAATTAATTACTCACCATAGTGAAAGTGAAATGGTTTACTGTGTCCTATATTGTGCAAAAGCACATAGGTATTGTATAATTTGAGTGCCAAAGTTTGATCATCTTTCTTTTGCTATGGCTTGAAGAAAAGCATAATCTGTAATTTAATTGGCTCATGGATTTCCAAAGCATTACATTTTTTTTTTTTTTTTTTTAAATAAAATAAATTCCGTTCTTATATTAATCATTCTCTGTGCACGGAAAGCAGGTACTAGTTAGCTTACATATTTAATTCATAGGCTTCCATCAACAGAGAGGCAGTTCAAGCAATTTTAAGCAATTTTAACATTAGATTTTACTACTTTCATGTGGTGGAGGGGTCCCCCAACACATACTTGTGTACTATTTATATTATTGGAGGCCTAGTTAGTTCAAGAGGTTATATTTTAGCAGCTACAAATAACGTTTTAGAATAATGTCAAGCTTTCTTATCCAATTTCGCAATGAAACAACTGTGTGACTGGCAATTTTCTAGCGTAACTGTATTTACTTATTTCTTTAGTTTACAGCATACGACTTGTTTGCATGGTATGGTGTACTATATGAGATTCCATCAAGTTTCTGATGATCTCACACTGCTATTTGTACAAATATATTATCGTACGTATTTGCATACTTTATCAGATGCAGACCTTGCAGACAGTAGGCAGGTTTACAGTAGTTAAAAACCTAAATGTGAGGGATTATCTCTTCCAGCTTCAGTGTGTATGTGGGTTGGAGGTTGTCATGCATACAGTATGAAATAACTGCAAGAAGACTACAAATAGCAACTCTGCTGTTTTTTTAATGGTAAGCTGTCAACCACTACAATAAGATTTAAACTTTAAACCCAAAATAGTTTTATGTGTGTGCGTATTTTATAGTTATATATTGTAAAACTTATTTTAAAAGCCTCAGCGTTTATTTACAACATTTGCCAGTACATCGGCAACTATTTCAGACCTGACATTTTTTTTATGTAAGATCACTAACGTCTTCAAATGCAATCTGTTTTGGGCTGGGAGAAATACATATGGGGGACATAGAGCGGTTCCCCCTTGGTGAGAATCAGCTTTTAAATAAGTGGCCCAAAGCGATTTAAGCCCCAAAATACCCCAGTTACTTATTCAATTTGTGTTGCATTTGCAGTATGCGAATAAGCAGCTGGAATGCGAATAAGAAGCTGGCCGAATAAGAAGTCAACTTCAGCATTGTCAAAACCACTGACCCATTAACCTCAGTGGATATTATATTATGCACTTGATCCATATTGCATCATTTTGTGTTCTATGTTCCCACAGATGTTTGAATGTTAATTAAAATCCTTAACAGTGAGATTTAATTATTATCACCGTGTGACAAAGACGACTGAGCGGTGACGTCACGTCAGAAGCAGGAACAAAAACAACAGAGAGGAGTTTGGTGAAGCTGAGCGAATGCTTTCGCTCAGCATTTAATGAATAAACAGAACAGAAAAATAAACGGTTGTAACAACAAACACACAAGACACGGCACTTTCGCCAAAATAAATAGATAAACAAAAACGAACTAACACTAAACAAACGGTGCACGGAGACAAACAAAACACGGTGAGTGACAAAACTTATTCTTCTTCTTATATTTATATTTTATACCTCCTCTCCACACCCGTTCTCCACTCACCGAACACACCACCCAGTGAGTGAAAACATGCTGTTTTATGCAGTTGTACCGAGACTTCGATTGCTAGTCAATCATTCAATTGGAATCTCGGTACAACTGCACGTGAATTAATTAAGTGCACTCCGTGACCACACATTACATTTTAACTAGCACGTGAAGTGATTTGTGCCCTCCGTGCCTAAATATAAATCTACATTTTTAAATCACAAGTGAAACACAGACCCGTTTATATCCGTGTACCGATGACTATACACCAACATTTACACACAACACGTAACACAAAATACACACGGGGGCACTTTGCCACATATACCCCCCTTGTGCAAAGCACACATGGCCTCAATGGCCACCTCCCCCTCAGTCCCAAAGTCCCGGAACAGGGGAAGCAAGTTGTTTCTGGGGGTGGCCATGGTGAAATGTCTGGCACCCCAATTCTTCGTGGCTGGCAGCTCCCTCTTCCGGGGCTTCAGCCACACTATCTCCTGCCCGAAAGTGCAGCTGGGGAGCTGGTCTCCTGACCTCCCCCTTCTTCATGGCCGGCAGTTCCCCTCCGTGGGGCTCCGACCACACAATTTCCGGCAGCGAAACTGCTGCGAGGGAGCTGGTCTCCTGACCTCCCCCTTCTTCGTGGCCGCTAGCTCCCCTCCGTGGGGCTCTGGCCACCGTGTTTCCTGCCACGGAAATGCGGCTGGGGAGCTGGTCTCCTGACCTCCCCTTTCTTCATGGCCGACAGCTCCCCTTCATGGGGTTCTGGCCATAGTGTAGCGACCCCAGGCGAAGCAGGACCCTCGACTACCCCAGGCGAAGCAGGATCCCTGGCGACCCCAGGCGACGGCAGCGGACCCTCGGGAGGCGGCGGCAGCAGCAGCGGACCCTCGGGAGGCGGCGGCAGCAGCAGCGGACCCTCGGGAGGCGGCGGCAGCAGCAGCGGACCCTCGGGAGGCGAACTCGGGAGGAGCCCCTGGCCATAGAGGCGGCAGCGGGAGCTCCACTTCTCCCTCGTACCCTGTACCCTGTGTGGAGCAAAAGGCAGCCCCAGGCGATGCGGAGCAACAGGCAGCCCCAGGCGTGCGGAGCGGCTGGCAACCCCAGGCGTCGCGGGCGGCTGGCAACCCCAGGCGTCGCGGAGCGGCTGGCAACCCCAAGCGTCGCGGGCGGCTGGCAACCCCAGGCGTCGCGGGCGGCTGGCAACCCCAGGCGATCGCGGAGCGGCTGGCAACCCCAGGCGTCGCGGAGCGGCTGGCAACCCAAGCGTGCGGGCGGCTGGCAACCCCAGGCGATGCGGAGCGGCTGGCAACCCCAGGCGATGCGGAGCGGCTGGCAACCCCAGGCGATGCGGAGGCAGGCATCCTTAGGCGATGCAAGGCAGGCATCCTTGGGCGGCGAGGCAGGCATCCTTGGGCGGCGAGGCAGGCATCCTTGGGCGGCGAGGCAGGCATCCTTGGGCGGCGAGGCAGGCATCCTTGGGCGGCGAGGCAGGCATCCTTGGGCGGCGAGGCAGGCATCCTTGGGCGGCGAGGCAGGCATCCTTGGGCGGCGAGGCAGGCATCCTTGGGCGGCGGGGCAGGCATCCTTGGGCGGCGGGGCAGGCATCCTTGGGTGAAGCGAGGCAGGCATCCTTGGGCGGCGAGGCAAGCATCCTTGGGCGGCGAGGCAGGGAGTCAGGACTAGCTGGGGTGCAGGTGTTGGCCCTCTTCTCGGCCTCTGCGGCCGGGCGGTTCTTCCCGTGCTTCCCTCAGCAGCCTATGCAAGGGCTGCTGAGGACCGCCAGCATCTAGCCCTGGTCCTTCTGGTGAAGGGAGAGGCAGCTCCTGCTCCTCTCCTCGTGGCGGTGGGGAAATGATACCAGCAGGCATTCCTCCTCTGCTGGTGGGGAAGTGTTACCAGCAGGCATTCATCCTCTGCTGGTGGGGAAGTAATACCAGCAGGCATTCCTCCTCTGCTGGTGGGGAAGTGATACCAGCAGGCATTCATCCTCTGCTGGTGGGGAAGTGTTACCAGCAGGCATTCCTCCTCTGCTGGTGGGGAAGTGATACCAGCAGGCATTCATCCTCTGCTGGTGGGGAAGTGTTACCAGCAGGCATTCATCCTCTGCTGGTGGGGTTGGCGGAGGCAGAGGCAGCTCCTGCTGCTCTGCTCCCTCCAATGGAGGTGGCGGAGGCAGAGGCAGCTCCTGCTGCTCTGCTCCTGCCGATGGAGGTGGCGGAGGCAGAGGCAGCTCCTGCTGCTCTGCTCCTGCAGATGGAGGTGGCGGAGGCAGAGGCAGCTCCTGCTGCTCTGCTCCTGCCGATGGAGGTGGCGGAGGCAGAGGCAGCTCCTGCTGCTCTGCCGATGGAAGTGGCGGAGGCAGAGGCAGCTCCTGCTGCTCTGCTCCTGCCAATGGAGGTGGCGGAGGCGGGACCAGCAGGAATTCACCTTCTGCTGGTGGAGGTGGGAGCTGCAAGCAGTCCTCCCATGGCAATGGAGGTGGACCCAGCAGGAATTCACCCTCTGCTGGTGGAGACTGGGGCTGTGGGCGCTCTACCTTCCCCTTCTTGGGCCGTGGGCGCACCGACTCTTCCCTCTTGGGCTGTGGACACACCGACTCCTCCCTTTTGGGCTGTGGACGCACCGACTCCTCCCTCTTGGGCTGTGGACGCACCGACTCCTCCCTCTTGGGCTGTGGGCGCACCGACTCCTCCCTCTTGGGCTGTGGGCGCACCGACTCCTCCCATTCAGGCATAGGACGTTCGGGCTCCTCCCATTCAGGCGTAGGGACGTTCGGGCTCCTCCCACTCAGGCGTGGGACGTTCGGGCTCCTCCCACTCAGGCGTGGGACGCTCGGGCTCCTCCCGCTTGGGCTGTGGACACTCAGGCTCCTCCCACTTGGGCTGTGGACACTCAGCCTTCCTCTTCCCCTTTCCCCTTCTCTGCCTCCTCCTCACCTTCCTCTCCTGGGCCAGTTCCTCCTCTCCCTCTTGGTAGGGACAGCACCACCGGGTGCCCGAACTCCCCACAGGCAAGGCACCAGCCTTGGTCCTCTAGACCACCGAGGAGGACCTCCAGATCCTGGCAGCCATCTCTCCAGTTCCAGCCTTCCATTTTTTTTTTTTTTTTGTTGTTGTTGGGGTTTTTTTTTTTTTAAACCCCAAATTGCGGTTCCTGCTCTGGCCTGAGTCCTGGGGGCGCTGTAGATCCCACTTCTGACACCACGTGTGACAAAGACGACTGAGCGGTGACGTCACGTCAGAAGCAGGAACAAAAACAACAGAGAGGAGTTTGGTGAAGCTGAGCGAATGCTTTCGCTCAGCATTTAATGAATAAACAGAACAGAAAAATAAACGGTTGTAACAACAAACACACAAGACACGGCACTTTCACCAAAATAAATAGATAAACAAAAGCGAACTAACACTAAACAAGCGGTGCACGGAGACAAACAAAACACGGTGAGTGACAAAACTTATTCTTCTTCTTATATTTATATTTTATACCTCCTCTCCACACCCGTTCTCCACTCACCGAACACACCACCCGGTGAGTGAAAACATGCTGTTTTATGCAGTTGTACGAGACTTCGATTGCTAGTCAATCATTCAATTGGAATCTCGGTACAACTGCACGTGAATTAATTAAGTGCACTCCCATGACCACACATTACATTTTAACTAGCACGTGAAGTGATTTGTGCCCTCCGTGCCTAAATATAAATCTACATTTTTAAATCACAAGTGAAACACAGACCCGTTTATATCCCGTGTACCGATGACTATACACCAACATTTACACACAACACGTAACACAAAATACACACGGGGGGGGCACTTTGCCACACACCCGCATGTGATTTCTGTCATATGGTACAAGGCAATAAAGGCATACATAGTTTAACAAGCATCATGCCCAGCTATGATCAGCAAAAGAAAAAAGCCTACATAAAGTGCTCAGATAAGTTATCTAATTCAGTTCGAAGACACTTTCTCATTATTATTGATTGGTACTGAAAAAATGAGTACCTTGAAAATAAAGTAAAAGTTGGGAAATATCATCTTGCAATTAACAGGTTCCTACGATGTTGTGTACGGTGTACTCACCTATTTCAAGCTTTGCATATGATTCGAATCAAATTAGCTTTATACTGGGCTTGTTTGTATCCAAATATCACATAATGTTCAGCAAAGTGATGTAAAAACTAAGGGTTGTGTATCATATAGCTTAGTATTTTGCTTAAAAATATTGCTAATACTTTCAAACTATATCCAAATGTAATACCCGCACAAATGCCCAAAAATTAGGCACCTGCATAATAAAAAAAAATACAAGCCCAATTGGGCGTGAACCCGTCCAATCTGGTAACACTGCACCCTGTACTGCAGTGGTACTTAACTCTGGCACCTGAGATCCAATCCAGTCCAGGTTTTTACTCCAAGCATGTTCTAATGTAGTTAATTGAAGCTGTTAAGAGGCAATTAACTAATTTAGGACCTGCTTGGAATAAAGTCCTGGACTGGAATGGATCTCAAGGGCCAGAGTTGAGTATCACTGCTGTAGTGTATGAACTATCCTTAAGAGCGCAGAAAATATAAACCGTGTTCACAGCGCTGTATTAGTGCATAACCATAGAACTCTGTAAAAACAACAATACTGGCTAGTCACAATCACCTTTGGTTTTGGGGGATTAATAATAAAATGACACTAAAATCGGCATTATTCTATTCAATTGTAGTTTATTGCCAATGGGAGGCTCTATTCATTATACCAAAGAAAACCTGGATAATCTATACTCCATGTTTTATTGCAGAGTAATCAATTACAAAATATATGGAATTATGTTGTTTTTCTACATATCTATAAATGCATGTCATCCTTCCTATAATGTTCCTTGGATGCTACTTATATATATATATATATATATATATATATATATATATATAAAAACACAACCCAGGTTCTTCTCAGAGGGCCACTTGAGGTTGTCTATAGCTGAGGTGTGGGTGACGGCAGTGACTGATCCACTATAGTGAGTCTGAACAGCTTATTAGCCACCCTGGCCTGGGGCTGTTGTAAGTACAATACTGCCCTGTCATGAAGTCTAAGGAGAACCTGATATAGGCTAATCCTGTCCTTATAATGTTAGGTAAACTACATATTCTCAGTGGATTTTACATATGTAGAAATTCCTTCTGTCAATGCAGTCATATATCTTTTTAGTAAAGTTATAAATGATTTTCTATTTGGGACATAGCTGGTATGCAACATATAAGAATCTTACACACTGCAGATTCGGATATATAAAAAAAACATGTTTTAAGTCATGCAAGAACAATTTTATAGATTAAAAAAAAACTCATGAGATAAAGCTTTAATCAATGAGACCCAAAGAATAGAGCTCTAGTCGAGCCAAATATTCATAATAAAGTGAACATTTAAAGGTTGTTGTTCTATTTTTTCGTTTGTTTTTGTTTAGGGAGCCACAATTAAGCAGGATTTTCACTGGCAAATTGTACTAGTTGGTAAATGATGGCAATAATATTTTCGTACAAACCTTTGTTAACTGGGATAGATCATCCTGTATTTGAAACCAGACATCTGAAGACATGCCAGTGGGTGCATCCAGTACCACTGCAAAACAGATAATAAAGCAAATTACTAGAGGTTTCCCAATAAGAAGGGTTTGCCTGTCATATCTGATAGTGTCCATTTAAAAATAAGGACTGATTGACATTGTCGAGCTGTCCCAATGCATGCATTCATTAATCTATAGTATTAAATTGCCTTTTTAGTGTTTATTTTCTTTTAATTTCATTTTTGCTTTGTGAGCTGCTTATCAAGTATACTTACTACCATATACACCTACTGCTGCTAACAGATACTGTGTATCCGTACAGTGAAAACTGCTAATGGGGAATGTACACAAACAGGGTTTCCCATTAAATGAGTGCAGACAGCCGGGAATTGCTGAAATGGTTCATCTCAGTGAGTAAGTGAATCTAAACTTTGAATGTTACGTAGAATTGTAACTAATGTATTGAATTAAAGCTGTACTAATTCACTGTATCATAAAATGATTTAGAATTGTAGATGCTTTAATAGCTTACCAAGAGGCTGTCCTGTTCCTTTGCAGGTTAGGTACATCTTCTGCCCCAAACCAACATCTATCATCTGTCCTCCTGAAAATAAGCAAAGATGTACAAATTCTAAGTTAGAAGAAAACTGTACCTTGTACATTATAATAGTTATTTTAAAAACAAAAATCCAGAAGGATAAATATTTCTCTTTTTAAAATAGCAAACAATATTTGCCAATCAGGTGGCAAACACCAAGGAAAACATTAGAAATAAAAGGTAAACACTAACACCATAAAGGGTGAACCTATGCGCTTACAGTAGGTACATGTGAAAACTTTTCACAACTGTCAATTTACAAAACTATTAAGAAACAACTTGCAGCAGGTAGACTTCAGTGTCATTTTCCTTTCACAAAAATGGTGCAATCTGCATGTTAAAAGCTTTACTACTTTGTATACTATATGTATGACACAGAAATATCAGAATATTCAACACAAGGTGCAACATGAAATTAGACTTCAGTGTCTGAATGTATTAGGACATGCATAAGTATACAGACAGACTGTACAACAGATTAGCTTGATAATTTCTTAAACTCATATGTTTTTAAAAAAATGCAATTGATTTTTCGCTTGTATAAATAAATGCTTAACAAATGAATATCAAAGTAACAAAGTCAATAATGTAACCTTGTAGAACTTTCTTACCCTCTGGCTGTAACAGTAGTCCTTCCCTCTGCAAGGATGCATAATTAAGAAAAGGAGGAATGATGATAAAGAGAAGAAGGTACTTCCCAACTGACAACACCTGAGAGCACAGCCCTTCTTGAGAGACAGGATTTGCATTTTGACCAGAGGGCTTATCAGCTGAATTTGTCTGGTAAGTATAAAAATAAAAAAGGAGGGAATTATTTTCTTTTTTATTTAAACAGTTATTTTATATAAAACATCGTATACTGCTCGAATTTAGAATTAAACGGGAGACGACTCAAAACAGCAATGCAGTATACACATTTTTAAATGTCCAATTTGTATTCATATTTTTTTTTTTTTTTTTACTAAAATGATTTAATTAATTTGCTATCCCAGTCATTGTGTAAAGTTTAGTGCTTAAGAGATTTTATAACAGTATAAAAATTGATGCATATTTCATTTTGTGATGAAGACCATGATATCTGGCTATATGCCAAGTGGTCCCTTCAGTAAATTGTAAGTTTGTTTAAAATTATCAGCCCTGTCCCATATTAAAAACACTACATTCTACATCCTTTGGAAAGAGTAGACCTCGTTAGCTTGTCAGTGAGTTAATTTTCTTTATAACCCACAGGTAGCTCACTCAATACAAAAATATCTTTCTTTGGCTAAGGTTTTTATCCTGTAGTTTTGAAAAGTGCCTTAGGATACTTGCTATGAAAGGCGCTAAAATAAATAAAATGTTGAACTGAAAATTGTAGGCTAACTAAATACTACTGTGTGCTTGGTTCTGTGTGTATATATATATATATATATATATATATATATATATATAGTACTGTGCAAAAGTTTTAGATAGGTGTGAAAAAATGCTGTAAAGTAAGAATGCTTTCAAAAATAGACATGTTAATAGATTATATTTATCAATTAACTAAATGCAAAGTGAGTGAACAGAAGAAAAATCTAAATCAAATCCATATTTGGTGTGACAACCCTTTGCCTTCAAAACAGCATCAATTCTTCTAGGTACACTTGCACAAAGTCAGGGATTTTGTAGGCATATAGTCAGGTGTATGACTAAACAATTATACCAAACAGGTGCTAATGATCATCAATTCAATATGTAGGTTGAAACACAATCATTAACTGAAACAGAAACAGCTGTGTAGGAGGAATAAAACTGGGTGAGGAACAGCCAAACTCAGCTAACAAGGTGAGGTTGCTGAAGACAGTTTACTGTCAAAAGTCATACACCATGGCAAGACTGAGCACAGCAACAAGACACAAGGTAGTTATACTGCATCAGCAAGGTCTCTCCCAGGCAGAAATTTCAAGGCAGACAGGGGTTTCCAGATGTGCTGTCCAAGCTCTTTTGAAGAAGCACAAAGAAACGGGCAACGTTGAGGACCGTGAGCGCAGTGGTCGGCCAAGGAAACTTACTGCAGCAGATGAAATACATCATGCTTACTTCCCTTCGCAATCGGAAGATGTCCAGCAATGCCATCAGCTCAGAACTGGCAGAAAACAGTGGGACCCTGGTAAACCCACCTACTGTCGGGAGAAGTCTGGTCAGAAGTGGCCTTCATGGAAGACTTGCGGCCAAAAGCCATACCTCCGGCGTGGAAACAAGGCCAGCGACTCAACTCTGCACAAAACACAGGAACTGGGGTGCAGAAAAATGGCAGCAGGTGCTCTGGACTGATGAGTCCAAATTTGAAATATTTGGCTGTAGCAGAAGGCAGTTTGTTCGCGAAGGGCTGGAGAGCGTGCACGAATGAGTGTCTGCAGGCAACAGTGAAGCATGGTGGAGGTTCCTTGCAAGTTTGGGGCTGCATTTCTGCAAATGGAGTTGGGGATTTGGTCAGAATTAATGGTCTCCTCAATGCTGAGAAGTACAGGCAGATACTTATCCATCATGCAATACCATCAGGGAGGCATCTGATTGGCCCCAAATTTATTCTGCAGCATGACAATGACCCCAAACATACAGTGAAAGTCATTAAGAACTATCTTCAGCGTAAAGAAGAACAAGGAGTCCTGGAAGTGATGGTATGGCCCCACAGAGCCCTGATCTCAACATCATCGAGTCTGTCTGGGATTACATGAAGAGAGAGAAGCAACTGAGGCTGCCTAAATCCACAGAAGAACTGTGATTAGTTCTCCAAGATGTTTGGGCCAACCTACCTGCCGAGTTCCTTCAAAAACTGTGTGCAAGTGTACCTAGAAGAATTGATGCTTGATGCTGTTTTGAAGGCAAAGGGTGGTCACACCAAATATGGATTTGATTTAGATTTTTCTTCTGTTCACTCACTTTGCATTTAGTTAATTGATAAATATAATCTATTAACATGTCTATTTTTGGAAGCATTCTTACTTTACAGCATTTTTTCACACCTGCCTAAAACTTTTGCACAGTACTGTATATATATATATATATATATATATATATATATATACAGCTCTGGGAAAAATTAAGAGACCACTGCAAAATTATCATTTTCTCTGGTTTTACTATTTATAGGTATGTGTTTGGGTAAAATGAACATTTTTGTTTTATTCTATAAACTACTGACAACATTTCTCCCAAATTCCAAATAAAAATATTGTCATTTAGAGCATTTATTTGCAGAAAATGACAACTGCTCAAAATAACAAAAAAGATGCAGTGTTGTCAGACCTCGAATAATGCAAAGAAAATAAGTTCATATTCATTTTTAAACAACACAATACTAATGTTTTAACTTAGGAAGAGTTCAGAAATCAATATTTGGTGGAATAACCCTGATTTCCAAGCACAGCTTTCATGCGTCTTGGCATGCTCTGCACCAGTCTTTCACATTGATGTTGGGTGACTTTATGCCACTCCTGGCGCAAAAATTCAAGCAGCTCGGCTTTGTTTAATGGCTTGTGACCATCCATCTTCCTCTTGATCACATTCCAGAGGTTTTCAATGGGGTTCAGGTCTGGAGATTGGGCTGGCCATGACAGAGTCTTGATCTGGTGGTCCTCCATCCACACCTTGATTGACCTGGCTGTGTGGCATGGAGCATTGTCCTGCTGGAAAAACCAATCCTCAGAGTTGGGGAACATTGTCAGAGCAGAAGGAAGCAAGTTTTCTTCCAGGACAACCTTGTACTTGGCTTGATTCATGCCAAAGCTGCCCGATTCCAGCCTTGCTGAAGCACCCCCAGATCATCACCGATCCTCCACCACATTTCACAGTGGGTGCGAGACACTGTGGCTTGTAGGCCTCTCGGGTCTCCGTCTAACCATTAGATGACCAGGTGTTGGGCAAAGCTGAAAATTGGACTCATCTGGGGAGCTTCAGCAAGGCTGGAATCGGGCAGATTTGTCTTTGTGAAGGACGCATGAATCAAGCCAAGTACAAGGTTGTCCTGGAAGAAAACTTGCTTCCTTCTGCTCTGACAATGTTCCCCAACTCTGAGGATTGGTTTTTCCAGCAGGACAATGCTCCATGCCACACAGCCAGGTCAATCAAGGTGTGGATGGTGGACCACCAGATCAAGACCCTGTCATGGCCAGCCCAATCTCCAGACCTGAACCCCATTGAAAACCTCTGGAATGTGATCAAGAGGAAGATGGATGGTCACAAGCCATTAAACAAAGCCGAGCTGCTTGAATTTTTGCGCCAGGAGTGGCATAAAGTCACCCAACATCAATGTGAAAGACTGGTGCAGAGCATGCCAAGACGCATGAAAGCTGTGCTTGAAAATCAGGGTTATTCCACCAAATACAGATTTCTGAACTCTTCCGAAGTTAAAACATTAGTATTGTGTTGTTTAAAAATGAATATGAACTTATTTTCTTTGCATTATTCGAGGTCTGACAACAATGCATCTTTTTTGTTATTTTGACCAGTTGTCATTTTCTGCAAATAAATGCTCTAAATGACAATATTTTTATTTGGAATTTGGGAGAAATGTTGTCAGTAGTTTATAGAATAAAACAAAAATGTTCATTTTACCCAAACACATACCTATAAATAGTAAAACCAGAGAAACTGATAATTTTGCAGTGGTCTCTTAATTTTTTCCAGAGCTGTATATATATATATATATATATATAACAGTACAAACACCTACAGTACGAAAGAGTTTAAAAAACCAGACGATAATTTAAACCCTGCTTGTACGAATATAGGCCTAATTATGCATACTGGTCGATTACCATCTGTAGATTACCACACGGGTGAATTTAAATGTTGGTTTAAAACAGTGAATGTGTAAGTGATGGTCATAATTTGAAAGTTACTTCAAAAATGAAAATGTAACACAAACCTGTATCTGTATTTTTATTTTTTAGATTGTTTTGCTCATATTTAATTCATCTTAATCTAATAATAATGACTGTATTGCTGCAGCACAGCAGTTGTCGGTGCCAAAACATAAATCACTAAAGAGATCTCCAAAATAAATGTGCAACTTGCTGACACACATGGCATAACTAACTGGTGGCGTGATTCATCCGCCAAAGAATTTGCCACTGGGATAAGTTTAATTAGACAGTAAACTAGAGAAAAGTGATTTTCTTTACTCATACCGAACTTAGAGACTAGTATCCTTCGCGGCTGTTAAAAATAAATCTTGATTAAAATAAATTTAGGAACCAACAACTTAGCGATTCAGTGTAAAAGTATGCCGGGAAGGAATGCTGACAGATTGGTCTCTTTAAATATCGGGGCAGCGGTATTACTGCCTATTTCAAACAAAAAAAACGAGTACAACTTTTCCGGAGGCCAAGTAGCCAAAATAAATAACATTAAAAAAATAGCACTAGCTATATAATCGGAGTGATCAAAATACCTTTGATGAATTATTCTGATCAGAATCTGTTTGCTTTTTCTCTATGGTCCTTTTTCTCTGCATGCTTGTTATGAGTTCTATAGCACAGTAAACAAGAACGTTGTACACAAAGCCTAGCGCTGCTCTGCAAATACACGTGTACTTTTGAAAAGATTAGTACTTCCTTGTTCTGGACGGAGAGGCCACTGTGACAAACTAAAGCAGGCCCCACCGGTGAAAAAAGCGTTTTGCTAAAGTTTATATACTGTATAATTAATTAAAGATGTGGCAGTGAAACATATTACTTTAAAACATTATTTCGTGTTTAATATAGCCCATTACTTTAAGATTAGACGTTACCAATAAAAAGTTATTAGTTCTACAACACAATTATTGTTTTACATTTCTGATTCCCTGAACTGTAACAGAGCAGGTACAAAACAAGAAGAACATGACTATTTGGATCACAAAAAAAACATGCACATAAGTGTACTGTGAAAGGCTTGAAGAGGGTTTTTTTAAGTTAATTCTTTATTTTTTAAAGAATTAAATATGAATACAGACAACTGGGAGAAGATGAACTCTGCTGGTTGGTGTAAACTAACACAAGATTGTGCTCCTCTTATCATTAGTGGAACTTTTTCTTGTTAAAGGTGCTGTTGCAAAGGTTTTCAAATTCATTATTTTTACCTGCTCCCCTTATCATTGAATGCTACCCTGCTCAGCACATCTCAGTATCTATGCTGAAAGTCTAACCTGGATGCAACTGAGTTATGGGACTTGTGGCATTTCTTGACTGCTGTGGCTTCAGGCTGCATCATTGAAGTTCATTTAATTATATTTTTTTTGTTAGGAATTACCTGACTTTTGTAGCTTCAAGCTTAAACTAGAACTTTTTTTTAACAAACTTTTTTGTAATGAATAATATATGGGAAATGGCTGGTATGACTGGTTTAATATGACTCTTCACCAAACTGTTATCAAACACTCCTAGCCTCCTTTTCGTTTCGGATTGCATTTGGTTATATTATTATTGCAATAAACTCTTGATTTTATGCAAATATTCAAATATTCTAAGTCCGTATTCGGTAATACTGTTCATATATGTCATAGGGCAGCAGTGTGGAGTAGTGGTTAGGGCTCTGGACTCTTGACCAGAGGGTCATGGGTTCAATCATGGTGGGGGACACTGCTGCTGTACCCTTCAGCAAGGTACTTTACCTAGATTGCTCCAGTATAAACCCAACTGTATAAAGGGGTAAGTGTATGTAAAAATAATGTGATATCTTGTAACAATTGTAAGTCGTCCTGGATAAGGATGTCTGCAAAGAAATAAATAATAATAATCATAGTCATCCATTTTTTTGGTATCATACTGATAGATCTAATTTGAATATTTGGGATATAGTGGAGGTGGTCATGTCACACTTCATATTGTTCCATATATCTGGAGAATCGCATATCCAATTGTCATTAAACTTGACAATAACATTATTTATCATAAGTTATTGAGAATATCCAATTCTGGAAACAATTCCCCTGCTTCGTTAGCAGGTCCCTCAGTGTAGTATCATATTTGGTGTGGTAGAGTTGAAAAAATAATACTGGATGCACCCTTGTTGAGATTACCCTTGTCCTCCGGGGTTCAATAATTTGGCAACAGCAGCAGCTTGGCTAGACAGCTGTAACATTGTCCGTAGATCTTCAGCTCTCCCAGGCTTGGTGCGTGGGTTACAGCAGTGAGGTGACATTCAAAATGGGGAGGAATGGGGTTAAAGACTTGGTTTAAAAAATTGGAAACACTATTTTTGGCACTTTTTAGTTATTAAATATAATAACTAGCTTGCTGAAATATGTTGGGTGTATGTGTTATGTTAACTCAGTTATCTCAATTTATAATTCTTATCATTCCCAGAAATACAATATTACAGCCAATCAGTAAAATGTAAACACTTTTACTTAATCCCAACACAATGGGTTACAGGACTCCAGTATACAGAAAGGAAACACAAGCAATTTATTTTGTGCAGTTACATAGACTATAAATTCATGAGCAATATAGTATAGTGGTCAGTTACCTTTCGTTGGGAGGGCGGAGGCACAGAGGACACTGGTACTGATGGATCTTCTATTGCTGCTCACTAACCTATTTCAGTTTACATTACAATTTATTTAAAGTTTATTTTACAGCCCTCCAGCCTATTGATAGTTTCTGTGATTAACTGTCTGTTTTCCTGAGATTTGGTCCAGTTTCACATCCCCCTCCGGCTATCTTAAATTCCCTTTTAGGGAGTTGGTTACTAGGCACTGCTATCTTAAGCTTATTTTGCTGACAGCTAAACTGAGAACAGAGAACATATGTGCAATAATATTAACCCATAACTCTGAACCCCTTGTTTTCCTTTAACCCCTATGTGGCAGAATGGAAAAGCCCTGCTGAATAAAATGTATTGTTTGTTTATTTTAAAACGGGGCACCCACCACCCCTGTGTATAGCTTGTATTATTTTGTTATTATGATTTATTTATAAATATGACAATGAAAAGCCGCGTATTTGGTTATTGCTTGGCAGCGTGGATGGGGAAGCCCCATCCCACAAAACCTTGTGCAGAAAGTGCCAATATTAATTAATTAATTTGTTGCTAAACAGGAGATGGTCACCAGCGTAAAAGCCTGCAGCTCTGTGCGTTCTGGGTGGAGTGCTTTGTTGCGAGAGGAGAGAACGAGAGAGAGCGAGGAGAATGAGTCTGGGACAAAAAAACAAAAACCAAAAATCAGTGAAGGCAATCGCCCAGCCTGACCTGGGGTTTGTTGGATCAGTGAAGGCAATTGCCCAGCCTGACCTGGGATTTGTTGGATCAGTGAAGGCGATTGCCCAGCCTGACCTGGGATTTGTTGGATCAGTGAAGGTGATTGCCCAGCCTGACCTGGGGTTTGCTGGATCAGTGAAGGTGATTGCCCAGCCTGACCTGGGGTTTGTTGGATCAGTGAAGGCGATTGCCCAGCCTGACCTGGGGTTTGTTGGATCAGTGAAGGTGATTGCCCAGCCTGACCTGGGGTTTGTTGGATCAGTGAAGGTGATTGCCCAGCCTGACCTGGGGTTTGTTGGATCAGTGAAGGTGATTGCCCAGCCTGACCTGGGGTTTGTTGGATCAGTGAAGGTGATTGCCCAGCCTGACCTGGGGTTTGTTGGATCAGTGAAGGCGATTGCCCAGCCTGACCTGGGGTTTGTTGGATCAGTGAAGGTGATTGCCCAGCCTGACCTGGGGTTTGTTGGATCAGTGAAGGCGATTGCCCAGCCTGACCTGGGGTTTGTTGGATCAGTGAAGGCGATTGCCCAGCCTGACCTGGGGTTTGTTGGATCAGTGAAGGTGATTGCCCAGCCTGACCTGGGGTTTGTTGGATCAGTGAAGGCGATTGCCCAGCCTGACCTGGGGTTTGTTGGATCAGTGAAGGTGATTGCCCAGCCTGACCTGGGGTTTGTTGGATCAGTGAAGGCGATTGCCCAGCCTGACCTGGGGTTTGTTGGATCAGTGAAGGCGATTGCCCAGCCTGACCTGGGGTTTGCTGGATCAGTGAAGGCGATTGCCCAGCCTGACCTGGGGTTTGCTGGATCAGTGAAGGCGATTTCCCAGCCTGACCTGGGGTTTGCTGGATCAGTGAAGGCGATTTCCCAGCCTGACCTGGGGTTTGTTGGATCAGTGAAGGCGATTGCCCAGCCTGACCTGGGGTTTGCTGGATCAGTGAAGGCGATTGCCCAGCCTGACCTGGGGTTTGCTGGATCAGTGAAGTCAATTGCCCAGCCTGACCTGGGGTTTGTTGTGTTTTTTTTTGTGTGTTCATGATTTGTTTTGTTTACTCTTTTTTTTACTCTTTTTATTTCACTCTGTGAGTATTTTTTTTTTTTTAATATTTGATTTATTTTTGTTAATAAAAATGGCGCCGCAGTGCGCTTTTCACCCGAGTACCTGAGTCTGTTTCAGTTCCTCCTTCTGGCCTGACGTCACCACCCTCAGCCGTCCTGTTGCACCCTTAAATTCACATTCCTACAAATGTTAACAAAATGTTATTTGTGTTACTAGTTGGTTGCTATATAACCTATTTATAAACTAATTAAAAGGTCAGATAAAACAACACCTAATCTAATTTGCTAAACATTACTACAAAAGTGCCTTTAAACAAATGGAACCCCATTTCAGTGACATGATCTACAGTGCCTTGCATAAGTATTCACCCCCCCTTGGACTTTTCCACATTTTGTAGTGTTACAACCTGGAATTAAAATGGATTTAATTGGGATTTTACCATTTGATTTACACAACATACTTAACACTTTGAAGGTGCAAAATATTTTTTATTGTGACACAAAAGTTAAATAAACAAAAAAAAGGACATATGTTGGTTGCATAAGTATTCACCCCCCTGAGTCAATACTTGGTAAAAGCACCTTTGGCAGCAATTACAGCTGTGAGTCTTTTTGGGTAAGTCTCTACCAGCTTTGCACATCTGGATCCTGCAATTTTTGCCCATTCTTCTTGGCAAAATTGCTCAAGCTCTGTCAAGTTGGATGGGGACCGTTGGTGAACATCAATTTTCAAGTCTTGCCACAGATTCTCAATCGGATTGAGGTCTGGGCTTTGACTGGGTCATTCTAAGACATTCAGGTTCTTGTTTTTAAACCACTCCAGTGTAGCTTTGGCTGTGTGTTTAGGGTCATTGTCCTGCTGGAAGGTGAACCTCCGCCCCTCTCTTGCAGACTGAAACAGGTTTTCCTCTAGAATTTCCCTGTATTTGGCTCCATCCATCTTGCCCTCAATCCTGACCAGTTTCCCAGTCCCTGCCGTTGAAAAGCATCCCCGTAACATGATGCTGCCACCACCGTGCTTCACCATGGGGATGGTGTTCTCAGGGTGATGAGCAGTGTTGGCTTTGCGCCACACATAGCGTTTTGCCTAAGGCCAAAAAGTTCAATTTTGGTCTCATCAGACCAGAGAACCTTTTTCCACATGTTTGCTGTGTCTCCCACATGCCTTTTTGGCAAAAACCAAACAAGATTTGATATGGTTTTTTTCAGCAATGGCTTTCTTCTAGCCACTCGTCCATAAAGCCCAGCTTTGTGGAACGTCCGGGTTATAGTTGTCCCATGGACGGTTTCTCCCTTCTCAGCTGTGGATCTCTCCAGCTCCTTCAGAGTTACCATTGGCCTCTTGGTTGCTTCTCTGACTAATGCCCTCCTTACCTGGTCACTGAGTTTTGGTGGACGGCCTTCTCTAGGCAGAGTCGTGGTTGTGCCATATTCTTTCCATTTTTTAATAATGGATTTAACGGTGCTCCGGGGGATGTTCAAAGTTTGGGATATTTTTTTTATAACCCAACCTTGATTGGTACTTCTCCAGAACTTTATCCCGGACTTGTTTTGATAGCTCCTTGGTCTTCATGATGCTGTTTGTTTAGATATGCTCTCTAACAAACTCTGGGGCCTTCCAGAAACAGGTGTATCTGAGATCATGTGACACTTTAATTGCACACAGGTGGACTCCATTCAACTAATTATGTGACTTCTGAAGGCAATTGGTTGCACTAGAGCTTATTTAGGGGTGTCCCATCAAAGGGGGTGAATATTTATGCAATCAAGACTTTTCAGTTTTTTATTTGTAAATAATTTTGAAAAATATGTAGATTTTTTTCCCCACTTCAACATTATGGACTATTTTGTGTAGATCAGTCACAAAAAATCCTAATTAAATCCATTTTAATTCCAGGTTGTAACACTACAAAATGTGGAAAAGTCCAAGGTGGGTGAATACTTATGCAAGACACTGTACTTGGAGTTGATGTTTGCTGAAAAGTTTTATGGCCCTTTTTATTAGTTTAACAATAGGCTACTATATCAACAAAACAAATTAACAACATTAGCTAGTTGTTAACAGTTAATAAACTAAAATCTGCCCCTTAAAATAAGAGGGACCAGAAATGTGGGCAAAGAGAGACATCCAATCCTTACTGGAGTTGAGAATCCCAGTTTAAAGTGTTGAGTAACGCATAACCTCTCTCTGATTTAGGTCTGTTTTTTATTGTGCCCAAAATATTTACACATAAATGCTTGAATCACAAATTGGAGAGCATTAGGTCTTATATGGTGCAGAACATATGGGAATCAGGAACCTCTGAAACACAGACGCATTCTTTTGTATTTGCCAGTGCAAAGCATTATGTAGGCGTATTTTCAGGGACAAATTACAATAAAAATGAAACTCCACAACTTGTTGTATTATTATGCAGTGAAACTTTTTTCTGGTTATAATTCACTCTTTCTGTAGTCGTGATACAAAAGCACAAACATGGTCTACTTGAAGAAAATTGTGTTGGGGTGTGAAGAAATTTCAGATTGAAGTCAAAACCTGAAACAAAATATTTGTCTGCAATATCTGTATGCTGTGAAATCAATCCCATTACAATAGACATACAATAAAAACAATATCAACAAAGTAATTATCACAACAAGGGAAAATTAATCTGCTTAATTATGATGCATTTTTTGTTATTCTTTTTACTGTAAGGAAAGTAATTTCCTTCATTTGTGGATTATGGATCATTTTTCAACTTGCGAGTTTTCTAACCATTCCCCATTCACATATATTTATAACATCCCATAGGCCAGTGGTGCACAACTCAGTTCTTAAGGCCTGGTTTCCCTGCAGGTTTTTATTCCAACTGCACCCTAAAGTACTTTATTGGACCTTATTAGAAGCTTAATTTGTCCAATTAACTAATTTAGGGTATGGTTAGAACAAAAACCTGGAGGGACATCGGCCCTCCATGACTTGAGTTGTGCACCACTGCCATAGGCCCACTGTGGCAGGGCCGAAGTCCTGCTGCTGTAAATAGTGTGTGTGGGGGGGATGTAAGGTTGGCAGGGAGGGGGTTAAATCTATCACTGCCAGCAATCACATGTGTGACCACTCCCCAATTAGGTAATTGGTCCTAATTGGGGAATGGCCATCTGTATAAAAGGAGCCAGAAATGGGAGTTTGGTGAGTGTTTACACTGTGAGTGCTTTTATTTGTTTTTGTTTTTTCAGCTGCAGTCCTGCTGTGAGTCTCTTGGAGTACATCCTACTTCTGACGCCACATATGACAGGATAGCGTCACGGCCCAAGCTGTTACCGGCAGGAAGGAGACCCAGAAGCTGAAATGCTGCTTTTTAAGCACTGGAATGCACAGGAACAAATAAACACGGCACAAGGGCCAAAATAATGGTTGTTGGCTGGGCATTAGACTTCACTACACAACTAAAAAATAATACCAACAAATAAACACTCACCAAACTCCTCCCCCAAACAAAGGATTTCCGGCTTCTTTTATACAGATGGCCACTCCCCAGTTAGCATCAATTACCTAATTGGGGAATAGATTTAGCCACATTCCTGCCAACCTTACATTCCTACACACACTATTTACAGCGGCAAGGCTTCTGCCACACCCACCTCTGGTATATTTTTTTTTAATAGTTGGATCTGCTATTGACATTCTTCATGCAAACAAATACGGAGAAACGTCACTGTTTATGGCTAGACGGTTAATGGCTAGTAGTGAGCTGTCATAATGCTACAGTTCCATTTTTAACACAGCTGAAATCATCTTCTAATTTCTTGTTGAAACAATTCCTTTCAATATTCAATAATCAATAATATTGATCCTGGCACTTTTCAGATTCTCTCAGCAATGCAACAACACACTCATTAAGCAATGGCAGCAACAAGATAAATAAACATCTGTCTTTGGCTTTCAATTTGAGTAGGTTTAATCGGGACTTAAAGCCTTGGCATGTTCCTTAAACACGAACAACGGCACAGGTTGTTGATTCGTCCAGTACTATTGTTATTAATTTGTCATTTAGCAGATGCTTTTGTCCAAAGCGACTTACAGAGACTGGGGGGTGAACTATGCATCAACAACTGCTGCAGAGTCACTTACAATAGGACCTGGGTTTTACGTCTCATCTGATGGATGGAGCACAATGAGTGACTTGCTCAGGGTCACACTCAGTGACTGAGCCAGGATTTGAACTGGAAACCTCCTGGTATCAAGTCATTTTCTTTAACCGCTGGACCACCAACTAATCTGCTCTGTTGCTTTTGCAGTCACTCTTTTTTTTTGTATTCAGAATGTTGATACAATGGCAGTAGGAAATGATATTTGGTCTGTCAGAAAATATTGTGCAGCTGCCTGCAGTTTGCAAACAGCAGTATATTTAATCATGTTTTGCTGTTTACAAAATGTGTCACTGAGTAACAACTAGCACAAACAATTATGCAAATTGTATAGCACTGGTAATTTCACAAAACTGTAAGCTGCCCTAAAAGTGGCTCTACAATTATTAAAACTTGACTAGGCTCTTAATTGTACTGTAATTTGCTATAGGGTATTTAATAATAGCCTATAGCAAAATGTTTACACTACTAACCCTATAATATAACTTTTATTAGAAAATGGATCTGAGAACTATGTTTAATCTCTGTTCCATATTTAAATTCATGAATGAAAGAAAATCTCCATTCTCGTACATGCCCTCTCAATGTTGTCTTTCAATGTAGACTAAGGTCTGCTTCCTCGCTGTCCTATACATTCAATCTGTCTATTTAAATTTAATATAGCAAACAAAGCTTTAAAAAAAAACGAGAATAGTGTTAGAGGCAATACGGTAAAGTGTTTTGCCTAGTACTAGAACTAGTAATGTGGTCATTTTAGTCAAGTACTTAAAGGAGTACTGTATGACTGTAACGTCTACAGTACATACAGTAATAGTGAAACCCAAACTATAATAAAATATAAACAACTAAAGACAGTAAAAATGTCTAGTTCCCTTTAGAAGGTCATTATGCAGAGGGAAAAGAGTGAATTGCATCAAACTAAAAGTAGTGTACTAACTGGGGATGATCCTGTGTTTAATAAGAAGGACAGTACTAATGATTGATAGATGATTGCAATGAATCAAGCACTGCCAGATAGACTGCAGGCTAGATTTTAAGATGTTTCCAAAAGCAATAAATACAATGTATCAATCTTCTGCCCCCTAGAGGATTGTATGCACTTAGTCCAGTGATTATTTAGACTTAAGAGCTGTACTAATTTGTTACTCATATGTACTTTACTCTCAATACTGTGTTCTGGATTTCCTTCCTGGCCTGACATCACCACCAGGCAGCCTGTTCACAGCATCATTATGTAAATAGCAGCAAAATAGCAGGCACTGCAACACAAAAAACAAAGTCAATACAGCAAGATTCTTTCATGTACACTGGTCTTGCATTGACTATAAACTCCTCTAAAAAACATTCAAAGCCTTGGCTGTAATTCATATCTGAACTGCTGAAGCTTTTCGCCCCTGGCAATCCATTGTGGTCCTTAGATGCTGGCTTCTGGTTGTTTGTGTTACTAAGCATGTCACTGGTGGCTGTTTGTTTGCACAACATGCGCGAACTAGGGCTGTCAATTAATCACAGTTAATGTGTGCGATTAACACATTTATTTTAGATTAATTTATTTAAAGCGTGTTAATCGCCCCCTGTCTTGACCCTCTCAACATACCTTAATTATTTCCCTCAGCACTATTTTAATATACTCAAGTGCATGCAACACATTAACTGCAGTCGTCGTTTGAATAGAAAGTTAGTCATAGAATTGCATTATAGAGTGAAGGACTTATGAATGGGAAGTTTATTTTAAAAAAACTTTTTGACAGTTAATTGGACAGAAAGACTGTTACTTGTATCGTTACTAACTAACTTCCAGTAAGTATGACTGCTGTATCACATCTATGATTGTCAAAATACACTTTCTAGCAGTTCTTCTGCTACAGACAACAACAAGAGAACAGCAAATGAAACCTGTCAGTTTCGACAGAGTACTTTTTCGGGATCTCTGTAAGCCTGTGCATCAAGCTACATCATGTCAGTACGATACTTGAAAGTAGCCCTGTAAGTATTTCATTTAGATGCTGGCATTCAGTCCATGTTCACATTGGGAGTAACATTTATAGACCGAGTTTGTAATAACAAGGATTCCTGTACATGTCTGTGCTGCTCCATCATTTGAGTATTTATTTATTATTTATTTGTACGTTGTAATACTTGTACTACTTACTAGTCTACTTGCAGTGGGACACCCTGTATAATCCTGTTATAAAGTGGATAGCTAATGACTTTCAATTGTATTCCAATTACCAAATTTATTTTTTTTTTAAAAATATTGTTTACAATTAAGGAACATATAACTGCTTTGTTTTATTTAGATATTTTCAAGTTATAAAAAACAATGTAATACCCTTTTAAAGGAAACTGATAAGAAAATATACAGTTTAATTTGAAATGCAGTAAGGTAAGTAATAAACTGACTCTGTTGTGATTCAGCAGTTGGTTCAAACAATTTAACAGAAAATGATGGACTTTTTCTGTATAATTCTGTATAATAAATATAAAACCATATAGAGGGGCCAACAAAATGAATCCAGAAATAAGAAAATAAGAAAAGGGTTTTTATGATGTGCTGTTTTTTGGATAATGTTAATAATACTACTACTAATAATAGTAATAATAATATCAGTAATAAAACAAATTTGAATGAGGTGGATGTTGTAATTGTATCAATTAAAATGCGATTAAAACCAAGATTAACTG
This sequence comes from Acipenser oxyrinchus oxyrinchus, assembly GCA_030684275.1. Taxonomy (NCBI): domain Eukaryota; kingdom Metazoa; phylum Chordata; class Actinopteri; order Acipenseriformes; family Acipenseridae; genus Acipenser; species Acipenser oxyrinchus. The sequence continues at coordinate 63,718,815 of CM060250.1, forward strand.
AGATTAATTGTTTTAATCGCGAGATTAATTGTGATTAATTTTTTTAATTGCTTGACAGCACTTTGTAATTCACTTCTGTACCCAGGGAACCACCTGGTAATTGTAGTTAAAATGGCTAAATTAAACAACACACTAGTAACCAAGTAAGTTTATACACTGCTTAGTAAACACCATTGTGTACAATGACATACTTTGCTAAAAAAAATATGCAAGATACAAATCCCTCTTTTAGTAATAGACAACTACCTTCATAGTTACAGCCGAATCTGTTGGAATTATTGGCATTACTTCAAAATCACAGTTTATTTTAAAGCATGTTAACAAGGATCAAGGCTGGAAAAACATAAGGCATCATTTGGCACAACACATTTAATTGCATGAGCATACTAACTTCAAACAGTCCATACACAGAGGATATCATTTGTCAATATAATGTGTGCTTTAAAGTGTTGCTTAATTATTCATGCTGAAATTGAATCTCAGAGGCTCATTGTGCTGTTGTGAACAGACACACCAGTCATAAACGTCCTGGTCTTTTATGAATCATTAATGGTCACTCAATTTATTGGTAAACTTAAAAGTACATCTCAGTCAGATCAGGGGATGGGGGATGGGCCCACAATAAGGTCCTGCACCAGGGCCCATCATTCTCTTCCTCCACCATGGACTTAAGCGTCACGCTACTTTCACACTATCATTATGCTACAAATATGGACCATTCCTGCAATCTCCACTTACCCTATGGGACAAACCGCTGTTACATTTCTCAACTGCAGGAGCTCTGAAATGGAGCCCAAACTGACCTGTTTCATCCTGTTCAATATTCCTCTCACAAATTCGGATGATGGTTGGTCCCGGTTTGTATTATGCACATATTTAGAGGTGATTCGACCGCTCTGCAACATCATTTTCCAGTAGGATTCTGGGAAGGAGAAGCACAGGCTTTTACATATGGCAGCAAGTAGGGACTTGTTAGGGGCAGTACATACAGCTATGTCCAATAGTTTTGCATCACACTATAGAATTAACTAATTTTGCTTCATCAAGTCGAATGAAACCTGCTGAATAATGATACGTTAACATACTGAATTGCATACTGCTTTGCAGTTTTCCATGTATGTATGAAAAAAGTGACATTTTGAAATCTAGACTTTTGTGATATCATTTTGGTGTTGATTTTAAATAAAATATCTATCTATCTATCTATCTATCTATATATATACAGTATATATATATATATATATATATATATATATATATATATATATATATATATATATATATTAGCTCAAAGAGCCAGCTGTCCAACGTTTCGATATGTTGTACATATCTTTCTCAAGGGAGCAGGAGGGTTGGAGTCTAAAGTCTATCTGAAATGCGAGGAAAACCAATTTCTTTTCAATGTCCTTGTATTTCTCATCAATAAACCCTTCACTGTTTACATTAATGGTATTCCAAAGCAATCTGCTGGATTCTTAGTACCTCGATAGTGGGCATTAATTCTAGCCAAATATTTGCATCTCCTGTTATGTTTTCAACTATTTTACGTACTGAGTCTCTACAGTTTTTGAAAGTTTATCGACTTTTATTTTAGCGTTGTTATGATCTTAAAAGTCTATTTTCTGCACATTAGCATTGCACTGTGCAGTAATTCAGCACTTCTGCTACATCTGCTTCGATATACAATCACAAGACCAATAAATTATCAGACAACTGAACAGTAGGCCTCTAGAGTAAGACTCTCCCCCCCTGGCATGAGAAGCTAGCTCCCCCCCTGACTCTGGGTTCATCTACACAATAAGACTCACACCAGTGAGCCAGTTAACAACAGTAATTACTTTTTTTTTTAAATCAGATATGGTAGCTGGAATAATTAGCATATTTTGCTCTAATTAATCTCTGGAGACAAATTAGTGAATTTCTTTTAAATCATGAATAGAGTAGTGTTTGTTTACTCTACAAAGAAGTTTCAATGCTCCACAGGCTTCAAAATATAATACAGGAAAAAAAAAAGAATAAATAAAATGATAATTGCTTTACTTTAGAATGGTATGATATCTAAAATATTTGCACAATAAGGATACACTTACTGCACACATATAGTTAGTTAGTCAGTAGTCAGTACTAAAATGCTGGTGGGATGTGTTACAAAAATTTGAAAACATGACATAATGCCTCTAGTGGAAATCTGAGCATTACATGTTTGTAGAATCATGCTAATAAAGAACCTGTTTACCACTTCTCTTATACAGCATTAATGACTTCCCAAGTGTGTAATATTTGTATAGTTACTGTACAGTGTAGTTGCTATTTAATTACAAGTTTAATAACAAAATGCATAATGTTTCATTTGATGGAGGTAGTCATTGTCCATAGAGGTGGGTGTCAAGCTTGATATTGAGTAAACAGTACAATAAATAATCAACAAGATAATGTGTTTTTATCAATGATATTCATTTCAACTGTAACTTTAGGCAATTCCATCAATCATCCAGTCACCACCTGACCACATTCCACACTTTTCCACTCACACAATCAATTACACAGTTAATCATTCAATCCAACAATCAAACAATTAATTGAATACAGGTTGATTTGCAGTTTGATTGGTTTCCACACAGTGTTTTGTAGTTGTGTGATCCCATTGAAGTGCCTTGAAACTATTGTACTGCTTAAGTATTGTCTTTAGCACAGTTTAGTATAATACACAGCTGCCTATTTGTGCGCCAGCACGAATCGGCAGCCAACCCAACAGCCTCTCTACCAAAGAGCCGGGAGTCTAGCTGTGGGAGTCCAGCAAGGAGACACCTGTGAGGAAAGGCTGTTGGAGAAGATCCAAACCTAGCAGCGCTCTGGAAGACGCCAACTACTAGACAGGTCTGTACCTTCCCCCCACCGCTCCTGTCCCCCTATACTACTGTACCTATCTGTCTCTCCTGTCTTGCTATAACTGTCTCTCACATCCCTGTTATTCTGTCCTCTCACTCCCGTCCTCTGTCCTCTCTCCGCCGCTGTTCCCCTAACCCCTCTAACCTCACCCCTCTGCTCCTCCCCCCCTCCCACTCTCTGTGGTCTGCTGAAAAGAAATGGAAGAGAACCAAGCTCCCTGCTGCCCTAGACCTCTACCACTCTCTCTTCTCCTCATTCTCCACTACTCTCTCCTCTGCTAAATGCTCCTATTTCAAATCTATTATCCAATCCTCCACTAACAACCCCCGGAAACTATTCTCTACCTTTTCCTCCCTCCTCCACCCCCCCTCGTCCTCCCTCCTCAACCCCCCTCCTCCTCCCTCCTCTATCTCCTCTGACAACTTTGCCTCTTTCTTCACCTAAAATCTCTGATATCTGCAAACTCTTTAACACCTCTTCCTCCCCTACCCCCTACTGCTCCAACCTCAACACTAACTCATCCTCCTTCTCCTCCTTCTCTCCCCTCTCAGACTCTGACCTCACCTCCCTCCTCCAGGGCCACAAACCCACCACGTGCACCCTGGACCCCCTCACCACTCACCGCTTTCAACCTGCTGCTCCTGCTCTACTCCCCTTCATCTCCTCGCTTCTCAACACCTCTCTCCTCTCTGGCCTCTTTCCCTCTGCCTTCAAACAAGCCTCTATCACTCCCTTCCTCAAAAAAACCTACCCTCGGCCACACCTCCCTCCAGAGCTACCGTCCTGTCTCCCTCCTACCCTTCCTCTCCAAAACCCTCGAGAGGGCAGTACAGTGCCAGCTCTCTGCTTTCCTTGCCAACCACTCTCTGCTCGACCCTCTCCAATCTGGCTTCCGCTCTGCTCACTCCACTAATTATTTGACATACTCTAATGAAGAAACTAACAAAGGTCGGAAAAGAATGCCACAGTTGTGGCTATGGTGAGAGAAAGATAAGTGAGGCAAACAACAGTAAGGCAGAGGAGTTATGAAGGCATGACTATTTGCACTTCAGCTGTATCAAGGCAAGAGAGCAAATTCTACAAAACAATTTAAATATGACTCTGGGTAAAAAAATAAAGATGTACAGGTATTATCATGACATTACTGTACACTTTCAAGATGACAGAATTTTCTGGAAGTTAACTATAGTTTCATAAGGGATGTCACATACTTATGCTTTATCTGAGTCAAATACACATCATACAGTATCCATTATACCTAAAAAATGTGTGCACCACATTGAAACCAACATTATCCTCAAACAGTCATGTTTTCAAAATGTGATGACCTACCATTTTATAAGTAGTGTAGAGATCTAGAAAAAAGTTCTAAGATAAAAGCATCTGTTGGTCTACGGGGCAAAAGAGCTTTGTTATTGCCCTTTAACAGTGGCTTGAAGCATCTGTACTCAATAACTGCAAGCAAAGTTAATTCCACATAAACAATAATGACCCATGAAGCTCAAAAGACAAGCTGTTGGTTTGCTCCTAATAATTAACTTCTTTAATTACCATCCTATATTTCAGCTGGTCAAATTAATGAGCAAACCCATTAATTGCAAGATTGTCAATTAATGGCTAGATCTCTCTACTGTTTTATGTCGCACAGCTCTCCTTTACTCTAAATAAGGGAATGAAATTACAATAGAAAGACAGGGCACCATGAAAATCTATTTCACTGAAAAGACAAAGTATAATTGCAGTGTAATCCCTTTACTGCAAAAAGGGAATTATTTATTTATTATATATGTAAATATTACTTCCCATGCCTATGAAAGATAGCATTCACACTTGAGAAAAGTGTATTTCATTATTTATTTATTTATTTATTTATTTATTTTTCAATTCATTATACTTATTTTCTGGTAACATAATTATGAAGGTTTAGGAAGAGGAATGCTTTTTTTCTTTTTCTTTTTATAAGGAAGTTCTTAGATATAAATTAAAAAGATGCCTTTTCCCCTCCCCTAAACCCATTTTGTACTAACCTGCTTTGCTAAAACTGTGTATATGGAGGACAAATTTGAATATTTATTCTGAAGTAACATTCTGTCCAGCAATGAGACTTTTGGTATCCAAATGTAACATTATTTTTCTAGAATGTTGATGTCAACATACCATCATTGTACAAACTTTTATAGGTTTTGTAAATGTACACTTAAAGGGGCAGGCTGGTGCCATTTTAACTTATCAAAGATACTTTAATTTCCAAGGACAAATTATCACCTTGCAGACTTTCTGATCTTCTGTAATCTTGTGTTAGAAATGCTATCGCACAAGGGTGCATTGAGGCAGGAGAGGTAGACCAAACTATTTTTCATGAAACCAAACACAGATTAAAATAGTACAAAAGAAAGAAAAAGAAAGTGCTATGAGGGATTCCTAAGGGAAAAATGTAACAAATAATTTTAACATTCAGAGCGAAAGAAAAAAAAGTAAAAGCCTTCAATCTGTTATAAACTAAGACGGCAACAATTAGGTAAGTAAAATTGGAATGTTTTTGTAATCTCGTCTGCAGTTGTACAGCAATTTAATTAATACTTCTTGTGATGTGTCAAAACCAGATAATTTGCTTAGCTCCTTAATTACATCAAAATGACAGTGAAGTTTGTTGTAAACACATAGTTTTTCAATAATAATAGTGCTACTATTATGCTTCCTCTATTTTAGTTGTAAACAGGCAATGTTCAGCATTGTAGAATCTGTGGAGATGTAGAGAACCTATTAGAAATTAAATGTTAAACTAAACAATGATATAAGGGTGCTGAAGCTACTTACTATACCTTTAAAAACCTTTTCAGAATATTTACCTTCTCTTCAGGCTACTCCTCAAATGTCAGTTTTCAAGATAATTTAGCCCAATGGGACCAAAATATAAGTCATGTCTTCAGATACTCTTACTTTCCAAAGTCCAATCTGTTTCCTTGCTTCCTTAATAGCTGAGCACAGTTTCCTTGACTTCTGCTACCTTCGGGCATCATACTTCTCCATTATCTCCTCTGTGATATCCAGCCACTGCTTCTCCTTGACTTCATCCAGCTTATTTCATGCATGGCTTATTTTCTCCTACAGCTCTCCTTTCGGATTCAGTTTAGGCCTGTAACTTTTTTGACTTTAAGCTGATGAAATTCACTTTATGTTTTCTGATTTGAACTAATCGCATCCTCAGGCCTACCCTTTTGCTCCAATTGTTCAGTCCTCTTAGCTGTAGCCGGGATACTGATTGTATTTAATTATTTTATTTTTTTGTGATTTTGATAGTTTTTTTTTTTCCTTCATATGATATTACAAGGAAAGTTGTTACAATTAATTCTACTTTAATTTTAGCAAATTTCACATATCCTTATCTTCAATAAATCTTCATGAAAGTGCTTTTTGGGGCAAGACGAGAGAATGGAGTTCTAAAGAGAGATAAAAATTTCCAAGCAAAAGTAAATCCCACTGCATTCACTAAAAAAGAGGGAGTAATTTGTTGTTAGTGTTGTAATGCAATTTGTTTGGATGTCCATTTAAATAATAAATCAATTTAACACTAATAAATTATTAATAATTATTAATAATAATTTGAACCGCTGACCCTCGACATTAAAGGCAGACACACTACAGTTTTGCTACAGTGAGGTTTGTAGTCATGTATTTTATTTAGCAAATAGAGGTCATTCATTACAACAGCTATAATATAAAAAGAATAGTTAATTAAGCACATATTAATACATCTGGAAAATGTTGGCAAATAAAATCCTTTCTGTACAGTTTTATATTCATCCACAACAAAATAATCTTTTTTGTTTTAACTAGCATAACCCATAAATCAACGAGCTTAAATGTCATCCCAGTTTTTTCTTCTACACTTTCAATCTAATGTTTGTAATACAACTATAAAATCATATACATCAAATCATATTGCAGCAGCAGTGAGGAAACAATACACTTCTGCAATATGACTGGATATGCCATATGTCAATAAACTGAGATCTGGTCATGTGAACACAACCCCTGCCAGGCGGTGCAGTGCACGAGGGCCAGCAAGAGAAAAAAAAAGTACGGCCTGACTAGCTGTGAAGAATAAATATCTGAATTTTCTTTTTTCGGGACGATGGACATTTGCTCGGAAATCGGGACTGTCCCGACCATAGGGACTGTTGGCATGTATGTATATTCATGACAGTTATAGCTGCATGATTGATCTACACTGTATGCATTTTTTATTTGTGAATAAACAATTAGAAATCTAACCTTAGTTTGAATAACTAATAGACAACCTCCTGTTGGGCTCAATTTATGAAGCTGAACGTATCCATCACCCTAAAGTAAAACTCCCTGACCCTGGATTTGATGTCATGTTCTTTGTTATATCCCAGGTAATGCACTCATACACTGCCAGTTGGCATTAAGAAAGGTGTTATCAAAGGTCTGAGGCAGGTTTACTTCTGTACTAATCCAGTGAAGCCATTCACCTGAAAAAGTGGGTGTCTCTGTATGCAAATTAACTGTTTCACTTAAAAAAGTGGGAGAACCCATTATGGAATTGGCTTTTGTTAGTGCTAGTTTTTTTTGTGTTTTTTTTAACAATATGCTACAGTATGTGTGCTGTGAATGTCACAGGCTATATTTAAAAATGATACCACACATGTCTTTATCATTTTACCTCAGTACTTGAAATGGATTAGGCATCTGTTCAAAGTATAAAAGTTATAGTTTCAGTTTTTAAAAAGGACCACCTATATGAAACTTAATACTTTTTAGCCTGACAGTTTGCATTTGGTGGGATTGTTTTCAGACTACAGTATTATTATTATTATTATTATTATTATTATTATTATTATTATTATTATTATTATTATTATTGTTGTAAATGTAGGCTAATCTGGACACTGTGTTAGTGCAAAACCTTTTTTATTCTGTCAGATACATTTCTTACTTTATTGTATTTTAAAACACATTATAACAAATGCAAGATATTTTGCAATTGCCTTTTTATTTGACTGAATTGTTGCTGTATGTAGATTATTTAAGCAAGAGTTTCTAAATGTATAGCAATGCACAGTAAAAAAAAGAAAAAATCACTTGAAAATCACATGGACTAGGACCTCCTAGGGGAATACCTATGAAGATTATTTCTTCATCTTGTGCACATGCATATTTAATTATTTTACCTCTGGACAATGCCCCCTACGCATCATCACTATGTTCTCCCTTTTTGTTGTTGTTGATGAATTAGCATCTCAGCACATTTAATTAAATGGAAAGTATGCACATTGAAAGAGGCATATTAGAGGTATACTTTTATTGGAAGTATTTATTTCACAGGAGAAATTACCTTCTGATGTGCCTTTACTTTAAAGCTTGTTACATTGAGAATTACTGTTGGCAAAATAATTAATTAGTTTCATCTTTATAAAATAATTTAGAATGTATAAGTGTATGTAATCTCAATGTAATAAGATATGAACAAGTGTATGATATACTATTTAATTAAAATAGTAAACAATAAATCATATGATGAGCGCAGAGAAATGGAGAAGATGTGATTTATAGAAAGGCAGTGATTGGTTAGTTTTAATGCAGGAAAATTGGAGAGTTCTAATGCAAGGAAACAGCATTTTAAATGGCAGTCAACAGAATAGACTATAGTACTTTACTACCTGGCATTTCATTACAAAACGATTTATATTAATGTAATTTCTGTCCTTGGGTGTCTTACTTTGCATCATTGCTACATGTATAAAGTTAACTGTGGACTGGTCAAACCAACAGAATTCCCTTGTAAAAGAACAGAGTCTATTTACATTACAGTGGTTACAGCTGCCAAATCTGTTGCTCTGATTGGTTGAAAGATCCTGAGTAGTGTGACGGGGTACACCACACCCCTGTATTATTATTATTATTATTATTATTATTATTATTATTATTATTATTGTATTTGTATTGTATTTCACCACACACGCCAGCCTGTCACAGTAGTCTATAATAAAACTTATTTGAAAACAGTAACCAACCTGTTAATTGTACTGTAAAAATTTCAGAATACACTGTGGATGATAGAAAAATGTTATACAGATGTTTGCACACCGTAAGCTGTGTGGGAGGCTGAATAAAGAGTGGAGAGATGCTTCAGCTGCAGCTCAAGTGCTATTTAAAACATTGTGGAATTGGAGGAATGTCCTTGTGTGAAATGTCAAGCTTAATCGTTGTAAAGAAGATGAAATGTGAATGTGTTACTGAGGAGGTTGTGTGGTCCAGTGGTTAAAGAAAATGGCTTGTAACCAGGAGGTCCCTGGTTCAAATCCTGGCTCCCTCATTGACTCACTGTGTGACTCTGAGCAGGTCACTTAACCTCCTTGTGCTCTGTCTTTCGCGTGAGATGTTGTTGTAAGTGACTCTGCAGCTGATGCATAGTTCACACACCCCAGTCTCTGTAAGTTGCCTTGGATAAAGGTGTCTGCTAAATAAACAAATAATAATAACATGAACATTTTCAGCTATGTTCCCAATGGGATTGCAAACAGGAGGATTGGCAAGATATGAAATTGCCACCAGTTCTGTATTTTAAGGAAGTGTGCTTTATTTGAAGATGAAGTCATACAGAGGGTGGTAGTTTACATCCTCTCTCAAGTCCCTGGGTGTAGAAGAAAAAATTGGCTTGGTCGTGGGATCATGGGGTCATGAGGGAACAAAAACAACAACAACAAAAGGGTAAAATATTGTTAGCCTACGTAACTTTCTGAAGAAATTGCTGTCCAAAATCAAGTAAACCGCAGTGTTTTATTTTTACTTTTTAATATGCAGTGAAACTTTAGAGTCTCTCCATCATAGAAAGCATGATTTAAAATGGCTGTTTCGTTTGCACATTGCAATCTGTGTTTTGTCACCAAGATTATTTTTATAAAAGAACAATGAGGCTATCTGGAGTGTGGGTAATGTTTTCTTTAGCTTGATTGGAAAATCACATACTCTATCACATACTTAGTTTATTTTAGTCTATCCCTATGAAGCTGTTTATTGCTGTAAGACATTCATGCAGATTCATTACTTTCAATGTATTAATATTAATCCCTACAAAGTGGTGGTGTGCATGCCTTACTAATTCCTCCAGAGATTGCCATGGCCAGTCTTTAACAATCAACAAATCAGAGTCCAAGGAAACCTATTTCCTATTTCTCTTATCCATTCATCAGATAAAAACAGGTTAACAAGAAAACATTTCCGCTCAAGGCTGGCGCTATCTCAAGATGGCATTGTCAGCTTGCAAAGGGTGGTGTATACATTTCGGAAGCTGTCCTCTACGTTTAATACTGTATTCACCTCATGCTTTAATAAATTGACTTTAGGGCACAATCTGTATTGGGTTTCCACACTGGGCTACAGAAAATTAGGAAAAAAATTGCTTCAGTACCTAGTTTTTTTTTTTTGTTCTTCAAATCCAAGGATGTATGAACTACAGGCATCCAGTAGTGACTCAATAAAAAATAACAGCTGCTATTCTTTAGACTTTGTGTAAAAATTGAAAGAAATGGTGACTGAGTTATAAGTTAAAGGTGCAGTCCCCCATACAGTTTAAACATACATCCAAATAAACAAAACCCTTTTCTCAAAACTGTTATAAACATATAATTTTCTGAAGTGATTCTTTTTGTTTATTCAGACATAAAAGTAAAATGCTTGGAGAATTTCCAACATGTACTTAGGGATTTTATAGTTGTTTTTTTTGTAGTAAAATATTGCCAAAAACAAATCCAAACAAAGCTTATCTCAGGTAAAACAGATCTCAGGCTGGTGCATCTGTATTCAGAGAAAGCTTCAATTAGAATAATGTTACCACAAAGCAGGGTTTATCATATCTATAACTACTGAACATTTTTGTGGGATGTGCCTGTCTGCCCCTATACACACATGGCTATAGTGTACTGTACATACAGAACATAGACAAATATGAAACAACGTTTTATTATAACCATCCTTATATAAAGACTTCAGGAACAGCTTGGTACAGGAATGAAATATACCAGCTATCTTAACTATTGTATTCTTGTTGTTTTTTTAGATTCTCTCTGCATATCATTTTCTATTTTAATAGTGGTGACTTTTTAAAGCTCAGAAGTTAAACGCACACCTGTGGTCTCAATACGGCTCGCAAACTTCCCTCTGTTCAGCTGGTACACCAGAGTGTAACTATTAACCCCCGCAGCACTCTAGCCCCAAATTGTCACAGCGGTGCTTTTAACATCTGAGCATCTGAGATTCATAAAGTCACGACTGATACAGAAAATAAAATACAAGGATATTCTAAAAAAAATAATAATAAATAACAAAAAAAAACTGCATTTCAATGACTCTGATATTTCACATCCACTCCAAGTTGTTCTTTAAGAGCAATTAATCCAAATGAAATGTAGTAATTAAAGTGTTAGTACAAAATTAAGCTTTAGTTATGACCTAATAAACATGTTTAGGAAAATTCTATGTACTGTGATATTACAGGTATTGTTCAGACTTTATTAATTAATAATCACCTTGTGTGAGCCTTGTCCTTTTCCTGTGATCTGATCCTTTGTGACTACTGCTGCCAATAAACTGCACTGGTAATACATATCGTAAACAAATTCCTGTCGTACCTTTTTTATATTTCCTAGACTTAAAATATGAAATAAAAACCAGTGCCACAATTAAATATGATACTTTACCTAATAAACTTTCAAAATATTAAGTATTATTCTATATTGCTTTTTTTAATTGTTTAAAATTCTTATTTTTTGTGTGAAGAATTAAATTAAGTGAAACAAAATGGATTTCAGATACACTCTTTCTTGCATTATACTCATGTTTCATATTATGTTCACCGTGCACCACATCCAGTCTTCATGTTTTATTCATGTCTTGTTCCAATTTCTGACTGGTAAAGAAGGCGGGGCAGGGAAAGTTGTAAACAAAGAGCATATCTTTTATTCAGAGAGCAGTAGTTGACCAGTCCAACTCAGAAAAGGATAGCACTAAAGCTGGCAGTGTACCACCTCAATCTGATATGTTTGGTATATCAATAGTGTAGTTAATGTAGTGGTGAGTACTATACACTATTACTAAGCTGTAGTCTCTCATACAGTAGTCAAGTAGATGTTTTGGCTAATGCCGGTGAAGGCACTTAAGGGGAGGTGTGCTGAGTAACTAGTTTCCATAACGAGTATCCATAACGAGTATGGCATTATTTCCAACTATGAGTACGGGTGAGATGTTGTTGTAAGTGACTCTGCAGCTGATGCATAGTTCACACACCCTAGTCTCTGTAAGTTGCCTTAGATAAAGGTGTCTGCTAAATAAACAAATAATAATAATAATATGAACATTTTCAATGGGATTGCAAACAGGAGGATTTGCAAGATATAGAATTGGTATCTCAAACTACTATTGCCACCAGTTCTCTGTGCTTTATTTAAAGACGAAGTCAGGAGTTCCTTTTCCATTTTTTGTTTTGTTTTTGTTACTTACATTCATATTTTTTCTTTGAGGCACCCCATGACTTCAGCAGGCAGGAGCAGATTAAACTAATGGCTGTCCATATTTCCCTACATTTGCCATTTTATTCCCCCCTCAGCTGCAAATTTGGTTTGTAAGTAAGTCCTAAGAAATTGCATTAACACTAGAACTACTGGACGTACATATATACCTAGAACTACTGAAGCGGTCTTTTTAACTGCAATATTAAAATGTGTATAAAACTACTGCAGAGTCGCACGCTACGAAACTGTTCTGTGTTAAATAAAATTATAAGTACAGATAGGACTAGCAAACGCAATCATTTCGATACATCCTGATTTTTTTTTTTTAAAACAATACAGTAAACACAGATGTAACACAGATGTCAGGCAGCACAGACAGTTTTACATTATAGTCAAAACAGTGTTTTGTGTTATTTTAACATACCAAACGTGCTTACCTGGAATTCTGATTTCCTCACTTATATTTTCACATACTTTCTTTGTGTTTATCGAGATATTTCTTGTGCTGCTTATCATAAAAAACAGGCTATTGCTGCACGGACCTTCCCCCATCTTGCCTGTGATATTTGGAGCGCAAAACAGGGTTGCAAAAAACTTTGCGTTTGACATTATTGTTTGTTTTCCTCCAGGATCGTGTTTGTGTTTTTGCAGCCTGCTTGGTACACATGATGGACTCCAGGCTTGGAGGTGGTGTTGGAAGGGGAGTTATGATTGGTTGCACATGTATGCAAATGCTGGGCTATAAATGGGGGTGGTGTTAGTAGCTTTGAGATGTCTTTTGAGATGCAGCAGGACCTTACAACACTATGTGGAGCAGTAGAGAATTACAGTGCCCCACATTTGTTTGTTTGAGTTTTATTTTATACAAGTGTTTTCTGTTTACCTGTCTTTTATTTTGTGCTTGAGTTCGACTCTGTTGGCTCAACAGTAATTTCCGTCTCCAGTCTTGCAATAGCTGGTTTGCTTCTGTAACCTTATTTTTGTTTTGTAATATAATCTTGTACAGGACTACATTAAAAGCACGTTCAAAAGCTCAAAGAAAAGATGGAAATGTATAACTAAGGGTCTACTTAAATCGCTGAGAAATGTAGCATGTTATGCAGGTCTATCACAGCATAAATAGCAAAATTCGCGGATATTTCACAGCTGTATTCATACAATATAGAAAACAATGTATTGTATATATATTACCTCCAAAGATCAGGAATACACATTTATGCTTACCTTCACAAAAAGGGCCGTCTTATTTGTTAAATTTCAGCATGCAGCATCCACCAGAATTTGCAGCTGACATCCTCTGTCTCTGGGGTGTGAACACTTGACCATACATTGATACAGCACATTTGGCATCCACTGAATTCACTGGGATTGTAAGGCAGCGCTTTGCCAACATGCAGAGACATGGAAAGCGGTTGGAAAGCATGTTGGCATGTATGATAGAGAATTGTAATCAGAAACAATCACGCTTCTTAAGTATTGTGTACATCATTGTATCTGGGTCTGGGTAGTAGAGAATAAAAATCAAGCCTTTTATGTGAATGATCATATGGAAAGCTATGGCAAGGTACTTGAAAGATGTGTTGATTATGTAAATTAAGCATTCCGTATTGTACCATCTACATTGCTTATGCTCCTACTTTAGTTAACAGTTAAGAATTTCAATAAATGGGTGTGGCAATGTGCCCCACCCCTGTGTGTATTTTTGCGTTTTATGTTGTATGTAGTGTGTAAATGTTGGTGTATTGTAGTTGCTGCACGGGATATAAATGGGTGTGTGTAGCATGAGTTATTTAAAATGTATAATTGTATTTAGGTACGGGGATTGCACTTCACTTCATGTGCATTTAAAGTATGTAATATGTGAGCACGGGGTTGCACAGAATTAGTTCACGTGCTGGGATTCAAGTGAATAATTAATTAGTAATTGAATCCCGGCACAACAGTATATATAGATGCACGTTTTACTCTCTCGGGGTTGTGTGTTCGGTGAGTGGAGAACGGGTGTGGAGAAGGAGTAAATAAAAAGTAAAGTAAATATAAGTTGTTTAGACTTGTCCACTGTTTCAGTGTTAATCTGTTTTATTTGTCTATTTATTTTGGCCTCAAGTGCCGTGTGCTGTTTTCAGTTTAAACCTTTTATTTTTCAATAAACCTACTGAGCGCAGTCATTGCGTTTCAGTTTCAAACCGAGTACTGCCTGTCTGTGTGTTTCTTTCTGGCCTGACGTCATCCCTGCGGCTAGCCTGTCACAATGGGATACAAAAAGGTAGCCCGTTACACTGCAAACATTTCTCATAAATACAACAAGGACCAGGGGTCACAAATGGAGATTAGATAAAGGGGCATTCAGAACAGAAAATAGGAGGCACTTTTTTACACAGAGAATTGTGAGGGTCTGGAGCCAACTCCACAGTAATGTTGTTAAAGCTGACGCCCTGGGTTCCTTCAAGAAGCTGCTTGATGAGATTCTGGGATCAATAAGCTACTAACAACCAAACAAGCAAGATAGGCTGAATGGCCTCCTCTCGTTTGTAAACTTTCTTATGTTCTTATGTTCTTATTACAAGTCCCTCATTGTTCTGGAGTTGATTGTTTGGTCGTTACTCTATGAGTGCACTTCTTGTAACTAATAGAAGGATCACCCTCCCTGAAACTTACACACACATTCTTTGCCACATGGAGTGAGATGGAGTCCTATAACTTTTAACACTGGCAGTGAATAAGGAGAGAATAAGCAAATACTTCCATCTGTAATTAACTCCCTCCAGTCAGCTGAGTAATATAAAGTCACTCTTGTCTACCCAGCTCTTTTAGCATAGTAGACAGTGAGTTGGTCACTGAATCTGGAGACCAATGCTCGAATCTTAGCAACTCCCTCTGTAATATAACAGTTGCATCTTCCCAGCGACCTTACACAAACAATCAACTGTAAGTGGACTTTACCTTTGAAAACAAGAAGAGCAAAACATTTAAGAGCTAGGTTTAAAATAATATTGTTATGCTGTTGTAACAAGGGTATTCCATTGATTTATTATTTCTACAGGGCGCTAGTGTAGAATATAGAATATTAGAGCAGGTGGTTTAGTGTATTGCTGGTAATATATGGCTGGTAACCTGCCCTTTGGGGCATTTGTACTTGTTCCCCTGAGCAATCTGTAAAAGCAAGGTCCTCCCAGCTTGCACAGGCACCGATAAACAGACCCATGAGCCTGGTAATGAGCTAAATGCAGCCTTATGTGTCCTGTCTAGTGAAAACACTGTTAACCCTTTAAGGACTAGGGTCGTGTTAACACGATAAAAATGGCTTCAAACACATATCAATGGATAGGGGAGGGACTGATGTTCACTTCCTGTTTTTTTTTCCAATGTGACGTCACTGAGAGGGGCATTTAGTGTCTAAAGGATGAAGACAGTTTACAGCAGCACAGCGGAAACAAAACATCACAGGAACTTGTTTAGAGCTAATAAAAAAGGGGAAACACTGTACATCTGATGTATTTGACTTATAAGTATATTAGAACATTTATTCTGTCTCATGTGTTTTAAATGTTTACAACATGTATACATATCAAGATACAGGTATATACTATTTCATGAACTAAATGTATCAGGTACATTTTTTTTCCTTATTACTTATAATAATGGAATGAATAACTATTATTTTATTTACAAATATTTATTTTGAGAAAATAAATTGTGAGTAGTGTCCATTATTGCTTATAAAGATCCTGAGAATAAACGTGTATTATGTCATTGCAAGCAGTCAGTTGAAACAATGTTTTGTAATTTGCCCAAACATCAATATTTTTCAACGAAAATTTCAGGAAGTAATACGTTTTTATACATTTATCTCTAAGCAGAATACATAATAAAAAATACTTAACTAAAAAAATAAAATAAAATAAAATATTGTGTTGAAAAAAAAAGCAAAAAGTTTGTATGGTTTCTGAAGTACTTTATAATGGTCCCCAAAGTGTTCTGAAAAAAGGACACCATTTCCAAAATACTAGTGTAAAAAATAGATTTTTTTGTGATTGTTTATAGGAAGAGAGTCAACTACAGCCAAAAAACGCCTGGTCCTGGAGGAGCATCCCACTGAAAAATACTTGGTTCTGAAAGACTTAAACACCCTTCTGAACTACTTATTTGCAGGTAACAGCTTAAAGTTGATTAAGTGAAATGCCATGGGTTTATGTCAAGGGGAAGGTTTGCTATTTAAATAATTGTTTTCTCTTTGTTAAAGAATGTATGTTTTTTGAGAAAATGGTGGTGGGAATGTATTTTTTCCATTAAAGATACTACTGTATAAAATGAATGATCTTTACGTTTTGGAAAAATAGAAAAGAAAAGCCAAGACTAGTTATTTATTTTTGTTTTATACTGTTTGAAAAAAAGACGAAATACTAGACCGTAACCTAAGCAGGGAGCCTATGCTCGTTGTACTATTATACTGCAGCTTGCACTGGTGCCGATAAGCAGGCCCATGAGCCTGGTAACAAAAGTTAAATGCAGCGGCCAAAGTTGCAGCAGCTGCTTAGCCTCACTGCTGTTGAAGCCAGCAGTACAAGCCCACTCAGCAGCTATACTTTTGAATTGTAGAGAAATAACCCTGACATAGAGAAAATTCAACCGAGAGGTAATGAAATTAGCTTTTGTTCTGTGCAGTTGCTGATATTAGGTAAAATGCCTTTTAACCCAAGTTTCTTTTGAAGATAGTTTTGGTTTACCAAATTCTAAATAATTGTGTTCCTTCTGTCAGAACTTCCTACTTTTCATCAAAATGTTCAAGGATGCTGTTTTAAGACAAAAACAGGCAAATAAAAATAGTGTTTTGCCTGTGTTAAATGTATTCCAACAAATAGGCTACATAAAAAAAAAAAAATCTATAAAAATGTAGAAAGAGGTAGAGTCTCATACGCATTGATTTGGGTTTACAATGCAGTCATCAAGATCTTTTCATAGGAGGTACAACAGTTTAAAACCAAAGAAAACATGGTAGTAATGTATGACAATTAACTGTTAATTATGCCCACAGACAGGTACTGTATGTGTCTGCAAAAAAGTGGGATTTATGTTTGAAAACAAACATTTTTTGGGGAGTGGATCTGTCGCGGAGTCAGAACTTAAATCAAGCTACGTGATCTCAGAAAATAGACCCCTAAGAATGTACCAGTTTGCACTATATTTTATTCTAGAATATATTGTGCTTGTTGTGGCCGAGGTAGGTCTGATCTAAAATCAGATTATTAGAGGTCTGATTCATTTTCAGATTACTCATTAACAGTAATAGATGTTCTGATGAGAGTAGCAGAAGTACGCCAGTCGATTAGATATTTTGGTTAAGCATACATTTAGCTTTGAACGATGCAGCTTTTCAGATTATACAGTATATCCAGTGGTTATAGCCATTATAGTATATAATGCAGGAGCTAAAGAACCAATTTAAAAATGTATTAATTATTTAATCTTTTCAAGGACACATACTTTACTAATGCACACAATTGTTGTGTTGACTGATCTTTAATAATTGAAAAACTACTGGTAGCTCCATATACAATGTAACACAATGCTATTCATAACTCAACAGCTTTTTATCTGGCCATGGTAAACAAAAAAGGAGGTCACGGTGACAGACACATGTTTTTTCATTGGCACCACTGTAGTCCCTTTTATCAACAACAAGTAATTTAGTGTCAGGAGTGTTTTCAACATTTTTGTAGGAGAAAGAAGAGTATACCTTTTTCTAATCCATTCTCCTGTACCAAAAATTACATTTGATCCATATCTGTGTATTTAATACAGTATTTGGGGGGGCAGCAATTAATTTGACTTTACTAATGTTCTGAGATAGCTCTCCATCCCCCACCTAACCCAGCCCAGTTTACTTACCTTAGACATATATTCCTTTCAATTGATGTTAATTTCATTGATCAACTTTCTTTTGAGGTCCCCAATTGGCTTCTTTCTTTCTCAACCAGAGCCAGTTGCAACTTTTCTCTGCCTCCTCGGATACAGCCTTACAATTCCTGTACACTGAATGCAAGATCTCTGAGAAGTTGTGTCACAGAGTTTGTGACGAATCCCTGACAACCCACCTATACTGGATAAACCCGGACACTCCATCCCCACTGTTCCACCTCAGTGGCTAACTCAGCATATTGGAGTTTCTTCCTCTCATATGCCTCATCCACGGAATCCTCTCATGGCACTGTTAGCTCCACCACAGACTGACCCCAGGACACTGTCAGGTCGAAAGGTAGTTGTAGCAATCTCGGGTGGGAAAATAAGGTGCTGGCCAACATATGCCTGCATTCTCCAATCACTAGCAGCCTCCAATTGTCCCAGGCAAATCTTAGTTCTAATAACCTTTCCTGTTAGATGCTCTCCTGGTTGGAATGACTTTCTACGTGTGCCAGGTTTTGCTGATATTGGCGGTAAGCTGATGATCTAATTAATCCTGTAAGAATATGCTTTAGGGTAGACGGTGATGAAAACAAAGGATATGCAGGGTTCTCTCCTACCCACACATTCAGGTTCTGCGGTGATAGAAGAACATCATATGTGGACCTGATTAGGAGGCTGATGCTCCTCTGTTCCATTGTCCACCGGTCTCGCTAACCAATCTAATGTCAAAATGTTTTAATTCCTCTCAGAAAATATCCTTAGTTGTACAACTGCTTTTTAAAAGATTAAAAAAATAATCAATTTAGTTTACATGCTCAGAAGTAACACAATCGCTATCTTTCAGTTGGCACAATAACGGTAACAAAAATACATTACTGCTGCTTGATTTTAATTGATTTATTTAAAAAATAGCCATCTAATAACCTTTTTCTATCACTTGTGCTGATCTGAATTTAATATAGCAAATGTATCAATGCAAAGGCTATTTAACATTAATTATTATTTGTTTATTTAGCAGACGCCTTTATCCAAGGCGATTTACAGAGACTAGGGTGTGTGAACTATGCATCCAGCTGCAGAGTCACTTACAATTACCTGTATGTCTCACCCGAAAGACGGAACACAAAGAGGTTAAGTGACTTGCTCAGGGTCACACAATGAGTCAGTGGCTGAGGTGGGATTTGAACCGGGGACCTCCTGGTTACAAGCCCTTTTCAAGAATGCACTTTACAGAGGGGGACTTTTTTGTTCCATTTCATAGGTAGTTAAATATTACTAATATACCATCATATTACCCTGAATAAACCCTAGCAGACCATTAGCAAACAGTAGCATTACCATCAGTAGCAATACACTGGCCAAATTTATTAAGATGTTTGCTTGCTTCTGATGGTGGCATTCATGGCTATGCTCATTTATGCTCATTTACAATTTATCAATTTATCAACACATTTACTTATGTCTCTGGTGCAATTTGCCAGTATATATCAAGTTGACACCTGTAGTATTTGGGTGTATGTTGCATGTATAATGAAGGGAGATAAATGTATCAATCACGATTAAAGAGGGTAATATCAGGTGTCAGTAAATGTTAAACCAAGTCTGACTGGTTTTTGCTTATGTACTGTTGAATTGACAAGGCAGAAACAAAATTAAATTGACTTTTAAAATAGTTAATTTTAATACAGACAACATGAAATGTGTTCAACCAGCTGCTTCATTTATTTTTATAGATACATGTATCTAGTCAAAAATAAATGAATCCTCAACAAAGTGCATTTACGTGCAAGGCTGTGTTATAGACTAAATTGAGTTTAGTAATGAGGCACAATTACCAATGGTGCAATTTGCCCAGTCATTCTATGGCACTGAATACAAAAACGCTATTGATGTTAAATCGCTCAACATTATAGCAATTTTTTCATTAACTACTGTATAACCCATTTAAGACATACTCCAAAACCCAAGGGCTGTAGTTTTTTTGGAATATCTCCAAATCTAAATCATATCAAACAGCTGTGTTACAACAAACTGCATTTTGTCAAAAACCTTGGCAAAGCAAAATATTGATGGTGTCAAATTAGTGAATTTTAATGAAAGGTATCTATCAAGGTATCATTGAATG
Organism: Acipenser oxyrinchus oxyrinchus; assembly: GCA_030684275.1. Lineage (NCBI taxonomy): Eukaryota > Metazoa > Chordata > Actinopteri > Acipenseriformes > Acipenseridae > Acipenser > Acipenser oxyrinchus. The sequence continues at coordinate 63,739,266 of CM060250.1, forward strand.
TCATGGTATGAACAACATGTTGTATGTACTAAGATTATTCTGAAGTATAATTTACTTGTATAAAGCTTTGGCTAGGGTGTGAATTCTTCTACCAAGGAATTTTTAAAGGTGGCAAGAACCTGGCTGCTTTCAATGCATTTGGGTACTCACCTGCAGATATGTACAGATTACAGAGGACAGCGAAGGATAAATTGGTTTCATTAGTTGGCTGTGATTAAAGCTAGGTGTGTATCAAGACCATCTGTCCCTCTAGATTATGTAAATTCTGCAATAACTTGAATTTTTCTGAAAGTGAAAGCCACCCTGCCCAGTGGTTTAGAAACAAACAAAATATACTTTTTCAGACATGTTCTATTGATCAAATCTTGAAGAGGTTGAACTAGGGAGAGAATAATATTTTGGACTTTATCCAGCAACATCAACAGCTCAAGCTTATATACTATTGCTTCTTATCATGATGAGATAACCTGGGGCTCTTTGCAGAGTAATATAGAATAACTTGAGTTATAAGGAACCAAAATCTAGTGAAAAGAAAATGGTGCAGTTTAGATTTAAACATAGAAAGAGTAGCAGAACACCTGATATACAATAGTACCTCTTGGCAAAGAATCTATAGCAAAGGTGGAACGTGGTTAAAAGACTAATAAACTTAGCTATTGGATGTCTGGGAGACCAGCGTCTGAGGAACCAAACTGTGGTAGTTAGGCATAAGGAATCAGAAGATATGATACATAGCTTGGTATGTATGGTATTTTTTAATAATGTCGACTACAGGTAAGTGAGGACCACCAAATACATTTCACTTGCCCAACAAGATTCAAATCCCAGGCTAGCTGCCTAGACACCCAAACCTACTGCCACTGAAGAACGCTTATGTCAAGAATGAAACAGCCAATAACAAACAGAGGTGCTAGAATTGAAATCAGGTTTGAATCATAGCTAACCAGTTTCTTATGTAATGTAAAGTCGCACATTTCCAGTCCTTATTCTAGTTGAGCAAATGTCAATGACCTTGTGATAGGTGCTCTGTTGATAGGTGAATAATAACCTGCTACGAGCAGCACATGCATGAGTCACACGATAGTAGTTTTGCTTTCATGCATAAAAAGCCTATGCTATATATTTAAATATATAAAAGCAACTAATAGATGTCTCTTTGGGAGGCTCAATTAGTTAGTCGATATATAAGCCACACAACCCACTGTAAAAACAAATCTTTTATTTAACACCAAATACAGATTGTTTCATTTTATTTTTTGGCTTGCTTACTATAAACTTCTCTCTCTCTCTCTCTGGCATGCAATTTATATTTTGTTTCTGCAGTATAACTTAACAATATGAAATCAACTTGTTTTGAGACATCTAGGCACATGAACACTGCAACATCTTGGGAAAGAAGTCCATTCAGAGGTGGTACTGTTATGGTATGGTGTCCTGTTAATGATATTTTGATTATTTGCTTGTATTTTATACTTCAATTTGGAATATACAAATAACAAGCAAATAACCAATGGATTTTCAATACAATACAATAGTGACCATTATGTTCATGTTCAAAGCAAAAGAAAAACTACACAAGGGTTAGAAAGAATTTCTTGCATGCCTTGCATAAAAAAATGGTGTGCTACCTTAGTACATTATTATTACTGATTGAATTGTCATTTGAAAGTGATGATATGAGATTACACCTGCTGTCTCAGCTCGGACATCGTGCTGATATGAACTATAAAACAGAACAGTTGTGTAATTACTGAAGCAAAGGTTAGTCATTATTACTGAAAATGTCACTGATATATTATGACAATACAGGAGAATTTTTTTTTTTTTTCCCACTTGTCAATGGTGCTAGCCTGAGGCAAGTCAAAGTTAATTTTTATCTTCAGCACTGTCAAGAACATTAAGAGCAATGATCAACATGAATTGTCATTGAAAACAAGTACTGTAAGTCAAGCTGCAAACCTGTGAAACACATTTTGAATCTAGATATTTATAGATGACACTCAGGATGCAAGGCTGTTCTTATGCTCCCCAGATGTAATCTGCTGTGTGTAATATATACAGAGCTGTGGCAGGATGAAGACACTGCACAATAAGAACAACCCCAGCTCAGGAAATCCAGGTGCATGTGGTCAGGTTAAATTGCTTAATTGATTGCTAATTAACTGGCCACATGTATAAAAGCTCCTGGATCCATTTGGAAGTTAGTTCAAGGATAGAACTCATGAAGCCAGCCAGCCAGCCAGCCAGCCAGCCAGCCAGCCAGCCAGCCAGCCAGCCAGCCAGCCAGCCAGCCAGCCAGCCAGCGAGCGAGCGAGCGAGCGTAATAATAACAGCAAGGCTTGAGTGTATCCTCTTACGATCTTTCATTTGTATTTAACAAAGTTATTTAACTTTTTCAATGAAATTATGAACCAATCTCTGAATCAATCAATGGGGAATCCCCCTGGTCTCAGAAGGAGAAGGCAGACTGTTCAGATCTTGATAAAAAGATACATGTTTTTCAACCAGACATTTTGAGGTGTTTCTTCCTATGCTGAAAAGGGTTTGATACCAGGTGGTTCCCGGTTCAAATCCCGGGTCAACCATCTACTCATTGTGTAAGACCCTGAGCAAGTCACTTACCTGCATGTGCTCCATCCTACTGTAAGTGACTCTGCAACAGCAGTTGTTGATCATAGTTCACCTCCTAGTCTCTGTAAGTCGCTTTGGATAAAAGCATTTGCTAACTGATTAATTAATAAAATAGATATAGAGGATCTTGAAAGTTTGGAATATAAAATATGTATATGCAGAGTCACAAATACAGCTGTTAACCATCTATCAGAGAGTGCTGCCTTCTTGAAATAATGATGAAATCTTACCACAGCTCAAAAAATTGCCGACAATATTGAGTCAGATCCTCATTGACTCTCATTGCAATCTTGTTTACTACAATTCAGTGGAAACTGACACAAATCAGAGGAAAAAGACAATTATTGCTCGCAATTACTATCTCACGTAAACAGAAAGTTTAGTGTCATTTACGTGCTGTTGAAGATAATTGGATACCTAATTAATTTGAATAAATGGCATTCTAGGGATATAATAAAATCACACATACAAGGTCAGAGATTTGATGATGTTTTCTTTTTTTTTTTCTATTTGTCATCAGACCTTCAGCCTAAACACTTTTTGTTCCCCACCAACAGCAGACTAGACTTTGACATGTCCATATAACACTCTTGTTCAATTTCTGACAGTAATTCCCAAGTGGCACACTGTCTGTGTCAACCATGGCACAATCACTCACTGTCACCTGGTGATTTCAAGATTAATTGATGTGCCACATTCAATATGTTATATGATCACTTAATACCCTATTCATTTATTCTATTATGTATGTACAATATACAAAATAGGTGCCATAGTTAATCCTTCTAATTAGTAAGTTCTAAACAGTACACCAATAGTTTTCAGAAATTCTTTTGAAGACAACAGATCTTCAAAGCGTTCTAGCTTTTACTACATAGCCTTTGTAATGACCTACATAAGTGAGAATGCTTGCTAATGATCTGTCTAACAGGTTTTTGCAGAGCCACCCAGGGTGGTTCAAATCAGGTCGCCCGGTCACCAAGTGCGACCTTCACTTTTAATATAGCCAGTAGATTTGACCTTAAAGTTGCCATGTTGGCGACTAAGCATTTACAGTATATACAAGAATGTATGCAGTATGGAGTAGTGGTTAGGGCTTTGGACTCTTGACCGGAGGGTTGTGGGTTCAATCCCAGCTGGAGGACGCTGCTGCTGTACCCTTGAGCAAGGTACTTTACCTAGATAGCTCCAGTAAATTGAGTTTCCCTGACTTGTTCGGTTGATCAGCTTAGACAGCATGGGAAATTAAAAAAAAAAAAAAAAAAATCTCAAAATATCTCTTACTTACCCTAAATAAAATGTCAAAGAAACTGAAGCAACAGTCAGATCTATTTTCATTTGTATTTGAAAAAACCACATCTGGTCAACTGAGCTCCATGAAAATCAAAATATAACTGAAGATGAGGAGGAGTTAACAGAGAGTATTTTAGCCAACTTGTCTCTGACAGTAACTGAAAAATAAAGAAATGTGTTCACTTCCCTGGAATTTTTATATAGTTATCTTCCCTGGCATTTGATTAATATTGTATGCATGGGGGTAGGGGCAAGGCTGGTAGGTGATGAAATCAAATATGAAGACATAAGCCCGATACTAGCTCTTGCAAGGGAGCTGGCTCTTTTGTACAGCAGTATCGGTGCTATGAAGGTACTGGGTTCACGTCCCACCTCCGCCTGTGAGAAACCCCTGCCTGCGGGAACAGCGGTTTGCCACAATACAGTTCTATGTTCCATTTTATGTACATACCTCACTCACTACCATTTTATGCACACAGAAAATTAATGGCATTTAATGTATATAGTTTCCTGGCACATCCATTGTATATAGGAGGCTGTGTGGTCCAGTGGTTAAAGAAACGGGCTTGTAACCAGGAGGTCCCTGGTTCAAATCCCACCTCAGCCACTGACTCATTGTGTGACCCTGAGCAAGTCACTTAACCTCCTTGTGCTCCGTCTTTCGGGTGAGACGTAATTGCAAGTGACTCTGCAGCTGATGCATAGTTCACACACCCTAGTCTCTGTAAGTCGCCTTGGATAAAGGCGACTGCTAAATAAATAAATAATAATAAATAACAAAATATAGTTCTCCTCCCACAATTTAAAATTAAAAAAACACCCATTACATGAAAACAATGTGTGTGCGACATATACATGTCTCCTCATATTATCCCCATTTGAAAATGTTGGCCACCATAAAAGTTCACTTGGCCACCAGGTTTTGAAAGCTAGTGGCCAAATAACCACCAGCATACAAAGTGATTTGTCCCACCCTGGAGCCACCTGTTATAACATTGTATTTCTTTGTTACTTCTTTTAAATGATATAAATCCCAATGAGATGCAGCTATTTTACAGTCTTAATTCAATGCACTAATGTCATCATTTTATTTTGAGTTCTATCCTCTGAATACTAGACAAAAATCACTAAGCATTGGTCTGTGTATAATTGTTTAGGTTTGTTTGCACAAAATATACAGTTTAGTTGAAAACAGGAAATAGTCTGTTGTTAATATAATTTCTACTGACAGTATTCACACAATAAATGTGTGAATTGATATTGATTGCAGAGATTTAAATCAAGGGTAACATTATATTTGGGTGAATGTATAATTGAAATATACCATAACTGACAGCATACAGGTCGCATGAGGAAAACAAATACAAATAAAAATTCATATAGACCTTGAGGGGTTTCATTAAAATTGTGTGTGTGTGTGTGTGTGTGTGTGTGTATGTGTATAATATTCACACAGGTAATGGACAAAAAAATGGAAACACCAATGTAAAGTCACTTAATAGGGTGTTGGGCCACTATGGTATCCTGCTCTGTGGAGTTCTCGGTGGACCGTTTTTGCTCGCGCCCTAGGTTGAAATTTGCAGTCAATTGATCTGCAGTTGCTCGCCTGTTTTGCCTTGCACTTCGAATTTATGCACAGATATCACGATCCTGGAATATGCGCTTCCGCCCACTGTTGCCCTTTGCTGATGATGTCTTTCCCTCAGAGTTCCATGCCGACATCACCTTAGACACCGTTGCTTGTGAAACATCAGCAAGTTGAGCTGTCTTGGTCACTAAAGCTCCTGTCAAACGCGCCCCAACAATCACCCCTCTTTCAAAGTCACTGAGGTCTCCTCTTGCAGCCATGCTAGCCATAATTATAGGCCACCACGCCTGTCCAGCATTTTCATACATGACCCTAAGCATGCTGGGATGTTACTTGCTTAATTAACGCATGAGCCACACCTGTGTGGAAGCCCTTCCTTTCAATATACTTGGTGTCCCTCATTTACCCAGGTGTTTCCATTTTTTTGTCTACTACCTGTATATGCAGCTGTAGTCAAAAGTTTACATACCCCAATGGAAATGTATAATTTCTAGAAATTTCTTGAAAAAATAATTATAGGAAAAATATTGTGTAGCAAAAGTTTTGCTTTTGAGGATGAGAATGAGGAAAAAAAGTTTACAATAAATACAATTATTTATTTCAGCATTTTTTTTGGCAAAAATGCTAATTCAAAGGTACTCATACCCTAACAAGGAAAAATAAATTAATAGCTAGTTGAGGCACCTTTAGCAATAATAACCTCTTTTAAAGATTAGGATATTTGCCAATGAGCTTTTGACATGATTCTTTAGTGATTTTTGACCATTCTTCAATGCAAAATTGGTCCAGTTCATTCAATTTCCGAGGACTTCTCTTGTGCACAGCCTGAAATGGAAACCCCACTCCCACTTGCAGCCAATTCACTTTGAATATCTTTGGTAGTCAATTGGATTGTTAGTAACCTTCCTCACAATCCTTCTACTTGTTCTTGGTGAAAGAACCTTCTTTCTTCCAGACCGAGGGAGCATTGTGACAGTACCATGAGTCTTGTACATCTTGATAATAGAAACAGTAGTTGAAATCGGGATACTCAAATACTTGGAAATCTTCTTGTATCCTGCTCCAGCTTTATGACAATAAATAATTTTCTGCCTCAGGTCTTCAGATAGCTCTTTACTTTTTCCCCATATTGACTTATTGGTAATGACAGCAATCATCCTATGCCTGACCCTTTTATAGAATGTTCACCTACAATCTAGCATTTTCTAGACTTTTCTAGAATTAGGTTCTGCATTATCATTTTGAAATTTCTAGCACCTTGTAGACAATACTATCATAGCATCAAAGGGTATGAATATTTCTGAATTAGCATTTTTTGAGATTTGCAAAAAAATTGCTTAAATAAATAATTGTAGACTAGATCTATTTATTATTCATCCACAAAAGCAAAACTTTTGCTACAAATGATTTTTCCTATAATTATTTGTTTTCGAGAAATTTCTAGAAATTATAAATTTTCATTGAGGTATGTAAACTTTTAACTACAACTGTATATAATCCAGGGCTGACAATGGAATGTGAAACAAGCAATGTGATTGGTCAAGGAAGGTTCCAGATGTCCATATATTGGATGGGTACAGACAGTTGGAGCTTTGTCACATATTCAAAATCACAGAATTTAAAGTACTGGTAGCCAGCTTGTTTACAGATACAGATGTACAGTAACTATAAAACTGAGTGTCCAATTACCAGCAAAAAAAAATCCCAAAAGTAGTAAGTAGATTTGGATGAATGTTCTGCTGAACACGGTGTGAGGCCCTCCTCCAGTGACAACGCTGGCAGTAGAAAGGCTAACAGTGGTGCGGCACACTGGCAGTGGTAATTCTGGGCATGCGGTCCGTAGTGGCAGTGCTCACAGTGGAAACTCTGACAGTGGGGTGGCACACTTTGGCAGTCGAAAAGCTGCTTCCTCCAGATGTGCAGCCAGCAGTAGCAACGCTGGCAGCGGAAATGCTGACAGCGACGCAGCGCATTCCATCCCTGGCAACACTGACTGTGGCAATGTGGTCAGCAGAAATGCTGACAGCCGAAAGGCTGGCTCTTCCAGACCTGTAGCCAGCGGTGGCACTACTCATCTACAATATTGTGTTGAGTTTAGGTCACCTCCTTACTAAAAGGATATTGCTGCTATAGAAAGAGTGCAAAGAAGAGCGAGCAGAATTACTCCTGGTTTAAAAGGCATGTCATATGCAGACAGGCTAAAATAATTGAATCTATTCAGTCTTGAACAAAGAAGGCGATCTGATTCAAGCATTCAAAATTCTGAAAGGTCTTTTTCAATCTGAAAAAAGAAACAAGGACCAGGGGTCACAAATGGAGATTAGCTAAAGGGGCATTCAGAACATAATAATAATAATAATAATAATAATAATAATAATAATAATAATAATACTAATACTAATACTACTACTACTACTACTACTACTACTAATAATAATAATAATAATAATAATAATAATAATAATAATAATAATATCTTTATTTTTATATAGCACCTTTCATAGTGGACCACCATCACAAAGCGCTTTACAGAGGTAGGCTGTGAACTGTGCATTCTAGGCAGAGTCACTTACAATAGGACATTGTAAGAAAATAGGAGGCACTTTTTTACACAGAGAATTGTGGGAGTCTGGAACTAACTCCCCAGTAATGTTGTTGAAGCTGACACCTTGGGATCCTTCGCGAATCTGCTTGATGAAATTCTGGGATCAATAAGCTACTAATAACCAAACAAGCAAGATGGGCCGAATGGCCTCCTCTAGTTTGTAACCTTTCTTATGTTCTTATAACTGTTTTTGCACTGATAACCAAGTATACTTTTGCACCATAAAGGTAATATTACAGTCGCTGATGCAAAAAACTATACATTAATTTAAACTATCTTGCAAATTTGAATTTGTGGAAAGCTGAGTCAAAGGGGCGGTGGAATCCATATATGTTTCATCCTCTCACATAAATTATAGTTAGAAATAAATATGTGCTATTTATATAAGACTGCAGTTACAGGTACTTTATATTACATGGTATGAATACAAATACATACTTAATTGATATGCAATTAGCCATTTATGAAGTTCAGTTACATGTTATTAAACAGTAAACAGGGTTTACAACATCTAGCATGATGGTATGAATGAGTAATCATGACTAAAAGGACATGGGACATGTTCTCTTGTAGAAAATACTGTATGTGACAAACATTAAAATATTTTTTTGATATTTACATTTCTTGAAATGTAGTATTATTGAACCGTGTCACACATTCTGCAAATAATTTAATGTGTTTTTAGTTTAATTAAAATTAAAATAAATTGGAGGCTGTGTGGTCCAGTGGTTAAAGAAAAGGGCTTGTAACCAGGGGGTCCCCGGTTCAAATCCCACCTCAGCCACTGACTCATTGTGTGACCCTGAGCAAGTCACTTAACCTCCTTGTGCTCCGTCTTTCGGGTGAGACTTGCAGCTGATGTATAGTTCACACACCCTACTCTCTGTAAGTCGCCTCGGATAAAGGCGTCTGCTAACTAAACCAAAAAATAAATAAATGTTTAATATGAAGATCGAATATGATAATATTTAGACATTTAATACAACGTGTTATTCATTAACTGTATACACACAGTACAGTTAAGCAAATATTGCAATATTATAGAATAATACAACATAACGTTTTTATCTGACCAGCTCCCTGCGGGAAAAGCCATGGACTCGCATTGGTTTAATCCATTCCTCCCCTGCCTTCACTGTCAGTGATGGTAGTTTCTATTATTAGAAGGTCAAATTACTGAGCATGTCTACTTTTCTGTACACATCTGAGCTAAGATACACTTGAATGAAGAATTAGAAGTGAGGGCCATAGGTTTGCAACAAAGTACAATTCAATAACGAGTGGACTGGGACATGGTATAAAACATAAAGCTGCTGCCTGCAGGTAAGTTGCTTTGTATTTATACAAATTTAGGAGCTCATGCTGTGCTGGCTGTTTTTTCTGCTAGCTTATATATATATATATATATATATATATATATATATATATATATATATATATATATATATATATATTACGCCGTACAAATGCCTTTCAAGATAGCAGGGGAAGTGTACTGTACAGTAACTGTATACACAGATGGGATGCTGCCGAAACGCTTACGAATACAAATTAAACAAAAAAAAGGTCATTGATTCTTGTCAAGCACTTCTGTTGACGACAGGTGCAAGGAATATTGTGCATTATTATTTAGCAAACGAAATGTCAATATTTTTGTGACTACAGAAGGGTTGTTTATGCACAGGGAAAGTTTCCCTTACCTGCTGTACATTGGTCTTACCGGATACAGCACTGTTTATCCTACTGCTGAAGGTATCGAGTGACCGGCCCCGTTTTTTGTCATGAAATGTTCGATTTTCATAAACAATGTTAACTTTCTTCTTCGAATTAAAGCATGATGATGTCTGGTTGTAGTATAAGCTGAACTACATTTGTGTTACACTTTGGTGTGATCTTTCTCATACAGAAATACTTTAATAATACATTTTTGGCAGTAATTAATAGCATTGTTTTGGAGTATGTTAGTTCACGGTCCACATTGATACAATTAGCATGAATGTGTGCTTGTGTAGTATAAACCTATGAAACTGAATACTGTATTTATTGTCCGTGCTTCACATTTTTTTCAGGGGTTGTCAGAAACCAATGTTTGGGACATACTGTGTTAAAAATATTATTATATGATGTTGCAATTTGTATTTTTTTTTTTTAAATGTGAATGTTTATCATAATATCAGAGTAATACAGCAGCAACGGGCTCATCTCGTGACACAGATTCACTTGGTATAAATCTTCCGTTTTCTGGTTATTCATCTAAGGAATACTAACTGTGGAAAAAGCTGTGGATTTTGTTCTAGGTTTTGACAGGGACACATCTCTAACTATTATAGTGGTATTGCTTTGATGTTCAAGTCAAGAAATGCACTTCTTACTTAAAAACATGCATGTGATGACACTAAGTTTTATAAACTGGTAATTGCTGTCTGTTGTCTCTTTAGTCTGCAGCATTATGCAGAACATACTGTAAGAGGGGGAAATAGACTTGTTCCCCCATGTTAGAGTTCATAACTCATAATCATAACTGCTCTCAATCACTGGCACTGGAAGCATTTATGATAGGTGTAATAAATTATAGGTAGGTGATCTTGGTTTCTGGTCTAATGGGAGATACATTCAATTGCGACATCTGACATTGGTCAGAGGCAAGGCTGGTGCCAAGAGGGAGCCGTGCCCCACCCAGTTAAGATCACACATCGAGATAAAAATGTATGACAAATAATTAATAAAAGTAAAGTTAAACACAAAAGTCAAACTATAATATGAGTTATTTCAGGAAAAGTTCAAAGGTTATATATATTTTTTACAAATTAGTACCAGTGATACCCCCATTTGCAACTCCCTTTGTAGGGTCCCCTTTTCTCACAGTTTGAGACGTTTTCTAATTGGCGCATTTCGAGGGCGGAGTCATATTGCAGCACACAATAGTGTCATTTCCCCCAACAGGTTATTTATTTATTTATTTATTTATTTATTCAAGAAAATGCAGCTGGTAATTTGCAGCTGATTTGGTAACTAATAGAAAAATAAAACATTATTTTATTGTTTGTTTTTTAGCAGGCGACAATTCACCCATTGTTTGAGTTCAATGTTTTTGGAAATCTGTAATATTTTGTATTATATAATAATGTGAGTCATATAACGCAAGATTGTCCAGTCAGTTGAAAGTAAGGATTATGTGTACATTCGCTACTTTACAGCTGTTTGGTGTGTGTCGATATTTGTTTATTGCACTCCCTTTGGGCCTGCGCATTGCATTCATTGTATTCATTTCAACTTGTAGCTCAGAAATAAGGGTTTCTAATACAGTACGTTAATAAGAAAAAAAGATTTGAGAAACAAACGTAGCCTTTAGTATAGTGTGGCACTTCCGAGTAATTAGTGCTGTGTGGGTGTTTCGTAGTATCGTGCAGAAATAGTATTTATTTATTTATTTATTTATTTGTGGTTATAGTGAAGTGTAACACATAATAGTGGTGACTGCGAGTTATTTGACTTGGGTGACCTTTTCCATAATGTGCCCCCACAAAACAATTTGGTGCCCCACTGTAGCGCACACTCTGCCATTGGGCAAACCTTGTAGAACCTTGGGCTCTAACATGTGGTATCTGACACTAACAGGCATCTCAAAATGCTTAAGCATGTCGTGCTGCAGAGAATTCTAAATTACACGTCATTTTAGCAAACCCATTCGGATGTCTCTGATTGGCATTCTAAGTGAATTTAATGGGGTGACAGCCCTGACCAATAGGGAATGTGTTTGAATACAGTGCGAAAAATCCACTGGCAACATCGTTCCGGAGGGCGACGACGACAAAAGAAAATGCAAAAACAATCAACGTTTATGATGCCGTCTCAACAGGGTCTGAAACAGTCTGCCTCATGAGTGAATATATAGCTTCCGAGATGTGTTGGGCATCTGCCCTCTCCACAGACTGCATGCCCACAAACCGCACAGTCACCAGCCCTTTGTGGCAGAATCATACATATACTAGCTCCTCTACTATGACTTCGCTGTTGGTTGAACCATCTGACATCACTGACAGGAACTTTTCACCTTTTATTTTCTCTTGCAGCTGCCTTCTTTCTAAAACTCTTGCTTGTTTGTCATTCCTAGATTTAGCCCGGTCTGTTCATCAACCCTATATTATTAAAAATAATTTAAATAATTTAAAAAAAAAAATGCTATTCTATTTCTATTCGCCTTGTGCTTCAGCGACAGTCGAGTGATGGAATATAAACCGGCCTTAACACTTTGAATGCCACATTGTTTTCCCATAGAATGTTGCCTTTCACCAGCATTCAGCATGATTTAATAACTGGTTTTATATAACCTTGAATATCTGAAAAAAAGATAATATGTTCCCTACTTTGCAGACTATGAAATGGTTGGTTGTAAAGGTATGCATTTTATTATTTGTTTGGAAAACTGGGTAAAAATCCGTACAATATAGGTAAATGAAGTAATTTCCTATAAATTAATGAATAAAATTAATAGTTTATCTAATAATGACACATTTGAATCATTAATTGGCCTTAAATGTTTTAATTGGCCTTAAAAGTTCCACACACTGAAAAATGGGGACGTTAGTCTGGACAGTATGAGCTTGTCAGTAGTCTACTATTCATTCATAAGTATGATCATTATTTTCTGCAGTTACCCCAAAAAATGTACAACATGGGAACAGTGATTAAAATGCTTGCTAAACTTTTTTTTTTTTTTTTTTTGTAAAATATAATAACATAGAATGAGTGTAAATTACAGATTGAAAGGTTCTAACAGAAAGTGTGGCCATAAATAATAAGAATACTGTACCTAAAAAGATATGTAAATAGATGTGTGACAGCCATACAGATATAATGCAACAATACAAGAAAACCCTAGAGTTTGTTTATGTCTTCATTTGGTAGATCTGTAGAACAAATATGATTACACTTTAATACAATACAGTTCCCTTTCAATTCGAAGACGATCACATGGGATATGCCTGCCCATTGGGTAGGTATCGTTGAGCTCTCTATACCAGAGCTGCCGATAGGCCCCTTCCTGGGATGATGCACTCGGTCCCGCCATTTCTCTTTTTCCTTCTCAAGACGGTACGGTAAGACCTCTGTGTTGAGCGGAGCGTGTTGATAGAAAAGAGCTTCTCGGCCTGCTAGGCCTTGCGGCATCCCCGCTGTCGAACTGACCTCGCCGGCTGCGTAGGCCCGCCCACCTCGGTGAGTTGGGCCTTGTAAACAAACAGTGTGCTCTCCCCTATCTGTGCATGCGGTACCCACTGTACTCGGTGCCTACGGTACTCGGTGTGCTCGGTATGCACGGTCCGCATGGTGTTCGGTAACCTCCGCTACAGCACTAGTGGGAGAGTGCACGGTGTCGCACTATTAATCAGTGCTTCAGAGCAGTGAAAGCAGTGTTTGGTGCAGAGCCGATGCAGAACACCAGGCCCATGTCAGGCAAGTCGGGGTTCCACTCCTGCACGGCCTGCAATGCAAATATCCTGCAGGAGGAAAAACATACCCTCTGTACGCGGTGCTTGGGCGTCCAACATGCCATCTTGGCCCTCGAGAGGGATGTGTTCTGCAGCATCTGTGTCGCTTTATAGCCCCGTGTGAAGGAAAATAGGTTGGAGAGGACCACAAAGGCGATTTCCGCATCCTCGGTGGCCGGACTGTCAACGGCTCTTGGAGCCCCAGATCCCCTCCTCCATGACCTGTCCCAGGACCCCCTGCTGGACATCCCTGATGCGAAGGCCTCCCATAGTCGCTCCCCATCTCTGCAGGCAATTATGGTGAAGTGTTCCAGGCAGGCGAGGGACATTATGGACCTCAAAGCCCAGATGGCCCAGGCCCCGGCCGCAGTCCCAGATCCGTTGCAGCCCCCTCCCCCAGGGGAGATCAGGGTGGATGGGATAAGGCGTCCCAGTTGGTGCAAGAGGACATGCTTTCTATAGCGGCCTCTGGGGAGGGGGCCTCCTTCTTCTCTGACATGCAGGTAGGAGGGGAGCTCGAACCTCCTGCTGAGGAAGAACCTGACTTCGAGGTAACCTCGGAAGCCAGTGCTCCCCTGATGTCTAGCTCAGTTTTGGCACCTATGGGACGCGCTGCAGCCTTCCCACAGGTCCCCTGGATGCCAGCGGCGGAACCATGCCAGTCTGTTTTCCAGACCCAGGCGATGACTCCTCGCCCTCAAAAGTTCCCTGCCTTCCCAGACTTCATGAAGGAGGTACACTCTTCCTGGGATTGTCCGGCCTCAGGTCCTAGTGTGCTAAAACAGTCCGCACCACTTGCCTCTCTAGAAGGCGTAGAAAAGCTTGGCCTAGCTGGGTTCCCCCCAGTAGACTTCACCATCGCAGCCGTGGTTAAGGCCCCGCCGGTGGGTGGGTTGTCTAGAGACCCGGCATGCCCGAACCCTCAATGCAAGGTGATGGAAACGCATCGTAAGCGGCAGCAGAGGCGCAGGCAAGTTGCCTGTCAAACACGGCAAGCGTGCTCACAGGCTATATGGACAGTGTACTGCGAGAGGCCCCGCTCCCTGAGCCGGTGGCCACGGAGCTACCTCTCCTGTCCAGCATGCTGCTGCAGATCTCCGGTCTTCAAGGGCAAGCTCTTGGCCGGAGCCTGGCTAGCTTGATTGTGGCTTGTAGACAGCTGTGGCTGTCACAAGCCAGTTCCTGATGCGGATAAGGCTGCACTGCTAGACGCACTTATATCCCCAGGACATACCTTTGGGTCAGCCATGGAGGAGATCTTACAGAGATCCCACCAGGAACGTGGCCGCGTTGCTCCCTCCCTGCGCTTCCGCGTGGGGCAGGTCGAACCGCTGACAAGCTCTTCAGACGCGGACTGTCACCAAGACAGTTCCAGTCCCCACAGCTCCGCTGGGTGATCTAAGGCATCACCTACAGGGCACACCATTAGCAAACAACTGGGCCCACCAGGCAGGCGGAGGGAATGCAGGACAGGCACTTATCCTGCATTTTCTGTGGGAATACGGCTCTAGATGTTGCATCCTAAAATACAGCATTACAGTACACTTTTATCATTCATTTTATTGAACAGGAATCCAATTTTATTGTGTATGTTATATATACAAAGTTGTATTTGCAAACTGTATAATTCTCACCTGTCAAACAAAATACGATCCAGCACAAATTAACCCCTGGTAAACTTATCTCTGGCAATAACAAAAGAGTGAAGTTTTATTTGTGATGTGTTCCTGTTATAAGACTGATTTTGTATGTTGTAAGAAGAATCAAATGAAAAAGCGCAAGTGTGGCGGGTGGCCCCCCGGCCCTGTGCGTATTTTGTGTTTTATGTTGCATGTGGTGTGTTAATGTTGGTGTATGGTGCACTGGATATAATAGGGCTATGTAGCACAAATGAATATATGGTTATATTTAGGCACGTGGATTGCACAATCACTTCACGTGCAGATAAAGTATGTAATAGTATGTGAGCACAGGAAGTGCACAAATGAGTTAACGTGCTGGGATTCAATTGAATGATTAATTAGTAATTGAATCCCAGCACAGCAGCTGTATATATAGAGTCAGTTTTCACGTACACAGGGTTGGGTGTTGAGGGCGAAAGGACGTGAGAGAGAGAGAGAGGAGAGAAAGGAAAAAATAGAAAACAATTGCTATTCGTGTTGAAACAGTTCAGCACGATACTTGTTTTGGTTCGTCCTGTGTTTGTTTGTCTGTCTATTTGTTTTGGCCGTTGTGCTCTTTTGTTTGTGTTTTGTTAAAAGTCTGTTTTTTTTCTTTCACCGTCCGTTTATTCAGCTTCACCCCATACTCTGTGTGTTGTATTCCGGGTTTGACATTACCACTACAGCCATGCTTGTGACATATGGTGTCCTGCGTGGGGTGAAGGAAAAACAAAATGGAGAACTGGGTATGCTGGGACAAGGACAGTGGCTGATTCCTGCACGATGGCAGACTTCGGGACCTGCTCTAGGGCCTGGAGGAAGAAGGATGGTGCCTGGCTTGTGGAGAGCGGTCACAAGGTGGCCTGCTGCCCCCTTCAAGAAGAGGAGGAGCTGCCAGCCAGAAAAAAAAGAAACAGCGGCCGGTCCAAGAGGCAAGCTAAAGAGCCAGAGCATCCAGAACCGCACCATTTCCCAGCAGCCAAGGAAGAGCTGCACCAATTCCCAGCAGCTAAGGGAGAGCTGCACCAGTTCCAAGCAGCCAAGGGGGAGCCGCACCGGTTCCCAGCGACAGAGGGGGAGCCGCACCGGTTCCCAGTGACAGAGGGAAAGCCGCATCAGTTCCCGACAGCCAAGGAAGAGCAGAACCAGTTCCTAGCAACAGCAGTACCATTAGCAGCCTTACTACTGATGGAGTATACCACCCGCTGTCAGCATTGCCACTGACACCATTACCACGGCCAGCTTTGCCATTGTCAGCCAGTCAGTGGCCTGGATTGACTCTGTGGGGCCCTTGATGCCTCCTTTTTTGGCCTGGGACTCTTACCGGGACTTTAAGGGGGAAGTGGCCTTTGAGGTCATGTGTGCTGAGCACAAGCGGGGAGATATGTGGCAGTGTACCCTGCCCCTGTGCGTATTTTATGTTTTATGTTGCGTGCACGCGGAGTGAACAAATTAGTTCACGTGCTGGGATGCAAGTGAATGATTAAGTAGTAATTGAATCCCAGCACAGCTGTATATATACAGTCAGTATTCACGAACATGGGTTAGATGTTCAGGGCAAAAGGATGAGAGAGAGAGAGAGAGAGAGAGAGAGAGAGAGAGAGAGAGAGAGAGAGAGAGAGAGAGAGAAATAGAAACCAATTGCTATTCGTGCTGAAACAGTTCAGCACGATACTTGTTTTGGTTCGTCCCCTATTTGTTTGTCTGTCTAATTGTTTTGGCCCTTGTGCCCTTTTGTTTGTGTTTTGTTAAAAGTCAGTTTGTTTGTTTCACCGTCCGTTTATTCTTTAGTAAATACTGAGCGCAGCCATTGCGACTCAGCTTCACCCCCTATTCACTCAGTGTGTTTCTGTTCCGGGTTTCACCACTACAGCCATCCTTGTGACAGCAAGTTATAGGTCTAAGTAATTATAATGTAACAAATTGGAGGAAGAGAGTAGTTGTGTTTTTAAATTAAAGTATAAAGGTATTTAAAGCTACTTTAATTGATTTCTAATGTTATTAATGTTTTACTGTGTCTAATGTGGTAATGTGTCTGTTTATTGTAGTAAACAAAACATATAAGCTATATAAAGAATGATTTTGGTGCAGATCAAAATACAATTCTACTTTTAGATACCAAGATAAAAAAGAAGAACAATTTTGTGACTACAGATGCACTAGCCAGAAGGTCAAGGGTCAACCCTATTTTTACTTAATGTTCCTGATATAAAACTAACCAGGGACACATCTCCTCTTATTAGTCTGCTGTCAGAATTTACACATACTCTTTTTATTTATTTATATGCTCTGAGCACACTCTTAAACTCAGGGGAGACGTTTAAGGAGGACAGAGATGTTTTAAACTCCTGTAAGTGCTTTTTGTTCATGCACTGGGCGTGCTATATGTCCAGACAACTTTTTAATAAATAAGAAAATTACACAGACTCATTTAATTTGAAGTTTTAACGAATCAGAGTAGTATTAGTACTCCTTCAATTTATTAAATGCTTAATAATGGATCAAGTTGTTGCAAGCCACTTTGGATCCCTGTAAATAGGCAGTATGGGCAGTTCCAGTGCCTTTACAGGTTTAACAGCATTAATACTTCAATACAGTAATACAAATATGGTTATCATATGCTTAGCCTTTAGGCTATAAAATGCAAAAAGCTAAAGTGCCCACTGCTCAATCCTACAAACATACAATATATCACTCTCTTAAGACTAAAACAGAATTTCTATACCTTATAGCAATGCATCCAATATAAACAAGGTATAAATTCAAATATATGCTTACCTTCCAGTATATGGAAGTGTAGTGTAGGATATATTGAACAATAAGAACTGTCTTCAAAAGGCAAACACTTCTGAATATGACCAAACAGCAATCAGTTTTTCGGAGACCCTCAGAGCATGGACCACGTCAGCTTGCAAGATCAAGTTCAATGGTATCGAATGGGGTCTTGCTCTGGGATTATATAAGATTTTCCCTTCACTGAATACATCAGGAGTCCCAATTAAATCTGATCATCAATCTGCCTTGACAGTTCTTATCTTTGAGTTAATGATGTATTCTAGAAGGATACGGTCAACTTTTTTTAAAACTAATTGGAGTTATATAAAAACATTCAAAATGAATTGGATATAACTCCAAAATATTGGAACATGATCTCATGGTTCTCATTTTCAACCCCTCCTTTTTCTAAAGTCAGGTGAACTAAAGTTCACAGGATCCTTGCTACCAAGTACAAGTTTATGTGTGTATTAAAATAGATGCTGTTATATATATATATATATATATATATATATATATATATATATATATATATATATATATATATACAGTGGCTCTCAAAAAGTATTCACCCCCCTTGGACTTTTCCACATTTTATTGTGTTACATCATGGAATCAAAATGGATTTAATTAGGAGTTTTTGCCACTGATCAACACAAAAAAGTCCATAATGTCAAAGTGAAAATTGTTCTAAATTAATTACAAATATAAAACAGAAAATAATTGATTGCATAAGTATTCACCCCTTTGAGTATATATTTTCATAGAGGCACCTTTGGCAGAAATTACAGCCATGAGTCTATTTGGATAAGTCTCTACCAGCTTTGCACATCTGAACACTGCAATTTTTGCCCATTCTTCTTTGCAAAATTGCTCAAGCTCCGTCAAGTTGGATGGGGACCTTTGGTGAACAGCAATTTTCAACTCCTTCCACATATTCTCAATTGGATTGAGGTCCGGACTTTGACGGGGCCACTCCAGGACATTGACCTTTCTGTTTTTAAGCCACTCAAGTGTGTCTTTGGCTGTATGTTTGGGGTCATTGTCCTGCTGGAAGATGAATCTTCTCCCAAGTCCCAGGTCTCTTGCAGACTTCAGCAGGTTTTCCTCCAGGATTTCTCTGTACTTTGCTGAATCCATTTTGCCCTCTATCTTCACGAGCTTTCCAGGCCCTGACGCAGAGAAGCATCCCCATAGCATGATGCTGCCACCACCATGCTTCACGGTAGGGATGGTGTTCTCAGGATGATGTGCGGTGTTAGGCTTGCGCCAAACATAGCGCTTAGCGTTGAGGCCAAAAAGCTCTATTTTGGTCTCCTCAGACCATAGAATCTTCTTCCACTTGGTCTCAGAGTCTCCCACATGCCTTCTGGCAAACTCTAGTCGAGATTTGATGTGAGTTTTTTTCAACAATGGCTTTCTTTTTGCCACTCTCCCATAAAGGACAGTTTTGTGAAGCACCCGGGTTATTGTTGCCGTATGCACAGTGTCTCCTAGCTCAGCCGTGGAAGACTGTAACTCCTTTAGAGTTGCCATAGGCCTTTTGGTGGCCTCCCTGACTAGTGCCCTTCTCGCCCAGATACTCAGTTTTTGAGGACGACCTGTTCTAGACAGATTAACAGTTGTGCCATATTCTCTCCGTTTCTTAATAATGGACTTTGCTGTGCTCCAGGGGATATTCAGTGCCTTGGAAATGTTCTTATATCCTACCCGATTGGTGCTTTTGAAGAACCTTATTCCAGATTTGCTTTGGAAGTTCCTTCGTCTTCATGATGTAGTTTTTGTTAGGAAATGTACTAACCAACTGTGGGACCTCCCAGAGACAGGTGTATTTAACCTGAAATCATGTGAAACACCTTAATTGCACACAGGTGGACTCCATTCAACTAATTATGTGACTTCTAAAGACACTTGGTTGCACCAGAGCTTATTTAGGTGTGTCATAGCAAAGGGGGTGAATACTTATGCAATCAATTATTTTCTGTTTTATATTTGTAATTAATTTAGGACAATTTGTAAATTTTATTTTTCACTTTGACATTATGGACTTTTTTGCGTTGAAAGTCCAAGGGGGGTGAATACTTTTGAGAGCCACTGTATATATAACATCAACTTTTTGTTTACTTGTATTAACCTGGGTCTATAATATATGTCCCTCGTAGCAGCATATTATGTTACCTTTTCAGTGTGTTGTCAATGGTCCAGTTTAACTTCATATACAAATGTGTGTTAACAAAATATTGGACGGGTTCATCTTAAGCCTTTGAATAGAACCACTAAGCATACAGTGGCCAGTCCAGTTATTTTCATTTAAATTTAGGCTATAATGAACATGTTAAATATAATAGCCTCATATTAACTGCACCATGCTTGGACTAAGCCTGACCTCTCTCTGTTTCTAAAAATTCGCCTGCACAAGCAGGTTTCAGACACCCTGTTTATTTGCCAAGACTAGTGTTTTAATTAATATGAAACTCCACTGTGAGCACTTTTCCAAATTCACCGCATGAAGTCAAGTTTTTGGCTTACAAACATCATCCCAATTAAAGTCGCTACCTTTCTGATAAGAACTGATGCTATAGGCAACTTTTCTAATTTAAATGAAATGCTCGCTTCAGCTGCCAAGTTTTCATTCATTTCTATAATATAATGAAGAGAACAGACATTACCCCATATACTCCCTTATTCTGGTACCAAAAGGTATTTCGTTTGTTAATATTAACCCTTTGCGGTCCTATGTCGGACCACGTCCGACATTACAATTTCCCTTTCGGTCCGATGTCATCAAAAGATGTAAAACACAGGTCTCCAGTCGTTTTTTCTCCGGAAAAACCGAGAAAACCATTCAATGGCGAGTGAGAATGATAGGAGCCGAGAGAAGCCGAAAAAAGGGGCGGATCTGAGCAATACACATAGCCCCGGCACCAAAGAGATAACACGGACATAAACAAACAAGAAAGCTGCTGCATCCAGCGCTCAAAGAATACCATGGACATTTGCAGAGCTTTTTGAGATGTTACCGTAATAAAATAATGACTTGGATCGCATTATTGAGGAGTTTGGTGATTTAAATGAGTGATCAGGAGATGATTTATCAGTATGCACGACTATAAAGAGGTATGTGAAAATTACAGCGAACAAGGGGTGGGGTGGGGCTGGAGATGCAGTACTGAGTGTCCTGTTGATATGCAGTGCCTTTTAAACCTGTTTTACTGTGAAAAATGCTTTTAAACAGCATGTCTAAAATAAACTGCGCGTGTGAAAATAAATTGGACATGACTCGTCTGACACGCGCTGAATAAATGGACCGCAAAGGGTTAATGAGATCGCTTATTATAAAGAGGGTCTTGGCTTGTAAATCGCTGACCACCAAAAAATTCCCGCTTCATCGGCCAAAACCAATTAGTTATCGTCACACAATTTTAAATTGATTAAATTAAATGCTCGCTGCTGCTTCTGGGCAGACACATGGCAAATGACATTTAATAAAGAAAAGTGTAAGGTACTGCATGCAGGCAATAAAAATGTGCATTATAAATATCATATCGCAGATACTGAAATTGAAGAAGGAATCTATGAAAAAGACCTAGGAGTTTATGTTGACTCAGAAATGTCTTCATGTGTTGAATTTAAATCAAGGGAAATAATGTTAAAACTTTACAATGCATTAGTAACACCTCATCTAGAATATTGTGTTCGGTTCTGGTCACCTCGTTACAAAAAGGATATCGCTGCTCTAGAAAGAGTGCAAAGAAGAGTGACCAGAATTATCCTGGGTTTAAAAGGCATGTCGTATGCAGACAGGCTAAAAGAATTGAATCTGTTCAGTCTTGAACAAAGAGGACTACGCGGCGATCTGATTCAAGCATTCAGAATTCTAAAAGGTATTGACAATGTCGACCCAAGGGACTTTTTCGACCTGAAAAAAGAAACAAGGCACTTTTTTACACAGAGAATCGTAGGAATCTGGAACCAACTCCAGTAATGTTGTTGAAGCTGACACCCTGGGATCCTTCAAGAAGTTGCTTGATGAGAGTCTGGGATCAATAAGCTGCAAACAACCAAACGAGCAAGATGGGCCAAATGGCTTCCTCTCGTTTGTAAACTTTCTTATGTTCTTATGTTCTTATGTACAGTCTATTTGTATTACAGTAGAGCCTTAAACAAGCAAAAACACTCGTAAGTTTAAATATTATGTTTCTTATTAGATCAAAATACTTAAGACATATTATTTCTCTTCAGAGAGTTTTGTCACTCTATTATTAGATCAGAATACCTTTTTTTATTTAAAACCTCTATGCTTAGTAACAACACAATCAATTAGGTATAATATAGCTTTTTTAGTTGTAAACATTTGTTCTGTCTAGAAAGGGTTACTTTTTTCTTTTTGTTAAGTTTCGATACCTAGTCTCTGTGTTTAGTTCCCCCAGATGCCTGCTTCTGCCAAGGTTACAGGCTTCTGCACCAGCAGCTCTTAAATAAGGGAATGCTTAGCTCATTTCACAGGTGTTTTTTGGTCAGCGTGACCTCAAGCCAGTGTGCTCTCTTTACACAGAATTACACAGAATCTATAATACTTATTTTTTACTGTTATACTGGACTTTTCAAAATAATATATACACATAAAATCCTACTATATTCCCCTTAAACCAATACAAAGTACATTTAACATTATCTCAAATGTGTCTTAACAATTTGTTTACAACATTGTCAAATGTCAAGCAGATGTCTTCTGTTATAATAAACTTTTAATATGTTCTTTCAACAGTTTAACGTTAAATGATTTTATAACATGTATTTCTAATTCAGATTCTTCAATATAGCAATCTCTTTTATAAATTGTAATTTTATTTTACTTCATTGGTATACAGAGAAGCCAAGAGGTTAATTTTAATTAGGCACCTGCTTGGCAGCAAATGCAACCTTGAATATTAAAACTTAGGACCGCTCATACATTTACTTAATCTTATTATATTAGGTTTCTTATTTATTTAAATAGTTTTGTTTTTTTCTTACTATAATTGAACCTAGTTCGATTGCTTCTGGCATATTAACTCTATTCCATAGAGTTTGCCATTCTGCTCTTGCTGGATCAGAATGCTTTGAGGCTCTGAGTCTAATTAAAAAAGATGCTTTTGCCCGATAAGGGAGGCTTGGAACTTTCAGCAGGTCGGCCTGACCTTTTGATACCAGGAGCTCTGTTTTTCAGACCTTACACAGACAAAAGGATACAAAATACAGAATCCAACAACATTACTATTTGCAATGTATTTAATTCTATAGCATCCAATCCATATCTAATAAGTCAGCTTGTTCCCAGCAAGATTCGAATTCTCCTCCTGACTCAGCTCGAAGTGGCTCTGCAAACACCACAACAGGCCTGTGCATCCAGCATTTTACATCAGAGGTGTGGGCGACCTGGGTCTTCACTTGATACCTGCAAAAACTTAAATCTTTTTAGCTGGGCTCCCATCTCTACGTTCTCATTCCCATCATCAGTGGGCAAACACATTTTAACTGAAGCTGGGTCAATCAAAGAACCGCACATTCTTGCAACCGAGGCCTTCCATGCAAAATGATCTAATAACTTATAGCACAAATAAGATGTGGCAGATCCATCTGTGACACTGCCATGCACACAAACTTCATTTAGCAGAGGGAGTTTTCCTGAATATTATATATTCTAAAATGCCTGGCCAAGAACACATTAGCCATCTAATAACATAGAGGCCCAGTCCTCAAAACAATCTATCATCAGCAATCAGTTTGTAGGACCTGCCTGTACTAATTGCACCTAGATTTGCATCTCAGTGGATTTTTACCGAACAGAGTGTGACAGAGAGCGAATGAATCTGAATCAACAATCTCCCTCTTGACCTGTGAGAGCACTGTACAGCAGGAATTGCGTGCCCCGTACTGAATGGTTGGGCAGTTCATTCCGGGGGCAGTCGGAAGCCGGCCATTCAGGAAAGGGACAACATCACGGTACCAGGAGTCATCACCCTAGTACGGTAAGCGTAGTTTCATTCATGAATTGGTGGAGACGTGATTGAACTAGCTATCGGGGGTGGGGCTGAGGGTACTTTAGGGGGACGTGACGCCGTAATCGGTTCCATTGTTGTGGTTGATGGGAGGAAACGAGGACTGTTTGGAGTTAAGTGTTTTTGTTTGCAAACGTGTGTGTTTTGTCTTCACCAGACTGATTAAGCACAGATCTGGGAGCTGCAGCCTTGGGCCAGCGATTCACCCGGACTTCACCGCACCTGCACTTAACCAGCATCACTGTTTCCAGCACCGTACCTGCACTAAGAGCACGCACTGTCCGGAGACGTGTCTGTGTTTGTGTTGTGTCTGTGTTTTTGTAATTATTATTTCGGGACTGCAACCCCTTGTTTTGGTGCTGGCAGTACCCATTGCTGGGTAGAGCCAGCTTTATTATTTAAACCCGGTCAAGGAAATTAAAGAAAGAATTTGAACCGTAAACTCTGTGTTTGTCCTTGTCTGGAGCACCTGCATCACCCTTTCACTATGCACTGCAGCCCACACATTCACAGAGAGCCATTTCATTTTCAATGTGACTGAGCTTTTAAAATATGCTGTACTGCACAATGATATTGTAGTAATGGCTTTCTGCATGAGGTATTCATTGTGCTATTAATTATACGTTTTACATTATGTGTATGTGTGTGTCTTTTATAGTTAAGTTGTTTTTAATCATTATGTTTAAATTGTGTGTGAATGTGTTTTTATAGTCATTTTAATGTGCTTACTAGTTCAGTTGCTTTAACCCTTTGCGGTCCATTTATTCAGCACGTCTCGGGCGCGTCAGGTCCAATTTATTTTCACACGTGCAGTTTATTTTAGACACGCTGTTTATAAGTATTTTTTTCACAGTAAAACAGGTTTAAAAGGCACTGCATATCAACAGGACACTCAGTGCTGCATCTCCAGCCCCGCCCCACCCCTCGTTCTCTGTTTTTTTCACATACCTCTTGATAGTAGTGCATACCGATTAAATCATCTCCTGATCACTCGTTTTATCACCAAACTCCTCAATAATGCGATCTAAGTCATTATTTTATTACTATAACATCTAAAAAAAGCGCTGCAAATGTCTGTGATATTCTTTGAGCGCTGGATGCAGAAGCAGCTATCTTGTTTGTTTATGTCCGTGTTATCTATGTGATGCCGGGGCTATCTGTATTGATGAGATACGCCCCCTTTTTTCCGGCTTCTCTCGGCTCCTATCGATCTCACTCGGCCATTGAATACTTTTCTCGGCTTTTTCTGGAGAAAAAACGACTAGAGACCTGTTTTTTGCATCTTTTTGATGATGACGGACAGGGTCCGACATTGGACCGGAAAGGGAAAATTGCAATGTCGGACCAGGTCCGACATAGGACCGCAAAGGGATATAGGGTACATCAGCACTACATGAAAAATAAAACATAAACTATCACACCTTGCTGTTCCAAACTTTTACAAGATTTGATATTTATACCTTCATAAGCAACTGGTGATTCCACTCTCATTTCTCTTACTGGTGTCCAATGATAGGGTTTTCCACTCTATCATTGCACACTCCCTCTGTGGGGGAAAGGGGGGGGTTGCGCTCTGACCATGACGCGTTGCAAGCCACGTTGTACATAGCATCTGTCTTGTCTTTCAGTTCCCCTCCCCCATCTCACACTATCTCTGCTAGTCTCCTGCCTTTTGGCGTTTAGTTCAGATACCCATCTGTGACTTTGAGTCTTTGTTAGGCTATGCAAAACTGCACGTAGCTGGTTTTGCCAATAGGAAATGAAAGAAATCGAAAGTTATACAATACTGTATAGAAACTTAATATTATCATTTGTTTATTTAGCAGACGCCTTTATCCAAGGCGACTTACAGAGACTAGGGTGTGTGAACTATGCATCAGCTGCAGAGTCACTTACAATTACGTCTCACCCAACAGACGGAGCACAAGGAGGTTAAGTGACTTGCTCAGGGTCACACAATGAGTCAGTGGCTGAGGTGGGATTTGAACCGGGGACCTCCTGGTTACAAGCCCTTTTTCTTTAACCACGGGACCACACAGCCTCCAAATATAAAAAGCCTCCTTTAATATAAAAACATATTAAAGGGTACATCAGCACTACATGAAAAATAAAACATAAACTATCCCACCTTGCTGTTCCGAATGTATTTGGTCAATGTATAATAATCCGTATGCGTCCAAACATTTGCATAATGCTGCACTGTCAATGTCCAAAATCATTCTTCTGGAGCATCTCTTCTGAGCCAAAAAACTTGACTTCCGAGTGTTCTGTCAGATGTACCGGCGCATGCCCAATGAAGCGTTGTGTAAACTATATTACCTCCACGTGGAAACACACTAGTCTGTGTGAATAATTTTTCATAAGGAAGGAACTTGTACCTGCTTTGGTTTTGTGTAATAGACATCTTAAACATTATACATACTTCACATTGTTTCCTTCGCATGTTGGATTTTATTATGATTGATATTGCATTGAATTAAAAAAAAAAAGAAAAAAAAATGTCTGTGCTGTGTAAGTGGTTGCGGGGAAAAGAAAACCAGGACAGTTGTTCTCATTTCCAACAAATGAAGGGACTTATGCACAATTGTCCTTAAAAATCTACTTGCCCCCTCTCCATCACACAAAAACACACAACAAAGTAGAATATAACTTGTAGGATTTTGATTTTATTTAATCAATTAGTGATTAACAGGGGTGGATCTAGCCTTGTAGCTTGATGGGTTCACTAAATTCTTCAAGATACGTAACATAACATACTTTAAGGAAATGTTCCTTTCCGTGCAATTTGGAACACATTTGCTAGTAAATTTAAGTAACATACTAAGGTCTGTATGTACTAATATTACGTGTTCATAAATACTGCGTGTGTGACTGACAGCTGAGAGCTGTCAGTCAGAACTGTGGCGCAAGCAGGGGGGCGTGGCCACTGGACTGCAGGTTCTCTTTGTGTGTGTGTTCTGATTGGTTGTTTATATTCTGTTAATGTTCGTTGTTAGGCACATTGGACGTACAGGGTGGTGCTAGTAGCCTTCATCCTAGCCTGCAAAAGGGCGCTTACAGAACTGTTCACGTGAAGCGCACCCTTGGGTCTGTGACTTTTCATGCGAACAGCACCTAAGAGGGGCCATAACTGCATGGGGAGGCTCTGGTTGTCTGAGAGTCAATAACAATGTATCTGGTCATGTTTATCTGTTCAATCTATCTGTTGAACTCCACCACACGGGGGCGTTTACCCACTTTTGTATTTACCACTGCACCACTGAATGATTTATTTCTATTATATACTTTTTTTTAAACAGTGCACAACATTTTACAGCTATTTTTCCTCATCTAACGTCTTGCCCCATGATGACTAACTGGAACACTGCTGCAGCAGAGTGATCCTGGTTTCATATCCCCCTGTGGCAATGTGGCCACGCCCTTGTGCGTAGTTTGTGTTATATGTTGCATGTTGCGTGTGTAAATGTTGGTGTATAGTCATTGGTACACGGGATATAAACGGGTGTGTGTTTCACGTGTATTTAAGATGTAATTGTATTTAGGCACGGGATTGCACATCACTGCACGTGCATTTAAAGTATTTAATATGTGAGCACGAGGTTGCACGTAATTAATTCACGTGCTGGGATTCAAGTGAATAATTAATTAGTAATTGAATCCCAGCACAACAGTATATATAGATGCACGTTTCACTCACTCGGGGTGGTTGGGTGTTCGTGAGTGGAGAACGGGTGTGGAGAAGGAGAGATAAAGATAAGAAGAAGAATATTAGTTTGTGCTCACCGTGTTTGTTCGTCCCTGTGTGTCAGTGTCTGTATAGTCCGTTTTGTTTGTCTGTTTATTTTGGCGAAAGTGCCGTGTGCTGTTTTGTGTTTTTATTTTGTTTATTAAATGCTGAGCACAACCAAGTGCTCAGCTTCACCAACCTCACTGTCTGTTGTGTGTTACTTCCTGTTTCTGGTCTGGCGCCACCCACTGCTGCCGCCTTTGTGACACGTGGTGTCATCGTGGGATTACCAGCGCCTCCAAGACTCAGACCAGAGCAGGAGTACCGTGTGTTTTTTTTGAGAGAAAGAAAAAAAAAATGGATTTTTTTGGAGAAATGGAGGGAGGAAAGACGCTAGAGAGGAAGCAACAGCAGCACCCATCCTGCAGGCCAGTGTCAGAGGAGGTGATCGACTGGCTGCTGGATCAGGAGAAGCAAGGGGCCCAGAGTAACATCAGCAGCAGTTGCAGGCGGTGTTAAAAGGTGCCCTGCCCCGCTACTAACAAGGCTGTTGTCCTCTCTAGCCCAAAGGGGAGGAGCCCAAATGTCCCACGCCTGAGTGGGAGGAGCCCGAACGCCCCACGCCTGAGTGGGAGGAGCCCGAACGTCCCACGCCTGAGTGGGAGGAGCCCGAACGTCCTACGCCTGAGTGGGAGGAGCCCGAACGTCCTGCGCCTGAGTGGGAGGAGCCCGAACGTCCTGCGCCTGAGTGGGAGGAGCCCGAACGCCCACAGCCCAAGAGGGGGAGTCGGTGCGCCCACAGCCCAAAAGGGAGGAGTCGGTCGCCCACAGCCCAAAAGGGAGGAGTCGGTCGTCCACAGCCCAAAAGGGAGGAGTCGGTGCGCCCACAGCCCAAAAGGGAGGAGTCGGTGGCCCACAGCCCAAAAGGGAGGAGTCGGTGTGTCCACAGCCCAAAAGGGAGGAGTCGGTGCGTCCACAGCCCAAAGAGAGGGAAGTCGGGGCTTCCACAGCCCTAGGACCCAAGCTGCCAGCAGAGGGAGAATGCCTGCTGGTTCCACCTCCACCAGCAGAGGGAGAATGCCTGCTGGTTCCACCTCCACCAGCAGAGGGAGAATGCCTGCTGTCCCCATGTCCACCAGCAGAGGGAGAATGCCTGCTGTCCCCATGTCCACCAGCAGAGGAAGAATGCCTGCTGTCCCCGTGTCCACCAGCAGAGGAAGAATGCCTGCTGTCCCCGTGTCCACCAGCAGAGGAAGAATGCCTGCTGTCCCCGTGTCCCCAGCAGAGGGTGAATGCCTGCTGGGTTCCCATCCACCAGCAGAGTGTGAACGCCTGCTGGTATCACTTCCCCACCGTCACCACCCGGAGGAGAGGAACAGGAGCTGCCTCTGCCTCCACCACAGTCCCCTGCAAGAGCGGGAGAGCCGCACCAGTCCCCTGCAAGAGAGGCGGAGCTGCACCAGTCCCCTGCAACAGTAGGAGACCACACGCTGCTCGCACCTCCATCGCCAGGAGACTGTACGCTGCTCGCACCTCCATCGCCAGGAGACTACACGCTGCTCCCACCTCCACCGCTTCCTCCACTAGGAGCAGAGCAGCAGGAGCTGCCGCTGCCTCCGCCACCGCCCGAGCAGAGGAGCAGGAGCTGCCTCCGACACTTTCAGGAGCAGAGCAGCAGGAGCTGCCTCTGCCTCCACCACCCCAACCGCTTCCACCAGGAGCAGAGCAGCAGGAGCTGCTCTGCCTCCTCCACCAGCAGAGGGTGAGTACCTGCTGGTTCCGCCGCCTTTGTCGTGGGAGGACTGCTTGCCCCTCCCACCTCCACCAGCAGAAGGTGAATACCTGCTGGTTCCGCCTTCATTGTCGTGGGAGGACTGCTTGCCCCTCCCACCTCCACCAGCAGAGGGTGAATACCTGCTGGTTCCGACACCACTAGGAGCAGAGCAGCAGGAGCTGCCTCTGCCTCCGCTTCCACCAGGAGCAGAGCAGCAGGAGCTGCCTCTGCCTCCTCCACCAGCAGAGGGTGAGTACCTGCTGGTTCCGCCTCCACCGTTGTGGGAGGACTGCTTGCCCCTCCCACCTCCACCAGCAGAGGGTGAGTACCTGCTGGTTCCGCCTCCACCGTTGTGGGAGGACTGCTTGCCCCTCCCACCTCCACCAGCAGAGGGTGAATACCTGCTGGTTCCGCCTTCATTGTCGTGGGAGGACTGCTTGCCCCTCCCACCTCCACCAGCAGAGGGTGAATACCTGCTGGTTCCGCCTTCCCCAACATGGAAGGACTACTTGCTGCTTCCACCTCCACCTCCCAGAAAGGGGAGCTACCGGCTACAAAGACAGGGGGAGAGGTCAGGAGACCACTTTCCCCAGCAGCAGTTTCGCTGCAGGAGTTCTTGTGGCCGGAGCCCCACAGGAGGGAGCTACCGGCTACGAAGAAAGGGGGAGAGGTCAGGAGACCAGCATCCCCCGCAGCAATTTCGCTGCAGGAATGGACCAGCATGCTGTCAGCCGTGCCACTACCGGCAGGGGTGCTGACAGCATTGCCAGCCATGGGCCCACTGAAGCCTCCCTTCCCAGCCCGAGACTTTGTCCTGGACTGCTGGGTCTTTAAGGGGAGGTGGCCGCTGAGGCCATGTGTGCTGCGCACAAGGGGGTATATGTGGCAATGTGGCCACGCCCTTGTGCGTAGTTTGTGTTATATGTTGCATGTTGCGTGTGTAAATGTTGGTGTATAGTCATTGGTACACGGGATATAAACGGGTGTGTGTTTCACGGTATTTAAGATGTAATTGTATTTAGGCACGGGATTGCACATCACTGCACGATGCATTTAAAGTATTTAATATGTGAGCACGAGGTTGCATCGCAATTAATTCACGTGCTGGGATTCAAGTGAATAATTAATTAGTAATTGAATCCCAGCACAACAGTATATATAGATGCACGTTTCACTCACTCGGGGTGGTTGGGTGTTCGTGAGTGGAGAACGGGTGTGGAGAAGGAGAGATAAAGATAAGAAGAAGAATATTAGTTTGTGCTCACCGTGTTTGTTCGTCCCTGTGTGTCAGTGTCTGTATAGTCCGTTTTGTTTGTCTGTTTATTTTGGCGAAAGTGCCGTGTGCTGTTTTTGTGTTTTTATTTTGTTTATTAAATGCTGAGCACAACCAAGTGCTCAGCTTCACCAACCTCACTGTCTGTTGTGTGTTACTTCCTGTTTCTGGTCTGACGTCACCCACTGCTGCCGTCTTTGTGACACCCCCTGATGGCTTTTTTTTTTTGGGAAGACAACATTCTTTCCCTGCATTACTCTCACTGAAAAATAAATACATAAATGAATTAATACATAAACACATTGCCATTAGATTTACAGTCTTCGGGAGCTCCCAGGGGGCGGTGCACAATTGGCCGAGCATCGCCCATGGGGGTGGACTTAGGTCGGGTGTCCTTGGCTCACGCGCACCAGTGACAGTGACCCTGTAGTTTGGCCAGGCGCCTGTGGGCTTACCTGTAAGCTGCCCGAGAGCTGCGTTATCCTCCGACGCTGTAGCTCTTGGGTGGCTGCATGGTGAGTCCGCAGTGTGAAAAAAAGCAGTCGGCTGACAGCACACGCTTCGGAGGACAGCGTGTGTTCGTCTTCGCCCTCCTGAGCGCAGGGGTGGTAGCGATGAGCTGAGTCTAAAAATAATTGGACATATCAAATTGGGAGAAAATAATACAAATAATTGGCAAAGACTAAATTTTAAAAAAAAGGATTTACAGTCTGTATTTTATTTAAAATAATAATAAAATATTGTACATAAGATCTCTTATATAAGCATTTCATTTATATCATTATAAACATATTTGCCAATCTTCAAGTTTTAATAGTTTCACAAATTGACTGATTGTGCATTTCCAATACACAACACGATTTATTCTAATCTGCTAATACCTCAACGAATATGGTGTTTGTTTGTTTTATGTAACTTTACCAGATTGCTGCATTTAAATGTCACATTCATGTATTAAGTATCACTTATTTGCTAATTGACAAAAAAAAAACGTAAAATAATAATAGCTTAAGTTTAAAAGAGGCTCTCTTGGCAGCCATTATTAGGTTTCTTTGTAACCAAACAGAAGAGCAGCTTCTTCCACAGCTAGCCAATCAGAAGTGATAGGGGTGGGATGTAAACACTTTAAAATGTATGTGTGTACAGTAGGTGCTAGACATCCGCAATTCATTTTTCAGAAACTTGTGTGGCTCTCTAGAAATATACCCAGAGTGTCTTTCTAGCAACAGAACGAACATCGGAACATTTTGCCCTGGGAGTCGAGCAATACGAATTGCACACCCCTGTGTAACTAATGTATTATTCTTGTTTAGAATCGTTGTATATTTTCTGTTTCAATCATAACATCCTGGTGACATTTTAAAACTCAGATGTTTGAATAGAATAGACTACTCTTTTTTGGATGGGGAATATTAAATTGCTAAAGTAAGAACGTCTAATTCAAAACCGTTGCAGAGAAGCATGATGTAAGGATGAAAATCAGTTAGTGGATCTCCAAATTGTGGTTGAAGAAGCTGGGCTATGAGTTTTGTATGTGAGAGTTAACCATCCTGTGCTAAAACCATTGAGAACAAAGATTTTGCAGGATTTATCAAAATGCTTCTGATACCGGAGGAGTACTCACTGTAACCTGTTACGTATCTACCTTCAATTTACAAAGAATCTGAATTATTCTTTATACTCTGACTCTAAAGCTGAGCCCCCTAGGGTACAGTTTATACACAGGGTAGTGGCCGTCCTCCATGGTGATTCTTATCATATCTTAATAAATTGTTCCAAATATATAATATGCTATTCTTTGATGAGGGATGCTTCATCTTTGCCACCCACAGATCAGATGGGACCACATCTGAAGATTTGAACCTCCCAACAGTGCTGCACCCCCACACACTGCTGTTGTGTTAATTGATAAAATATTGAGGTCTGGATCGATGCCAAAACAAGAATATTTAGTCATAAAGCTGATTCGGCTTCAAGTGGTCCAATAATAGCCCTAAAAAGCCATCAGCCTGGGCCCTTATGAAACAATTGGAGACAGGAAAAGTCATACTATATGTCAATATTTTTAAAATACATACAATGCAACTTGGCAGTTGTAGGGGTCCACAGTGGCTCATCGAGTGGGATTCCCAAGTTGCACCCCTTGTAAAAGCACTGCACTGCATAGTGTGCAGGGGGAGCCATGCCTGCAGGGGTTGAATCCTGATTGGGCCAAAGTTGCCTATCTTTGGCTGGGGGCCAACAAAAATGAACAAAAAACTAACATAAAAAAATGAAACTTGGCAATCAATCATAATATACAAAAAAGAACTACTGAAATGTTGTATTCTAGTATTCAAAATGTATATGTCCACCCTATGACAATAATTATTGGGGTTGGTAGCGGATAAGTATGTAAGTCATTCACACACTCATAATAACTGCTACAGAGCACACAAACTTGTTAGCCTGAAAGCCTGTATGTTTTGAAACTTAACTTTAACTGAAAGTGAAGGGAATGTTCTGAAGCATAAAGAATATTGTGGGACTTTAAATAATGTAGTAACCTTTAAAAGAGACTGACAGTCTGCTCTATTTTTATTCTTGCCTGTCATTCAGTATTTTGAATTCTTCTTACGTTGAGAGTTTTAGAAATGGTACGCTCTGTTCTGTGATTGCAGGATGACTTTATATAATAGTATGTAGTTGTTTCTACCAAAATGTGAGAAATCTAAAGATTTCACTACAGAGCTAATATTGTACTGGCACAGCTTGAGTTCCATAAGTTTACCCTGTTAATAAACAAGGTTATTTCCAGACAGCTTCAATATTTTGCCATTCTTTTTGCAGAAATTAATCTGCAAATACTTTTCCAAAAAAAGGTTCAGGTATTTGAAAAATGGAAAAAAAACATGAACATATTATGAAATTATTCTGCTAACATTCTCTGCAAACAATAAACAAAATTAACAAAACAGGTCTGAAAATTACAGACCATAGCAAAATGTTAGCATGCATCAACCTCATTACAGAAAACCACCCAAAGCTTGAATATACTTGGCTCTGGGTGGCAGGCACTTTAACAGTATTCTGCTGACTCATTTGCAAACACTGCGGATATTTGCAAAAATGAACAAGTGATGCACAAGCAATTCATGTAAACTGCTAGAACCATAACAGTTACACCAAGGACACAGTGAGGATTGAAAGGCCCATAAAGTAGGCCTATGTTCTTTTCTACCCCTTTTTTCTCCACTGGCGAGCTTAGTTTTCCACTGGTCATTTGTCAAGCCGAGCGAGAACCAAACCGTGAAATCTGGCCTCACAACACACCTGAATCTGGCTCAGAGCCGAGCAGGGCTGGGGGGTAATGATTTTCTTTATTTTGTGTCAGTCAGTACACTCAGGAAAGATGAACACATGGCATGCAGCGAGCTGGAAGAGAGAAAAGTACAAATTACTGCTCTCTGAGAAGCATTCTTCTCTTTGCGTAATCAGCACGTCATTGCATTCAGTAAAGGGGTCATCCAAAATGATCATCATTTACAGAAAGCGTGCTCTTTTTTTTCAAGACCCCCCCATCCCCCAAAAGCAAACATGGAGGCCCTATGTTTTCATAATGTAATTACTGTAGTGAATGGGGAAAATAGGCGCTTTTTATTGGTTTACTGTATCCTATATTGCACACAAACACACAGCCATTGCAGAATTTTAACACCGGGTCAACATTTGATAATAATCTTGATAGTAGTCTTTTTTTTTATCAAATAGTGTACACTGCCCTCGACCCCCCGTCCCGTTCTGCCTCATCGCATGCTTTGTACACTTTCAGAAATTGTCAAAAAAATTTGGATGCCCCCTAGTACATGAAGAACATCTGGATTCGCCATTCACAACTCAAATGCAGCGTCTCTTAATAATACATCATCTACATGCGTCTCGTTGCGCGTAATGTCAGTTGCATGGCTTGGGCTCTGCAGTGGAAAAACAGCCAGGTGGCGGCCCAGACGTGGCTCGGCTGTACAGTGGAAAATGAGGGATTGCACTGTGATTACTGTGCTGAGCTGCAGACTTTGTTTTTTATAGTGTGTTCAATTGTTAAAGTTCCTGATTGCAGCACTAAATAAACCTGGTTTCAGCAGGTCTTAACGCAGTGCTCAATTGTCTGTTTGGGACCCCATTGCGCTGTCATCAGAATCGCTTCGGTGAATATGTTAATGATACCACACCCCGAAATGTATCTCGACCCATGGCAATGGTGCAGGCGCTCTATAACAATGCTTCATATCTCCCTGATGGCTTTTATTTCAGCGCAGTGGGGTTTTTTTTGTATGCGCCACAGAATCGGGGGCAAGCGCCGTTCGTGCTTGCACTCGGATTTGCTCTGTGATCAGAATACAGCCCTAAGAGTACAACTATAATAAGCAACACTTGGAGTTATTCAAATATAAAAATAGCTTCTGACATTTTTTTTCACTCTTTCTCTATAAGCTGAATTCAACTCCTGATGTACAGGTGTTTTAGTTTGTTACATCACAGATACAAAATCATTGCCAATATAACTGCTGCTTTGTGAATTTTTTTTTTTGGCAATTATTTTTGTTATTATTTTCTCCCCAATTTGAAATGGCCAATTATTTTTAGGCTCAGCTCACCGCTACCACCCCTGCGCTGACTCAGGAGGGCGAAGACGAACACACTCTGTCCTCCGAAGCGTGTGCCGTCAGCCGACTGCTTTTTTTCACACTGTGGACTCACCATGCAGCCACCCAAGAGCTACAGCGTCGAAGGACAACGCAGCTCTCGGGTAGCTTACAGGCAAGCCTAGCCAGACTACAGGGGTCGCTGGTGCGCGGTGAGCTGAGGACACCCTGGCCGACCGATCCCTCCCTCCCTCGCTCAATTTGGCCGAGTGCCGCCCCCTGGAAGCTCCCGTCCTCGGTCGGCAAAGGAATAGCCTGGACTCAAACTCGCGACATCCGGACTATAGGGCACATTCTGCACTCCACGTGGAGCACCTTCACTGGATGCGCCACTCGGGAGCCCCCTGCTTTGTGGAATTCTGATTTTTCTTGACTTTCTTTCAGTTTTGTAAATGCAGAACCCCAGATTTTTAAAGGACTTGTGTAGAACCTGTCAAGTTTCTCTGCATTTTTTACTGTTTTTCTACCAAAATGCATGCAATATTACATTAGACTCCATCAAATTTTGCAAAGACAGAATATGTTTTTTCTTTTGTTTATTTCTATTATATACTTTATTTTAAACAGTGTACAGAATTTTATAACTATTTTTCCTCGTCTAACATCTTGTCCCATGATGACTAACTGGAACACTGCTGCAGCAGGGTGATCCTGGTTTCATATCCCCCTGATGGCTTTTTTGACAACATTCTTTCTCTGCATTACTATCACTCAAAAATAAATACATAAATGAATCAATACATAAACACATTGCCATGAGATTTACAGTCTGTGTTTTATTTTAAAATAATAATAAAATATTGTACAAAGAATCTCATATATAAGCATTTCATTTATATCATTATAAACATATTTGTCAATCTTCTTCATGTTTTAATGGATTCACAAATCAATGGATTGTGCATGTCCAATAAATAACTAAAATCGCTTCTGTTCTAGTAAATTAGTATTATTATTTTTTTTTTTTAACATAGTGTTTCAATCTAAAAAAAATGTTAAATATGGTAAATAGCAAACAAGGTTAGCAACACAAAAATAAAAAGAAAAAAAATCATTTCATTTTTTTGCCAGGGAAGGTTTGGCTTGAAATGCTTCTAAACAGTAAACTTCATGTGTTTTTTTTTTTTTTTAACAATACATTCCTTAAAGCAAGTTAGCTTCCATTTCTCTTCAGAGACTGTCTTCAGTTTAACAATAAGAGTATTCAGTATTTCAATGCATATGCGCTACTTGCTGTACCATTTTGTTTTAGCACCGTTCCTTTTTTTAGTGCATATTTATAATTTTGGAATGTTTTGATATTATGGTTGTTTCAATATTGACTTAACAATTAAACATTACTTAGCCCAGTTTAGTACTTCTGAAATATATAAATAAATAAATCGGATGGTTTGATGATTATATTTAAAAGCATATGTCAGCAGTGCATTTATTTATTTATTTATTTATGTTTACATTTTTATTTCCAAAGTGTAGTTTGCCACATTTAATGAGACATTTTGACACAAAAGTTTTCATTCATTTTGATTTTTGTACACTGCAGTTATACCTCCTTTCAAACCAGTAACTCCCATAATTTGTTCCGATCATGTTTGTTTGTTTGTTTGTTTTAGGTTGTCCTAATTAAACATGCGATTGGTAAGACTGAATGGAAATAAGAATATGCCCTCATGTTTGCATTTGCATTTTGACAAATTTTTCTGTTGGTTTGGTACAATTTTCGACTGTATAAAGATAACATTTTCTAACACAATTGAACCGGAAGTATTATTTTGGCTGGTAAAACCGCTTGTATTCTCATTACTTATTCATTTATTATTATTATTATTATTAGTTTATTTAGCAGACGCCTTTATCCAAGGCGACTTACAGAGACTAGGGTGTGTGAACTATGCATCAGCTGCAGAGTCACTTACAATTACGTCTCACCTGAAAGACGGAGCACAAGGAGGTTAAGTGACTTGCTCAGGGTCACACAATGAGTCAGTGGCTGAGGTGGGATTTGAACCGGGGACCTCCTGGTTATAAGCCCGTTTCTTTAACCACTGGACCACACAGCCTCCTGAACTGCAGAAGACAATGCATGAAATGTGATCCGCCAGCCGTTTAAACGGAGGATCACTTTAGAAAATAGGCAGATATTTTTAAACGGATTAACAGGTGCAAAAATTCTGCGGATTTCCACTGAAAATTAAACCCCTTTAGAAATTGGGCCTATTACATCTTCCCAGCTAGCACGCAACGTTGCTACAACATTTCACAACATTGCTGATAGGTTGTGGTTTGGTTATGTCAGATATAACTTTGGTGCAACGTTTTCACAACGTTGCTGGAAGGTGTGAATTGATTGGGTTAAACGTAACTTTGGTGCAACGTTGTAGTGTTGCTGGAAGGTGTATTTGGTTGGTCAACCGCAACTTGTTAGCACCATTTAGACAACGTTGCTGCTAGGTTGTGGTTTGTTTATGACAGATAACTTTTTTCAGCAACTTTTTCACAACTTTGCTAGAAGGTTTTTGTAAGCGTTGTACCCAAGAAAGGACTGAAATTTAAAATGTAAATGTAAAATGTTTTTCATATATTATTATTATTATTATTGCAGAACAGGACCCATCCAGTCATTTTTCACAGATACCGTTCTCCTTATTTTCTATCCAAACACGACCATACTTTTGTGATAGCAAAGCAATAACCCACCTAACAATATTATGTTGCCACAACGTTGTAGCAATGTAGCGGGTTTTGTTGTGCACTGCAACGTTGTCACAACATAAAAATGAAGTTCCCAGATTTGTTGCTATAATGTTGTAATGCATGACGTTGTTATAAGGTATGGTGTTCTTTTCTTTGTAAGCCTCACCAGACTTTCTCCAAACATAACGACTATCAGCGTGACCAAATAGCTTGATTTTTGATCACTCCACAAAACCTTTGACCAGAACTCATATCCATCATCCAAATTCCGTTTTGCAAACTTTATGCGATTGTCCTTGTGACATTTTCATATGAGTGGCTTTTTCCTTGGCCTGCGACCATTGAGACCTTCACCATGCAATACTCAACCTATGATTGAAATGGAAACCCCAGTCCCACTTGCAGCCAATTCACTTTGAATATCTTTGGCAGTCAATCTCAGATTGTTATTAACCTTCCTCACAATTCTTCTACTTGTTCTTGGTGAAAGAACCTTCTTTCTTCCAGACTGAGGGAGCGTTGTGACAGTACCATGAATCTTGTATTTCTTGATAATAGAAACAATAGTTGAAATTGGGATACTCAAATACTTGGGAAATCTTCTTGTATCCTTCTCCAGCTTTATGACAATAAATCATTTTCTGCCTAAGGTCTTCAGATAGCTCTTTACTTTTTCCCATATTGACTTATTGGTTATGACAGCAATCATCCTATGCCTAACCCTTTTATACTCTAAGGATGTTCACCCACAATCCAGCATTTTCTAGACTTTTCTAGAATTAGGTTCTGCATTATCATACTGAAATTTCTAGCACCTTGTAGACAATACTATCATAGCATCAATGGTTATGAATACTTTTAAATTAGCATTTTTTTTTAATTTTGCACAAAAATTGCTGAAATAAATAATTGTAGACATCTATTTCTTGTAACTTTTTTTCCTTATCCACAAAAGCAAAACTTTTGCTACAAAAGATTTTTCTTTCGAGAAATTTCTAGAAATTATAAATTTGCATTAGGGTATGTAAATCTTTGACTACAACAATATATATGTGTGTATGTATGTGTACATATATACAGTATATATAGTAGGCAATTATCAGTCAAGTGCTTTTTCTCATTGCACAGGTAGCCTTGAAGGAAAGTTAACAATTTTAACATTTAGAACAAAGGCAAATGTCGAGTGAATTTTAATGAAAAGACCCAGTCCTCCTCTACCCTTAATTATACATTTATAACCGTGATCCTTGCATGAACGGTTTACAGTACAAACTAGATAAATAATGTAGCTGTTGCTATGGGAGCACAGTTAGTTCACCTATATCTCTTGCTCACAGAGCATATTTACCAGAAATCACATGAAACTGTCAGCATGCGAAGCAGAAATAGTGCAGATCTTCAGGAGAATACAAAATCAAATAAGAGAAAGGCTGAGAAAGTGATTTGGTTTTTCACTAATTAGTCTTGCCACAGCACAGGTAAAAAAAAAAAGGGAGTTTATTGTAATTATCTAAATAGAAGCAGATTAATGCTACCACCTTGACACTCATAAACCTGTTCTTTTGCGAACCACTTTCCACTTTGTTTTTATTGCATGAAGTGATGTTAACATTACAGCGACAATAAATCACCAAAGTGGGATATACAGGGTGATTAGAAAGTAAGTTTACCACATCAATGACATTGTGCATTGATGTGGTAAACTTACTTTCTAATCACCCTGTTGACCCTATGCTATATTTGGTCACTTTTACATATATTGTATATGTATTGTATGTACATATTATATTGTGGCTTTGTGACTTAACTTCCAGAATTATTTGTTCATAATACCTCAAATATGTTTTTGTCCTATCCAGTAAATATAATAATAAAACAAATTTAAAAAATGTGTTTTTTTCTGCAGATCGGTTGTGCTAAAAAAAAAAAAAAAAAAATCTAATATGGTCCTGTTTTCAGACAGGATTTCAATTATAGCCAGGCTTATTATTGGGATTTCCATTTCACTTCCTGTATCTGGATTGCAATCCTAACAGTTTTAAATACCTCCTTCTGCTAAGCCATAATGATTACATTTTTTTTTATAACTATTTGACAGAAAAATACAGTACTTACTGGGTTACCAATCTCACACACATCATTTTGTATTCCACAGTGAATAGTCAACTGATACAGCTTTGATTTCCCATATGAGTTACTGTGATTGACTTTTGTAAAGTACAACTGGGCATCTTATTGAATACTTATGACTGAGAAGACAATGCAATGCAATTAAAGATAAGCCGTGGACTTTTTATTGTATTTGGTGAATGGAATTTTAGCTGTGAGGTGAACCTTGGAGTCCATTTTGAGGTAGTGTATTTGGAATTCAAACCCTGGATCCCAATATAATGTGTGACCTGATCTTTTAATACCAGGTCATTTGAAACTTCAAACTTTTCACTGTTCAAATAATACATTCACAAGAGTCTAGGAAGTAAAATAAAAGTCTCCTTTTATTTGTAGGCATTGTTCAGCAGCCACAAAAAACAAAACAAAAAAAAACTATGAAATGATGGGACAGTCAGAGCGATACAAAATAAGTTCTTGGAACAACTGTGCAAATATGTGTTTATAAGTATGAGAAATATGCATACAGTGCTTTTAGCTCTCTATGTCAAGGACTACATGCAAGCTGATATACGTCTTGTACCCTATCCTCAACTTGGGCAGAGATAAGCAAATTAGCTCAATATCAAATATTAACTTGTAAAAGGGTACACTATGCATTAGTGAGAGGTTCATTACAACTTGAAAACTGCTGTTTTAATTTCTGCAGGTTTATTTGAGTGAAAAACCATTCCTCTTGTGTTTTATCCACAGTGAGTAAAAAGAGGTAGCTGGGGGCATTTTGGAATGGGCAAACTTGAACCCAGACAAGGTTCAAGGTTAATACTTGCCCGTATCTGTCTGAGACTGCAAAATGTCAAACTAATTTAATACCCTTTCTCTCTGTGAACAGATCAACCCCAGAAGGCACACTCGTTCCTTGTCCTTTTGAATTGCTTTAAAGGAGAAAGAAGGCACAATGTTTAACACCAAAAGGTCAGTGTTTTTTCTTTGGTTTTGAAATTTCATGGCATCATTATGTCGACTTTTTACATTTGAAATAATTACTGGATATAGTGTTATTCATACTCCTTTTAAAATAATGTAATAACTAAGTTACAGCCATTTCAATTTGTGCATTTTTGTCAAATGGTGAGACCTCTCTGCTCTTGGCAACATGTTACCTTTCTACCTATACATTTGCAGTGTGATTAATCTCAGGATCTTTTTTAGCATGGAAACAATTTACAGTAGTGATGGCATTTAACATTATCTTTACCTTATTGAGACCAAAGTTGCTGTTTATTACCTGGGAATCTGAACCATTTTAATGTATATGTTTCATCATTATGATTCTTCTGTTTAGTAGTCTCTGTATCAAATGTTAACCTGGGAGTGCAGTAGTTTGTGAT
Organism: Acipenser oxyrinchus oxyrinchus; assembly: GCA_030684275.1. Classification (NCBI taxonomy): domain Eukaryota; kingdom Metazoa; phylum Chordata; class Actinopteri; order Acipenseriformes; family Acipenseridae; genus Acipenser; species Acipenser oxyrinchus. Next base: position 63,780,999 of record CM060250.1, read on the forward strand.
TAATTGCATTAACAGTTTCAATACTAATTTCTCCTTTTTACTGCAGCTTAGGTTATGTTTGCTTTTTATAGTGCTTGGGTGTTTGTCAGATCGATGTCTAACATAGTGGTATTTTTTTTTTTTTTTTAAACATGCAGAACTATAAAGATGCAGTGCTGTGTACAGTTTTAAACAGTTTGAGAATTGTATTACTTTATTTTGTAAATCTGGTATTTCTAAAGAACATTATATAAACTACATTTGGAACTAAAATAATATATCATTTTTCAGTTTACATTTTAATGTTGCAACAGTAATAGCAAGAGCATAACTGTTTATTTTACAGCTCGATAGACAAAGTGGTCTATTTTTCTGATTAAGTAATATACAGGATGGGGGTGGGGTGGTAAACTTGTGACGTACAAAAGGTTAGCAGATCTTTCTTTTCACATTATGTATGCTTATTGTCAGTTTTCAGATGATATAACTTAAGCTTTTCTGCAAAAGAAATGTGTATGAATATGGCCTACAGTATCTTCATCGTCTTCAACGTTTTACAATCATCATACATTGACGCCAAGCTGTACATTATCTGTTTCCCTGGTTGCCAATATACCCCTGCTAATGTTAAATAAACACTATGTAGGCTCCACTGAGAAACCTGCAAAGGTCAATGTTTACAGCCAAAGGAAATATGTGTTTCTTCCTTTCACAGATGGGATCGATAATGAATGTACAAAAGGTTTGCTTAATTTATAAGCACAAAGGTTACAGAGGTCTTCTAATTTTACAGCTTTCCTTTGGCAGACATTTTAAGTGAAATTTATGATATTAGATTTCACAATGATATTCTTTTCTTCTCCTGGAATGTTCTCAGGTATCTGCACAATTCTTTTCTGAGATTGTCCATTATGCAATGTATGCCTCTTTTCACTTGGGAGAAAAAAAGAAACATGGACTGTATTCAAAGCAGTAATGTGACAGTAAACTCAGTACAGCTATATAAATTAACTAACCCACACATTCTTTATTAATACAGCCCCATAGCCATTATTTATCAAAGATGTTTACTCCTTGAAGTAACTCTCTAAAACCCAGTGTAAAAACAATTATTGTGCATCATTGTAAATCTATTTACATTAATGTAGCCCATAAAATCCTGAAAAAGACAACTTGTGCTGGACAAGAAACGATCGCTATTCTATCATTGTACTGGCTTACACTGCAATTACCAACAAAGCAAAGTTAATGACCCACCAAGTCATCTTTCCAAGCTGATTTCAGCAAACTCAAATCATAAATAGTACGCGCTTCTTATATTCATTATTACCTTTTATTCAAGTGAGATACGCTCCAAGTAGCGTATCTACTGACTCAGCAGAGCACATATATCTGTTGTTAAACTGTACTTGGGTGAGACACAGTTGCAAACTTGCGATTCTGTGAGCAAATATTATTTTTTATATTATTTTTTCCCTTCTACCTGTAGGTAAACAGAAGCATTTGGGATGGTAGGTGCACCAACAGGGACCTAAGTGGAAAATATAATCGATACCCAAAAAATCGAGCAAATAACGTTGGTTAATAATTTATAGAATCATACGTCGATCTAAGTAAGAATTAATAACACAGACACATAGGTTTACCAACCCACTAGAAGATGTAATACTGTACAACTATATTGACTATTCATTTTGTTACGTTTCAAGTGGAATTCTCATTCGCAGCGCTGTATTTCAGTATAGAACTGTGCTTGGTAAAGGTATTTAAAACTGACTGAAGACCTAGATGGCAGTGATAGCTCAATTGAAGTGTCCTGTTGAGTTAAGGACCCCTTAACATGTGGGGAACGTAACAAAAGTAATAGGCAGTAGAGTCGTAAGGTGTCTGTGTTATTAATTCCTTTTAGACCGAATGTATGATTGGTTTAATTTTGCGCTACTATAAACCAACGATTTCTTTTTCTTCAGTTATCGATTTTAATTTCCTCTTGGGTCCCTGTTGGGGACTTATCTACGCCTAACACATACATACAGTATGTTACATATTAAAGTTTAATGTGTACTGTACCAAAAGAACGACTTATCCAATTGTGATGTAATTTGACATTGTTTAGCACAAAGTCTTGTCTATTAGTATCTAGAGACAACTGTGTATCCAACTGTATGTCACATTTACATTTTACATATACATATGGTGGATGTAAGTCATGGTCATTTTTTTCTTTTTCATGATTGCTGATAGCTCTGATTTTGTACTTATAACAATAGTAGTTTTAAACATTGATGAGGGAGATGCACATGAATTTCTTATTTTCTGAAAATCAGGATAAGCCGTGCAGCTTTACACATGTTTTTTGTATGTTTTCTCATTTATTTTAATTCTGTCACTTAATTATGTATTTTATATAATTATTTTACTAAACAAATAGCACCTGGATAAGAATGTACAATTCTGCAGCATTGTAAGTAGTGATGGCAACATGCTGGATGTTATTTGGTATTGCAGGAAACTGCCATTTTAAGTCCTGGTAAACATACTTAACGTACAAAATGTCAAAATTTGACTTAAATACTTATTTATGCCTTGGAAGAAGTGTTGCTGATATAGTTGTTTATCGTGTAATAGAAATATTTTCCGGAAGTTGCATTAAAAATGTAACATTAAATCATGGCTGTGGAGTCAGTGCACTTTTACACATGTGCTTTAATGACACCACCAAGCATTTTAAAGTTTGAAGATCTCCATGCTTATGCCCCTTTAGACTCTCATCCCTTGGATGGAAACATTTTGTTTTCTAATTGCCCCACTTGGGAATAGCTTGACAGGTTGACCAGATGTTTTGGTATTTTAATCACCGATATGACTTACTGCATTTTCCATGGTCTGCATTTGTAAATTACGTTGTTGCATTCAAGGACTGTAAGCACGAAGGGTAACATGTCAATATCTTTTCACAATTGGGCTGATAAGCTTTTTAGGAGGAGATGGGGATTCAAAATTACACAAGGCTTGTGCAGTACAGTTTGTTGTAAATGTGTGTACTACAGTAGATTTTTTTTTGTGATACTGTGTTATTATCTTCGTATACAGCATATGCTTAATACAGTGCTACCCCGTTATAATGCGGATGTCAGGGTCCATGATTAGGAGACCACATTATTTGTGTTTCGCCTTCTAATGGATATTGTCATTTTTATTCCCCAAATGATTTACAATGCCCACAAGCCAAATTAATATTGTAGCATACGGTGGGAAATGAAGGAAGGCGATACACACAATTTGCAGGTAGTTGAATCCACGGTTTAATGGACGAGTATTCCCAACGTTTGTGAGTCAAATTGCATTATGGGGAAATGGGAGCCATGACCTTACCGTGCTATAACCGGTTCTGCGCTATAACTGGTCGCATTATAATAGCCGTGCTAATAGGTTGACCAGGTTCTCAAGCCAAAAAAATCTCTAAACACATCCCAACAAGCTTGTTACAGCACTGAAACAGGGATTGGTAGTATTGCCCTAGTTTCAAAGTTAAAGAGTCCTGTGTAAGAAGTGTTTTGTCATCTCTGCCACAGTCTTGCTCAACAGGTGTTCACCTCCACAAAATCACCTCTACAGTTTACCTCGGCAATCATGGAATAAGGCCAAGGAACAGATAAGCTTGGTGACCAAACCGCTTGGCTGCCATTCCAGGACAGGATTGATAATCTTTTGAAGTGAAGTGTGTGTGGGAAAGGTTGCATCATTAAACCTAGCACCACCCTGTGCAGTATATACTGTACACTGTGGATTATCTTAATATGGCCGTGGCCTCACTAACAAGTGCACCAACTGTGCATGGAAACTAAACTACCTTAAATGGCACTTCATGGCAAAGTTAATTCTAGTGGAGCAGCAGTGTGGAGTAGTGGTTAGGGCTCTGAACTCCTGACTGGAAGGTCATGGGTTCAATCCCAGGTGGGGGACACTGCTGCTGTACCCTTGAGCAAGGTACTTTACCTAGATTGCTCCAGTAAAAACCCAACTGCATAAATGGGTAATTGTATGTAAAAATAATGTAATTGTATGTAAAAATATTGTGATATCTTGTAACAATTGTAAGTCACCCTGGATAAGGGCGTCTGCTAAGAAATAAAATAATAAAAATAATGAACAGTCAGACTTTTAAGTCAAATAAAAAAAGTTTTTCATAATAAATTGGTCAAAATACAAAAACTAAATAGGCTTCTGTGCCTTTAAATATGAGAGTGAAATCTGTTGTCTTCACAGAAGAACGTATATAGTCCTATAACAGCCTGGTTCTATTCTCTGGATCCTTCTTCCTGAAACTCACTCACACTCTAAATCTACACTGAACTTCAGCTTCACTCCCATCAGACTGACTATACAGACGGCTACAGAGCACTGAGCAGCACTGGCTATGCTACTTATATATCCTAGTAGAAATCCTCAGATTTTCCTGGAATTTACAGAAGTAAATTTCTGACAGGATAAAGAATATGACCAAATTGCGTAATAGCTTACAGTGTTCTACTAGTTTCTGGAATCTTCCAGTAAATACCAAGTAGTACTATAGACCTATTACATAAGAATCCTGGAACTTTCTCACACGGAGTACAAAATAGTTAATACATTACATTTCTGGAATGTTTAGATAACGATAAATGAAAATAACACCTGTTTTTATACAGTACTGTACACATGCTTAGTGACACCATGAATTTAATAACAGGCAGTTCTGAAGGAATAGTCACGATAAAAAAAAAATCTATTAAAAATAGCTTCTATTTGTTTTAGATGCTGCTGCTTCTGCTGTCTTTAATATGGTTTACTTTGCATTCCCCATGAGGTCTTGCATTTTCACTTGGCATACATATGAGCACTTTTAATTAAAAAAAAACTTTTAGTAAAGTTTAATCAATCCCATTGCAGTGGCATTTTACTTAACTACTAATACAGTAGATTTAGACCAATTCCCTAGAGGTTAGCATTATTATCCATTTAATTTTAAAAGTCAAATATAAAGTACCCACACTTAAAATGCATACTTTAAAATCAGATATAGATTTAGTATTGCTGTTAAAAAAAGAGATTCAGTTATGTGAATTGCCATTATTTATCTTTTCACTGCTCTTCAATCAGTGTCCAAGACAATTACAAAGCCCATCTGTGCTGCCAAATTATGATAGACAGAGAAGGGCTCTCGACAGACTGCACAAAAAAGTGTCTGCTACCATACAAAATGCCTGAGCCCAGTTTGCGACTCAAACCCAATTGATGACAGTAAGACAAGGGCTTTTGAAAAAAATCTTGGTACTACAGTACTGCCTCATCACTTATCAGGTAAGTCATGGTGTCAACCTTGGCTTCTGTGTTTTTTCCTTAGAAGAGTATCCTCTTGTTTTTTTACTCTGAATCGCCATATTCACAAGTACACTCTGAATCCCTGAGTCAGTTCACAATGCACACTCTTGGATGGAACTACAGTGTCCTAGCAGCAGCTTTATAACTTCATTGTTACATGGATGACGACTTTAAAGTAAAACTCTTAACAAATGCATTGAATGGTACAAACCCACCTCCCCAGCCATTATGGCTGTAAAATATAGAATATATGAATATATACTAAATTAGAAAGCAGATGGACACCACATGGCAAACACTTTTTTTTTTTGTGGAAATCATTTTGGACCCTGATATCTGCAGCTGATAAGGGTTACAATTTATCTGTTGTAGATCAGTAATTACAAGAAGCTTTCTGCAGTAAAACTAAAAAAGCAACACATCTGATTGATTTTTCTCACCAAATAGATACACCAGAAACATTTGTTTAGAAATCTGCAAAGATGAACTACGCATATAGAATCTGTAATTTTAAAGAAGTAAATGAGGGGTATGTATTTTTCAGTTTAAGGACTATGGCATACAACTTTTTTTTCACGTTAGGAAAATTAAATGAGTGATTTACAAGTTAATTTTGGGTGATGCCTGATAACATTTTAGAATGCTTTAGCATATTCGGAGTGGCTGTAGATTTGCAAGCAGATCTTAGCAAAGATAATCCGTTCTCATTTGCATTTTAAAAGGTAACAGGAGCACAATTAAATTGAATATATAATTCAAAACATAATTTACTAAACTGAACAGCACTTTCAGCAACTCATTAAAATGTGATGTCGGTGTGTACATGTTTTGTTCTAACACCTATATTATTTTTGTTGGTATTTTTTCCTCCATTGAACCGTGTATTCATTTACAACATCTTATTAATATCCCCAGCAGCAAATAATGTAGAACACACTAAGATACAGAGACTTGTCGTTTAGATAAGTATCAGTAAAAGTTTATATCAAAGCTTAAAGATTTTTTATTTTCTTGGGAAATACTTTGCTGTTTTTTGCCAGCTACGCCATAGTGAGTCTACTATAAGAAATGGCGCCCGCACCAAAAAACTACATTGTCCAGAATGCCCAGTGCTGCTGTCACAGGGTGAGCGGAGCTGGACAGTATATAAGGAAGCGCAGCAGAACAGTCGGGGGTTGTGTTGTTGTGGGGAACACCGCCCAACTGTTCTGCTTCGCACAAGCTGGGAATCCTGTTGTTTCTTTTGGCGAACTAAGAAAACTTAGTAAGTACTTAACCTTGTATCTTTAGCTTTTGAAAAAGTATAGATTAGTTTAAATTGCCTCGTTCAGAGGTCCACTTTTCACTCATGTAGCTTGTGTATGTTTACCTCTACTGCTGTGTTCTTTGCGGACTTCCATCTCCGCAACTCAATACCGCCTGGTTGCAAAGTGGGACTTTTATTGTGAGCTGCGCTCGCAACTAATGGCGGTTGCACCAAACATACAGCAAAAGAAATGTGACACGGAAGCGGGACTGTCTCACTGTTTTATTGTATTTTCCAAGTCGGATATACAACTCCTGGACTGACGTTCCTGCAGGAACCAGCATCACTGCTCACGGACGTTCCGCTGGACCCGTGTGGTTCCTCATCCTGTAGTGGAGTCCCGACTTACCCGCGGTTCCTGCACACTCCAGCAGAGGGCGCCACCACCACCTACTTACCCGCAGTTCCTGGCGCACTCCAGCGGTGGCCGCCACCACCACCTACTTACCTGCAGTTCCTGGCGCACTCCAGCGGTGGCCGCCACCACCACCTACTTACCTGCAGTTCCTGGCGCACTCCAGCAGTGGGCGCCACCACCACCTACTTACCTGCAGTTCCTGGCGCACTCCAGCAGAGGGCGCCACCACCACCTACTTACCTGCAGTTCCTGGCACACTCCAGCAGTGGGCGCCACCACCACCTACTTACCTGCAGTTCCTGGCGCACTCCAGCAGTGGGCTCCACCCCCACCTACTCTCCTGTGGCTCTGGGCGCTATCCGAATAGAGGGCGCCACCGTCTTCAACTCACTTGTATCCTGACGTTCACCAGGCAGAGCATACCACTGCCTTGACTAACCTGTATATTATAGTAAGGGAAGAAAAAGTGAGTTAGTTAATTGCCCGTACAGGGCTTGTCTTGTTCCTTTGGAGAATTCTATTGTAAATAAAAGCCACTCACCTGAGTCCGCAGTGAGTCCGGTCCCATCTGTCAAAACCCTGAGCACCCGACACGACAGGACAAACACTACCTTACGTTTACACTATATTCTACCAACAATCATTTGGACAGTCTTAGGACCTGTTCATGTGGTTCCGCCAGCTTGTAAAGCCCTCAAATTATTGTTGAACTTCGAATCACATATGTCTTTTATCCATGCAAGCACCCAATCAATGCAAGATAGATAGATATCTAATACAATTATTAATTATTATACAGATAACTGAGTAATATACAGATAATCTAATAGAATTTTCCTGACATTTTTTTACTGTCAACATGAAGTGGCAAATTTGCTGGTACATTTTTAAAATGCATGTTATGTAATTGAGCTATAGCACTATGAAGTTATTTGACTGTCTTCACAGATCCTGATTAGCACTAAACTTGGACCGAGGGTAACATCAGGCAGTCCAAGATAAGTGCTGATCAGGTCTGTGAAACTAGATGATTGTTATTTTGAAGAAAAACATTTTAACAATTATCATTTGACTTTGCTTATTCTTTCAAGCTGGGCTTGATAAAGAAACAACAAATTAGTCTTATATTGTCTACCATTCTTATTGATAGGTCTAGGCAATTTTAATCTAATAAAGTAAACACTACTGTATAACCCACGGTCAGAAGTTGCCAAACATTTTCTCTTCCTTTATGATTCAGCAAAGAAAACTGGTGACAAAGGCATGGGCATGGTATTTGAAAAGGTTTATTTAAAGCAATGACCACTTTTATGTTTTCCTTGCCTACAAATAATTTTGAAGACCAAAGTATTTTCTACCATTAAAAATAGAGTCTTTGCATAAATAAACACTCTTTATGTCTGCTCTTGTGAGGTCAGCAGCATTTAAACATTCAATAGACTGAGAAGATCCCCTGCCACACTCCATTTCATTAATCTCAACTGAAGAACTGTTCGCACCGAGCCAGATTTCCATCATAGCTGACCAGATCACCTAGCCAATCCACTGGACTTCATAACTTTAATTGTTATATAATCAAAACAACTTGCACCAAATAGCTGCCCAATGTGAATGTATTTGTTTCACAGATCAACACTTGGTTGACAGCACAATACAATAGAATGCTTAAGCAATTTGCAAGTCTCCACTGTTTCATCACTTTCTCATATCCAATGTTAAACAGTTTAGTAACACAGCATAAGAACTTCCATTCCTGAAAGTGCCCTTAATTGGAACTGGTCACAAACATATATGGGTGTCAGACACGGTATGCAGCACAAATACACGTCATCGCTGGAGTGTTTGATTGCGTTTTTACAGCAGCAGTTTAAATAGTAGGAATAGGAAGCACAGCTACTAAGCTGATTGACAATGTACCTCCTACTTTTGTTTGTCAGAAACTGGTTGATATTTCCAGTAAGCTCAGTCTTTGCCTGGTGTTCATACTGGTGCCCAATCTTATGAGGTAAAGAATTATAAAAGGAAGAAAGAGAATAATTGAATTTATTAACCTTACAGACCTTACAGAACCTTATTAACCTTTAAGTAATGTATTGTAGTGCTTATGCAGCAAATTCCATCTTTTTTTTATTTTATTTTTTTTACCAAATCGTTTATTAGTATTTTTGTTTTAGAAGTATGCTTATATAATGTAACCTACAGGCTGCAGCTAAATTGAAAAATAAATAAATAAATAAACATCATGCTTGTATTCAGGTTCCCTTGTTTTGAATTGTTTGCAATATGCTAAGTGCACTGCTTTGGTTTTGTGTGTTTCAAAACCCTTACTTAACTCCAGAGAGTACTTTATTCTTATTCAGATATTAATTCATTTTATAAGTTGTGGTTTTTTTTATTGGTCCTGTACAGAGCATAAACTTTGCAATTCAACATAACTATATGGCATGATACATCAACAGTAAATGCTGTACCCTTCAATTTATTGGCATCAGTATTTCCACTATATTACATCAACTAAAAGGTATAGTAAATCTCGCTACCCATGGCGTTTTACATTTATTCATACAAATAGTACAAGCTTCCAAAGCAAGAAGGTTCGGTGATATTATGTAATTAATTTAAGATGGATGATGTGTATGTTTAAAAAATATTGTCTGCTCATAATTTAAAATGTGCATTGTTTGTTTTGTTTTTATGCCTTGGAAATCAGTGTGCACAATTTATTTGGTAATTTCTGACATTTTCATTTTTTCAAATGCCACCTGATGGCCTGTTATGGCTGATCCTGAAAAAAAGAGGATTTAGATATGAATTCAGAACGGGTTGCTGTATTATAATGAGAATTGCTAAAGCCTGCTAATGATTACCAGTTTATGACTGAACAAGGGACATACCAAATAATACAATCTTTAGAAGCTCATACTGAAAATAGCCATCATATAGCTTAGTGAGATAAAACTGCTTGCTAGCAACCACTGAAAACCTCTTTTAACCTGAGCATGCTTGTAAACAGCATTGTGACTTGTATCACCACTAGGAATTAAGGTTTGTGTTCAAACAGAATGTCCCAGAACTCCAGCAGAAGATTCAAGGCATGAAGAAAGACTAAGGGGTCGCTTTTCTCAAAGATTGCACAGGCTCACACAATTGTTTTGCAACTGCAGACATCCCCATAAGGCTGTATGAGTTGGAGACTTTTGTAATCAGTACACATGTGTTGTGTGTGAGATTATTCCCCATAAATTAACCTACCCCCTTCTAAAATGTCAATAACTAATCAAACTGCTCCCTACAACCACGGAGTTGCAAACAGTCTATAAGACTGTTCTTGTGCGTTTTTTTATTTATTAATTTTTTTCCCCCAAATATAGCATTCTAGAGAAATAAATCCAGTAAATTTAAGGACAAGGGGTTGATGAATTGCAATCTGTACTGTAAATTGTCTATGAAGCAGCATAAACCTTGCTTCAAGAACTATAGTGTATAGTACTTACTGTACAGTAAACCCTTTCCGGCTTAAGAATAGAAATGTTCATTTCAAAGTAGTTCATTTCTGAAACATATTAAAGAGAATGTGTAAGTAACTGCAATTCCTGTTGGGATGTCATAAGTCATGTTTGCAGCCCACTAATGAGGGAATGTAGCTTCAAGTGAAAGTGTCATCTCCCTATAGTATATACAGTACAAGGTTAATGCTGTAACCTTAACAGAACATTAATATTCAGCTCTGTGACTTTCGCGCTTGTCTGAATAATAGATGTTAAAGGTAGTTGTGCCACGATTGGCAAATTCTAAAAACATTGCATAAATCTAATGAATAAAGTAATAATTAAAAAAAGAAAAAAATACTTTAATCTATTTCATCATATACAGTGCCGTGAAAAAGTATTTGCCCCCTGTCTGATTTTCTGCATTTTTGCACATTTTTCACATTGTTTGGTGCTTCTTTCATTTGTTTAGTGTGCAAGGTAATCAAACATGCAATCGTCAGGTGTGAAAAAGTTATTGCCCCCCTAGTTAACTCAACCCAATTAAAGGGATAATTAGGGTCAACTGTTTGAGTACTTTGGTTAACAAACCAGGCCTGATTTGGGCCAGCCCTGCCCAATATAAATCTGACTAACTTTGGCCCTTACCATCAGAGTGAATTTGTCAGCACACAGGTTCTAGAGGCACATCATGCCACGAACAAAAGAAATTCCTGGAGACCTCTGGAAAAAAGTTGTTGATGCCTATCAATCTGGAAAGGGTTACAAAGCCATTTCTAAGGCTCTGGGGCTCCACCGAACCACAGTCAGAGCCATGTCCAAATGGAGAAAGTTTGGGACAGTAGTGAATCTTCCCAGGAGTGGCCGTCCTGCCAAAATCTCTCCAAGAGCAAGGCGTAAAATCGTCCAGGAAGTCACAAAGAACCCTAGAACAACATCCAGGGATCTGCAGGCCTCTCTCGCCTCGGCTAAGGTCAGTGTTCATGACTCCACCATCAGAAAGACACTGGGCAAAAATGGGATTCATGGCAGAGTAGCAAGGCGGAAACAATTGCTCACTAAGAAGAACATGAATGCTCGTCTGAAGTTTGCCAAAAAGCAGCTGGATGATCCTCAAGGGTTCTGGAACAATGTTCTATGGACAGATGAGTCAAAAGTGGAACTTTTTGGCCAACATGGGTGCCGTTATGTCAGGTGAAAGCCAAACACTGCATTCCACAGTAAGAACCTCATACCAACGGTCAAGCATGGTGGTGGTAGTGTCATGGTTTGGGGACACTTTGCTGCATCAGGACCTGGACGCCTTGCCATCATTGAAGGAACCATGAATTCTGCTCTGTATCAGAGAATTCTATCGTAGAATGTCAGGCCATCCGTCCGTGAGCTGAAGCTGAAGCGCAGCTGGGTCAAGCAGCAAGACAATGATCCGAAACACACAAGCAAGTTTACATCAGAATGGTTAAAGAACAAGATGTTTTGGAATGGCCTAGATGTTGTGGCAGGACCTGAAACGAGCAGTTCATGCTCGAAAACCCGCAAATGTCACTGAGTTGAAGCAGTTCTGCATGGAGGAGTGGGCCAAAATTCTTCCACAGCGCTGTGGGAGACTAATCAATAACCACAGGAAGCGTTTGGTTGCAGTTATTGCTGCTAAAGGTGGCGTAACCAGTTATTGAGTCTAAGGGGGTGATTACTTTTTCACACGGAGGCATTGGGCGTTGCATAACTTTCTTTAATAAATAAATGAAATACCTATCAAATTTTTGTGTTATTTGTTCACTCAGGGTCCCTTTTATCTAATATTAGGTTTTGGTTGAAGATCTGATAACATTCAGTGTCAAAAATATGCAAAAATGCAGAAAATCAGACGGGGCAAATACTTTTTCACGGCACTGTACTCTATCTCAGTACTTAGCAAAAGAGAAAACACACATGTTCATTATAGTGTAGTTAATATGAACAGTACATTAAGTGGGTCCTATTGGGTGCAGTACATAATGTGTGTTTGTTTTTCTCAGCAAGACATTTCAATATATATTGTAGTCCAATCCTGTATGTTTCTAGTGCAGACCTAAACCTGGTCGATTAGCAACATGCTTATAAAGCTGATTACTGATAAGATTGCTGTAATGCAAAGTCCAAAAATGCCTGTTTTATTTCCTGTATAGCAATGGCATTAAGAATTACTTGGCAGTATTTATTTTTTTAGTGCTGTTGATTGACCTTGAAAGCCAAATAAGAAGACTGCTATACTTGTAGATGAACTGTGTAACCTTCTACACATGATGAAACTGGAATTGCAATTTTTGTTATGTTAACAAGATTTTGGTCGGGGTGTCCCCCGGAGTCTGGAAGTTAGATTGAATAACACCATAAAACAGGACAATAATGTCCTGAGGCGGCACTGTATTGAATGATTTAATTTACCAGTTTTGTGGTTTTGTCTCCCCTTTTAATGGCCTCAGCTTCTTTTGTTTCAGAATATCAGAACAGTTATGTTTGTTGTGTATCGAGAGCCTTTTGTATGATGACTGATGGTAAATGATAGCAATCTGAATACTGACAGGTGACCTTCAGGAAGGAAATACTGATATACGGCCTTGCAAAAAGCACAGATTTTCCTGGTCATAAAGCTGTATGAATTACCATTTGGCTGTATTAGCTATGCAAAGCATGTAACACATTCTGATGAATGTCATTAAATGTCAGCATGGCAGATGATTTATAGATGTTTTGAAGGGAAGCTGTGATTAGTACCTAATTTGAAGTTGTTACTGTGTTGACTTTGTAAGCAAAACTGCTTCTATTAAGTTTTGAGGACAGGCCACAAAAGTAGTGAGTCTGTTAACAAGCAAGAACACCTGTATCCTCTGTGTTCTATAAGCTCATATGTCATGTGTAGTATAAAATATGCCATCTTATTCAGTTTATAGTAAGAGACACCCGATACACTACGTATTAACTTATTGTAGCGTGCACGGGGGAAGCCAGCAGTAGGGCTGGTAGATGACGTAATCACACACAAAGACATAAGCCCGATATACGCTCCTTGCAAGGGAGCTGGCTCCTTTGTACAGTGGTATCGGCGCTATGCTTTAGTGCGAGAGGTCCCGGGTTCGCGCCCGCCTTCCGCATGTGTGTGGATTGCCTCGCTCTGTGTGATGCGCTTGCCTACGGGAACCAAGATCGCTACATTATTATAAATCACAAAGACAGTTCTCAAAACTGTTATTAACATAAAAAGTGGTGTTGTTCTTCAACCGTATAATTGTGTCATATGTTGTCAACTCTACCGTATTTCATGGGAGACTCCCGTAATTTTACCTCTTCTCCCGGACAACTCCCGTAATATAATTTCTCCCGTATTTCTCCAGTATTTCAAACAAATTATATTCACAGCAAAATGTAAAAACCTCAGCCCAATACCTAGAGTGGTCGGATTTTAGGACCCAGGGGGAAGCCAGGCACGAGTGAAAGTTAAGTTCAACCAATAAATGTAATGAACATATAATTTTTTGGGTTGTCTACACGCTCAATGGTTCTTAGTTTTTGTGCGTTGTTTTTGAGCTTCTAGTCACACTCTCACAGCAATAATGGCATCTCAAAGCACTAAAAAGGTGAAATACTCATGCACGTACCTACCAACTTGGAGCGAAACCTTTTCCTTACTTGTCCCAAGTTTGATCGGGATAGGACTTGCATTCTGCAAGGTGTGCAGAATTGATTTCAGTGTAGAGCACGGTGGCCGGGGCGATATAGTCCAACATGAGAAATCCCAGAAGCACAAAGGCAATTGAGGCACAGAAAACAAGTGGCACCATCACAACTTTTATTGCCAATGGGAGAACGCAGGTGGAGAAGGTAACATATGCTGAGACAGAAATTGCAATGTTAGTCTCCAAACAAAACGTCCCTTTTTTTCTGCGAGTAATTTAATAAATGTGTGGGAGATATCTTCCCAGACTCCGCTACTGCCAGGAAGACCAAAAGCACACAGATAGTGAAAGGTAAGCAAGCGCTTACTGTTTCTATTGACAATTAAAATATGGTTTGAATAAATTGACAGTAATTGACAGTCTTGAAGTGTTTTCTAAAAGTACCCGGTCACATAGTATTATCATACCGTGGTTTTGTGTTTTCTGGAATTTGACGGTAGGTCATCTCCCCCCACCCCCACCCTTTAAGAGTCTCCATTATTTTCATCTCTCAATGTTGACAGCTATGGTACTGTAATGTCCACAAACTTTGAACAGAGATTGGTTGATTTATAATTGTGATTTATCATCTTAAATTGCTTCCTTTTTGATCAATTACTTATTTTGCCAGGACAGGAGAAATGTTTGCTTTTAAATCTGCTTATTTTTCAACAGGCAAGTGATGTGTCATTCATATCAAATTGTTACGTGTATGAATATAGTTATGAAACTATGGTTAAAAGAATGTCTACTAAAGAGTTTATATTTACATTCTTTAGTTATGGTGTGATGTTGTGCCCCCTGCTGTGTAGGCACAGTATGTTACAGTTTCGGCTCCACTACAGTGCTGGTAAATAATGGGGTCTGAAGCCTTTCTATATATTGTGGCAAAGTGGGGTTTGCCACGTTTCGGGACCTTTCACACTGTCTTCTTGTGTAAATGAACACTGGACCACAGATAGTTTGAAAAAAACAGGGCGGTGCCTGTACATTTATTCAGTACAACACAAAATAAACAAAACAAAAGCCTAACTCCAGCATGGAGTGCTAAACTAAACTTTTAAATAAGTTCTATAACCGGACAGCTAAGCCGTTTGTTTGTCAGTCACCAAAACACTTATCACAATAACAAGTTTGAATATAGTACACACAGTATCTTTTTAGGTCTGACCACACAGTTCTCTTCTCAGGCCTTTGCCTTCATACAGCCCACAAACACCTTACAGACTTGTCTAAATTCCTGCCTGTCCAAGTACAGGCAGGTGTATCTAAATAATTATTAAAACAATTAAACATGTGGCTGTGTAAAAACAGCCACAAAACACACATGCATTTGTGTGTAGGGCCTCTGCCTTGATGAACACAGCTGTCACCAGTTCTGACTAAGGTAGCTGCCAAGGCTTGTAGACACACATTCAATCGGAAAATCAGAAAGATGAATGTTCCCTGTAGCAATCTGCATTAACAGCCCCTTGATTAAAAATATCCATTTTATTTCTCACTTTGATTCATGAATACTTTTGCTTACTGTTTAAAAACATCTAGCAGTGTTTTTTGCATTTGAATACACGAGCAGCAAAATCCAAGTTCAATCAATGTCTCCCGGGGGTAGAATTGCAAGTATAAAACATGGGAAACCGGTTTCTGTTTGGCAATGTAAAATGATATGCCCAGAATCTCTTGAACAATATGCAGTTGTTGAAATGGATGTTTAATGTAATTTTGTTAATCAGCTATTGAGTGAGCAGGGGATCTGTTGGTTATCTCAGGCACAAGTCTTTCTGTGCTACTTTGCAAGCACAAGAGATACAGCCAGGTTATATTTATAGTAGTGGTGGGTACCGATATGAAAATGATATATCGATATCATGCACGTATATCAAGATCGATAATATCAAAGTTTTCCAAAGCACAGAAAAATATAATAACACAATTGCAATATCAAACATATATATAGACGTTAACAGATATTTACATATGAAAAGCAATAACTTACTTTAACTTAGTGGTAATTTGCTTCACAATTTCCTCTGAGAAAAACAAGGTCTTGTTATATTGTTTTACTATTCCATCATCAGCCACCTCAAAACCGAAATATTTCTATACTTCACTGCACAGGCTAGCCAATCTGGAAGTAATTGAATCTTCAGCTGCTGCCTATAAATGCTGACTCACAACACCTCTAAATGTATTAAGTACGGTATCATGCTGAATTTTCGTTATTTTGAGATGTGTTTTGATGTTTTAAAAGTACATCTCATGTATAATACAGAAATTTCACATTTTAAAAATACATTAATAATAGTGTAATCACAAGGACAAAATGCAATGAACAACTGATGCGCATATCTCAGAATAATGCAGAACAGATGACTAATAGTGCTTAATACAGCATGCAAATAGCGTTTGGTACCTAAACGCCAATCAATGGAATAAAATGGTTAAATAATACTTTTGTGTGTGTGTTGTGTCTTAACCTTATACCTGGAAAGGAGTATAGAACAATCTACTGGATATTTTACATAGGAATGCAGGACTGAGGAGGAGTTGGATAAAATGGTTGCCTTACAGTGAGTAAAGTGTTTGGTTTGTCTTTTATTGGAATTCACCACAGTGTGGTGTTTGCCTATGAGAATGACAATGATTGGAAGCCTATGTATAGTGTTTGTTGTATCTCTTAATATAAAATAAACTTGATTATTCTGTGTTGTGTATTTTTAGTAGTATTAGCAATAAAAAGTATGTCTCCGCAGCTGGACAATCCCCAGCTGCCATTCCGTGTAAACAAACACAGTCTGCCGCACGTCTCAGGTGGAGCAATACGCCTGGTTAGCCAGTGACAGTTACAATGGCAAATAATAATCTAAGCAGAAACAATGACAGAGAATAATACAGAACACACATAATTACATATTAGGAAAATATTATATAATGTATCTACTTAAATACAATGGCTGTGCCTGCAGAAGGTCCATCAAATATTCAGGGCAGACAATGAAGGCAGCCTTCTCCGATTAATTTTATTGAAATTATTGAGTGATAGATTTGCTGAGGTATGAAGGCCAGATTTTATGGTTATGACGCAAAAAGCCTAAAGTAATAACTGCCTTGTTAGGGGGGGAAAAAAAGCAAAATTCAATCTTTTATAATGAAGAACCTAGAGCTATTGCCCTGAAGAGGAGAAACTTCAATATAAAAACTGACATTTTACTAAGACTGGCCTTGAGAAAGAACAACCGGTGTAGAGCAAGAAAACAAATAGGTAAATAGAGGATATTAATTCAATTCTGATCTTGTTGGTGTCCTCTGTGCTCTGAGCTCTAGTCCTGAAATATAAAGTGAATATCAATTCATATTGAGTTTTAAAAAAACATCTCTTTAGAAGAGCTGGGTTTCAGGTTACAAAACGGGTACATTCTATAAAAAGCTATTAACAAACAACTCCTATTCATTTGTGAATTTTATAAGGGTGAAGTCTACTATGGATGTAAGGTGGTGTATTTCATGTATATTAGCAGTTGTAAAAATAGGCAGAATAAAAGAGTTGTCTTACTTCGCTGTAGGCCTTTTGAAGCCCTTTTGTACAGTACTTCTGTTTAAGTACCTGAAACCGTCTGTCATCCAAAGCTAAAACTAAAGACTAAATGTGGTATTTTCTGACCTGAGCTAGACATAAATTGTAGACTACAGTAATCTCCATTCAAGCAGAACAAGACAATGTGGACAGGGACTCATGAGAACAAATCTTCACACTTCAAAGCTGTGTGAATAACAGAGGTGCACAGTGTGGAGGAGTCACTTTCTTTTTTACTCACTTGAAACAGAAAAAAAGGCAAACGATAAATGTTCCAGCCAGATGCTTTCTCTATAACATTCACATTTACTGGGCCTTTTACTATCCCTCTTGTTATTATCTTATTCTCTTTATTACAAATGTTACCAAATTTACTCTGTTGAATGCGACAGAGTGATGAACACTCTGGCACACTGTGGCGGAGTGTCCGGCCCCTATGTATTTATTTATTATTATTTGTATTTTTGTTTGTGGCGCGGATAAAAGCACCGCGTCTTTTGTTATTGTTTTTTATATTTAAAAACCCAGTGAGGATGCGTGGCTGATCAGCTACTGATTATTTAACTAGCTGACAGTCACACATCCTTACCAAACGCGTGCAGACTGTGGCCGAGGGGTAATAAGATAATTAACAGTTAGTTAACCCCTCGGCCAGAGTATAAGAACCTGCAGCTGTCAGTGCTGCGGGGTTGAGTGTACAGAGGAGAGTACGGGAGAACACGGGAGAGCGAGCGGAAAAAACAATTGCTATATTTAAAAATATACTTGTTTCTGTTTGTTTGGCCATCGCGCCTTTTTGTTTTGTGTTTTGTTATTTGTTTAAATCTTTTGTTTGTATTATTATTTAATTAAATACGCTGACCGCAGTAGCGTTCAGCTTCACCCGCCCATCCATTGCTTTGGTTCAGTTACTTCCTGGTCCGTGACGTCACCACACCTCACCACTGCAAGCCATCCTGCCACACACACGTACAAATGTACAAACAGTGTTATTGACACCTACAGGGCAGTATCTCAACTCTGAGGCCCAAATTTATAAAGGGGAAAAACTGACCGCTAAAAGCCACATAATGTGCGTGTTCAGTATGGCCGCACTTAGCGTCAAAGTAATGACCTATTTTATAAGACTAATTAGGTGAAGCAGGCGATTCCGCAATCAAACAATTTAAATACTCCTCACAGCAAACAGCGTTGGAGAATTACACACTTCTCACAATAAAAAGCAAGTTTGGGCCAACCCTGCGTGTATAGGCTACACATTCCGAAAGAAAATGAATGGCACACAAAGGCCTTGCCTCTGAGTCTCTTGGGGCGCTATCATATGTGACAGGGTAGCGTTGCAGGCCTAGATGGTATCGGCAGGCAAAGAGACTCAGAGGCAAGGAAGCTGTAGTTTAAGCGCTGCTGCGCAGTTTAATAAACAAAAATAAATCAAACTTGAACAAAACACTACTGCTCACCGAGCAAAAATAAAAGGTCAAACAAAAGCAAATATTGTACACAATAAACAATTACAAAACAACCGGCGCAAGGGCCAAAACAAAAGGTTTAAACAAAATCCCCAAAACGTAGGCTGGGCATTAGCCTTCACTACAGTTTTTTTTCAAAAATAAAACACAGCACAAACAAACAAACAAACAAACACTCACCCAAAACTCCTCCAACAAACAAAGGATTTTTCCCCTTTTTTAAACCATGTGGCTGGAGCAGGGCCACCGAGAGCCGTCATGGGCCTCGGGGAAGAATTGGTATGTCCTGCTTTTTTTTTGGTACAAACTCCACATGTAATAGTCATTAATCGGAAGCTTACTTAACATCAAATAACATACGTTTTTAGCATAAATTACATTTTAATGGTGTTGCTATACACAATTTTATTTATCCCGTGCCAAAAATAAACCACTAATCTCGGCTCTTAACTTATAGCGTGTATTGGTAAATATATTTGTATTTTAGGCAATAGAACTCCAGTACTGCACACCCAGCCGATGTGCTTCTGTGGTGTAATGATTGTGTATCCAGGTGCTGTCAAACACTTCCTTTCACACAATGATTTGAACTTTCGCATTTCATATTTTTCTACACCAAAAAGCTGAAAAAAAGGCATGGCAATTTTATGTATTTTTTTAAAAGAGTTTTAAAAACTTTAAAAGAACCCTAAAGTTGCACAATATATACCACAATATGAATTATTCTATTATTAAGATCTATAATTTGCTCAAAACACCGTGGTGCAGCAGTTTGTTAGAAAAATTGTATCGTGTAAAATAAATAAAGTACTTTCTTCAGCTGGTGGTAAACACAATTAGAGAATGATCATTTTTTCTTTTTTAATGTGGTGGTGGAAACGCAAATGGTCTTGTGCAGGGCTAGTTGTTTTAAAATATTTTATATATATATATAAAAAATTTTTTTTTTAAATCCCCCTTCATCAGGGTCCCCCTTCGGGGCTTCAGGAACTGATAAACACATACTGTACCTTTAATAGAAAACTAATAAACAAACAAAACAAACAAAAAAAAAAACAGTAATATTGCTTGTTTTACAATAACAAATCGGTATTAGTTGCTCCACAAAACATATCTGCACACTGCTAAAATCTATCTTCCAGTTATTTGTTACTGTTTACAGTACATACAGAAACAGAGAGACTGTGTTGAACAGTGATATAAATGATCTGTGTGCTATTAGTAGTTCAGCTGATGTGACTGCTGCATAAAATGGCAACACAGAAAAACAAATGAGGAGCATCAAATCATGCTA
This sequence comes from Acipenser oxyrinchus oxyrinchus, assembly GCA_030684275.1. NCBI lineage: Eukaryota > Metazoa > Chordata > Actinopteri > Acipenseriformes > Acipenseridae > Acipenser > Acipenser oxyrinchus. The sequence goes on from CM060250.1 coordinate 63,801,526, forward strand.
ATGAAGTAGCAGACCTCCACAAACAGATTTAATATTATGTATTGCAATGCTGATTGTACATGACACATGCTTTAACAATGTTTGATAAATGCTCTGTTCCCTAACCCAGAGCTCTGAACCGAGTAAAAGCCAAGAGCAATGCTGTAAAATCAGTGAACTCATAACCGTGAAAGATGTAAACCCTTGTGCGGCCCGAGTCAGTGTAGAAGGACCTTCTATAATAGGAAAGCTCTATTTAAGGTGACATGTGACAACTATGGGCACAGCTGGCTTTCTCTGATGTGACAGTGCCTAAATGTGGTTTAGAAAATTGCCTGCTAGCAACAGGGCTTATTTTTAGCCAATAAACGCTCTTTCCTCAAAATGTTCATAGTTTGGCATCTGCAATCTCCACCAGTCTGAACAAATACATTTTACTATTTTCTAAAACCATGGGCCAGATATTCAAGAGAGATGCGAGTTTCGCAAGAGCAGTTGCAGTGATTTTTTCCCCTCAATTCTTCCTTGAGAATAAAGTTGTGCCTTTTAGTGAAAATTGAAACATGGATAGCAGGAAAAAAAAACTCTTGTTCAATTCTAGACCCTGGATGAGGATTTGTGAATAATTATAGTGAGAAATTAAAAAATATATGTTTTCCGCAAATCACAATGTTGGAGAAAAAATTGTTGCATGTATTTGACTTCACTTAACTAATTCACGAACAAGCTAACAGCATTATTTTATTATTATTTGTTTATTTAGCAGGCACCTTTATCCAAGGCAACTTACAGAGACTAGGGTGTGTGAACTATGCATCGGCTGCAGTCACTTACAATTACATCTCACCCAAAAGACGGAGCACAAGGAGGTTAAGTGACTTGCTCAGGATCACACAATGAGTCAGTGGCTGAGGTGGGATTTGAACCGGGGACCTCCTAGTTATAAGCTCTTTTCTTTAACCACTGGACCACACTGCCTGCCTTACTATCCGGGGAGTGGGTGAAAACTGGGCAAAGACAAAACTGCCTGGACGGCACTAAAACTAAAATCTTGAAAAAAAAACTTTTTTGATTACTCAGCCTCTATATATTAAAAAGCATTATTATTCATACTTCTTTAATTGTGTGGTATAATCAGGTTTCTCATTGATTTAGTGCCCAGTCTGGACAGGTTTGTTCAAGAGGATTTTGATTGATTAAAGGAGATGAATTAAACTATAATTTCCTTGTTTTATTCTTCTCAAGTTAAGCATGCTATACATCTGTGGTGTCAAACAGACAAGTGGTTCTTGCTCATAATTGGTGGGGCCCACATTAGTCACTACTCAGTCATTGGGTAATTATCTTCATTCTCATTTAAAATGACACAGTTTTATACAAAAGTGACTGAAAAAAACTTTCCCTCAGCAAATGCTTGAGAATTGTTAGCTGGTTAAATTAGTTGCTGCTCTGGCAAATGGGGCATTTGCTAACTAGAATAAACAGTATTTTGAGTCCCTTGCAGGTGGCCTAAAGACTGTCTTATGAAGACCATTGTTCTAGATAAATAACCCCTTTAATTACATATTTTGTTTTTCCTTTATTATTATTTATTTCTTAGCAGACACCCTTATCCAGGGCAACTTACAATTGTTACAAGATATCATATTATTTTTTACATACAATTACCCATTTACACAGTTGGGTTTTTACTGGAGCAATCGAGGTAAAGTACCTTGCTCAAGGGTACAGCAGCAATGTCCTCCACCTGGGATTGAACCCACAACCCTCCGGTCAAGAGTCCAGAGCCCTAACCACTACTCCACACTGCTGCCTTGGAGTAGTGTGCCTGGAATCTGTTGATTACTTTGTTTTAGAATCCAGCCAGATATTGAACAGCAAAATCAGGCATGGAAGACAGACTCTAAGTAGTGCGAATCGATCGCATGTATATATTTATGTTGAGTATACCTATAAAGCTGCTTATATGGTTCACGCAGAAACTTTAATGATTGATTGCTTAACAATAAATGCATATTACTGTGGGTAATGGAAATATGACAAGGCTTATGTGAGCAGGCAAATAGTAAAGCATGTCAGAAATAATGTACAGTGCAATTAAAAAGACTCTTCGTTTTTTATTTTTAGTTTTGATGCCCCTTTAAAGCTATATTGAGCCGACTCAATTTCTTAATTCAATTCTTGGAAAAGCGTTGATTGTGAAACAAGATCACTTTTATTTTTTCTCCCGTAACTTGAATGAGACTATGGGGCAGTTTACAAGCAAAAATTGAAAAGCTTGACAACCGATCTCTCGCGCTTTTATGGTCATGACAGTTCTGCTTCCACGTTTACATGAGAGTTTATTTTAGAGAGAGAATTTTTTAGAATTTTATAAACGAACTCATTAATAATAAAATAATGGGAGGGTTTATTTAAAAATCACCAAACGCGCTGAAAAGAGATGCTGCGCGATAAAGGATATCGTTCAAATAATGCACAGGGGTTTACATGAGGCTTTACGCGCTAGGCAGAGATGAAGAAAACGTTACCCCCCATCTGTCTAGAATGCAAAGGGCTTGCAGTTAAAATGGTTCATGCTGCCAAGAAGAAGAAAATAATAATAGTTTTTACTATTTTACATTGATAATGTAAAAAAAAGGCAGCTCCTTATTTTTAAATCAAACCGTACACAAAAAGCGACGTCAGTAAAATTGCTTTTCCTGGATTTAAAATCTTAATGACTCGTTGCAAAAATGTTATAATAACGTGTTTTGAAAATAATAGTTTCCTCTTAATTACTATTTATTTAATTAAATCAATTTAACTTCACTCACTGTTTGCGTTCGGTTTGAATAAAAAATAAGGAGCTGCCTTTTTTTACATTCTCAATGAAACAGAATCATCGTCTCACTCAAATTACAGGAGAAAAAACAAAAGCGGTCTTGTTTCACAATCAACACTTTTCCAAGATTTTAATTGAACGGAGTTGCCTCAAAAAAACGGACATCACTGCGAATATGGTGGTCCATTTAAAATTCCACCAAATTGTAGATTCAGTCTTTGTGCAAAATATATTAGTACCCCATCTGAAACGTGAAACACCCTTATTTACTGCACCACCTTTGCTGCACAAGTGAAAAGTGGAAAAAAAATCTGGAAAAAAATTAAACGAGAAATTAAACTGGGAATAAAATGTATTTAAATGTTGTCAATTACCCCTTTTGTGTCACAATTTAAAGACTGTCTTTTATATGTTGGGTTCGTTTATACTAGTTTTCACACTGTACATGTACTTCATGGAAATTCATCACCATTTATACTGCTTAAGAAATAGTAAATCCTGTATGGAAAATGTTTCCTTGAGTATGTACAATTGATTATCCAATATTTTTACAATTCTAGTAAAAAAAAAAAAATGAAGCAGATGGAAAAAAAAGATCTTATGCAGGTGTCTTGTACAAACCACAAATGTAATAACCACCTGTCCACAAATGTAATAATCTTAACCCCAAATGTAATAACCACCTGGTCACAAATGTAATATCTCCCACAAATGTAACCACCTGCCCACAAATGTAATAATCTTACCCACAAATGTAATACCCACCTGGTCACAAATGTAATATCTCAAACAAATGTAATAACCACCTGTTTACATATATAACGTCTCCTTCAAATGATGCATCCATGATAATTATTATTATTTATTTCTTAGCAAACGCCCTTATCCAGGGCGACTTACAATTGTTACAAGATATCACATTATTATTACATACAATTACCCATTTATATAGTTGGGTTTTTACTGGAGCAATCTAGGTAAAGTACCTTGCTCAAGGGTACAGCAGCGTCCCCCACCTGGGATTGAACCCACGACCCTCCGGTCAAGAGTCCAGAGCCTTAACCACTACTCCACACTGCTGCCCGTGAATGACTTCATACATATTTATTTATGTATTTAAATAACAGTTTAACATAATATTCATTAGTGCCGATTTTGGATATAAAGATTTTTTAAAAAGCCATTCGCATACCCCCAATAATGACTGCCCAATGATTAAAGTATATACTCTTCTAATTATGACTTTTTTTAAAATAAATAATAACTGAAAGTTAATGGTAGATGGGTATAACATTTTTGGGAGAGAGTATTACATTTGTGGGCACTTATTACATTTGTGGGAGATAATACATTTGTGGGAGATAATACATTTGTGGGCAGGTGGTTACAGTTGTGGGAGATAATACATTTGTGGTACAGTCTTTTTATTTTTTTTACTGACTTATGGTTTCATGGCATTTTTGCTTTAACCATGGCCATTGTACTTTTAACAGCAATTTGGAGCAAGAAATATACACAGTAAGGTGCATGTGATATTGCATTTGCATAATTCTGTTTGCATTAGCTCTTAAACCAAATGGATAATATTTAGCCATGTTTGCTTTAAAATGACATGTTTGACATTTAAAACTAACCTGCAGTGTAGTCATCAGTGTTACATAATAGTTATTCTTGGGCCTTAGGACAGACAGCTGTAAATATCATGAAAGACGATTTAACAGCACCTAGCTTGGCAAGGAAAGAAACGTGTACACAGGATATATATTTAGGTTGGAATATGAATGCTCTTGGGGTGTTGGAGAAAGCTTGATACAGTTAGTTATGAGCATAATTCATGGACAAAAATAACATGGTTTGCATACCATTTTGTCCCTCATATTACAAATAATCAATAAGTGTTTTGAGTTGCTTCTCATTTCTTTCTAATGACGAACACGTACCAGCATATACTTGACAAAAGTTAATATACTTGTCAAGAATACCGATGTTGATTTTTTTTTTTTTTTTTTTTTTTAACAATACCTATTTGGACTGATATAATATATTTAGTTTTGTTTTCTATTTTTCCAGCCATCATGTATTACTGTCTGCAATATTAACATCCATGCCCTAATGTTCAGAGAGAGTTATTTACATGAGGTTGCTGTGACAGATTAATTGGACACACAAGATTATGGGTTACAGGTTAATGAAGCAGCTTTGCTGCTAATTGCCAGTAGCATGCAGATATTGGAGTACTGTAATTCTAATGGCAACAATTGCATTTGACCGTGTTCATCCACTTTTAATGCCCTTGTAAATATTTGTAATATGTTGTATGGCTTTTCATGGAGATTTTTTATGTGTTTTGGCTGGTCCTGCTGCAGCATGCTCTACAGCATATACTGTAAAATGAAATTAAAATTAATAGTGATCATTACATAAGAGCTTGTGGGGAATGCTACTAATACAGTCTTTAAATCTGGTAGTATTCTTGGGTTAATAGTATAGTAAAACTAACTATTTTTAACTACTTTATTCTAATATATTTCTAATATATAGAGATATTAAGATGGGGACCATTAGTCTCCGTGTGTCTGTAATATTTGACAAGTGTGTATATATTTTAAAAACACTTGGGATCAGCTTCATAATGCCAAAATGCAATTTACATATTTGTGTGTGAAAAGTAAAACTGCTTTGGCTGGGTTCACAGATCCTGATTATCACTAATCTTGAACTATCTAATTCTTCATTAGTTGAGGTATTTTTAGCCTTTAGTATATCAAAAAAAATCTCTGCACTTTTGAGTTTTATTTTCCGTTCGCAAATAATGGTTCAAATTATAATGTATATCTGATCCATATGGCGTCCATAATCATTTTATACTGCACAACTTTGTGCCTTTTTCTATGTCTTTGGCACTTGTAATGGAAATGTACTGCTCTGCTTCAGACATCAGCTTTGAGTACCAATAAATATATCAAATTGATGAAAATCCTATTACAAATAAGAGCTCTCAGGCACATCGGCATATTGCTCAAATCTTTCATATGAGGCACAGAAAAGACGTTGTGAATTTCAATCTGTCCTCGAAGAAAATGTAATCCGCCAGCGTGAGGGACATCAACGTTTGAGCTCCTGCTGGTTGCCACTTTGGAAGAATAGCATCACAAGGATGAAACTGGCTTCCTGTGACTAGAGAAAAGCTGTTCAAATGCCGTCATTGTGCCCATTTAATACATAATGGTAGTTAGTCATTTCTAGATGTACAGATGTTACAAATGAATCTGAATTAAACAATAGCAAGATACAGGTAAACCAATCCAGCCTCCTTTTTTAACTGTTATGACAAAATCTGTGTATGTGTATACATTTTATAGACTGCAGGCTAGAAATTCAACCCTTAGAATATTGCAAATTGAGTCTAATTCTTTTGTGAATGCATAATGGTTTGGACTTGCAGGTCACCAAAGTTCACCAAGCACATTTTAGACCTCAAAACAAAAATACCTTCCCCCTGGGTTTTGGATCTCTGCCAAGAATGGTATTTACAAAATAAGTGCACTGCAAGTCGTGCTCAGGCAAGCATCCCAGGTTTTTTTAATTGTTGTGGAAGGATAGGTGGCTATTGCTCAGTGATCTAATTCCTTCATAGAAATCAGAATCTTAGCAGTATTTTGCCCTTTAACCTTTGCATGCCCAGAACCAATAAACATTTATAAAATCAATCATCCAATCTTCCTACACTCCATGCTTTATACAGATTAATGAAGTCAAGCGGTAATGATTTTAAATGGAGAAACAAACCATTATTGATGCATTGGACAATCTGGAGGTATTGTATCACAAAATAGAGGATTTTAGAGGTAAAGTCGTTAAACATGGTGTACTGACATTTGGATCAAATGTTTTGGGAAAATGGTTTAAAAACCACATAAAAACTATATAAAATTAATGCAATTGACTAATTCAAGTTATAGGTTGAACTTCATTTTGAAGACTATCATCTAATGAGAGAGAATTTACTGAGGCAGTATTAAACCTAGAGTGCATGATCGGGGCTGAATGTGAAAAGTAATTGGCTAATGTAAAGAACTCCTGCTTACCGAAATCCAGTTAAGCTTGGAACTACTGCCCATCTTCTGGTTCGCTTCAGAAACTGCTTGTGAGGCGTGTGAGTAATAATGGAATGTCCAGACAGTAATTTACGTGCAACAAAATAAAATTTGTTTTATTAATATTATTTGTTACACGATAAAATAAAACAAAATGAAAAAAAAATGGCGTGAGGAAGGGGTTGCTGGAATAATGATAAAAAGAAGGGTTCGGAAACTCCTTAGTCCTCTTCACGATATTCCCGGACATAAAAAGGGATAAAACAGAAAAGGAAACGTTAATGTGTATTCCGCCCCGTGCTAACAAAATGAAAACAAAACAAGCCAATGCTTCATCTCTCCCTCCAGCCTATTCACCCCGCCTATGCTGTTTAGGACCAACCCCGAACACAGTAGCACGTTCCCTTTAGTATGCAAAGCCCCGCCCCTGTAGTCAGTGGAACACCAATCCCAAACTGACAAGTGTCCTTACAACTCACTTGACGCCAGTGGCCGGAATTTACATACTCGCACTTCTGCCCCTCACCAAGGTGACACCCCTCATAAAGATGACTTTCGTCATGGTCACAAGACCTTGGTAAGGGAAGTCCCGAGTTGGTTTGCTGCCTTCTACTGTCAGGAGGCTGAATTACAGACCGAGACCCCTATCCCACATATCCCACCCCTCAGAGTGGAGCCGAAGGAACACTCGGAAACCTCTAATCCCTCATTTTTCCCTCCCTCCCGGGAAAAAAAATCAGCATTTTGGTGTAACTTACCCGCACGATGCCTTATTTGAAAGGCGAAGGGTTGGAGCGCCAGGTACCACCGCGTAATCCTAGCGTTTGAATCCTTCATCGTGTCTAACCACTTTAAAGAGGCGTGATCTATGATGAATACACACGGTCGTCCCAGAAGATAGTATTTTAAGGACTCTACAGCCCACTTTACTGCCAGGCATTCTTTCTCCACTACCGAATATCTTCGTTCTCTGGGCAGTAACTTCCAGTATCGGGTGTTCTATACCATCTGTCTCCTGGGACAGAACGCCCCAGACCAGTTCATGCATGCATCGGTCTGAAGGATGAACTCTCGGCTGAAATCCGGGCTTACTAATGTTGGGGCCTGACTCAGGTTAGTTTTAATAGATTCAAAAGCCGTCTGACACTCTGCACTCCACTTAATTCTATTTGGAGCGTTCTTTTTAGTGAGATCAGTAAGAGGGGCGGCTATAGTGGAAAAGTGTGGAATAAAGCGGCGGTAATAACCAGCCAACCCTAACAATGATCTCACCATGAGCTCCATGAAATCCGAACGGCATAGTACAAAATTGAAAAGGACTATCTGGGGTTGAAAATGCCGTTTTCTCACGAGAGGCTTTCGTTAATGGAATCTGCCAGTATCCTTTCGTCAGATCCAAAGTCGAAATAAACCGAGCTCGCCCCAGCTTCTCTAAGAGTTCATTTACCCGAGGCATGGGATATGCATCAAACTTAGAGATAGCATTCACCCTCCTAAAGTTGATACATAACCGTAGTGACCCATCTGTCTTGTCTATTGGTACAATTGGGCTACACCACTCACTTCGGGAAGGTTCAGTTACCCCAAGTTTCAACATACACTCCACCTCCCTCCGAACAGAATCTCTCCGACTCTCTGGAATGCGATACGGTCTCTGTCTAACTCTCAGACCTGGCGGAGTGATAATATCATGTTCAATCAAATGCATTCTTCCAGGCACGCTAGAAAACACATCACTGAACATATTGATTAGATTGCTTACATCTTTGCGCTGATCAGGAGTTAATTGTTCCCCCATCGGGACCTCAATTGCTGACACTGGCGGTCCAAAGTCCTCTCCCTCCCAAAGGGAGATATAAAATGGACCTCCCGCTCTTTCCACGGTTTGAGGAGATTAACATGATAAATTTGATTTTCTTTCCGACGCCCAGGCTGTCGGATCTCATAATTAACTTTTCCAATCGCTCGAATAACCTCAAAGGGACCCTGCCATTCAGCAAACAACTTAGATTCCGATGAGGGAAGCAACAACAACACTTTGTCTCCAGGTCGAAAGTTCCTAATTCTTGCATTTTTATTGTAGCTTTCCTGCTGCTTCTGTTGTGCCGCTTTGAGATTGTCATGTGCCAATCGACTGACTAATTCTAAGTGAAAGTCGTGTAACTGTAACACATATTTTACTACATTTTTAGACTCTTTTGACTGTTCTTCCCAGCCTTCTCTTATGAGATCCAAGATACCCCGCGGCTGCCGACCGTACAAGAGCTCAAACGGAGAAAACCCTGTTGAAGATTGTGGTACCTCACGAACTGCAAAGAGCAAGTAGGGAAGCAGTTTGGCCCAATTGCGTTTTTCTTCATCTGCAAAGCGGCGCAACATACTTTTCAAAGTCTGATTAAATCGTTCAACAAGCCCATCCGTTTGAGGATGAAAAACTGAGGTTCTAATTGAACGGATTTTCAATAATTTGTATAGTTGCTGAATACAGCCAGACATAAAATTAGTGCCCTGATCAGTGAGAATTTATTTTGGGATTCCCACCCTAGAGAATATTTTTACCAATTCATTTGCTACAATTTCTGCATTCATAGAGCGTAAGGGAACAGCTTCTGGATATTGTGTTGCGTAGTCCACTACTACCAAAATATACCGATATCCTGACTCTGTTCCCTCCAGAGGGCCTACCAAATCTACACCAATTCTTTCAAACGGTACCCCAATAATGGGCAGTGGAACCAGAGGTGCAGGGCGAACTGACTTAGGGGCAGCTAATTAACATTCAGGACACTCAGATACATACTTCCGCACAAGACCATAAAACCTGGCCAATAAAACCGTGCCAGAATTCGTTCCTGGGTCTTTTCAGTTCCTAAATGACCTGAAAATGGGATATCATGCGCCAATCTCATGACTTCTGACTGAAAAGGCCCAGGAACCAATAACTGTTTTACGAGCTGTCCCATCCCGGGAGGCGGGTTATTCTATATAATAAGTGCCCAGATACAGAAAAATGCGGAAATACCACTGGTCGTCCTTCCTGCATATCCTTCCCCTCAACATATCTAACCTGTTTCCAAGCATATTGTAACGTGGGATCATTTTGTTGTTCATATCCCAGGTCAATATCTCGGTCCCAATGGTTAGGTACACTGAGAGGAGTGTCTTTTATTATGTGACCTTCCATATCAGTAACCTCGCAGCCCCGGTTACACTGAACACCTACTCCCTTACCCTGCCGTTTAAGAGATTGGTTTACCTTTGAGTCAGACCCCTCCCCTTGTCGTCTCAGAGTTCCCTCATATTTCTCCACCCGGCGCTCTCTTTTTGTTTTTCTTGGGTGGATTTTAGGGTTAAACAGGTCGGATTGCAACGGGAAAAATCTCGCCAATTGTTTTCTCCCGTTGCTTAGTTTGTCCCCTGGTAGAAACTAAGACCATTTCCCGACCTAAAATATGATCAAAAAACGGCCAGTCTCTTCCCAGGAGAACAGGGTATGGTAAACATTGCGCTACAGCCACTTTAACATAAGCTGAATAGTCACCTACAGTAAGTCTAACTTTAGTGGTGGGATAAACCTGAGTTTCTCCATGGATACAGGAGATAGCCACTTCACCCTGTGGCTCCCAGGATACCCCATCCAAGAGAGCTTGTCGAATCAATGTTTGTGCACACCCAGAGTCCGCAAATGCGTAAGTACTGTTATCCCCGACCTGTACTGTTAATTGATAAGGGCCCTCCCGACATTCCCCAGTGTTTTTACCTGTTACTGCTGACCAGGATCTTTTCGCCAGGTCCACCTGCATTATCGGACAATTCCTGACAATATGTTCTTAAGGCCACCCTGCTGCTTCCACCACTGTCTCAAAGGTGACTTGGAAAGCCTCAGGATCATCTTCCGGAGTCATCTTCTGTAACTTAGGTTGTGCTGCAAACATCCGAGCAACCGTTGTTTCTGATGTTGATGGAGGTGTTGAGAGCTTCTCCACCAGCTGTCCAAAGAACTGGGCGAGCTGTTCCTGGCGCCGTGCTTCTTTCTCCTCTCGCTTCTCCTCCTGCTCCCTAAACATTGCCAAGACTGTAGCTGGATCCATATCCCACTGCTAACACCACGTGTGAGGCGTGTGAGTATTAATGGAATGTCCAGACAGTAATTTACGTGCAGCAAAATAAAATTTGTTTTATTAATATTATTTGTTACACGATAAAATAAAACAAAACGAAAAAATAATGGCGTGAGGGAGGGGTTGCTGGAATAATGATAAAAAGAAGGGTTCGGAAACTCCTTAGTCCTCTTCACGATATCCCTCGGACATAAAAAGGGATAAAACAGAAAAGAAATGTGTATTCTGCCCCGTGCTAACAAAATGAAAACAAAACAAGCCAATGCTTCATCTCTCCCTCCAGCCTATTCACTCTGCCTCTGCTGTTTAGGACCAACCCCGAACACAGTAGCACGTTCCCTTTAGTATGCAAAGCCCCGCCCCTGTAGTCAGTAGAACACCAATCCCAAACTGACAAGTGTCCTTACAACTCACTTGACTCCAGTGGCCGGAATTTACATACTGCGACTGCCCCTCACCAAGGTGACGCCCATCATAAAGATGACTTTCGTCATGGTCACGAGACCTTGGTAAGGGAAGTCCCGAGTTGGTTTGCTGCCTTCTACTGTCGGGAGGCTGAATTACAGACCGAGACCCCTTTGACTCATCACACTGCTCTAGTTATCTATGAAGACCTAGGAACTACTCAGGTACTCACACCGATCTACAGTGACATTTCCCATTTGTCTATTGTGACTGTTTATTGTTGGTAATTCTAACTTCTAGAAATGCCCTATCAGGAAACTTGGTTTAATGGCAGCACTCTCGCCTGAAAAATAAATAAAAACAGTCTACAGAATTCCTGCTGTGGGGCATTTTTATTATACATTTGAAATGCCAAGACTAGTAGGAAATTAAAGTAAGATAGTTCAGTTGATGAAAAACTACTAAATCTGCAAAAATTTGATACCATGATTTTATAATTTGCCCATTAAAACCTTTTTTTTTTGTGCATGTAATAGCTTGAAATGTTTTTTATTTCAGGTCTGGATCAAAACCACTTTGGCACTGGGATGTTCAGACTCATACTGTACTGGGCACTGGAGGTTTTAAAAAAATATTTAAGTTTATATTTGTTATGCAACATTTTAAGCTTTAAAATTTTTTTGCAATGTTTGAAAATACTTCTAGATGCAGTTATGCATGCTAGTATAGGGAACTTTATCACTGGGTTTTGGTTAGTGTATTTTAAAGACAGAAACATCAGCATACGTTAATACCGACACCCTTAAACTTTGCAGGCCTCTCTCCACTGCATACAGTTGTATTTAATTAACCTGTTTACACAAGTTTATTGTATATTGCATTTTAGCTACTACCTGCTTCAATGTTTGTACCTTATTTGGATTAATCTGCCTGGACACAAGTATTAAACAAACACACCAGGACAGACTGCTAATCTAGGTAATCCTATTTGATCAAAAAAGTGGATTTGGAGTCAGCTGTGTTTGGCTTTTAAGGCTGTTAAGGCAGTTTTTACAGTAGCTTGTCTAATGTTGCAGTGTCCTTATGAAACCCTGTAAGAATAGATATATTAGCAAAGTGAGCTAAACTAGAACTGACAGCATCATCAAGTAATACAACTTCAATTTCTTCTTTAATAAATAAGTATTTATTTACCAACTAAACTGGATTAGTATAATAATGATCTTGTTTCTATAAATTAGACTTTTTATAATTATATTTTATGATATTTGTATAATTTCTGTTGAAGTTTTAAGTTGCACCGGCCATTTTTTCTGTATATTTAAGTCTGAAAGGCTGCACTATTACACTTTTAATTCATTTTTCGATTATATTTCTATTAAAGAGCCACACCATCATTATCTTTTAAAAATGTCTAAATATAATAGTGGTTTTAAATGTTACTGTAGGTGTTAAAACATTAGCATCTGCATTGAAAAGTACCAAGGACAGAGCCACACAATTTATCAATATAGGCAAGGTCAGCTTGTTTGCTTTGAATGCTAACTCACAGGTTCTTTTTAGTGATTAGCACCATGGACAGCTCAATTGTGTTGCAAGAGTACAAAGGCACTATCTGATGATTGTCAGTTCTCAGACTTTCAAAAGGCTAGGTCCAAGGAGTTTGATTCTAACAAAATGTGGATAACTCAGATAAAGGAATATACATGCTTATTTAGTTTTTTTTTTAATTTGCCTTTTTTTCCCAATGTTATTATAAGAATCAATTATGTCTATAGATAATAGTCAATATATTGGAAACCATGTGACACACTTCTATATCTCTTGGAGGATCTGTCAAAATAATAAAGCAAAGAAAATGGAATAGAGCTTTTCGGCAACTATGTGACTCATCAATGTGAGGCTGATTATGGTAATGCAATCAATTCCTGTGTACATACATGGTTAAAGCAATACAGGGCCCCTATATGGTGACTGTTAATAAATATAGTCAAAATGCTGTCACTCTGTACATATAATGCACATCAGGCTTGTCGTGTGAATAATGCCTTCATCAAATGATTGCCTTGTGTCTTGGAGAGGTAGAAAATAAACATAGGAGAAATGAAGATGTCGATAAGAATTAAATGTGCAATATACTTCAGATTTTCATTTTTTGATTTACTAATACAATACATGGGACAGCATTATTAGAAAGTAAGTTGGGCAGCTCCCTTCAGCTTTTACCTCAACTTCTGACCATTTTACCAAGCAATTTCAAAGTAATACAGCGTTATTATTTCTTAGATTGTACATGTAAATCGCTGTTGCAGAAATTTCAAAGGCTGAAAGGGTTGCAAGCTCTTTGACATTTGTTATTTATTCCGCCATTGGCTGGGGGCACACCCTGGTCTATGTTTTTTTTCTGTTTTTTTTATTCTGCCAGATAGGCTCTATTCTGATTAACTGGTCATGGCAGGATGTCTAGAAGGGAATGATGAGGACTGATCTATCGGCCTTCTTGTACAACTGTGTAGAGTTGGCCCATATAATATGGTTTAATAGTAATCAAGCTATTTTAACAAATGCATTCATGACTTTTAAACTGCTTTGAGATGTTTAATGACTTACTGAGTTTTTGTATTTATTGTTTACTTTATTCAGGCACATCTGATTTACAGATTAACAACAATTTTAGTCAGTTTAAGCTAATTAATCTATGGATCTGTTAATCTTTCAGTCAATTAAACGCCGTAGTTCTGAATAAGAAGGACATGGATGACATGACCTATTAAGTCATTGGCTATTCTGAAGAATACCAGCTTGTTGTCCTCAGCTGATGTAGCCTTTTCTTTCTTAAGGGGCCTGATATTCCATTGGAGAAGATGTGCAATAAGTTTAATGCTCTGGTAAAATTATAGCTGATTGGAATGTTTTATCTGTCATTCAAAAAGATCTTTCACCATCTCATATTTTAGATTAAGGGGCTATGTTTGTAATTTGTTATACTTGTATATAAAATGTTTTTAAATTAGTGAATGTACTGCTGTTGGTGCGTTGCTTGAATTAAAAAAGTAAATAAATATAATTTTGTTTTCCATAATACCAATAGTTTATTTTTGGAGACTTATGGGGAAAGTGGTGTACAAGGGTTTAATGTGTTTTAAACTGTTTATCTTTTCTCCATTTGCTCTATTTCTCAAGGACACAGAGTCCTTGTCCTTTCCATACTGGGTTATTAACTCATAGCTGTTTAACCTGATATGGCCACGGCAAACACTGCTGTCTGCATTAGTTGCCTGAATACTGTAGTCCCACTAGAGTTACAGTAAAGCACTCAAGTCAAAGCCAAGATTAACCGTCTCCATCCACACCCACCTCTCCCCAAATCCTATCATATGTACAGTAAGTACTGTAAACAAGGTATTTCCCTGAATTCACTTGAAATGCCAATATTTCTATGCCTTGCTCAAAAATAAAATGTGGCTTCCTTGACAAAAGGAATACTGATAATCTTCTCTTGTACACTGATATAGGCAGAGCATACTGTACAGTGAAATCATTCAGGGAACGAGAAGACTAGTGCGTGTGTGGTTTTTAGTTGTTGTTTTTTTGTTTTTGAGAAATACTGTTTATTTATCATGATCTTGTGATATCCACAGTGAAGCACCATCTGCTATGTGCAGACAGAGAAGATAAGACCCAGTATAAATGGCTTAGTTCACTGTCTCTATCCAGGTGTAAAAAATAAACAGTTCTCAGATAGCCCTTCATGTGTTATCAGCTGAGGTTTTGCAGAACAACAATTTCTGTAGGAGTACTGGATTATGTTTGGTCTGCTAAACAAATCAGATTTGTAATCACAATGCATTGTTTTCCAGCAATTTAAATCAAAGAGCTCCATCTGTAATCTGTGATGTATCTGTAATGGTTTTCAAAGATCCATTGTATTCAAGTGCTGCTCTGGCAATTTGTATATCATAGACAAGAACCAGTCACAAAGCTGCATCTTGTGTCAAGAACAAGACAGCCAATACAATCCATATTGATAAGTTAACATTGATTTGGTGGCTGGTGTGCTCACAATACAAAACAGACAGTGTTACTTTGATCTCAAAGACAGATATCCATGGAAACTTTGATTGTTACAAATACCAGTTCAATATAACTGCCTGCTGTGTCTCTAGGTACTATATCTGAAGGTGGCAGCCAGAACACTAATGATTGTAATACAGTATTAAAATTAAAGAGATAATGTAGGAAATGGTCATTCCATGGTTGAGTTGCATTTTCTGCCCCCTTATGCGTTCATGAAAAAAGAAAGTATTGATATATGTAGAAAAAAAGAATAACTCTAACTATAATATAAATAAATCATTATTAATTGTCTTCTGTTTTTAATAGGAACAGTTTACATTAAACATGTGAAAGTTTAGATATGTTTATAAGTAAAGCTTAGTGAGAATGAAAAGCAAGGACATTTAATCCCTTCAGAAGGTCACATTTAAAAGTTTGGATATACAATATACAGTACTGTTCTTTCTCTTGAAAATGGAAACATACTGTAAGAGTGAACCCCAAAGCTAAATTACATTTGATTGTCTCTTAATTTATATTAACCTGAAATTATGATTTATTTTTTATATAATTTAAAATGAAATGGTAAGAAGAGACATTTCAGAGATACTGAATGTGTGTACAGCATATCCACAGATTGAACATTCTAATTGAAATAACGTTTGGTCACAGCAGAGCTATACTTGAAAAGATAAAGATCCTACACAAATGTAAAAATGGTCTCAAATAAGCCGTAGAAAATGCAGCATATAAAAGCGTATTACACAGACTTTTATAGCATAAATTTACGAGTAAAAATAATATGCACATGACAAAACATTAGATAGTTGAACAGAACTAACTTGCACTTATTATTTGAAGTCTGAACTCCACCCCTCTCCTGCTTCAGCACAGAGTCACTGGAAGGCAAAGCAGACAGACCCGCTTCGTACTTCAGTCGTCGGTCAGGGTATTGTGCACAATATTCATTAAGTGTTTTTCTCTTGTGCCCCATTTTCAAATCAAACTAGTAACTGTCATCGTATACCTATAGCAACAGCTTACATACACCTTAACCTGCTAATTTCAAAATAGGCACTTTGAATAACAGGCGCTGTAGCTGGTAAATGAAAGTGCACATTCGGTGCAGGTCTTGATGATTGACAGTCATTTAAACAAATGAGAGCATTCTAGCAATGCTTCAGTCAACGAGATCTGTCAGAACAGTGTGAAACTACAGAACTAACGGACCACTGAGATGACTGACAGCGACCCCCAACCATTCAGAGCAGAACGGAGACGGGACAGATAGCAAGTATAAAATCTACACATACTGGAGAGGATTTCTAAATTATTATTTTTGGTAAGAAAACAAAAAAAATAGCTAGTGGTTTTACCGACATTTATTGTATATAAATTTATTTCAGTCAAACTACTTTTTTGGGTATGCGATGTTTAATGAGCTGTACTGATTAATATCGAAAAGTAGCTAGCCTAGTTATTATTATACCCGATTTCACGTGACTCTTTTAATTACAACTGTGCAACCAAAATACAACATTTTAACACAACTAGTATTTAGTACTGACTGGGATCCTTAGTACTGGTGTTCCCAAGCATGGGGCTGTGAGATGTTTCCATAGGGGCCACAGCAAAATGTATTCCTAGATAACCATGAAATCTGACTCAAAGCAAGGTTCCCTAGGCCGGGGGATCAATTCATTTACACTTAATGAACTCTGGAAGTAGGTGCATTGGCATATTTGTAACACTTACCAACTTGACGTCAATTAAGCAATGTCTACCGCAATACAGCCTTCACTGGGTTGGATTCAGGATGTCACTGGGGTCAAAAAACACCCCCCAACATTAATAACGTTGATGATGTCATCAAAAAGTCGCAGATTTTCGTTCTTGAATGTCTGTATAGCCATTCATAAAGTGCTTTGTAACAGTCGCCCGTTTGCTCAGATCATTTTATGAAAAGTAATATGGGCAACTTTCGTTAGCTTTAAACGAAATTCGTTTTATTGCGGCAGTCGGCAAGTACTTTTATGAATAGGGCCCAAAGTTTCTAACAAACAGAAACTTTGCAATGCAGTTTAAACACCTGATTGATTTATCAGTGAAATGTCATTTTTATGTATCAATTATTTCTTTCACAAGATATTTTAACACCTGTATAGTAATTTATTATTGAAACATGCTTTTGTGTAAATTAGAAATTGCACTCTACACATCAGGGAAAGCAAAGCTGTGTTTTATTCCCTCTTGTCAGTTTTATGCTGTATTTGGTTTCTCAAAGAAAGGAAACATTTTCCTAACCGTTCCTTATTTCTAACATGACTTCCACCGAAGGGAGTATATATCCCATTTTGCTTTGCTGCAGATTGTACTAAATATTGCCAAAAAAAACTGCCTGTTAACTGCTGCTGAGATGTCAGACTTGATGAGCCTTGGCCAATGTGTCTGCCAGTGCTGCAGGGAAAAGGAAGCATAATGGAAACTTGAGGAATGAAGGTCACGCCAGGGAACACATTATACTCAAGCAGATTTCAAAGAAATAAAACATTTCCAATTTAAGAATTCAGTCTTGCCATGAAACAGTGGATATGCATTGGGATGCATTTAAGGAGTCTTTAGGGACATAAGGATGATTTGCTCTTTCTTTGTGAAGATGTCTTTCAAACATTTAATGAGATTAAAGCTCTGTAGGTGTTGTCAGTTGGTGTCAGTGATTTGAATGGCGACAGATGTTGGAATGGCCTGTTATGAGCACTCAACATGAAATCAACAGATACACTGAAAAAGCAGAAATAATTTGGCAGTGAAATGTTTTGAAAAAGTTGGAGCTTGACAGATATTGGGGCCTGATTCACAGAACCATTTCTCTCTTAATATCAGTGCTAATACACTTCTTCAATAAATGATCTTACCCACAAACATCAGTCTGTGTGCTTGAATAAGTGCTATTAGCACGTTTTCTTGTGAATGCAATTGAAGCATTCCCATGGTAATTCTATAATCTGTGCAAACGTTAAGTATTTTTTTTTATTATTATGTATTCTGCTTAGAGACGCATGTATACAAATGGATTATTCTATGACCTGAGGGACCTTACAATAAATTTTGTTGAAAAATATAGATGTTTGGGCAAATTACAAGACGTTGTTTTACCTGAGTGATTGCAATGACATAATAAATGTTTATTCTCAGGGTCTTTATAAGCAATAATGGACACTACTCTCAATTTATTTTCTCAAAATAAATATTTATAATAAAATAATAGTTCTTCATTCCATTATTATCAGTAATAAGGAAAAAAAACATACCTGATAAATGTAGTTCCTGAAACATGATCTGCTTATATCCACTAGTTTCTTGATATTTATAAATGTTGTAAAAACATATATATTAAAACACATGAACAGAATAAATGTTCTAATATAACTATATGTCAAATACATCGGATTTACAGTGTTTCCCCATTTTTTTCTTAGCTTTAAACAAGTACCTGTATCTGTTTTGTCTCTGTGTGCTGTGTAAAATGTCTCTGCTCTTTAAAAATGAAATACTCGTCTCAGTGACGTCACACGAAAAAACAATCAGGCAGTGAAATTCAGTCCCTCCCCTGTTTTCACCTTCACATACTACTTCATGTTTATAAACGTATCAATATTTCTAGTTGTTTCTGTAACCTGTAACCAAAGGTCAGTTCAGCTGCCTTGACCAAAGTGACTGCTACAGGGTGATTTTAAAGGAAACATATGTCAATTGTGCAAGAGATTAACCAGTCATGTGAAGAACAGCCCATTTATACAAAAGTGAGTGCTATATATAAAGCAAACTGGATATTATTGGATAACTAATAAAGAAATATGCAATTAAATGTATTTTTTAAATAAATGCATATATACAATGCTATTGTTAGAACAGTGATTCCCATTTGTCACTCTTTCAGTCTCTGTTGATACTGGTCCTTACTGTTGTACTTGCCTGTAATGTTTTTGCGCCCTATGTGCAAGACTTTGCTTTTATTCACATTAAATTTCATCTGCCATGTGTCAGCCCAAGCTTGAATCTTGTCTATATCTTTTTTATTGTTAAAATTGCTAATTGGGAGTTGGCTACCCCTCCCAGTTTTGTGTTGTATGCAAATTTGCATAGTTTACTGGGCTCTATGTATCATTGATTTTTCTTTCGTATCTTGAGTTTTCGTAGGTTCTTGTGACTTCGTAGGCCTACCTGTGATGTATTAAAGTCATTTTCAATCCTGTAACTTAGTTTCATCCCTGCTGTGTAGTTTTAGTTACAACTGTTTGTTTCAAACTATGTATGCAAGTGTACAAATCTCACTATAATATTGAAGTTTTGCGCTTACCCTTGACATATTATCATTTTTTCCTGAATTACGATTTATGATTTCCCTACCTGGTACTGTCTGTTGTTCACTCACCCCTCCTCTATTTGAGAGCACACCTCCAAAAGACTTCTGTAAAATCTTCCGCTTCTATCATGCTGTGCATCCAGCCGGCCTTGCCTCAAGGCCTGTCACCCTAGCTTCAAGGTCAGGGACCAGCTGGCGTCATTCACAGGTGTATTCCCCCTGATATGGGGTTAGCCAAAGAAGTCCTCATTCTGCAAACCTGGCACTGCATGTTGGCCTTTATATAAATTTGTGTTTGTTTCCAAGGGGGAGCTTTACTGTTGTACTGTATCTTACTTTAGCAGTTAAAATGTGACAGTATTAATTTATAACTTGTTTTAATACTTTGTGTTAGCTTATAGCTACTGTTTGGATTACTGTTTGGTGGCTCGGTAGACGGTAGTTGTTGCAGTTACAGTGGATGCAGTAGGTGGACTATGCACACAAGCCAATCACTGGGTAATTAAATAAGTACACAGTACTTAAATGAATGAAAATAGACTTAGCTTTTAGCTTTTGGTGGTGGTAGCCCCGTTCCTCCTCCTCCCCCCTCGCTCGTTCTCATTCTCGCTTCTGCTTGCTTCCTCTCACTCTTGCTCTGTCTCCCACTCGCTCTTGCTCGGTTTTACTTTTAAAATCACACAAGCATTGTCTCTCGTTTCTAAACAAACCAATGCAATCAGTCTGTCCGATGACTTTTTGCTAGATGAAAGCTCACCTTGGATTATACTGTTTTTTTTATATATTCAGTTGGTTTACTTTTGTACATTTTTTATGATAAATTATGCTTAAATGTGCCTCCACTCAGTAAGTACTCTATATGGGGTTCTATGGCACGGTAGCATCACAGCCTAGATGGTAATGGCAGGGACAGAGACTCAAACACAGAATGCTGCAAGTTAAATTGCGCTAATGCACTCTTTAATTAAACAAATAAACACAAAGTAACACGGTACAAATACTTAACAAAACACTCTTGACAAAATAAATGACACAAGGACCAAAACGAAAGGTTTTACAAAAACTCACGAAATGTACAGCACAGCATGGAACACAGAACACAGTCCTCTATCACCAACATCAATCCTACTAACCCTCTAACACCCGTGAACACCTATTTTATCATTTCAATTGTCGGCTCCAGCCACATTCCCCGGTGTTTTGACAGGGAGAAATGTGACCTCCCTGCCTGCCAACCTAATATTCCCCACACAACACACATCCGTGCACCGGCAGGGCCTTCACTCTGCCACACTGCCGCAGGTTCAGAAACATTTCCACCATTTGATATCATCAAAGAACTCTGGAGAATGAATTAATATTTTGTGTTCAATTTTTGCTGCAGGGAGTTGACTCTTGCAATTAATTATCCCTATAATAATAATAATAATAATAATAATAATAATAATAATAATAATAATAATAATAATCTCATTCTAGCGCTAGAATGTCTTCTTTGTATTAGTGAAGGGAGCTTTGATTAAATCATGTTTTATATAGCAATGAAATCTTTGATATTCTCAGTATTTGTCCATGGATAGTGGTTGTTCATTTTGTGAAAGACATTTGACACTAAGGTAATAGTCTTTGGGCCTTAATTATGCAAGGTTGTTCCTAACTGCAGTCAAAGGGGCATAAGGCTGCTATAATTTAGTATATCTGTAAAAGCTGTGAATAGGGTCATGAAGACAAATTGCTAGATCAGATGGTGGCATAAGCATTAGACAGGGGTGGTATTTGTATCCTTGTTTTCTAGGCAGCTTGCTGTATTATGCATGAGTTGAACAAAAATCTAATTATTTCTCTTCATTATTTGGAATTTCTCTGTGTGCCGGCTATTGCTGATATTGGCGATGAGCTGTTGATCTTATTACACCATTCTTCCAGTGCTGATGCCAAGCATCGCATCACCTGGTCAGGATTCCAAGTGAAGCAACCCTAGCTCAGAGCCAACTTACATCCTGTAAGGATGTGCTTCAGGGTAGCCGGTGATGAACACAAAGGACATGCAGGGTTCTCTCCCACCCACGCATTCAGGTTCTGCGGTGATGGAAGAACATCATATGTGGACCTGATTAGGACGCTGATCCTCCTTTGTTCCGTTGTCCACAGGTCTCACCAGCCAGTCTTACACTGTTGCACATTCTCCCTGCCTTGCCTGGCACACTGCCTTAACACACCTCATCCTCTCCACCTGCTTTTGCGCTTCAGTACCCACCAACTTCCTCCTTTCAGTTGGAGCTGCTTTGTGTCATCTTGTGGGAGCTTGAACTGAGACCAAGACCTCCTCTTCACTGTTGTGCTTGCTCCATAATATCACTGATATGAAGGTCAGCCTTTGCATCTTCCACTACATCCTTTGCTGCCCACTTTCTCCCAGTTCTCACAATGGGTGTTACCTCCCTTACATACTCATCACGCAATTCCATCAGTGTCATTTCCAGGCAAACCTTAGCGCACTTGAATTCCTCAGTTAGAGCTGAGACCGGCAGCTGGAGTTTCCCTCTACCGTAGAGTGCTACTCTGCTAAGGCATCGTGGAACTCCCAGCCATTTCCTATTGTTTGAACTAATCAAGGCTTCCAGTCTTGTACAGTGACAGGGAAACCTCATACACAGTAAGTGGCCACAGTAGCCTTGGAAGAAAACAAAACTGAAAGCACCACATTTTAAGCTTGCCCGGTAGTGCACTACTGTCAATCCTCTCCAGCTCTTGCATTGCCAGCTGTCTCACCTCTCTCACTCGGACTGTGTCCTTTAAATCCCCATCATACCACCTTCCAAAACTCTTTACAGGCTTTTCTGAAATCATAGACCTTCCTGGAATCATAGTTATTTGTTGCTTTCTATCTTCTACTCAATACCTCTCACACACATACATGTAGATGGTATCCCTGAACTTATCCAGATTCCTTTTTCCATGTCAACTGTGTGACTAGCCATTTTCTGAGAGGCTCTTGGTCACTTAATCCTTGGTTTGCATCCATTTAAGGTTTTTTTCTCCTCCATCTGACTAGGCTCACCAGGGTCATTGGTTTAATCACTAGCTGTGCTCCTATTGGAACTACTCTTGTCTATAACAGGGGTGCTGATATCCTGCAAACTGTGGTGTGCATCCTGTCGCTGGATTTCACTTGTCTGACTTGACCGGCTTCGTAAGAATTACTGATCAATGCGAGGCCCTTCTTCCTTGATGATTCTTCAGACCACTGACCGTTGTCACCTTAGTCCAGCCACAGGTACAAACCTGGAGTGCCACATCTTGTCTCTGAACTCTAACTACAGATCTCAAAATGCACAATTCGGTTGTCCGTTGTAAAGGTGTTTGTTCTCGTGTCCATTTCCTTTCCTAAGTCATTAACTGTGTTATCCAAACTTGAGTCATCTGCACCCGCTCTTGCTGACTAGCGGTATTTTCCTTCTTACTGTATTAGAAGCAGGGGTGGGAGCAGAGCAAAGTAGCCAAGATGGAAAATGTATGGTGCCGAGTGAAGCAAGGTGAACATATTTAGCAGTTTATATTTTAACAGTAGTTGCACGTAGCCTATACACTACAAATACAAAGTAAATATGCGTATACAACGTACTGTGCACAATAATTGCACAAACCATTTCATTTTACAAAACAATGTGCAAACAGAAACTAAAAAAACAAACAAACAAAAAAGCTGTCTTGCTTGTTTCTTAGCTTATTGTAATAACTTGTTACTTCTAAGTTGCCTTGCATAAGAGCATCTGTCAAGCAAATACAAACAAACAAAAAAACACAGGCTATGCTCCTCAAACCAAAACTAAAAGCTTATTATTGTGCTTATTTCCCGCTAAATATGGCTGCTCGTTTTCACTGCATTTTCTCAGGTACAGCTAACCAAACATATTCTATTATTTCTATTCTATTAAATAGAATATCTTTGAGCTAACCTTGGAAGTATTTGCGCTACGTCAAAGGTCAGACAGCATTCAAACATTGAAACTCGAGTTGCTATTGAAACAATCTTTAAAAATGTATCAATGTTCTATAAATTCAACAACATTTTCAAGTTTTGTAAACCTTTTAAAATTATGTTGACATTCCATTGAAAAGGAACGTACAATTTTCATAGTTTGCTGCCTTTAAATCAATAAATTGTATACACAGGAGGCAAACCTTAGATGACAAACAGATACCTTCAAATTATTAGTAAATTGTAACATCATATATGCCACTGACTCGCTAAGTCAATGTACAGACTAGTATAAGTATAACTCAAACACCAATCATGAAGTCGGTATTTGTTTGACCCCGTTGCCATAGCAACCAAATGCACGGCTCTGATAAAAGTATGATTTTACAGTGTAAAATGCTGGAAAGGAAAATAAAATGCATATTTTTCACGGTAAATTGCAAGAAGCTGAAAACAACTTTTCGTTTTTGCTTACGAAATCACATCTGGGCTCGCCAACGCCTGCCGTTGCTACAGTACACATTCCATACACACACTCATTGTTCAGTTCCCAAAATATTTTTAAGACGGAAAACCGTCTATAGACGGAACACTCCCACCCCTGTAGAAGCCTCATGCAGCTGTCTCTAGCATCTTGTTCAATATGAAACAGTATGAATTTCTTGAAGGAAATAGTTATTTGTAGCCTCTCCACATAACTGTTGACATGCCCCAGAACATTCTAGAACTTGCCATATGGGTTTATGTTCTTGTAAAATGGGAATTCTAAGCCAAAGCAAATGTATGACTTTGCAGTGTGTGCTGCTATAGCTAATTCCATTAAATAACCCACAAGGTGTATGGGGCAACATTGTGCAACTGCATTGGGTTACTTCTCAGCCAGAATAATTAATCTTGTTTAGATTTATAAGCATGTTGTGACTCATCTCAAATGGCTTTTGTTTCTGCACTTTAAGCCAAATCAAGTGGATCCCTGATGAGCTGTTTAATCTCCACCTTGTGATTTTGGCAGTGTACTGCTTGCCTGTAGGCTGTACAGACTAGAAAATAAAATATTTTTATTATTTTCACCATGTATGTATTTCTGTCAACCTTGTCTGGATGACTGACAAGACATTCTTTTCCCACTGTAGGCCTCCTTAGCAAATCTGCACAAAAATCAAAACCGCCAAATACATGGTGTCGCCATATATTGGCGTTGAAAAAGTATGACAAATGATGCTAATAAGCATTAGCGATTAGATTTAGAGATGTCCTGCTAAAGTGGACTGGTAACATCTAGTGCTCGTGTCTCCCTCCCTCAACGCAACCCATAGTACAGTTTTATCATCATTTGTCTGCCATCTGCTTTTAGATGTGTTTGACAGAGAACATCGTCATCCTTGAAAATACATTGGCCTAGATATTCAAAGCGATGCGCAATCCCTTCGCAAAATTTGTGCCTCCCAAAAATTAGTGCTTTGCACAAAACTGATATTTTTCAACACGGCACAAAGCAGTGGCACCAAGTTGGAAAATAGCAGTTTTTTGCTCAATTCGCAAATGTGTTTGTGCCTCGCAAAACCACCTGCGCTTTCATTACCAATATAGCAGAAATGCACAGGAGCTACGTGTGAATGCGCAGAATTGGAATACTACACGACAATGGACTGTTAACAATACCCTGCCAAGCAGCTGTCATAGGTGTACAGTACATACCAGTATTGCTCAGACGAGTCTACACTCAAATGTAACCTGCACATGGAATGCAGAATCAAAGCTCAACACACATCGGTAACACTGGCACCCCCGAAGTTGCATGCCCACCCCCACAAATATATAAATAAGCTACTAAATGGAGAAATGAAACAATAGACCACAGGATAGTGTAGGCTATTCAACATACAGTTTAAATAAAAATATATTGTAGGAACTTGCTAACTACATAAGTGTCAACATGAAGGAGACAGAGCATCAAACTCCACTCTTTATTTTACAGAAACGTGCCTGTCAGCCGAGTAGCTCCGACCCGTGTTCCTTACACGATACATAAACATATTTACAAAAGTGTGGACTGTAAACCAAACCCCTAAATGTTACCTATTCTAATTGATTTACATTTTTTGACTTGTTTTCTCTTGTTTTCTGTTACAGTACCATCTGTTTTTTTTTTCTTTCTCAGTATTAGCCATGATCCCTCTTATCAAACCGCTATTGCTCCCTGTCTGGATTGGAAAAGATATACTGTATATATATATATATATATATATATATATATATATATATATATATATATATATATATAAACTTATAAACTTGCTTGACTAACCTGGGGGACAATTAATTCAATTTAAATAAAACGGGCTGAACGGGCAGTGAAATAAGAAAGGAGCTCTTTTCGTACATTAACTTTACATTTAAAACGCCGACAAAATTTACCAATACAGTAATCAGTAGCCTAGCCTACTACTGTATAAGCAGTGTCTTTGATATTGAAATCTATGTGAATGCAAGATAAGGAAGTGAAAACTGTTGCTTGATCGATCAAGGGTTGATATACTGCTGTATGTGTCTATTAAAGTAAAGCGTTCCTGCATTATACAGATAGTTGTTGCACCACAATGCTGCACCACTATATAAGTCACATCTGCCTAAAAAATAGACTTATGCAGTGGTTTGCAGAAGTATTCACCCCCCTGCGAAGTTTTCACATTTTATTCCACGACGCTTACAAATTAGACTTTACATGTAGAATCCACACAAACTACTCCAGATTGATAAAGTTAAAAAAATGCATATAGAATATAAATAAGTAAGATTTACAGAGAAAGGGCTCCCGAGTGGCGCATCCAGTAAAGGCGCTCCGCGTGGAGTGCAGGATGTGCCCTATAGTCTGGAAGTCGCAAGTTCAAGTCCAGGCTATTCCTTTGCCGACCTAGGACGGGAGCTTCCAGGGGGCAGCGCTCAATTGGCTGAGCACCACCCGGGGGAGGGAGGAAGCAACCATGAAGACCAAGGAGCTTTCGAAACAAGTCATGGATAAAGTGGTAGAGAGGCACAGAGCAGGAGAAGGGTACAAGAAAATTTCAAAGGCGCTGATTAAACCTCTCAGCACAGTGAAGTCCATCATTAAGAAGTGGAAGATGCATCATACCACCCAGACACTACCCAGATCAGAACACCCTCCCAAACTGAGCAGCTGGGCAAGCAGGAAACTGGTTCAGGATGCACTCTGAAGCCAACAATGACCTTTAGAGATCTGCAAAGTTATGTGTCTGAGATGGGAGTCAGTGTTCACACATCAACAATAAGCCGGTCCCTACACAAAGCTGGCCTGTATGGATGGGTGGCAAGAAAGAAGCCATTACTCAAAAAGCCTCATCTTAAAGCATGTATGGAGTTTGCGATAAAGCATGTAAGATGATTTCCATTACATGAGAGTAGATGTTAAAACTTCATGCTGATTTGAACTTGGCTCTCGCCAAGATAAGCACCAACTAAGACGTAGCTTCACAGTAACCTAATGTGATCCATATGTGTCTCCATCCATTTGCGCTTCCTTCCATATGATGATGTAGATATCCTTCTGTCTGGTGTTGATGGCTGAAGTGTAATGCTGGCTCCAGGGATCAGCTTATTTTGCCTCCCTAGCGCATCAGCACACACGCGGCTGCGATGCTGGCTCGGGGATCAACCATAGTGCGGTCTCCCCAGCGCATCAGCATGACAACCGTCTGGATTGAGCTAAGTAGGGTACATCTCTGGGGTCTTCAAGTGGGCACCTTCCATCCTCGGTGTTTCGTCGACTAGCCCACGACACCTCAAGAGGGCTCGACGGTGATTCTGGCGTCCCAGCATCACCCCCTCCGTCCCCCACTCAACTCAGCCCAGCTTACTTACCTGTATATCAGCCTTTCTTTCTTTCTATTGTGCTTGAGATCCCCAGCCAGAATCTTTCCGTCTCAACCACAGCCAGTTGCTGCTCCTCTCTGCTGCTTCAGATAAGTTCTTCACTGTGCGACGCAACTCTTGGCCATTGAATCCGACATCTCTGAGAAACCGGGTTGTAGAGTGTGCCACAAATCCTCGACATCCCACTTCCACTGGGTAAACCCAGACTCTCCATCCTCGCTGTTCCGCTTCAGTGGCTAGTTGAGCATACCGCAGTTTCTTCCTCTCATACGCCTCATCTACAGCATCCTCCCATGGCACTGTTAACTCCACCAGGTGAACAAGGCGTGCTGATCCAGACCACAAGACAATATCTGGTCGAAGGTTTGTGGTGGCAATCTCAGGTGGAAAAATAAGCCGTTGACCAACATCCGCCAGCATTTTCCAGTCTCTAGCAGCTTCCAGTTGTCCTGGGCGAGGATTGGTTTTAACACCTTTTCTTGGTGGTTGCTCTCCTGGGCGGAGGAATGTTGTCTTTTGTGTGTACTGTTTTGATGGAACAGGTGGCAACTTATTGGTCATGTTACGCTTGTCTTCCAATGCTAAGGCCAAACATCGCAGCACCTGGTCATGGCGCCAAGTAAACCGTCCTTGGCCAAGAGCCACCTTACATCCTGTCAAAATGTGCCTTAATGTTGCAGGTGATGAACACAAAGGACATGAGGGATCCTCTCCTACCCAGAGGTTTAGGTTCTGTGGTGATGGGAGAACATCATATGTTGACCTTATAAGGAAACTGATCCTGCTCTGTTCCATTGACCATAGGTCTTGCCAGCCAATCTTGCGTTGTTCCACACTCTCCCATCTCATCCATTCTCCTGCTTGCCCTGGGAAATGGCCTTTATACACCTCATCCTCTCCTCCTGCTTTTGCACCTCGTTGACTACAAGCTTCCTCCGTTGCTAGGGCTGCCTTGTGCCATGTAGGAGGAGCTGAACTGAGACCAAGACCCCCTCTTCCATGCTGAACTTGCCCCATGATATCACCAATTTGAAGGGCAGCCTTTGCATCCTCCACAGCTTTCTTTGCCACCCACTTTCTTCCAGTTTTCAACACAGGTGCTGCCTCCCTTACGCATTTGTCGCGTGACTCTACTAATGTCATTTCCAGTCGGACCTTGGCGCACTTAAACTCCTCGGTTAGAGCGGAGACAGGTAGCTGCAGTATTCCTTTACCATAAAGTCCCACTCTGCTGAGGCAGCGTGGAACTCCCAACCATTTCCTGATGTGTGAACTGATTAAAGCTTCCAGCTTCTCTACTGTTGTCAAAGAAACCTCGTACACAGTCAGTGGCCACAGCAACCTTGGCAGTAGGCCAAACTGAAAGCACCAGAGTTTTAGTTTGCCTGGTAAAGCGCTGCTGTCTATGCTCTTCAACCCTTCCACAGCTTGTTGTCTAACTTCTCCCACACGAACTGTGTCCTTTAGATCCCCGTCGTACCATCTCCCAAGGCTCTTCACTGGCTTCTCAGACACTGTTGGTATTGCCTCACCATTAATGAAGAACGTTTTATCTACTACTTTACCTTTAATTATAGAGATGCTCCTTGATTTAGTGGGCTTGAATTGCATTCGTGCCCATTCAATGTTATTGGTTAATTTGCCCAATAACCCGATTAGTGCAGGCTACTGTTGTAGTCATGGTTGTCATGTCATCCATGTATGCTCGAATTGGTGGTAGTCGTATTCCAGAAGCCAAGCGCTCTCCTCCCACTACCCATTTTGATGCCCTAATGATTACCTCCATTGCCATGGTAAAAGCCAGTGGAGAAATGGTGCATCCTGCCATTATTCCAACTTCTAGGCATTGCCATGTAGTGCTGAATTCTGAAGTTGAAAAACTAAATTGCAAATCTCCAAAGTAGGCTTTCACTAGATTTGTTATTGTCATTGGTACACTGAAAAAATCAAATGCTGCCCAAAGAAGTTCATGTGGCACTGAACCATATGCATTAGCCAAATCCAGGAATGTCACATGGAGCTCCTTCCTCTCCTTTTTAGCTGATTGAATTTGTTGCCAGATCACATTGATGTGTTCTAAGCATCCTGGGAAACCTGGAATGCCCGCTTTTGTATTGAAGTGTCAATGAAGCAGTTCTTTAATAGGTAAGTTGACAATCTCTGAGCAATAATGCTGAAGAAAATCTTGCCTTCTACGTTTAATAGGAAATAGGGCGAAACTGACTGATGCTGCTAGAATCTTTTTCTTTAGGTATAAAGAATCCACCTGCTCGGCCATGCTTTTGGTACAACCTGTTTTTCCCATGCTACTTTCATCAGTTTCCACAGGATTAGTAGAACTCCTGAAGCACTCTTGTACACTCTGTACGGAACTCCATTAGGCCCTGGAGATGATGAAGCCCTTGCTTTTTTCACAGCTTGCTCTACTTCTTTCCACTTAGGTGCACAGTCCTCCATTTGGTATTCTGGTGGATTGATAGGTGGGATGTCTGAAGGAATTGACATAGGCTCCTGCCTTTTTGAATCTGTATCGTTTCCTCCAAATATCTCTCCAACTCAAACTTAGATGCTTTTAGTGTGCCATTCTTCTCACTGGTGAATAACTTCTTTACAAATTTGAATGGGTCTTTATAAAGTTAGTTCTCGCACGCTCCTTCTTTTGTAGCGTTTCCATAGGCGCTCAGCTCTGCGCAATGTTGCAAGCTTATCTTTTATGACCCTTTGTAAGAGATTGAGTCCCTCCTTCTGACTTTCTTCTGCTCTTCTCCATTGCTTCCTCAGCTGTCTCCTTTCTCTAACTAAGCGTTCAATCTCCTGCTGCCGTCTAGACTTTCCAGGAATAGTTTGTACTTTTTCCTTCCTTTTTCAACTCCAAACCTCTCGCTTCCATATCGTAGATGATGTCCCCAAATTTATCCAGTTTCTTTTCAACTGTTCCACTTAACCTTTCCAATGCAAAGCAGAGATCTGTGTTTACTGTGTCCCATGCAGTTTTCTCACAAGCTCTTGGCCATTTAACTCCAGGCTTGTGCCCGTTGAGGTTCTTTTCTCTCTTACGCTGGTTTGTCTGCCGGGTTCACAAGGATCATTAGGTTCATCACTAACTGTGTCCATGCAAGTCCTCCTCACATCTATGACAGGGGTGCTGATATCCTGCGAACTGTGGTTTGCTTCCTGTCGCTGGATTTCATTCGACTGACTTGACTGACTTCGTAAGAAGTACTGATCAATCGAGGCCCTTGTCCCTTCTCCCTCAAGCATTTCATTCTCCCTTGATGAATCTTCAAACCCCTGACTGTTGTCGCCTTGCTCCAGCCGCAGACACAAACCTGGAGTTCCATGTCTTTGCTAACTGCAGATCTTGAACTAGTCTTTGTGAAGTACTCTCCATACTCATATCCGTTTTCGTTCCTAAGTCCTTAACCGTGTTGTCCAACGTTGAGTCATCTTCGCCCCGCTCTCGCAGAACTCTAGGGGTATTTTTCTCTTTAATTTCTTTGAAGCCATGGGCGGGTGTCTCCAGCATCCTGTAAACACAGAGCTGGATACTGCCGACAAGGGTAGCTAACCCTGCCAGCCCCAATGGGGTCTCTTTCCTCCTGTCAGCTGTCTCTCCAGGCTGTCACGAGGTCTTTCCCTTGTTGCCAGCTGCACTATTCACAGCAGTCACTGGACGTATCCAGATCTTCATGATTTCCATTACATGAGAGTAGATGTTAAAACTTCATGCTGATTTGAACTTGGCTCTCGCCAAGATAAGCACCAACTAAGACGTAGCTTCACAGTAACCTAATGTGATCCATATGTGTCTCCATCCATTTGCGCTTCCTTCCATATGATGATGTAGATATCCTTCTGTCTGGTGTTGATGGCTGAAGTGTAATGCTGGCTCCAGGGATCAGCTTATTTTGCCTCCCTAAGCATCAGCACACACAGCGGCTGCGATGCTGGCTCCGGGATCAACCATAGTGCGGTCTCCCAGCGCATCAGCATGACAACCGTCTGGATTGAGCTAAGTAGGGTACATCTCTGGGGTCTTCAAGTGGGCACCTTCCATCCTCGGTGTTTCGTCGACTAGCCCACGACACCTCAAGAGGGCTCGACGGTGATTCTGGCGTCCCAGCATCACCCCTCCGTCCCCACTCAACTCAGCCCAGCTTACTTACCTGTATATCAGCCTTTCTTTCTTTCTATTGTGCTTGAGATCCCCAGCCAGAATCTTTCCGTCTCAACCACAGCCAGTTGCTGCTCCTCTCTGCTGCTTCAGATAAGTTCTTCACTGTGCGACGCAACTCTTGGCCATTGAATCCGACATCTCTGAGAAACCGGGTTGTAGAGTGTGCCACAAATCCTCGACATCCCACTTCCACTGGGTAAACCCAGACTCAGATGATACTGCTGACATGTGGAAAAAGGTTTAGTGGTCAGACGAGACAAAAATTGAACTTTTCGGTCTAAATTCCAAGCGTTACGTCTGGCGCAAGCCCAACACTGCACATCACCCAGTCAACACCATCCCAACCGTCAAGCATGGTGGTGGAAGCATCATGTTATGGGGATGCTTCTCTTCAGCAGGGACTGTGAAGCTTTGCAGGATAGAGGGGAGAATGGATGGTGCAAAGTACAGGCGAATCCTTGAGGAAAACCTGTTTGAGTCAGCCAAGACTGAAACTGGGGAGGAAATTCACATTTCAACAGGACAATGACCCGAAGCACAAAGCCAAAGCCACACTGGAGTGGTTGAACAAGAAGAGAATTAATGTTCTTGAGTGGACCAGTCAAAGTCCTGACTTGAATCCAATCGAAACTTTATGGCGAGACTTGAAGATTGCAGTTCATTGACAAGCAATTTTCCCGTGAAGAATGGGCACACATTTCATCATCCTACTGTGCAAAGCTAGTAGAGACCTATCCAAAAAGACTCATAGCAGTAATTGCTGCAAAATGTGCTTCTACCAAGTACTTTAGAAGTGAAAGGCTGTTTATTCTATCTTCGGGTGAAAGAAGTAATGGACTTGACAGAGGAAACAGAGATAGCCCGTTGATATTCAGTCCTAGTTAGTAGCCTGGGTAAGTGTGTTGCAATGGTGAGGCAATCTTCAAATTGGGCATTTCAGATTGAGTAGAAAAAAGGGGGTCAAATCTATAAATCAGTGGTGAAGGTGACTCACGTTGATACAGGATACAGTCAGGTACATTGCTTTTTGAGGAAGGTGGTAAGCGCACCTGTGTCCTGACTTGAAGGTGGCCCCCGTTGTTTTATAGTTTTTGAAATCGTTTTTCATTTTTACCATGTGGTCCCAGTATGATCTCTTCATCCATGCACAGCTAGGCACTGCTGGTGTTATGCAGCCATATCATAATGCTCCCAGGTTGCCTGAAAGCCTGAAGAAATACTTTAATTGCAATTCATCATTTTTTTGTCTTGTGCTGCACCTGCACAGCAAGGCTTCATAAAATCGTGGGTGACTGATGTATTGAAATACAGTGCTCTAGTTATAATAAAAAAATTAAAAAAAACTGTGTGGATTGTGGATGTATGTAGGAAATATTGCAGGCATTAATATTAAAAACAAATATCTAATAACACACATCTCAGGTTTCTATTGAGGTAGCTGTTTCTTACATGTCAATGGTAACGTGGCCATCTACTGCACAGTTAACTACTGGAGCTATCTCTTATCATATGAAAGAAAAATTGAAAATGATAAAAAAGTTTCATGTAAAAAGAAAAAAAAATCTTTCCCTGTTCTGGGGACTGTACTTTTTATATGTTTCCAGTTTCTATCTTCATTGCTGCAGTTGTATAAATTGCTTTATTATAATACATACATATTATGATAATGTGCATTATTTAATTGCACTTACTCTTTATTTCAAATACTAATAAATAGTTGATTGTAAAGTTGCACTCAAAAAAAACTCAAAGGAGTGTTGTAAAAATCAAGGCATTTTATTACTAATAGGTTGTCAGTGGGCGGGGCAATTTCTGGTGTTTGAGGTTTTAGGGGTCCATTCTGTACCAACGCGGCTGCCCCTAGAAGGGAACACCATTGCAGAGGCGGTGGAGCAAATCACAGGCAAAAAGAAAGAAGACATACCCATTTAAATAGGAATACTGTTTAGTGGATGAAAGGCCTTCAGAACTATAACCAAGGTTATAAGAGTATTCAGGATACAGTGACAGCACAGAGGATTCTTCCTCAGAATGGGAATTCTGTTTGTAAATACTTGCAATGTGATACATACTCTGGTACTGATTATCCAGGATACAAGTATTCAGGATTCCAAATATATAAATATAACAATTTAAAGGGAATGAGAGAGTGTTAATTAACCTAGTGATTCACACTTCAGGCATATTCTGTGATGCGGCTGGTTGTTTCTTGTTATGCTGTAGGTATTTAGATAATTCAAGTTTATATAAAAATGAATCCTTTTTCATTCAGATTTGAGCAAGTTTATGGCACCCTGCCTCGAACTTTCAAGTTGGTGTTCTTGATTAAGTGAATTAACAGCAGTGGTTTTTATATATTGTTTTGTCATTTGAAATACAGTTTTACACAATATTTATAGCGAGTTCAATACATGAAAACCATTTAACAGTTTTCTGTTGAATTATTGTTCTTATTATACTTCTTCAGAATTACATACTTTATTAACAATTTGAGAAATTATGGTCTTCATATAGTTTATATAATAAAAATAGTTTAATTTACCTGGTTTACAATTTTTATTGTAAAAGTAATTATGTTATAAATGTTTCATATTTTATAGCCACTTCATCAAACATGTTGTTCGTGGCAGATGAAAGTAAGGATCAGCATGTTGTGTACAATATAAAAGGACCATTCCATTAGTTAATTGTGCAGTTTTAATTTATGACACAGGAATTTGGGCTCTCACATTTCTTTATATTCTAGTGCTGCAAGTGTAGGCACATTTAATGTACAGGGCAGCCTGTTGTAAAAAAAGGGGATTAGAAATGATGTAAATATAGAATTCTAAATCGAAACACCCTTTGTTTAATATGAGGTAATGCCACACCTTTACCATTTCGGTTGTGGCAAGAACACTTTTAAAACAAGCTGTCTGAGATCATGAACATCATCCAGATCGTAGTTTTGTGATATGGGCATTTAAATGTTTGAAAGCAAAATGCAAATCAGATGTCTGTTTTGGAATGTATGATGTTTTTGCACAGAAAATAATAAAAACAATAATGTGATATAATATATTTTTGGGGGTTTGCAACTGTTTGTCTACTGGAATCATTGAACTGAAGTCAATAGGAAGATATTGATTTTAAATGATATTGTATTTGTTATTTTTCCATTATGCATCTAAGAAACTTTAGATCTCTGAAAATAAAAGGAACTAGAGGATCTCAGCTGGACATCTGAATCTTGAAGTGCGATCAAGCTTTTTCAATCAAATGGCTTTTCTTCCCTCATGTTTTTTTCGTGATATTTACAACCAGAGTAAAACAGCAGTCCTGATCAATACACATAGTCATAGTCAAAGAAGGAGAGGCTTTAGATAATTTAGTCTATTTTACTTTTTGGATCTGGACTCTCTAGAGAATTGTGTTTTTGCATAACGTTGTACATAAAGTTGTTGTTGTTATTGCTTTTATTCAATTAATGTGCACAACAAACCCTACAGTATTATGCATAATATTGGAAGACATTTTCCAACTGATTTAAAGAACTGACACGCCCTTTTCAAAGCGAAACTAAAAATGTTAAGGCTGTCATCAAAGTGTAACAGTTACCATGTTTCATTACTCCTAGACTGAAGAAAAAGTCCCAGTCGGTGGATATGAGTGCACAAGGATATTCTAGTCCCCTGGTGGTAGATGCACATTCATCACAACTCAACAAGTCCCCACCTGTTGTCAAGACTGCCCCTTCAGAGAAAGAAGAAAACAACGCAACAAATTCCCAAAGACGCAGCCCTCGTCGCAGCGACTTGAAGAGATATTACACCATAGGTAAGTGAAAGCATGATTTTCAATAGAAAGACTACACAAGCGTATCCTCAACTAGTGTTCTGGGTTCAATAGGACTTTCATTTATAAACTCATATGGGACATCAGTTCCCTGACATGAAAGTGGAAGTCAGTAAGAGTGTGTGTGTGTGTATTATTGTGATATAAGTACTGTTGAACAAATTAGATTATTTGATATCCATGTAGTTGGCCTATCAAAAAATAGTTTTCTATGGATAGACAAATGGTTCTTAACTGTGGCTCTTAAATATAATTCCAGCAGGTCCTAAATGACATAGAAAGTGGAACAGTGGCTTGGTTTACATGCAGTTTAGAAACTCCAAATTATCTCTCTATTGTTAAATATAGGCATATATTTTGTATTTATTACTTGCAGAAATATCTGAAGGAAGAGTATAAGACCATTATTAAAAGAAAAAAGGTAAGGAAGAGAGAGTATCATACCGTTATTAAAAATTTAATAATGTTGGATTGTAGAATAAAAAATGAGGTTTAATGTTGCCGCAGGGCAATGAACAAGTTCAAGTTAAATTCCCACCTGTATCTTATTTTTTAACTTGGATTAAGCAGTAGTAAATATATCAATATATACAAATGATTTAAAAAAAAAGTTGGCTACAATTATGTTTTCATCAAAAACTTGTAACTTAGTTGTTCTTGTCTGATATTAATGTTCAGCTTTCACATAAAAATGTGTGTACTTACTAATAATTTAAACTCACACTTGTTTAATAATAAACATTTAGGTATATTATGTACGTGAATGACTGTAAAAAATGTAGAAATAAATGCTGATTTATAAAAAGGGCGACTCAATATTTACTAGTGTAGCTCACGGTGATATACTGAAATCTCTTAGGTCTGGGGCAGGTACATTGTACATACTTGGCGTATCAATTTTTATTTATTTATTTATTTTGGTACCTAAGGATGCGGCCGAACACACAACTATACCAGAGATGCCAACGCAGCTACGATTTGGCCATAGCAGCTACTATTTTGGAGGTTCTGCTACGGCTTCTGGCGAAGGGTATAATACTACGATTTTTATTAAATAAATAAATGATGGATACTCCCTGAACGTTTATGAAATATTATTTCAATACCATGTATGTGTTTTCCTGTTTAATTATTTTAAATAATACTGTATTTCACTGACAGTTTATTGTGGCATTTTAACTGACAAACTAAAAGCTCTGAGCTGGGTTGCGTAGTAACCAGTTTATGGTTCCTCCAGAAACAGCTGCGAAAACGTCACCTTGCTATCGTTATCAATCGCACGTTTACTTGGGGTGCGTTTTGACCGCAGCAGAACCGGGTTAAGCAACCTTTGATCAAGAACATGAACGCACATACACAGAAGTAGAGTACAACATACACAGAAGTACAACACAACACAAATGCACAGATTGATTAAACGCAGTCACCAGGAAGGACTCCTACCCACTCCCCCACATTGATGAATCACTGGACCCCATCGCTGGGTCCTCCTGGTTCAGCTCCCTAGACCTGCGGAGCGGCTATTGGCAAGTGGAGCTCACCCCTGATTCCAAACCAAATACTGCATTCTCCACCGGACAGGGCCACTGGCAATTCAATGTCATGCTGTTCGTCCCAGCCACATTCGAGCAGCTGATGGAGAAGGTGCTGTATGGCATCCCCAGACAGGCGTGTGTGGTGTACCTGGACGACCTGCTGGTACATGGACCGACCTTCTCAGATGCCCTGCTCCACCTGCAACAGATGCTGCAGAGGATCCAGGCTGCCGGGCTGCGACTGCACCCAGGCAAGTGCCACCTGTTCAGGCACAAGACTACCTTCCTCAGCCAACAGGTCAGCGAAGAGGGCATCACTTCCAACCTGGGGAAAATCTCCGCCATGCAGCAGTGGCCCACCCCAGCCAACACAAGGCAAGTCCCCAGCTTCCTGGGCCTTGCGTACTATTACATGAAGTTTGTGCAAGGATTTGCCACCATCGCCAGCACCCTTCACCTCCTCCTGGACAAACAATGGCCCTTTCAGAGGGCTCCTGTCCACCACAGCTCCCTTCACCCTGGATACAGATGCCAGCAACGAGAGTATTGGTGGGGTGCTGTCTCAAGGCACCCCAGAAGGCGGAGCGAGAGTGGTGGTCTACTTCAGCCATGGCCTCAGCAAAGCGGAGTGTAATTACTGCGTGACCCGGAGGGAGCTATTGGCGGTAGTAAAAGCCATCAAGCACTACCGCCCCTACCTCTGTGGTCACCGTTTTTATTATTAACACAAAAACAAAAATAATCGACATAATAATTCAGAAAAGGCTACAAAAACAAGTTGTAAAACTTGCATTGCCATCTTGACGGGAAACCTCTATCCCACAATACCTCTGGTTACAACCATGAACCATGCCACAAACCCAGTTCACTGGTTAGTGGACCCATGACCGCTAGGTACAGTGACCGCATAGCAAAAACACACAACCAGATGAACTGACGACCTGGTCATAGCGTGAAAATGCATCCTTGGTTGATTTTTAGTAAGGCTGGGATTAAGTCATGGTGGTCACGGGTGTCACAGATTCCATGATTTTAGTAGAGAACATTGAACTTTACCAACACAACTTGAAATTCCACATTAACCAAGAAAAAAAAGAAAAAGCTTTTTTCACGGGTTAGCTAATGATGTTGAACTAGCTCGGTTCCCTTACTTTGCAATGTAGCCGTTGACACTTTAAACTTTTTTTTCAGTGCTGTAAATTTATTTAAACATACATGCAGGTGCATCTACTGCCTGATTTTGTCAACCTGCAGCTGCATTTTTTCAATGCCTATCGGGTCTTTCACCCAAATCAAGCAAAGTATCTCAGCATAGCTGTTTGAGGCCATTCTACTGTTTGAAGAGTATTGTGCTTACTACGAAATTGTCAGTGAAATGAAATGCAACGTTTACCAGTTCTGGAGAAACATGGAAATGAGATTCCCAATTCTTGCTGTAATAATTTTCTGCATTAAAGAAATGTACTTCTGGATGATGAGCGCTCTAGAAAGGCATCAAACATGTAAACAAACAAACAAACAAACCAAAAAGTAAAATAACTGCAAATTGTACCACAGCAGAAGCAACAGATGCACAC
The DNA here is from genome assembly GCA_030684275.1 of Acipenser oxyrinchus oxyrinchus. Taxonomy (NCBI): domain Eukaryota; kingdom Metazoa; phylum Chordata; class Actinopteri; order Acipenseriformes; family Acipenseridae; genus Acipenser; species Acipenser oxyrinchus. The sequence goes on from CM060250.1 coordinate 63,840,370, forward strand.
AGAGTTTCTTTTTGAACTTCAAACAGTATTTTTTAAAGATATGTAAAGCCTACAGTTTTTGTTTGCTGTCCTGTAGAAACCCCGCCAAATGTTATGTAAAACGAACATTTTTGTTTATAGTTGTATTTGCTGTGAAGCTTACCGATTTACAGGATTAAAACTTGAACCTGATGTTGTGAAAACCATAATAAACAAATAAATAAATAAATACATATTTAAGATTCATTTTCCCTTTCCTACTTCTATGGACACTCATTTTATGTTTATGTAGGTACTGTATATTGTATTAATAAAACAAACAAACAAACAAACAAAAAAAAACAGTTGAATTTTCATCCCCGTGGCTTCACACACCATACTGAATATTTCAGTCCAGGTTTGATAGCACTTACAAGATCCTAAAACACACTTCATTGCTAGTATTTAAATCCAGAATAAATAGAATTCCAAATTTTAAAAAATCAGTGTTAAAGAATTTGTATTTTTTTTTTTCTAAATGCTGTGTGTTTACAATTACCAACATTATAGATTGAACAGCAAAAATGAGGTCATTGGCTTTCCAGAGCCTAAGAATCTTTTAATTTCTAGGGGCTAGCAGCCACTTACCTTCGTCCGCCTCGCTACGCTAGGTACATGCTACTTTCTCCTTTCATAAGTCGTCATCTCTGCTATACTCTTCTTAACCTATGAGCACTGCACTGCCTGTAATATTGTCATGAATTAGCTTTTTCAAGCAATTCGCATTGTTGTGTGAGGGCTGGCATTTTGTGTTTCCCCCTTAATTAGAATATTTCCTCTCAGTAATTGGGATCTTTCGCAGCCAAAGGTTTGCAATGTAGTTATTCAGAACTGCAGCAGTAAAAATGTTGTTTAATTCCAAAGGTAAGGTTAGTTTAAATTATAGAATGTTTTTGCCTTTTACATTCAAAACTTTCTCCAGCCTAAATACATGGTTAACAACTTGATATTTGAAATGCTCACAAAAAGTCATGAAAATATATTATTATACACAGAAAACACTTGATATTGTAACAAAAATAAGAATGATCCTTCAGTCGATTTCAGGTCCAAACCTGATCTTTATTTATTACAATAATAAATGATCAAAGACAATTTAACAAGGTTAACTAACATTAACAGGTCGCTGTGGGCCACAACCTACGCCACTGAAACAAAACAAAAATAAGGGTGGAACTAAAAAGGAATCTCAGGGTGGAACTATTCTGTCTTTTTGCTCGTTTCTCTCTGTGCTTCCAACAACAACAAACACTCCCCCTGTCACTGGTCTGCAACACCAGCCAGTCCCACCTCATCCAACTCCACCGCCAATCACCAGCAGTTCCTGCGGTCCGTGACCCGTGCCTATAGGCTGCTGGACTGATGCAAAACACAACCCCTCCCACCCCATGCACTCCTGTACTTCACAGACCCCACATACGTTACACAGCTCCCCCCTCTTCTAAGTCCAACAAATTCCTGATAACGTGGGAGGGGGGGGGGGGGGTCTGTGTCGTTGCCTGGGGCTGTGACTGTTCTCGGCCGGAGGAGGTTTTGAAACCTCCGCCAGAGCCAGAAAGTCCACCTCCGAGTGAAGCGGCCCACTGGTCAATGGAGTGGGGGACACCAGGGGTTCAGGTGGGTCAGGGTCGGGTAAGTGGGAGACGGTGGAACCAGGGTTAGGTTGGACCTGCCCCCGACCCCTGTATGGGGCTAACCGGTCCTGGTACTACTCTCCAGCCCCTGGACGGCATCTGGACCTGGTAGGTGACCTCGCCAAGGCACTCCAGTACCTCACACGGTCCTGTCCAGGCACTGTCGACCTTCGGACAGCACAGAGGATTGAAGACCCAGACCAAATCCCCTGCGTCAAACAGCTACCCCCTTGTCTGAATGTCGTAGTGCCGCTTTTGGCGGTGGCCTGCGGCCTGTAGTTGGTTCCTGGCGAGGCTATGGGCCACCTCCAAACGGTCCTGTAGTTGTCTGGCGAACTCAAGGCCAGCTGGTGCCGAGTCACTGTCCGGAGGTCTTTCAAATGCTAGATCGCTTGTAGTGTGAAGTTTGCGACCTAACATTAAGAGGGCGGGAGTGCAGGCGGTCGATGCCTGGACTGCAGAACGACAGGCCAACAGGAACGAGGGGAGATGGGCGTCCCAGTCCTTCTGGTGAGTCGCTGTGGTGATAGCAAGCTGGATAGCCATGGTGCGGTTGAACCTCTCGACTAGCCCATCGTTCTGTGGGTGTAGTGGGGTCGTTCGAGTCTTGTGTATTCCCAGTCGGGCTGCACATGTCTGCAAATACACAAGACTCAAAGTTGCATCATTGGTCGGAGTGCAGCTCCTGGGGAATTCCAAACTGACTGAAGAACCCCCTTAACAGCAATTTGATCACTGTTACTGCCTCCTGGTCAGGGAGGGCATAGGCTTCGGGCCACTTTGTGAAGTAGTCCATGGCTACTAACACAAAGCGGTTACTTTTTTCGGAACGGTGGAACGGACCCATCATGTCGGCGCCTACCCTTTGGGGCCCGCAACAAGCTGTTGGAGGGGGGCGCGGGACCGATCCTGGGATCCCTTCCGGGTGCTTCACTTGTCACACCGCCTGCAGTGGTCCTCCACATCACGTCAACACCGACCCCAGTAGAAACTCTGCTGTAGCTGGTGCAACATCTTAGTCACCCCAAAATGGCCGGTTCCCAGGGCTCCGTGGTGTGCCCGTAGTACTGATTCCTGGAGGTTCCTGGGTACCACTATGTGCCACCGGTCTTCTCCTGTGGCTGGCTCCCTCCAGCGGGGCTGTAGGACCCCTGCTTGCACTCGCAGTCCTTTCCACTGTGACAATAGCCCCTTAGTCGTGGGCGACTGGGCTAGCACCGTATTCCACTCGGGCCTTTTGACGCAGTTGGAACCACCCCAACACTGGTCGAAGGTCGGGGTTCTCAGCCTGGGACTGCAGCTAGTCTTCCAGACCCACCATGGTCAATTCTCGACCGCCCATAACTGGTGTTTCGGGTTCCTCCTTTTCCATCAACCCAGTCGCCTCCCCCTCCTTGATCTCCTGTTTCAGGCAGTGTGTGCAGCCCTGCTCTTCGCATGGGCAGTGGGACAGGGTGTCCGCATTGGAATGGTGAGCCCCGGCCCTGTGTTCAATGATGAAATTGAAAGCCTGAAGTTGGTCGAGTCAGCGGGCGGTCTGTCCCTCCAGGTTCCTTGAAGGTGAGTAGCCACTGTAGGGCTGCATGTTCCATCATGATCCTGAACGGGAGGCCGCACAAGTAGTGATGGAAGTGGCGGGCCGATGACACCACGGCAGCTCCCGTCGAGTCACGCAGTAGCATTGTTCAGCCTTGTTGAGGGAACGGTTGTAGTACGCCACCACTCTTTCCCCAGACGGCCCCTCTTGGGACAGCTCCGATGTCCTCATTGCTGGCATCCGTGTTCAATGTGATTGGTAGATGGGGGTCGGGGAGTGCCAGGATGGGTGACTGTGTAAGGACGATCTTTAATGTGCGGAAGGCCTCTTCTTGAGCCGGCGTCCAGTCGAAAACCTCCCCCTTCTTCTGGAGCTGGAACAACAGGGCGCAGATGCCGGCGAAGTTCAGCACGTACCGGCTGTAGTAGCTGGCCAGCCCCAATCGCGGACAGCAGTCACCTTAGATTGTTTGGTGCTGATGCCCTCTCCTCCCACCTTATGGCCAAAGAAGATCACCTCCTGCTGAAGGAACCGACATTTATCTGGGTGCAGCTCCAGCCCTGTGTCTGTCACCTTCTGTAAGACCTTGCTAAGTGAGTTGAGGGCAGCCTAGAAAGTGGCTCCCAAAAGGCATGACTCTAAACTGCCAGAGCCTCCTGCTGGTGGAAAAGGCTGCCTTTGGTCGGGCATCGGGTGCCAGGCCTACCTGATAGTAAGAACATAAGAACAGCCACTCCACAGGTCAATGGAGGAGAACCAGAAGAAGCCTGCCACAAGGTCCAGCGACTCGACAATACGGGGAAGCAGGTATGAGTCTTTTCTTGTTACGTCATTCAGGCGGTGATAGTCCACACAAAGTCGCCAGGTGCCATCCTTCTTTGGAACCATCACCACTAGTGTCGTCCAGAGGCTGTCCGACGGTTCTATCAGTCCCGCCTCTCTCATATCTTTCAACAGCCTTTCGGTGGTGTTTTATCGGGCTAGTAGTAACCGGCGAGGCCTCAGTTTAACAGGAGCTGCTTCCCCCATGTTGATTGTGTGCTGGACCAGGTGGGTCTCTTCTGCACTGATTACGAAGCTGTCCTTGTACTCCAACAGCAGTTCCAGCAACTGTGTCTTCTGCTCCGGGCCAAGCCCATCGCAGTTGCAATGCCAGACAGCTGTCACTGCAGTTAGAGTGGCACTTCTGATGTCTTTGTGCAGGGGTTGTGGTGCCATGTTGGGGGGGTTGGGTTGGGTGGACGCTGGAGGGGAGCTGGTGGGGATGACTCAAGGTGGCTGTTTAGCAGCCGTGGTGGCCTATTCTGAAGACGTAAGCTGTCATTTGGGGTTCCTTTCTGGTGTGGTCCCTGTGTTGGCCTCCTGGGACTTGTGACAGAAATACAGTGATTCTTGGTAGTAAATCTCCCTCCTGACCTGTGAGGGAGCTAAGCAGTGAGAACAGAGTTCCTTGGACAGGCTGGCCCGACAGTTCTTTCCCAGGTTTCAAGGGAAGTCAGACAGCTAGGAAGTGGGCGGAACTCTGGTGCATTAACTCATCGACCTGGAAGGGAAACGAGGTGGCAGTCGCAGATTGGAGGGGCGGCTGCACGCGTTTACCAAGGGGTCATGTGTGACAGCATAAAAGGGGACAGAGAGATGCAATCTGTTCCTTCTCTTTGGTTTGTGAGATTGAACCTGAAAGGACCTGTGAGAGACCCAGTGATAAAAGTGAGTGTTTTGTTTGTTTGTCTATAGTTGTTCTTGTTTGTTATTATTAGACGGCACGTTCCGGAGCTGTCGCTAAGGGCCAGCACAAAAGCACTGCACTACTGTCACTTATAAACAGTGTTATTTTAGTTTTAACTTTTATTTAAGTTTCTATTTCAATTCTATTTTCTTCTTTCCCTCAATTTCAGTTTCAGTTTTGATATGGATGTTCTAAACCATTTCTATTTCAATTTTCGTTTTAATGATCATTTCTATTTCAATTTTTGTTTGTGATAATTTCTATTTCAGTTTTCACTCTAAATCAATGGTGGGCCCTGTACAGGTATTAAGTGAAGTGCTCCAAAATATTGTCCCTAGTTGTTAGTGCTGTTAGAGAGCAACAGTTTCTGATTCATCTTCAGAAACACTCTTTGTTCCAGAGATGTATCCATCCGATTTCTTCGTCCAGATGATAGCTGTCCACACACAGAGAAAATCCTCTCTACAAATGCTTGGTATGCAAGGGCTGCAAGAAGATCTTCAGCAACTGGTGCAAGCCTTGGATACACAATCTCCCTATTTTGCCAAAATTTCAAAGGAGTCTCAGTCTCACAGCATACTTTGCCTCGCTTCAGTTCGGAAATATATGTGGAAAGTTTAGTATGTGCACTTCCTGCATTGCCAGTGGTATTGCCAGATGTTGGAGTGAGTTCAGCCCCCCCAGTTCAGGTATTGTCCGCTTCACGGAGCATTAAAACAAGACATTTGCTTGTATCTTCAATACTACTATATTTAAAGTAGTCCCAAACAGAGCTTTCATGCTTTCATCCAGCATGTGTTGTTGGTGTATGCACACTCATATTAAAATGAAATGCTGAGAACATTTTATTATTATTATTTCTGTAGCTACCTCGTGTAACTGAATTCTTTACTCAAAACGCAACCGTTTACTTGCTAAGGAAGTGCGTCTAACACAACAGCTAATCGCATTTAATTGTGTTCACTGGTGCAAAAAAATAACCCAATAAGAAACAGGCTTTACTTTTAAAATGAAAATAGAGAACATTATATTACAGCTAACTTGCAACTGAAATGGGGAAAAAAATCTGAATTATTATTATTTCTATTGCGTTTTAGTTTCAAACTATTCTATTTAAGTTTTATTTTCGTTTTTGATCTCATTTTCGTTTTGGTTTTTATTACCGTTAACGGAATCATTTATTTTCCGTTTTTGTCTGTTTCAGTTTTAGTTTTAGTTAACGATAATAACTTTGCTTATAAACCTGAATTACCCACCACGAGCACTACTGCACCGACCCAGGACTGGTGACCGTGTTAGTATATTGTGGGACGGATATTTGTGTTTATTATTTGGGACTGCAACCCTGTTATTATTTATTCCGTGCACTACACATTGTTGTGTATTGCCGGGGATTATTATTTGGTCACCAGACCTGCATATAAAATAAACCTTTTTCCAAACTGGATTACAACTCTCTCTGTCTGTTTAATTACGCACTGCATCTCTCCTGCACCTGTATCCAATCAACCCCTTTGCCACAGTACTGTATAGCATTGTGCAGATATGCCACTGGAACTGGTTCTGCCGTTTGGTGCTACTTGTGTTTGTACTTAATAAGTGCTCAGTTAGTAAATATTCTAGATTTTATACTGAAACATCTGTCCAATTTTGTCAGTTTATTATTACAAAAACAGTAACTTGAAAAAGATTGAACAGTAAAAATGTGTTTTACCAGTGCTTCTTAGCAAAAATAAATAAATAAATAACATAACTGTCTTCTGCGTGAATAAAATCTGGCATGTAGCTGAGGATGCTATAACAGTGGTAAAATTTGAGGCTTTCCATCCACCTCCTTTCCAGTCTGACAGGGAGCGACAACTCCATACACTTTGCCCAGAGCGGCCCTGGCATACTACGTTGACAGGATGAAAAGTTGGACTCAGTCCGAACTATTTTTTGTCTGCTATGGGACGAAGTCCTATGGTCAAGCCCTAAGCAGAGGCTGTCCAAATGGATAGCAGACACAGTCAGGACTGCCTATAAGCTGGCCAACTTTCCCCCTCCAGAAAAGCTCAATGACCATTCCACCAGGGGCATGGCAACTTTGTGGGCTTTATTCCAGGGTGCATCTGTCAAGGACATTTGCAATGCAGCGGTGTGGGCAACTCTCCATATCCTTATGAGGTTCTACAGACTTAATGTTGTGGATCTTCAAGACCCTGGTTTTGGAACTAGAGTGTTAGGGCAGCTTCTCAGTCGACCCTTACAACACAGGCATAGAAGTGAGTTTCTCCCTCAGTTTTGTAGCCCTAGCTGCATGTTACTGGGGTTCCGCATGATAATGCACAAGACAGCCTCTCGGTTTAGCTTTGTAGCATTCTAGTCATTCTGCAATGTTGCCCTTGTGACTGCTTTGATACACTCACCCATGCGGTAACGGTTACATTTTGTACTTGAAAGGGAATGTTAGGTTATTATCATAACTCTGGTTCCCTGAAATAGAAATGTAACCATAAATCTTCAAGGTCAGTGTGTCCATGATTGCAGCAGGCTTGAAGGAAAAATTACGTTTAGGTCTGTGAGCGCAGTAATTTTGTCCTCGGGCCATGACTGCGTTACAGGCTCATCGAGCAGCTTTGATATTATCTTATTCAGGTGTCTGGGTCTTTAGGAGGTAAATACCCATATGCTAATTGTTACATTTCTATTTCAGGGAACCAGGGTTATGATAATGTAGGCACATTTCCCTGCAATTAATAACTATTTTTAATGTAAGTACATATCTGAACTAATCTTTTGGATTCATTCTTGAGCACACAGTATGCAGGGCAGCATGTGAACTACTGACTGGAGCAACTTCCGAGCACCCAGCACAAAGGAGGGGGTAGTGAGCTTTCTAACCAGTGGACTTTAACTGAACCTGACACAAAATGTCTCTACAGGATCAGAAATAGATCGGAGCATCCGATCAGTATTTTTGGAGGAAATGAAAGCTGGAGACAGCAGAAGGAAGTCATAATTAGAGAATGTATTCATCCCATGCAGGGTGAGGCAACCCATTGTCCAAACAATGGAAGACAGTTGTAGGGGTAATATATAGGTCTTTATGTGAAAGTCCTATAAGAACTGGCAACTTGCAGCCAGAACATTGAATTGGTGGCTAACGTGGCTTCATAAGAGAAGATAGCGTTAAGCTTTATACCTCTTGACAGCGAGAAGATTCTGTACCCTGTGTTCAGGACTCCTACTGATAGGAAAAAGAGATGTCTGTGAGTCAGTTTATCTACGCGGCAAGAAGAACCATTCCCAGCTCGGATACAAGCTTCTGTTTCCAGCCGTAACCACAGCATAACAAGACTGTGTTGCCTTTGAGGCGAAGCATTCAAAGAAAGAAGAAAACACACAGGCTGTGAGTGAAACCCGCACTTGGGTTTTGAAGATAAAGGACCACACAGGACGTGTGTGAAACCCCCACTTGGGTTTTGAAGATAAAGGAGCCCAACTTGGGTTTGACGATTTGTGGAAACAAAGCGAAAATGTAACTACAACGGAAGATTTGTTCAGCAGACTTTTGGGGTCTTCTTCAAGGAACCATTGAGTATAATTTCATTACCTTTCCCTTGTGGAATTAGTGGAGTGTGTGAGGGGACTGATAGAGCTGGAGCCTGTGTGTATGTGCGTATGTGAAATAGAGCGAGCGAGAAAGTGAGCAAGTTTTTATGATAGAGAAAGGAGGAAGGATTTATTGTTTTTGTGGTGTGGTCCTGACCCAAATACGGACCCTGTTTAATTAATAATGTAGTTTTGTTAGCGCCTGAATCCCATCTCCGTCTCCTGCTTTCAGCCTCAAGACCAGGGGTTGTTACAATATTTTATTCACGTATACCACCTTAACACAAGCCACGGAAGTCATTTTGACGAGTTGAGGTTATCAAATTGAAATTGCTCTGCGTGTCTGAAAGTTATGTGGTTGTCCGTTTATGACTTTTCCTAAATAAATACCCTGACGCCGTTTGAAAGGCAGGATCATGAAAATAAGGAAGTTATAAGCCCGCCCACCTAGCAACAAAGGGGTAATTTTGACTGACTTTAATACATGTTTTTATTTTTAATATAACCTACAATATTCTTTATATTGTAGGTTATATGAAGCTAACCACAGTGCTTCAGCAGAAACATTTCGATCAGAAAACTGCAAAGCTGCAGGCTGTAGCAGCTCAACCTGGATTCTGTGCTAAACCGAATGACACAAGCAAGAGCTAACACATGTTACTTTAGTTTTAAATTAAAAACTACTTTCATTTTTACAGTTGTGTATGTACACATACCTGTTTTCACACTAGTTTCGTTTAAATTTCTTTTCATCTTTTCAAGCAGTGCTTTATATGTGGTAAATTAGAAAATAACCCCTTTTATGTTTAATTGTTCATTTAAAAAAAGGCTTTTCGGCTGTGCAGATGTTTGATATGATGTGCTTCAATAAAACTTTTGAGTTGTATCGGATAGTTGTCTTTCATTTTAATATTGATGTTGTTTAAAATGTACCGTCATAATGACTGCCGGCGGCGGTTTTAGGTATGAGTTTAACCGTGGCGGCTCTAGTGTTAACGTGGTAATTTTTGTGGCACACATGTAGAATAATATTGTCTGGCATTAGGTTTGAATACTCGATAGTTTTAACGCTCAAGTGTTAATTAACATGAATGAATATTCAGGTTATTTAACAAATAACTAATAGATTGTCTTTATTTATTCGGTGATCTAATATGGTAATGGTCATATAGTATTCGTTCAAGTTGATTAACACACATTAATTTGAAGCATTGTAATTATTTAAATTAATTAATTGTTTAAATTAATTATTAAACAAACTAACGTAATTAGCCCCACAATAATAACCTAACATTTTCAGATATTGCATGGTGAATCATAAACCTGATTATTGATTGATATACTGTATTTCACAGTTGTGGAGTTTATTATTATTATTATTATTATTATTATTATTATTATTATTATTACTATTATTACTATTATTATTATTATTTTATCAAGGAGCATCTAAGTCAAGAAGCATCTCTATAATTAAAGGTAAAGTAGTGGATAAGAGGTTTTACATTAACGGTGAGGCAATACCAACAGTGTCTGAGAAGATGGTATGAAGGGCACCTAAAGGACACAGTTTGTGTGGGAGAAGTGAGACAACAAGCAGTGGAAGGGTTGAAGAGCATAGACAGCAGCGCTTTACTGGGCAAACTTAACCCTTAGCGATCTATTTATTCAGCGCGTCTCAGAGCGTCAGGTCCAATTTATTTTCACACGCGCTGTTTGTTTTACACAATCAAAAAGCTTGGCAAATGTCTGCAATATTCTTTGAGCGCTGGATGCGGAAGCAGCTATCTTCTTTGTTTATGGCCGTGTTATCTCTGTGGTGCCGGGGCTAAGTGTATTTCTCAGATCCGCCCCTTTTTTTTTTTGGCATCTCTCGACTCCTATCGGTCTCACTCGGCCATTGAATGGTTTTCTCTGCTTTTCCGGAGAGAAAACGACTAGAGACCTGTGCTTTACGTCTTTTTGATGATGTCGGACAGGGTCCGACATCGGACCAGAAAGGGAAAATTGTAGGTCCGACATATGACCGCAAAGGGTTAAACTCTGGTGCTTTCAGTTTGGTCTACTGCCAAGACTTCTATGGCCACTTACTGTGTATGAGGTTTCCTTGACAACAGTAGAGAAGCCGGAAGCATTAATCAGTTCATACGTCAGGAAATGGTTCCACGCTGCCTCAGCAGAGTAGGACTGTATGGTAAAGGGACACTGCAGCTGCCAGTCTCAGCTGAAACCGAGGAGTTTAAGTGCGCCAAGGTTTGATTGGAAATGACACTGGTAGAGTCACACAACAAATGTGTGAGGGAGGCAGCATCTGTGTTGAAAACTGGAAGAAAGTGGGCAGCAAAGGTAGCTGTGGAAGATGCAAAGGCTGCCCTTCGTATCAGTGATATCATGGGGCAAGTACAGCATGGAAAAGGAGGCTTTGGCCTCAGTTCAACTCCTCCTACATGACACAAAGCAGACTCAGCTCAATGTCGGAAGCTGGTAGTCAACAAAGTACAAAAGCAGGAGGAGAGGATGAGGTGCGTAAAGGCAGTTTCCCAGGCCAAGCAGGGAGAATGGACGAGATGGGAGAGTGTTGAACAATGCAAGATCGGCTGGCAAGATCTATGGACAATGGAACAGAGCAGGATCAGTTTCCTCATCAGGTCAACATATGATGTTCTCCCATCACCACAGAACCTTAATCTATAGGTAGGAGAGGATCTCTGGTGTCCTTTGTGTTCATCGCCAGCTACATTGACACATTTTGACAGGATGTAAGGTGGGTCTTAGCCAAGGATGGTTTGGCATCATGACCAGGTGCTGCGATGTTTGGCCTTAGCACCAATGCCAGCAATATATGACTGGTGCAGTATGCCCCGCACATTTGTGTGTTATGTGTTGTGTTGCGTGTGGTGTGTTATGGCCAGCCCTTTCTTTGTTTTCTTCCCATTTTTTAATTTTTAATTTTTTTTTTCTTTCCTGTGGTCTTTTCCTAGTACAGCAGGGGCTGCTACCTCCTACTTCTGACAACCATATGTGGCAGGGTGAAGGTGTAGCGATGATGTCAGCCCCTTCTGACGGACCCGGAAAGCAGACACACAGGCAGGGGAATGCGTTTAAGTGCTGTAGCACATATTTAATAAACACACCAAAAGAAAAGGCAGCAAACAAAACAAACAGGAACACAAAACAAAACGGCGTGGTAGCCAAACGAACAGACTGACAAAACAGTGGACAAACAGACAAACAAGTAGGCCTACCGTGCTGGTGCTTCCAGCACGTCGTAGCAATTGTTATTTCTTCCTCTTTTTATTTCTCCTCTCCACACCCATTCTCCACTCACGAACACACAACCCCGAGTGAGTAAAACCTGCATCTATATATACTGTTGTGCCGGGATTCAATTACTAATTAATTATTCACTTGAATCCCAGCACGTGAACTAATTTGTGCAATCCCGTGCACACATACTATTACATACTTTACCTGCACGTGAAGTGATTTATGCAATTCCCGTGCCTAAATACAACTATATATTTTAAATCACTCATGCTACACAGACCCATTTATATCCTGTGCACCAATACCTACTGTATACACCAACATTAACACACCACATGCAAAACAACACATAGCACACAAATGGGCGGGTCACACTGCCACAATGACACACAAAGAACAACATTCCTCCATCTAGGAGAGCAACCTCCAAGAAAAGTTATTAAATCCAAAACTCATCTAGGACAACTGGAAGCTGCTAGAGACTGGAAAATGCTGACAGATGTTGGACAACGGCTTATTTTCCCACCTGAGATTGCCACCACTAACCTTCGACCTGATATTGTCTTGTGGTCTGGATCAGCACGTCTTGTTCTCCTTGTAGAGTTAACAGTGCCATGGGAGGATGCTGTGGATGAAGCGCATGAAAGGAAGAAACTTCGCTATGCCCAACTAGCTGCTGAAGCGGAACAGCGAGGATGGAGAGTCCAGGTTTACCCAGAGCAGGTGGGTTGTCGAGGATTTGTGTCACACTCCATAACCTGGTTTCTCAGAGACATCGGATTCAGTGGTCAAGAGTTGCAACGCATTGTGAAGAACAGAGAGGAGCAGCAACAGGCTCTGATTGAGACAAAACGATTCTGGTTGGGGACCTCAAGCACAGAAGAAAAAACAAAACGTTGATGTAAAGGAAGGTAAGTAAGCTGGGCTTAGCTGAGTGGGGGACAGAGGGGGGTGATGCTGGGACGCCAGAATCACTGTTGAGCCCTCTTAAGGTGTCATGGACTAGTCGACGAAACACCAAGGATGGAAAGTGTCCACTTGAAGACCCCAGAGAAGTACCCTACTCAGCTCAGTCCAGACGGTTGTCATGCTGATGTGCTAGGGAGGCCGCACTGTGGTTGAGCCAGCATTGCAGCCGTTGTGTGTGCTGATGTGCCAGGAAGGCAAAATAGGCTGATCCCTGGAGCCAGCATTACACTTCAGCCATCAACACCAGGCAGAAGGATATCTACATCATCAGATGGAAGGAAACAGAGATGGATCACATTAGTTTACAGTAAAAGAAGCTATGTCTTAGTTGGTGCTTATCTGGGCGAGAGATGAGACCAATATCAGCTGAAGTTTTAACACCTAGTTTCATGTAATGGAAATCATTATTTATTTATTAGAAGTAGTAGCAGTATTAAAACTTAACTGTGCAATATTAAATAATAATACCAATAATAATACATAATATGTATGATTCTTAACTGCATAACTGTGGAAGATTAAAAAATAATTTCTATTATCAAGTCACAATGCAATATCTGAAAAGCAATTTAGCAAGCTGTAGTCCGCACTATCTCCACTACTCCATGCAAGACGGCGTTGGCGAGTGATCAGATTTCAATACTTGTTGTTGTTTTTTTAATACTTGCCCCAGGCTATTTACATTTCACCTGAGAGTGTGGCTCAGCTTCAAAATACCTTAAATCATCAGTATCATGTAAAGGGACGGTCCACAATTATTGGAATACAACATAGAGCTCTGGCTTTTAATTATTATAAATATATAAATTGTACAAGACAAAAACATGTTGCAATACCTTACTGCATACGTCCGTATGATGTAAAAAAAATAAATAAAAGTGAGACATTGCAACTGATTTTATTAACCTGAGACTTTTTAGGTGTAAAGCCGATGCAGAAACCTGACAAAGTGCAACTTGCAATACAGTTTGTAGCCTACATTCAAACTTTTAAGTCTGTTTTGTCCAATTTCCATTTTCTTTCATTTATTTATTGTTTATCCTGACAACTTAGCAAGTTGTATCTCCATCAGTATTATTTACTGTGAACTGCTGCTGAAAACAAATCTATGGGTAAGTTGTATTTATTTATTTATTCATTTATTTTAATTTATTTCATTTATATTGGTCAAATTATGACACTTATTCCCATGTTGTTACTGAGTGTATATATATATATATATATATATATATATATATATATATATACAGTACTGTGCAAAAGTTTTAGGCAGGTGTGAAAAAATGCTGTAAAGTAAGAATGCTTTCAAAAATAGACATGTTAATAGATTATATTTATCAATTAACTAAATGCAAAGTGAGTGAACAGAAGAAAAATCTAAATCAAATCCATATATATATATATATATATATATATATATATATATATATATATATATATATATATATATATCTGTTAGACCTTTTTTTTTTGCCCTATCCTATCTCGATTTATGCACTTTGTTCTAGAGAGCTCTAGTCAGAATATAAATAATAGATGCACAAGTACACAGACATGTTTTTAATATACTGGCAAAACCGCAGCAGTGTAAAATTGACCTGTTTAGTTTACAATTAGATGCATGACATGGATTATTTTTTTATTAAAATGTAATTATGTGTTACAGGTACAATACACAGTAAGTCATTTTGCCAGCTCTTTCATCAGGAGAAAGCTACCTTTATCATAACATTTTAAAAAGCATCTTTAAAGCTTTCTGATATTAAACTAGTTTGATGTGGATGCTCATTAGAAAATGAATATTTAGCCGCTGAAAACATTACTACATGCCTTTGTCTGGCAGCAAGCTGTGTATCCATATTATTAATCCATAACAATATTATTATTAAAGTGTAAGTAACTTAAACTTTGCTGGCCCCACCTTTTTCATACTTTTAAAGGTCACCACATCCTGTGATTTCTTTAGAACTGTTCACAAAAGGAGCCGGTAACTATGGTACTATACAATCCAGGATCTCGGTTTAATCAAGTCTTTAACTGCAAATTGAGCACCTGTGTTTAACTGAGCAATGCATTACCTGGCTAGAGAAAATCTCTGGATATCTTAATTCTAAAATGAAGAACTGGTATGTTTGATATGGACTGAAAGCACCACAAGTACCACAGTTGTGAACCTTAAGGTCCGGGCCCTCCCTGGTTCAGGAACCTCCTGGCCTTGGTTCTACCTGTAAAATATGTTACTTATTCTCCTTCCAGGTCTTAATCAATTCATTGTTTAATAATACCTATAAAACCTAGAGGTTTCCAGACCCCGAGGCCAGGGTTTGTGTAACCCTGGCCTGTATTTTGATGCAGAGCAGAACATATTATAATTCAGTAGTGAATCAATGGAACTTAGAACCTCTCAGAATTATTTAAAACATCATAAAAGGGTAAGAAAGATACATATTTTTCAAATATGCTGTTTTTATTGCAAGCTAAACTATTGTAACTACCTATATAATACGAGATAATCACGTTTTGAAACTGTGATTGTGAATGAAATTCATGGCAAGTACGTGGTTTCATTGTGTGTTGATTATGCATTAGTGTGGATAGAGTATTCCAGAGAATGGAATATCTAGCTATGAACAGGTACTTGCCAGATAAATGATTGGCTAATGATACTAAATCGTTTTCTAATCCACCATAAACAACATAAGTTCAACACAACAGAACCATAGGCTAGAACAGCCCATTGACAGCCCAGTTTTTGTTTTTTTTTACAATTTCCAAACATTTTTGGAGAATCTAAAAACATTCCTTATCTTTCATCTTTACATTATGACAGAATTATGGCTTGGTTTTGTTATAAAAAAAGCATTTCTCTTTTGATAATGATAATAAAGATTATCATTATCAAAATAGAAAGCATATTTCTGAGAATTGCCTGATAGAGAGAAATGTACAGCAACAGAAAAAGCATTGTCTTTATATTAAACACACCACACACACAGCTGCTAGTTTTGCCATTCATTGTGCATAATAATTCTCATTAAGTCATTTCTCATAGTGAAGAATCTGATATCGGGGACAAAAATGCAGAGTGTATTTGGTATTCACTGGACGCTGGTTCTCATGTTGCTGTTATTTATACTTAAATGGTAGAGGCTTTTACATTAGGGAGTTGCAGCAGCATGAAAAGGTCAATATTTATAACGGTAACTGCGAGCAGGACTGAATGGCCATTTAATATCGGTTACATTTTATTTAAGCCCCAGAAGGGTACAAGGACATGTATTTTTCTAGACTGATTTATGTTATGCTCTCTCTCTCTCTCTCTCTCTCTCTCTCTCTCTCTCTCTCTCTCAATTAAAATTCAAAGATGCTTCATTGGCATGACTACAGCAGCAGAAGTATTGCCAAAGAAATTACAAAATAAATAATAATAAAAAACAAAAAATAAAAACATCATGCCAAATGATTCCAGAAAATAAATCTATATAAAAAGATACAAAAATATTTAAATAAGACAGACACATATAAAGATACTTTTTTGTAGATACATGTATGATAGAAGGGAGTTTCTGTTAGTGAAGTGTAATGGGAGCAGATAGCCCTTAATGGGGTTTGTTTAAACATTGAGGTTTTACTGGTCCTGTCTCAGCTCATGACACTGTCTGATATATTCAGCAGCTGTGTGTGCAGTGTCACTGTTCTCACACAGAGTAATTACCATCTTATCCTCTACCTTCAGTGTCGTAAAAGTTAGAGATATTTTGTGAGATCTTTGTAAAGAACTGGTCTCTTATCTTGGTATATTTTGAGCAGTAGAGAAGGAAATGTCCCTCGTCTTCGATTCGTTTCATGTCACACTGGGTACACAGTCTTCTCACCATGGGTCTATGCAAGGCCCTATAGCATTTTAATTTTTCTGCTTGATGATCTGTGTAGTCCAGTGTGCCATGAATCGATTTTTAGATTCCTTGCTGATAGCATTGATCAGCCTCTTTTGGGAGTTTCTGTTTTTGATGTTACAGTTTGTTATGTCCGTCCTGCTCTGCTCTAAAATCTTTTTCACAAGGTGACTCACTGTGTCGGATTGCTCCTGGCTATTGACAGCTATAGACCGGAATGATTTTGGGTCTCTCTGTTTCAGGTGTAACCAGAGCCTTACAACTCGTCTCTCAATGTCGAGCAGTAGTGGGTATAGCCCGAGACCAGCTCTACAGGCATTGTTTGAAGCACTTCACAGAATAGCAAATGGATACTTTCTGTTGGGGTTTTATCCCAGTTATTGTAATCCTGGCTCAAGGTTGGACCCCAGACCCCACTCCCATAGAGGCAAATGGGCAGAATAGCACAGTCAAATTAAATAGTTTGTTCCAAATTTTGACCGGTGGATTGATGATATAGAATATGGTCTTTATGGCGTGGAATGCCCACAGTGCTTTTTCTTGCAGAGACTCTGCTGCTAGGTAGCTATAGCTGGTTGTGTGATCTAGTAGTTTACCCACTGAAATACAATTCATATTTCTTATTTTTGGCCTTCTTTTGGAAGATCATCATTTTGGTCTTGTTTAAATTTAATTTCAGAACCCATGTTTTGCAGTATTGGTCTAACAGGTTTAAGCTCTGTTGTATCCTCGTCTGCTGATGAAGAAGAAGTACGCCGCCAGCATAAAGCAGACAGTTGATGTTAGTGTCTCCGAGCTGTAGCCTTGGGAGTGAGGGATTGTCCAGCCTGGTGTCCAGGTCATTGATGTACAGGTTAAAGAGGACTGGACTCAGGCAGCAGCCCTGTCTCACACCTCTGTTTTGTCTGAAAGCATTTTTTCTTTTGCTCTTGACTTTGACCCTGCAGACAGTACTGGAGTACATCCCCTTGATCAGGTCATATACATTTCCTCCTGTTCCATTCTGCAGCAGTTTCAATATCAGACCTGGTTGCCAGTTAGAAACAAAAGCCTTTTGAAAATCCACAAAGCAAGCAAATATCTTACCATTTTTAGTTTTATGTACGTGTTTGTCAATAAGACGGTTTAAGGTGTAAATATGGTCTATAGTTCTGTGGTTTGGCAGGAATCCTATTTGACTTTTATGTAATGCCTTTATCTTTAAGGAACTGTACTATTCTTTTGTTTATGATGGCACAATATAATTTGCCCATGCTGCTGCTGACACACACGCACCTCTGTAATTGTTTGTGTCTAATCGATTACCACTTGTATATTGGTGTGATGAGACGATCAGACCATATTTTTGGAAAGTGTCCAGATCGGAAAACTAAATTGAATATTTTAATCAATGCCTGCTGTAGTCTGGGATTGCTGTATTTCAGCATCTCATTTAGGATCATGTCCGTCCCACAGTATTTTATGTAGCTGTTCTTTGATCTCTTGCAGTGGTATAGGAGTGTCCAGAGGTGACTGGTAGTCTTTGATGGTTAATTCCAGTGTGTGTAGTTTGTCTATGAATGCTGTTTGTTCTTCTGAGAGCACTCTCTCTCTCTCTCTCTCTCTCTCTCTCTCTCTCTCTCTCTCTCTCTCTCTCTCTCTCTCTCTCTCTCTGCTCTTGTTTTGTTAATATGCCTTTTTATAGAAGATTGTTGTCTTTAACTAATTTGTTAAGATGCTGCTATACTTGTACTAAGATTATCTGTGTGGAGTTTGTTTTCAGTCTTCCATGTACCATCATTCAAAAGTCTGCTTAATTACAACATTGCAGTACAGGAGAGGGGCATTAGAAGAAGTGTGACAACATGTTACACAGGTAGTGTGTCCAATGTGGTTTAAGAACCAATTTTGTGAAAGAAAAAAAAAATGTTAGGAAACTACAAACTTATTTAAGGACTGATCATTGGGACATAATTGAAAGTGTTTACTTCAGTCTTAAATGAACGATTATTTTCTGAAAGCAGAAATCCACCTGTTAATTTTACAACTAGAACCAGGACCATGAGTATTTCAAGATGTCTAAGTTGAATATATTTTTTGTACAGTACTCTGAAGATATTTGAGTTGAAGATATTGTTTGTACAGTACTCTGAAGATATTGTTTGTAAAAGTACTCTGAAGATATTTGAGTTGAAAATATTGTTTGTACAGTATTCTGAAGATATTTGAGTTGAAGATATTGTTTGTACAGTACTCTGAAGATATTTGAGTTGAAGATATTGTTTGTACAGTACTCTGAAGATATTTGAGTTGAAAATATTGTTTGTACAGTATTCTGAAGATATTTGAGTTGAAGATATTGTTTGTACAGTACTCTGAAGATATTTGAGTTGAAGATATTGTTTGTACAGTACTCTGAAGATATTTGAGTTGAAGATATTGTTTGTAAAAGTACTCTGAAGATATTTGAGTTGAAGATATTGTTTGTACAGTATTCTGAAGATATTTGAGTTGAATATATTGTTTGTACAGTACTCTGAAGATATTTGAGTTGAAGATATTGTTTGTACAGTATTCTGAAGATATTTGAGTTGAAGATATTGTTTGTAAAAGTACTCTGAAGATATTTGAGTTGAAGATATTGTTTACAGTACTCTGAAGATATTTGAGTTGAAGATATTGTTTGTACAGTACTCTCAAGTTGTTTCTCATTTTCTAACAAGTTTGTTTTTTCTCCTTTACAAAAAGGAGTCAATTGAAGAGTTTGATATGGCTCAGTGTGCTGTATTTTCCACTTTATTGTACTAGGATGTGTTAAAGTTTTACAGGACTTGCAGTAAATAAAATTTAAAAGAAAATGTAAGTATGAAACAGGTAATTACAGAGTGTGTGATTACTGATCAAATTAAATAAGCCATGCATTAATAGTTCTGTAACTTTTAGAATGGAGTTTGTAATAGTGGCGGTGAGGACTGCAGTACATTGCTTTTTTCCCCTTTTCTTCAGTGTTTTTACTCTTCTTTATTGAGTTCTTTTTTGTTCTCTCAGCTTAAAGGTGCTTAAAAAGGTGTATTTAAAAATGCCATTGCCTTCTAAAAATGATGAAGGATTTCAATGCCAACATTCACCATTTGCTTTGGCCTTGGTTGTGTACGAGTCTTACACAGGACAGCTTATACAGAATGCTCACTATTTTATGGTTTTGGTTTGCATGTTATCCAGGGGTATCTGTTAAAGTAACCTGTTTAAAAAAGATGATTCTGTTGGATCCTATAGCAGGGCGATTGTCGTGCACATTGGGAAATTAATGTTGGTGTAATTTATGTGTGGAAATGGGTTTATTGTGTGTCTTTTTGGAGTTGTTTTGTTTGATTGGGACTTGCTACCTACTGGGCTTGGTTGAGGGGAAGGGCAGCAAGTGATTGGCTGTGCCTGTCTTCAATCAACAGGTGGGTGGGTCTTGACCGAGTGTCCGTCAATTTAAAAACATCCGGTGGAGATCGCTCGGGGCGACTGCAACGCCATGCTGCAGAGGGAGGCGCTGCGCACACATGAGAAGAGAGCGTCCGCTCTGCAGGAATGACAGCTACGCAACCCTGAAACTGCAAGCGGTGCTTGTGAAGGCAATGCCCAGTCAAGGCCTTACGAAGCAGCAGGAGTCGTTGTATGAATACCGGCTCGTAAGTAGGTTAGTTTATGGGATAGTGAATCCAAGTAATGTATAGAGAGGGTTACCTAGTGTATCAGGTTCCTGGAGCGGGACACCTCGTTTATAAGGCTAGCGCTCGTCCTGTGTGGCACCTTTTATTTTTAGTTTTTGTATTTTGTAGTCTTTGTCTTTTTGTACAGTTTACTGTATGTGTCCTCTGTGCGTTACCATTGCTGGTAGCATCACATGACCTGTTTATTTATTTTCTGTTTTGTGTCAATAAATCCTGCGTGCCTGAGCGGCATTTCAACTCCACCTCCCATGTCTCCCTGTGTTGCCTATCAGCGGTTACCCACGCATGTGACACAGTACCCTGTCACAGATCCATGCAAGGCATCATGCTTAACAGTATTCAGACGTACCCCTGCTAACATGGTAGTTTAAGTATTTCACTGAACCACTGGCATGTGCTTTCCAAAGTTAGGATATATTGTAGTACACAGACATTCTCTCTAGTTTGTCTGGTTGGCCAAAAACATCCCGCATTGTAGGGTATTGCTTTGAGGAAATAAGAAACATTGTTTTAAATGACTAAATAAATGCAAGCCCTGTAAGTGTGCTCCCCCTAGTGGACAGTACCACAGTACTGAAAACAAATTAAGATACTGTATACAGAGCACATAGAGTAAAAATAATATAGACAAACAACAGAAGATTTGTTCATTTCTTGGTTAAATATGATAGTAATGCTCAGACAGACTCAACAAAATATACACTGTTCTTGAAGATCATTTTTAATTTCTGCAGTGCAGTTGCAGTAGTGTACTGAGCGGTAGCACAATAAAAACGCTCATGCAATTAGCTGGTACCTTTTGTGATTTGGAGAGTTATTTTAAGTGGTTGTCATTGAAATGAAAAGCCTAGTAATCATGAGATGGGTCTTCCTGCACAAAGCTAGCACAGGATAAGGATCTTCGTAATTTTCTCAATCTTATACAGTAGTGCGTCGCATATCCGCCCGTCACATATCCGCCCGTCACATATCCGCCCGTCACATATCCGCCCTAGCCATTTTTTATTCGCTATGACCAATCTCTTCAGCAACGTTTGTTTATTATTGAACAGAGATGTTTAGTTCAGGGATTTTAACTCCCACCAACGTTTTTGTACACGGTGTTGTATGTGCTCTGTGCGCTGCCATTGCTGGTAGTGTCAGGTGTAGGGCTGTCCGAAGTTTCGAAGGTTCGTTCGCTAGCCAGGGATTTGAGGATTGATTTAAACCTTCGAAGGTTCGTCAGAGGCCATTCATGCATTCGAGAGGTTGATGGAGAGGGTACTCGAAGGGGTGTTACGGTCTGACTGCGTGGTCTACCTGGACGACGTGCTGGTGCACGCCACCGAGTTCAGCAAGGGCCGGGACCACCTGTGGGGGGTGCTGGACTGGATCCAGTCCATATGTCACCTATTTCACATTATTATCACCTATTTCACATATCTGATTATATTTTATTCTATATATATATATATATATATATATATATATATATATATATATATATATATATATACAGTGCCCTCCAAAAGTATTGGGACAGAGGTTTTGTATTTGTGATCATGAGATTAATATGAATAATAAGTACAATAATATATAATATATGTATTATTTTTGGGTAATTCCATGCATACATTTGATCATATTAGAACAAAAATATACTTTGTGTTCAACCCACTTATTTCAAGTGACCATTAGTATTAGGACACATTCACTTTAAGTAACTTTCAGGGTGTAAAAGTCAGTATTTGGTTGCATATCCCCCCTTTGAGGAAATAACTGCATGAAGTCTGCGACCCATTGAGCTCACCAAACTCTTTGTGTAATCATTTGAGATGCTTTGCCAAGCCTTTGCTGCAGCCATTTTGAGTTCTTGTCTATTCTTGGGGTGTTCTGACTCCAATTTTTTCTTCAGCATGTAAAATGCATGCTCAATTGGATTCAGATCTGGAGATTGACTTGGCCAGTCTAAGATTTTCCAATTTTTTTCTCCTGATGAACTCCTTGGTTGCATTGGCCGTATGTTTTGGGTCATTGTCATGCTGCATGGTGAAGCACAGCCCAATAAGTATGGAAGCATTTTCTTCTACATAAGCAGACAAAATGTTTCTGTAAACTTCAGAATTCATTCTGCTGCTGCCATCATTAGTTACATCATCATGCCCAGGC
This sequence comes from Acipenser oxyrinchus oxyrinchus, assembly GCA_030684275.1. Classification (NCBI taxonomy): domain Eukaryota; kingdom Metazoa; phylum Chordata; class Actinopteri; order Acipenseriformes; family Acipenseridae; genus Acipenser; species Acipenser oxyrinchus. Next base: position 63,862,863 of record CM060250.1, read on the forward strand.
CATGACATTACCTCCACCATGCTTCACAGGTGAGGTGCTGTTCTTTGGAGCATCTGCAGTTCCTTTCTTTCCCCACACTTTATTCTTTCCTTCACTTTGGTAAAGGTTTATCTTGGTCTCATCTGTCCATAAACCTTTGTTCCAAAACTCTCCTGGCTCATCTTTGTACTTCCGAGAAAATTCAAATCTGTTTTTTCTGTTGTTGGTGCTGATGAGAGGTTTACATCTTGCGGTGTAGCCTTTGTACTTCTGCTGTCTCAGTCTTCTGCAAACTGTGGATTTTGATACCTTCACCCCTGCACTCTGGAGGTTGTTGGTGATTTCACTGACAGTTGTTTTAGGGTTTTCCTTGACAGCTCTGATAATTTTTCTGTCATCAACTGCAGATGTTGTTCTTGGCCGACCCGGTCTTGGCTGATTGGTAATTATACCTGTGGTTTCATTCTTCTTCATTATATTCTTCATTAGATTTTGGTATGCCCAGTTTCTGTGCTATGGTTCTGATTGAGTTTTTATTTTCTTTCAGCTTCAAAATGGCCTGCTTTTCTTTAACAGAAAGTTATTTGGTTTTCATATTGATTTTCAAACACTGATGTCAAAGCGAGACAGGTTAATAGGATGTTTCCAGCTCTTTTATGAGTGCCTAATTACCGAACAACAAACACCTGACCAACAAGAGACACCTGTCAGCCAATTGTCCCAATACTTTTGCTCCTTCAAAATAAAGAGGTTCAACACTATCAGTTTGTTTAATTGACCTGTCCTGCCTGTCACTCAGCAGCGAGTGCACGCATCCACACGGCAGACAGCTACTCTGTCAATATAATGTACCACCGTCCCTTTTCTTTGCGGCGCCAGCTGACAAGGTGAGTGTCGTTCAGTCTTTTATTTATTAATCACAAACAACTGTAGCTGACTTCCAATCTCATACTGTAGGCAGGTACTGTCCCTCACTCAAAAAACTGTCACACACACTTTTAATGGCTCCTCCTCCACCACTGACACACGCAGCCTTGCAATCTAACTAACCCCATTCACTCCCGGCTGCACATACACACTCTCATTCATACCAGCTTAATACACACAACGCGTACAACACATCACAACCACAGCAGCGGGTTCTTCTGAGCCCCCAGTTGTCTGGGTTGCTACAATAATGATTGTTACAGCTGTGTATATAATAGTATTTAAAACAGGATTCATTTATCCGCCTTTTTACATATCTGCCCTTACTCTGTTCCCATGGCAGGCGGATATGCGACGGATTACTGTACCTATTTTATATATGTAATATATAATTTCTACTGTGTTATGAAGCAGAAAGTCAACATAGTTTATTGCATTGTTCTTTTTTCTTGGAATAGCACAATAATTACAATGAGAAGCTTCTAGGTTTAACTAGGTTACATTGAAGTGATCTTGGTTTGAATTGTGTTCAGTGCCAGAAGAAATCAGAATCCTGGACTGAGCAGCACATTCTAATCATTACCGTGGGAAATAGATATAGGAATCACATTAGTGGGATATGACTCTGCTCCAGTTGTGTCACTCAGAGCAGATGGATGTTACACCTCCAGGTTTGTTTCGATCTGTGTAGGTCATGTGATAGCTTTTATTCATGTGCCCTAAAATATAATTATTTTATAACTGTTATTTATTTGGGGTGTGGAAACAAAGGACCAGCTGCAATTTGTACAATTTTAAAACTATAAAAACAAATACTGTATATATAAAATATATTTTGACTATGTGTGGCGGAGTGTCCCGCCCCTATTTATTATTATTTGTATTTTGTTTGCGCGCAGGTAAAAGCGCCCGCCTTTTATATGTATATTTAAAACCCGTGAGGATGCATGACTGATCAGCTACTGATTATTTAACTAGCTGACAGTCATGCATCCTTACCAAACGCTGCAGACTGTGGCGAGGGTAATAAGATAATTAATAGCTAGTTAACCCTCGCCAGAGTATAAGAACCGAGCTGTCTGTGCTGCGGTGTGGAGTTTTGAGTAGAGAGCGAGAGAGACGACATAAAACAATTGCTAAAATGTGCTGGTTCAGCCAGCACGCCACTTACTTGTTTGTCTGTTTATTCGTTTGGCCTTCGTGCCCTTTTGTTTTGTTGTTTTGTTTAAATCTTTTGTTTTGTTTGTTTATTAATAAATACGCTGAATGCCATAGCATTCAGCTTCACCCGCCCATCCACTGTTTGTGATTCAGTTACTTCCTGGTCCGTGACGTCACCACTGCAAGCCAGCCTGTCACATATGGTGTTAGAAGTGGGATAAACAACGCCTCCAACAGCCGGACCAGGAAAGGAAAGGACGTTTTTTTTTGTTCTTTTTCAAATAGTGTTTTTGTGTTTGAAAAAAAAAAAAAAAAATGGATAAAGTTGATGCCTACATGAACAGGTGGCATGAGCATCAGAGGGAGTTGAAAGAAGGAGGGGCTACGTGGTGCCTCGCCTGCCTGAGTATGGGCACCTCCCTGAGGTGTGCCCATATGAAGACCCCTCTTTGTGCAGGCCTTTGATCGAGGTGAGGTGGAGACTGCGGAGGAGTGGATCCACCTGAAGACCATACCATCGCCGCAGGTGGATCAGGAAACCTGCCTCACGTGCCTCAAAGGGGAGGAGTGGTGCTTGCCGTCGGCAAGGTCGGGCACAAACCACCTGACCAACCCTCCATGGCAGGAGGTGGAACTGCTGGTCCCAAGAAGGGAAGGAGGGCGGTGCCAAGAAGGCAAAGAAGCAGGCTCCAGCGCCTGAGGGGAGCGCGAGCATCCAGCGCCCAGAAGGGGAGCACGAGCATCCAGCACCCAGAAGGGGGAGCACGAGCATCCAGCGCCCAGAAGGGGGGAGCCCGTGCATCCCGCGCCCATGAAGGTAGAGCCTGAGCGTCAAGAGCCCAAGAGAGGGAAGCTCAAGAGTGGACGCTGGGATGGCTACCTTCACCTGATCGAGGCCTCAAGTTGGTGCCCTTCCTGCGGGAAGGGGGTCACTCCGTCGTCAACTGCCCCGCCCTGGAGAGGAGGAGGAGGGACGATCAAGGGCAGCTGGGAAGCATACCTCAGCGCACTTGAGGCCATGAACTGGTGCACTGATTGTGGGGAATGGGGCCACTTTGTGGTCAACTGCCCCATTCTCCAGGAAGAGGAGGAGAAGGAGAAGCACCGGTTCCCTGCAACAGGCGGAGACTACACGCTGTCCCCACCTCCACCGCTTCCAGCAGGAGCAGAGCAGCAGGAGCTGCCTCTGTCTCCACCACCACCAGGAGCAGAGCAGCAGGAGCTGCCTCTGTCTCCACCACCGTCAGGAGCAGAGCAGCAAGAGCTGCCTCTGTCTCCACCACCGTCAGGAGCAGAGCAGCAAGAGCTGCCTCTGCCTCCGCCACCTCCACCAGCAGAGGGTGAATGCCTGCTGGTTCCGTCTCAAGCGCCGTGGGAGTACTGCTTAACGCTCCCAGCTCCACCAGCAGAGGGTGAATGCCTGCTGGTTCTGCCTCAACCGCCGTGGGAGGACTGCTTGCCCCTCCCACCTCCACCAGCAGAGGGTGAATGCCTGCTGGTTCCGCCTCAACCGCCGTGGGAGGACTGCTTGCTGCTCCCACCTCCACCAGCAGAGGGTGAATACCTGCTGGTTCCGCCTCAACCGCCGTGGGAGGACTGCTTGCCGCTCCCACCGCCACCAGCAGAGGGTGAATACCTGCTGGTTCCGCCTCAACCGCCGTGGGAGGACTGCTTGCCGCTCCCAGCTCCACCAGCAGAGGGTGAATACCTGCTGGTTCCGCCAACCGCCGTGGGAGGACTGCTTGCCCTCCCACCTCCACCAGCAGAGGGTGAATACCTGCTGGTTCCATCTCCACCTCCACCAGCAGAGGGTGAATACCTGCTGGTTCCGCCAACCGCGTGGGAGGACTGCTTGCCCCTCCCACCTCCACCAGCAGAGGGTGAATACCTGCTGGTTCCATCTCCACCTCCACCAGCAGAGGGTGAATACCTGCTGGTTCCACATCCACCATCATGGGAAGGACTGCTCCTGCCCTGCTTCGCACCGCCAAGGATGCCTGCTTCGCACCGCCCAAGGATGCCTGCTTCGCACCGCCTAAGGATGCCTGCTTCGCACCGCCTAAGGATGCCTGTTGCCCGCACGCCCAAGGATGCCTGTTGCCCGCGACGCCTGGGCTGCCTGTTGCTCCGCACGCCTGGGCTGCCTGTTGCTCCGCATCGCCTGGAGAGCCACCAGTTACAGGGTACAAGGGAGAAGTGGAGCTCCCGCTGCCGCCTCCATGGCCAGGGGCTCCTCCCGAGTTCGCCCCCGAGGGTCCGCTGCGGCTGCCGCCGCCTCGAGGGTCCGCTGCTGCTGCCGTTGTCTGCCGAAGGTCTGCAGCTGCTACCTTCGCCTCCCGAGGGTCCTGTTTTGCCTGGAGTCGCTACCAGTCCTGCCATGCGGCAGGAAATACTGTGGCTGGAGCCCCATGAAGGGGAGCTGCCGCCACGGAAAAGGGGGAGGTCAGGAGACCAGCTCCCCAGCCGCACTTCCGCTGCAGGAAATACTATGGCTGGAACCCCATGAAGGGGAGCTGCCGCCACGGAAAAGGGGGAGGTCAGGAGACCAGCTCCCCAGCCGCACTTTCGCGGCAGGAAATACTGTGGCTGGAGCCCCATGAAGGGGAGCTGCCGGCCATGAAGAAGTGGGGGAGGTCAGGAGACCAGCTCCCCCGCAGCAATTTCGCTGCAGGAAATACTGTGGCCGGAGCCCCATGGAGGGGAGATGCCGCCATGAAGAAGGGGGCAGGTCTGGAGACCACCCCAAAATTTTTCTGGCCAGAGGGGCCGGCCTGTGCGTGGTCCACTAGGACGCTACAGTTGTTGGGGTGGGAGGAGGACATCCCGCCGTGGTCGCCTCGAGACACCTTGCTTCCCCTGTTCCGGGCCAGGACTGCTAGCCGGGACTTTAGGGAATAAGGGGAGGTGGCGAAAGGCCATGTGTGCTGCACACAAGGGCATGTGTGGCGGAGTGTCCCGCCCTATTTATTATTATTTGTATTTTGTTTGCGGCGCGGTTAAAAGCGCCGCATCTTTTATATGTATATTTAAAATTCGTGAGGATGCATGACTGATCAGCTACTGATTATTTAACTAGCTGACAGTCATGCATCCTTACCAAACGCTGCAGACTGTGGCCGAGGGGTAATAAGATAATTAATAGCTAGTTAACCCCTCGGCCAGAGTATAAGAACCGAGAGCTGTCTGTGCTGCGGTGTGGAGTTTTGGAGTAGAGAGCGGAGAGAGACGACATAAAACAATTGCTAAAACGTGCTGGTTCAGCCAGCACGCCACTTACTTGTTTGTCTGTTTATTCGTTTGGCCCTCGTGCCCTTTTGTTTTGTTGTTTTGTTTAAATCTTTTGTTTTGTTTGTTTATTAATAAATACGCTGAATGCCATAGCATTCAGCTTCACCCGCCCATCCACTGTTTGTGATTCAGTTACTTCCTGGTCCGTGACGTCACCACTGCAAGCCAGCCTGTCACACTATGTCATTAAAATCACGTGTAATTTATATACTGCAGAGGTATATGAATGTTCATTTCTGTTTATCTTCAGTCTAGGAAACATACGCAATTTACAAAAGAGAAATAATTCAGTAACCTATTGTGAAAATGGCTATAGTGGTGTTTTTGTTACTGACACAATATTTTTTGGTCCCCATAGTTGCAGAATATTGATACACACGGGGACACTTTTACTATGATTCACATTTGCTTGGATAGTGACCATTAGCCTTTTTTTTGTTTTTTTAAATTTTTTACCCCATTTTTCTCCCAATTTGAAATTTCCAATTGTATTTTAGGCTCAGCTCACCGCTACCACCCCCGCGCTGACTTGGGAGCAGCGAAGACGAACACACGCTGTTCTCCGAAGTATGTGCCGTCAGCCGACCGCTTCTTTTCACTCTGCAGGCCCGCCATGTAGCCAACCCATAGCTACAGCGTTGGAGGACAACGCAGCTCGGGCAGCTTACAGGCAAGCCCGCAGGCACCCAGCCAGTCCACAGGGGTCGCTGGTGCGCGGTGAGCCGAGGGCACCATCCAGATAAAATCATGAGAATGCGTGGTCGACAGCGAGTGCTTATTGATAAACTGGCTGTTGACCACGCATATGATAAAACCTGTGCTGAATGTAGGGATAAATTAGGTAATTGATAGCCAGTTGACCCCTTGGCCGAATTATAAAAGACCTGCAGCTTTAGCTGAATGGGGTAGGTTGTCCAGAGGAGGAAAGAGACAAGTAAGAACAGATACTGTAAGTAAATAATTACTACCTGTGCTGGCATGATACTTGTTTGATTTAGTGTTCACTTTGTTTTTTTTCTGTTTGGTTTGGCCAAAGAGCTGTTTTGTTAAGTGTTTTGTTATACAATAAAACATGCAAGCCAGCACATTCACCATTTCAGTCACCGCTATGTGTGTTTATCTTCCGGGTCTGACGTCACCGCTCAGGCCAGCTTGCCACACGTGGTGTCGGAACGAGGGATAACAATGCCTCCAGAGACGCAGGCCAAGGAAGAGTACTGCGGGTACATTTTTTTATTTTACTGGATTTTTTAAGTGTTTTTTTTGTGAAGAAGAAAGAAAAAAAGGAGCAGGTTTTTTGGTGAAAAAAAAAAATGGAGAATGGGATCTGGAGTGACAGTTGGGACGAATTTGTCAAGCGCCTTGCAGCGGAGTTGTGCCCCAGTTATGGTGATTATGGGCACACAGTGGCTATCTGCCCCACCCAATACCAGGAGAAGGAACTAGGGCTGCCACGCCTGCAACGCCTAGGGCTGCCTGGGGAGGCCCTCTCGCCATCGTCTGGGGAGACCAGCTCGCCATCGCCTGGAGAGGCCAGCTCGCCATCGCCTGAGGAGGCCAGCTCGCCATCGCCTAGGGAGGCCTGTTCCCCATCGCCTGGGGAGGCCTGTTCCCCATCGCTTGGGGATGAGTGTTTGCCATCACCTGGGGATGCCAGTTCGCCATCACCTGGGGATGCCTGTGCACTATTGCCGGGAGATCCTTGCTCTGGAGATCGTCTGCTGCTGATCTCTGTGGATTTGCTGGGGTTGGAGGAGCCATTTCAACTGCCAACGATACAACTGGCAGCATTTCCGCTGCCATAATTGCCCTGACAGCCTCGCCATTGGCAGCATTTCTGCTGCCAGTGGTGCAGCGGGAGGGAGGATTGCCCAGGCTAGAAGAGACAGCCCTGGCACTGTCAGCACGTCTGCAAACAGCATTACCACTGGCAGCATTTCCTCTACCAGTGGTACAGCGGGAGGAGGAACTCGCCCTGTTGTCAGCATGTCTGCTGACAGCATTGCCAGTAGCAGCCTGGCTACTGGCAACATTGCCGCCCATGAACCCCTTGTTGCCTCAGTCAGTTTTCACGCACACAGGGTTGTGTGTTCGAGAGTGGAGAACTGAGAGAGAGAGAGAGAGAGAGAGAGAGAGAGAGAGAGAGAAAGAGAGGAGAGAGGATTTGCATGATACTTGTTTAGTGTTCGTCCACTGTTTGTCTGTTTGTTTTGGCCACTGCGCCATTTTGTTTTGTTAAGTGTTTTGAGATTTGTTTAAACCTTTTATTTTCTGTTATACAATAAAATGTGGCGTTCCAACTCTACGCCCCATGTCTCTCTCTATTGCCTAAGCAGCGGCTACCCACACACGTGACACGAGCACCCTGTCATGTGGGTTCATACACTTTTTCTGACACAAATTTCAAGGATTTTTCAAGGACCATTTTCAAAGGCCTAATTTAAGGAGTTTGACCATTTTTAATGTTGATAACTAATAACCAACTGTAAAAAATAAAGCTTTTGCATTAACAGTTTATTTAACTGTATAATAAGACAAATCTTATCTATACTCACTTTGAGTATAGATAAGCTCTGGACCAGTAACCCTTCTTATTCAGTAACACGAGTCACTGTTGGTATCTATAGGTTAGTGTTTCATTCTAAAAGCAGTACAACAATTTAGTGTTTTAATCAATGTCAGAAGCAAAAGAATTTTGCGGCACAATCATAGATAGGTGCCTAACTTTGTTAAGTAGGGGGGCAAACTGAAGGACTAATGGCCGAGCATATATAGCATGTATTTTTATTTTTTACCAATGGCGCCTCTGCACAGTGCTACACCTAGAATTCCCACATGTAGTTTATTAAAGGAAAATGTTAAATAAACAAAGAGTCAAGCAAGTACTGTTGTTTTGAAGGTAATTATTCCCCAAGTAAGGCAGTTCAAAATACTTTGCCATGTCAGAAGCACTGGTTTACTATCTTAAAAAAAAGACTTAATTCTGAAGCAAATTCAAATATATATATGGTGCCATGGTGTATGACTTTTGACAGTAAACTGTCTTCAGCAACTGTCTTTAGCTGAGTTTGGCTGTTCCTCAACCAGTTGTATTCCTCCTACACAGCTGTTTCTGTTTCAGTTAATGATTGTGTTTCAACCTACATATTGAATTGATGATCATTAGCACCTGTTTGGTATAATTGTTTAATCATACACCTGACTATATGCCTACAAAATCCCTGGCTTTGTGCAAGTGTACCTAGAAGAATTGATGCTGTTTTGAAGGCAAAGGGTTGTCACACCAAATACGGATTTGATTTAGATTTTTCTTCTGTTCACTCACTTTGCATTTAGTTAATTGATAAATATAATCTATTAACATGTCTATTTTTGAAAGCATTCTTACTTTACAGCATTTTTCCACACCTGCCTAAAACTTTTGCACAGTACTGTATATATAGCGAGAGAGAGAGAGAGAGAGAGAGAGAGAGAGAGAGAGAGAGAGAGAGAGAGAGAGAGAGAGAGAGAGAGAGTTGTTTCTTGTTTTATACCATTAAACATGGTCTTATTCCTCTATGAAATTGTGTTTTTGCCTTTGTGCTTGCTTCTAAATATGGTCCATTGAGTTAGAGGGCAAAGTTTGTGCATAATAAAATAACTTAAAACAATAATGTAACTCCTGCTAGTGCAACCAAGTTATTTCTTGCTAGTTTAAAAATATTTATATTTTTTACTTTAAATATTTTTACACTTGCTTCGAATCGGGTACATTATTTTATAGCTTTAACAAGGGCTGACAGTGTGTAGAACGACGGGAAGAGTATAAGCAAACATTTTAATAACCTTACGATTTCAGGTGCGTGCCTTTAAAGTAAGATGAAACTACTGTCGTTTTTAATACACAAAGAAGCTTACTTGAAAAACGTCTTAAACGGTGCAAACAAATTCCTACTAGGTTTGAGTTTGAGTTGTCACCTACACAACAAGCTTTAATATGAAAACTGAAATTTATGTGGTTTCCATGCGGGGCAATTTACATGTGAAATGGCGATGCGCGTGCATGTTTGGGAGAATTACTTGTGTAGATCAGGTCTGTGGCCGAAAAAAACAGCCTGAGAGAGGGATAGAGTAAATCTCATTTACTCGTGTAAATGATGAAACACACGGGAAAATCCACGCCCAGTTTCGCATGGAAACCCACATTTCATGTGTAAGTGACACTATACATATTGCAAGGGAGCAGGTCATTTGTTACTGTGGATTCCAAGACGGCATAAAGTAAGTGGCTGATGGCCGGTTTTATGGTTAGCAGTGGTGTGGTTCACCTTAATGATAATGCGGGCAGCTTTTTTTTATTGTTTTTTGCTGTGTCTGGACTGTCATGTTGTACATCTCTTGTGGCTTTACAGTTCTGTATAAAACCACACACCATGAACTGCAGTGTACATGTGTTATAGTATTAAAGCAGCTGTTTGAGAATACCCTTGCTGTAAAAACTATGCTAAAGTGAGCCGCTTACTAAATACTGTATTAATTCCTGTGTTTTTTATGATCCCAGCTATGTCCAAAGACAACGCATGTCCACCCTCAACGTTAATATAGTTGGTAAACTGGATGTCATGAGCCAGCTAGACCGACCAAAATAGAGCAACAACATATATACCAACAAGTTGTTGATGCCCTCTCAGAACTGACCAAATAAAATTGCAAATGAACGTATTGATTGTGTTTCATTTGTTTGCATCATTAATATTTAACACAATGGCAAATCCAACACAATTTAAAAGAAAGAATCTCTGACAGCATGAGCCTCCTCAGATCTGGCGGCTGAGGTAACTTACCCCTGTCTGTCTCACAGGCAGACAGATTCCTGAACACCTCATTTTATTGTTGACAGAGTTTGTGAAGGATACAGCAGGCAGTAGCAATTTTGGGAGCAAACTAATTCTGCACTTCAGTCTGTTTCATACTTATCCGTCACCTCCCTTTCAATGCCCACTACCCGTATTTGCCCAGCAGCTGTCAGCCGTCCGGACGGGTAGGGTTTCTAAGCCAGGGTAGTATACACAGCATCACCTGATCCCCTATAGCCTGTATTGCCTGAATGAAAGGGAAATATATATATAACGTCTCCGCCAGTTTTCAGCCATGGTGATCTATAATACCTGTTGGTCAGTTTCATTTTATACCTTCAAGTTCATTTTTAATTAATGATTCGTAAGATAAATTAGTTGAAACAGTATTCACTACTAACGACATGACACCCCACTAATGACGTTTGAAAAAGAATTTGGGCAAGAGCAGTAAAACACATTATTAACCAACCAGGCACAAGGTATTTTGCTTTATTACAGCAGCTCGGATTCACTCGTGTACCAGTTTTCTGCGCACGGAAATCACATTTTCACACAATTTCACTAGTAATCTTCAAAAACAGCACAAGTACATTACGCAGAGCTAATTTACATATCAACCCCCATCTTTCCTCTTCATTTGCATGACGTCGGGTGAAAATTTACAATTTACTCGAGTAAAATCAACTGAGTGAATGGAAATCCAAAAAAGCATTTTACATGAGACATTTTTCTCGAGAAAATGTTTCGAGCTAAAAAAAAACATGGATGGAAACTCCACCAATTTATTCCAGTAAAGAACAACAACATGTCTTCAATGAAAAAACAAACAAACATTCTAGCCTACTTCACTGAAGTAAAAACGGGCTTCTGTGATTTTGAAATACCACTGCTTCGGATTCTTACCAGTGCTTAATAACAGTAACAACATTTTATTTAGTTGTTGTTGAACTTAAACCCGTTCATGGCCCCACAGCAACACAAACCTACTAAATAAAATAAAAAAAATACACAAATAACCGTCTGAATATAATTTAATTAATAGGAATAAAAATAAACTAAACTAACAACTATCTAGTCTATATTTAATTAATAATGTTTTTGTTTTGTCTCCACAAACTGCCCAGCATCTTCTGTTGCAGTCACATCGCTGCTAACGTTAGCTGTTGTAAATAGTGCAGAGCGGACTATGTGTCAAACCAGTGTTCGTGTAGGGTGATTTTATTGTGTTTATTTTATTTATTAATGTTGAACTTATGGCGTCTTCTGAATGACTTTCGTTTTTATTTACATTTTAAACCATTTATAGGCAAAACCATAACAAGACACAGAATAATAGTGTGAATACACGAAGCAAAAAAATAGAGGGGCAAAATATATAGTTTGCCTCCCCTGTGCTCTGTGGGTTAGGTGCCTATGGTGTCAATCAAGTTACAGTTCAACAGGACAAAAATATACTAAAAAGCCACAAAAATCAAAAGAGGTTTCTGATGAGTGTGCTACCAAACCTGTCTCTCTGGCTGTCTGACAAGTAAGAGTTATACTATAATTATACTAAAGAATGTTGTTGTAGAGGAGACACCTGATACTACATTTCATTTCCTTATGGATAGCACCTCAATTTGTAGAACTTGTAAAAAAATTAGCTGTGCACAAATGACATATGAATTCTATACCTGCAAAAACATTTCACAGTTTTCCACAATAAAAAATATATACCCCCCTGTGGAAGAGTGGGGGTATTCACTGACACGGGGGTCAGAAGATGGTACTTGAAAACACAGCACAGGTGCACAGTTTTATTAATTTTCTTTTTGATTTATTTTAGCCCGCAGAGGGCGCTGTTGTCTGTGGCCTGTATACCAGCAACGGTAATCAGGACCACAGGTTACAAACACAGGTATATGCAGGCGCACTCACGGGTGCTCAAAAATAATAATGAAAACCAAAGGCAAAATGAAAAGGGAAAATAAAACACAGTAAGAAAACTACAAAACAAAAGTGCTGCTTACGCAGTGCCCCCACTGCCGCTATGCTGGTCAGCTCGGGTCTCCGTCCTACGCTTCGCTAAGCACTATACACTGGGGTGGCCAAGGTTCCCCTATCACTACACACGTCCCCTGCGGTACATAACCATATATTTTAATAAATGGTTTATTTAAGGCTGGCTGTCTTCCTCAGCCGTGCTTGCCTGATTTTATTCTCTCGCTCCTACCACTGGCGTTCCTGGCTTTTTTTTTACGCTCGCCTCCTCAGCTAGCGTCACTGGGTTTTCCCTGTCAGGCCACCCGAATGCACAACCAAGAGCAGTTCTTATGGGCCAAGCAACCCCCCCAAGGCCCGCCTCTCAACCACTCAGAGAGAGGGAAAGCCAACACACCTTCCTCTTAACCACTCCGTGTCATTGCCATGATTGACAGGCGGATCTTACGAGGCTGCTGCCCCCTTCCTGCAGAACCATGCATGCACCAGATAATCAGCACAGATCTCCCCTGTTACACCCCCACACAGATGTTTTTGGCATTTCTACACAAATCGTAGGAATGGACCTGGGAGAAGCCATGTTGGTGTGGATTACATTAGGAGTGCAATGTTAATTGTGCACTCGCTGGAAACTTTGTTAGGAACCCACACCTAATATCGTGTTGACTCCACAAAATGCCTAGTGGTGTTTTAGACAAAGGAACAAGAGTGGACTGTAATTTATATTCAAATAGAAGTTCTGGAGACTAATAACTAGTTGTTTTATAGGATTCCAATCTACATGTACTGACTATTGTAGAAAATGTGGCTGCAGGAAGCAAACATAACACAAGGTGCTACTGAGCTGTCATGCTCAACATTTGTAAGCCTCTGCTATAAATCTCACCCTGACCTAGACAGAACAGCCATGGGTGACAGCAACATAACAAAATTTAAAACCTGGACACGTACTTTGTAGGACTACTTTTTTTTACACAAGGTCATCAAATTGACATATTCCTACTTTTGTATTTTATCAGCGCACCACCCACGTCCATACACTATTCCAGTTAACTACATGGCCATTCACTCACATATTCATTCCTCCTCATTACAACCCACTTGTGGTCTCTCTCTTAGCCTCCCCCAGCTTATTGTTGGCCAACTAAATTGTGCTTTAAGCTTCGAACCCCGTATCACACAATAACCACCCGTGGATTTACAGCCTCTCCATCCCTCCTCCACAGCATAAACCAAGTCCTTATTTCTGAATAACATTGAATTTTAAATCGAGAAAGTCAAGATAAAAAACATACCTATGTTCGAATTTAATATGTGTTATTAATGACTTGTTAACCATAATCCCTAATCCAATGGAGTTTATTTATTTGTATGTTTTACCAGGAAAACCTGATTGAGATTGCATCTCATTAAGATTGATTCTGGGTTTTACAGTGAAAACAGTCTCCAACATAGGGGCAATTTCCATGGATAAAGAAAAATAAGTCTCACCTGTTTCTCACTCTATTTTGGTGGTATTTTCGGGTTGTGTGTGTTTCCATGTAGTTTTTTATAGCCAGAGAAATTGTCATTCCAAATGCAAATAACCTCATTAATATTAAAATATTAAATATGGGAGTGTGTCTGAGTTCCAATTTGGCCTTGCACGACTGCTCATATCGTACAGCTTTCTAAAACTGGGTTTCCACAAAGTTTTTAGCTTGTGCTAAAACATAGAAAGTGCAGCCTACCTCATTTGGCCACAAAATGTAATAAAAAAAGCATGGGAGGGAAAATAAAAAGACAGACATAGCTTTACACCAATAATAATAATAAAATGGCAAATAATATTAAAAAAATATCAGTTTTACACTCTTAAAAAAATAAAGTGAGCACAGCATTTTTTTTTGTTACCATTATATTATTCACTGTTAGTTGTGATAATAATATAAAGCAGTATATGTTGCAGGGTAAGGCAATATTTTATCAGGAATTACGTGTTTTCGTGGTCATAAGCAGCCTCTTGTGGTGAGATTTTCGAAAGCAGTCTTATTTCACCAGTCTGCATTCTAAATTTCACCACAAGAGGGCAAACTTGCACCACCCTAGTTAAAGAACAAACATATATACAGTACTGTGCAAAAGTTTTAGGCAGGTGTGAAAAAATGCTGTAAAGTAAGAATGCTTTCAAAAATAGACATGTTAATAGATTATATTTATCAATTAACTAAATGCAAAGTGAGTGAACAGATGAAAAATCTAAATCAAATCCATATTTGGTGTGACAACCCTTTGCCTTCAAAACAGCATCAATTCTTCTAGGTACACTTGCACAAAGTCAGGGATTTTGTAGGCATATAGTCAGGTGTATGATTAAACAATTATACCAAACAGGTGCTAATGATCATCAATTCAATATGTAGGTTGAAACACAATCATTAACTGAAACAGAAACAGCTGTGTAGGAGGAATAAAACTGGGTGAGGAACAGCCAAACTCAGCTAACAAGGTGAGGTTGCTGAAGACAGTTTACTGTCAAAAGTCATACACCATGGCAAGACTGAGCACAGCAACAAGACACAAGGTAGTTATACTGCATCAGCAAGGTCTCTCCCAGGCAGAAATTTCAAGGCAGACAGGGGTTTCCAGATGTGCTGTCCAAGCTCTTTTGAAGAAGCACAAAGAAACGGACAACGTTGAGGACCGTAGACGCGGTGGTCGGCCAAGGAAACTTACTGCAGCAGATGAAAGACACATCATGCTTACTTCCCTTCGCAATCGGAAGATGTCCAGCAGTGCCATCAGCTCAGAACTGGCAGAAAACAGTGGGACCCTGGTACACCCATCTACTGTCCGGAGAAGTCTGGTCAGAAGTGGCCTTCATGGAAGACTTGCGGCCAAAAGCCATACCTCCGACGTGGAAACAAGGCCAAGCGAGTCAACTATGCACGAAAACACAGGAACTGGGGTGCAGAAAAAATGGCAGCAGGTGCTCTGGACTGATGGGTCAAAATTTGAAATATTTGGCTGTAGCAGAAGGCAGTTTGTTCGCGAAGGGCTGGAGAGCATACACGAATGAGTGTCTGCAGGCAACAGTGAAGCATGGTGGAGGTTCCTTGCAAGTTTGGGGCTGCATTTCTGCAAATGGAGTTGGGGATTTGGTCAGAATTAATAGTCTCCTCAATGCTGAGAAGTACAGGCAGATACTTATCCATCATGCAATACCATCAGGGAGGCATCTGATTGGCCCCAAATTTATTCTGCAGCATGACAACGACCCCAAACATACAGCGAAAGTCATTAAGAACTATCTTCAGCGTAAAGAAGAACAAGGAGTCCTGGAAGTGATGGTATGGCCCCACAGAGCCCTGATCTCAACATCTTCGAGTCTGTCTGGGATTACATGAAGAGAGAGAAGCAACTGAGGCTGCCTAAATCCACAGAAGAACTGTGGTTAGTTCTCCAAGATGTTTGGGCCAACCTACCTGCCGAGTTCCTTCAAAAACTGTGTGCAAGTGTACCTAGAAGAATTGATGCTTGATGCTGTTTTGAAGGCAAAGGGTGGTCACACCAAATATGGATTTGATTTAGATTTTTTCTTCTGTTCACTCATTTTGCATTTAGTTAATTGATAAATATAATCTATTAACATGTCTATTTTTGAAAGCATTCTTACTTTACAGCATTTTTTCACACCTGCCTAAAACTTTTGCACAGTACTGTATTTCTTCCTGCTGGTTAATGCAAAGTACAGTGATATTTTGTTTCTTGTTTTAATACGTACAGTGTGTGTGTCAGTATGTGTATAGTTCTGTATATGCCTGCATTTCCATGAGGTTATTTTAAGTAGACAAACATTACGGCAGAAAAGCTGCTCTGTGGAAGGGTGGTGCGCAATTCACTGACACACATGGTGAACAGAAGGTTTATTTGTAACACCGCACTGGTGCCCAGTTTTATTATTTATTTTATTTGGCTCTATTTTCTCTTTAGCCCACAGAGGGCGCTGTTGTCCGTGGTCTGAATACCGCCAACGGTAGTCAGGTCCACAGCAATGCCAATACAGGTACAGTCCACTGTTTCGCACTCACAGGTGCTGAAAAGAATAATAAAAACAAAAGGCAAAAGAAAAAGGGAAAATAAAACACAGTAATAAAACTACAAAATAAAGGTGCTGCACTTGGCAGCGTTACCCCAACCGTCGCTATCCGCAGAGCCTGGGTCTCCATCCTATGCTCACCTGTTCCCTCAACCCAGCTTGTACTGTTTGGGGTTCTGCCCATGTTTTTCCCAAATACTATAAATTCCTTTTCTTTTTAATTAATTGGTTGTTGTGCTCGTTCTTCTCCGGCCATGCTCGGTCCGGCAGCAGAGGTTCCGCAAACTCGCTCGTTTCATCTTAGAGGGGCAGGCTGAGGGAACAACAGAGCGTTATCTTATAGGGTCAGCAATCCCTCAAGGTCCGCCTCTCAGAGAGAGGGAAAGCCAAAATTGATTTTGGATTTTGGTTTACTGGTATGCATGTCTGCATCAATTTAAACAAACAAAATCAACTAAATGCTAAAAGAAAAATCTAAACTGCTTGCCTCTATATTCCTATACATGTTTATTACCCCCTTGCGGGGGTGCATATCCCCAATAACGGGTATAAACAGGATTTCTTTACATATCAACACACTGAACAGCTCACATGACACTACCAGCAATGGTAGAGCACGGAGTACACGCAACAGTGTATGAAAACTTTGGTGGAATCTACAATCTCTGAACTCATTTTCTCTTTTCAATAATAAAGGAACTCCGGCTGCTCACCTAGCTGTCGGTGGTTTCAACTTGTTTATTCAGTCTTCGGTATCCAACTGGTTCTGGTTCTCTGTCTCGCTCTCTCACTCTCTCTCTTCTTTACCACAAACTTTTTAGTATCAGAATTGTAATACTGTATATAAATTAAGAAACTTACCTGTCTGTCCATGTTACCCATTTACAACAGGGGTTAAACCAAAATATAAACAATCCTAGCTGTCCTCCATATACTAGAAATGTTGGTACTAATTTAGGATTGTCTCTAGATTGGTTTGCCTTTATTGAAGGTTTGGACCTATGATTTTCCAATCCAAACCCTGCTAACCACTTCACCTTTGTGGTTGGTCAAACTCGATCACCTAGTGGCCAAGCTTATGAAGTAGATGTACGCCAAGAGCTAGCCAAAGATTGTGAACTTTTTGACCCATCTAAATTGAACTGTAGTGTAGAAGCCTACATTAAAGATGTTAAGTATGTTTTAAGTTTCATGCCTTCAGCCACCGTGAAAAAGAAAGTGATGCTTGTTTGGAAAACTACAACCAGACCAGTACATGAATGGATAGAACAACAAGGGACAGCTGTATCTGGTGATTTTGGAAAGCTGTGTCAGGCTTTGATTAGGGATTATACTCCTTTTGCACTTTTAATTTTTTCTTTATTTAGTTTTATTTCTAATAAAACTGTTCCTTTGTATTTACTACAAACGTTGTCTAGTCTGATTATTTCTATCAAGGTGGGTTCTACTTGAATTCAAACAAGGTATTTTATTATTACAATTTAAACTAGTCCAAATACAAATATACCTTGCACACTACAAGACCATTCTGGCACTTTACAGACATGTTAGCTGAGCTAGATCTTTAATAAAAGCAACATCCGCTGGTACAACAAAAATATGTCCAAATAAACCTGAATTCAACAGGTTGTTTGTAGCTACCTGTACACCTTAGATTTTGGTAACATTGCTTGGAAAGTGGCTGCCTCTATATAGACCGCTACAGACTTTACTTGTTTATGTGTTAAAACATACCACAAACTCAAAACTGAAAAGTCTTACAAGGATTACATTTTTTAGAAATCTTAGCATAGGAACAAAGCCTGTTAAACAAAAGTATTGCGACACATGAACATCTGGTTACAGCATAGATTGCAACATAGTAACCACCAAAAGGTTTATCGTGAGGGTTTCAGCTGCTCCCATCCAGTTCTCTTGCCAGCATATTTGTTTCTGATTGTTTTTGAACTGTGAAACTATTTCCAATTCAATCATTGTAATTAATTGCTAGCAAAACAAATGAAATGAAACAAGAAATGATTGCGTGATAAAAGCTTGATTTAATGACCATTAGCTACATCAGTGCTGCCTGAATAAACCGTTTTCCTGCATTTATATTAGCGGATTCTGAACTTCAAATTAAAGATTGCCAGGGGAGAGGGAGATTTTTCTGATGCTTTGTTTCTTTTGCTTTTCTGTGTTATATAATTGTGCACATGCTGTAACCAATGCACAGAGGCAGACATTTCTCAGCAGGGCTTCTGATATGCTGTTTCATAACTACATTCTTTCTCCCATCTGGATTACACCACCACACCTGGCTCATGGCAAGAAGATCTAGGTAAAGTCTGGTTTACTGGTATGCATGTCTGCATCAATTTAAACAAACAAAATCAACTAAATGCTGAAAGAAAAATCTAAACTGCTTGCCTCTATATTCCTATACATGTTTATTACCCCCTTGTGGGGGTGCATATCCCCAATAACAGGGGTATACAGTAGGTACCATATATGTATTATAAGTATTATATACAGTAGTCTGTCACGTATCTGACTGCAGTGGGATCAGAGCAAGGGCGGATATGTAAAAAGTCAGATGAATGAATCCTGTTTTAAATACCATTATACACAGCTGTAGTAATGACTATAGTCACACAATTGTTGTTTTGAGATTCAGCTTTTTATATTATTAATCTTTGTGTCAGGGTAGCCTTCTGCCGTGCGGGTGTGTGCATTCGCTGCTGAGTGACAGGCAGGAGATCGAGATGGAGGATGAAGTTGATACGCTCTGCAGGCAAACAGGATTTCTTTACATATCAACACACTGAACAGCTCACATGACACTACCAGCAATGGTAGAGCACGGAGTACACGCAACAGTGTATGAAAACTTTGGTGGAATCTACAATCTCTGAACTAATGTTCTTTTTTCAATAATAAAGGAACTCCGGCTACTCGCCTGGCTGTCGGTGGTTTCAACTTGTTTACTCAGTCTTCGGTATCCAACTGGTTCTGGTTCTCTGTCTCGCTCTCTCACTCTCTCCCTCTCTCTCTTCTTTACCACAAACTTTTTAGTATCAGAATTGTTATACTGTATATAAGTTAAGAAACTTACCTGTCTGTCCATGTTACCCACTTACAACAGGGTTTAAACCAAAATATAAACAATCCTAGCTGTCCTCCATATACTAGAAATGTTGGTACTAGTTTTAGGATTGTCTCTAGATTGGTTTGCCTTTATTGAAGGTTTGGACCTATGATTTTCCAATCCAAACCCTGCTAACCACTTCACCTTTGTAGTAGATATGAAGAGTCTGTTGAAATATTATTATTTATTTCTTAGCAGATGCCCTTATCCAGGGCGACTTACAATTTTTACAAGATATCACATTATTTTTACATACAATTATTTTATTTTTTTTTACATACAATTACCCATTTATACAGTTGGGTTTTTACTGGAGCAATCTAGGTAAAGTACCTTGCTCAAGGGTACAGCAGCAGTGTCCCCCACCTGGGATTGAACCCATGACACTCCAGTCAAGAGTCCAGAGCCCTAACCACTACTCCACACTGCTGCCCATGAAATAGAAAGGTGAAAGGAAATGTAGCTTCCACTATGCTCATTGCTGTCTGTGGTGCATTGCTCCTTAAAGCATATAGTATAACAAACATTTTGTTTTTAGGAATGGTATCTGGTATCGACTGTTAAAAAAAAGTTCTTAATTTGCATGACTTGCTTTCAAGTTGTCAGTTATACTTGCACTTCCTAGGTTATATCACATTCTTAGGTCATTTCATTGCAGGGTCGAAGCACCAGTCATTCTTTTGAATTTTTTTCTTTGAAAAAGTACACATGTGAAATCAACATGGTGAACAGTGTTTAAAGGTAAAGTGCTGTCAAAACCTAGTGTCTGAATGCCGGCATACATTTTTTACTTAATGTTACCTGAACAGGAATGTGTTCGGCTACTCCAATATTGTGCTTTTTTCTCTGTGTTAGTGATTTCACCTGCTGTAGCACCTCCAGGACACTACAGTTTTGACTTTCAGCAAGAATTTGTCTTTCAAATCCTCTGCTAATTGTTTTATTGTATGCCTCGGTAAGTGTAACCTTCCAATGACCTCAGTGTCAGAGTAAACTTCCACCGGATTTTTCTCAAACAGTGTTCGTAGAAAAAAAGCATACGATAGGAAGCCATGATTTGTCTGGAAGTTACATTTTAGGCTTAGAATAGTCAGTCTACCTTTCTATGCAACTGGCAAACTTGTCTAAGTGACTAGATTAAGGCCAGTCTAGCTGTTTTAACCAGTGTAATACCCTTTTATTCAACTTGCCCCATGACTAGTTACCTGAAATATTTGTTGGCTCTGTTTATATAGTAAATTGGTGGAGATGGTTTTAAAAGGCCTTAAGACCTTAATGCACATTGCCCTATCTAACTGATCTGATTATTAATTTCTTAGCAGACGCCCTTATCCAGGGCGATTTACAATTGTTCCAAGATATCACATTATTTTTACATACAATTACTTTTTTTTTTTTTTTTTTTTACATACAATTACCCATTTATACAGTTGAGTTTTTACGGGAGCAATCTAGGTAAAGTACCTTGCTCAAGGGTACAGCAGCAGTGTCCCCCACCTGGGATTGAACCCACGACCCTCCAGTCAAGAGTCCAGAGTCCTAACCATTACTCCACACTGCTGCACATTAATTGCTATTCTAACAGCCTTATCCCTTAGAACAAAAGGTGTAAGACACAGTAATATTGACATTGAATTTGATTCTGTTGATCAAGGACAAGCTTACATTTTCTTTTAGAACCAATTGTCCCTATTCACAAAGCTGCAACTCGTCCGTTATATACAAGTTTGTTTTGGGGGGAATTTAATAAAGATTTGTATGCATTAAACTCCAGTCTAGAACATTATTTAAACAACTCTCTTTGTGAATATGGCGAAAACTTCTAAGGTGCGAGTTGCACAAATCTAACTGTTATTGCTACAAAACTGCAACTGGTATTAATCAAGTTAGGCAATTGTTTTGTATATGTATAACTGTAACAGTCTCATTTTCCTTTTAAACCAAAAAAAAAGGGAACTTGAAAACCACAAAAAAAGTTGGCCTGTGAGGGCATTAAGTGACATGGCAGGGTATTTAAAATATCTGTTAAGCATGAGCCTGTTTTTTTTTTATTTAATTCATTGTGCTGTTGTTTTTAATATTATAATATGTATTGTGTTTGTTAATGCTGGGTTCGGCCTACAAGTACATCTTGCATATAAAGTTGGATTTTTAATAAAAAAAACATAAGATGTATTACTTGTTCAATTTACATCAGAGACAAACCCCTAATCATTTTTATATCTTAAAAATCTGTGTTTATTGAAGTCTTATTACTCTCCCCTACTATAACCATTGCAGCAATGCTCTCTCTTTTTAATGACCTCTGACTGATGAGTTGTCACCTCAATTAAGGGCAGCTCCTGCTGACCCAAAAGGCAAGGTCCTGGGCAAAATTATGTAAGAACATAAGAAGAAAATAAGAACGTTTATAAACGAGATGAGGCCATTCGGCCATCTTGCTTGTTTGGTTGTTAGTAGCTTATTGATCCCAGAATCTCATCAAGCAGCTTCTTGAAGGATCCCAGGGTGTCAGCTTCAACAACATTACTGGGGAGTTGGTTCCAGATTCCCACGATTCTCTGTGTAAAAAAGATGCCTCCTATTTTCTGTTCTGAATGCCCCTTTAACTAATCTCCATTTGTGACCCCTGGTCCTTGTTTCTTTTTTCATGTCAAAAAAGTCCCTTGGGTCGACATTGTCAATACCTTTTAGAATTTTGAATGCTTGAATCAGATCGCTGTGTAGTCTTCTTTGTTCAAGACTGAATAGATTCAATTCTTTTAACCTGTCTGCATACGACATGCCTTTTAAACCCGGGATAATTCTGCTCA
The DNA here is from genome assembly GCA_030684275.1 of Acipenser oxyrinchus oxyrinchus. Lineage (NCBI taxonomy): Eukaryota > Metazoa > Chordata > Actinopteri > Acipenseriformes > Acipenseridae > Acipenser > Acipenser oxyrinchus. The sequence continues at coordinate 63,885,054 of CM060250.1, forward strand.
CTCTTCTTTGCACTCTTTCTAGAGCAGCAATATCCTTTTTGTAACGAGGTGACCAGAACTGAACACAGTATTCTAGATGAGGGCTTACTAATCAGGAGGCTGTGTGGTCCAGTGGTTAAAGAAAAGGACTTGTAACCAGGAGGTCCCCGGTTCAAATCCCACAGCCACTGACTCATTGTGTGACCCTGAGCAAGTCACTTAACCTCCTTGTGCTCCGTCTTTCAGGTGAGACGTAATTGCAGCTGATAAATAAACAAATAATAATAATTGTAAAGTTTTAACATTACTTCCCTTGATTTAAATTCAACACTTTTCACTATATATCCAAGCATCCTGTTGGCATTTTTTATAGCGTCCCCACATTGTCTAGATAAAGACATTTCTGAGTCAACATAAACTCCTAGGTCTTTTTCATAGATTCCGTCTTCAATTTCAGTATCTCCCATATGGTATTTATAATGCACATTTTTATTGCCTGCATGCAGTGCCTTACACTTTTCTCTATTAAATGTCATTTGCCATGTGTTTGCCCAGTTCTGAATGATTTTAGATGACATTTGCTGCTGCATCAGTGTTTGCCACTCCTGCTATTTTTGTGTCATCTGCAAATTTAACAAGTTTGCTTACTATACCAGAATCTAAGTCATTGATGTAGATTAGGAATGCAGAGGACCTAAGACTGATCCCTGTGGTACACCCACTGGTTACCTCGCTCCATTTTGAGGTTTCTCCTCTAATCAGTATTTTTTGTTTTCTACATGTTAACCACTCCCTAATCCATGTGCATGCATTTCCTTGAATCCCTACTGCGTTCAGTTTGAGAATTAATCTGTTATGTGGGACTTTGTCAAAAGCTTTCTGGAAATCTAAATAAACCATGTCATATGCTTTGCAATTATCCATTGTCGATGTTGTATCCTCAAAATAATCAAGTGTTTCCTAAAACCATGCTGACTGTCTCTCAGGATACTGTTACCATATAGGTAATTTTCCATTTTGGATCTTATTATAGTTTCCATAAGTTTACATATAATAGAAGTTAGGCTTATTGGTCTGTAGTTACCTGTTTCGGTTTTGTTTCCCTTTTTGTGGATCGGTATTACGTTTGCCAATTCTCCAGGCTGTCGGTACGACCCTTGTGTCAAGAGACTGTTGCATGATCTTGGTTAGCAGTTTTTGAAATAACTTCTCTCATTTTTTTGATTACTTTTGGGAGAATCTCATCCGGCCCAGGGGATTTGTTTATTTTAAGAGCTCCTAGTCCCCTTAACATTTCTGCCTCTGTTATGCTAAAGTTATTTAAAACTGGATAAGAACAGGTTGACATGTCGGGCATGTTGTCCGTATTCTCTTTTGTAAAAACTTGTGAAAAGTAATCATTTAATATTTGCTATTTTTTTTCTCTTCATCTATGATTTTGCCATTTGTATCTCTTAGACATTTAACCTCCTCTTTGAATGTAATCATTTGTCATTTCTTAAGTTAAGCGATAAAGCCCATCGATGAAGCCTATACCATGTGGTAGATTATTTTCTTTGAAAAATAATTAAAAAAAAAAAAAAAACACTTTAAAAGTTAGAACTTCTAATGATTCATCGGGTACTTAGGAAAATAATCCATCAAATATTCATAAAGGATCACATACATAATGAGAGAAAAAAATACCTTTATTTATACAAATAACTTTATTTGTCAGAGTTACTTATAGTTTATCTGGACAGTGCTAGATATCTGAATGGAGCAATATTACTGAAGTGTCAGTTTCTTTATTTGTTGTTGTTGAAAGATGCTGAGCTGTAAGGCTGTGACTGGCTGACTTGGCAGGTTCAGGACTGATTGTTTTTGTTGGTGAAAAGTATTGATTGTCTTATTTTGGTGAATAGTAAAATCAATGTGGACCAACTGAGCCTTTGTTTAGTGCTTTCTGTCTATTAGAACTGAGATTTCAATACAGAAAGTCATATTGAAAAAGACAGATTGATTTTAAATTTGTTTCACAGTTAGGGTGACTAGATGTACCAATAAAATCAGGACCCTCCTGATATTAGGAGCTTTGTCCCATGTCCCGATCAAGGTACTGTCGGGAAGTCATTTGTCCCAATTTTAAGAGTAAATATTGAAAACCCAGACTTAAAATTGGTAATTTAGATTTTCTTGTTAGAAAATTCCGTATATGTGGCTGCTGCACTGTCTCGCGGTGTGTTGTTTGAGTGAGTTGTTTCCATCTGTGGCGGAGTGTCCCGCCCCTATATATTTATCTATTATTATTTGTATTTTTGTTTGCGGCGCAGTTCAAAGCGCCGCGTATTTGTTGTTGTTTTTATATTTTAAAAACCTTGTGAGGATGCGTGGCTGATCAGCTACTCTGTTACTTCCTGGTCCGTGACGTCACCACACCTCACCAAGGGCAAAGCACCATTCCTCACCCCTCAAACAGGTGAGACAGACGTCCAGCACAGCAGAGACCTGGCAGGACTTGCGACCCGCCCCGTGCTGTTGCACTTGCTGCTGCTGTTTCCTCCTTCCACTTCTTCCCATTATTTATTTGAAACGCACTTTTCTGTCCTGGTCCGGCTCTGGGCGTTGTCTATCCACTTCTGACACCATATGTGACAGGATGGCTTGCAGTGGTGAGGTGTGGTGACGTCACGGACCAGGAAGTAACAGAACCAAAACAGTGGATGGGCGGGTGAAGCTGAATGCTACTGCACTCAGCGTATTTATTAAATCATAAAACAAAACAAAAGATTTAAACAAACAACAAAACATAAAACAAAAAGGCGCGTTGGCCAAACAAATAGAAAGAAATAAGTGTGCTGGTTTTTATTTTATTTTCCTCGCTCTCTCTGCTCCCCGTACTCTCCTCTGTACACCCTCTCACAGCACGGACAGCTGCAGGTTCTTATACTCTGGCCGAGGGGTTAACTAGATGTTAATTATCTTATTACCCCTCGGCCACAGTCTGCACGAGTTTAGTAAGGATGCGTGACTGTCAGCTACTTAAATAATCAGTAGCTGATCAGCCACGCATCCTCACAAGGTTTTTAAAATATAAAAACAACAACAAATATGCGGCGCTTTGAACTGCGCTGCAAACAAAAATACAAATAATAATAAATAAATATATAGGGGCGGGACACTCCGCCACACCATCTATGTGGCTATCCAATCACGTTAACCTGCAGTCATATGATGCGGGATGCGTCATGTGTTTTGGGTGTGTGTGTCTGTGGCGAAGTGTCGTGATGGCTGGTGGTGTTGATGAACCTGTCACTAAAAAGGGAAAAATGACACCTGGATTTGTCAATCATATATAATTGTTACAAAGGCATTTTGCAAATTGTGTAAAAAAGAATTCAGCATCAGTCACGACGGCGAGTGGGATGTGAAGCATCACTCTGGTGGGAAACAACATGTGCAAAACTGACAAACAGAATACCCTTGTCTCAAACTTCTTCAGCAAGTCCAATGAAACGTTGAATACCCAAGTTGTTGCTACAGAGCTTACCCAAGTGTATCACACAGTAGTGCACCAACATTCATATCGGTCATGTGACTGTGAATTGAAGCTTGTGGCTGCATTGTATCCTGATTTAACGATTTCGAAAAACATTAGTTGTGGCTGTACAAAAGCTGAAGTCCTGACTTGGTGTGTATCGTCTTGTATTAAGCTGGTGAGGAGCGAAACGCAAGCAAAAATGAATTTCAGCATGAGCTGCAAGGAGTTCTACAGTTATGTTATCGGTAGAAAGGATGTTATGCGCATGGCCAAGTCATCCAAGAAGTACGAGACCGCTGGTGCTGACATTTAGAGTGCTACATGATCTACAGTACATGGTATGTGCATGCTCTATTTTTTATTTTATATTATACACAAGCCTATATTATAACCGTATTATAACCCCAAACTGAAAGCTAGAGCTGGAAGCTGATTGGCTAATGGTCATTTGTGACTGTAATGTCTTCACCAACACATTTGCCTTGATTCTTGAGTGCTTAGTAGTGTAAAAATACTGTAAATTCACATAAGTTTAAAGTATTAACTTACCAAATTCTTGTTCTGACGGCAAAAATCATTGCCTGTCTCGTGGTTTACTTCTTGAAACTTTGCGTTTCCATTACGGATGACTTTAAGTCAGTCATAAAGCAATTTTCTCTAGTCTATAGTATAGAATGGCATAAAAAATAAAATGGACGCAATTTACTATCGATCACGCCATACCATGGCCAGTTACCGTGGTGCTGAACGTCACCTGAGCGATGTTCCTTGCTTTCTTTCAGTTTTTTTGACACCCTGGGAGGGTGCCTAGTTTGCATAGGCCTTCCTCCGGGCCTGCCTGTCACATATAAATTAAATTTAACAAAGATACTTTTTTTGTTGTTTGTTTGATTTAAACACACTGTACATATTAAACTATTTGAACTATTAAACTATTACACCTGATATAATTTTCTAAACATTGCTTGAGTGTTATATAGTTTTAAAGTGTATTTAACCATAAAATAAAATAAAAGCATAATCAATAGTTGTGTTTAATGCTCACAAAACGTTTGGCATGTATTGCTGTTGGTCCTCATTTAACAGTTCACCACAATTATCTTAACTAATTATTATGGTGTTAAATATTTTGCCACATTTACCTGCTCCACTTTTCAAACTGAATATTAGGAAATTAGCAAAATGATTCGAGTCACGTGTAAATCCAAACTTATTCAGAATCGAATACATTTAAAAAATGCAAACTTTTCAAAAAACTAGTTAGGACATGGCAACTGCTATTTTAACCGTACAATGATCTATCTTATACATGTAAAATCACAAGTGACAGACACTCCAGCCATTGCCCTTTTAAGAGGCGTCAATGATAAACAGTTCCAGTCTGTTTACACGTAGCAAGTTGTGAAAGTAGTGCCATTGCCTGTTTAATAGAATAAGTTTCCCGCAGTTGATGCTTCTCAGTTCCTGTTAAACTTGTGATGTTATATTATATTAGCTGGAGTTCACTTCACTGGTATTTTGTTTGAAACATGGCGACTATCTAGTATAGACGTATTTAAAAATTGTAATTTGTTTCCCTGTAGAAAAGCATGTGTCAAAAATTTAAAAATGGATTATTTGTTGTCATTTACGGGTAAAAGTACCCGAACTTTGAGAGCGATTGTTTTCAACAGAAGCTATCCTGGAGCTCGAGAAATTCAGTTTAAAGATTCCGTAAAAGATGATGATCATTTTGCTGATGATAATACGACTGCACAGCAAGTAACAGGTTAGTTAACACTTTACCTTTTTAAGCATGTGTGTGTTTGTTTATTTTTAGCTCGGGCAGTGTACGTTTGTTTTGCATACGGTGTGGGGTTTGCAAAGTTACACTAATGTACAGTATTCATGCATCAGTATTTACTGCATACAGCACTTTTCTACAAGGCTTTTCCGTTTCTAATATCTGATTACTACCGGATCAAACGTTCTTCAATAAAGTACTGTATTCCAACTGTATCATGATTTCCAGTTATTTCTTGGAGAGAACACTTGTCCTGTTTTGAAACATATAGTATTTCGTTGCATCTAGACTCTCAGTTGTGAAGAGATAAATGAAATAACCCAGTGTGTTTGGTAAATACTACAAGGGAGTCAAACTTTACCTGTTATCATTTTCTCAACGTAGTTTTTCAGAACCACAAATACATTTAAACACTTAATTTCTAGGTACATTCAGCGATATATCTGCTGTTATGTTAGGTATGTGCATAAACCACGCGAGTGCTATTTATTAACGCCGTTATTTATGTTTTTTTTTTAATGCAATAATCGTGCACGTTTCTTCTACGTTCCAGTAAATTAACTAGTCACTGGTCACTGAGGTGTATTTGTGTTGCATGCACACCATCTTAATTTTTTCAGGCTTTTTCAGAAAACCAATAATGTACATACAGAGTTAAGAGATATTTGACAAAGTATTGGATCAAAGTCACGCATGGAATTGTTGTTAGGCCTAGTTGTGTATATTCTTCCTCCACCATTAACTAATGCTGAACTTACATTTTAATGCACAACTACCATACCAATATTGCAGCCCTTATGAGAATAAATAAAAGCAGAAAAAAATGTAATGTTGCAAAATGTTTTCAGATGAGAAACCGTTAGATGTGTGCATTTAAATAGAAGATTACAAGAGGCAGGTGGAGGAACAAAAGTAATACCTTATATGTAGACAATGTGTTTATTTTAGAAATGCTTTACAGCCAGTGTTTCTGATTTAATATCATCAATTAGTAACTCAAGTATGGAGGATGAAGTTTAGTTAGCACACTGACATAAATCTACTTTATCCAGCAGTGTTGGAAATGTAGCCAGTACTTATTTCAAAATTATAAGTAGGTCCATGTGGATTATTATTATTATTATTATTATTATTATTATTATTATTTTTGCATTGGCTATTTAAGAGGTGGTGAAGCTCCAAAGACACTTTAGGAAAGTTTTAGAAAAAGAGTATCTGATCATTTTGATTGAGGTAGCGGTGATGACTAAAATGGAAAATGATACAGGTTACTCAGAATTGGAGCAAGAGTACCCAGAACGACTCAGAATAGACATAGCAAGGGAAATTCAAGAAAGCAATGACTTATGTCTAACCTAAAATAAAAGGTTCTCTTTTTTTTTTTTTTTGGTTCAGCAAATGTGAGTTAGTTTTTGCTTGCAAAACTTGCCTTTATATTTGTCTGTATATTTCAAATCTATATGAATTGAAAGCATGATGACACACTGACAAATTTCGTTCCCTGTCCTTTGTTAAGGTGATGAAAGGCTGCATATAATAGCAAAGAGTGCATTGCTGCTTTGTGTCTATTTATCAGTCACAGAAATAATTTATTTTGGCCCTTTTGGGAACAGCTTCCAGGAGAAACTACCTGCCTAAGGTCTGATGCAACATATAAATAGCTGTAATACGCATTCCAGCTACAGATTCGAATAGTTTGTATCAGGAAATGACATCACAAGTGTTTTAAAGTAGAATATGGTTATACCTTCAGTATATACAGTATATATTTAAAAAAAAACAGTTTATAAAATTCTAGTGTGCAGAGGGGCTTGTCAAAACAGGACAGGGTGTGTAAGCGGTTATTGCTGTTGTGCTTATATTAGGCGTAGGCCTTTAACGTTAAAAATTATATGATGTATAAATAGCCACTGTTTACATTTATAAAAACTCACTGTTTTCAGTAAAACACTAAAGGGACAGGTGCTTCACAGAAGCAGTGTGTTGTCCAAGATACTACTGACAGGTTCTTCATTAGTTCCGTATTGACCCACTTGATACAGGCATGATATTTACAGAGCCCCCTGTTGCTGTGACACAGGGACCATGTTATTGTTTGTCACACATCAGTTTAGTGGAGAGTTAGAATCTTACCTGAATGAATACATATTCTTCTGAATCTGCCTATTTAATGCCTTATTGTAGCGCTACAAACAAAACTATGTTTCTAAAAGTGCACAGATTGTTTTGTTTAGCATCATTGTTACCTTTTCCTAATAATCCGCTACTTGGTGACTAGAACATATCGTGGTTGTTCTTCCCAGTATCAAGCATCTTTGTTTGGTGTGTTGATTGATTGTGTGTGTGTGTGTGTCTGTGTGTGTGTGTGTGTGTGTGTTATTCATGCTGTTTCAGCAAAATCAGTAAGTCCGCAGTGTATCAACAAATAAATATCTGTCAGGCAGTGAATCTATTTTTTAAACCATCACAGTAATCTTATATAAACCTTTTTTTTTCTTCCTTTTTTTGTATTTATAGCTCGGACATGTGGAATGTTTTGAAGTCTCTCGATTTGGGAATTAAAAAAAAAAAAAGAAAGCAAGAAAATGTAGTGTTAGCAACCTAGTTAAAAAATGATGGTAAACAGTATATTTCCTGAATATTTATTCTGGTTCAACTGCCATATTCAACTGATGGTGCTTTCAATTTGACATTGGGTTTATGACATACAGGTCAAGGTAAACATCTTGAATGGACACATTTGATAACTGGACATGCGGTCTGTCTTGTTTGGAATGACTCCTTTTGCTTTTGACTGTATAGCTACATTTGTATGGTAATGGGAGCTGGAAAATAATTTAAACCCCAGTGTTTAAACCACACTGTTCTTTAACAGATTAACAAAGCATCCGCTAATGTTCATTAGAAAGTGCATCAGATTTCCCTTAACCTGTTTGGCTAATATGGGATCCCAAATTGCTAGTAATGCACCTCGATTGGTACTGTATTCCTCAAACTATGTTTAATCTCTTCTAAATCAATACACTGGAAAATATGTAAATATTCCTTTTTGTAATCTACTTTTTTGTGCTTGATGAAAGAAAATCTCTGTTCTTGAATGTTGTCTTTCAAATAATGTAAACTTAAGGCTGCATTCTCAGTGTGCGGTACGTTCAGTTTATTTATTTAAATTGAGTTTAGCAAATAAAGTTTACAATAATGTAGAATAGTGTTTGGTACAATACAGCAATCCCAACAGCATGAGCATCACGTCTCAATTTTGGATGAAAAGTTGTAAGAAATAAAACACGATACAGACTGACTTTATTTCAGCACATCATAACACCAACAAGCACAGTGCTCTCTTCTGCTTTTAATGTGCTATTCAAAGGCAGAAGTACATGTTCACTTGGGCAATGCACTGTTACAGAAGATTTAAAAATGGCACTATTCTATGTTTGTTTTTATTGCAAAATATATCTGTGCATTGCTTAAGAAAAAAATGGCAAGTGACAGATACTGTGAAATAAAAATAAACCCTGCAATCTTTGCTTTTAGCTTATGCATGCCCTGTTGCTAACTTGTTATTCTACAATAGCTATTGTTTCTGGCACGTGCACTGTGTTGGAAGGGTATTTATGTACAGTACTATAGGAAAACAAATGAAATCTGTACGCTTGCGTAATGGGGTAACATTGGTTGATATGATATGTCGATATTCAGCCTATCCCATCTTAATGGCCCCATAGGATGCTAGTAGGTTGTTTACTGCCTCACAGAGGTCAAGGAGGTCTTTGTCAGTCTGGAAACTGAAGCCTGGAAACAGCTTGGTGAGGAGAGGAATCTGTGGCTGACAGTTGGCTGGTTGTGTTAGAGAAGCAGAGGGGTAGTCCTCTTGCAGTGCGAACTGTTTTTAGCTGACGAATTAGCTGTCTGCCCACAGGCTGGATTCAGCAGCCTGTGACAAGCTGGGTAGAGGGGAACATGAATGTAATGCGCACCTTGCCTCGTTTGTTTTCAGATACTGGCCAGAAGAAGACTCCAGAGAAGAAATATGGGCGTCGGATGTCTTTCCAGAAACCTAAAGGGACCATTGAATATTCTGTAAGTAAAATCTGTTTTAGTCAGAGCAATAATAGGTAGCACTTTTCAGTGGATGTGCTGCTTGTTCTTTGTAATGCTTTGTAATGTAGCATCTCTTTGATTTCTTGGGTTTCTTACATTGCTACAGATCAGTTCCATAAACATAATACTGCTTTAAATTGCTGGTTGATTTAATGTTTTCAGTTGATAATTTACAGGAGCTTTTCAGACTTTTTCTGGCTGCTAATTTAACTTGCCTTGCGCATTGTTTCTAAACAAAACAACAAAAAAACTGATTTAGATTTTAGTTATATATATATATATATAATATATATTGCAATATATGAAAACACAACCTAAACCTCAGAAAGAAATGCTTTAATACGGCTGGCTGTTGTGTTTTTTTGTTTTTAAATATGGGTGTTATTGAAGTGCATTCCTCTACAGTGTTTGCCAAATTACCTTCCAACAGTGTTATCGTTTCTATTGATTTGCTGTCTGAGGAGAGAAGCTCCAATTACCAAATGGAACTTTCTCTGTCTGTGATATGTTCTTGAAATGACCCTCAAATTTAGCTGCAGTCAGGTTTTTTCACACTCCCTGGTTATGATGGGAGTCTGATGTGAAGCTTCTATTTCGGACAGGTGTTACAAGCAGGGAGCATTGTGTTGACAACAGTGTCCATATATATAATTTGGACAGCAAAGTGATTTCAGCTTGATTTAATAATATACTATGGCATCTGGTTTGCTTGACTTCTCTTGAAATGAAATTATATAGTATATATATAGAGGGGGTATATGTCCAGTGCATCAAAACTGTATCTTCTGAGTCAAACACATATTCACCATGAAGCAGGTTTTGCTAAATGTCTTTCCAACAGATGTGTCATTAAAAAAAAAAATAGCTGGCAGGGATTGTCAACAAAAGTGTTTTCATCAGTGGACCATATTTTATATATATATATATATATATATATATATATATATATATATATATATATATATATATATGTTCATAGAAAACATGACAATTTGTCAGTCACAGGGATTATGGATAAGTGTTAGAGCTACTGTAAAGGTACACAAAACTTACATTGTCACGGAATATAGGGTTAATTTTTCTGCTTTCAGAACAAATCAGGTCAGATGGTGAACTACAACAGTTATGCCAAGAAACCTTTAAAAGGTTTCTGTCTAAAAGCACAAATATCCCCTCAAAGTGCTGTTATAGAAAGGCAAGAAAAAGATCACATGAAGATGGTTTCATAGACCCTGATCTACCACTAGTCTTAAGCTGCATCCACACTGGGCACGAGCGAATAATTTAGAAGTCACTGCAGTCAATGGGAGTATCCACACCAGCAGGGAGCGACGCGAGCAACGTTGCTTTGAGAATTTTGTGTCGCTAAAGTAGAACCCGTTTCTATTTTTTTTTTGTCGCGCGACTGGAATGAAACTGACCAATCAGAAGCAAGGTTAACACCCTTGAAACACGTCAAACACATGCCTCAAAACACGTCATGTCTCCAAACAAGTTAATCATTTTATGTAGTACCAATAGTCGTGGCTTGCAGGTGGTGCATTTAGCAGCACCGAGACATTTTCTTTCAGATTTATGCAAGTTGCATAAAAATAGGTTTAATAATAAGCAAAAATAAACCGGACCATACATGCAGCCTACATGTCCAGCATTTAAATGAAAATGATACAAAAAAGATCCCACATTCACACAGCTTGAATATGTGACCTAATTTTAAGCTATGGCTTTTTTATTTTGGTTTGTTTGTTTGCTTTCATGATAAATAACGTTTGTTCACTAAATTGTTCTGTGGCACAAATCTGTGACAAGAACAATGTCTTTACATATGCATAAAGTGAACATATGCATAAAGAAAAAATATTATCGAGGTCCTACTATTCTATATGTTGTAAAACAAAGCCAGCAACACGTTTGTATTCTATGTGACACATCCCAACATTACCAAGATGATAGTTTTGAAGATTATGAGCCATATCTGTTCACCAGACTCTTTTAAAAGGAAAAACTAAATAAAAGTCTTGCGTCTTGCCATGACACACAACCTTTTTCTATGTATAATTATTCATAAGTAAATTAAGTCAGAGACGGCTCAAACACTCACCCATGATCTGATGTGTCAGAGTCTTCAATAGAGTTTACGATAAAGTAGAAAAATAGATTTGCAGAATGGCATCAGTAGTAATACAAGGTAAGTGGTGACTTGCACATAATAACACGGATAAAATAATAATAATAATAATAATAATAATAATAATAATAATAATAATAATAATAATAATAAAGATAGTGATTATGTATGCTTAACAACAACAACATAATAATAAAGATAGTGATTATGTATGCTTAACAACAACATAATAATAATAATAATAATAATAATAATAATAATAATAATAATAATAATGTTGCACTTTAAAATACTTAAAGAAGTTAATAAAAAGGATCAATGAAGGAATTTGTAAAGAAGCACAATTAAGATTGCAGTAAGTTGTATATATAAATATATAACAATAAAATAATTTTGTTAAATGTCAGTTCAACTATGATACTATTGTCCAGCTGTCTGCTGACAGATGGACATGTACCAGGCTTCAAAAGACGACTACTACGACTACTACTACCGGTAGCAAAAAAAAAAAAATACCATGAGTACAACTGTACAGTTACTACTAATATATGATAACAATAAAACTGTTGTATATATTATCTTTATCAAAACAAGACCTGTTTTGTAATGGGACAGCCCATCTCTAGTATGTCCAATAGGAATGCATGGACGGGGCCATGTATTTATTTCCATTGCTCGTGTCCAGTGTGGATGCAGCTTTAGAGAACTAATGTTACCTTAGTAGAGATGGGCAAAATATTGGTGCTTCCCCATGATTGTCAAAAGTACATTTTCAGGAATTTCTTTGAGTAATTTTGAAACAGATGATTCTCTTTATGCTGTATTTTTTTTTTTTTTTTAATAAATGATCCCCTGTTGGAGGGGGAAAAAAAAAAAAAAAAAGTTTTGTTTTTTTTTAAATACAAAAGAACTGGTGCTCTGTAATCCTAATTATAGTAGTTATTAGTGCTGGGACGAACATGGAATTTTAATATTTAGATAGTCATTCAAGATTTAGATATTCGTTCATTAGCGGAAAGTAATAAAAGTCATTATGTACAATGGTACTTAAAGTAGAAAAATATCCCAGGAGTAAGAATATGTTCTGTAGGCCCTGCTTTATCCCCCTAAATGAATTACAAAACAAAGGATGCCATACAGCAGTGTAAGTCACATTTGTTAATTCCCGAAATAGTTTGTAAAATAGATAAAGTATTGTTGTGTCTTCTCAACAAAGTGTCCAAACACACATTTTGAATAATTAACATTACTGAGGTTACGTAGGCCTTTTGTATCTGTTAAAGCTAACTGAACAAGCATGAGCCAAATTTAACCTTAATAAACATTTAAGTGGTTGCCAAAGAAATGTGGATCAGGTGACTTTTTAGAACAGGAAAATACTCACTGTTTTGGTGCTCACTTATTACAGTCCACATAACAGAAAACAGGTTGACAACATAAAGCAAAAGCAAAATCATCCACAACCTCTGCACTTCGTACCAGTGATATCGACTGCTGAAAGTATCCTCTGCAAGATGTCACCGGTTTACATAATATTTCCCTTGCAAGTTGGGATTTTTGTAGAAATCCCACTTGGAAGTTAATAATCGTACACAGGAACTGGGGTGCAGAAAAATGGCAGCAGTTGCTCTGGACTGATGAGTCAAAATTTGAAATATTTGGCTGTAGCAGAAGGCAGTTTGTTCGCCGAAGGGCTGGGGAGCGTACACAAATGAGTGTCTGCAGGCAACAGTGAAGCATGGTGGAGGTTCCTTGCAAGTTTGGGGCTGCATTTCTGCAAATGGAGTTGGGGATTTGGTCAGAATTAATGGTCTCCTCAATGCTGAGAAGTACAGGCAGATACTTATCCATCATGCAATACCATCAGGGAGGCATCTGATTGGCCCCAAATTTATTCTGCATTTATGACAACGACCCCAAACATACAGCGAAAGTCATTAAGAACTATCTTCAGCGTAAAGAAGAACAAGGAGTCCTGGAAGTGATGGTATGACCCCCACAGAGCCCTGATCTCAACATCATCGAGTCTGTCTGGGATTACATGAAGAGAGAGAAGCAACTGAGGCTGCCTAAATCCACAGAAGAACTGTGGTTAGTTCTCCAAGATGTTTGGGCCAACCTACCTGCCAAGTTCCTTCAAAAACTGTGTGCAAGTGTACCTAGAAGAATTGATGCTGTTTTGAAGGCAAAGGGTGGTCACACCAAATATGGATTTGATTTAGATTTTTCTTCTGTTCACTCACTTTGCATTTAGTTAATTGATAAATATAATCCATTAACATGTCTATTTTTGAAAGCATTCTTACTTTACAGCATTTTTTCACACCTGCCTAAAACTTTTGCACAGTACTGTATATAGTGTTGTTGTAGATTAACCACTGAGCTTGTTTATTGTGCTGCGCACTGTATAATACTTAAGATGGCGTCTCTGTCATACACACACCACCACTCACTTACGGCATCATGCATCCCGGCAACAGCAAGCACGACACAACACTCCACAACATCTTGCAACATGTAACCCAGCAACCACAACAGCATTGAACGCATTGCAAACACAAGAGTTAGAACCTGTTTTTCTCCCTGTTTGTGAGCTGTGGTACTGCTTGGCATGTCGAAGAATATGGGGGTCTGATCAGCATTTCCTGTCTGTCCAAGCTGGTATAGTTTGTTAGAAACAATGAAATTGTAAAAGCTTCTTTTGGTATTCCTCAGGAAGCTAATGACGCTTCTTTGTAAATGGTTGCCTGTATAACATGGATGATTCGAAATTGGGCAGATGTCTTTGTTGTCTTTTCTCAGCAGAAAGTCACGTTGCTGCTTGTGTATTCGGGCAGACGTGTTTGTCTTTTCCCAGCAGTAAGTCACGTTGCTGCTCGTGTATTCTGGCAGATGTCTGTCTTTTCTCAGCAGTAAGTCACGTTGCTGCTTGTGTATTCGGGTAGTCACGTCTTTTGTTGATGATATTAATACACACATCACTATGCTGTACACAAATTTAAGATGCAGGGTATTTTTAAGAAGCAAAAAATGGTTGAAAAAGTGTGTCTTAAAGTCGAAGGAATACGGTACTTGAGAATCAGCAGATACTGTTTGTTTATGGGGTGCTGGTTAAACTTCAACTAAGCCTTTATATGGTGTCCCATGATGATGACTATATCTAGCATAAACCTGCACTTTTCTTTATTAATCCAGACAGGAAAAGTGGCTTTCAAATTCTTATTTGATATTGGAAGTGCACATTCAGTAGATTTTTTAAATTTTTTTATCTTCTAGCAATACAAGAATGCTGGCCCTTTTCATTTTAGTTTTCAATGTCTATATGGGCTTAATCATGATCTTTGGTTTATGTAATTCTCTTATTTTTACAGAAAAAAAAATGTTTGGTTTAAGAGCCTCTTTTACAGAAAGTTTCACAATTACCAATCGGAATTAAATTAGTTTAATCAATGAAAACCCATTAAAAACCAACCAAAAAAAAAACCAAAAAACGAATGCAGTTACAATGAATATCATGCACAGATTTTATTTCCCCAAAAAACTTAAATATGTAATGAATAAAGTAAAAAGAAAAATGAAAACCCCTTGTTGTTATCAAACTCATTAGTTTGCTCATCAGTAACAGGGGGAATTGAGGTATCGAATTGACTTGCAAATACCAAATTGTTTAAGATAACTGGCAGTTTTGAAACACCCTTCTGTGCAGATGCATGATAATTGTTTTAATTAGATTGTTGCTTGAATGACCATTTCATTAAATAACCACAGTCGTTTAATCTTTTGTCACGGCATACAAAATCATGCTAGTCGTTTAAGAATATTCATTTATGTCCAGCTTTTTTTTTCTTTTTTTTTCACCTGTTTTGTTAAGAACATTGTTTAGGCTTGCGCAAGGATTTTTAATTGACTTGGCTAGTTCAGATTTGGCGCTTTCATTATGGGGTCAAGTGGTCATCTCATTCTCCCCTTTCAAATGAAAATAAAATATATTTTACCCTGGTACATATTGGAACACATGAAGTCTAAATTACTTCTTGTTTATGGCCTATGTGCTTAAACATGATGTTTAGCCATGGCTTCTTCTCTTTAATTTCTATTATAGTAAAACTTTTTATACAAAATGTTGGTACATGTTTTGTTTTTTCTTCTAATCTTTTATTTCCTACTATATTCATATATTGTGTTTGTTTTCTTTATGCATTTGATAAAATGGCAGTTTACTCATTACATCCTTTTTACTGTCAGGTTTTAGAAAAACTGATTTTTTTTTCTCCTCTGATTTAGTAAGACACTGTTGTTCAGTACTCTGTTTACATGATGACACTTTTAAATATTCTATCCACTGACAGAGCTAAGGTTAGGAAACTGATTTTTTTTTTTTTTGTGTGTGTGTGTGTGTAGGTGGAATCGAGGGACTCCTTGAACAACATTGCTCTGAAGTTTGACACCACACCCAATGAGCTAGTCCAACTGAACAAACTTTTCTCCAGGGCTGTTGTTGCTGGTCAGGTAACTAATATATGACGTCACAGAAATAATGCTGTTTTACCCTTTTAGTTTACCTACCTTGTATATTGGCAGATTTTTCAGTATTTATTATTATTATTATTATTATTATTATTATTGGTTATTTTTTCCATTTAATGTAAATGAGTCATTGCTATTATTATTATTATTATTATTATTATTATTATTATTATTATTATTATTATTTTTATTTATTTATTTATTTATTTATTTATTTCTTAGCAGACGCCCTTATCCAGGGCGACTTACAATTGTTACAAGATATCAAATTTTTTATATACAATTGCATTATTTTTTACACATTATTTTTACATGCAATTACCCATTTATACAGTTGGGTTTTTACTGGAGCAATCTAGGTAAAGTACCTTGCTCGAGGGTACAGCACAAGTGTCCCCCACCTGGGATTGAACCCATGACCCTCTGGTCAAGAATCCAGAGCCCTGACCACTACTCCACGCTGCTGCCCCTAATGCAGACTAGTAAGATTCTAAAATTAGATAACAAGATAATACAAATGGATTTTTTATTTAAAAATAAATCTTAAAGATTTAGATAACAGAAGGAAGCAAACAACAGTTCATCTTTTAAGTTTCAGATTCTATACACTTCATAGGCTACATCTTAGACACAATTACATAAACATAGGATAGATCTATATTTGCATTATAAATGCAACATGAATCAGAATCTTAACAGATTGTGTGCTAATGCTACTTATTTGGAGGTAATGAATCCTTTTTTTTTTTTTTTTTGCAGATTCTTTATGTTCCTGATCCAGAATATATTTCCAGTGTTGAGAGTTCACCATCCCTGAGTCCCATCAGCCCTTTGTCACCAACTTCTTCTGAAGCAGAATTAGAAAAAGTTACGGTAAGGGGCCAATTATAAAATACGGCTTAAAAAAAAAAGGCTTCTGGGGCTCCCGAGTGGCGCATCTGGTAAAGGCGCTCTGCGTGGAGTGCAGGATGCGCCCTATAGCCTGGAAGTCGCCGGTTCGAGTCCAGGCTATTCCACTGCTGACCATGGACGGGAGCTCCCAGGGGGCGTCGCACAATTGGCCGACCGCCGCCTGGGGTGGGGGCTTAGGTCAGCCAGGATGTCCTCGGCGCAACGTGCACCAGTGACCCCTGTTGTCTGGCCAGGCACCTGAGGGCTTGCCTGTAAGCTGCGTTGTCCTCCGACACTGTAGCTCTGAGGTGGCTGCATTGTGGGCCTGCAGTGTGTAAAAGAAGCAGTCGGCTGACGGCACACGCTTCGGAGGACAGAGTGTGGCCGTCTTCATCTCTCCCGAGTCAGCGCGGAGGTGGTAGTGGTGAGCTGAGCCTAAAAAGAATTGGCTATTCCAAATTGGGGAGAAAATGATAAAAACAATTGGTGACTACTAAATTTAAAAAAAAGGGACACTAAGCAGAAGAGTTATAGAAAGCATGCATTTAACTTGCAGCCACTGTTGTGTAAATAAGAATCTCATTATTTGTGTATGACTCAAAGGAGAAGTGTTGGCAAAATATCACCAGCAGGAGACCTATTAATGTATAGTCAGCTCGGCATTGCGCTACCATTTGCCTGTCAGTTACTGGGTATTTTGTTTCTGGACAACCATAAAATATATGAATTACTCCCTCTTCCTATGGATTGCATAAAAAAACATGAAAAGGTGAAATGGTAAAGGGCCTTTTATACAGAGAAGTAGAGTACAATACAATTTAATGAGTTTCAAATCATGGTATATAAATAATTGCTCATTGGTATATAATTTGAACATGCAATGAGTAAGTCAAGCAAACCAACAGTAATTAAAATAGAAATGAAAGGAAAATGTCAGTAATGAGATAAAATTATAGCTCAATGTGTGTCCCATAGTTGGCATACACAGTTTGAGTTACAATATTTACATGCTCAGAGAAAAAACTGTTGAAATTGAACGTCCAGTTCTTCAGTACTTTTAATTGTTTTGTTATTATTTATTTAGTATTTTAATATAAAATTGTATTGTAGTGCAGATTTATGAAGATGTCATATTTAACATTAATACCTCAATATCCTAGGCAACACCCCACTATGTTGGTAATATACAAACATATTAGTTAATATTAATGTCTTAATATACAGAACGACACCTCCATTATGTTGTTAAGGGTGTGTTCACACTGGGTCCGTTTAGAGGGTTTGCTCCGCACTCAGTACGGTTCGGTACGTTTGGTGTGAAGTGTGAACAACAAAGTCCACCTGGGAAACGAACCATACCGAGTCCACCTAAAGAGGTGGTGTCGGTCCGTTTGACAAACACAGCGAGTCTGGTTCGCTTGCAAAACATCAATGTGAAAACTGCTGGACTCAGTCCTTTTGCACATAGGAAAGAAACTATACAAGGCAACCTGACTCGGAAGTAAGCATTTTGCGATTAGTTTAGTTCATATTCTGAGGAAACAAGTAGAGCAAAAAAACAAAAATGTCTTTGGGAACTACATTAGGGTTACCAGACATCCCATGAAAACTGGGATTGTTAAGTACAAACCTGCATCAGTGTGATCTACAAGTTAATAGAAGAGTAATGTATTAGGTTGTGTTAGCTCCATTCAAAAATAAAATAAACAATTATATGAATTGTTTGTTTAACCATTCTGATGATGTGTATATGTGGCAAAGTGGTTTGTAGTGCTCCGGTGCACAGGTGATTCAAGGTGCTCCAGACAAAGGACAAACACAAAGTTCACAGGTCAGGTTCTTTAATTTCCTTGACAAGGTTTTTAAATAATAAAGCTGGCTCTACCCAGCAATGGGTATTGCCAGCGACAAAACAAAGGGGTTGCAGTCCTGAAATAATAATTCAAACACAAAACACGTAATACAGTCACAAACAACACGTCTCCAGACTGTGTGCTCTGGTGCAGGTGCGGTGCTCTGAGTGCTGGTGCTCTTGTGCGTTCAGGTCCGGGCTGGCTTCGCTGCAGCTCCCGGCCAGTATCAGCCGTCTGACAAAACAAACACAACCGTTTTATCAATGGACCCACACTTCATTCAAGGTTCCGTCCTTGTCTCCTCCCATTAACCACAACAAAAGGAACCGATTACGGCGTCACGTCCCCTAAAGTACCCTAAGCCCGCCCCTCCGATAGCTAGTTCAATCACGTCTCCTCCAATTCATGACTGAAACTTCGCTCACCGTACTAGGGCGATGACTCCAGGTACCGTAACGCCGCCCTCTTCCTGAATGGCCGGCTTCCGACTGTCCCCGGAATTAACTGCCCAACCATTCAGTACGAAGCCCGCAGTTCCTGTTGTACAGTGCCCTCACCGGTCGAGAGGGAGATTGTTGATTTGGATTCATTCGCTCTTCGTCACAGTATACCATATATTTAAATGGTAATATCTATTTTTAAATCTGGCTTTTTGTACATTTAACATGTGTTGACAATATAAATAATATAATGAGTTGTTATGATCTGCAATAAATTCACCTGATGTTTAATTTTTAAACGATTACTGTTATTATATACTGTTATTTTTATGGCTTCCGAGTTGCTACGGTGTTGGTGAATTGAAAAAAAAAATGGCCCAGTTTTTCACTGTAAATCTGGAAAGTGGAAGAATCTGAAGCTCTTGCAGAAATTTGGTCAGACACCAAAATCCAAGCCAAACTGGACAAAACTCGTAAAATATATTGTCTTTTCTTAAGTTACTTTGTTTGATGTTGACAATAGGAGAACCATGCAGAATTGTGTAAACTACATTATTCTCCTACTGTAGGCATTCAATACATGTATTAATTAAATTAGTGAAGTGCTCCCCAGTGCTTTCTTCCACAGCAATATGTAAGAATCTAAAACATGCTATATTAAAAACCAGAGCAATACATCAATAGCTGCAATCTTTCACTATGCCTTGCAGATATTATAAACATCTGGATCACACACCATATAAGCGAACCAAGTTCACTTGAAAACTGCATTGTGAACACAAACCGACTCGATCCTGAAAAAAAATGGAAAAGGACCATAAAAAAATTAACTTTAGCTTGCATCCAAATGAACTTGGTCCCTTTGCTCGCAGATAAGTATGAACAGCAAGCATATTGATACATTGTTTGAAACTAATGCAGCCTAATATTTAAATATGACTAAGGTCACAAATGTCATATTTCTTATAAAATGATATTTATAATTCCATAATTCGATTTTTCACATTTCTGATAGTATATATAAAAAAACAACCTATGAACGAAATAGAAAAGAAATATGAGGTTAAGTTCTAAAAATATGCTTTCCAGTTTCAGTATCGAAAGGTTAAGCAGTCAAATAACTAAGTCAATATACTAACATTGAAACTTCATACATATATACTGTGCATATATACACATTACATGCCGTGACAGTGTTAAGCAGCACCTGTTGTGTTGGTTGGAATGAAGACTGCATTTTTATTTTACAAGTTCAATTCGGAAACCGTTTCAGTTGCATTTAGTATTAAGTTCATAGTTGTGTGTTTTCAAATACGCACAATATCATCAGTTCAGTTAAAGTCTTATCTTGTTTCAATTGTTCATGAAAAGTATAATTGTTTGTATTTTTAATCTAACCAAAGTGTTAAGTTTTATTAAACGTTTTTACTTCTGGTTTGCATGTAGATATTTCTTATATAAACAAATAGTATTTTACTTGAATCTTAAAGTCTTTGAAATGTAATTCTTATTCGGGAGATGTGGTTGTTGTTGAAAAACAAAGTTGGAAGGCAGTTGGTCTTCTTCATAACACAGTGTTGCAGTTGGATGTATAGTTGACATCTTGGGAGGAAGTCGGCATTACGACCCTGAATTGAGCCCCATTCAAGCGTTGGTTCCGTGGTTTCTTCATTGTGATATGAATCCGAATCCAAGATAAAGAGAACAAGTTCATCCTTCTTTCACTTTAAATATAGCGCCCAAAGAGGAGTTTACTTTGGTGATCCAATCTCTTCTGAGTAAAACAGGAAGCTAATTCCTTACCGAAATTAGTCCTTTTATTGGCTTAAAGAATTTGAATGACGCTTCACTTTTACACAAGCAATGTATGTCATCAACACTAGCAGCATCCCGCCTCCATTAAAACAGTAACCTTTATAGAACAAAATTTCATTTTGATATAACTTTAGTTATATTGATCATAGAAGGATATACATTTCAGTTTCATTCTCCTAATTAAATTACCGTACAAGCATGTTAAACACATTGTACAATAATTAAAGGAAAATAATGTAAGAATTATTTTCACTTTAAACGTCATTAAAACACAATACATTTTTCAATTTTATTGGGAAAACATATTTAAATAACTCTTAAACTTGCGTCCGTAAGATTAATTATTAAAATGATTCTAAAACCAATTTAATCAGTTAGATTGTTACTGGTAATTGGTAAAACTACATTTAAGTCATAATTTGAATCATTTCATGGGAGAGAGTCATGGCACCGCGTGTCCTGCAGGTGTCGCACTTCTTAACCCTTTATAGAAAATTGTATATTGTCTTCCAAACAGATGTAATTAGTGAAAAGATAAGAGTCTGCTTTGTTTGTTTAGACAAAACTGGCAGGTCAGCACAGCAGGTAATCTAAACCATTCCCCAATTTACATCTTTACGACCCGGTTACCAATATGTAGTCAATTTGAAGTAGATCAATCAAGAATGTTTTGGGGGAAGGAAGGGGAAAGACAAACTTAATTAACGTCACAGCATCTAATTTCCATAGTTCGATTTGAGTTTTGACAAGTAGGAGGTGTTCTGTGTTCGGTGCAAATCACAGAAACCTTTAACACCGGACAAGACATTATGGCCATTCTCAAATTTGTAAATCAAATACAGTAGTCTCTGGCTCAGAGAACACCCCTCGGGAAGCAAGCGAAGTGTTCTCTTAGCCGAAGTGTTCTTTAAGATGGAGTTGACCACCAGGCACAATATGAATCAATCAATAAATACATATGTATTACTTGTCATGCCGCACATGCGTTAGCATATGAAATTTAACTGAATAAAAGAAAAGCAATAGGCAAATGTATGTTAATAAACTATAATAATAAAGTAACAGACATTAACTTTATTAACTAATGTTAATAAAGAAACTGTCAAACTAAATTAACACATGCACCCCTACACACGTTAAAAAATGCATCAGGAGCTCTAGATTAATTATGAATAACTGTACAGGAGAAATATTAAAGACATGCACAAAATTATTTAACAGAATGGTGCAGCAACTCACCAGAATGGAAAACACCAAATTTCTCTGTGACTTGTGTCTGATTAAGGTTTTTTTCAAGAGCTTGAACAATTTCCAAATTTTGGAAACCTGGCCGGTTTCGCGTTTGTTTACATGCCATTTTGTGCACTCGTGGAAATCAGAATACAAAATGAGGCAATGATATGATGGCGGTTCTGGAAAGATTTAAATAAACCAATCTGTGCCTCAAGACACTCTCGTGATGAGAAGTCACTTTTGAAAAGATTGAATAAACCATTTGAATTTAAGTTTGATGATGATGAGTTATCAGTTTATAAAACAGTACTGTTGTGAACGAATCGCTATCAGTGCCAAGAAGGTATTCTTTTAAGTGAACTTCCTGTTCCTTTAGCCGGTGCATTTACAATGGGAAATATGTTTCACCAGAAGGGTGTTACCTTAGGTGAAGTGTTCTCTTAGGAGGTGTTCCTATACGCAGAGACTACTGTATTTTGGATGCTAAAGTTAGATGGAGAAATAACAGAGGCATATCTTGTGTCCCTGCAGTTATCAAGAGAAGGACCAGTACACACCCATCAAAGGGTCCAAATAATCACATAAATGTGTATATCTTGGATACCTTTGATTGTACCCACATGCTGTCCGAAAGGTCTATAGGAGTCTAATAAAAGGGGAAAAGATGGTGGAAATTCAAGACAACAATCATGCTCACTATGTAAAGTGTAACTGACTTTGTTTTTTTAATTGGGACCCTAAAAACTGAAGAGGAGTTGTGTGGTGTTAATTAATTAAAATATAATACAACCTGAAAACTTGTTAGTTACACAAAACAAATCTTTCCCTTGTTTTTGCACTTTAACACAACCATTGAGTACCTATCAGTAATAATCTGACAGTGTGTTTTTAATATAAAACCTGTCATGATCAATCCAACTAAAACCACTCATTTTATCTGCTATTTTTCTTACCTTTTGTCCTTTTGATATAAAATACTTTTGAATTCATATCCTGATTTTCACTTTGTCGGTTCCATAGAAACACATTAATTTCCCAATGTGGGCAACATCTCGCTTTATAAATCATCACTGATGTTATCTATTGATACTCAGTTCTCTACATCAGGGCAAATGAAGGAAAGGCAGCTTTTCTTGGTGTGAAATAAACAGTTTTAACAGAATTTAAAACATGTCCTTACTCATTATTAACTATTATTTGAAATTCTATAAGGCATATTCTGTGGTTAATATTTTACAGTTTGATGTATTGCCACTCCTGTACAGAAAATTCCACCATTACCAGAATTGAACTTGTAATTCCTTGAAGACAAAGCCAACTTTTTGTCAGAATCTGATATTTGTCTGCATTGTAATATTTGGCTGCATTTACATAATAGGAAAACAAGCCATTTGTTTTCTGAATGCCTTCTGTTGTAATTGACTTCTCATACACGAGTGGTGCTGCTTATTCATCGAGCTCCTCATTAACATGTGGTTGCAGTTCCTGTTGTGCTGTTCTAAATTAGAAGCTGCTGACCAGCGAGATGGAAGAGGCAACTTTAATATCAAACAACAGAAATCAGTTAAAAGTTACTCCTTCAATGCCTCCTAATAGTGTTTTTTTCACAATTTCTAGCCTTTGTGGAATTGTGGGACTGCAGACTATAATCTGTGTGTGTGTGTGATATCATACAATCATAGAAAATTATGCACTAAAAAACAGCACCAGCTGCATGCTATGCAATTTAAGTGATTTATGCAATTATCCAGCATGCAAAGTCGAATGTGTGTGTGTGTGTGTGTGTGTGTGTGTGTATATATTATATATATATATATATATATATATATATATATATATATATATATATATATATATATACACTACCGTTCAAAAGTTTGGGGTCACTTAGAAATTTCCTTGTTTTCGAAAAGAAAAGCAAATTTTTGTCCATTAAAATAACATCAAATTGATCAGAAATACAGTGTAGACATTGTTAATGTTGTAAATGACTATTGTAGCTGGAAACGGCTGATTTGTAATGGAATATCTACATAGGCGCATTAAAGGCCCATTATCAGCAACCATCAGTCCTGTGTTCCAATGGCACGTTGTGTTTGCTAATCCAAGTTTATCATTTTAAAAGGCTAATTGATCATTAGAAAACCCTTTTGCAATTATGTTAGCACAGCTGAAAACTGTTGTGCTGATTAAAGAAGCAATAAAACTGGCCTTCTTTAGACTAGTTGAGTATCTGGAGCATCAGCAATTGTGGGTTCGATTACAGGCTCAAAATGGCCAGAAACAAAGAGCTTTCTTCTGAAACTCGTCAGTCTATTCTTGTTCTGAGAAATGAAGGCTATTCCATGCAGAAATTGCCAAGAAACTGAAGATCTCGCATAACGCTGTGTACTACTCCCTTCACAGAACAGCGCAAACTGGCTCTAACCAGAATAGAAAGAGGAGCGGAGGCCCGGTGCACAACTGAGCAAGAGGACAAATACATTAGAGTGTCTAGTTTGAGAAACAGACGCCTCACAGGTCCTCAACTGGCGGCTTCATTAAATAGTACCCGCAAAACACTAGTCTCAACGTCAACAGTGAAGAGGCGACTCCGGGATGCTGGCCTTCTAGGCAGAGTTGCAAAGAAAAAGCCATATCTCAGACTGGCCAATAAAAAGAAAAGATTAAGACGGGCAAAAGAACACAGACACTGGACAGAGGAAGACTGGAAAAAAGTGTTATGGACAGACGAATCTAAGTTTGAGGTGTTCGGATCACAAAGAACAACATTCGTGAGACACAGACCAAATGAAAAGATGCTGGAGGAGTGCTTGACGCCATCTGTCAAGCATGGTGGAGGCAATGTGATGGTCTGGGGGTGCTTTGGTGGTGGTAAAGTGGGAGATTTGTACAGGGTAAAAGGGATCTTGAAGAAGGAAGGCTATCACTCCATTTTACACCGCCATGCCATACCCTGTGGACGGCGCTTGATTGGAGCCAGTTTCCTCCTACAACAGGATAATGACCCAAAGCACAGCTCCAAACTATGCAAGAACTATTTAGGGAAGAAGCAGTCAGCTGGTATTCTGTCTATAATGGAGTGGCCAGCACAGTCACCGGATCTCAACCCTATTGAGCTGTTGTGGGAGCAGCTTGACCGTATGGTACGTAAGAAGTGCCCATCAAGCCAATCCAACTTGTGGGAGGTGCTTCAGGAAGCATGGGGTGAAATCTTTTCAGATTACCTCAACAAATTGACAACTAGAATGCCAAAGGTGTAAAATCGTCCAGGAAGTCACAAAGAACCCTAGAACAACATCCAGGGATCTGCAGGCCTCTCTCGCCTCGGCTAAGGTCAGTGTTCATGACTCCACCATCAGAAAGACACTGGGCAAAAATGGGATTCATGGCAGAGTAGCAAGGTGGAAACCATTGCTCACTAAGAAGAACATGAATGCTCGTCTCAAGTTTGCCAAAAAGCACCTGGATGATCCTCAAGAGTTCTATGGACAGAGTCAAAAGTGGAACTTTTTGGCCGACATGGGCCCCGTTATGTCTGGCGAAAACCAAACATTGCATTCCACAGTAAGAACCTCATACCAACGGTCAAGCATGGTGTCATGGTTTGGGGATGCTTTGCTGCATCAGGACCTGGACACCTTGCCATTATTGAAGGAGCCATGAATTCTGCTCTGTATCAGAGAATTCTACGGAGAATGTCAGGCCATCCGTCCGTGAGCTGAAGCTAAAGCGCAGCTGGGTCATGCAGCAAGACAATGATCCGAAACACACAAGCAAGTCTACATCAGAATGGTTGAAAAACAAGAAATTTAAAGTTTTGTAATGGCCCAGTCAAAGTCCCATTGAGATGTTGTGGCAGGACCTGAAACGAGCAGTTCATGCTCAAACCCACAAATGTCACTGAGTTGAAGCAGTTCTGCATGGAGGAGTGGGCCAAAATTCCTCCACAGCGCTGTGAGAGACTAATCAATAACTACAGGAAGTGTTTGGTTGCAGTTATTGCTGCTAAAGGTGGCGTAACCAGTTATTGAGTCTTAAGGGGGCGATTTACTTTTTCACAGGGGGGCATTGGGTGTTGCATAACTTTCTTTAATAAATAAATGAAATATGTATCACATGTTTGTGTTATTTGTTCACTCAGGGTCCCTTTTATCTAATATTAGGTTTTGGTTGAAGATCTGATAACATTCAGTGTCAAAAATATGCAAAAATGCAGAAAATCAGACGGGGCAAATACTTTTTCATGGCACTGTATATATTTACAGAATCACTGAAGTAAAATATTATTTTGAGCTGTTTTTCTGTTGTTATTAGTCTGTGCTGGTTACGTCCCACCGCGGCCTTTGTGTGCCGTCGGAAGCCTGCGGCTCGATCAGCCCATCCTTCCTGGGATCTTAGTACATTAGACTGACTCTCTCCAGTTGGATATAAAAAATATTTTTCTGTACATTTTATAGTGTATTTATTACATGTAAATAAATATAAGAATATTTGGTGGACCATGTGGTTTTGCTTTCATTTCCACCGGTGTGTGTATATATGTGTTTCTGTTTTTCATTTTTACAGAGGTAAGTATTGAAAAATTCCAAGCAGCTATTGTAGGCATTCCTACTAGCAGCTTGATGCTGTTTTAGTCCTGCGTCTGCAGAACTATTACAAAGACTTTTTGAAGCATTCTTTTTTTTAAATTTTTGTACACAAATTTATAATTAACCAGTGGCTGACTCGCAGGTGGGCATCCATGTTGATTCACCACATACAGTAACTGCGACTCAACGCCCCCGATCCTTCGGGACCGAGGTTACTGTTTCAGTGCAGGCTGCTGCTGGTTTGGTGTTCACACTGACTATGCAGTTTAGCCAACACCGAGCATCGGCACCGAGTACACGTGTATGTACCGAGTGACATATCGGCACCGAGTGTCGATACCGAGTGCCTAGTCCACCAAGTGCAGTGTACAGATACTAATATACAGTACCACCAAAAAAAAAAAAAGTACTCTCAAGAACAGAGTAGCACGTTACTCTAGGGAACAATCCCTCACGCCTGCGCAGCACTGGCTTCGCTGCGCTCCACCAGTAAAGCTGGCCCTTCATCTCTCTGGACAGGACCACGAGAGGGTAATAGTTGAGCTAGGAAGAGCCCTATATCTAGCTCTACCTCTCGTCCCTTGCCGTCTTCCTACAGTTCCCTCTCACCTTCCCCCTCCAAAGCAGAGGTGGAAGAAAGCCCACCGATCACGTTCAGCAGGCAGGGGGCCGATCGACAAGATCTGGGAAGCGGTTTAGAGCCAGCAAGCAATACTTGCGGAACTGCTGAGAGAGCGCTCAGCTCCACCGTCCCTGCCAGTAGTGTCACAGACCACTCCCTCTGCAACCTTGCAGATAGTGACTGATAAAACAGATGGCATGCTCTCCATCGCTGCCTCAGAGGAGTTGGATGATCAGCTAGTCCTCCCATCAGATGATGCAGAGTCTGACATGCCAGTGGCACAGCTCTTGCTTTCGGCCAAGCTTCTTTGGGCGGCCCCGTCTGGAGACATCCTGCTACATTTTCCACGGGGGCAGGCGTGCTTTTAAGCACCCTGTGCCTAGACAATAGACCCCCTCAGCAAGAATGGGGGGTTCTACTCCAGGTATTTTCTAGTGCCAAAACAGGATGGCGGCCTCAGAGCTATCCTTGCAGGAATTTTTGAAGCAGGTTTTGGGGAGACACATGCTCGTCCATATGGACACCACGACTGTGGTGTCCTACATAAACCACCAGGGTGGTTTGCAGTCACCCAGTCTCCACTGTGTGGCCCACAAACTTCTGCTGTGGGCACAAGCGAACCTCCTCTCACTCCGGGCAGTTCACCTGCCAGGGGTGATCAATTGGGCTGTGGACCTGCTCTCGAGGGGGATCCCCAGCGGCGCAGAGTGGAGACTCCATCCCGAGGTTGTGAGCCTCATTTGGGAGAGATTCGAGAGGGCAGAAGTAGACCTATTTGCCTCTCAAGAGTCGACACACTGCCCCTTGTGGTTCTCCATAAAGGGAGAAGGGGGGCCTCTGGGGATAGATGCACTGGCACACCTGTGGCCAGCACATCTACTGTACGCATTTCCACCACATGTGCTGCTTCCGTTGTGTCTGGAGAAGATCAAGGAAGACCGGGCCAGGGTGTTCGTTACTGGCCCAGGAGAGTCTGGTTCTCCTCCCTGATGCAGCTGCTGAACGGCCAGCCGTGGGAACTGCCGATGTGACGCGACCTGTTCTGTCAGGCGCAGGGCATTCTGTAGCACTCCAACCCATCGAGCCTGCAGCTCTGGGTTTGGCCACTGACCGGCTACATTTGAGCCATCTGGGGATGTCAAACAGGGTGATTTGACACCCTGCAAAACGCCAGGGCAGCCTCCACCCATTCCCAATATGGGTACAAGTGGGGAGTGTTCCAGACGTGGTGCTTGTCTCATGGGTTTGAACCAACGACATGCCCTATGGCAGTTATACTGCAAATCATGAAGGGAAATCTCCTTCTACTCTAAAGCTCTATTTGGCAGCCATTTCGGTATGCCATGTAAAAATCGATTCAGTCTCCCCAGGCTGGGCAATTTTTGAAAGACACCCGGCGGTTTAGGCCTTCGGTGAAGTATTTAGTTCCTCGCTGGAGGTTAAATGTAGTGCTTAACCCTTTGCGGTCCTATGTCGGACCAGGTCCGACATTCACATTTTTCCCTTCCATTCCGATGTCGGACCCTGTCTGACATCATCAAAAAGGCGTCAATCACAGGTCCCTAGTTGGTTTTTCACCAGAAAAAGCTGAGAAAAGCTTTCAATGGCCGAGAGAAGCTGAGAGAAGCCACAGTCCCTTCGCCACATACATAACACGGACATAAACAAACAAGATAGCTGCTTCCGCATCCAGCACTCAAAGAAAATTGCGGACATTTGCCAAGCTTTTTGAGATGTTATAGTAATAAAATAATGACTTGGATAGCCTTATCAGAGTTTGGTGATAAATCGAGTGGTCAGGAGATGATTTACCAGTATGCACTACTATGAAGAGATATGTGATAAATACAGTGAACAAGGAGTGGGGCAGGGCTGGGGATGCAGTACTGAGTGTCATGTTAATATGCAGTGCCTTTTAAACCTGTTTTACTGTGAATAAAATTACTTTTAAACAGCACATGTAAAATAAACAGCTTGTGTGAAAATAAATTAGACCTGACGCGCCTGACAGGCGCTAAATAAATGGACCACAAAGGGTTAAGGCACTAATAAAACCTCCATTTGAGCCCATGCATTCAGCTGAGCTCAAATTTCTGTCTTTCAAGGCAGCTTTCTTGCTTGGGTGTCTTAAAGGGAAACACCCATTTAGTAATGGTTAATATTGCTATTTCAGGGAACCAGGGTTATGATCATAACCTAACGTTATATAGTCATGACACTCCAGAAAACCGCCAGCTGTCTTAATCCTATCGGCCAGCTGTCTTAATCCTATTGAAGACTTTCTACTAAACTAAACTCTTAAGTGTGTGCATATTTGTTTTGCCATGTTGACCGCCGCACTACTAGTAACTTACTTTAAAAATGAACATTAAAATAACCGTCTGGGACTTTTCAATCAAACATGGCTTGAACATGGTCTGTTGTGTGAGAGGAAGTTCCCACCCAAATATTGCATCACAATGACTACTTTGCTTTGATTGGCTAAAGCCTGCAGCATTTAAAAAAAAAAATAATTAAAAAGCCTATTTGACCTAAACTTAAACACCTGCCTTCAGGGCACACAGTTGACGTTTTACTATTTTTTTTTGATAAATGTACTTAAACTTGGCCTTCACATAGGCGCAGATTTGGGTGGGCATGTGGGCGAACTGAGTGGGATCAGAATTGCCCATCCCTGTTGTAGAATGTTATTGATTTTAACAAAAAATTGCAATCTTTGCAGTACTGTGTCTTTCCACTGTGTGATGCTGTAAATCATGATTTTAGTTTAGTCACAGGACACAGTAAACAAAGAAAAAAATACGGAAATATATAAATCTCTGAAATCTGGTACTGGAAGCCATAGTCATAAAAAAACAACCAGCGTGCTAAGTTTGCTTGTTCGAGAAAACCCTTAGCATGGTGGCAAATTCTTTGAGAATATGGCACATCTTTAGAAAGGGGTTTTGGTGACATCATGGGAGGCTCTGGGTAAACCAGTGTCCAGTATACTGTTAGGAAGCATGGGCAATTCAGTAGAGTACCTGCCTTCAAATGGCATGTTGTCTAAGAATCAATAGCTAAACTTACACTTTTAAGAAAGCAGACTTTATACAGATATTAGTCCAATCTAGAAAATGTAAAGAAATGTATACCACTTTAAATAGCAGTCAGCAAGCACTGTGTAATTGTGTAGTTGTTCCTGCACCGTGGCTCCTTGTCTAAACAGTTTAGCATTACTATTCTTGTTTTCTAATGTGCTGTGGTTGGTTTAATTGGTGTATGTAGGCTATCCTAAATCAACTAAGTTTTGGTTCTGCCTTGTTTTTTTTTTATTTACATTCACACATATCTGTGTGATCAACATGTGAATGTCACAAGATACTTTCTGATGCCTGTGCTAAATAGTCTGCGGAAACAAAACACAAACTGTATTGAAAAGTGACTTTTAAACAGGGAATCATGTTGGTTGTAATTTTAAATACAATTGCATACTTGCATACCAAAATAAACCAGCCCATCTGTTAAATGTATAAAATAACATTGTAGGTCTTTCAGCAGTGCAAAATAACTCCACTGCAGATTGTTAGTGTAGTCTGGCATTCAACACCTAATTTAGAACAGGTACAAACTTTGTAAAAATAAAAAAAAACAGCGATATTAACATTTTTCGTTGAGACTGAAGTTAAATATGAACAGGCAGGGTGTTATTGCTGCTCCACACATTGCAAGCGAGTGTCTTAAGCACTGTACAAAGGCGCTACTGTAATAGGGGTCAGCATTACATACAGTAACACTTTTCAGTGTAGTTAAAGTAGCTTCAGTGCTTTAGTATTACAGCATGGTAACAACTGGTAGCACAATATTTATCATCCTCGTACTCCTTAAGTATGACCTGTTATAAAAGCCCTTTTTTTTTGTCTGAGTGGCAGGCCTAGAACTCTCCAGATATAATAACTCTCCAGATATTATATATATATATATATATATATATATATATATATATATATATATATATATATATATATATATATATATATATATATATTTTTTTTTTATTTCTTAGCAGACGCCCTTATCCAGGGCGACTTACAATTGCTACAAGATATCACATTATTTTTACATACAATTACCCATTTATACAGTTGGGTTTTTACTGGAGCAATCTCGGTAAAGTACCTTGCTCACGGGTGCAGCAGCAGTGTCCCCCACCTGGGATTGAACCCACGACCCTCCGGTCAAGAGTCCAGAGCCCTAACCACTACTCCACACTGCTGTTGCAAAAGTTTGCTCCCTAACAGGTCTGAGTTCTGATGTCTGAAGTCAACTTTACAATAACATGTATTTAATGTAGTTGTTCTCATGTTGCCTTTTTGTTTTATTTATACTAATACATCTCCCTCCTCTTGTGCATATCTCAAGGATACTGATGGCGTCCCCCGAAAGGAAGCCATGTCTTCTCCGGCACATGTCTGCACCCGCCCTGCTAGAGTGGTGTCATCCACTTCCGAGGAGGAGGAGGCACTTACAGAGAAGTTCCTGAAAATTAACTGTAAATACATCACAGATGGCAAGGTATCCCATTGATTTCACCAATATATTAGAAAGGCTAATCAGTGAAGTCAAGGATTTCAACACAATACAGCCATTTTGAATTTTGATTTTATTAATATTTAAAAGAAAGATATTAGAAGAAGCTTAAAAGAACGTCAAATCAAAGTACCGGCACAGATACAGATTTTTTGAGGTCTGTGTAAGTTTGATCAAAATGCTAGACAGGTTTATCACAGCATATGCTGATTGTGTACCGAGTTAGTATAATGTAGGTTAACAATTCCAGTCAGTCCCACTATTGTAAAATATTGAATACTCAAACTGATAAAATCTCACACGATTGAACATTGGGCCATTTAAAGAAAAAGGGTTGTGTTGGCTGAATAATGTATTTTTTTTTTTTTTAAGGTCAGTGCTTTGTGGGACCTGAGCTTTTCAGATTGTCTCAAAACGATGAGCTAGCCTTCATAATAGACATGTATCAATATATTGTTGATGTTTTCGGTAACACTTGGTTGTGATTTTATTTAAGGGGGCAGTCAGTGGGGTGCTTCTGGTGACTCCCAACAACATCATGTTTGATCCACATAAGACTGATCCCCTGGTCCAGGAACATGGCTGTGAGGAGTATGGCATCATGTGTCCCATTGAGGAGGTCATGACAGCTACCATGTACAAGGACATAGTTGACAGCAACATCAAAGAATCATTACCTCCGTAAGACTTTTTGATTTTTTTGTTTTATAAATACACTAACCTCCAAAAGGTATTGGGACAAATGGGGTCTTAGGTAGTATGTTTTATTTTCAATTAAGCATTTGTACTTGTTCTCAAATGATCCCCAGCTGGTATGCATGTCTCTGGCAAGAGGGATATATGTTCTCATGTCTTGCATTTTTTAGAGAGAACCCCTTAACTAATTGGGATGGAAACTTGGAAAGGACATTCTTTACTACAAGTTATCAAGAATGGGGATATACTGTATGGATGTGTCTGTCAAAATGGATTATTAGATTTAGATCTGAAATCAATATGCCCCAAAAATGTGTTTTAATCCTGTAAAGTGTAGTTTTTGCACTCCAAATTCAGCTACATTTTTTACTAAGCGGCCATCTTGTATTTGAGTTATGCCCTCGGCTGACCTTGAGCCTTCATAATTTAAAAAAATAAATAAATAGATATGTATACAAAAATATCAACACTTTACCAATAAAAACATCTTCTAAGGTAGATGGTGGTTTTAAATTGAAAGTCCAGCTTTTTAAGCTCACAAGCAAACATCTCAAAATCACACCTCTAACTGATAGCTTTGCACGGGCACAGCAGTCCTGCCAGTGTACTAAGTCCATACTGCAGATAAATGCGTATGCATCACTTTTAAAGGCATGGATTTTGTTTACTATGTATCAAAACACAATTATTAAAGTCTTGTTTGAAATGTGATGTATTAGTCTAATAAAATAGTATTATCCCTGTGCTGCAATCATTTTTATAATAGATTTTTGAGGTTAAAAAGCCCCTGTGTCATAGAGGCAGAACTGGATGAAGCTCGTTCCAACCTCCCTACATCACCATTGTAAAATGACCCGTGTGCACATTTTCCACCCCATTAGCTAAAAACCCAAGCATGATAGGCTTTTGGTTTGAATGATGATGCATTATACACACCTTCAATAGCAATAATAACCTTTCCTGTTGGTTGCTCTCCTGAACGGAGGACTGTTATTCTCAATGAGCAGCTATTGCTGATATTGGCAGCAAGCTGTTGTAATATGTACTGTAATGGGCTTTAGTGTTTTTCTATCATGCTGAAGACCTTACCCTAAAAGCCTTATAAACTTAACAGCAACGGTTTTGAGCATGCCAATAGTATGTTTGAGGAAAATTATAACCCACAGTAACCACTTGTGTATCTTCTTCTTTCTTTTTTTTTTTTTTTTTTACAGAGATTTAGAATATTTAGTTTCTGGAAGAGACCCATGTCAGGTCAAAAGAATACCACGGAGCAAGACTGATGAAATGGAGTTAAAGCTTCGAGATACAGCGAATGACAGTACCAGTACTGCACCAAGAAGCACAGAGGAGTCTTTGTCTGAAGATGTCTTTACAGAGTCAGAACTCTCACCTATTCGAGAGGAGCTTGTTTCTTCTGACGAACTCCGGCAAGACAAATCATCCGGGGCCTCTTCAGAATCTGTACAAACCATAAACCAGACTGGTGCAGAATGCTGCCTCGCATATGAGGCAGGAAATTCTACAAAATCAACTGCTGAAGAAGTATCTGCCAATGATAGTGGCTTTCTAAGTTACACAACGGAAGGGGAAAGATCAGAACTGGAATTGAAACGGGAGGAAAACCTGCCTCAGAGCCAAACTATAGACCGATCTCCAGCAGGATTAAAAAGACACAGTGTGGGGCGTGAAACAAGTACATCGACTAGCAAAGAGCAAGATTCCGCCTGTGAGGATGATGCAGCAAAGGAATGCAAAGTGTCAGACTCTCAGTGTTCTAAGAACAAAGAGGAGGCAGAAAAGGGCAAGTTTATCAGGGAGCGCACCCAGGATTCTGAGACTGAGGTGGAGGAGCTCAGAAAACTCTGGAAGAGTCACACTATGCAACAAACCAAGGAGCAAAGGGATAATGTACAGCAGAGTCACATAGAAGTCAAGCATAAGCCAGGGGAAGCTGTAGAAGGACAAGGGCCAGGAGAAGGTATCCCCCTGCTTTTATATAATGTTTTTTTTATTTATTTTATTTTTTTTTACAGCTGATCCCAATTAGCAGTAATGTAGGATTGCAAAATGTTACATTAAAGGTAGTCCAAAACTATTGCTAATCCAGAACTATGAAATAAGATCATGTTTTTCTAATACTGTAAATTAAATACACGTTCTTCTTAAAATTATAAGATACAGCATAATGTTGTTTTGAAAGTTTTCAATTT
The DNA here is from genome assembly GCA_030684275.1 of Acipenser oxyrinchus oxyrinchus. NCBI lineage: Eukaryota > Metazoa > Chordata > Actinopteri > Acipenseriformes > Acipenseridae > Acipenser > Acipenser oxyrinchus. The sequence continues at coordinate 63,920,019 of CM060250.1, forward strand.
CATAAAAACAAGTTTTAAAAAAAATACCTTTATGATTTACAGCTTTGTAAACAGGGCCCTGACATACAGTGGAGTAGTGTGCACGAAACGCCAAATCATTTTCATGAATACATAACAAGCTTACTTTAAGTTACTGTTCCAGACTCTAGAAATAATGCAGTTAACACATTCATTTTTTGAGCCCCACATATCTTATAAACTGTTTAAACTAGACTTTTTCAAGATATTAAACAGCTGCAAATTTTAATTAATGAATTAATCAATTAATTACCGACATATGCAAAATAAAAATGTGCTTTTTTGGAGACCTTTTGGAATCCCAAACATTTCCCTCTGGCCCATTTTTACTTAAGCATTAATGCTAGATAATTGAACGGCAACAGTTAGGAATCCTGACCTACAGGTAATGACCGCTGCAGAGGATATTAATGCTTTTATAACCAAATGTGTATGAAGACATTTCTAAAATGTGTTTTTAGATTATATTTTGGCCTGGGTCTCTTAGTGTGCTTGAAATTTATGTTGTCGTTTTAAAGTAAGTATCAAGATTTGTAAAGTCCTTTTTAGATTTTAAAACAACTCATACTTCAGTCTTGAGACCACCAAGATCATTTTGGATTTCTCATGTGGCATAGCATTATATTTGGGTATTCTGTTAGGTGTTCCAAATTGCAGCTACAAAACAAGTCTTTATAAACTAAAGGGACATTAGCAGAAAAAACAGTACTTCTGAGTCTCTTTTGAGCTTTTAATGTCCATAATTGTTCAAAGTTTCACATTTGTTAGCAGAGCTTCTGTGGGGCCATAGATTAGAAGTATTCAAGATATCTACTTGAAATTATTGTATGCATACTTTACCAAATACATTGTAATCTGGAGGAATTACAATATGTCAAGCTTCAGTTGGAAGTTTACTTGACATGTAATGGTCTTCTCTGTTCTGCAGCAATGCTGGTTATTGAAATGAGTGGTGTTTTGTGTTGTACGAATAGAAAACAAGCAGGAGGGAGTATGATAAGGATACATTGCAATGTTAACAAATTACACGATCTTTCTCCTAGTGAAAGCACCTGTGTAACAGTTGAGAAATGTATTCATCATGTGATTTTCAGTTTTAACCATGATTTGAATAAAAATATCAAAACCAATTATTTTTTAAAAACATGTTACACTGATACAGACTTCACGAGATACAGCAAAGATCAAATACAATGTAATGTAAACAATACAAAGGCTTCTGTAACTCTCTAACCCACTTAAAAGTGACAAGCCAGAAAATCCAGATGTTTTAAAACAAAATATTTCTGTATTTAAGTAGACTTAGCTTTGTAGAAGTCAATTTATAAAAAAAGATGGGAGTGTGTCTGATGTGGACCAGTTTGTTTTCCATTTTACAGTTCAGAGTCATGTAAAGGAAAATCAAGCAGTAATATTGTGGCTGTTCAGGGATTTATAGCAAGGGTCTCTCTTTGTTACTTTTTTTTTAACATACATTCAGTTTTGGATTCAGGCAGTTAAAAATAATAACCCACTGTAAAGAATAGCAGACTTGTTGCCTCACAAGCTGTCTTTTCTGATAATTGTTAGTCACCTATGGCCCTGAAATATTTGCTGGGTCATTCCACACCAATTGGACTACATATCATGAACCACGTATCGCTGCACCACGCAAAATCAAAGAAAACACCTGTCAAAATATCTGCTGTCATGGAAGATATTGAAGACATCAAGGTGTCTTGTCATATCTTCCAGTTTTATATTAATTTGCACTATGAACCAGTTTGCTATTTTAAACAAGACACCATTTTGGTATTTTATTAGTAGTACATACCAGTCATATTCTGAAACTTCGGCCGGATCCAGCTGTCATATATTCAGTTTTAGTTTCCTCCTTTTTAGTTGGTATCAGCTGTTGTTTTGTGATACTAACTCTTCATTATTTTTTAAGAGTGGGTATTTTTTTTATTTTTCCAACAGTATTTACATTGCTACATGCAATCTCTTAACCATCCGACTCTTTCCAAATTGGGCTGTTAAATGCTTAAATGACTGACTTTCTGAAAAAAAAATACAATTTGACTTTTTAATTATTAAGTGATTAATTTAATCTTCATCCCAACAAAGCACCTTTAAACACTTTAGCTGTTTGGCATACGTTAGAGCCAATGGGAGTGAATTACCTAGCAACAATGTTTCGTAGAATATGCAGGAAGGCAGGCACCTCACAGATATACAACTATGCAATGTTTTTTTGATAGTTATTTAAAATCAGAAAAATGAACTTAAACACATCTAAGCAAGGCTTTTATAGTTATTTAAAGTATTTTATTTAAATATATATATATTTTTACTGAAACAAAAAAATGAAAATGTTTTACTTGAATATTTTTTTTAGTTCATAGGGATTATTTTCTGTTGCGGAAGGTTATACCTCAAAATGTTAATACATCTTTAGAAACTATATAGATTGCTCCTTTCTTTCTAACAACGCACCAAGAAGTGACAACATCCAACACAACCCATGCCCTGTTGTGCCTTATTACTTAAATGCATTTGCATATTTAGCATGAGCTTGATGCTCCCATTCCTGGCAAATTATTAAAAAAAAAAAAAAAAAAGTGGCTGACCTAGAAATACCTTTCTTTATTGCCATAGAAATGGATACAAATACAATTTTACCAAACTGTATGCAATACTCTAGAGACTGCACATAGTTTAGCTGATAATAATTTACATAGAAACCCACATTCAAGTCATTTTTAAAGTTAGTTTGAACTTGAATAGGCCTGATGTACTGACTAAGAACTTATTCTTTACTTAAACTAATTCATTTTGTTATGGGAACATTACACATATAAGGTGTGTTTTTCTTACTACGTGATACATATTTCCTAAAGCCATATGATTGTACTGTAGCTGATATTAAATAAATTAAATAAAATAAACACAAATGCTTTTTTTTTTTTTTTTTAAAAGAAGTACCTTTCTTACAGTTGTTCAGCCATTTACAATGGGTGCCATTTAGAATGAAGAACACATTTCATAAAATGAAGTGTAAAACGTGTTTCCTGTATCTCACAGGGACTGCTGTCTACAAAGAGAAGAGGAGACATAGATCCCACAAGTTCTTATGTCTTCGAGTTGGGAAGCCTATGAGGAAGACTTTTGTATCTCAGGCAAGTGCATCCATGCAGCAGTATGCACAGCGGGACAGAAAGCATGAATACTGGTTCGCTGTTCCACAGGAAAGGTATGAAGGCAGTGAATAGTATACTGCATTATGTTTTTACCAAGCTAGTCAACATTAATTTGTTAACGTAGTAATACACCACTATGCCTTTGGCCTGGTTTGTTTTTGTTATTGTATTATTTTTTGTATTGGTGTCGACGCATTACAGTCAAAAAAAGTGTTAAGAAGTAAACTTTCCAGTTGAGATAATGTGCTTGGATAATCCTGAATATAAAGGGATTTTTTACATTTTAAAATTAGATTTTATAAATGGTCTTTTAAAGCAGAGTTGAAAAGCAAATTTAACATGAAGTGCTGTTATCTACACTGTTTTAAGTTATGAACGCTCATATAAATGCTGTACTGTATTTTTCAACTTGTCAGTAATGACCTTGTAGGAATCTAAACAAACCTGATTTACAACCATGTGATTTGTAATGTACAGAAATGGGCAAACGTTTTGCATCACATAGAATTTTAGGATTGAAACTATATGGACATAATTTAGATATTTTATTTAAGATCATGTAATCAAAGAAACTACAAAATGTGTATCGCAAAAGTCTACCGGAAGCCATAACAGTAGTACAGTATTTCATGTTAGATTCCAAAATGTCACATTTTTCAAAGTATATGGAAAACTGCAAAGCAGTATGTAATTCAATATGTTAACGTAACATTATTCAGCAGGTTTCATTCAATTTTATGTAGCAAAATTAGTTAATTATATAGGGTGATGCAAAACTTTTGCCCATAGTTGTACATTGCAGCATTGAAAGATATATATGGATATCTGCTGACTTTCGTTTTTTAAAACATACCTACATATTACAATTATTTCTTGCTCAATATAGTGTACGAGTTGGCCTCCTTTTTTTTTCATCTGATGCCTGCATTTGTTTTATCTTTGTATAAAAGTATATAGAGCAATACATCATATCATGTTTTAAATGCCAAAACTGACACTTTATTCTTACTGCCAGTCTCGTAGTTGGTGTAAAGGTCATCATAATGACTGATCTCTCCTCTCATCTTATTTCTAGGACGGACCATTTGTATGTGTTCTTCATACAGTGGAGTCCAGACATGTACTGTGAAGGAGCTGGAGTTTTAGGAAGAGAGCCAGGGTTCATGGTTGTAAAAAAGAATAAGGAATCAGAAACCGGTGAGGAACCAGCAAGTGAAGTAGCAGCAAAAGACTGGGAGGTAGGACTCATCAAAATCATTTTCCTATTCTGCACCATGTTCTGCTGATGATATTACATTTAGTTTAATTCGGTGTACATTGATATGAAGCTTATTTAACAGCACAATGGTTGCTAAGAAATGACTAATGTCTTTCCAAGGTAGTGATCCTGTGCGTCAGTTAAATGTTGTTCTGATAAGTAAACTGTTTGTTGCTTGTTTCAACAGTTTTAATGGTTTTTCTGTGATATTTGTGATTGTGCAGCTGAACTCCTTTCTCTTTTTTTCTCTGTGCCCCTGCTGTGATTTCTTATTTGCTGAAGGTATTTTATGTTTGCACTGCTATTTTGGTATATCTGATTTTGCATGACAAATTTATAAAGAAGCTCCAAGTAATCGGTCATCAAATTCATATTCCATCCTGTTGCATTGTTTTAAGGTTTAATTTGATGTTCTAGCAGCTAGTATGGTATGCATGCTTTCAATATACATTATATGTTCTAATACTTGAAGGTGGCAATATGATGATGTCTTTCTCTAGTATTTCTTTTTACACAATGCATTATTTAAATATTGAATGTAAAACTCTACATTTATTTCCAATGTATGTTTTATATCATAAATATGTTATGTTTTGTTAGAAATGTAGCCATGCAATGTTTGTTTGTTTCTTCATTTAAAGTTTTTGTTTCCAAATTCCACCAAATTATTATCCAGTAGCCCAGAGGAAATGACTGAAATGGTATTTTAAATGGAAATTATTCTTCTCTTCACTTGGATCAAGTGGTATACAAAGACATGTGCAGATGAGCTAAACTGCACTTGTAAGGCATAGAGAGGTGGGGTCTCCATATTTTTATTGCCAGTGGCTGATGAATAATTATCAGTTTTGACTACAGTTCTGTCTACAAAGAAAATGTTGGGGAAATATGGTATATGTTTACTCTTTTTTTTGTTTAACAATGGGTACAAATGTGTTTTTCTAGATAGAAAGTTAGTGAATCCACATCCAAATTCAGAGAGAATGTTCTAGTCCGGTTATATGTAATGGAATCGCAATTCAAAAAAAAAAAACATTCACAAAATGACCTCAACAAGTCAGGAGTTACATTGAATTGTGTAAATAAGGGTGCAGGAAATTGCAGCAGGAGACAATATTAAGTTAACGTGTACCAATTACAATCTGTGTCACAGCCAAAAGCTCTTGACATAAAAGATTCTTTGAGCCAGGAGTATGAAATTGATACATGGAGAAGTCGATACTTGAACTGGGGACTGAATTTAAATATTAATGCAAATAAATGATGTAGGAAACAGAATTGACTGATTTGTACTCATAAGACTGATGGGTCTAGTGTGAAAAGCCAAATGGTCTTGTGATTTGGATCTATTGAGCTGTGTTGATTTCAAACACTATTCTTTCCTCCAGTAGGACTAAACTTTTTTTTTTTTTCCTCCCAACACTTCAATCCAATTATCCTCACATTAAATGAATAGCTAATGTATTAATGTCCATGAAAAATCATCTACTGCTGGTGATTCTGCAGACAGGTTTGAATAAAATTAGACTATAGGAATGCTGGCAGAAATGTGGACTTGAAAGAGGACAGCAGTAACTTGGACTTCAAGCTCATCTTTAAATCTGGTTACAGGTTTAGGTAATCATAGTAAGAGGGGTCAAGGCCAATCAAATCCACATTAATGTTTGTAACATTGTTATTCTTAGAATAGCGTTTGCTTTCTTGTCTGTGCGGTTTCATATCAGGTTTTTATTTTGCAGTTGTAGTTATTCGGCAACAATAATAGTTACTGTGTCTTTAAATTTGTCTCAAGTATTTGTTTTTGATGCAACCGAACATGATTAGTGGAAATACCGCCTTGTGGCACCTTGGCGACAAATCAGGGTAGAGGGATCGCGTATTCCCGCAATGCTATTGGCTGTTTGCCTTACAGCCCTGAAAAACAGGAGAGGTTGGTCAGAGCAGTTTTCCCATCCTTGGGAGAAGAGATTTAAAAGTCTGTGACATGAATATTGCTTATTTATTTGATTTAACATTTTGAAAGGGAAATGTTTCCTTCCAGGCGGCTGAAAGAAGGAAAACTGACTGCAAAATACACGTATACTGTGGTAATATTTACTTTATCGTAGTTACTGTGGTTACAGACGCGGAACTGTTTCTGTTAAGACGCCGAATGAGTGTGAACAGTTTGGGAAAACTTTGTAGCGTCGGTGTGTACATATTTGCGTAAGCAGTTTGTGTGGCACCACAAAAGTAGGATATACCACCATGGCATTCACATGTTGCACTGTTGTATGATATATGTCATACACATTTGTTCGATGACATTTTTGTTTGTAAACCTCGATTGTTATACGGTGGGTTTGTGTATGCTTTGAAAAGGTTTATACAATAAAAAGTGTGTTTTGGTACAGCTAAGGCCAAACGTTTTGCACCTCTATATAATTAACTAATTTTGCTTCATAAAGTCGAATGAAACCTGCTGAATAACATAGAAGTGCATACCGCTTTTTTCGTTTTCCATATACTTAAAAACAAAAACTTTGTCGAATTAAAAAATGTGACATTTCAAAATCTAACAAGAAATACTGTATTATAGCTTCTCGTAGACTTTTGCGATATCATTTTGTAGTTTATTTTTGTAGTTTATGTTATCGTTCCTTTCTGGGCTATTGTTAATATCTCTCAACTGCCTGGCAGGCATATAATATAATATCTGCTGGAAAACTTGATTTATACTGTCTGGTAATTCCTATTAATTTTCTAGAAATTTGTCAGTATAGTGATTTAATTAGTACTAAAAAATTGTGTTGAGAGGTGGTTTTTAAGAATATACATTTCTTGTGATTCCTTATGGTTGTGTTTCTTGTCATTTTGATTTACATTTTAATTCCCATCTGAACTGCTGGGGTTTAACTCTGAAATGTTTGGTTAGTAAAACAGTCCCTGATGTCCACAGGGACCTCTTTGCTCAGGAGAGAAAGAATACTTGAAGACACTGTGTTTTGAAATATATCTTGAGAACAGCTCATTGTGAGGAAACCTTGTTAGGGAACTTGTTTTGCACATGTTTTTGCGGGTATTGTGTCTTTAATGTATTAACCCCTTTACAGCCAAGCTTTTTTTATTGACATTATCATGATTTATATTTTATTTTTGTCAATGCAATTTATTTTATATTTTAGTGTGGCATGTTTATAAAAAAAAAAAAAAAACAGGTAATATTGTTTGTTTTGATACTGTGTAAGAGGCTAGTTAGTACAGTGTGATACTGCTGGATTATTGAAAAGTGTCATTGCTAATAAACTGGTAGTATCAGGTCAGTATAGGCTGAGTCACTTAATATATGGTATCTTTGGACTAGCTGAGTTACTAGTAATGTATCTTTGAACTACTCCTTTTAGTACAACCATGGTCATGTTTTAGTTTCTCACAAAATTTGATGTTAAATTAAAAATTATGACTAAAATGTATGCAGAAACATAACAGCAAGTCTTATTTTTCTTCAACACTGTTTTCTTTGTGAGCCATCTGGTTAGTACCATGTACAGAAAACAAAAACTTGATTGTATGCAGACTCAGAAATGTTGGTTTGCATTTGTTACTGTGTGATATAATTTCATGGCTAAGAATTGACTTAAACATTTAAATATTTAAAACAGGCTAAAGTAAATAGTGGTGCTTTAAAGACACAGATCTGTATTTTGCATCCAGTATATGAACTGCCTTTTTAATAACTACTTTTACATTGCAGATATTCTGGAAATGAACAAGTAAGCAAACTAGCAATAAAAAATAAGACTTCTAATTTCCAGCCTGCGGCCGGTTAAATTGCCATCTACTTTGCCAGATGAGCCACCTAAAATAGTTTGAGACGTAATTGTAAGTGACTCTGCAGCTGATGCATAGTTCACACACCCTAGTCTCTGTAAATTTTGCCTTTACAACTTCAAAAAACGGTAACTTGAGCCACAGATTGAACAGCAAAAATGAGTTGCCTTGGCCTAGCTTCACAAAGACCTGTCCAGACCTCCAGCCCTAAAAACCACATCCCAGAATTAATAACTAATTGCTTTAGTAATGGGCTTTGGTTGTTATATTAGAATGTGTACTGGTCTGCTGTTTTGATTATGTTTGCTATACTAATTAAGTCTGTAGTTTTGTATAGCATTTATCTGTTCTAGACATGTACAGTATACAGCTCTGCAGTTCATAAATGCTTAACTCTTTAATATGATGACAGTAGATTGTATTGATTTTATAATTTCATATTTTTGTAAATTATGCTGTACATCTGAAGAAAGATTTTTCATAATGGATCACTCAAATGCTCAAAATCAGAATGATTGTATCTTCAGTGAAATTTAAAATACCAATGACCTTTTTTATGGTTATTTTTTTTTCCTCCACTGGTTTACATTAATTAGTGTGGATTATATTTTGTCCCTGAATTTTACAATGTCAAGGTTGGGGTTCTGGCTGCAGAACAAAGCATAAACTTGAGGTGGCGAAGTGATTAATTCTCTTTGCCCCAGGCCTGGATACTCCCTCCTATCCATTCCATATTTTCAATCTTTTGTTTATCCATCCTTTACTTCCTCCTCATCCTCAGTTGTCAGCAGCATTATTCTCTTCCTGTCTCTGTATTCAGGTAGTGTCAGTGGCAGAGTATCACCGCAGGATCGATGCTCTAAATACTGAAGAACTCCGCTCACTCTGCAAACGTCTCAAGGTGCCCCCTTCAGTAGTTAAACCCATTCTCCGGAGAATCCATACATTGTAGTGTTCTTGTCTGGGGCAAATCCCACATCCAATGGGTTTGTCAGTGGCTGCTTCACTACAAAATGTTTCTGCAGAAAATTCCTTCATTTCCTGAAGAGTTTGTAAAATTGATGTGATCTGCTGCAGTGTTTGGAACATCTTAACTATAGCAATGCCCAGTTCTTGATATTTGTGCGTTTTTTGGTATTAGGCTGTCCCAACTTACACATTCAGTTGTGATTTGTTGGATTTCATGTATTTCAATTTTCAGGGGGCATTGATGTGGTTAAAGAAATATACTTTGTAGTATACTGTAAGTGTGTCAGGGCTATGTCACTATTTTGTTTAAAACAAATGAGGAATTTTCTGTCTGCCTCCTTAGTGATGCCTCACAAACTGTGCTCACATTACAGCAGCTTCTGTGGTGATGAGGACCTCCTTTCACATTTCTTTTCATTTAGAAATGGGGGGGGTGGTTGGGGGGGAAGTGTGTTTTGTTTTGCTTTGTTGTGGGTTGGCATCGGCTGAAAACAATGCAGGTCACCACTCAAGTATCCTATAACTCGAGTGCATTCAAACATGTTACCTAAAATATAACCAAACTAGTACAGTAACCAGATAACTTTTATTTTCGCATTACAATACATTTTTGTAATATAATTTGATTAATTTTAAATTCGATTCATAGTCCAATTGATCATTCTGTTTTTTCTTCAGCTGATACCCTTTATCTGCAGTACTAACAATATAATTCTACAAAATGCTATTGACTTACACTGCAGTTGATTAGTAGATTAGTACTGTGGAGTGCTGTGATCTTACAGTAGGTAGAAACATGGAAGTTAAACAAATGTCCAAGAGAGCTTTTAAGAAGTGGAGAAAAAAACACATTTTAGCCAATATTTTCAATCAGTTTGATTGGCTTATTTGTTTTAATATTCAAATGTAAGAAATATATATATATATTCTCATTTTGGATATTTGCATTTGTTTGCAGAACCCTTTTAGATTTCCTGGTTCAAAAAACAAATTTGAATGCTTTAGTTTGGATTGCTGGAGAGTATTGATAAAAAATATATTTCTGTACTAACAAAGAAGTACCCCTGCCATTGAATTAACATGATCTGTGTCGTGACATTGATCAGGTTTAGTTATCGAGCTTAGAGCTCAGCGGTGGTGTTGGTTGACAAGGATGCAATTATATTTGAGGCAGTAAATGGTGCTTTAATGTTATACTTGCATTCTTGTAACCCGGTATGTTCTGAGTAGAAAGGGTGTTTTATGTAAACTTTTATCTGCCCTAATGACTTGTTTGTTTTATTAGATAACAACAAAGGAAGAAGTGAATTCAAAACAAGGACCAGCCATCAAGACTGATGTAGAACCAGACACTTTCAGACCAAATCTAAGTGAACCGAGTGAACTGCTTCAGCCTGGGCAGATTGAGAAAGTACGTTTTTATTATTTCCTGTAAAAGTCCGCTACTTGTTGGTGGTTTGGTGATTTGTATATTGTATGAATATATAGAGAATATTAGATGGGCTTCAGTGAGTTACAGGAAAATAATTCCATCTAGAGTTTCTGTGACCGTTTTATAAACTTAGATATTAGTATCTAATAAAAAAAGACAATTAATGGGTGTTAAGGTTCAAATTGCAAGTGAATTTAATGAATAATAATAATGTACATTGAGTCAATATTAAAGAATCTTAAATATCATTTTCTTTTTGATAATTCAGGAACAGTGAATTAAACTGGGTAGATAATGAACTGCAAAAAAAACCTTACTTTTAAGGAAAATGCGTTTCAATGGGGTATGCTGGGTTTCTTTTTTTAGTCGCTGTCAGTCGAAGATTTGTGTCGCTTGCTTGGTTGGTGCTCCTGTTGGTGAAGGATGATTGTAAACTTCACAGAGACAGATTTGTTAAAAGTGCCTAAAAGCACGAATTGTGGGTGTTGTCGAGTGATTGAACTTTTCAAAGTCATTGACAGGAATGTTTTCAATTTCCCGTTCCACTCCAGTTTCTCTCCAGTTTTTTGAGATACACATGTACCAGCTTTACCTGTCATAAAAACAAAACACTTGTGTGACTGCTCGGAGACAGAGCACGTCATCTGTCTCCTTCTACTCAGCAGCCCTGAACAGACTGGCTGCTCCCATTATATACCCTACACCTGGCATTTATTTACAATCGTTGCCAGGTGCAGGTGATAATTAAACAATAAACAATTAACAAAAATAAAACAATTAAACAAAATGTGCATACACACATGCTTTTTGCAGGGAGGATATTAACCCCCTCCCTGCTGTGTTACAATATATATATATATATACATACATACTTACATACATACATACATACATACATACATACATACAGTGCCTTGCAAAAGTATTCAGACCCCTGACCAATTCTCTCATATTACTGAATTACAAATGGTACATTGAAATTTCGTTCTGTTTGATATTTTATTTTAAAACACTGAAACTCAAAATCAATTATTGTAAGCTGACATTGGTTTTATGTTGGGAAATATTTTGTAGAAAAATAAAAAACTGAAATATCTTGCTTGCATAAGTATTCAACCCCTGTGCTGTGGAAGCTCCCAGTTTACACCGATGAAAGAAATTGCCCTAACGAGGACACAATTACCTTACCATTGGCCTCCACCTGTGAACCATTAAAGTTGCTGTCACATTTTCTGGATAAAAACCCCACTGTTGAAGGATCATTGGTCAGGCTGTGAATCTGAAGGAAAATGAAGACCAAAGAGCATTCTACAGAAGTTGGAGATAAAGTAATACAAATGCATACATTAGGGAAAGGGTACAAAATAATATCCAAGTGTTTGGATATCCCAGTGAGCACAGTTGGATCAATAATCAGGAAGTGGAAGCTGCCAGGCACTGCCAAGAAAAGGCCGTCCCTCAAAACTCAGCGCTTAAACAAGAAGGAGACTTGTGAGAGAAGCCACAGAGAGGCCAACAATCACTTTGAAGGAGCTACAGAGTTCAGTGGCTGGGAGTGGAGTAACGGTGCACCAGTCAACCATATCAAGAGCTCTGCATAACACTGGCCTGTATGGGAGGGTGGCAAGAAAGAAGCCGTTACTCAAAAAGTACCATCTGAAAGCACGTCTGGAGTTTGCCAGAAAGCATGAGAGTGACCCAGCTGCGATGTGGGAAAAGGTTTTGTGGTCACATGAGACCAAGATAGAGCTTTTTGGCCAAAACTCAAAGCGCTATGTGTGGCGCAAACCTAACACTGCCCATGCCTCAAGACACACCATCCCTACAGTGAAGTATGGTGGTGGCAGCATCATGCTGGGGGGATGCTTCTCATCAGCAGGGACTGGGCATCTCGTTAAAATTGAAGAAAGAATGGAAGGAGCAAAATACAGGGAAATACTGCAAGAGAACCTGCTTCAGTCCGCTAAAAAACTGAAGCTTGGGAGGAAATTCACCTTTCAGCAGGACAATGATCCCAAGCACAAGGCCAAAGCAACATTGGAGTGGCTCAAGAACAAAAAGGTGAATGTCCTACAGTGGCCCAGTCAAAGTCCTGATCTCAATCCCATTGAGAATCTGTGGCACTATTTGCAAATTGCGGTCCACAAGCGTCGTCCAACCAACCTGAACAACCTGGAGCAAACCTGCCAAGAAGAATGGGCCAAAATCACTCCGACACTGTGTGCAAAGCTGGTACATACTTACCCCAAAAGACTTAAAGCTGTTATTGCAGCGAAAGGTGGCTCTACCAAATATTAATGTGTGGGGGTTGAATACTTATGCAAGCAAGATATTTCAGTTTTTTATTTTTCTTAAAAATATTTCCCAACATAAAACCAATGTCACCTTACAATAATTGATTTTGAGTTTCAGTGTTTTAAAATAAAATATCAAACAGAACGAAATTTCAATGTACCATTTGTAATTCAGTAATATGAGAGAATTGGACAGGGGTCTGAATACTTTTGCAAGGCACTGTACATATATATGTCAGTGTTTGCTCCAGGACTTAGACTGAGGGTCAATGTGGCCCCCACTCTAAATTTTAGGGGGACATTTTCTTCGGTGAGGGGGTCAATATGTTTGTAATTCAGAACCAACCACCATTTCTTATTTTTGTTTGTTTTTAAATATGCCAGCAGAGTTTACTGACCTTTACTGAGCAAAAAATAAAACTGTAAAGCTGTAGATACAACCAAGGTGTCTCTACACTACTCACTGTCACTTTTGGGGAAAATATTGGGAAATGTGTCACAGTGACGCTGGTGTATCACTGAGTAGAGCATATTCATTGTACCAGGTCACATTAGAACAGGGGTTTTCAATCTAAGCTGCATACCCCTTTCCAAAAAAGTAGTCCATCACATACCCCCATCTGAGATAGTCATAATAAAATGAAAACTGAAAAAAAGGTATGTACAATAACATGACACAACAAAACACACAAGCCTTGGAGTGTGTGACGGATAAAATTATAAAAGTTACAGTATTATAATGGAAAAAAATATATTTCCTTTTGGATAAAAATAGTCCATCAAACAGGTTTCTAGTTGTTGGAAACATCAACATCATTTTATTGTAATTACTAATTAATTAAAATCAACGAAGCCTCCGTGCTAAACTCAGTCACTCAGAAATGACATAGGACTATTCCATGATAGCAAATGGCAATCATGTATTTTTATTGATAATAAAATTACAGAAAAGGCGGCAAAGAAAAGTTCACTATCCATGGCTCTATACAGCTGACCTCATTAGGAAAACATATTGGCATTTTTTTTAATTCTTAGTGACTAAAACGTACAGTACTGATGCTAATTAAAAAACAACAATAAAACGCTTATCTAGTATCCGTGTGATGGATGTCCCTGCTTGTTACCACACAAATCACTGATGATGGCAGGGAAATTGGATAGAGCTTCAGTCGCAAGACATTTTTGGTGTTTTTAATCTCTGACGGTATTTCGTCTTGATCGCCTTTTGCTAGTAATGTACTAGTATTAGCTTTCAATCCAGTGAACAAATATGGATTGTTGGCTCAATCCATATTTGTTCACTGGATTGAAAGCTAAAAACTCTCACACCAGACGTAACGGCTTGTCAAATTAGACCGCATGGCAATACTTCGGTTTCTGATTGGCCATACATTATGTATTTTGAAATGAACCAATAGTACTTAAGTTACAATAAACTTTAATCGGGTCATTGAAAAAAATATATATCGACTTGCAGGCATGAACGCACACAGGAAATAAAATGAGTTAAAAACTAGGCTTTTAGTTTTTTAAAATGTGTATTTTTTTATCACAAAGACAGACTGCATTAACCGCCCAACTGTTTATATGACATTTAAACAACAGGGTTTATTTTTAACGTACATATTTAATATGTAAATTAGCCATGTGTGCACTGACCGCTCTGTTACAGCTCGTCTGGTGTTAGCGATTAAACATTGATTACATGATAAAAGTTTACAGTAGATTGGGAAGTGGTGCTAAGTAAAATGTGTTGTCTGCCATTTCAGAATTTCTCACGTACCCCAGTTTGAAAACCGCTGCATTAGAAGAAACCACATTACCAACAGATACAGTTTAATAGTTGTATTTAAATGCCATTGTCCTGACTGGTAAATTCTTACCTTCCAGCTGCCCCTTTATTTTGACAATTGCATATCAAAAATGGCATTTTGTTTTACATTTCATTCTTAGCCCCCAAGTAAATATTTTGAACAGTTTTCAAAGCAATTTTTGCTTTATTTTTACAACACACGTTGATGTTGTTGATATGATAAATGCGTATATCTGCTTGAGGTACTGTATTGAATTTTTTTCAAGGTTAAACGATGGCCCGTGTTACACAGAACACTAACAATTTAAATGTCAAATATACAATATGTATTTCGTTGGTTTTGTGGATTTGCTATATTTTAATACTGCACATAATGATATGGTTTTGAAAATGCTACTTGCCAAAACCGCGACTGCACGTGAACTGTATTACATAATCCGATTCCAGTGGTGTTATCTCAATGCAAGATGAATTATATACAGTGTTGTATAAAATCACATACACTGATATATATATATATATATATATATATATATATATATATATATATATATATATATATATATATATATATATATATACAGTACTGTGCAAAAGTTTTAGGCAGGTGTGAAAAAATGCTGTAAAGTAAGAATGCTTTCAAAAATAGACATGTTAATAGATTATATTTATCAATTAACTAAATGCAAAGTGAGTGAACTGAAGAAAAATCTAAATCAAATCCGTATTTGGTGTGACAACCCTATGCCTTCAAAACAGCATCAATTCTTCTAGGTACACTTGCACAAAGTCAGGGATTTTGTAGGCATATAGTCAGGTGTATGATTAAACAATTATACCAAACAGGTGCTAATGATCATCAATTCAATATGTAGGTTGAAACACAATCATTAACTGAAACAGAAACAGCTGTGTAGGAGGAATAAAACTGGGTGAGGAACAGCCAAACTCAGCTAACAAGGTGAGGTTGCTGAAGACAGTTTACTGTCAAAAGTCATACACCATGGCAAGACTGAGCACAGCAACAAGACACAAGGTAGTTATACTGCATCAGCAAGGTCTCTCCCAGGCAGAAATTTCAAAGCAGACAGGGGTTTCCAGATGTGCTATCCAAGCTCTTTTGAAGAAGCACAAAGAAACGGGCAACGTTGAGGACCGTAGACGTGAGTGGTCGGCCAAGGAAACTTACTGCAGCAGATGAAAGACACATCATGCTTACTTCCTTCGCTAATCGGAAGATGGCCAGCAGTGCCATCAGCTCAGAATTGGCAGAAAACAGTGGGACCCTGGTACACCCATCTACTGTCCGGAGAAGTCTGGTCAGAAGTGGCCTTCATGGAAGACTTGCGGCCAAAAAGCCATACCTCCGACGTGGAAACAAGGCCAAGCGACTCAACTATGCACGAAAACACAGGAACTGGGGTGCAGAAAAATGGCAGCAGGTACTCTGGACTGATGAGTCAAAATTTGAAATATTTGGCTGTATCAGAAGGCAGTTTGTTCGCCGAAGGGCTGGAGAGCGGTTCACGAATGAGTGTCTGCAGGCAACAGTGAAGCATGGTGGAGGTTCCTTGCAAGTTTGGGGCTGCATTTCTGCAAATGGAGTTGGGGATTTGGTCAGAATTAATGGTCTCCTCAATGCTGAGAAGTACAGGCAGATACTTATCCATCATGCAATACCATCAGGGAGGCATCTGATTGGCCCCAAATTTATTCTGCAGCATGACAACGACCCCAAACATACAGCGAAAGTCATTAAGAACTATCTTCAGCGTAAAGAACAAGGAGTCCTGGAAGTGATGGTATGGCCCCCACAGAGCCCTGATCTCAACATCATCGAGTCTGTCTGGGATTACATGAAGAGAGAAGCAACTGAGGCTGCCTAAATCCACAGAAGAACTGTGGTTAGTTCTCCAAGATGTTTGGGCCAACCTACCTGCCGAGTTCCTTCAAAAACTGTGTGCAAGTGTACCTAGAAGAATTGATGCTGTTTTGAAGGCAAAGGGTGGTCACACCAAATATTGATTTGATGTAGATTTTTCTTCTGTTCACTCACTTTGCATTTTCTTAATTGATAAATATAAACTATTAACATGTCTATTTTTGAAAGCATTCTTACTTTACAGCATTTTTTCACACCTGCCTAAAACTTTTGCACAGTACTGTATGTGTGTGTGTGTATAATATATATATATATATATATATATATATATATATATATATATATATATATATATAAAAATCTCTTTTTTTTTGTCATGGAAAAGACACATTTCACATATTTTATAACGTTACCGTAGTAAACTGTATTGCAGTACGCACAAGTTCAAATTTCTCCCATTCACTTGCTAGATCACTCAATATCTCCAAACATCAGACAGATATTCTGTCTAGAAAATAGATAAGTTAACAGTGGATTAGCCTGTAACACAGTCATGTAACGCACAAGAGGACTGCTGTCACAGACCTCAATGCCATTTTTCCTTTCAATAACTGACATGACAGGAAAGCTGGTTCAGGTAAGTACTTGTTACTTTTTTCTGCTATATATTTCACATTTGTGTTTTTACACATTATATGTGATATTAAAAACAGTCGCTGTATTAGTTTTACTAATTACACATATTTGTGCACTACAGCCTGTTTGTTGTGTCCCACTGCGGTCTTGTGCTCCACGTGAAGCCAGAGGCTTAAGTCACTCCTTCCTAGGGATCAAGCCACATAAGTCGGCTGTCTTTGTGCTCTCCCCCAGGCTGTAATAGCTCTGGCTGGAGTTATTTATTTATTGTTTTGGCTTCAGCTAAAATTACAAGATGTTTTAGATTTATGTAATTGTTAAATTACTGTGTTTTGTATAGAAGTGTTTTTGTCATTGTGTTTTTTGTGTTTTTACAGTGCAGGCCTGTCTACAATGTGGTGCTACGGCACACGTATAGTGAGAGCAACTGCTGGGCTAACAGATAATGGACCAAGATAATTGCTTCAAATATACACTCAAACCTTACTGCCCAGATAGACATTACACTGGGAAAAAAAGACACAATTATAGACAAAACAAGTACACTTTCATTGCACTCACTGTCACTCTGGTCACTCTCTGCACTATTGTCTATAGACGTGACATAGGTGTTGCATAATTACTACTGTTACTTCCAATGCAAAAGTTGGCACACTTGCCACTATGCAGTATATCATTGCCACATATCTATCCAAGACCTCTGGTTTACCAAATGCATTTGAATATGTATCTCACTCAGTAAAAGGAATGTTGTTTTTTTTTCTAGAACAGTGCCATGGAGAATGAGGACCAAACTGTGTTTCTTTGTCTTGTTATTGTCATACGAGTTCCTAAGAACAGCTAACGGCACAATATTCTGCACACACACACTGAACGTGTTCATACACACTGTGTTCCAATAGACTTGTTAAATGTAATTCATGTAGCCTACATCATGGTAGTAAAAAATATGCTAAAACAAATTCCTTAACTCATCACAGTACTGTATACAATGTTTAAAAACAACAGTGACAGGGACAAATCTCAACCTTTTGCCATTAAGCAATTTTTAAACATTCTGTATAATAAATATTTATTATATAGAACGTGAAAATGCAGCAATTGTTATATTTTACTCATGTAAATATATAAATTAAAGGTAAAGTAGTAGATAAAACAACAAGCAGTGAAAGGGTTGAAGAGCATAGACAGCAGCGCTTTACCATGCAAACTAAAACGCTGGTGCTTTGTTTGGTCTACTGCCGAGGCCTGCTGTGGCCACTGACTGTGTACAAGGTTTCTTTGACAACAGTAGAGAAGCTGGAAGCTTTAATCAGTTCATACATCAGGAAATGGTTGGGAGTTCCACGCTGCCTCAGTAGAGTGGGACTTTATTGTAAAAGAATACTGCAGCTACTAGTCTCCGCTCTAACCGAGGAGTTTAAGTGCGCCAAAGTCCGACTGGAAATGACATTAGTAGAGTCACGTGACAAATGCGCAAGGGAGGCAGCACCTGTGTTGAAAACTGGAAGAAAGTGGGCGGCAAAGAAAGCTGTGGAAGATGCAAAGGCTGCCCTTCGAATTGGTGATATCATGGGGCAAGTTCAGCATGGAAGAGGGGGTCTTGGTCTCAGTTCAGCTCCTCCTACATGGCACAAGGCAGCCCCAGCTCAACGGAGGAAGCTGGTAGTCAACGAGGTGCAAAAGCAAGAGGCAAGGATGAGGTGCGTAAAGGCCGTTTTCCCAGGCCAAGCAGGGAGAATGGATGAGATGGGAGAGTGTGGAACAACGCAAGATTGTCTGGCAAGACCTATGGTCAATGGAACAGAGCAGGAGCAGTTTCCTCATCAGGTCAACATATGATGTTCTCCCATCACCACAGAACCTAAACCTCTGGGTAGGAGAGGATCCCTCATGTCCTTTGTGTTCATCACCTGCAACATTAAGGCACATTTTGACAGGATGTAAGGTGGCTCTTAGCCAAGGACAGTTTACTTGGCGCCATGACCAGGTGCTGCGATGTTTGGCCTTAGCGTTGGAAGACAAGCGTAACATGACCAATAAGTTGCCACCAGTTCCATCAAAACATTACACACAAAAGAAAACATTTCTCCGCCCAGGAGAGCAACCACCAAGAAAAGGTGTTAAACCCAAGCCTTTTTTATTATTATTATTATTATTATTATTATTATTATTATTATTATTATTATTATTATTATTATTATTATTATTATTTGGTTTATTTTTTATTTATTTATTTGTATATTTATTTATGTATCCCTTTATCTAGCATTGGCCTTATAACTAGTGCTGGGACAAATATCCGAATATTCGAACAAATGTTTTTGACATGTATTCGGATACAAAATCAGTTGTTCATTTTGCTAGAAATGACAAAAATGAAAGAGCTCAGTGTAATGTGAGATTTAATATATATATATATATATATATATATATATATATATATATATATATATATATATATATATATATACAGTGCCTCATGAAAGTATTCGCCCCTTGAACTTTGCGACCTTTTGCCACATTTCAGGCTTCAAACATAAAGATATGAAACTGTAATTTTTGTGAAGAATCAACAACAAGTGGGACACAATCATGAAGTGGAACGAAATTTATTGGATATTTCAAACTTTTTAACAAATAAAAACTGAAAAATTGGGCTGCAAAATTATTCAGCCCCTTAAGTTAATACTTTGTAGCGCCACCTTTTGCTGCGATTACAGCTGTAAGTCGCTTGGGGTATGTCTCTATCAGTTTTGCACATCGAGAGACTGAAATTTTGCCCATTCCTCCTTGCAAAACAGCTCGAGCTCAGTGAGGTTGGATGGAGAGCATTTGTGAACAGCAGTTTTCAATTCTTTCCACAGATTCTCGATTGGATTCAGGTCTGGACTTTGACTTGGCCATTCTAACACCTGGATATGTTTATTTGTGAACCATTCCATTGTAGATTTTGCTTTATGTTTTGGATCATTGTCTTGTTGGAAGACAAATCTCCGTCCCAGTCTCAGGTCTTTTGCAGACTCCATCAGGTTTTCTTCCAGAATGGTCCTGTATTTGGCTCCATCCATCTTCCCATCAATTTTAACCATCTTCCCTGTCCCTGCTGAAGAAAAGCAGGCCCAAACCATGATGCTGCCACCACCATGTTTGACAGTGGGGATGGTGTGTTCAGGGTGATGAGCTGTGTTGCTTTTACGCCAAACATAACGTTTTGCATTGTTGCCAAAAGTTCGATTTTGGTTTCATCTGACCAGAGCACCTTCTTCCACATGTTTGGTGTGTCTCCCAGGTGGCTTGTGGCAAACTGTAAACGACACTTTTATGGATATCTTTAAGAAATGGCTTTCTTCTTGCCACTCTTCCATAAAGGCCAGATTTGTGCAGTATCGACTGATTGTTGTCCTATGGACAGAGTCTCCCACCTCAGCTGTAGATCTCTGCAGTTCATCCAGAGTGATCATGGGCCTCTTGGCTGCATCTCTGATCAGTCTTCTCCTTGTATGAGCTGAAAGTTTAGAGGGACGGCCAGGTCTTGGTAGATTTGCAGTGGTCTGATACTCCTTCCATTTCAATATTATCGCTTGCACAGTGCTCCTTGGGATGTTTAAAGCTTGGGAAATCTTTTGTATCCAAATCCGCTTTAAACTTCTCCACAACAGTATCTCGGACCTGCCTGGTGTGTTCCTTGTTCTTCATGATGCTCTCTGCGCTTTAAACGGACCTCTGAGACTATCACAGTGCAGGTGCATTTATCTGGAGACTTGATTACACACAGGTGGATTCTATTTATCATCATTAGTCATTTAGGTCAACATTGGATCATTCAGAGATCCTCACTGAACTTCTGGAGAGAGTTTGCTGCACTGAAAGTAAAGGGGCTGAATAATTTTGCACGCCCAATTTTTCAGTTTTTATTTGTTAAAAAGTTTGAAATATCCAATAAATTTCGTTCCACTTCATGATTGTGTCCCACTTGTTGTTGATTCTTCACAAAAAATTACAGTTTCATATCTTTATGTTTGAAGCCTGAAATGTGGCAAAAGGTCGCAAAGTTCAAGGGGGCCGAATACTTTCGCAAGGCACTGTATATATATAAAAACAATTTTACAGTGCCATTTCCATGTTTGTTTTATTTGAAGTGTTTAAAGTTAAATTTCAGTTTTTGTTTGTTCAGCTACAAAAAGGCACAAGTAAACCTCATGTTATTACTTTATGAAAGTGTGTCTATGGCCCTGTTTACTGTGAAGAAATGGGAAGGAATGAAAAAAAAGTTTAAAAAAAATAATAAAATGCGGTGTCAACTTCATGTACTATTTATTTCAGGAATAAACAAAACAGTAGTTAATTCACTGGGGTCAAGTAAGGCCTACACAGTGTATTCTTTACTCCTTTGATATTTTTCTACTTTAAACCTTTGCGGTCCTATGTCGGACCTGGTCCTACATTGCAATTTTCCCTTTCCGGTCCAATGTCGGACCCTGGCCGACATCATCAAAAAGACGTAAAAAACAGGTCTTTTTCTCCGGGAAAAAAAGCCCAGAAAACCATTCAATTGGACCTGATGTGTCCTAAAAACTTTAACGGGGTGGGACACGGGACACGCAGCTGCCATTTGAAAGGGTCTCAGTCCTGTACAACTATTTGAGAAAACTGGCAACTGGCAATAAATGTTGGGTTAGATATGCGCAGGCATTAAGGAGGCTGTGTGGTCCAGTGGTTAAAGAAATGGGCTTGTAACCAGGAGGTCCCCGGTTCAAATCCCACCTCAGCCACTGACTCATTGTGTGACCCTGAGCAAGTCACTTCACCTCCTTGTGCTCCGTCTTTCGGGTGAGACGTAGTTGTAAGTGACTCTGCAGCTGATGCATAGTTTACACACCCTAGTCTCTGTAAGTCGCCTTGGATAAAGGCGTCTGCTAAATAAACAAATAATAATAAAAAACGGACATTAAAAATATAACTGCATTAAAGTGTTAATGAACAGACTGCAGGGTGTGAAACACATTTCTTCCCCTAGCTTACTAGTGTGGTCTGTATTCTTGCAAAATCTTTTTCAACATAATCACGATTTGTTTTGATATTTTTATGAACATATCCCTGGTCATAAATTAATTTTAACCAGTTATTTTCGTTTTTACATTGGTTATGTATCGGGTCTGTCAGAATGTCTTCTGAATTCACAACATTGGCAGCTTCAATCCAACTTGTTCAATAAGAAATGTTTAATTGGTTCCCGACTAACAGGTTTTTTTTTTTTCTTTCTTTCTTTGGTATTACAAACTAAGTTAGGGGTTTTTTTTAGACATGCTTAGTTTAGATGCTGTGCCAGATGTTTAGAAGAATGTTTGTTTTTTAGATGTATAATTTCCATAATCTGTTTGTTTATCTGCTTGCTTTTTAGCTTTCGAAGCATCTTCCTCCAAGAACAATTGGTTATCCATGGACACTTGCATTTAGCACAGCAAAAAATGGCATGAGTATAAAGACACTATATCGTACAATGCAGGGTCAAGACACACCAGTGTTGATGGTCATAAAAGACAGTGATGGACAGGTAAAAGATCTGCAAGTTGTATTTCAACCGAAGGACTAGGCCTTATAGTGCATTGATTGAGTGATTTTGTTCAGTGGTTTTCAGAACCAATTTGAAAAATACTAAAATCAGTTTTCCTAGCTTTTTTAATGATAGTAGCATTGTAAAGAGGTATTTCTTTGACGGGGATATGCATTTTACTTACTTACATGGTACAATAGTGTTTTACTGGGAAACCATTTAAATAGTTTCAGTGCAGATTCAGTAGTACATGTAAACTTTGCATGCCTCTTTTCTTTTTACAGATTGCATTTTTTGTACCAGTAACAAATCTACTGTAACAAGACAAAAAAATGAACTTGGAAAACGTATGAATTCTAGAGTTTTATTATCTTAACTAGGCATCAGTTATTTTAATATTGTAGATTTCATATTATAACATTCACACAATGTTTCCTGTGGATTGTGATGTTTTCATTGTTAGCATACTTTTTATACAATAGGTTTGTATTATGCAAAATATGTCCTCAAAGGCACAAGTGCTGTACACGGGGGAAAAATGGTTAATGATAAAATGAGAAATATATCCAACGACCTACTGAGAATTACCATATCTGGTGTAAATTAACTAATTTGATTTTATGACCACATCTACTGTAACAACCTGCTTGATCATTGTTTAAATTGAATGCAGTGTTGTTTGGTGTGAGACAGTTTACCTTTAGTATATTGATGTAGATTCCTGTTGCCAATAACTCATACTGTAGAAACCTGTAGAGTTGCTCACTAAAAAGAACTCTACAGGGTGTTTTAGAGGGTAAAGCCTGACGCATATAAGTTAACGAAAAAAACTGAAAAGGTCTAGCTAACGGCAGATCAGCTTTTCTGCAATACTTCTGTATATACAACCGTAACTGAATTTGAAAGTCAGCAGTTAAAACTATTTTTCGATATGGCATACTAAGTTAAATTTCTTTTTGTATTTTTATGGTAGGTCTTTGGTGCACTAGCATCTGAGCCATTCAAAGTTAGTGATGGTTTTTATGGAACTGGGGAAACCTTTCTTTTCACGTTTTGTCCTGAATTTGAGGTAAGGTTGTCTGTAATACGTTTTATCTTTAGTAATTGTTGCATTTGTTTGTTCAGTAAAAAGTTGATAATCTGATCTTTTGACTTTACAAACATCTGTCATGTTGAGTGCAAATCTGTTGCATCATTGTCATAGAAGATGCGATAACCAACCCTTTTATATTACAGTTTAGGTTTGTATGATTTTAATATGATGATTGTGTATTTCATATTACCAGTTTTACAGTAGAACCTCCTGAGTTACGAACACCTTGGGAATGGAGGTTGTTCGTAAGTCTGAAATGTCTGTATAAATTGAAAAATGCTCATTTAAGTTACCATTGAAATTGTAGCAAAAACAGATTTAAACATCCAGGAAAACCTGGGTTAATATTGTTTGTTGTTAAACAAAATTAGTTTGTGCAGCTTGCTCAGGCATTCAGCCAGCCTCCTTTTGGCTTGAAAAAAAAAAGTGTGTATTTGTCTTATTAATCAGTAGCTAATATTCACTACATGCTTGTATTTAACATGTTTTCTTGAATTATATTAAGTGTAGTGTGTGTGTGTATACTTTTGTCTGCGACTGTATATGTTAAGGTAATGAAGGGCATGACTTATTTTTCAGGTCTTCAAATGGACAGGAGACAACATGTTCTTTATTAAAGGTGATATGGACTCTTTAGCTTTTGGTGGAGGAGGGTAAGTGACCTTAGCAAAAACAATTTGCATCACAATGCGGTTTTCCTAAAAATGTCAGATATTGTTGGAAGACTGAATTCCATTTTGTCTTGTAAAATATTTTAGAAGATTGGTTGTTGTACAACTTCTGAAGCACCTTAAGAAGTTTAAGCTATCACATTTCGGACCGATCTGTTTCATGCAAATATGTCTTTAACCCTTCGTTAGCGGCAAGAGGTGCGCCTCAGTGTATGTAGAAACATTGCAAGACTTCTAAAATTATTGATTTATCCCTAAATATATATTTAATTAGCCAATAGTCATTTTTCATTAAATGGCGTCTGTGTATAATACATTAGTTTCTGGAACTTTATTTGATATTCAGATTTTGTACAACTTCAGGGGCATGTTTCTTTTATATACTGTATAGGCTACTACGAATAGCATGCCGAGAGTGGCAGGTGAGCAGGGATAGATGTAGAAAGATGTAGTGCTTTTAAAATGATTGATTTTAGCCCTACAGATTTATTTTTTAGCCTTATGTAGTCAATTTCCTATCTTATTTTGTGGGTTGCACCACTAATGCACAGCCCCTGTTGACTTAGAATCGATTCCTGAGTAAGACGTCAGGCAATTTAGAGTATATGTGTAAATAAATAAATATAACTAACTATACTTAGCCATTCATTGAATGATCATTCAATACATAACTCTTTAAATAATAACATAAACCAGTTGCATTTATTTGCTTTAAATTATAAGTTAACCGCACTTATGTATGTTGATGCATTTGCAAGCCTTTCCACCTTCCATGTGAGCTCAATTATTGCCACTGACAAATGGTTCCACTTGGGAAACTGTTCCCATACAACACACATTTTTAGGTGTGTGGGGGTTTCAGTAATCACAGTAATAAAATACAGTACTGTTTTTATAAGTGCTTTGGCTCCCCCTTGTGGTCACAATATTAAGCAGTTCAGCAGTTGATCTTATCAAATGTATTTCTACGGTTAACCCTTTGCTGCCTAATCAGAATGACCATATATGGGCATAAATATGACCACTTTGTGTTTTAAGCGCTTGTAGTTTTGGTAACCTTAAATCAGAAATTAAAACCCAATATAGCTACAAAAAGGCATTAAGTAACCGTTTCCAATGATATCAAGTATTTTGTTGTGGAGTGCATTATATTTGTTTCATATAAACCACGCCTCCCCAAAAATATTAGGAAATGTATAATAAATATTTGTGAACTGCCAATTTGACCTCTTTCCAAGTTATATAGAAAACAACATAGAGGATATAGGAGATTTTCCAAGGATTTCAAATCAGAAATTAAATATCTTGTACAGTTGAAGAGCTACACAAGGTTTTACGATGCATGGTATTTTTTTTTTACAAAAAACAACCTCCAAAATGGCAAATGCAGACTAGCTGTCAGACTGGAAACATTGTTACCCAGTTTTGTGAGGTCACAAAAATAAAGAAATACCACACAAGATATTGAGCAATTCATTTATTTTTTTTATTCAAAAAGAAGCAATTTGACAGCAAGATTTTTATTTTCAAAACTAAAATAAACCACACAGAGAAACAAAGAAAGTAAACTAACAATAATAAAATATATAGCTGAAAAATAATAATAATTAGTTAAATAATGACTCTCCATCCTTTCACACGCACACATGGAAACAAAGTAAACTAATAATAATAAAATACATAATAATAATAATAATGACTACAGCTAAATAATAACGTCATATTTTTACACACACACACACACACACACTCAAACAAAGAAAACAGAAAAAGTAAATTAATAAAATACATAGCTAATAATAATAAAAAATGACCAGACAGCTAGTTAGGCATCCAATGCAGGTATTTAGTTTTGCCTCTGTTCATCTCCTCAGGAGAAACATTTTCAAAAAAGGAAAACAATAAATACAAATATAATTAAAAATATCTAATGTTATCTCCTGCCCTGCATACACACACACACACACACACACACACACACACACAAACAAACAAACAAACAAACAAACAAAAACATTCCAAAGTTTTTTTTTTTTTTTTTTTTTTAAAGCGGGTATAAAGTTTAAAAAAATAATAATAATTTCCAAGATGGCTAGTTTGTCCAAGTACTTACCTTTCAAATGAGTTGTAGATCCGGAGACACAGACGTTTTAAATTGACAAGCGTCTAGATGAATCTCCAGTGAACTCGGCTAAAAAGGCGGCGTCTGTGACACGTCCTTGTAATTATAATATTATACGTCCCACCCATCCTAGCCCTAAACCAATTATTTGTGATTGGAAAGCCGAGATATGACATGAAAGGTCAACGATCATATCTGAGAGATTTGAAAGGCTTCGGCAGCAAAAGGTTTGGTTGTCTTCAGAATTCAGTCTCCTGTAAATTGAATGTAGCACTTATGTAACTCTTTTACTTAAGTTATCCATCATGATTACTTGTCAAATCTCTAACTGATATATACAATCCTCTCCATGTTAGTTGAATTCCTTTTATTAAAACAGTGTGCCATTTTCCTTTATATTTTTAGGGGAGAGTTTGGGCTATGGCTGGATGAAGATCTCTACCATGGAAGAAGTCATTCATGCAAAACATTTGGAAACCATACACTCTCAAAGAAGGAAGATTTCTATGTGCAAGATATAGAAATCTGGTCTTTTGAATGAAACAGTTCACAGATTGCCATAATGAAATGAATCATCCCAAAAGCGGCTGTGTCCCAAACCTGACTACATCATTAAAAAGCTTGCTTTAAAGTACATTTGTATGTTTGTTTTTTTGTCTGTAAACAGCTCATTCATTACAGAACTATTTTAGTTTAGGTACTTTGGTGTGTAACTGCCAAAAAGGCAAATAATTAAATTTGGAATGTCTTATAACAGATGTAAAACATATTCTGTTTCATTGCTGTTGACCTTGTTTGTTAAGGTTTAGAAGAGATTTCCAGTTGGCTGCTTTTACAAGTGTTGATGAAGGTAGTACAGGTTTGGGACAGAGAAAAAAAAAATAACAGTGCTAAACCTGTGTACTGAAGAAAGAGCATTAATGAGCTGTATTAGATTTGAGATGATATCCATCTGTGAAGCTTGCAAGAGAAAAATATACAGTTCATCCCTGATAAGATACTGCTTTTCTGATTTGAGAGCTAAATGAAGATCTAAGAATGCACTCATTTTACAAGTAGGAAAAAACTGGAAAGCTTGATATAATCTTACTAGGGTTCATCAGTATATGACAATAAAGAGCAGGATATGTTACTGTTAGAATACCATCATTTAAAAGAAATTAAACAAACTTCCCAAACCAACAACTCTTCCTTGAATGAAGTAACTACAGTACTGTATTATAGTTCTGCCATTCAGTTTCATAGCGCATAATCTGCAAGCTCATAGCTAATATCCGAATACCCATAGTTGTAATGTTCTGTCAAGTGGGTGTATGTGTGAGTTCAGCTAGCACTAGCCCTAAAGAGAATTAGTGTATAAGTAGACAGTAATGTGTTACAATAGATTTGTGGAATATGCAAATTACTGTCATGTGACCTCAAAAGAAAAAAAATAAATTACAGGTCAATTATATTGCAATAGTTACTGTCATTCTATTAGAAAGACATGAAAAGCTCTTATAGCTCAAAATATTTGTTTCGAAAGCCAGGGTATTTCTGTGTATTAATACTAAAGCCTGGTGACCTGGTTTATTTTGTTTAGGGCTTCAGATTTTCTGTGTTTTACCCTGACCTTTCTACTCTTTTTTTAAAAAAATTAAATTGATACCTGTTAAGTCATTCATGTATCTCAGGCATAACTGAGAAACATGTTAATAGTAAAATTGATTTAATTTATCATAAGTCTTACTTTTTAATTTCGAAGAAGCAACCCCTCTTTATTTATGTAAATACAGTTCCGCATAACGATTGTAAGTGTCCTTATTAACTGTTGTTGTGAACTCGTTTCTACATTCTGCTTGTAAATGAAAAATTAAGGCTTGGCCAATTAAAAAACCCATTTAGTTGTTTCACAGAAAAAAAAAAAAAAAACTAAATTTAAATCAATTTTACTATTAACGCGTTTCTCAGTTGTGATTGAGATACACAAATGGCTTAACAGGTATCAATTTAATTCTTAAAGAAGAGTATTAAAGTCGGGGTGTAACACAAAATCAGAAGCTTTAAGTGTATTTTACAAAAGATATTGCTGTTTGTGGGACAGTGACCTTTTTGTGCTGACATTTCAGCTTGTTACGGATATATAATGTATATTACCTTGTACATTTATGTTAAAATAGTAGATTTGTTCCTATATATAAATTATATATATATAAAACTGTGGATTGGTGGGTTGCTTATAGCACTTTAATCTAGATGTTTTTTTTTTGTTTTGTTTTTTAAATGAAGCCCAGTACTTGGGCACCATTAGAAGTAACTGTACAGTACTTTTCTTTTGTTTAGTTCTTAAAGATGTTATCTGTCTAGAGAAAGCTTGCAGATACTGTCTAAAGAAAAAAGGCAAATGTAATGTTCTGTATTAAATAAAATATATATGCTGAATGTTGATAAAATACAGGGCATCATTTTTTCCTCCGTGTTTTTGCTTATAGTTCTGTAACACTGTTAGTATGTAGACTGAATGTTTACAGACCGATATAGAACTTGGAATTAAAGCAGCTTTCTTCCCCCTTGTCATCGACCAGCAGTATTATTGTCCCTTGTGGAGTTATAGCTAACATACAACACTCCTAAAAGGGTTTCAGAAGAGTATAATGTGATAGTGATGGATAGTATGAAAATTAAAATTGTTGTAATCCTGGACTTTGAGTTTTGTTTGGGGTCAGTTGTACAACCAGAAGTCCAATATAACCATGGTTTAATTGTGAGTCCACTTTTTTTTATATATATACTTTAACTTCATCTTGAATAGAGAATTGAACATAAAGACCTGTCTGCATATTCAGTATATTTCTGCATCATATGCAGATGTATTGGTATTCACTTTTATTGTTGCAACTATATCAGTTGTGCACAGAACTTCAAAGGCAAATTCCCCATCCCCTTACCAAAATAGCAATTATTTCATAAAATAATGATATTCCAATGCATTTATTATGCACGGGCCCTTTTCCCATTGCAGGGACAAAAAAAAGGGATTGGAATATCAGTATTTTACAAACTAATAGCCTTTTTAGTGAAGGGTGGATGATTTTTGGGGCCCTGTACCAGGGGCAGGGGTAATAAATTTGTTATCAGTATTTGTGTACAGTGTGTACTTTCATAAGTTAGTAGGGGTAAGTGACACAACTTCTTGTTTATCTGAGAAAATTGGAATATCAATATTTTACCAAAAAAGAGCACTATTCTGCCTAATCATCATTATTTGTGAAACTAAGCTTGTATTTTTAAAGAAATAAATGTGCTTCACAGTTAATCCAATTATAAAAACTGACTAATGAATAAGTGTGTAGCTTCAGGTTTTAACCACCATCTGAATAGTGAATAATGAATATGTGTACTTCAGCTGGGTGCATTGTAGCAGGCAGCATGGTTCTGCTTCAAAGCAGCATAGCACATTGCCTTAAAGGCTGTTAAAGGTAAATGTTGCCTACTAAAATAAGTCTGCCCACATAAAAACAACAATGTATTTTGATTGAACAGACTTGTTACAGTAATGAGACAACTGTCTTAATAATTTTACATTGCTAATAAAGTAAAACCATGAAATAAAGTATACATTTATAAGGGGCCACACTAATATCACAGATTTTTTTTTATTTTTTAGGTCATTTAAATGAGTTCATGATGGGGTAATTCGCTATTGGTTTGCTTATTTGGGGTTTTACATAAAATAAATACATATAACACATTTTTTATAACAAAACAGAAAAGAGGTGTGCATTGAGCTTTATACAATGCAATGTGTTTTGTTCACAGCAATAAATAAAATTACACAGACACACATTTGTTTCTGATTTATTTATTTAAAAGACTTCACAAAACTAGACTGGGTTTATTTAATTTTAAAAAGAAAAGTGTTATAAAATGTCACCCTATAGAGGCATATCCTTTCATTTTGAAAGAGGTAATATTAATCTCGTAATAACAATTATATCAGTAGATACCAATGTAATTAAGTCATTGAAATAATTCTTAAAAAGCACAATTCGGATGATCAAAAATGCGCTTTGATGTAATGCTACATGCAACTATTTTTGATACTCTATTTAATGTGTAGCCTTTGACCATTTCCTCAGTATTACATATATACAGCGTGAGCGAGAGAGATATTGTGTAGATTTAAAGAAAAAAAAAACATTTTTGTGGAGCTATTAACTTCCTTATATTTATCAATATCCAAGCACTAAAAAATATATATATATATATATATATATATATAGAGAGAGAGAGAGAGAGAGAGAGAGTATTTTAGAACACATGCATGAAAGATTGATTTGTTGTGTGATATATTCGCACAAAAAAATAAGATGTTCTAATTTTTTTCACAATGTTTAAGTGTCACCTGAGCTGTGAAAGTTTCTTATTCACAGTATAGGCTCTATTATTTTTGTCGCATCGCATCCGGTGTTTGGCAGCCTTAAGTCCTAAAATTGTCAAAGATAAATACTAACCTCACTACATTGATTTACAGTATACAATACTGACAACCCCATTTTAATGGAAGTGCTGATGCAATCCATAAATGTTATACTAAAAGAGTAATAACCACGTGGTCATCTCTACCTTGCCATAACATTTCACCCTCAAAATGCAGCTTTCCGTGCTTCCTGGCCCTCATGAGGATGCCAACCACCTTATCAGAAATACGCACATATCTGTCAAAAAGTTGTCCAAAGTTTACTCTCGTCTTGCCGTCTGGTCCAGGTTTCTCCATGGTTCTGATAACAAAGCACATGTCGCTGATCTCGCGGTGGATATGGGCCTCTGCTCTTTTTGCCCGCTCAGCAGTCTTGGTGCCCTCCTTTGGCCTTCCATAGCCTTCGTCACCCTTGTGGAGACGGGTGGCCATGGACATGTTGTAGTCAAAGTTCTCACTGAAAGGGTTTAGCTTCTGAGTCACAGAGTGCTGTTCAGCCCAGTTTTGCCATCTGCTCTTCAGGTTGCCTACAGGACCGTGTTTCTTAGCAAGAAGGTTGATCTTTTTTGCTTCATCCACATCTTTATTCATGCTACAGAAACAAATCGTCAAATCACAAGTCAATAAAGATTTATTTATAAGGCTTCTGTTTTTCAGGTTTTATTAATTGTATTTTTCGGTGCTTATTTTTAGCTATTTTTGAGTTTTATTATTTTTATTTTTTTTCAGGGCTTTCATTTTTGATATACTGTATGATATTAGTGTTTTTTGCAGTTACTTTTTGTGTGTCAAAATATGTATAGTAACTCGACAGTATTTGCACACTTAAGTTGCACCTTCTTTCCTTTGCTTTCTTCCACAACGAAATCGCTGTGGTCATGGGCACATTCTTCTGGGGTTTTTGTGTGTAGGCATTTTTACACATTTCGCCACAATTCTGTTTTAAATCCTCCGTATCTTAACTGTAATACAGCTTTAAATCTCGCTAACAAGCCTCCAATACAAATGTAGGAATGTGCTGTCACTCAGTAGTTGGGGGCGGGTTTAAAGTATTCAGAACGAATCAATGATAGACACAAGTCAGGAAGGCGGGACATTGCCGAGCAGCACTGGGAAATGTATTTATTATTATTTTTGTAGTAGGTTTTATTTTTTAATGGGAAAATGGTAAAGTCAACGTGAATTGATTAACCATTTCCACAGTTTTTCCGGTGTTTATTGGCTGTCCATTCCATTGGCCATATATTTTTTTTTGTATCGGGGGTATTTTATCAGGTTTTATCACTTAAAACTGAAAATCAGAAGCCCTATTTATAAGGAATTTCAGCGCAGGTTATTAATAAGGTACAAAAAATGATTTAAGTTTTTACCACTTTTTTTAAGGATTATGTTCATTTCACATTAAAGGAAAACCAGAACACAGTTCATAAGTTATACAAGGTACAGAAAACATTAGAGATCTAAATCGTTCAAAGCCTCTTTGGTTTTGTAGATATGCTTATACTAGACCTGGATGTTAAACATTTATTTAATCTGTGTAAGATGGCCCTGAGATACCAGAGAACCAATAAACAAACCTAAATATAAGGGACTTCAATTATACTGGAGATTCAATTCCTACTTCTATCAGCAGGTGTCACTGTTGGACATTGATTTGAAATTTTTTGTAAGAAAGAGGTGATGAACATTTGCAATCAGGAATTAAACCTTAGGGCATTAAAGACATCTTAATAGGGACCACTCCGTAGAAAATATGTTTATCAACAATTAGGCATTCCTGTGAGGGAAATTGATATGTATTTGAAAATCCTCTGATTTTACAACTGCTAATAATCCATAAACAATTTCAACTAGCAACTACGTATTTACGAGTTACGAAAACTCAGGCAAAATTAATGGCGCCATTCTCTTTAAGTTAGATCTAAGATGGCCGGCATATTGAGGTCATTTGACTTTTTGCTTTCCAGCTGATAAAGACCTAACTCTTTGATCGGGATCGTGGGTATAGTGTAAGAAAATGTAACCCTTTCAAAATAGTTTTTTTTATAAAGCTTCTGTTGCCACACTGTTGAAGCCTCATATCCCTAGAAGCCAAGTGAGATCTTATTAACAAGGATATATAAACCCTCCACACTTAATGTTTTGGTGACCATGCTATTGACCTCTGACCTAACATGGCTACCATATATTAAGGTCATGTAAATTATGCTTTAGAGAGACATTATTTTCTTTGGTACACATGTTTTAAAAGCAGGGATTATCTTGTGTATTACTTTTTCAATTTTCCATAACAGTTCAATTAATTGTGTTAACATTAAGTATTTTATGAGAAACAAATTGCATATAATTTCATTAAAGGACATATTTTTTCTTTCTTTATGCATTAAGGCAACATTTTTAATCTGTACCAGCGTACTTACAGTGTAGTTGAAGGTCGTTTGATCCTGACAGGTGAATACTCTTCTGTTACCTCCTGTTTCTCAGATTTTTCCATTTCTTCCTGGTTTTTCTCATCTCTCTCTAAAAAGCCACTGTCCTCAGTGTCCATGCTGTTACTCTGGGTCTTGTGGTTTTCCTTCTCCATGTCCTTCCAGCCCTGGGTGAGCTCAGAGACTAGGTTGGAGCATTTTCTCCTCCGGGTTGGAGACATGTTCCCGTACAGGATTTTATCAGCCTCATTTGTATCATTTTTATATCTATTTGTCAAAAAGCTAATGTCGCTCCCTTTCTCCTGAACCTTGCTTGTTATGGTTTTTGTCACCTGTTTGCTTCTGATTTTTGACTCCAAAGGTTCTTTACCAGAATCACCTTCAAGTTTCTCGGTAGATTGTGTCTTTTGAATAGATCCCGTTGTTTGATCAGCACACCTCTTTTTATATTGCTTTGGTTTATCTTCTTTTTCAGTATGAGGTGCCCATCCTGAAGGTTCGCTGGCATGCTTATCCTCGTTTTCTGAAGCCCACTGCTGCCAACTTTTAGTCAAGCTGCACACCGTGCTTATGATCCGCAGCTTTTTAATATTTCTGTTGGCTGTGGCTGACTTCTTCAGATTCAATTTCCTATCTGATTCTGACATGTTGTCTTTCTTCTACCTCTTGCTTCTTCTATTTTGTAATTCAGTGTTGCTGTGCTGGCTGGAGGAGAGAGTATTACTTTTAAATAGGATCTGTCACTTTATGACGATGGAAACTATGTCAAGCATTCCCACTACTTGATCTTGCCTGACACCATCACCTTAAAGTCCTTGGATCACATTTCGTCACATAAGATGAATATCGCAGATGGTAAACAAGACTTGATGATAAGGCACGCTAATCTTTTACAGCTACTGTGTTAATGAAAGATGAAGGGGGAAAAATTACAGCTCTTTAAAAGCAAGCCCATTCTGCAAAGGCAACTGGAGTGTATTTACAGTGGAGCCTTCTTTTAATTCTGCTCAACAATGCTTTCAACATGTTTAATATCACATTATGTGCGTTCTGTATGGTTCTATATTGTTTTTCATGCTAGTTCATTATTTGACATGCTTACTAACTATTGCAGCAAACAAATGTTTTGGAAAAGACTCCCTACGCTTAATGGAGAGGATGTCTGTTGCACAGGCATCAGTTTACAGTTCTTCACCTAGCAGTGTAATGCTAAGAATATCTATACTAAATGGGTCATCACAGTGCTCAGTTCCAACACACAGTTTTCTTTTTTTAGTGAAGTGATTCTACAATGGTGTGGTCATTTCTATTCATAGAGAATGCTACTGTAGGATTATTCTGACATCAATGGTGCATTACTGGAGATTTGGGGATTATCTGGAAGGTCCCAGAATATTTAAATGGAATATTACATGTCATGATATAAATATCTTTGTAATGAGATAAAGTTAGTTGTTTATTTATGAGTGAATATCTGGCTGAAGAGTGTTGAACAAGCTGTGATTTTGCAACAAGGGGTAATGGAGCCTGTTTTAATAAAGCTTTTAAAAAGTCATGTCTGCACTTTCTTTCTCAACAGGTGAGAAACGGAACATGTCATCGCGATGTTCTAAGCTTAAAGAGATGTTTTATCGAAGCAAAGTATATAAATGTTGCCAGCTGGGTTTCCCAAAGCATCAGCACAAAGTGGCCTAGTTCTATAAACCAGATTTGTAATTGCATCCTGTTATGTGTCAGATAAAGACATGTTTTCAGGGTGTTAAATCTGCATGTATAGGAACCGCCAGTTACAACACATACATTTTCAATTTTAATAATATATTTAAATAAATCTATTTAAAACATTTTATTGTTGAAAACAAATCCAATGCTGTGGAAAAAAATAGATTATGATTTTATATTTTGACTTCATGACAAATGTTACAGACCTCCCATGATAAAAGATGTACGGTCTCAAAGATAACATCATGACTTATCTTATAACATTTAGGACAGACATTTATTAGGCATTATATCATAGTGTAGTGTACAACACTGAAGGACAATCCAAAATATGTCAGGGGTGTTTCTAACCATAGAATATGGTTCAGGGTCCAGTACAGTGTTAATTTTTGATTGTGTGCTGAATAAGGAGATTTTGGACACACTTATCTACATGTTAACATTTCTCTAATTGTCTAATTCCATTATTCCTTAAGAATTATATTAATCTTCCTGGTTGACAGAGCAATTGTCTGTAATATGAAGCAACCTTCCACAGAACCAACTGGCTGTGTTCACACTAAGTTTGTTAGTGGGGGGTTGGTTCCGTACTTCAGTTCCCATTTCAAATAAATTACATGAATAGGTTAAAAGCAGTGTGGCAGAGCAGGGCTCTGCCCTTGGAAATACTGGCAGGGAAGAAGTTAAGTTCTCCTCCCTGCCCAGGTTGATTGCGTCAGGAGGGAGACCTGCCACCCAGGGGTGGTGGATTGAAAACTTGAAACAAATTATAAAAAACAGGTCAATTCAACAACTATATATTTGTGCTCCCTTATTATTCATGATTTGGAAATTGACAATTCCAGTTAGGCCATCTTTTACATTAAATTGAACATGTACTATAACTGAGGATCCTCCACTAATTCACTGATCTCAAAAATTGCCAATTTGTTATGCGCAATTCTGCTAGCAAAACAGCGTGGGCACACTGTGCTGGACCCTGTATATATTGAATTGGGTGAAGCAAAAGATCAAAGAATGCAGTGGTTTGGCCCAGAAAGCAAAGTAGAATGGCAATGCAATTTCTATAGTTAGACAAAATAGCCTCAAATCATTTGAACTGTTCTTTCCCTTATCTTTTATGCTATTTAATTTGATCCCTCAGTAAAATTGCTTTGTTTTATAAACATTTGCTTTTATTTAATTGGCGCAATACAAAACAGGAAGGGTGTTTAGTGTCTGATACCTTAAATCAAATGCAGCTTGAGAACATCAGTATTTTTGCAATTTCAAGTATGAAATGTAGCCATTACCAAATGCGTGTTTACCTCCTAAAGAACCAAAACCTGAATATTGGATACCAAAACTGCTCCTTTGAGCCTGTGACCCCGCCCCCGAGGGATCAAAAGGAGTGCACTCACATATCTCAGCGCCATTTTTCCTTTCAAGACTGACCTGATGGAGAGCCTTGCTAAGTACAATTGTTGCTAATATCTGTATATATTTCGCATTTTTACAAATTGTTCATGTGATATTAAGTGAATCACTGAAATAGTTTTTCTATGTTTGTGTATTTGTGTGCACTACAGCATGTTGCTGGTTACATCCTTGTGCTTCCCTGGGACCCATCATCATAAGTCGGCTGACTTTGTGCTCTCCCCCCAGGCTGCATAGCTCCGACTGGAGCTTATTATTTGTCTCTTTTTTTGTTGCTTTTGCCATTGCAAGATGGTAATATATATTTTATATATTTGTAATTGCTTTGAAACAGAGAAAGATTTTTTTTCTCATTGTTTTATTTCTGTTTTACAGATATAACACGCAGGCCTGTCGCTTGACACTTGGTGCTTGACACGCGTACAGTCAGAGCAGCTGCTGGGCTCAGCAGCGCTGCGCAGGACCGAGATACTAGCTACAGCTTTTATTACAACCAACAAAGAAGCCCTCTGACTCCAACAAAACCGATAAAAACCTCTGACTCCAACATTTCCTCCCGTTAGTCTACCTGCCTCTCTGCCATCTCCTCCTAGATGCACTTGCATTATCTGAAACTCAACCTCTCCAAATCAAAACTCCTTTTCTTCCCCCCTCTTCCTCCCCCACTGTTGATCTCTATCACTATTGCTCTTGAGTCCACCACCCTCTCTCCCTCCTCATCCATGAAGAACCTCAGTGTTACCCTCAACACCCCCTCTCTTACTCTCAGCACATCTCTACTCTGGCACACTCCTGTCGGTTCTTCCTCAGCAACATACACAGAATTCTCCCTCACCGACTAATCCACACAGCTCCTAGTTCAGGCCCTGGTACTGTCCCGCCTTGACTACTGCAACTCCCTCCTGGTCGGCCTCCCTGCCTCTGCTATCCGGCCTCTCCAGCTCATCCAAAACTCTGCTGCTCGCCTTGTCTTTTCCCTTCCTCATTTCTCCCATGCTACACCACTGCTCCGTTTTCTGCACTGGCTCCCTATCTCTGCTTGCATCCAATTAAAAACTCTTGTACTTGCCTATCGCTGTTTCGACTTTTCTGCTCCCTCCTATCTCTAGACCATAATTTCTCCCTACAGCCCCCTCTCACCCCCTCTGCTCCTCCTCCACTGGTAGATTAGCTGTACCCCTCCCCTGCTTCCAGAGCCCGCTCCTTCTCCTACTTGCCCCGCAGTGGTGGAACAACCTACCCATGGATATCAGGACTGTTCAGTCTCTGACCACCTTCCGGTGCCTCCTCAAGACACACTTGTTCAGACAACCTCCCAACTCTTGACTATACTGGATTATATGGCACCCAATTTTACCAGTACTTGCATCAGCTTGTACTTACACTGAACTGCTCCATACCTTGCCGTATTCTACTACTGCTCTTAATTATAACTACTTCTGTATCTTGTACATTATTTTACTCTTATAGATATCCGTATTCATGTTTTCGTAATTGCTCTTATTTGAAATCATGCTCATCCATTTGTCGTACTTACTATGTGCTCTTACTGGACTTTATTCATATAAGCAAATATTTTTTTTCATCAGTTAACTGCTCTCATTCAAACTCACCCTTATATATAATTATTTACTGTATTCTTTATCTTATTCGAATTTGATCTTATTTGCGACTGGTTTTATTGTACCTTATAACTGCTCTTATCTGTAATATGATATTCTGCAATGTGATACTCCATACTGTAATATTTTATAATGGGATATTTTGTAAGCCCAGGCAGGAAAACTTCTTCACAGTCTTCCTCATCCTCCTCGAAATAAATAATAATAATAATAATTACAACAAACACAACTGTGAAGACTGTTAATTTATTTTGACAAGCAGGCTTTCCTCAGTCTCGTGTTGGTACTGACTGATAGGTTTTGCCAGTGGCTTTTACTGTACATTGTCTGTACATTGCCACCCACGGTAACTGTGACCAAGTGGACCCATAGCGCTGGTCCCAAGGTCACCGACCCGCTTCCGCTCCTGACCTGGTCCCGAACCATCACATGCAATGCTAATTTGCCTATGGGGGACTAACATGACAGATGCTCTTCCTGCCTGGGGCAGAGCATGCCAAGGAGGCAATGGTTAATCGCAGCTTCTGCGAATTTTCGCACGCTTGAGAAGAGGTTATCCTGCAGCTCTAAGGAACATTCTGCGTCCCTTACTCCTACTCAGAGCTCTCTTAGAGTGGTGGCAGCATCCTCGCCCCATGGCTGCGACAAGGGAGAGCAGACGGCTCACCCAGGAAAGTAGCCCAGGCAGGAAACCTTCTTCAATCTCTTCCTCATCCTTCTCGAGATCTGCCGGAAGAAGAATCGCCGTTTCAGACAATCAGCAGACTCGGAGCAGATAGAAAAAATCTGG
Organism: Acipenser oxyrinchus oxyrinchus; assembly: GCA_030684275.1. NCBI lineage: Eukaryota > Metazoa > Chordata > Actinopteri > Acipenseriformes > Acipenseridae > Acipenser > Acipenser oxyrinchus. The sequence continues at coordinate 63,959,191 of CM060250.1, forward strand.
TTTCCCACCAGGGAACTGTTATTGTCGAATTGCTGTGGGAATGCTCAGCGCCACCTGCCCCGCTGGCCCCTTGGGGCCCTATGGGGCTGCGAGCACAGATTGGCCACAGGAGGACATAACTGTCCATCGGCGCCTCTGAGGAGGTCGGCGAACAGGAGCTGGCCTTCCTGCCTGAGGATGTGGAGTCAGACGGTACATCCCGAGCAGTAAAGCTCTCCCTGTCTGCAAAGCTCATACCGCTAATCAAGAGGGCCACTGCAACCTTGCAAGTGCCCTGGCCTACAACGGGGGAAACAAGGCAATCCATTTTTAATGATGAACCAATTTCCACCGGTTGAGGCTTTCACTGCTGACTTGGTCCAGGTGCCTAATTTGGCACTGTTATCCAAGGATGCTGCCTGCCCTAATATGCAGTGCCAGGTTTCTGAGGTGATCCTGGTAACCTACTAGTCACATTTGCTGTGGTCCCTCTCCACGAACCACAGGCCTTCACCACAACAGCTGTATGAGCTATGCCTGGTGAACAAAAACCTGCTCCATGTGTCCAAACTCAACAGACAGACTATAGCAGGGTTTCCCATTTCTGGTTCTGGGGACCCACTGTGTCTGCTGGTTTTCATTCCAACTGAGTTCTCAATTACTTAATTAAACTCTTAATTGAACTGATAATTTGCTTCATTAGACCTTTTTTACTTGTTTTCAGCTCTTAAACAGTTACAGATTTCAAGTTAGCTATAACAGTGGCTGCCTGCTAAGAGAAGAGTCACTGGCACTCCGTAAGCATCCTATGCAAATTAGGCTGCAACATGACCCAAATAAAATTATAGGAGACGCACTTGGAGAGAACTACATGTGCCTACTTGGCCATAGTGCTTCCTTAAGATTTAGAAAAGGAGTGATACGATACTAGCAATGTTACCTGGAAATAACTTGACGGTACATGTACACTGAGAAGCACTGCATCTTAAAAAGCTGGAACATCATAAAGTGGATTAAATGCATAACGTATTTCCTACAGCATCAGTTTACAAAGGAGCAACCAACATGTTGGACATATACTACTGACCAGGTTTTAGATTCAGGGCTGTTTTCTAATGCATCACAATTATCACCAAGTATGTCAACTGAATGGCTCCTGAATAGCCCTTTACATTGAAGCCCGAATGTGTTGGTCAGGGTGATTACAAAGATTGCAACATTGTATTCAGTGTTAAACAAATACACATTTGACTAATACCTTTGCATTGTAGTCTTCATAAAAGGCAAAACAACAACTAGAAAAATGTGGTCTAAGATGGCCACTATATTGAGCTTTTTTGTTTCCGAATTAAAAACACCTAAGGCTTCAATATATTGGCGTCATACTCGGTATATTCGGTGTATTCTTTTACCTCTTTTCCAGGAGCCTGGTTGTTTTTCCAAAGCAGAGCCCAGGCAATGTAACTGATATCACACGCAATGAATGTGTCGAGTCGCATGTACAGCGATGACCAAAAATTTGGCATCACCTAGAATTTTAGGATTGAGCCATAATTTAAAAAAAAAAAAAACTATATTAACATAATTTAGATATTTTATTTAACATCATGCAATCAAAAAAACTACAAGATTATATTGCAAAAGTCTACCGGAAGCCATAATAGTAGTACAATATGTAGATTTTGAAATGCGACATTTTTCAATTTTTGTGAGTTTTTGGTTAAGTATTTGGAAAATTACAAAGCGATATGTAATTCAATATGTTAAGATAACATTATTCAGCAGGTTTCCTTTGACTTTATGAAGCAAAATTAGTAAATTCTATAGGGTGAGGCAAAACTTTTGGCCATAGCTGTAGATGATGTGGTATTAAGAGGCACTGCATTGGAATTGAGAATGTAATATTTGTTTTTCTTGTGATCTGCTTTGCTTATATTATTATGGTCTTTGAGCTTTTTGTATTCCTCCTTCAATTTCTTCACCTTTTCATGGCATTATTTGGGGCTGCAGTTTTTGCCCATTTGTTTCAAATCAGTAGAAATTCTAGCATAAACATTTTCATTTCTGACCAATGATTCTAGCTCTGTCTGAACACATTTATCTGCCCACAGAGAAACTGGCCAGTGGGAAACCAACAGTACAGTTAGGACCAGGAATATGTGATTCCATAGGTGAAGTTCAATTATTGGGTGCTTGTAACAGGATGATTTGTTAAGTGTGTGGGTCGTGACTGAATAATAATGAGGCAGACACAGTTGACACTCCGCATAGGTGTGCAGATTTACTAACATGCAATCTGTGATATGTGAGTTTTTCCTGGTTGAGATATTTTAAATAAATACCCCCCCCCCAAAAAAAAACAATATATATATATATATATATATTGTTCCACTGATGTATGTAGATTTTTTTTTTTTGTTGGTATGTTTTTCCCTTCGACACTTCCAATGAGAGACACCTGCAACCTAAATGAAGTCAGATATTAGGCCAGATACTAGGTATATTTTTGGAAACTGGCTAGCTTGGAGTTGCGAGGTTAAAAGCAGCTGTCGTCTACTTTCACAATTAAGGGTGTACACTGAGCATGTGCAGAGGATTAGTTCAGAATGCTGTAAAGCTGAAAGTTGCAATGGTGTTCTAATAATAGTAGCATATAAATCACTGTGTGTCAGGCAGTTACAGCAGTGTTTCTGAAAGACATCTGAAAAAGCAATGCATTACTTTCAATTAAGATACATTCTGTAAATGATGATTAAATAGGACAACTGGTACAAGACAGCTGATTTAATTTAACCATAAAGGCTTGTCATATACAAATTCAATTGCAACTTCCAGTTGAAGTATAAGTTCTACTTGCTTTGCTTTTTTAGTTTAATGGAAGGATGCTTTTTGTCCCTTCAAATTGCACTGCAGCTTTTCATTTTTATCATGTTTAAAAGAAAATTGTAAGATTAAATAACAATATTACATAACATGCATACAATGAAAAATAACATGCAAAAACTAATTTCATACTTTGACAAAAGTATTTGGACACCATTACATTAGTATTGTGTGTGCCTTTATTTTGCTTCCTTAGTCTTTTTTTTGTATTTTGAAACCAGTTCCTGACATCTTTCTGGAGATATTTTTGGCAATTCTTCAACACATACAGCTTTGAGTTCTGCAATCGACTATGGTTTCCTTTATGCAACAGCAGCCTTCAAGTCAATCCACAACATCTCGATGGGATTCAAGTCTGGGGACTGGGATGGCCAATCCATAACTGTAATCTTCCTTTTTTTCAGAAATTCCTTTGCAGACTTCGCAGAACGCTTAGGGTCATTATCCTGCTGGAATACAAACTTCTGTCCGATAACCCTTCTAGCACTGGGTAACAAATGAGAGTGCAAAATTTCTATATATTGTGCATCATTCATTGATCCTTCTACAATACAAAGGTCACCACTGCCTGAGGAATAAAAACAAGCCCATACCATCACACAACCTCCACCATGTTTAACACTGGGCATGATTACATTTTCTTTAAATTCTTCTCCTCTCTTCCTCCAAACATTTTGTTGCTTTTCATGGTGAAAAAAGTTATATTTTGGATTCGCCTGACCAGCAGTCCAGATAAGCTTGAAATGTATTTGTTTACGACTGTAAGCCGCCCTGGATAAGGGCGTCTGCTAAGAAATAAATAATAATAAATACTAATAAGCTGCGTACCTGCCGTTTTTACACATTAATAAATCCAAAATACACACTAGATTTTTATTTAATTCGTAAAAATACACATAGCAATTTTGCTGCACAGATTGTCTGCCTCCGCTCCCAACTCTAAAACTTCCACTAACAACTACATCTCCCAGAATACAATGTCTTTACTTACTAGGAAATTGTACACAAGAAAAACTATCCAATAAACATCCAACCTCTGGCTAGCCCTGTTGTCTGCAGCCAATCACAGTAAGAATAAGAAAAAAAACAAAGCTACACAGGTTGAAGCGTAAACACCCCAGTCCAGCTACAAATCCAACTGGAACCATCGTCAGAGGCAACCGCCAAAAAAAACGTGCCTATAATATTTAACAAACTGTTATAACTTATTAATGCATTTCCTTATTTTATGTATCTGTATGACTTTATACTGGTATCACACTGACTTAATTACGTTGCTTATATTTTAACATTCATTACACTCAGTGAAAATGTTAAAATATAAGTAACGTAATTAAGTCAGTGTGATACCTCAAAAAAAAAAGTGCTGAGCCGATAAAGAACCTTGTGGAACACACTTGTGGTTGTACAGTAGTTCAAAGTAACATTACAGTTTTTAATGCCTACTCTATTACTATTAAAGATTGTACAGTATTTAATCGAGATTACTCATGACTTCAAGGGAATGTTGCATTTTACCCCCTGATTCTGCAAATATGCTAGACTGTTGTAATAAAGAAAGGAAGTTAAAACATGTGTAAGACATGGCTTTGCAATGCAGAGTTTTAGTTTAAATTGGATTACATTTACAACATTTTAAAAAATGTTTCATATTAATTATTTATATAGATATTCACATTACCTGTTTTTTCAGTGGCAAATGCATTAATCCAATGTTGTATAATAACATTCTTTACAAATTAATATGTAAAACATTGTTATTATGACTTTTTGACCCCTAAGAAATACTACACAAATATTGCATAATGGGTATAATTATAATTTTGTAACAGATAAATAAATGCCCTTTAAAACGTGCTATAATACGTTACGTTTCTGTATATCATAAAAAAGCCATGCATATAAAAATGACACCTCTGCATTTTTTGCAGTACAGAGTGTCTTGGTGCCACGCCCTCCTGACAGTCTTGGTGATTTTTTACACCTCAAGTAGTCCATTATTTTTCTTTATCTGTTAACCCTCATAAGAACTCGTCGGAAAACTGACTTTATTGGTAACCTGGGTCCAACCGGACCTCAGCAATAAAACAGCATATAACTAACAACTGGAGTAAATGAATGAATGAAAATGTGTATATGAACACTTTATTTTGCTTTTCCTTTACTTCTAGCCATCGTTTGGTATGATGTGTTGTTTATGCTATGCACAATGGATAAGACCCCCAATGAGCACAGCTGTCTCCTAGCAAGTGAAGGCACCACTGTATTCTGGACACTGTAGTTTATTGGACCGATTAAACCTGGACATAAGACATAACTAATAAATTCACCTCACAACAATGGATGGTCACCTATACATTTTACAAACAGCACACAAAGATGCCAAGGTCAGAACATCCAAATGAGGTACTAATAAGGGGTAACCAAGACCCATGCTTAGCACAAAAGGACAAAAGGAACTGTAGAACAGATTAGATGTGCAGAGGATTAGAGGTCCAGATTTAGATGAGTCAATATAATGAATCAGAACCCCAGTGTGTACTTTGACACATGAGACTGAAACTTTAAAAAATAGACACTTTTATGGTCAGTCTATTGAAAACTTTGTTTTTTGTCTTAAGGAAAAGTATACTAAGTATACTGACACAGATTTGCAATTTTTTTGATAACAAGTTATAAACATAAACCACATGCCATTTTAAGGAGTAAAAGTCTAATTTCAAGTGGTTCTTTTAAAGAGCTGTATACATCGATAGAGATAGGACATTCATATAGTTGAACCAAAGCGTAGAAGATTCAGAAGTGAAGCGTTGAAAGCACAGGCTTATAGAATGCTCAGCGACACTAGAATGTGAAACTTCACTCTTACAGAGAACATTCCACTTTGGCATATTGAACCTAGATTGAGTTACCCTAGCTAACCAGATGGCCTCAAGTGTTATCTACAGTACATTGTCATATACCTGTACAATGGCCAGTTTGCATGTGAATAACCTTCTTGTTAGAATTTAGAGGTGCTTTGCAAATAAAAAGATGTTGAACCCTTTGACTACTCTTATGGTCCTACACATGTTATATTAAATGTCGAAAACCTCACCGTAATAAACTGTAGTTACCTTTGTGTACACAATATCTGGTCAGTTCAGTAAGTGGAAAATCCCACATGTCTTCTGGAGCATGCACTTCCCTGCATTAACACAAGTCTAACCAAGTATAAATCTAATACTCAGCAGCTACTAGAGGTATTCTAGAAGTGTTGTAATATAATATAGCATTAGAATGTTAAGTATGTTGTGTTGAAAAATGCCCTGTGCTGCCAAATATCTTTTCAGTCAGTGTTATGGTTTACCAAGTAAAGAGTTGCGTAGTGATGTAATTAGAATCTATATTTTTATAGAAGTCTGTGTCAAGTTCCAGAGTTTCTTGGATACATCTTCTGAGCAGTTTTGTTGTAATGTCCAATGTTTTTCTTTCACAGAAATATAAAATCATTTTTTATGTTTGTTCTTTTTTGGCTTCTTTATTTTATTATTTAATTCTGTAAAACCTGTATTTATGATTACTTGTCCTAAGCAGCCACTGGCGGTTAATAACTATTTATGATAGAGTAACAGACACCTTAAATAAGCCACAGCCTATCATTGTGTATGTTCAGATTTCATTGTCATTTTATTTACCGTTGGGTGTCCTGTTTTCCATATTACAACAGATATAGCAGACACCCTGGGATCCTTCAATAAGTTGCTTGATGAGATTCAGATGTTGTTGTTTTCTCTTTTCCATTACTGTACTGACAAAGCAGACTTATGTTTACCGGCAATTCATTTTTTGGCTGTTTTCATTTAAAGAGTGTTGTGTTTGTGCCATTGATACACTAATAACAGTTGTTTTCAAAGTTGTACTTCATGGAGGATGGCCATTACAAAAGAAACAGTGCAATCAGTTATGGTCAAGAACTTGAACCAGTGCAATGCTCCATGTTAGACCAGGAAGGAATGATTGGCAAACCCTAAAATCCTAGCTTGAATTGGGTTCATTTGTACAAGAGCTTCCTTATCAGTTACTTGTATCTGTGTCAAATATTAATTTGCTATAATATTTTTTACACTTTATTAAAATCCAAGACTGGGCCTTTGTAGTTTCTAATTTCTGGTAGTCTTGCGCCACCTAATGGTCTTTCAAAATGTGGCACACTTTTGTGGAAATGGGTTGTCCCTGCACATGGCTGATTTATTTGTTATGAAAATGTTGTTTGTGACATTTATTATATATAAAGCACATCTTCCTGTCACAATTCAAGACAGAACATTTGACTACAGTAATAGTATTACAGTACTAGGCTGATTCATAAAAGGTATGGCAGTGGTCAGCACCCCTGTATTCAAGTTAACTGATGGTTCACAAACAACAGTCTTCAATACCATTCTATAGAAAAGAAGAATTTTAACTGACCCATTCTGATTAGCTTTGATGGAAATTACCGCTTTATATCAGGTGACATTCTTTGTTCAACTCCTGTATGTTTCATACAAAACATGAAATCTAACTATTTGTTAACCAGGGAAAATTGGTATTTCTCAATTCCAATTTTATATGAGAGATCAACTATGATGTTTAGGCCTGTTTAACAGTAAGCTTTTTTTTAAAGTTGAGGTGTAGGGCAATAAATCATGCACAGAAGACACAGGAATTATAAATAATTAGGCATTCCTATAGAACAGCAGGTAAACCCATAGACACTGCTTCTTCAAATGCTCATATTTCACACACCGTTTATTTCATGTCAACATGTGACAATACAGTTGCCATATTGTGGTCAGGTTTTTGTTTCCAGATGATACAGACAACATACTTTGAGATAGTGCCTTCACATTTGGTACAGTACACAGCTGTATTCTTTTATTCTCTTGATCAGATTTTATAACGGTCCAGTATAAATTTACAATTTACAATGTTTTGTAACCACCGGCTATATATGACTTTATATTCATTTCATTAGATACATACCTCTGGCAAAATGTGACACTGGGCCTTAATCAAAGGTGTTTGTTTCATAAGTCTATTTTGGTTTGTTGTTTTGTGTGAAGTGACAGAAAGCACAGGATTAGTATGGTATATGGGCTCTCATTTCCCCTCCCCCAATAAAGCTGAAATGTCTATATTCTTTAATGGATAAGTGAATTTGCCATATATATTTTGATATATAGATTGATTTTTTTAATAACATACCATAAAATAAAACAAAGCTTCCCGTAGGCACATAGCTATGGTGGTGGGAAATACATATATTACCGTATTTGTATTCTGAAAGGTCAGGCTAATTGCTTACCAATGTATCCACAGCCAATTCTTCCTTGAAATGCACTGTTTTACCATCAGGTGTCTCTGAGCATATGCAGAGGGTTGTGCTTTTTGTAAGACTGATTTGTTGAAAGCAGAATATCTTGTTTTTTAATAAATTGCCAGCAGCTTGAATTGAGGAAGACAGGGAAGATGAAAGGCTGAGCTGGAATGAGTGCCCTGTGGGAGGACAGCGGAGGTAATGACAGAACGAGGAGTGCTTCATCCCAACAGAAACATGAGAGAGACGAGGGCTGATAAGCAGACGAGGAAGATGGGAGCGATGGAGCAAGATGGATGAGACTTATCTGAGGTCAGATAAGAGTTGGGGAGAAGAATCGTGACACATCTCACTTTCAATTTAGCTTTTAAAAAGCTGAACATATTTGTTTCTCTGATCTGCTGTCTTGCACATGACCTTGCCAAAAGGCCAATATACTCATTGAAGAGCAATGTCTAAAAGCACATGCTGTACATAGGGGCCCATTCTAAAGCTTAAGCTAAAAACACTTTAAGCAGAAACATGTATAACATATAGATTCTGTGCGGTGCAAAGTCTAATTTCCAGAGATTTACTGGGGTTAGGGAAGTAACAACATTTGATCATTTAGGCAGACTAGAGTTTTGGAACTGTATTGGAATTTCCCCAGCCACTATACCCCCCAAAAAACATATGCTAAGTTTTCACTTTACATGCTGGTTTGTAATAGCCTGTTAATGTAATGAACAACTGATATGGCAGGAAACCATATTACAATATTATAACATTTATCTATTTTAGTATTTATATACATTAATTATTCCTGACTGAGGTAATGGTGTCTTTCTAACACATGTGTAAGATGTTCAGCCAAGTTAACTGGTTGTGGCAGAGGTTTATTTTCAATATTTATCAAGAAAATTATGACCACAGATATGGTACTATGGTAATCAGAGAACAAAGGCTTTGTTATTGTATTAAAAAAAAACAAAAAAAAAACAAACAAAATCAACACTGTAGTACATATTGGATATTGAGGCTAAACTATTTTACACAAAAACAACGAATCAACACTGTAGTACATGTTGGATATTGAAGCTAAGCAATTTTACAGATGGTTTCAATTAGTGCTTCCCAAACCAGATATATTTACTGTTAAGAATATTCTGTCAAATAATCCCATCTGATTGTGGTTAACTATATTTAGTTTACTGTGGAGATAAAAAAATAAATAAATACAATCAATCTCTGTCCCATGAACTATTGCATGCATCTTTTATAAACATCAATTTTGTGAATGCCTAACAACATATTGCTCAGTTTAGCATTAAAAAGTACTATTCAATATTACCAAGATCAAGATACAGTACATCTGTTTTCATTATTTGTGGAAAATAAACAATGAAACCCTGTTATGGATCAATGCCATTTTAATGTATGTTAGTTAAGCATTAATCACAGACTAATTGCTGTTTGTAAAACCTGCCCTGCCATTTAACAGCACGAGACAAAGTGAAGGTAACACAAAGGCATTGATTTTTGGTATAGGACTGCTTTATGCAAATACATTCTGAGCATCAGTAACAGTGACAAAATGCATTTTGCAGAAGAAAGGTGTATGTTCAATTGTGCTAAACCACAGTTAATCGCCTTTATATGTTATATTTGATTATAAACTAAAATAATTTATCAAAGTTACTTAAATTAAACAAGTAAAACACACGTTTCATGATGCAGTGGTTTAGCGCAAAGACTAATTTAGACAAGCAATAACTTAAATCTCGCAAGCAAAATTCACTTTGCAGTTCAAGAAAATAATAATTCTAAGTAGGCATGTGCACCAATATAAAGCCATGTTCCAAAACCCTACTCTATTTATGTGTGTTCAGGATTTAGCCCAAAAAAAAAAAAAAAATAGGGCTTATTCAGTTGATACCTTTAGGTAATGAATACTATGTGACCATATAAACTCAAAAGCAAAAGCTAGCCAATTGGATATCGCAGTTTGTTTGTCATTTTCCCAGTACTGGGGGCTTCTCTCATCCGGTATTTCTTACAAGTGTGGTGTTAAGAGTGCTTATTTTTCTTTATAAAAGTTGAACTAAGACAAGAAATCTGTTTTGTTGCAAGTAACAACATTAAACAAGTTCATGTTAAATATTATTGGCATCTTGTTTTGCACTGCAGAGCAAGATTACTACAGTGTAGTTTCTTTTTGCTGTAGTCCCGCTTCTTTTCTGCTCACCTTGGCTCTGTCTTCAGTGTTCTTTTTCTCACTCCAGCTTGTCTCTCTGTCTCAGCAGCAGCAGCCCATTACTTATTCCTGTGTCCAGGCCTGCCCCGGTGCACCAGCCACCAATCCCAAGCAGACACAGCTTCCCGCTCTCAATCCCCCTGATGGTGGCAACATCTCATTTTTTAAAAACTTTCTGACAGTTCATTGGATAGAAAGTGGGTTACTTGTATCTACTATCAAAATGAGTTCCAGTATAACAGAAGTGCATCCAGTCTGCTGTACTACCTGCGTGCTAAACATGCTTTCACTTCTCAAAATACACTTCAGTAGTTTTTCTGCTATAGACAACAACAATACAAAAATAAATAAAGCCCGTCAGTTTCGACTGAGTACTCTTTTAGAAATTCAGGATCGCTGCAATCCCATTAATCAAGCTAAGTACGATATTATATATAGCCAGTGTTACCGACTGCAGATCACATTTATTTTTAAAAAATATTATTTATAATTATTATTATTATTATTATTATTATTATTATTATTTATTTATTTATTTATTTATTTATTTATTTATTTATTTCTTACCAGACGCCCTTATCGAGGGCGACTTACAATCGTAAGCAAATACATTTCAAGTATCACAGTACAAGTAATAATACAATTAAGAGCAAGATAAATAAAATGACTTTGGTTCAAGCAAGTACAAGTGTGACAAAATATGATTCAATAATACAGCAGATAACAATGTCAGTGATAGTTACATTAGGATATGATTAAATACAAAATACTACAGATTAAACACTTGGCAGATTACAGTACTCTGAAGTACAGGATTAAATGCAGTAAAATAGGGGGCAGATAAGAGCAAGTAAAGCGCATTTAAGGAAGGGTGATAAGTGTCCCAGGGGAAAAACAGAGGAGTTCTACAGGTGCTTTCTGAAGAGGTGAGTCTTGAGGAGGCGCCGGAATGTGGTCAGGGACTGGGCAGTCCTGACATCTGTAGGAAGGTCATTCCACTACTGCGGGGCAAGGGTGGAGAAGGACTGGGCTCTGGAGGCAGGGGAGCGTAGAGGAGGTAGAGCCAGTCTTCTAGTGCAGGCGGAGCGGAGAGGTCGAGTGGGGGTGTAGGGAGAGATGAGGGTCTGGAGGTAGCGGGGTGCAGTCTGGTCAAGGCATCTGTAGGCTAGTACAAGAGTCTTGAACTGGATGCGAGCGGTGATCGGGAGCCAGTGGAGTGAGTGGAGTAGTGGAGTTGCGTGGGAGAAGCGAGGCAGAGAGAACACCAGGCGGGCAGCGGAGTTCTTGATGAGCTGGAGCGGACGGGTGGCGGACGCAGAGAGGCCAGCCAGAAGGGAGTTGCAGTAGTCTAGGCGGGAGAGTACCAAGGCCTGGACCAGGAGCTGGGTGGCGTAGTTGGTGAGGAAGGGTCAGATTCTTCGGATGTTGCTCAGGAAGAATCGGCAAGTGCGTGCCAGAGTGGAGATGTGCTGGGAATAAGAGAGGCAGGGGTCCAGGGTGACTCCGAGGTTCTTAGCGGAGGAAGAGGGAGAGAGTGTGGTAGATTCCAGAGGAACAGAGATAGAGAGATCAGAGGAGGGGGAGGAGGAGGAGGGAAAGAAAAGGAGGTCAGATTTAGAGAGGTTGAGTTTGAGGTGATGCGAGTGCATCCAGAAGGAAATAGCAGACAGACAGGTAGAGATACGGGAGGGGATGGTGGAGTCAGAGGTGGGGAAGGAGAGGAAAATCTGAGCATCATCAGCATAGAAATGGTATGAGAAACCATAGGAAGGGATGAGGGGGCCCAGGGAGCGGGTGTAGAGAGAGAACAGGAGAGGACCAAGACTGACCCTTGGGGGACTCCTGTTGAGAGAGGGTGGGGTGTGGAGTTTGCTCCACGCCAGGTTACCTGGTAAGTGCGGTTGGAGAGTAGGAGGAGAACCAGGCCAGAGCAGTGCCAGAGATTCCCAGGTCAGCGAGAGAGGATAGTAGAATAGAGTGAACGACAGTGTCAAAGGCAGCAGAGAGGTCGAGGAGAATTAGGACAGAGAAGAGAGAGGCAGCTCGGGCAGACTTTAGTGAGTTGGTGACAGACAGGAGGGCGGTTTCAGTGGAGTGAGCAGAGCGGAAGCCAGATTGGAGAGGGTCGAGCAGAGAGTGGTTGGACAGGAAAGCAGAGAGCTGGCGGTGTACAGTCCGCTCGAGGGCTTTGGAGAGGAAGGGTAGGAGGGAGACAGGACGGTAGCTCTGGAGGGAGGTGGGGTCGAGGGTAGGTTTTTGAGGAGGGAGTGATAGAGGCTTTTTGAAGGCAGAGGGAAAGAGACCAGAAAGGAGAGAGGTGTTGAGAAGGGAGGAGATGAAGGGAAGTAGAGCAGGAGCAGCAGCTTGGAAGAGGTGAGTGGGGAGGGGGTCCAGGGCACATGTGGTGGGTTTGTGACCCTGGAGCAGGGAGGAGAGGTCAGAGTCTGAGAGGGGCGAGAAGGAGGGTGAGTTAGTAGTGGACGCAGTGGGTGTAGGGGTTGGAGCAGGAGGGGGTACGGGGGAGGGAGAGGTGTTAAAGAGTTTGCAGATATCTGAGATTTTAGAAGAAAAGAAGGAGGCAAAGTCATCAGGGGAGATAGAGGAGGGAGGAGGAGGGGGGAGGGTTTAGGAGGGAAGAGAAGGTAGAGAATAGTTTACGTGGGTTGTTAGTGGAGGCTTGGATTACAGATTGGAAATAAGTACATTTAGCAGAGGAGAGAGTAGAGGAGAAGGAGGAGAGGAGAATGCGGTAAAGGTCTAGGGCAGCAGGGAGTTTGGTTCTCTTCCATTTCTTTTCAGCAGATCGCAGTGTGGTTCTTGCTGAGCAGAGCGCAGAGCAGAGCCATGGTTTGGCGGGCGGTAGAGAGGTGAGGGGACAGAGGGAGTCGAGAGAGGAGGTGAGGGAGGAGAAGAGGGTGGAGGTAGCAGAGTCTACGGAGAGTTGTGAGAAGGAGTCGATAGGAGGGAGGTGAGAGAGAGCAGTGGAGGCAAGGACAGAGGGGGAGAGAGAGTGGAGGTTACGGCGAGAGGTGACAGTGGGGGTAGGAGGAGCAGGGAGAGAGGGGAGAGACAGAGAAAAGAGATGAAATAGTGATCAGAGAGGTCCAGGGGGTGACGGAGAGGGTGGAGGGGCAGCAGGCCCTGGAGAAGGTGAGGTCCAGTTGACAGCCAGCTTTGTGGGTAGGAGGGGATGGAGAGAGACAGAAGTCGAAGGAGTGAAGGAGAGGGAGGAATCCAGCAAAGTGGCTGGGTTAATTATGCAGGCTATAACCGTTACTCAGTGAATGTTTTGATTTATTTAGGCAATTTCTAAGAATTTAAAATTATTATTGTTTAAACAGCAAAGGAAACTGATCAAAGTAAATGTAGTAAGATGAGTAATAAATTGGTCTCCATTGTGATTTAGCAGTTCAAACAATTTAACAACAATGCTGGATTGTAAATAAATAGAAAACTATAAAGAGAATCCAGAAATAAAAAACAGGGTTTTATGCTAGGTTGTTTTTGCATGATAATAATAATAATAATAATAATAATAATAATAATAATAATAATAATAATAATAATAATATAGCATCAGTAATAAAACAAACTTATATGTGATTAAAACCACGATTAACTGAGATAATCTCAAAATAAATTGTTATTTTTTTTTAATTGCTTGACAGCCATAATATATCAAGGCCTTAGCCAGCTATGAGGCACTGGCCTCAGAAATATCATACTAATCATTATTTATTTAGGCTGTCTTACACATTGCACGGTTCAAGTGCCTCGTTATTTTTCATGGCTGGCTATTGCCATATATATATATATATATATATATATATATATATGGCAACGCTATATATATATATATATATATATATATATATATATATATATATATAGCGTAACCATATATAACCATCAGTTATGGTACCATAAAGGCCATATGGTCCTCTATAGTGGAGAAAGTCAATGCTGTTGGTGTTACCAGAGGACAGCCAACCAGGGGCCTATTTAAAGAGTTATCCTGATAACCTCCAGGTTTACTTGTGAAAGTCAGGCTTAGTCTACTGCACAACACAAGATAATAAGAACTCAGGCTTAAATCCATGGTCATTTATTGTGATTAAACTAACCTGCTTCAGAGCACTTAAGTACGGTACTTAAGGTACTTAAGGGACTCTTGCAGACACAGCTACAGTATTTTCATAAGTTTTGAGCTGTATCGCAATTGATAGAATGATTAAATAAATACATATATTTTAAGCGGAATGAACATATTTGTGTGGGCGTACAGTAAGGTGGGTAAGATCTTTTTTCTTTTTTTACTATCATTTATGTACACCACTGTGTTTACTTACATTATTGAGTCCAAAAAACTTCTTTCTATCTTTGTTGGATGATGGAGCCATCTGGCAATACCTGTAGAAACAAGTATTATATAAAAGAAAGTTGCTCTTCTTAACTTCTCCATTTTTAGATGACTGTTTAATAAAGATTACCATGGCAACACACTCGACGCTGCAATAGAATGCGTGTTAATGGTAGGTTCCACGCGCATTGACAGAAAGTTAACCCGGCTTGAGTTATGTAGATCAAATTAAATCTACGTTCTTAAAACCAAGTTAGCCGGTTAAGTTATATCCAGTTAACTCAAACTAGATAACTTAAATTAAGCCTGCCTTTATTAAACCACGTTCAGGAAACAGGCCCCAGTTTTAGTTTAAGTTATCTGGTTTGAGTTAAAAAAAACACAAAAAAAAAAAACACTGCTACTGCCAATAAAGCCAGGGTGGCAGCCTGTTAACACATAAGAATACAGTCGTATTCCGAGTACACAAGCACAAATCCCCAGACTTTATTATTTATAATATATATAATTTTTATTTATATCCTGCTGTATTTTGATCAATAGAAAAGTAGGTATGGTCATAATTTATAGACATAATAGACATAATATCCTAAATAAGAAATAACCCTCGGCCTGGGTGTGTTGTGGCCTTCAATCACCCAGGAAGTGCGATAAGAATTGTCTTACCACACACCCTGGAGTGGGTTATTTTGTTTATAAAATGGCTACATTTTTTTTTAATAATTACATAAACTAGTTTTTTAAGGAAAAAAATAAGAAATATATTATGTATCCCTGAAGGCGGTTTGATTGTAACATATATTTTGTCCTTTTTTTTATTTGCCATAAACATTACATTGAACATTGCCATTTATAGTAAAATTTTTGAGATGAAATGACATTTGTGAATTGAAAGCTTACTGATTTCCCACATCTGAGGGAGGATTCATGGAACAGCCAAACACTGCACTGGCACTCGAGGGAGGGGCTTCTGAGTGTTTTTTGTAGGAAATGATCGTACTCAGGTTTTGCAGTCTTCAAGAGAAGCTGACCAATAATTTCTGAGGATGTTCTCACACCGATACCGCTAACTGGCATAATTTCCCTAGATTGTAAACCAGCATTAGATGATATGTGGACTAAACGACTTCCGTGTCAGTTTGCGCAGTCCTTCCCGTCCGCAGCGAGCACAATAGAATTGTATGCCGAACCCGACCTTGTTTAAAAGCCCAACGGTTGTGTCAGCAGAGAGCAGGAGAGATTTTAATTTTGTTTTAAATATGGTTCCGAAATCATAGGGTAGTTAGTGGTGAGATGTATCTGTTGTGTCGAATTTAAAAATTGCATACTCGCTAGTCAGTTTTATAAGGCGATATTTAGTTTAATAAGTAGATGCCGCTGCTGCATATACCGTATATATTACATGCTGAGGGAGACTTGCGTGGTGATTTCTCAGATGGCGTTTGAATAGTGTTACTGCTACTGCTTACCTCGGAGTTTTCTTTGTTCTGTTCTCTGACTAAATAAATACCACAGTATATTTGCCAATTGTCCTGTAATTCTTAGTGACAGAGATGAAAAAACAGCTTGTTGAGTGATTTAATTGCTGTTTCAGTTGTATGTTGACATTTTTACCTACAGAAACACTGCTTAGGTAATTGTTACTGATAAGGCGTGGTAGTATTAATAGTTCAGGTAAGTAAGTTGGTCTATGATGTCATAGCCGTGTGGTGAGACAATTATTACTGCACGGTCATGTGATCTTGTTCAGCCATTCACAGAACTCAATTTATCCAAGGCATTTTATATAGACAGTACTATTTTTATTTCAATCCACCGCACCAATCAAGTTGGGAAACCCTATATAAGTAAAAAAAAATGTATTAATAATAATGAAACATGAAAAATGATAATATTGAAAAAATAATAATGAAAATTTTTAAAATATGTGTGTATATAGATGTTTTTTTCCTCATTTATATGGACAGAAACATTAAATATACAGTACTGTGCAAAAGTTTTAGGCAGGTGTGAAAAAATGCTGTAAAGTAAGAATGCTTTCAAAAATAGACATGTTAATAGTTTATATTTATCAATTAACAAAATGCAAAGTGAGTGAACAGAAGAAAAATCTACATCAAATCAATATTTGGTGTGACCACCCTTTGCCTTCAAAACAGCATCAATTCTTCTAGGTACACTTGCACACAGTTTTTGAAGGAACTCGGCAGGTAGATTGGCCCAAACATCTTGGAGAACTAACCACAGTTCTTCTGTGGATTTAGGCAGCCTCAGTTGCTTCTCTCTCTTCATGTAATCCCAGACAGACTTGATGATGTTGAGATCAGGGCTCTGTGGGGGCCATACCATCACTTCCAGGACTCCTTGTTCTTCTTAACGCTGAAGATAGTTCTTAATGACTTTCGCTGTATGTTTGGGGTCGTTGTCATGCTGTAGAATAAATTTGGGGCCAATCAGATGCCTCCCTGATGGTATTGCATGATGGATAAGTATCTACCTGTACTTCTCAGCATTGAGGAGACCATTCATTCTAGAGCACCTGCTGCCATTTTTCTGCACCCCAGTTCCTGTGTTTTCGTGCATAGTTGAGTCGCTTGGCCTTGTTTCCACGTCGGAGGTATGGCTTTTTGGCCGCAAGTCTTCCATGAAGGCCACTTCTGACCAGACTTCTCCGGACAGTAGATGGGTGTACCAGGGTCCCACTGTTTTCTGCCAATTCTGAGCTGATGGCACTGCTGGCCATCTTCCGATTCGCGAAGGGAAGTAAGCATGATGTGTCTTTCATCTGCTGCAGTAAGTTTCCTTGGCCGACCACTCGTCTACGGTCCTCAACGTTGCCCGTTTCTTTGTGCTTCTTCAAAAGAGCTTGGATAGCACATCTGGAAACCCCTGTCTGCTTTGAAATTTCTGCCTGGGAGAGACCTTGCTGATGCAGTATAACTACCTTGTGTCTTGTTGCTGTGCTCAGTCTTGCCATGGTGTATGACTTTTGACAGTAAACTGTCTTCAGCAACCTCACCTTGTTAGCTGAGTTTGGCTGTTCCTCACCCAGTTTTATTCCTCCTACACAGCTGTTTCTGTTTCAGTTAATGATTGTGTTTCAACCTACATATTGAATTGATGATCATTAGCACCTGTTTGGTATAATTGTTTAATCATACACCTGACTATATGCCTACAAAATCCCTGACCTTGTGCAGGTGTACCTAGAAGAATTGATGCTGTTTTGAAGGCAAAGGGTGGTCACACCAAATATGGATTTGATTTAGATTTTTCTTCTGTTCACTCACTTTGCATTTAGTTAATTGATAAATATAATCTATTAACATGTCTATTTTTGAAAGCATTCTTACTTTACAGCATTTTTTCACACCTGCCTAAAACTTTTGCTCAGTACTGTATATTATAATAATTACCTGCAATCGCATAGAACGCCTCCTTGTTCCACTTCACTGGACCACATCTGGGAAAATTCACAAAGACTGGCAGCAACTTCTTCAGTGCAAGGTACAATTTCCTTATAGCGTTGCATATCGTTGCCTTATTAAGATTTTCAATATCGCCAACTGTATACAAAAATGTTCCACAGGCCATAAATCTTAGACCTATACAGATTACCTGTATATGAGTAAGGGCTCTGCTCCGTCGGTTTGTAGTGATGGCTTTCTGCATGAGATATTAATTATGCTATTAATTGTAAGTTTTACTAATTCAGTTGCTTTAATATGCTTTTATATTAAGTTTTTATGTACCGTATTGTGTAAGCTTCAAGTTCTTTCATTTCCCATCGGCAAAACCAGCTCAGTGCAGTTTTGCATAGCCTAACACGACTCAAAATCACAGATAGGTGTATGAGCTAAACGCCTAAAGGCAGATTAGCAGAGATAGTGTGAGATGGGGGAGGGGAACTGAAAGACAAGATGGATGCGCCCTGCTAGGTACAACGTGGTATTCACCCCCCACCCCCCCTTTCCCCCTGTAGCGGGAATGTGCAATGATAGAGTGGAAACCCCTATCATTGGACAGAAGTAAGACAAATGGGAGTGGAGTCAACAAGTGTTTACAAAGGTATAAATGCCAAACATTGTAAAGTTTTGTCATTCTTTTCATCTCTTTCGAATTGCCTTCATGGATATCCGTGCTTTCTAATACAAACATATGCACTGAGCTGTACTGAGGCCTTGTCCAAAGTCAGTTTAAATCTTGTGCTTATATGATTGTATTGGAGGTATACCTTTCTTGTACATTAAGTGTTTTTGAATCAAAAACCATTTGCCAGCTTAATTTTTTAAACCACTTTTGTGCAATAGGCCCCTGCTTTTTTAACCCACTTTTGTGCAATAGGCCCTAGATGATGAAAAGGTGGCAGGACCTGCGGCGGTGAACAAAAACGAAACTCACAACACAGCAGGAGTTGCCATCCATATCACAGCTGACACCATTGAAGAGGTAAGCAGAGAGGACAATCATTGTTTATTTAGCAGACACCTTTATCCAAGGCGATTTTATAGAGACTAGGGTGTGTGAACTATGCATCAGCTGCAGAGTCACTTACAACAACGTCTCATCTGAAAGACAGAGCACCAGGAGGTTAAGTAAATTGCTCAGGGTCACACAGTGAGTCAGTGAGTAAGTTAGGATTTGAACTGGGGACCTCCTGGTTACAAGCTCTTTTCTTTAACCACTGGACCACACAGCCTCCAGCTTCTACAATGGTTTGCACCTTGTCAGAGGAGGTGTAAAGTTTTTGGAGGGTCAGCAATTGCCCAAGTGCAAGGCAAAATCCTTACATCTCATTGTAATGTGATACTTTGTAACAACTGTAAGTCACCCTGGATAAGGGTGTCTGCTAAGAAATAAATAATAATAATAATAATTATAATGTTGGTGCCTGTATATTATTCCAGATCCCTGCCCAATTCCATGCTCTTTTCTTCCTTTGAATACATTTCAATATCATTTAAATGGATTCATGATGGCAAAGTGCTAATTCGATAGTAGATGCAGAACACCAGGTGAAAATTATTCTTTACATACACCACATTTTTAATGACCGCTAATGCCCCACTTTACGCCAGCTACACATGTTTTTTGGCAGCAATATGGGTGTTTGGCAGCCGCAAATCACTTTGCACATATCCTTACATTGGCCCCATTAAATGGTAAACATAAGTAATTGTTGTAAAACTTCTTTTTTGGCAGGTGACATAGCTTATGTAACTCCTACTCCACCATAGTAACCCAAGTATGGACTAAACCTAAGTTGTTAATTTATCATTATTAAGATTATCATTGAAAATTGAAAACACATTAAGTCAAGGATCAACTAAATTACTTATATAGTTTATTTTTCATAATTTAGCCATCAAACCTTTTTGTGTTGTGCTTACCTTGGTATAGTTCCAGAAGACAGTCACGCTCTTGATTATGTCTAAGCTAAATTGTTCATTTGAAATTAGTTTTAATTGTTATTACACTTTGATGAAGTGCAGGAAGCATGTCCAAGATTCATCACAGCTGTAAGGAATAAGATGATCTGTATAGATAGGAGTTCTAATTCTCACTTATTGTCAAAGCCAGTCCAGTGCAAATGAAGGTATAGACATGTATTGCACTATTTAATGTTTTATTGTTCATTGTATATTTCTTTATTACTGTTGAAATACATTCCATCATTACTTCACTTAAGTGTCTCTAACTACACTGAAATTGTGTGGCTTCATGGTAATTGCATTGTAAATACCAATTCAGTGTAATGACAAAAGCGTTAGGTTGCTCACGTAACCCTGGTTCCCTGAAAGAGAAGACGACCACCAACGACATTACGTATGGGATATGCCTGCCCATTGGGTAGGTAATTGCTCACCTCTCTATATCATAGCTGCCAATAGGTCCCTTCCTAGGATGACACACTTGGCCTCGTATGAGGGATTAAAACCGTCATCCTGAGGAAGCCATTTATTTTTCCATTGAACCCGTGAGGGCGACCGATGCGACCACGCGGTTGGTGGTTGTCTTCTCTTTCATGGAACCAGGGTTACGTGAGCAACCCAACGTTCCCTTTCAATTTGAAGACGACCACCAACGACATTATGTATGGGATAATGTATACCAGATCCATCACGAGGGAGAAGGAACGGCAGCATATGAGGGACACATCAGCACCACATAACCCAGGGGTTAGTGGTGTGAGCCTACACCCTCAAGGACCCTTGTGCCTAATGAAGGCAGGGCAGGGTCTACTACGTTAAGGTGGTAGAACCTGGAGAAAGTATGCGGCGTAGCTCAGCTAGCCACAGTACAAATATCGTACAGCGAGGCCCCTCTAAAGAGGGCCCAAGATGTAGCTAACCCTCTAGTGGGGTGTGTGGCTACCCTCCCAGGTGGGGGCAAGCCGGCACCATCATACGCAGTCGAGACTGTGTCCGCAATCCAATGAGACAGATGCTGCTTTGAGAGGGGCTGTCCTAGGGGCTGTATCCCGTGACAGACAAAGAGCTGGGCAGAGTGACGCAGAGCTCTTGTCCTATCCACGTAGCATCTCAATGTCCGCACTGGGCAGAGGAAATTAAATATCTCATCTTCCTCTGAAGAAAAGGGGGTGGATGGAGGGACTCCAGTTCCACAGACTGATTAATGTGGAAGGCTGTGATCACCTTGGGGAGGAAAACAGGGTTTGTATGCAGTGACACCCTGCTGCCATCGTCCCAAATACACATACAGGAGCTGTGCACCGACAGCGCCTATAACTCACTGACTTGCTTAGCAGAGGTGATAGCCAAGAGGAAGGCTGTCTTTATAAACAGATGCTTCAACTCTGTGGAGTGAATAGGCTCAAAACGTGGCCTTCGTGAGAGCCTCCAGTACAACATCAAGGTTCCACTTGGGGAGGACAGTCCTCCTAGGAGGGCATAACCTCCGAGCTCCCTTGAGAAACCGGGTCGTCAGAAAATGCGCACCAGGAGATATTGAATCTATGGGGGCATGGCACGCAGAGATAGCCACTAAACACACTTTCAATGTGGAAGGTGATCTTCCAGCATCGAGCAGTTATTGCAAAAATTGTAGGATAACCGACATGGGGCAAGAAAGCGGGTCATGACTTGTAGTCAGACACCAAAATTGGAAATACTTACACTTGTACGCATACAGCGACCTAGTGGAGTATGCCCTAGTGCTCTGCAGAGTAGCCACCACCGCGTCAGATAGCCTTAGGGCTGTCCAGCGGTTCTGGGCCATTCGTGTGCAGGTGGTAGGATATCTTCCACGATCTCGGGGCTGCTGAGCACGTGTGTGATGGTGTCTGTCACGCTTCGGGTATAATGGAATGCATTGAGCCACGCTTTGAGCGGGCGCATGCGTAGCAGAACCTGCTCCATGGTTGATACGGCCGCGGCCACCCGAACCAACAGTTTTGGGAACCGTATTAAGAGAATCTTCAATCCCTGTTGAACAGGGAGAGACAACCCTGAATAGCTGGGCAACGGTGGCAAACTAGACTCGGAGGCAACCTCTGAGCTAGGTTCTGTCACGGTCAATGGCGCTGGTTCCCCTTCTTCCTCCATCTCAGTGGGGAAGGAATCATGTATCGTGCATCATGCGCACCGAGTACCGTGAGCACTATGTGCACCGTATACTGTGCGGCACCATGCGTTCGTGCACTGCCACGCAAGCGAGGAGGCAAAGTCAGAAAGGCGAAAGGCTCGATCTTTCTCAGAGTCGTTGATTCCGGGAAAGTGTCGAGCCACCTTTCAGCACAAATGCAAGGGAAATACAATCGACGCGATTTGACTCGAAGATCTTTTCTATCAACACGCTCAGCTCCACACAGAGGTCTTACTGTACCGTCTTGAGAAGGAAAAATAAATGGTTTCAAATGGGTTGTGTAATTTATTATACTGTTGACAACTATACAATCCACGCACCTTGATTGGTTGCAATTTTTTTTTTCTTTAAATTTAGTTGTTGCCAATTATTTTTTTATTATTTTCTCCCAATTTGGAATGGCCAATTATTTTATTATACTCAGCTCACCGCTACCACCCCTGTGCTGACTCGGGAGGGCGAAGACGAACACACACTGACCTCTGAAGCGTGTGCCATCAGCCGACCGCTTTTTTTCACACTGCGGACTCACCATGCAGCCACCCAAGAGCTACAGCGTCGGAGGACAACGCAGCTCTCGGGCAGCTTACAGGCAAGCTTACAGGCAAGCCCGCAGGCGCCCGGCCAGACTACAGGGGTCGCTGGTGCGCGGTGAGCCGAGGACACCCTGGCCGACCTAACCCTCCCTCCCCCCCGGGCAACGCTCTGCCAATTGAGCGCCGCCCCCTGGGAGCTCCCGTCCTCGGTCGGCAAAGGAATAGCCTGGACTCGAACTTCGCGACGTCCAGACTACAGGCGCATCCTGCACTCCACACGGAGCGCCTTTACTGGATGCGCCACTCGGGAGCCCCGAGTGGTTGCAATTTTAATTATGATTTAAAACAAATAATAATTTGTGTTTTCTCAGAACTAAATTGTGTCACTTGAGATGTAGGTTTTGAAGTATTGCTTACAGATTCTCTACCATTGACTTGAGGCCACCGTATCACTTTTGCACTAAATGTGTTTGTTTGTTTCAACAATATATATTTAGCAGATGCCTTTATCCAAGGTGACTTACAGAAACTAGGGTGTGTGAACTATGCATCAGCTGCAGAGTCACTTACAACTACGTCTCACCCGAAAGACGGAGGATAAGGAGGTTAAGTGACTTGCTCAGGGTCACACAATGAGTCAGTGGCTGAGGTGGGATTTGAATCGGGGACCTCCTGCTTACAAGCCCTTTTCTTTATCCACTGGACCACACAGCCTCCTAAAAATTATATATTCTCTTCTCTGATGGGATAATGTTTTTACATTTACAGTATTTTTTCTGACACTTAAAATATCAACATTTACTTAAAGCATAATAAAGAAAATTGCATGTTTAATTTCACTTTATCTTTTATGAGTTCTTGATGAACCTGACGAAGATCTGTTGTGTCGAAACGTGTAGTTCTACTACCTTTTTGTTTGTTTGCTCGGTTTAGTAAAAAAACATGTTTTAACTAATAAAATGGAGAAAATCTTTTTTTAAAAGACTACAGTAAATCTTGTCCTGATTTTGAGTGTGACTAATTGGTCTTTTGGACATCAATCTATAAATCAAGGTTGGTGAATCGATTTGAGAAGTGAGCGTAAGCCCAAACAGACTTTCTTTTGTTTAATATACAATTGCCTTATATGGTCGGCACCTCATTGGGGTAAGCATTGCAGTGCACATATGTTCTTTTTTCTAAAAAAAAAAATATATATATATATATATATATATATATATATATATATATATATATATATATATATATATATATATATATATATAATGTATATGTATATATAATGTCCCGAATGCAATGTAAGCTCATTTAAACTTTTTCCTTTAGTTTTATATAGTGCTTAGTATAACTCTCCTTGTATTATTTATTTTCTGTTGGTGCACATTTAAATTTCTTATTAATTAGACAGTTGCTTTCACCCACCTCGTTTAGATTTTTTTTTTTTTTGTCAGAATGGAGGGGGACTTTTTAAACTTTTGAAGTTGAATATAAATACACAAAATAAACTCTTGCTCTTTCTTTTTGGTTTACTACACACAACTTTCCATTGGATTCACAGGCCGGTTACAGGAAAACGTAAATCCGACGTCTTGCAGCACACCACGCTTCTTCGGAGTATACGTATGCACACTCTGGAATTATCCTAGTCAGGCCTTCACACAAGGTCACAGACTTGAACTCGCTTCAGTCTCAGCTGGTAATTAATTCCTGCTAAACAAGATGCGATTTTAGCTCAAATATATTATTGACTGGTGTTTGCAGTAACATACTGTTAAAGCTATACTATGCTGAAGCGTGAATGTCCTTTTTTTTCTTTCAACGCACTTCATAAAACCAGGGGCCAGCTGCGATGAGTCTCCCTTGTTTTTCTCCTTAACATTTTTCTCTGGGCAGAGATTATCCTTATGCCATCAGCCAAAGGTGGGACGTGCAAGCGATTCTCATCCCTGATTGGTGCTCTGCGTTGATTGACATGCCACAGTGCAACGTTCAATCTGCTTTGGGGCGCGAAATTGCATTGTGGGGCTTGTACTCTTCCCTCGCTAAGAATTTCCCCCATGTAAAGAAACAGAGTTAAGCATACAAATATCAACTATTTACAATCATGTTGCAAAGATTGTCATTAACATGTGGATCTAATACCAGGTAAGAGGCTTGGTAAGCTAGCATATACTTTACATAGAGCTTAATTATTACAACACCAAGTGTATCAGTTCCAGGTGGAAAGACACAAGTCATGTCTTGTGCTTCTTTCTTAACTTCAACAGGACAGTCCTACATAATTCGTAGGGGTGGCCTTCTTTCTCTATGTGGTCTCCATATGGCAGGAACTTCTCCCTCTCCTTCATACTCATGGGAATAAAGTTCTACTTCTTCAACAGTATCAGCATCCATCCTGGTATCACTTTCAGTAGCAGTAGTTATCTCTGTGTCATCCACTCCCTCAGCAAGAGTGGTTTCAGAATGGCTTACAGAGGCTGTAGGCATCTCCACTGCAGAATCACTAGATGGTTCAAACACAGGTGCTTCTGGATTTAAATGTGTATTCCCAGTTGAGCTACTAGGCAGCAACATCTATTGGGATTGAACAATGACTTCAGGCATAACAGAGGGATTGTCAATTGATTCATAAAACTGCAATCTACGTAAGAATCTGTTTCTGACAGTTAGTTGCTATCTGGAAGTTGATCAGCAGCTTCTGGAGCAGATTCAGGTTCCCTGGCTGAATCAAGGGCAGCTTTCCTCAGTTATTTTGCTTGTCTGCGTCTGAGAGCTCTAGGATAAGGGGTAGGCATTAGGTCAGTTTCAGGATCCAACCTTACTTGTTGTCCTAGCGGTAGTATATGGTGCCTGTGCTTGATCTTTTAAGGACCTTCTCCATTCTTAGGTTTCAAATGGCATACTGGACGCTCTGCCATCTGGCTTTCTACAATGTAATAGAGCAATCTGGCAAAACTGTCTAAGTAACAGCAGCTGTTTTCTGGCAGGTTGGTCTGATAGTTTGATAACCCTGTACAGTAATCCTTGTTCATGTGTAAGTTTATCCCATTCTCTCATTAGAAGGGGGATGTCCGCATGGGTGGTCCTGTCAACGCTGTCAGGATCTCTCTGATACGGACAACATGCCCCACATGTCGACCTGTTCCTATCCAGTTTTAAATAACTTTAGCATAACAGAGGCAGAAGTGTTAAAGGGACTAGGAGCTCTTAAAATAAACAAATCCCCTTGACCGGATGAGATCCTCCCAATAGTACTCAAAGAAATGAAAGATGTTATTACAAACCGCTAACCAAGATCATGCAAGTGTCTCTTGACACAGGGGTTTTACTGACAGACTGGAGAATTGCAAATGTAATACCGATCCACAAAAAGGGAGACAAAACCGAACCAGGTAACTACAGACCAATAAGCCTGACTTCTATTATATGTAAACTTATGGAAACTATAATAAGATGCAAAATGGAAATTTACCTATATGGTAACAGTATGCTGGGAGACAGTCAGCATAGTTTTAGAAAAGGGAGATCGTGTCTAACTAACGTGCTTGATTTTTTTGAGGATGCAACATCGACAATGGATAATTGCAAAGCATATGACATGGTTTATTTAGATTTCCAGAAAGCTTTTGACAAAGTCCTGCATAAAAGATTAATTCTCAAACTGAACACAGTAGGGATTCAAGGAAATGCATGCACATGGATTAGGGAGTGGTTAACATGTAGAAAACAGAAAGCACTGATTGGAGGAGAAACCTCAAAATGGAGCGAGGTAACCAATGGTGTACCACAGGGATCAGTGTTACGTCCTCTGCTATTCCTAATCTACATTAATGATTTAGATTCTGGTATAGTAAGTAAATTTGTTAAATTTGCAGATGACACAAAAATAGGAGGAGAGGCAAACACTGTTGCAGCAGCAAATGTCATTCAAAATATAGGAGGCTGTGTGGTCCAGTGGTTAAAGAAAAGGGCTTGTAACCAGGAGGTCCCTGGTTCAAATCCCACCCCAGCCACTGACTCATTGTGTGACTCTGAGCAAGTCCCTTAACCTCCTTGTGCTCCGTCTTTCGGGTGAGATGTAATTGTAAGTGACTCTGCAGCTGATGCATAGTTCACACACCCTAGTCTCTGTAAGTCGCCTTGGATAAAGGCATCTGCTAAATAAACAAATAATAATAATAATAAAACAATGATCTAGACAGCATTCAGAACTGGGCAGACACATGGCAAATGACATTTAATAAAGAAAAGTGTAAGGTACTGCACACAGGCAATAAAAATGTGCATTATAAATATCATATGGGAGATACTGAGATTGAAGAAGGAATCTATGAAAAAGACCTAGGCGTTTATGTTGACTCTGTTGAAATGTCTTCATCTAGACAATGTGGAGAAGCTATAAAAAAGGCCAACAAGATGCATGGATATACTGTGAAATGTGTTGAATTTAAATCAAGGGAAGTAATGTTAAAATTTTACAATGCATTAGTAAGACCTCACCTAGAATATTGTGTTCAGTTCTGGCCACCTTGTTACAAAAAGGATATTTCTGCTTTAGAAAAAGTGCAAAGAAGAGCGACCAGAATTATCCCAGGTTTAAAAGGCATGTCGTATGCACACAGGCTCAAAGAATTGAATCTGTTCAGTCTTGAACAAAGAAGACTACACGGGTGATCTGATTCAAGCATTCAAAATTCTAAAAGGTATTGACAAAGTCGACCCAGGGGACTTTTTTGTTCTGAAAAAAGAAACAAGGACCAGGGGTCACAAATGGAGATTAGATAAATGGGCATTCAGAACAGAAAATAGGAGGCACCAACTCCCCAGTAATGTTGTTGAAGCCGAGATCCTGGGATCCTTCAAGAAGCTGCTTTGATGAGATTCAATAAGCTACTAACAACCAAACAAGCAAGATGGACCGAATGGCCTCCTCTCGTTTGTAAACTTTCTTAATTTCTTATGATTACCTGCTAACCACACCTCTATGCAAGGATCGGTTTTCTGGGCAGCCTGTAATTTTTGCTGATTAAGATTAGGCAACTGGTTTGTATCCAGGGCAGTAAGTTGACAGTATTCTCTGGGTATTGCAGACATAGGAGCGCCTAATTGTTCAACCACACGAGCAGGTGGTATTTTGCTGGTTCTTCTATCTGTAGATGCTGTCGGACAAAGAGCTTGGACCCCGGGTGCTGAGATCTCTTGCCATTCATCATCAGGTGTTGGTCTAGAATGAGGACGCCGTGACAGAGCATCTTCATCTATATTTCTCCTCCTAGGTCTGTACTTCAAGCTGAAATTGTAAAGCAGCTAGCCATCTATACCCTGTGGCATCTAGCTTGGTGAGGTCAAAATATGTCAGGGGGTTGTTATCTGTTCTAACCTCAAACCGTGCCCCGTACAGGTAATCATGCAATTTGTCAACAATGGCCTGGGTAATTCTTCTCAGATGGTGACAGACTCCAGCCAATAAATGCAACAGGGCACAGTCCCTCCAACTGTTCTTGATACAAGACACCACCTAACCCATCTAGGCTGGCATCTACGTGCACTTCTTTAGTAGAGATATTCCTAATAGTAATAATGATTCGTCTGGCAGACACTACAGTGTCAGATTGAACTTCAAGCCTCACGATCAAGCCTTCAGGAAAACATGTCTCTTCAGGCTAGTCTACCAGCAATATCTGATCTGTAGGTTTCCCAGGGAACTTAGGTGTGCCAGTGATATAGCAGACTCTTTCCTGTTGTAAGGTGAGGGTCTTTCGCTGTGTGAACCGTATGGTTCCCTGGCGATCATACTATTCTCTGGCAGCTTTTTGAATGGTCTCATAAGCTTGTTTGATCACTGGATGTATGGTCAAAGTGCTCAGAAAGTGTAGGATTCGCTTCACCATGCTGGTGTTAGTTCCGACTAAGATAGAGACATTACTCTTTTCCACAGGGTCTGGGCACACCAACGTTAAAATATCAATTTTCCTGGGTACTCCCACTATGGTTCCCGGGAAGTATTTGTGAGAATTCAAATCTCATATTTCCAGGTTCTCAACAGGTTGAATAGGTAAGTGCTTCAGGTAAGTGTTGTAAAGCTTCCTGTACAAGATGGTAATCTGAGAACTGGTATCCAGTAGAGCTCGGGTATATATGCCTTCTACTTGTACAGGTATCACAGATGAGGGTCACACTAAACCTGGGGGCAGTGGAGTCTTCTGTTTATAATTCTGGGTGTTACACTTGAGCACCAGTTTGCTCCGGAGGCATTTCCCGACAGCCGCCGAGACTGGATAAGCTTCCGATTAACCTTCCTCAAACCTTCCACCTTGGCATACTCTCTTGGTATGGCCATCCTCCCCAAATTTGTAGCAGAAAATCCAACTGTGGGTTGCAGCAACAGTCAAAAGGCAGACGACTTCACTAGCCAAATTCTTTACTTCTCTCTTAACCCTTTGCGGTCCATTTATTAATTCTGCGTCAGACTCGCCAGGTCTAATTAATTTTCACACGCGCAGTTAATTTTAGACGCGCTGTTTAAAAGTATTTTTTTCCACAGTCAAACGGGTTTAAATGGCCCTGCATATCAACAAAGCACTCACTAGGGCTCTCAGCCCGCCCCACCCTTTCGTTTGCTATCGCTTTCACATATGCTACCAAATAAAAATAATAATAATAATAGTCGTACATACCGATCAATCGTCTCCTGATGACTCGTTTTATCACCAAACTCCTCAATAATGCAATCCAAGTCATTATTTTATTGCTATAACATCTCAAAAAGCTTTGCAAATGTCCGTGATAGTCTCTGTGCGCTGATACTATACTCCCAGCTTGTTTCCATCACGACCGCCCCATCTGATGCCAATGGGGTACTATGACTATTCATGAGATACGCCTTTTTTTTTTTTTTTTCGACTTGTCTCGGCTCTTGTTGCTCCCATTCGGCAATTGAATGGTTTTCTCGGCTTTTCCGGAGAAAAACGACTAGAAACCCGTTTTTTGCGTTGCTAGAATGATGTCGGACCCAGTCCGACAAAGGACCTATGAGGAATAATTGCAATGTCGGACCCAGTCCAACAATGGACCGGAAAGGGTTAAGGCTCTCAGAGGCAGCAGGAGCTGGTTGAATCACTGTAGTAGCTACTGAGGCCTTGTGACAGAGAGCGAATAAATCCAAGTCAGCAATCACCCTCCGGATCTGTGAGGGCACTATATAACCGGTACAGAGTGCCCCGTAATGGATGGTTTGGCAGTTCATTCCAGGGTCAGTCGGAAGCCAGCCATTCAGGAAGGGGCGGGGCCACGATACCAGAAGTCATCGCCTAGGCGATGTGTCAGTCACGGATTGGAGGAGACGTGATTGGCCACGCCACCGAAAGATGGCGTGACGGAGGGTATTTAGGGGAGGTGGCCCCAGCAATCTGTTCCTTTTGATGTGGTTACTCTAGGACCGAAAAGGAATTAGTAATCGTGAGTGAAGTGTTTTGTTTCTTTGTAACTGTCTGTATTTGTCTTTGCCAGACGGTTAATATGAACCCGGGAGCTGCCGCTTCAAGCCAGCGCTAAAGCTGGACTGCACTGCACCTGTATTTAATACCACTACTGTTAAATCACCGCACCTGCACCTGACTACTCATTGTCTGGAGACGTGTCTGTATCTGTTTTGTGTGTATGTGTTTTGTAGTATTATTTCGGGACTGAAACCCCTTGGTTTACACGCTGGCAATACCCATAGTTGGGTAGAGCCAGCATTATTATTTCAGCGGTCAAGCTGACCAAAATGAAAATAAAAAGAATAGTTTGAACCATGAACTTTGTGTTTGTCGTTGTCTGGAGCCTCAGGGCAACTGTAGTGAAAAAATTAATGTCTTAGCAGACACCCTTATCCAGGGCAACTTACAATTGTTACAAGATATCACATTATTTTTACATACACTTACCCATTTATACAGTTGGTTTTTTACTGAAGCAATCTAGGTAAAGCACCTCGCTCATGGGTACAGCAGTAATGTCCCCACCTGGGATTGAACCCACAACCCTGTGGTCAAGAGTCCAGAGTCCTAACCACTACTCCACACTGCTGCTGACAAATGGTTTTTGATTCAAAAACACTTCATAAACAAGAAAGGTATACCTCCAATACAATCATATGAGCACAATTTTCAAACTCACTTCGGACAAGGCCTCAGTACAGCTCAGTGCATATGTTTGTATCAAAAGCACGGATATCCATGGAGTCAATTCGAAAGAGATGAAAAGACTAACAAACTTTTACAAGATTTGATATTTATACCTTTGTAAACAATTGTTGACTCCCCTTCAATAACAGGTGTTATCCAACCATTCTTTTGGTGGCTGGCATTATCCCTCCTCATATGTTCCTTCATACTGTTCTGACCATACTGTACTGTACCTCTAACACCAAACATTGTCGTGTATACTGTTTAGTGTCATTGTTTACAATTGTGGAGGCACGGTCTCCATGATCAAAGTTCATGCTTGATTCATTTAGTGTAAAGTGGCTCTTCTTATTCTCTTGTTCTTCTTTTCTCCATGGAAAGATGTGCTCAGGTTTTCATATGGGTCTCCACAACTCCAGCTGCAGGACGTAAGTTCAAAGCCTTTTGGCCATGCCTGAGGTCTCAGTGCACGTTTGAACTGCAATTGTACATATTGTCCTTGTTTAACCATGGTCGTAGAAGGGTCCCATCTGGCTTCTGTTACTCTGTGGAGAGAGAGAGAGAGATCGAGCGTAGTGACTCCCACACACACATTGACCTTGTCGGTTACCGTGTATGGACCGTGCCATTTTGGGGTGAGGGGTCTCTTTGGTATAAATACCCTAACCATTATGCTATTTCCTACATTAATTTCAGATTCCTTAATTGTAGCATATTTGCGGTCATTTTCAGCTTGTATCATTTTTTGTTGAATACCAGCTTCCATTTTGAGCTGTGCTAACCTGTTCTGCACCTGTGTCAAGTATTCAATTTGATTTTTTTTTTATTTGAGCACCTACCAGGTCAATTGGATTGGGATCTCTTGGTAGCCTCATTATTCTCCCTGCCATCATTTCATGTGGGCTGGTCCCTGTTGATCTGGAGGGTGTGGCCCGTATTTTGTCCAAAATTAGTGGAATGGTTGGAGGCCAATTATTTCCTTTTTTAAAAGTTCTACCTCTTTTTAATGCAATCTTAAAAGTTCATGTAGCTTGCTCTGTCACTCCTAAGTGATAGTCTTATATGAAGTTGATGTTGGATTTACAATAGTTAATTTCTGATGTATTATTCTTATAAAAATGACAACCAGAAAAAAAAAACCCACAACATCCAGCATCATCAACACACACCCATCACTTTCCTTGAGCATACTGGCAAGAACCTTACATAATTAAATCTACATTAATCCAGAGGCAGTCTGCAAATCAAACCGCTCACAATGTAGCTTTGTTTCACAGGATAGGGGTTAATTTAAGTACATATTCATTGTTACAGTAATTAAACTATCAAGAAGAGAAGAGAGCCTTCTGGGCGGAGATTATCCTTATAACGCCGTCAGCCAGGCGATTCTCATCTCTGATTGGTGCTCTGCATTGATTGACACACCACAGTGCAAAGTTCAACCCACTTTGCGCACAAAATTGCATTGTGGGGCTTGTAGTTTTGTTAATGCAGTCAATAATAACAATGTCCAAAGCACCCCATTTTTAAAAGGGCCTACAATTGTAAGAAAAGAAAAAAATACAGGCATTGGCTTTGCTTTAGAATGTACTGTATGTTTACTTATATTGCATCCTTGTTTTGCCCTGCTGTCACTATTCCTTGCTGGAATTTGGTGTGACTTTACCATGGTCTCCTGTTATCTCTGCAGCCTGTAATGCCTGGCATGGGTTATTATGTGTTTCTGCACTTTGGAGAATTGGAACATGCATCAAATATTTTATGACCCCAAATTGAAGGAAACATTAAGTAAGAAACTATTTTTTATTATATGGTTAATAAGTGCTATGTGTAAATAAGCTTTTACAATAACTTTTTTAGAGCTAATGTATACTGCTTATTTTGGCCGTGTAACAGGACCTTGACTTTGATCCAGATCCAACTACTTATTTTTTCACCAACAGGTTAAAGCAGAATAATTAAAAACATTTTTCTATATACAGTATGCCTCAACTTTCTGGAATTATAATTACAATAAAAATCAAAAAACATAGTTTTAAAGGGGGCAATACTTAGATTGACATATGTAGTTTATTAAGAAGTAGTTTATTTTGAATTTCTCATGAGTTCTGGTTTGTGGTACTAAAGAGAAACAATATGTGTTGTAACATATTCCAGGGTTACTGGAACAAATGCTAAATGACAATAAGCCCCAAGCTACACACTTTCTGGTCCAATAAAAGTTTGCAATTCTAGACAGCCTATATGTATCCTTTCCTCCACAAAATTTAAAATCCTTCCAGTATATTAGATCATCAAGCAAAAAAGGACAGAGGTCAATTGATCTTATTTCATAGCCAGGTAAAGGCAGATTTAGAGCAAAATTATAAATCAATTTATACAAAATAGGACCTGGGACTAATGCCACCACTACCTGGAATAGAACTGTGAATCAAATTTAAAATCAATCTGCACAAGTGCCGGCTTTTTCATTTTGACTTGCTGTATTTAAAGCTCAGTTTACATCTATTGGACAGCAAATACTAAACACATATATAATTGGTGCAAATGTATTTCGTTGTCCACAAAAAACAGCCAATCAATACTTTGCACTAGCAAAATCAACCAGTCCTGTACCCGCAAACTACCAAGTCAGCCAATCACAGCCTGTCAGCTTGACATGAGGTCAGCATCTTTCAACAACAACAAACCAAGACATGGACACTTGAGTAATTCCAATATGGCACTGTGCAGATAAACTATAAGTAACTTTGACAAATAAAAAGTTATTTGTTTAATAGTTATTTGTTTTTTTCTCTCATTGTGTGATGCTTTATTACTATTTTCCTGAAATTTCTCAGCGGAACGGCACCTGACGAATGATTACACATTGAAGGTAAATATAGGGTTTAAAGCATTGTTTAAAGAAAATAATGAGGAAAATAATTTTCTAATAGCTTTAGTGCCCTCTCTATGAAGGCTCTACCATGTGGCAGTTGACCTTAACTTTCATTAGCGCAATCGCCTTTGGGACACAAAACTCCAGTCACGGACAGCAACCACAGAGTACAGCCTTCATCAAGAGGCCAATATCGCTGAAATAACAGTAACTCCTCCCGTTTCAATGAGTATGAACAATCGATTGACATCAGAGCAGAACTCCAAACCATGTGCAGCTCAGCTACACACCAACAAACTGTGCAATAGTGTTTAATATATGATTGCTAATTGACCCGTTATCAATTACTGATATCTGTTACACTTCCAAGAAGGACAACTTTGCCATTAAAAAAAAGAGAGAATGTGTCTTTGTTTCTGTCTAAATAGCTTTGTTTTACTTTACATGGACTGCTGTTCTCTTTCAGGGCTTCCTAAAACTTAATGTACTGCACTTGGTTAGTTCTCTAAATTAAGTTCTGTATCCATCTCACCCTAAAATCTCATTTGAAACTATGGGCAGTTATTTAAAAACATCTTTCTTACATTTGTCAGACTTCCAGACTAAGGCTTGTCTAATTGTCTACCTCAGAACCTCACATTTCTAAGATACTGTATTACTGTTATCTGGGAGATTTATGATAGGGTTATTGGGCTATTTTTGGTTCTGTAGTAATCTAATACTAGAAAGCTTGCTGAGAAACACCAAGAGGCCAAAGCAAATCCTGATGCATGCTGTTTACACAAGCCTGCTTTTTTAAATCATCAGTAGAACACAAAATAGACAGACAAACATCTCAACATTTTTTGCAAGGCAAATCTGTGACACCACATCATTATTAAACCTTTATTTTACTAGGAAATCACATTGAGATTAAAATCTCATTTACAAGTGAGACCTAGCCAAGAAAGGTAGCAGCAATACAAAAAACATTACAATAGAAAATACAAATAGAGAAATAAAATACTTTCAAAACACAGACAAGACATACTCAAATACAATAAACAATTAGTTAGTGACAATCAATACAGGTGTAATCAACTACTTAAAACAAGCACAACTCTCAATTAAATAATCATGCAGCTTACTCTTGAATTGTACTAAAGTTATTTGGGACTGCAACTTAAGGTAAGACTGTAACCATGGAGCAAAATAAGCAAATGATCTTTCAGCAGCCTCAGTACGCACTTTAGGAACCATAAAATACAAAAATGAATGCGATCTAAGACTGTAGTTACTACAAGCGACTGTAAAGTATTCGTTTATATATGGAGGTAGCTTACATAGTATAGCTTTGTATAAAAAAAAAAAAAATACACCAGTGCTTCAAACTTTGCAATGTCAAAGAGGTCCAGCCAACCAAACCATATAACACACAATGATGAGTACTATAACTTGAATTTGTAATATATCCCAAGGCTCCATGATATGTGGGATCCAATTTGCTTAATGTTAAGGCCGATGCAAACCTATAGACTGACCCCATAATCAATTTGTGGTAGAAATATACAAGCAATTAGCCTTTTTTTGTAACTGCAGAAAAACAAGATTTGAGTCAGAAAATACAGAAAACCTATCATGAATTTCAATTTTTTTGCAAGATGGTTAATATGGGCCTTGAAATCGAGATTACTATCCAGCCAAATACCCAGATACTTATAGTTGTCAACTAACTCAATGACTTTGTTATCTAACGTAACTAAAGTTAAATCAACAGTAGCATTTGTCCTTGTAGCAGAGAATACCATAGCTTTTGTCTCACTAGAGTTTAAAAGAAGCTTTACATTTAATTAAAGCTTGTTGAATGGAGTCAAAATCAGATTTCAAATTTCCAATTGCATAGAGGGGGAGGGATTACATGAATATAAAATGGTATCACCTGCATAGAGATGGTGCTTACAGTATTTAATGTTGTCCCCGATATTATTTATATAGAATAAATAATAGCGGACCAAGAATTGATCCTTGAGGAACACCCTTAAACAAAACAGGATTTGACATCAGATTTGCATGTTTAACAAGGTAATTTTGAAACCATCCAGACGCTTGCCATCCAATACCAGCGCTTAATCTTTTGTTGAGAAGTGCATGATCAACCGTCTGATATGACATCAGAAACATTAACAAAAAGGTAAGTATTTTATTAAAAAAAAACCCATGTAACATCAGGATGAAGATAGTATAGTGTCAACCATCATAATGCAATTAAATGCCATGATACACCAGTTGTATTTTGCTGCGATTACCCTCGCTTCCTGAGAAAGGCCTACAAAAGCTGGCTGAAAGAAAAACATTTGAGAATCCATGCGAGAGAAAACAATGGACTGCTGTGTTGAACCAGCAAGCTTGTAACTAATGGTGCATGCAGAAAAGCAAGACTGACATGTCATTTTTCAGGAAAGAGGTTTTCTTCAGTTGTATTGATGGAAATGCTGCACAATTGCGGTCCGTTAGACCCCCAACAGCCTACATCGCTTGCCGATTGTAGGCTGATTTCTAACCTACAGCATCTGCTGTTGTTTTTTCCTCTGCTCTTGCAGCTGGGCATACCATTGCCCTCCCACTCGGTGTGTGCGGCCTAAAAAATAAAAAAAATGTTTACCCTAGCTCTGCTGTGTGTGTGTATCATTTTTTGTAAAAAAAATCTCTTTCTCCTTGTGTATAGGCTGGTAGCCGTGCTCCACCGCCGCTGTAAGCTTCGTGCTGCCCCATTGTGTGGATATTCACGGGGTGCATTCGGTGCTTTAGTGCTTCAGAGCCTCAGTGCATCAGTGCTTCGGCACTTCGGTGCTCCAGAGCCTCGGCGCTCATATTCTGGCGACCCGTTTTCTAAAGGGTGCAACGGTGGTTACATCCTCCTAGAAAGGACGCCCTCCCCGAGGGGTACAGGCATTGAGAAGCTATGTGGACAGGACGAGAGCACTGCGTCAGTCTGATCAGCTCTTCGTCTGTCATGGTGAAAGGACCCTGAGTTACTCTCTTGAAACAGCGGCTGTCCCACTGGATTGTGGACACAGTTTCGACTGCATATACTGCTGTCTGGGAGAGTGGCTGTGCGTTCGAGGTGCCTCATTGACAGATATTTGTACTGCGGCTAGCTGGGCTACTCCGCATACATTCACCAGGTTCTTCTAGATCCCTCTCTGCCTTTATTAGGCCCAAGGGTCCTTGAGGTTGCACACTCATATCCCTCATATGCTGTCCGCTCACACTCCCTCACGACGCCTTTGGTATACTTTTCTGAAAGTATTGGTTGGTGGTGGTCTTCGAATTGGAAGAGAATGTGGATGTAACCCTGGTTCCCTGAAAGAGAAGATGACCACCAAACCTTGTCAGGTCACATCACTCGTCTTCGCGGGTTCTATGCAAAAGAAAATGAGTTCTCCGTGTAATGACTATTTATTACCTCGGTGAGGTGGGACCTGGGACGTCACTCCACAGAGGGGCCTATCGGCAGCTTTGATATAAAATGCTCAGTGAATACCTGACCTGTGGCAGGCATATCCCAAAAGTATTGGTTGGTGGTCATCATCTCTTTCATGGCATGGGGGTTACATCCGTAACCTATCGGTTTAAAGACCCGATTCACAGTTTTTGTGGCATTAGTACCAATTCTGTCTTAGTAGCAGTGCTAACACCCTTCTTCAGCAAATTATCTTACCCACAAAGGTCAGTCTGTGTACTTGAATTTGTCCTATTATTTTTCTTTCTTATAGCGCTTTGTGAACTAATTTGGTGGCATTCCCATGTTACTTATATAATCTCTGCAATTCACGAAGGTGTAGGACACTAAATGTAACATTATTAAAACCAGAAAAAGCCTGTTCTAAAAAAAAAATGTATTAACTCCGTTCTTACACATGGGAGTAGTAGGAAGTCTACCATTATTTGGTTAGATAGAAGGCGTCAAAGAGCAAGAATTAGGCAAGGGAAATCCTGTCTGCCCCATATCTAATCTCGAACAAATTTAGACAGATTTACAAATTACACGTTTGTTAAAATGTTTCGCCTCACACAGCAGGCAGTTTCAGAATTATGCAAGGAGCTTAAACCCGAATTGGAATCTACTACCCGCCGAGCAGATGCAGTATCTGCTGAGGCTAAGGCCTTATCAGGAAATTTAAGTAGCAGTTAGAGTGTTGCATTTGTTGTCATTTTATGGCATTTTAACAATGTATGTTATTTCCTATTTTAATTATTAAAATTATTAAGAGTCATACACCAACATACTACACATTCCTACATAAGAATATCCTATAGGAATCTTGCAGAAGGTTCATAAGCCTGTAGGCACCAGAATAAAAATAGTTTAAATTTGTATAACAGGAAGGGTTGCTTGACATCACAACATACTGTATTATAATCCTATTGCGTTCCCATATTGCAAATATGCACCCACTCAATATATAAATATGAATTTAGGTTATACACAATTAATAAATAAAAGCAAAAGTGTGCTTCTGTTACAAAGCCTATTAGTGATTCTTCAAGGAGTGAATGCCATATTGGCTCCCCCAATTCCTTCAGTGCTTTCCATGATCATAGTTGATTGGACTTTTATTTACAGAGGGGTTAAATAATTATCCAGAGGACCACCAAAGCAGGTTTTTTGCCAATTATGTATATTTAAGTCCATATTTTTTTGTTTGTTTGTCTGATAGCACATATTGTTTTGATACTGATTTACAAATGCTGCCTCCTCGTCTGGCCGTGTTTTGTTCCATGCCTATCATTTTATATGTCTTAATAATCTCTTCAACTAAAATCAAGTCAGCTGTAGCAGCACGTACGTTTTCATGTGAGTGCCTGAAAGCCGGACCAATATAAAAATTGGCATTTCATGAGAAACGTTTTGAAAACTATAGCACATGATTACTCTAGCCTATATATCAAAAATAATTATCATATGAGTTTTATAGAGCCCCATCCAGGCAGGTTTGTCTTGGCTAGGAAGCATTTTAATTTATTTAAAAAATATGAAAACTCATAATTATAATTATTTTTAATATGTCCACTATATAGACGGAGTAATCATGTGGTATAGTTTTCAAAACCCATCCAGGCAGTTGTCTTGGTTCGCCTTTCACCCACTCCATTTTAATATATAGGTAGTACGACCAAAAATATATATTAATTGTAGTGTGAAATTGTAATCACTAACTAAATCAGGGATGTTTTGAATGCTTCTATCTCAGACCTACATTTTCTAAGGATTAAAATTTGTAATCTCCCTAAACAAATGATTAGTTACAGAAAATCATATGAGTTTCAAGTGGGATCTCCGCTGATTCACAACACAAAGAGAATGTATAGTGTGGTGGGTACATTTACTTCACTTAATCAAGCTGAAAATAATATAGAAAACATCAGGACTTATGTTGACTGTTGCTAGTGAGAAGTAAAAACAATTTAGTATTATACTATACCAGGGACAAACAGAAACAATTGTATCTTGAACCCAATTGAAATACAAACAGAGCTTTATACATGTTGGGTAAATGGTATAAGAAGTCATAATAAGAACCCTGTGATCAAATGGGGAAGCGGATCAGGTTTCCAAGGGCAAATGAGATCACATCCTGAGCAATGACAAATGTTGCACTTTGAACTTTAACACAAATATTGAGATCTAAAGCTTGGGAAATGGATTACCTTGAACAGAACACCCACCAGACAAGAAAATGAATCCTTTATTTGCCATGCTGCAAACATCTCAGCCAAGCATGTCATAGCATTTCCATCTTGTACCTGAGTACATGTGCTTTTATTTCTTATGTCACATCACAATATGTCCTATTAATCATTTTAAGGCACACCATACTTTTGCAGAATATAAGTATAACTTGCATTAAAATACAAAATATAATCTAGTTATACCAAACTATAATGCAGCAAACATTAATTTTATACTAACTAGTATTGATATTTTGTAAAATGAAAAACATCTTACCATCCATAGTAAAAGCATAAGTCTAAATATAGCCTCAATAAAGCATAGTTAAAGCATATAAGCATTGTAAAGAATAGCAAGGTATGGTGAAGCATATTAATACACATGGCTAACCAGGATAAACAGTATAACCACAGGAAAAGCTTGGTAAAACTGCAAACATTCTGTACAAAAATACTGTGGTCAACTTTTATAAGGGATGTGGTGCAAATGTTACCAATTTTCAAAGAAGGATGCAATAAAGCTCTTACTAATATTGATATCAGATGTAGAAGGAGGGTTAAATGGTTGCATGCATGGTTTAATTTCTTTGTGCTAATATGCACAATATACTAGATTGAAATAGTGGTATTCTTATGAACTTGTCAGCAATAAAATGTTTATGGTTGTCATTACCTATATCTAACATACATTTACCAGTTATCTATTTAATGTTACCATCCAAAACATATTACCCAGAAATATGTCTGTAATGCTAGCATTAGGTTACATTATTAAATACTAGCTTTTACCAAAGAATAATTTTCATTTCCATAAAATACTTGTTTGTATATAATTTGATAAAATGGAATGGAGTGGACACAAAAAAATGTATTATGTCTGCTACCAGAGGCATATAACTAGGCTTGCTCCATTTCAGGGTCTCACAAAATACCATAATAAACGCCTTACCTTTTAGAGTACATATTTGACTGGGATTTTTCATCTGAAAACCATGAAACCTAATTACATAAGTTTCTGACCAGCTGAGCTGACGACACACCGTGATTGAGTGGGGTGGAGATACTGGTATCCAAGTCAAGAATAGGAAAGCGCAGGTATGAGGAGACCCATTTCATTTGCTGTGACTTTCCTTTGCTTGGATAATCAATTTTAGAGAACATAACAGACATCAGAGTATATTTTAAACAGTAGCAGATCTTAGGCGTTTCACCCTGAAGGCTGATTTATTGACCCACTTACTAACATTATACATTAAAATAATTTATATAGACTTCACAGAATTATATTGTTTAGGTGTTTGTTTGATTCAAGTTTTGTAAAATAATGTAGAGGTGTTTTTTTCCTTTACAAATAGGAGTTTATTAAATGCTTGATTAAATGCAGTGAAATGTCCTTTTTTTAATCTTATTGTAAAACTCCAGAAAGGGGCTGAATAAACTTTGGAATTACCCATGGGGAACAAAAACAATGAACTAGAAGACAACTCATTCCGTCGAAATGGCAATCTGTGTGCTTAATTTGGTCTTCATTTAAATTGAAGAGGGTAATGTGGGTTCGAAATACCCTTTCTCTTCTCATCCTACAAATCACTTGTTCTTGCTAAAGATGATGTCCCTTGTTGCACTCACAGTGGCTATAGTTAGAGGATAGTGTTTGCTAATTGCGACTGTTTAAAACATGCTTTCAAAAGTTCTTAAGAAATTGATGCAATTGTAAGTGTCGCAATTGCTGGCAGCTTTAGTACATCTCATTATAATATTTAAGAACCCTGATTTACAATCCCCACCCCCTTTTTGCGAATGTATGCAGGAATGCCCATATTTACATATTCATGTAAGGCTGAACCGCAAAGAAAAACTGCAAATCCCTAAAAAGTCGCTAATAGCATTGTGCTTGTTTAGTATATTTCACCCTAGACTTCTGACTTGTTTGCAACTGGTTTTGCGACTATTGCAACAGACGCAACACTTCAGTACATCTACCCCTTAGTGAGGTTCAGTAGCATATCTTACTTAATGAGCTGTAAGATTTCATTTTATAACTTCATGGTCACTTGAATCAACAGCTGTTTGTCTGTGTGGTTTCTGTGCATGAAAAATGAGGATGAGAAGTTGTGTCAAGTTAATGGAAAAACTTTTTTAAAAACGCCTTTCAAATTCCACTATCCTCCATTGCTATCTCTGCAGTGTGGATAATAATATATAAACATTGACAAAAAAAAATATGTATAATTGCAGTCCACTGTGGTTTATGTGTTGTATGAACAGTGCACATGTAAGTATCATTTAAATTGATGCTGTTTGCAGCAATATAAATGTACAGTACATGTAGTTCATGTGTACTGTGGCAGAGACTACAGAGGAAGTAGAAAAGTTGTAGTCCAAGAGGGGTTACAGGACTGCATTTCCCAGAAAGCCATGGGACTATAGGACAAGTGGAAGCACCTGAGGCTGATTAAGGCCATGGATAAAAGCAGGGGAAATCCTGTAGTCAGGGCTGCTGTAAGAGGCTGATGAAGGACAAGCCCTGGGCAGCCAGGCTGACAGAGGAACTGTCTGTTGAAGAAGTGGTACTGTGTGAAAAAGTGTTTGTTTTTGGCTGGTAAACGGCTTAGCAGTCCAGCTGTAGTTAGGGAGAAAGTTTTAGTTAGCGCGCCAAAGTGGAGTTAGGTAAGCTAAAGAAAGAGAAACCTGTGGAAAAGTTTCCTAGAAGAAAGGAAACTATTGATTTGGACCTTCTTGGAAGTGTTTTTTTTGTTAATATAATTTTCTAAAGGACTTTATTATTATTATTTGTGTTTATTCCACAAGCAGTATAATAAACACCGCCCTTTACTTTATAAACATGGTCCAGGTAAAGTAGTGCGTGATAAATCTACGTTTACTGCCCCATTTACTAACAGAGAACGCATTAAAATATGTGCACAGTGTTTGGCTAATTTACATACCATACAATGCACACCACATGTATTGAGTGTGATAATTTAATGTGCATGATAATGTCAGAGACTTACCTGTGACCACCGTGATATCAAAAGCCCCAGCAGTCCTGGCATATCTTTTGGTCAGTAGCTTATTGTGAAGGCGGAGGTGGCTTACATTGACCGAAAATGAGCGATCAACAGACAACAGCACTCAGCAGGGGACAGGCGGAGGCAATGTAATGTGAAACTGCACTGCTTACCTTTTAATTTTAACATGTATTCCTTGTCTGATGTAAAAAAAAAACAAAATGAATGTGTGGGAAATTTAATATAATTCTCTGTGAGCTTTAGCAGGGCTTTTTTGGTGTAAATTGCACTTTATTAAATAGGGTGCAGTTAAAGCTGAATGACCATAGTTTAAAATAAATAGTTAATACTCTAAAGCAGGGGTTTCAAACATACAGCCCGAGGTGCAATTTTTGGCGGCCCACCCATTAGTTTCTAAAATTGCACTGATGTACTGTGTTGTTTTGAAATTCTTCTTTAAAATAAACCGCCTCTAATTTAACACTTGTATTCAACATGTGCAGTCTGTAATGTATGAGTGACTGTCCCATTAAGCCAATCACAGCTCACAGAGGGAGTAAAATAGCCAATCAAACAGCACACAGGATCCGTTTCCTCATGCATAGGTGTAACAACACAGAACACATCATTTTGATTAAAATAGCAAAGCGTAGGCTTGTTTAAACTTTATTTTACTTTGTGACAAATTTAAAATCAGTAGCAAAAAGTAGCAAACGGTGGAGACGGAACACAGAAGATTCCAAAATTGTTAGCCAGATGATTATCTGTTCAATGAATAATTTTGACAACAAGGCAATTAGACAATATGTCTAATTTACAGTGCAACTGTTCCAGTTATGAAAGATTATAGCATACAACGTCACTATGACACGCTGCACAAAGCAACTTATTTTTAGTTTATTGGAAATGAAAGAAGCTATAGAGTCTCAACTAAAGGTTTTCCTGAAAAAAAACACACCCGCAGGAAAGGACTTTAACTTCAAGAAGCCATGGAAAGTGCAGAAATACCTTGGAAGAAACAAACTGGGATTACAACAGAGGGTGCACTATATATGACTGGACAAGAGTGGACTGGCTAGCAGAGTGCTGGAAAAAAAATAAAGAGAGAAATGCAGAAATACCAATTTTCTTATAATAAGTAAGGCCCTATGAAAATTGCAGAAATGTTATTTAAAATTCACGACATTTTCATGGGTAAAGTATTGTATTTCGCGGAATGTGCACGGAAATATAAAATAAATTA
The DNA here is from genome assembly GCA_030684275.1 of Acipenser oxyrinchus oxyrinchus. NCBI lineage: Eukaryota > Metazoa > Chordata > Actinopteri > Acipenseriformes > Acipenseridae > Acipenser > Acipenser oxyrinchus. Next base: position 64,003,140 of record CM060250.1, read on the forward strand.
CGTGTACAGATTATTATATTTTTTAAAAACAGCAAATATACAGATAAATGCACTGACATCAATAGCTTGTGAAACGGTGTTGTAATTCACAGCCTGTAGGTAAAGCGTATCTGCAGAACAGCTTTCAGTTCTAGTACATCAGGTGCATGTTCACCATTTAGGTCTTTCAAAACAAATAAAATGTGTAACCCATACTGATCTTGTGCATCAGTCGACTCGTCAGTGTGACCACTGACAAGCTACCAGACTGTTTTACCAATTCTATAATCTCCTGCTTGTGATACTCGGCAACTTTAGGTAAGTATTCACGTCTCAGCTGGGCTGATGAAGGAATCGTTCCACCATTTGCTACACTCTGTCTGAAGAATTTCAGTAACTTTCGGTTGTCCAGTTTTTCAAAAGGGATATTTGCGCAAACAAACGCCTCTGTCAGGTCAAAATTTAATAAGTGAACTTTTGGAATATGGAAGTCACTGTTTTTTATTTCTTTCCAAGTAAAGCAGTTGCAGTACTGCTGTGGAACTCTTTTCGTGAATCTAAATGCCTATCAACAGACGAGAAAAGGAGGTCCCAGGCTAAACCCCAAAGGCTTCCCAGTGGGAAATGGTCTGGAAAGAGTAAGGTACCACAAGATATTCTTTCAGAGTGCAGTGAACCAGTAGATACTGGCCCAGGGGTCCCTGAAGAACCACAAGAAGTATGGAATAAGTTACCTGTAGCTCATATAGATTTTAAGAAGGAGCAGGTTGAAGATAGTAATTTGCAGTATGCACTAGGACAGGTGGTTCAGACGGATGAAGGTTACTGGGACCAAAGAGATACAATGCCAACACCACACTTCATTGGAAAAAATGACTTGGTGTACATAGTGATTAGAAATGAAATGGGAGAATGGCTCAAACAGCTTTTGGTCCCTGCTAAATTTAAAGAAGTGGTTTTACAGCTTGCACACTCTCATCTGTTAGGGGGACATCTGGGGGTACAAAAAATAAGAGATAGAATAATGACACGGTTTTACTGGCCGGGGATTTACAAGGAGGTGGAAAAGTACTGTTTGGATTGTCCAGAATGCCAGTTGGTTTCGGGGCAGAAGCCTAAGCAAGCCCCCTTGATTCCCCTACCCGTAATAGAAGTTCCTTTTGAAAGAATCGGTATGGACTTAATTGGGCCCCTAGATAAGTCCCAATCAGGATTTCAGCATTTATTAGTAATTCTTGATTATGCCACACGATATCCAGAGGCCATTCCTCTACGGAATAGCAGTACTAAAAATATTGCCACATCTCTCATGCAGGTGTTTTCCAGGGTAGGATTTCCAAAGGAAATTATCACAGACCAGGGAACCCCATTTGTTTCTATGATTCTAAAGAAACTTTGTCAATTGTGTAAAATAAAAAAAAGTTGAAAACTTCAGTTTATCACCCGCAGACAGATGGCCTTGTTGAAAGGTTCAACAAAACGTTAAAGCAGATGCTTAAGAAAGTCATTCAAGTAGATGGAAAGGACTGGGATACTTTTCTCCCCTACCTGATGTTTGCTATTAGGGAGGTTCCCCAGGCATCCACAGGCTTCTCTCCCTTTGAGTTGCTCTATGGGAGGCAGCCAAGGGGAATCCTCGCTGTAGTAAAGGAAACATGGGAAGAAAGATCGAGTTCGGGAGAGAACATGGTTGAGTATGTGGCAAAAATGAGAGATAGAATGGAGAAGGTGAGCTTGTTGGTAACAGAAAATCTAATTAAAGCCCAGGAAAAACAGGCCCAAAGTTACAATAGGGGGGCCAGATTGATGGAGACTGCACCAGGGGATAAAGTGGTGGTTTTACTTCCCTCACACGTGCATAAGTTCCTAGCTGTGGTAAGGTCCCTAGCAGATAGTGGAGAAAGTGTCCAATGTAAATTACAAAGTGTTTCAGCCAGGAAGATTTATCATATCAATTTGTTGAAGCCATGGCGGGATAGGGAGGTCTTGGTAGCTTCTGTACCGGAGAGAGATCAGAGACTCAACCCAGGTCATTCATAACTTGCGTAAAAGACATGACGATGTCTTTTCAGATTTACCAGGCAGGACAGACTTAATCGAACATCACATAATTACTTCCCCAGGGGTGAGAGTACAACAGAAACCCGATAGAATTCCCTATAGAGTCAAAATGTAAAGAGATTGCAAAGGAAGTCAAAATCATGTTAAAACTCGGAGTTGTTGAAGAATCAGTGATTGGTCTAGCCCTATTGTTATGGTTCCAAAACCTGATGGTACTGTTAGGTTCTGTATAGACTTTAGGAGGGTCAACGAGGTGTCCAAGTTTGATGCTTACCCAATGCCCAGGGTCGATGAGTTATTGGAGAAGTTGGGTAAAGCTAATTTCATTACAACACTTGACTTAACCAAGGGGTATTGGCAGGTTCCTTTGGCACCAGAATCAAAGGAAAAAACTGCGTTTGTAACGCCAGAGGGGTTGTACCAGTTCACTGTCTTGCCATTTGGTTTACATGGGGCTCCTGTTACCTTTCAAAGGTTAATGAATAAACTGCTTAGGCCTCATCAGCAATATGCTGCCGCTTATTTGGATGATGTTGTCATTTTTAGTGTGGATTGGGAATCCCATGTAAAAAGAGTGGAAGCGGTATTAGGCTCGTTAAGGGAGGCTGGTTTAAAGGTGAATGCAAAAAAATGTGCATTAGCTTTACAAGAAACTAAGCACCTGGGGTTCTCACTGGGACAGGGTCTGATAAAGCCTCAGCTAAATAAAATAGAAGCTATTCTGGCTTGTAAGGCCCCAGTGAATAAGAAGCAGGTAAGAGCTTTTCTGGGGATAATCGAGTGCTATAGAAGGTTTGTTGAAAACTTCACCTCAAGAGCAGCTCCCTTGACTGAGTTAACACGAGCTTCAGCTCCAGTCACGGTAAAATGGTCAACTGAGGCTGAAACAGCATTCAATGATTTAAAGTCAGCAGTGTGTTCTGAATCAGTATTGGTAAGTTCAGATTTCGAAAAGCCATTTATATTACAGACAGATGCATCTGAGGTGGGCTTAGGGGCGGTCCTTTCTCAGGTGATAAAAGGGGAAGAACACCCAGTACTGTTCTTGAGCAGGAAGCTTCTGCCTCGAGAACGGAACTATGCGACTGTAGAGAAGGAGTGTTTGTCCGTGAAATGGGCTGTAGAAGCCCTAAGGTATTACTTATGGGGGCGTAAATTTACCTTGGTTACAGACCATGCTCCATTACAGTGGATGCATAGAAATAAGGATAAAGGAGGCTGTGTGGTCCAGTGGTTAAAGAAATGGGCTTGTAATCAGGAGATCCCCGATTCAAATCCCACCTCAGCCACTGACTCATTGTGTGACCCTGAGCAAGTCACTTAACCTCCTTGTGCTCCGTCTCCGTCAGGTGAGACGTAATTGAAAGTGTCTCTGCAGCTGATGCATAATTCACACACCCGAGTCTCTGTAAGTCGCCTTGGATAAAGGCATCTGCTAAATAAATAAAAATGCCAGGGTTACCAGATGGTTCCTGGCCCTACAACCATAGTCTTTTGATGTGAAACACAGAAAAGGGAAGGAATGCACGAATGCTGATTTTTTTGTCAAGGTTTCCCCAATCGGTAAATAATTGGTATGCCCAACCCCACAGGTTTGTGCAGAGGGGGATGATATGTGATGACGTATATGTCCCAAACCATAATTTGGAGGCATTAGGACCCTGGGGTTAGGGACATATACTCCATCTTGTTAAAGGTTCCTTTCTCTAAGGAATCCATCTTGGTGAGGGACTCTTAAGTGCTTGATTGTTTTGGTAATTGTTTTATTGATTGCATATTGTTTAAGTGTTTTTTCAGTTGGACTAATTGGGGTAATTAGAGCCCCTTTAAAAGGGACAGGGAGAACCTGTTAAAGAGAGGAGGAAATAAGAGAGAGATAGGAGAGCACATGTCAGAGTGTGTTTGTGTTTTGAGTTTGTTTGTTTGTTTGCTTGCTTTGTTTAATAAACACACGCTACAGCGTTTTCATTACACCCTGGTTTCCTGGTTGGTGTTTTGAAGAGAAGACAAGGTACTGCACCCACTGATTTCATTACAATATATATATATATATATATATATATATATATATATATATATATATATATATATATATATATATAAAATGAATATTGTAGGTTATATTCAAATTAAAAACATGCATTGATGCATTGTAAAAGGTGGTTCACATGAAGCTCTCCTTACGATATTCAGAGTCATTCTTTTCCTACTTAGATGATAGTGATGACATTCTGTACCGGTGGGCTCAGATAATGCTCTGTAATGTATGGAAAGTCTTAAATCCTGTATGACCAAAAGATACATGGTTATGTCATGTTTTGACCTTTCACCCTAATTTACTGTGGTTACACATTATGAAAGGATTAAGTTCTTAACCACTTCTCAAAGATTATATACTGTTTATAACATGTATGTCTCAATTATACAATGGAGTCTGTAGTATCTACTTAGCTGATATCCTCTGACCTACTGTACAGAGTTATCTTGCCACTGCAGACATTACAAATTATGGAGGTTCTTCACATGAACTTCTAACTGCATGTTAAGCATTGCAAGCATTATTTATATTCTTCTTTATTTTTTCAGAGATTGGGGAAACTGAACTAAAAGTAATGGCATTTAATAACTAAAAAGCAAGGGATTTTTCAAGCTAGTTGTCTCTAACTAACATGACCCAGTTGGAACTGTACCCTGTTCAGGTTATTTGTGTGGAGTACTGATTATACCACAGTGGTACCATACTTAATCTGTCTTTGTAGTATTTGCTTCATGTTTTCAGTACTCTCCTGAAATTAGCAATCAAAAATCAGCAGGAAACTTTTGGCAAACAATTACAGAGACAGTTGTGAAGTACAGTAATATATAAATGCACTGGAGTGGAAATTCAGTTTCTACAGTGGCTAGCAGCATGCATTTTATTATTGTAGCATACTTTTGAGTGTCAGGGTTTAGCAAGAGTCTGCTGCAGTTTTTCTCAACCTTTCAAAACAAACACCCTAAGGATCAGCTGAACTTAGTCATCACCCCCTTGCTACAGAAAATAACAAAAATTGCTGATTAACAATGCCATTTAATTAACATCAATAGAAGTCTGGTATTCCATAAAAGAGACTAGTACATATATTTATTATGGAAAAGCAACCAGTACACAACTAATAAAAAAAACACATTTCTGCAGCTGTAAACAAACGCTACTTCACAGGAGGACTAATACTACACAGTATAAACAAGGAAATATTTCACGTAGATCAAGATAAAAACTACCGTGAGGTATATGAGTCTAAACCGAGAGGAGATAATAACTAATAAGGAGGCATTAAGATTCAAAATTAGAACAAAAGAAGCCCCATTCTCTTTTGTTTTGACTAGACCAATACAAACAGCTACCACAGTCTGAAAGCATGAGGGTTATTTTTACAAACACCACCCTATATAGAGCGGAACAAGCTATTCAATATGAATTGCAAAACTTACCACGAAAGCCTAGAGCATTTTAACCCCATCCAGGCTTTAAACAATAATAACAAAACAGCGTGTTTTTTTTTTAACTAAACACACACAGTACATTTAAATAATAATAATACAACAAATACAAGTACAAAATAACACAAAACATGGAATATGCACAGGGGCAGGGAGTACCCCATCACAGTAGTTAATCAACATTTTGAAATAAAAGTTTCTGTAAAATTTAAAATAAGAAGGAAATACAACGCCCAACACACACACACTTTTTTAATATTTTTTTTTACCTAAAACGTTCCCCTCCTACCCTCCCCCATTTGGCTTCAGAATATCCATTGGGGGGTGGTATCACCCCTGTTGAGAAACACTGGTCTACTGTACAACAATCAATGTCTTGCTCATGAGTCTATTCCTAAATTTTATTTTGTTTTAATGATGAGTAGTGGACAGTATTTGTAAGGTTTTTATACAACAAGTGTGGAGAGTTTCAGCACTGAATACAACTATTCTACAATACAGAGTGAATCTGTTTATTTAAATAAGTACCTTGCATTCATTCAAATCCAGTGACAGAATGACCAGCGAATCACACTGTTCAAAATGATGCTGCGTTGCTAAACAGATACAGAGCTTCATCTAACCAAAGTAATTTTCCAAAGTCAGCTGTTTAATTTAGGATTACAAACACTGAACAGCATACACCATAAATAATCAGGGAGAGCTTACAATGTTGTGATATTTTATTTTACATTGTCACTGCACTTCATTTTATTTGTATTGTTTTGTAATCATTTTTAAATGTTCTTTATAAAATGTTACTAGCAATACTATATAATCATATTCCATTGTATAATATCTGTCTTTTGGCAAATTTTAGTTTTTTTTACAAAATACTACATGTCACACTCTTGCTTATGTGGAATCCACCTCCTGATTCAGAACAATAAAGTAGATTAAAAAACAATCACAAATATATATATTTTTATAAAGAGTTTAGCTGTGATGTTCTGTAGCCTACTTAAGCTCTAGACCAATGAAGCAGAAATCTGCTCGGAAATATCTATAGTATCTCAGAGTAGCTACTTAAAAAATTATGTTCTAGGGTTATGCATAGCAGGTCCCAAGGGCCTGATCGCAGGACTGCTAACTTCAGGAAAAGAGCTAATAAACAATTAATTTAATTTATCCTGAGTGCTTATCCACTTATCAATAGCCTCATTCATGCCAGCATATTTTTCCCACATATCTGTAACAAAATGTAATTTTTTTTTATCAAACAACATCCATCGTTATATTATTATATTATCATTTGGTACATTATTTTGTGTTTGTCATTTCCAATAATCTTGAAAACGAACCCTCTTTTATATGGTCTGTTGAATGTATAATAATAATAATAATAATAATAATAATATTAAACTTTATTTTATATAGTGCCCATAAAAGCATTCGTCTCAGAGCACTTAACAAAAAGAAAATACAACAAGTTATAAAAACACAGAAGCCAAACAGAAATACAGAATCATAAGAAAGCCTTTCTAAAAAAGAAAGTTTTAAGACTTGATTTAAAAACACTCAAAGTAGCAGAGTCTCTAATCTCTATAGGAAGGGAGTTCCACAATTTTGGGGCATAGCAACTAAATGCCCTGTCGCCCATAGTGCGTAGGTGAGCACGAGGGACACTCAACAATCTAAGATCATGTGAGCGGAGGTAGTGGGTAGGAGTATAAAAAGATAAAAGATCAGATAAATAAAGTGGTACCAGCCCATGAAGAGCCTTATAGGTAAGCAGTAGAATTTTAAAATCGACTCGGAACCTAACAGGCAGCCAATGTAAGGCCTCTAAAACAGGAGTAATATGTTTTAGAGGCTACTACTAATAAAGCATTGTATACAGCTCCTCCCATTGAAGAGTAATGTATTACTATGCTTTCCAGTGGCACAGTCTCAAAAATGCTTTTTCCAAAAATAAGCTGCCGATTAAGGTCAGCATAGCTTATAGTCTATGAAATCCTGTGCAGCACGTCCATCATTTCTGCCTGCTCTGCAACACAGCTGTAAACACCTGTGGTCTGATGGATCTTAATACCAACAGCCTTAAAATGTGTTAACTTGATTTTTGCTTGGACCTCATTCCACTGTATTTTTTATAGTATGCAGTAATGTTAATATGTGTGGCAATGAGTCACCAGCCGCCAGCAGGATTAATATATCGTTAAAAAGTGGTGGAATTTAAATCAGCTGCTATTTAGATCATTCAAGTTCTGTTTTTGTTCACACCATTGATCCGAGGTCCTTATCCAGTTATCAATAGCCTTGTATAAAAATAGCCTCATATGAAAGTGTTGCCGACTTACTATCAACTTATTTATATTTTAATAGTATTTTCTTTACCCCTCCTTTCCCATTTGATTTAAATTACATTTGAAGGTTAATTGAATTGTGGTTATGCAAGTTAATACACAGGTCATTTCTTGTGTCAACTTTGTTCAGCCCTGCCCTGTGTGAACTACAGCCCACCATTGACACACTCCTGTACACACGAGGGGTCCAGTGCAATTTCTGTAATATAAATAGAAAAGGCTGAGCATCGAGCCGGGACACTCCCATTAATTATTGTGGATAATGGATCTCAGAAGGCTTTCTTGGATTTATTCATACCTCATCTGAATGACCAGGTGATCTGTTCCTTAGTAATGGTTAACGCTAATCGGAAGTACTGTGTTGTGAAACGTGAGTGTTTTGTTTGTCGTGTCTAAATTGTACTTGTTTGTTATTTAGACAGCTACCACGATCCGGAGCTGTCGATAAAGGCCAGCACTAAGCCCGGACAACATTGCACTATTTCACGGAGAACTGTAATTACACCACAAGCACTTTAGCACTCATTGTGGCCTGTGTGTGTGTTTTGTGTTTCGTGTGGGTGTTTAAAGAATGGGTCTGTTTATTATTTTGGGACCAAACCCATGGATTATAATAAAGCAATACACGCTGCTGTATTGCTTATCATTATCATTGTTTATTCTTTACTGCTGTTTGTTATCAGGCAATTGGATTTAAAAATAAACCACCATTGCACCTTTATTGATCACCTGCACATGCACACTGTTAACCACTTTGCCACAAGTAGAAACAGAACCACATGTTAAAGCTGTCAGTAGTCTATTTGCACAGAAGTAAGAATAACGCACAAAAAAGAACATGTTGCTTTGTGCCTCACAACACACCTGAGGCGTGGGCTATATCAGTACAATGTTGGAATGTCGGCACTTATTGTAGCCCAATACTAATACTGGGAAGTGGCTGACTGGCTTTGCAACAACCCTGTATTTGTAATCATGTTCATAAGTACTGTATTTGTGTAAAGGTTGATGAATGGGGTTCATCCTTTTGAAGGTGTTACTGTCCTGATTAATTTATATACAAATTCATTTATATACAAAGGCTTAGGCCTGCTAGCGTTATCAGCCTGATGTAAGTATTAGAGAGGATAGTCTTTACAAGGGTTTTCATAGCAGTTCCAGATTGCATTCATGTGTAACGAATCTGTTCATTTTCATTAAACTGTGAGCACTAGAGATTGGGTAAAGCCAACAGAACTGCAGACTGTAAATTTACAAAGACTACAGTTACAAAAATGTAGCATCTGTGTCCAAGATTTTGGAAAGTACTAAATGAAAAACAGCTCTGCTTGGAATAGTGCCAACATGGTCTATATTAAATGTATTTTTCTTAACTACTCTAGATGGCATAAAAAAAGAAAATGTGACTAGAGCAAAATACATGTCTCCCTGGATTAGAATTTGAAATGTGATTTCCATATTGATATTATACATGGTGGAAACATTATGTTAGATTTCCTGCAAAAGAAAGAAAATAAGATTTTCGCACATTGACAGAATTTGTGTGCAGTATCTTCTAAAATAATTTAACAAAGTTTAATCTATAGTTTAATAGGATATAGTTTTTATAAAGGATACGCTTTCATTTTAGCAGTTTTTAAATAGTACATAACAAAACAACTGCGATAATGATAACTGGTGTTTTTGGCATTTAATACAGCATTATCACTAAATAATGGATTTTTTGTTTACTTGGTACTTTTTGAAAGAAGTGCCAAAAATATAATTGTATCTTAGGGTAAGTTTCAAATGGAAGATTTTAAAAATACATTTTGAAAACGCGAAAATGTGATTCCAGTGTTTTCCAGTGTGTGGTTTATGTAAACTTTTTTCATAATATTTTCATTCATCAAACTGATTCTTCAGCAACTGAATCATCTACATAAGCCTTTCCCATTTGCATATTATCATGATGGGAAATTCTCATCATAAATTTTAAGATACTTTTCAACTGATTTTATCATGTAATGGGTAAACCAAAACCTAGCACTACAAAACGTCATGACTGTAGTATGAGAAATTCTGACTCTAATGAGAGACCAGAAGACAGTAGTTCAAATGAAGAAAACAGGGCAGGTTTATTTACAGGGATTAAATAAACAGAAATGTTGAAGGAAATCAAAAACCTAACCCCGTTTTTGGGCACTAGCTCACTTCTTGAACTCTCTTTCTAAATATTATTGTTTGGCTACTACAATAAAACAAAAAAGAAAAACAAAACAAAATATGGATGGACTTTTCCTCTCCAGGACTCTTCACTTTGTCAGGCAGGTTGGTACAGGATCTCTCGCAAAGGTATGTGTAAGAGATAAAAGTCCATCTTTTTTATTTCTCTTCCTTAATGCAACAGTCATATAATTAATTTATTCTTGGGTTTCCCACAGGTCCTTTTCTGTCACCTCTGGCGGCTCTCCTAGTTCCACCCTCCGAGGACCTCTGCTGGCAAACCCTCGAATGGCACTTGTTAGTTGGCAAAATTAAATAAAAACCTTCCCAACTAGTCTTCAATGTTGCAGTCAATATTTTTTTATTTTAATATTCTTTGTTTATTAACAGTAAGATCACCTTTTTTAATTACATTTTTATTTGTTTTTCAATGCAAAAAGAAACAATACAACGAGAGGAAAGAAAGACAAATACAAAACAAAAACCCTTCCTACCGCCACCCCTTGGCGTTCCCCTCCTCCCCCCCTCCCTTTTGGGTCTCAAGATTAACTATATGTGTTGTGTTAGCAAGACATTCGTTTTTTTGATATTCACAGCTGTTTCCCTCCAGAGCTCCATAGTGAACATTTTTTATTTGTTTACCCTGGCAGTCGAAGTTCCCAGGAGAACTATATCAAGAACGTATCTAAACCATTTATTCCAGGGGAGTGTATGAGGAGGGAGCCAGCATTGAACAGTCAATTTTTTGGCTGCCGTTAAGCCAGTGAGCCAAATTCTACGTTGCTTTACAGATTTTCAAATGCCGCAGTCATCATTGAGCAAACACAATATTGGGTCTAAAGGAAGCTCTACCCCGATCAGAGAAGATAGTGTGTCACACACCCTGGTCCAGAAAGCATACACTTCAGGACATTTCCATACCATGTGGAGCAGGGTGCCTGGGACACACAGTGTGTAGAGTTCACAATATGGATCGGAGGAGAGCTTCATCAGGAATATTATACGTGAGGTCAAGTATAATCTATGGCATAATTTGTAATGTATCAATTGATGGTTGGGGATCTTTGATGCAATGAATTTATCATTCCATACAGTCTCCCTATCAACAGGTCCCTAAGAGACCGATCTTTTTCCCACAATTTAGTAATAGTCAGAGGTTTATAAGACTTATTAAGTCATGTTAAGTAAATAGATGCAACCATGCCCCTTGTATTAGCACCCAAGACCCAGTCAATGATCAATCAATCTTTACTTTATATAGAGCCTTTCATAGTGGACCACCATCACAGAGCACTTTACAAGATGCAGTAACAACAAGAAAATCCATAATACTTTAATTACAGAGAAATGCATAATACATGATATACAGTAAAAAAAAAAAAAGCATAATACATTAAATACAGTGGAGTGCATAATACATGAAATAGTAGCAGCAACACAGCAACTATGGCAGATATCAGGCTTAGAGAGCATGGAAAGCAAGAGAGAACAGGTGGGTCTTGAGAGTTGATTTAAAGCGAGCGACAGTGGGAGCATCACGCACCAAAGCTGGGAGAGAGTTCCAAAGAGTCGGAGCCATGAAGCTAAACGAGCGTTCTCCAAGTGTGGTGCACTTTTGCTTGGGGATAACAAGCAGGCCAGAGTCGGAGGACCTTAGCTTGCGGGCAGGGACATAGCAGGTTAGCAGGTTGAGGAGGTACTCGGGACCTGTGTGATGGGCATTGTAGGTGAGCAGGAGAGTTTTTCCAGGTACCATAATTATCGAGTTCACGGTATCGGCACGTTTTTGTATTTACCGTTTGTCCAGCGGTGAGCCGCACCGGAATTTTGGAGATTTGTTTGTTTATTTCCCGATAATTTTTGTTTATGAATGAGCAAGACAGTGATGCAGCAACTGTTTCAGCCAATGGTGCTGGCATTTAGGAGTTCAACCAATTGGCAGTAAGCAATACTATGCAAGGGCAGGCGTTCATGGCTTCAACCTACTGCTGATCGTATCAGCACCTGCTGCGAGAGACGACATTTACTGTATCATGCTTTCGCTAACTGATGTCGGATGGCAAACCTTAAAAATAAATCTCTATCTTATAGAACGCCACATTTAAAACAATCGAGAATAAAAAATATTGTACTATATTGTCGTAGCAGTAGTAGCTGAGAGACTCCGGGCAGCATGTGCATAAACACGAGGATTACAGTACAGCATAAACTCTGGGTGACATTTTGTGCAAACAGCAGATCCCTCTAAGAAAATAGTTTGAACACTAATTTGAAGAAAGTATAGTCATGCATGTTTTTTATTTATTTCACGCCTCATTAATGCAGTGGTTTCATTTGCATGGTAGTTTCTATACTGTCATTTATAAATTCTGTGACGTGTATAGAATACATTTTAATTCAAGCTGCGGAATTTGTCCCAGTGCTAAACAAAACAATTGTGTTTCATGTTCGGTTTTGCCAAGATCGTACCATATTGCTACTGCATCATAAAGGAAGTACAGCTGCATGAGGATTTTACCTTTCTACCACAGAATATATTCTTAAAAAATCGCATAAGACATGTGACTTATGAACAGTAAGTACACAACTTTATTATTATGTATGTTATTTAAGTAAGCTGCCAAATGTCCTGGGAAAATATAAATCAAATTCTGTTTTTACGCAACATGTGTAAACTGTACTGTCTGTATTACTGTAGATACCCTACCCCCCTTTGCAACCTAGTTTTTATTTTGCCTCTTGAAAATCAGGCTGTTAGCACACAGAAAGTGTATTTTCACCACATTTTTTTTTAACTTGTTTTACTGGAATCACTATAATCTTTAAGAAGTAGAATATACAGTATGCATTGTGATTAAATACCTCCACAAGAGGGAATTTGAATTGTGAATTTTCTTTTATGCAGATCTAGACAGTGTCTGACTTCCTAATAAACATTGCTGATTTAAAATGTAAATCTTCATATCTGCAACATGTCCGCCTTGCTGTTCCGTTTAACTCAGATACTGTAATAAGATAAGTATGCAGTCGTGTTGCTGTTAACAGTACACTGACTAGCGAACTTCCTTCTTGTTAAAATAACTTGCTGTACATTAACATATTTTTAAAATTTATTTACACGTTCAATATTCCATTACATGTAGGTGTGTGAAAATGTATTAAAACAACCCCCTGCCTCTGTAATTTGATTTGTTGTAAACTTATAGCACCTTTTTCTTTTGCAAATGGAGATTTCAAAGCCAGACCAGTTCATTAGTGTGGTATCATTAAATACAGACATTCTGCTGTAATATTTTGTTTTTCAAATTGATGGAAACTTTTTATTTTCTCAGCAAGTTTTGCAGCAGAAATTCAACTACAGCAATTTAAAATTAAGATTTGTTTTAAAACTTTAAAGTTATTTTTTTTGTTAAAAAATGACTTGACCACAGTGTATTTCTTTAAATAGCCATTTAAAAAAGGATTACAAAAGAATGACATTATACCGCGATACAATGATAACCGCGGTATATTTTTTGATGGTTACCATACTGTCAATTTTATACCGTGACATCCCTAGTCCAGATCTCTCTGTGAACCATTAGTCCAGATGACCTCCACTTGCGCTTGAACATGCGGCAGGCAGATCTAAGCAGTCGAAGTTCGAGGGTGTACCATGGGCAGTTTCGATCTTTCTTGACGTTTCTGGTTGTAAGCAGGGCAACAGTGTCAATGATATGAGTAAGGGTGACGTTGTGGAGGGTCAGCACATCAGCAACTGAGGACGGGAGAGTACCCGTTAGAGGGGATGCAGAGACACATTCTGAGAGTTTCAGAGGATTCAGCAGATTCTTGGGACGGAAGGAGACAACAGTATCAGTAGCGGAGGAAGGAGCAGGGAGATTAATATTAAGTGATTAAGAAATGGTCAGAGAGAGAGAGACATCTGAGACAGAGAGATTGGAGACATCAAGGCCCCTGGTGATGAGCAGATTCAGAGTGTGTCCTCAGGTGCGAGTGGGGACGTTGACAGATTGAGAAAGTCCAAGACAGTCCAGGAGCGTGTTGAAGTCAGTCGTGTTAAAGTCAACATGAATGTTGAAGTCACCTAGGAGTAGGATTTTGTCAGTTGAAGTGCAGGCGAGGGAGAGGAATTCTGAAAACTCGGCAATAAAAGCAGAGTTGTTCTTAGGTGGACGGTAGATAACAGCAAGGGTGAGGGACATGGGAGAGGGGAGCTTGATGGCGAGATGCTCAAATAAAGAAAATGCAGGCAAAGAAAAAACTGTGGAAGCGAGCACAGAATTTGCAATAACAGCAGTGCCCCCGCCTCAGCCAGTGAGGCGAGGTTTGTCAAAGTGGGAATAGCCCTTTGGGGTGGCTAGATGAAGCGATTGCAGTTATAATTTCGCCGAGAAACAGAGATTTGTTAGTCAGAGAGCGACAATTGAAGAAGGAGATTTTCAAGTTTGTAGCAGGCAGCATAGGGGGAGAAGCAGTTAGTAAGGGTATGTGCAGCAGGTACTTACCAGTGTTCATTCTGGGAGTGGAGAAAAAGTGAGCACGCTTTGTCCAGGGGATCCAGACGTTAGGTGTCAAGGTAAGAATGAGGCCTCTAGTAGCCGTTGGGAGGGATTTGGGAAAGATCCTCACTCCACCTGCCCTCGCTGTGACTGCCACAGCTCAGACTGCCCTTGGACTTCTGGCCCTTAGACTGGCTGGCGATTAGAACGGCTGCCGTTCTAAGACACTGATTGCCAATTTATACTATCCTGTCGGCCTGGTGCCGTATACTTAAAACTAAATGTGCATCAACCTCACAATTCAACATGCCCCAAACACAGTTTGGATAACTTAATTCCATTTTCTTAATTTTTAAATTTAAAATTTAAAAGCAGTCCCAGGCAAATTAAACTGTGCAACTAAGTCTTAAAAAGTGAGAAAGTTACTATTGTCAGACATGTCAGAAAGAGTTGAGGTTGACCACCAGATAAGAGCTTTGTTATACCAAAGGGGAACATGTTTTTCTTACAGAAATTTGTAATTGTGTTTGTTGCAATAGGTCCAAAATGAAAAGTGGATTTTTTGTTAGTAACTCCAGCAAAAATAACGTCTTGTAGCCTATTAGGAAATACCTGAGTTTCTTCAACTGCACTCCAGTGTATTCTTCCAGATTCTTAGTGCTCAGAGTTGAAAGGCTAAATGATAAAGTTTGAAGTTGGGGAAGAGTTAAGCCACCTTTTGCTTTGCTACGTTGTAATGTAATTTTGGGGTGTTTAGCCCCCCCAATATATTTCTGCACCATAGAGAGTCAATTTGCACCCAGAAACCAGAAGGTGGAGGCAATGGTATATTGGAACTGAGAAACTTAATTCTAGAACTGATATTCATTTTTATTGTTTCAATGTGTGCACATAGAGAAGCAGGGAGCACAGTCCATCTAGTGAGATCATCTGCTATCTTTTATTGATTTTTGTATTTCAATGCTCAAATATGCTCATATAGTTTTTTAATTGGAATAACAGCAGGGAGAGTGACTCTACCTGCCACAGGGGCATCAGAGCAGGTTTTGCCCAATTTATTTTGTATCCTGATATATCGCACTAAAGTCATCAAAAGCAGTCAAAAGTTTTTGGAGAGTGTTTTGCAAGTCAGAAATGTATAAAAGCATGTCACCTGCGTAGAGAGAAACTGCCTGTTTGGAGTTAGCAATTTCAATGGGAGTAATTTTATCTTGTCGGAGTAATTGGGCTAAAGGTTCCAGTGAGAGAGCAAACAGCAGCAGAGAGAGTGGGCAGCCCTGGCATGGGCCCCGGAGAATTTTAAATAAATCAGATTGCATGTTGCCCGCTGTCACTCGTCACTGCTGTGGGATTAGCAGAAAGAACTTGGATCATGTTTATGAATTTAGGCCTGTAACCGGGGTGTACCGTTACTAGGTGGGTATCCACTGAGAAACATGAGACACAGAGCGTTTGACTTTGAAACGCTGCTCAGGCGTCCAGGTTTTATTTATGTTACAAGCAGTTGCAGTGCTGGTGGCCTCCACTATGGTACCAGCAATGACAGCCCTAGTGTGGGAGGACATTCACAATGCAGTACATAAATAACAAAAAGGTAAAACACTGCAAAAACAACTAGGAAATAAAAGGTGGCCAAGCTTGGGCCAAGCACTCCTCCCACTATAAGGGAGGTACTGCTTCAGGAACCTTCTCCCTACATGAACTAAAATAAACTTGGGTAGGATTAATAAATCCCCTAAATTAATCCCTACCTCTGGTCCTAAGGATCACAGTTAAACCTGCAGTCGTGAGGGTTCATCCCCTCCACCTCCAGGTTTGCAAAGCACAAACCCCAACATCAAACAAACAAAAAACAAAAGAAGAACCAAGAAACTGGCTTTTCAGCCTCTTTTTAAAGGCAGGTGACCAGGGTTAATTGATTGTTAATTGTTCAGTTCACCCCTGGTCACCTGCCTCCCAGCCATGCCATCCAATTAAACAAATTAAACAAATTATTATTTACAAACCAAAGCATATTTTATTTACAAACCCAAATCAATGCATACTATTTACAGGGGCAGGCCTCTGTCCTGCCACAAGACCCAAAGGCAAATTTTTCAAGGACGCACCACAGATACTCCCAGTTTAAATGGTCGAAAGCCTTTTCAGCATCTAAAGATAAAATTGTGCAGGGTTGTTTTAAAGTATTGGCTTGTTCAATTACATGCAATAGTCTGCGGATATTATCTGCTGCCAGGCGTCCTTTCATGAAACCGGTTTAATCTGGGTGTATCAATTTATCTGTATAATTTTCCAGATGGAGTGCAAGAACACAAGCTAACCGTTTCTTACCAGCACTGATTAATAAAATTGGATGATAATTAGCACATTTGTTGGTATCCTTCCCCTTTTTTGGAATTAGAGCGATCAAGGCAGTGTTCAAAATTGTGGTGAAAAGCACCCTTTTCAATTGAGGAGTTCACAGCTTCTAGCCACAGTGGGCCGACTACGTCCCTTTGTGATAACAGCAGCTCAGTTGGAATGCCACCTAAACCTGGAGTTTGCCCTTTTTTGAGTCTAGCAGTGAAGATTTTAATTCCTCTAGAGTAATAGGGGAGTCCAAAGCAGCAGCTTCAGTTTGTGTCGGAAGGTCCAACTTTTATAGAAAAGCCTTACATTTTGCTGGGTTTGTGGCAATGTCAGGAAATTGAGAGAAAAAAGAGCAGAATGCAGTGTTCATTTCTTTCTGAGTGTATACCAATCCCTTAGAGGGGGAATCTATGCATAACACATGCGAACAGGCTTCTTGACGTTTGAGCTGTAGTGCCAGAAGGTGGCTGGGCTTACTACCTTGTGAGTAGTATTTGCATTTAGTTCTGTGCATGATAAATTCAGCTCTATGCCTCAGTAGATTGTTAATTTCCAATTTCACAAGATGGAGTCTGTCCTCCATCTCACAGGTATAATTTACTTTAAGTAAATCTTTAATTTGTTTAAGTCTTGATTTGTTAAGATCACCTTCTTTAAACTATATCCAATTCTTGTTTGGTTGATTTACAACTGCATCCAAGTCGCTATCGTTTGTCTCTTCTTTAAAACAGGACTATACAGTATACCAATCTTCCTCACCCTTCTTGCCCCAGACACAGGTACTTTTGGTAAGATTGTTTGATCAGTGTAAAAATTCCCACATGAAATAAACACAAGTAATGTGTACTCACAGTCCCGTTCTGTAGACTTCAGTTTTCTCTTGTCTCCTGCCAGTTTTCAGGCTATCCCATCCTTTGTTTCACTTTCACAATGACCATACCGTTTCCCTACACCGCTCTCTCTGTGGTTTCATTTCCTGGTTTATATATCCCAGAATTCCTGTTGTTTCTGTCAGGTAACTCTGGGAGTTCTGGGTCTTATAGTTTTCTTTATTATACTATGAAAAAGGATCTCACACTCTACATACAGGCCTTTAAAAACCACGACTATTATTATTCTGTAGCAAAACAGGAATAAACCATTAAAACCCCACTGTTTTAATTACTTAATTCCTGAATACCTACATCATCTGTCACAATGTAAACCTTGCCAATGTTAACACTGCCATAGCTACTTTTTATCTGATTTCGACTGGCGGCCTGCTTAAGTGAAACTGGTTTCCAGCCAAGTTGTCCACTCCACAGGAGCACACTCTTGTGAGATTTCTGAACCATAACATATCAGTCAAAAATGCTTTACACCCAGAAGTATATATGAGCTGCTGAGGTGTGGGCTTTGATTCAAACCATACTTTACCAAACGAGGACTACTTGAGAAGCGTGGATGCTTGATTAGAGTTTTATGATATATTGCTACTTTAGTTTTTTAATTCAAAATAAAATGGTTGATGGATTATGTAAGGTCTGTGTGGTTAATATGTTCAAGTCTGGGCTTGATTAACTACTAATATATAACAAAAAGACACATGTTTCTTAAAAGCAACTCTGTTACTAAAAATAATTCAGACAAACACATGTTGTACCAATGATTTAAAACTCTTTTTCTTCACTATATTATACTATTGTATCAGCATATCACAAGCAGTTGTTTACAGAACATCTTTTGTTTACCAGAATGTATTGTATTTTTTTTTTTTTACCTTTCTAGCACTTCTCACCTATGCTCTATGCCTCACCCATGAACTTACACAAATTTCTCTGCATGTTGTGGCTTATCAAGCTATAGTATAAAAAACCTGTTGGAATGTGTGAAAAACACAGACTGTGAGTTTTAAGAGCCCTGTATTATGTTAGCTGAAATGCAGGGAGACGGTGGTTCTACTGTATAATACATTCCTCCATTACCCAAAAAGTTTAATAAACAGGATAATCTGTAAATGAAAAGTGGACTTGAGACTGTTAATGATATGTTAATGAATGGCAAGACAACAGGTTTTAAACTGTTAAATACCTAAAAATTAATTGACTACAGTGCATTACAGTTGTTTCTTATACAGGTAGTGGACAAAAAAATGGAAACACTAATGTAAAGTCACTTAATAGGGCGTTGGGCCACTATGGTATCCCGCTCTGTGGAGTTCTCTGAGGACCGTTTTTGATGAAACTGGCTGCTCGCGCCCCAGGTTGAAATTTGCAGTCAATTGATCTGCAGTTGCTCGCCTGTTTTGCCTTGCACTTCAAATTAATGCACAGATATCATGATCCTGGAGTATGCGCTTCCGCCCACTGTTGCCTTTTGCTGATGATGTCTTTCCCTCGGAGTTCCATGCCAACATCACCTTAGACACCGTTGCTCGTGAAACATCAGCAAGTTGAGCTGTCTTGGTCACTGAAGCTCCTGTCTCCTCTTGCAGCTATGCTAGCCATAATTATAGGCAACCAGGCCTGTCCAGCATTTTTATACATGACCCTAAGCATGCTGGGATGTTATTTGCTTAATTAATGCATGAGCCACACCTGTGTGGAAGCCCTTGCTTTCAATATACTTGGTGTCCCTCATTTACCCAGGTGTTTCCATTTTTTTGTCCACTACCTGTACATTTAAAGGTAGAATAAATAGTACAAAATTATTTATTTTTAGTCTGATATTGATGCTGCAAAATACACTTGAAGCATAACTAGAAGCATGTTTAGTAGATAACATATTGCTATGAACTACTTTGTGTTCAAATGTTATAAAAATGATTTCCAAGCATGCAGTGAAGTCTTGGTTAATGGCCGCTCTCTGTAGAGAGCCAGAAAGTCACAGATGATACATATTAATTGAAGGACCGCGCTATTACTGAAAAGTTCCATTTAAGAGTTTTTTTTTCTTCCTTAATCATTTTTACAATGAATGAATAAAATTGGATGTAAAAGAGTGTCCTTGCTATATGTCTGATTACAGTTTGTATTGAGGGCAAGGCCTATGAATATACAACCAATAAATGATTGTGTTTTCTCGTCTATATTTACATATTATAATACCAGTACTTGTGCTCTGCATCAGAAAGGCTGTTGCCATCAAACGGCACTGCATATATCTCACACATTCATTCTCCTACCCAGTGTATGTCAAAACATTATATCAACGCTCCTTGTTTTTTTTAATGTCTGAAGTGTGAGACAGTTTCAGCCACCTAATTCTACTTAATACCTAATTTTAATGTGATATACCACTTATTTGAGCTATGCACTCTTGTATTATATGACAAAACATTACGTACGTGCTATGATATGACTGTAACGTTCTTGAAGTTACAGTACTAGTCCATGCAGATATCAAGTCTTACAAAGGTTACAATCCTAATTACATATTAAACTCACATTTTACAGTAAGTGAGCGTCTTTAACAGTTTATGGTCGGGCTTTGTTCCTGCTGCTAGTTGTTGTCTAAAATCCTCTTCTTTTCACAGTGATTAATGAATAAAAATGAATACAGAATGCATATGTTTTGACTGGTTGATATGGACAAGTTAGGTGGTCAGATGACACACCCTTCCTCTTTGGGAACTGCCTGAAAAAGTGTTATTGAGGCATTAAATAGGTAAGGTACCAAATGCAGACTTTGTGATATAGGTTAAATAAGCAAAATATTGTGATCACTACTCATTGATTGAATGTATTTAATGTACCACTCCAAGACATGCCTTCATTTATTATCATGACCCACGTACAAGTTATTTAAGTTTCTTGGGTCAAAGTTGAAGCACAATTTTTTCCATTATACATTTTATTACAGTATTTAAAGCTCATCAATGCCAGATCTTAATATCTTGGTATCAGACACAGATACTGGAGAATTGGCCAACATCTTGAGCTAATTTGTTTATTTTATTAACTCTGTATCAGTAGGCACATGAAAAATGTAAAATAGAAATAAAATGCATGCTTGGCATAAGGTTGTACTCAGTGAAAAATGTTACCCTTATCAGAATATCCCTTTACTTGTGTTTTAACTTGGCACTTAGAGTACACTTATATACTGTGTGTAGTTTTTTCAGTGCATGTTATTACTCTGTACATTATGTTTTCTAAACCAGTTACCACTATGTGGTATCTCAAGTCTTTTTGAAGCATGGAAGATGTTCTGATTTCAAAGATTAGTTCACATAGTTTTAGGTGTTTCCAGATGGTTACACTTGGTTCTGCCTACACTCAATGTAGTTTTCTGGGGATTTCACATTTTTAAGCATTTTGTTGGGATAGCATCTTCATCACCCATTGTTTTCTCTTGCACAGAGTAACAGTTGACTTCTCATGGCATTTCATATCATCTTTTAGTGACTCATATTGATTAATAGCTCTGTTGTTATGTATGTATATATTTAACCATGACAGTAATCCAATTAGCCTCAGTTACAATGGGGTTCTGGGGGAATAAAGACTGATGAATTATGCTGGATCACCGGAAAACTGATAATTGTTCTCTGGTAAATGAAGGCTGAAATTACCTGAATGTTGTCCAGGGTGTTATAATCCAGATCCAGGAGATACCACCGGTGTACATCACATTTCCAGGCTACTGGGTTGGCAGAACCCAAGTAGAGTTTTGCTACCAGCTATCAGAAGTTATTTGTTTTACTGCTGATAAGGCACAGGAATGTAAATTATGGCAAGGGTGGAGGCCTGGCATCATTATTTGACACCCAAGCAATCTGTCAGTACAGATAATTCAGCATTACATTGGGAGTAACTTGTTCTGGTGTTAACCTTGTTCCCCTTTGTACTGTAAACTGAACCCCTACTGCTCTACGAGTAACCATCTGCATGCTTTGTTTTTAAATATGAGACTGCTATGGGCCATGGCCTTGTGCTTTATCAACAAAGCAGTTGCATGACTGTTTGTTTTCATTCACAAGTCTGGTGAAAGGAACAGCATAAGTCTTCCTAACAGTAAGTGTTGGTGATTAGAGATACAAATGAAGTTCATCAAGGTGATGATGATGATGAAAACTGTGCTTTTGTTACTTCATTTAGAACTGAAATAATCAGACAATTGAAAGTTGGTTTATCACTTGTGAGAAAGGTCCCTTTAATTGTGTGTAATTAGAGTATCATGGTCCTTAAACACTTTACCTGCCAATAAAGAAACACAACTCTGGATGCAAAGTAAACATATTCGTGGTTTCATTAGTGCTGGGTTAAATTATTATTTATTTACTGATCTGATGCACTAGGTTCCTGAGCTACATCTGATCATTTAACCTTCTATTCATAATCACAACGGGCCTCACTGCATTAAAGTTGGTATCAACGTGAAAAACACCATATTAATTGATAAAATCGTGTCTTAAAATGGAAGCATAATTCGTTGTTATGGAAACTACTAGCATACAGGGAGACAGCACTCCCACCAGGGAGCAGCAGCCAAATGGAAATAAAAAATAATGGGAATAACTCGTTTGTGTATAATTTGTAAACTTCATTTAAAATAGTGCATTTTGTCATGCAGAATATACATTTATTTAGAACACTTCACATATAAAATGCTGATTTATGATTATCTGGCGTGTGGGTAAAAATGAGATGGCATTTACCCTCATTCGGGTGGATATTTCACCACAACTTACTATATACAACTCTTTTAATGTGCATTTTGCAATCTTTTTTGGTTAAAAAGAAAAACTTTTGTATGTATTTTAGTATGTACGATTGTAGGCTATAAATACCTTTGAAGTGCCATATGTGTTTGTAATTGTTAGTTATTACACATGTATACCATGTATGTAACACTTCATTATATATTTATCAAGCTTTTAAAATTACGATAGAACTCCCTAACCCAATACACAATCAGATAATAATCAGACTAGACAATGTTTCTAGTGAATACAAAGGAACAGTTTTATTAGAAATAAAACTAAATAAAGGAAAAATTAAAGGTGCAACAACTAAACTAACATAATACAGAAAGGAAGAATTAACTAAACTAAACAGTACAGAAAAGGAAACATAAACAACGACACCCCACTCCCGCTGGTTGATGAGCAATCCAACGCAATCTATGGGAGATTCTCTTAAAGGTTACAACTGCATTTCTGACAGCTATTTAAGACAAAGGTTAGTCTTAACAGGGGTATCGTTAGAAACACATATATTTACTTTCGTTAATATTTGATAATCAAAACATTGTTAAATCAGTCTCATATATATAGTTTTAGTTCAGAAGGCAATTCTCACTCTTTCGAGTTGACGGTCTCTGCGTCCAGACAACCTATCAAGAATGACCTATTACCAGGACAGCTAAATTTGGATTCTATCCTTAAACGCAGAATGATAATTGCCTTATGAAACCCACATCAATTTGTATAAATCACATACAAACAATTACTATAGTGTTCATTAACTCAAAGCATGAATTGAAAGCAATAATATATTCTTACATTCCACTTAAAACAAAACATTAATTTTACTTTAAGGTCTGCTTATTCTCGAGTTCATAAGAGGATTAAAACACTACTCATTGAATACTTAATGGACGTTAGCTGCCTCATCCAGCTGATCCGTGTCTTCAACAATAGAGGCGCTCGAGGGCTTTCCTGCTGACAAGGACATGTCCAGGTTCCGGGGTCTGCCTTCCTCGCGTTTCATCTCCACTTCAGGGTACGAAAGAAATGTCTTTGCAAAGAACGAGTCATTAACTATTTAGATATTCCACTGAAACAGCAATTCCTCCACCAATATGTGCACTCTTTGTCTGGTTATGTCTGGGATATTTCACTGCAAACTGAGGCACTGCTAGCTCAATAAATTGAAATATTTATATATTTCAATTTATGTCGACTTCAAATGTTCATCCAACTCTTTCTCCAGTGATCAATCAGGGCTAAGTTAGAGATATGATTACAACTACTTTTAGGATTTTAGACGCCTTACGCAGCTGACTCCCACACCAAGGCAAACACTAGAATAGTTATCTCATATTAGAGTGTCCGAAAACGGTATCACTATTCCAGTTGGTCACAGGCTGGATCTCCAGTGATCATGAAGATAAGCCATTTGTTCAGCAGTTAGTTTATGACTCTTTCTAAAAGCATTATTTGTCAGTGGGGGAGCTTGTGACCAGAAACCAAGAAGACACAGAGAATGGTTTAAGATTCCCCCTCTGTATATTTCAATTCTGTTACTTTCACACACAGAATGATATTATGATCCACTCTGACGCTACAGTGCAAATAACGGTATATCATTTTAGCAATACAACAAACGTTCCGTAAGGTTACAAATAGTTAAAACAAGTGAATACACCTCATTCACACCCACAAGTATAGAAAAGACTAAAATAGGTTCATAACTACATATATTGAATTATCTAGGTAATCTTACAATATTGCCCTATTAATATGCCATCTGGTGTATTAGGTCTCTGAAAGGATTAAACACAGCGGATTGTGTCAAAATGTAAGTAATGACAGGAGTCAGGGAAATCTGCACATACGTTCCAGATGTTATAGGATGCATGGTGCTGCGGTGATTTTAGTGCAATGTGTGTGCAATCGATGGCTCCCATTACTCTGGGAAATCCAGTGATGTCATACAACTCCCTTTTGATATTTTGTAGCTGCTCCTGATTAAGTGGGATACTGATATAATCATTAACCCTCTTTATCAAGTCACCCGTGGCCCTTTGAAATGACCCAGAAACATAGAAGGACAATGCTGCTGACACCTTCATATGTGGGGGTACGGCACTGCCCCTTCTCGTAGGCAATTCAGGGTCCTCCTGCAGAGTCTGACAGAGGTCGACAATAGCTGCCCTATCCAGACGCAATCCAGTTTTTAGATCGTAATCTGGTAAATCTAAGGAATTAACCCTGGTCCTGTGCATCCCCCTCTGTATCGTCGGCGTCGCAGTCAGTGCCTGTCAATCTCAGGCTTGCACTCAAGCTCTAAAATTACATTTGCTGCTACTGCTGCTGCAACTGCTGCCACTCCCAGCATAGCCATACTGTAGTTTGACTATTCTATTTTTTTTTTTAACACCAAAGAACTTAAATACTGTTTCAAGGTGAGTTATATACTTTTTTGTTAATTAAAACCTTCCTTTTCCAAGTGCAAATTAATTTCTGATAAATTATGATAATTAACATGGATCTGCTTTTAAATTCCCATGCAAACAAAAGAAATAGTCGCAAGAAGCACTGCTCATTAAGATATTAACATTATTTCGTAAATCAACATAATTTCATAAATCACGTTAGCATGATTATTTAACAAGGAAATTGACATAACGACCGCTTGAAAATACCAAAATCAATGCTACATAACGATTTGTTGATTAGCACTACAGTTATCATTCATGACCTTTTGAAAATCCCCTCCATTGTGTCGCTTCAAATGACATATTCATATGTTGTTTTTTACTTTCTACTTTTTTAAAAATATGATATTTGCAATTGGTCTGAGTAGTTCTTCAAATATTTCTCATGACTTTGGAAAGTGCTTTGAATTGCTTCGAAAATCCCAGTGCCTTAGTGAAGTTGACAGCACTTCTAAGTTGTCTTGCGCATCCCCACTCCGGTGAATGTGCTCTGATTATTTTTGATTTTTAGAGAGACGTCACTGTGGCTTTGCTTGACCACTGAGTCACATCACTCCAAACATCCAAAACAAATCAGATCAGCTCAGCTATTATGTGATCGAAGAAGTATAATGCGGGCCAGGACAGTAAATTAGATTGTATAAATACAGTGTTATGATAACACTTATTACATTAACATGTCTAAGTATTACTCTATTAAACTCACAGGGGCTCCGTTTCTGGAAAGTGGTAGTCGTGGAAATGTACTAACCAGAATGAAGCAGTGAAGCAGCATTAACATGCTATGAATTGGAAACTAGTATTGGCAAATAAAAACAAAACAATACTCTGGTACCTGTTTATCTCGGGTGGTTTATTACAAAGAGTTGGAAACTATTTTCTCAACTCAAACCCAGATAAATAAATCAGCAGTAAATACTGTAACATGCTTTTGTTCAGCTGCATCCCTTGAAAAATGAATCACAAATATGTAATAGAAATGACACAATATATTTTGACTATAAAAAAAGAGACCTTTGAACATTATGTAGCAAGCCGAGGTAAAAAGCAATGCCATTAATGCAGAATTTTGTTTGGCGAAAAAATTACCTTGAGATCCCTAGCCAACTTAATTTAAATATACACAAACTAACATTTTGGTGAAAATGCTATAAACAAATAATTGTCACTGTTTTTGAAGTTACATATGCCTTTTCCTAATACAAAATCAATTATATGTTCACAAAATATTCATTTACTTTTTTATTATGTATAGTTTGAGACTATACATATGTATAGTTTTTTTTTAGCCATGTTATATTTTAGTTATATCTCTGCCAGTCATGTGGGACAGGACACAACGTTTTTGACAATATTCACCTTGTAATGTCTGATTGACAGTATCTCAGTTTCTTTCACCCACAAGTTCATAACCATGACCACACCAGTCAACAGTTTCACAGCCAAATTCAGCTGTATAGCCCCAAAATTTGCTGACTCAGTCCTACAGTGCCATCAATCTGCTAGCACCATTACAGTACAAGGAAGTATCAGTTTCAGACTCCTTGGTCATTACAGTGAAGATTTCTTACAAAGTCCTTTCTTCAGATGCCAGTTGTGTCAACAGCGTTAATGTCAAGTTTTATTTAGAAGTCCAAAGGTCGAATCATCATGGCTGTAGCACGCAGGGAATAGCTGGGGCCTTTGAAGTAATGCCATTTTATACCATTTAGTTTTCCAAGGTTCTGTCCTGATTTGTAATACATCCCGTTTAGGTTAGAAGGTCCACAGGCATCAAACCACCAACCTGGAACAGGAAAAGTTTAAATTAAATATCTTTGACACTACCTATGATGTTAGAAAAATGAACATCAATTTAATAAAGGATAATGTGGAAGACACAGATGTGACTGAAAGACAGTATGGGAATGTAGCTGGTTCAAACAGTAGCTGGAGTTGCTGTATAACACTGCACAGTGTATTACACTTAATTAGCAGAGTACTGCAGCAATTTGCTCTACAAAAGACCAATGTCTTTTTACAAAATATTCACTGGTAGTTACTGGGTTTTTTGACATTATCAAACTATTTCCTTGGGCTTAATGTTAGGGGACAAAAACTGTAATGATGAATTTAAAACCAATAAGTCAAGGCAGTTTTAATATACCATGGTTGATCTTAAAAGAGACAAAAGCACAGTATTTCTTTAGATTTCCAAGATTTAGGATTCTTCATTGCCAAAGTGATTTTGCTTCTTGGTATTACCGTTAGAACCATATGCTGATGTTCTCAACTGAAGGAAAATCACTTATTCATATGAAAAGTAAATTTGAGATTTAGGGCCATACGCATAAAAAATGGCGGTAATTTCTGGCCATTAAAAAAAAACACTGGCCAGTATTTAAAGAGTAAGTAGCAGGGTACTGAAAATATAGCGTTATACATCCCCACCTGTTGCTACAACTGTTTAAATAATGTACCTGTAATTTAAAGCAGTGGGGGCCCACAGTGTCTGCTGGTTTTCATTCCACCTGTGCTCTCAATGACTTAACTAGACCCTTAATTGAAATGACAATTTGCTTAATTAGACCTTTTTAATTGTTTTCAGCTCTTAAACCGTAGCAGAGCTCAAGTTACTTTTAAAATGTTATAACTAGCTTGAAATCTGCAACTGTTTATGAGCTGAAAAGAAACATAACAAGTGCTCTTGCTTTTCATTTTCATACCACATCATGGATCGTTATTGCTGTGTTACCTGTTTGACAATGTGGGCAGTAATCCTTACACTATCAGTGCACTAGAGCAGCCATTTTGAAAAGAGCTTTGAAACAGACTTCAAAGGTATAAGTGTAAAAAGATGCCAGGATCTTAACAATGAAAAGAAAAATTACAGGTACATTATTTAAACAGTTGTACCTGCAAAAACTCGCTAACATTAAATCCAAATCATGCAGTGAGTTTGTAACTTTCATTATACTGGAACAGCCTTGTTTCTTGCAGTTCAACTCTTCAGTTGATGTTCTCGTTCTCCCCAAAGGTAAGTAATTGTGCTCCTGCCTAATTGATACCTGCTCACATCATCAGAGTAATCCAGAGGGTCAAGTCACAGTTTAAATCTGTGGGGTCTTTCTGGGAGGATTGTCTTCCAATACATCTTGATGTACAGACCTCACAAGCCCACTAAAGCCTGCCATTTCCTCCACTTAGAGCAATGAATAGGCTACAAACCTGATTTTTATGTTTTCCAACCAGTAAGTAGCCTATCCTGTTAACAATGCAGTTTATGTATGCGTTACAAATAACAAAATACTTAAATTACCTAATTATTGGATTATTAAAACATAAACGCTTTTTTATTATTATTGCTACAGGCTTAAATACACATACCTAAACACAGAAATTGTGCAAGGAAATGACACTGCCTGGTCTGAGGCACGTGTTAATTATGATGTCGGTATGGGTCAGTTAATGGCACAATAAAAGATTTAAGAATCAGACAAATATGTTAATGAGAGAATTGGTCTCTACAGACATGTTATTCTGAAGTTGCAATGCGTGATGTTTTTTGACAGTAAATACTGTTGTGCTAAACACTATTATTGGTACAATAAAGTTTAATGCATATGGGCCTTAATTTCCACAGTGACTATTCTTCATTTTTATGAATCTGACATAAAGGGAGTATTTTGCCTTTGTTGCAATTCAGTTAGATTTTGAATAATTTTAATATTAAACAGATTCTCAAAAAGTTTTATTCTAAATTGTTATCATCACATTAATTTCACATCTTAACCTAAATTAAAAGTTGTTTATTTCTGTTGGTTGACCTCACTAAATGCCTCTTAATGTTCCCTCCAGGGCAGTACCCTATGGATCTGTGTGTTTATGGGAAGCGCTAATGAAAGGGTTAATTAGAAACCAAAATATATGTCTGGCAGTGTTATGGAGAGGAAGGTTTTGGGCTCCATTGGCTTCCTGTAAAGTAGGCATTCCATTCTCTATGTTAAGGCTGTTAGTTATTTAATGAGCCCTATCACTGTGTGAACCATTGCCCTCCCAGCTGATTGGTTATACTTTGTTTTCTTACCTCCAGTTAGCATCAGAGCACACTTGCAGATACAGTTGTCATTGTCAGCATCTCTAGTGCTGAAATCCGCACCGTGTATAGCCAGACTACTCTGTTTCCCTGCAGTCCCACTGTGACTTTTTAGAAACAACCTGTGAAGAAAATAATATTTTTACACTGAACCATCTACTGCACAATTACTCGATATTTTAGTGAAACAAATACTGTACTTAAGAATGGCAGGTGTTTGGCACTTGAATATGTGCATGAATTATTTGTAAAAATTATAATATGTGTGGTTTATAAAGCAAATAAACAACATTTATTGCAAAACAGCATTAAAGCCCCTAAAATACCATAATAAATGTACAGTACATATAAAAAACCTGCATGTCACTGGATTTCAGTGTAGTTCTCAGAAAGTGAGTGACTCAAAAAATACCAAAACTCCTATGAGATTTAAAACTGAAAGTAATATTTAAAGAACCACTTACTGTGCTCTGAACCTTCTTGTGGTGGAAATATAGCCAAATAAAATTACACTATAATAACTTTTGCGTAAACACAAATTCCTATGAAATATTGTGTCAGGGAGATTGAACAGATAGTAGTCACAAATATTTGGACTGCCATTTACAAAGAAAGCAGTCTCTCATGTTTTTTTAAAAATGTATCTTTAGAATGGTTAAAGAAGAATAAATTAAAAAATGATAATACCCAAAAATAATATCGCCGGCTTATTTTGATCCCCTGCATTCATTGACACTATTTTTGCTTTGAAAATAATTTTTTTTTTTTTTTTTAGCAGTTATTTTTAACGTTTTAGCTTCTCGAAGTGCTTAACAGAAAACCCATCCTCCTTCAACTCTCTGATAGGTTAAATGTTGTGTCAAGACGTAACACAGCTGTCATGTGGTTCCAAGATTTGTTTTTCACCCAGCAACTCGCAACTGATCTAGTCTGATAGAATTGAATATTTAATATTAAATAATAATTTTAATATTAAATTTCTGCAAGATGGGAGGATCAGGTTTTTTCAGCCGGGCGGGCCGCCCGGCAAAGTGGCTGTCGCCGCCCGGCTGAAAAAACCTGATCCTCCCATCTTCAGAAATTTAATATTAAAATATTAATATTAAATATTCAATTCTATCAGCCTAGGAGAACCCTGCATGAATATGTAGCCAGGGTAGCAGAGACCTTACAGTCAGTACATGAGGCAGTACAAAGGCACCAGGATTCAGCAACTTAAAAATAGTTTTATGACTTAAAAGCCAGTCCCCAGATCCTATATGGAGGGAGAGATGGTGTGGGTTCGAGATATATCAAAAAAGAAGGGAAGCACTTCTAAAAATTTTTTAAAGATCTCTGACGTGTTATATAAACTTCAGACTGGGGAAGACAAAACTTGCATTGTTCACTACAATAGACTAAAGCCCTGTACGAGTGACTGTGTTGCAGGACTGACCCAGAGAGAAATGAACACCTTGGAGCCCATGCTGAAGTCTCCAACCCTACCAGGACACTCGGGACTGCAAGGCAGAGGAGGAAACCAACATTCTGAGACAAGGTTGCCTGCTGATTGGTGGGCCCACATACGGAGGACAGGAGGTGGGCCCATTGATCAGACCACAACTTGTTTTACAGGAACCAGTATTTGCCAGAACCTGGTGGGGATATTGGAGTGCCCCCTGTTAATACTGGAGGAGCACCTCCACAACCAATAAGGGCGAGGCGTCCACAACGATGGCTTTAGGACTACGCTCGCTAATGAGTTAGGACACAGGGTCATCCTTCTTTCAAGGAGGGGAGTAGTGTGATGGACTTATTTTTAATGTTAAGGCCTTACCTTCAACAGTGCTTAAAATAAAGTACTGTTGATTGATTGATGGAGACTATAAAGGGGTGGCTGGGGAGTGTTAAAAACAAAGGGTTGTGCTGGAGCTGAACTGTGAGCTGTAACTTGGGAACTGTGAACTGTGAGCTGGGAACTGGAACTGGGGGATATCATTGTATGCCACCCGGATGCTAAAGGGTTAATTGTACCCTGGCAGTTTTTTCGTTCCTTTGTTTAGCAATGTACAAAGAGTATACCTTGTAAATGACAAACCATTCCTGCGTTTAGTTGTTTTGGTAGGAGCGGTTGAAGGTGGTACTATAATTGTAGTATTATACGCTGTACTGTGAATATCCAATATCAAAACAACTTCAGCTTGGTCGCCTTGTTTTGTTTAGTCAAGCTATTCATACATGCTGTCTAACACCCACAGGTTATATGAAATTAAACTATCATTGCAGAATGTTGTGTTACATAAAAATACCATGAATAATTGTATTTTGTTTTTGTAGAAAGCTTAAAATAAATTAACCCGTTACAAACATTTATATTTTGGTCTCCTGTGTTATACAACAAAATTATCTTTGACTGATTCTGAATACAGTCGTTCTAAAGAAAAGAAAAAAAAAAGTATTACTGTATTAGAGGCCCTCAGAAGTTAGTTAAGTTTTCAATCTGATCCGGCCAGCAAAAAGTTGTACACCACTGATTTAGGGAGTGTTATCACAGTGAACCAAAGTGAGATAAGGAGAAGCATACATGAGGTATGTGTCAGGGTGTTTAATGTCTTTCATAAGGGATGTATGTGTGTCAAGGTGTTTAATGTCTTTCATAAGGGATGTATGTGTGTCAGGGTTTTAATGTCTTTCATAAGGGATGTATGTGTGTCAGTGTGTTTAATGTCTTTCATAAGGGATGTATGTGTGTCAGGGTGTTTAATGTCTTTCATAAAGGATGTATGTGTGTCAGGGTTTTAATGTCTTTCATAAGGGATGTATGTGTGTCAGGGTGTTTAATGTCTTTCATAAGGGAGGTATGTGTGTCAGGGTGTTTAATGTCTTTCATAAGGGAGGTATGTGTGTCAAGGTGTTTAATGTCTCATACGGGAGGTACGTGTGTCAGGGTTTTAATGTCTTTCATAAGGGATGTATGTGTGTCAGGGTGTTTAATGTCTTTCATATGGGATGTATGTGTGTCAAGGTGTTTAATGTCTTTCATATGGGATGTGTGTGTGTCAAGGTGTTTAATGTCTTTCATAAGGGAGGTATGTGTGTCAGGGTGTTTAATGTCTTTCATAAGGGAGGTATGTGTGTCAGAGTGTTTAATGTCTTTCATAAGGGAGGTATGTGTGTCAGAGTGTTTAATGTCTTTCATAAGGGATGTATGTGTGTCAGGGTGTTTAATGTCTTTCATATGGGATGTATGTGTGTCAGGGTGTTTAATGTCTTTCATAAGGGATGTATGTGTGTCAGGGTGTTTAATGTCTTTCATATGGGATGTATGTGTGTCAGGGTGTTTAATGTCTTTCATATGGGATGTATGTGTGTCAGGGTGTTTAATGTCTTTCATATGGGAGGTATGTGTGTCAGGGTGTTTAATGTCTTTCATATGGGATGTATGTGTGTCAGGGTGTTTAATGTCTTTCATATGGGATGTATGTGTGTCAGGGTGTTTAATGTCTTTCATATGGGATGTATGTGTGTCAGGGTGTTTAATGTCTTTCATAAGGGATGTATGTGTGTCAGGGTGTTTAATGTCTTTCATATGGGATGTATGTGTGTCAGGGTGTTTAATGTCTTTCATAAGGGAGGTATGTGTGTCAGGGTGTTTAATGTCTTTCATATGGGATGTATGTGTGTCAGGGTGTTTAATGTCTTTCATAAGGGATGTATGTGTGTCAGGGTGTTTAATGTCTTTCATATGGGATGTATGTGTGTCAGGGTGTTTAATGTCTTTCATAAGGGAGGTATGTGTGTCAGAGTGTTTAATGTCTTTCATAAGGGAGGTATGTGTGTCAGGGTGTTTAATGTCTTTCATAAGGGATGTATGTGTGTCAGGGTGTTTAATGTCTTTCATAAGGGATGTATGTGTGTCAGGGTGTTTAATGTCTTTCATATGGGATGTATGTGTGTCAGGGTGTTTAATGTCTTTCATAAGGGAGGTATGTGTGTCAGGGTGTTTAATGTCTTTCATAAGGGATGTATGTGTGTCAGGGTGTTTAATGTCTTTCATAAGGGAGGTATGTGTGTCAGGGTGTTTAATGTCTTTCATATGGGATGTATGTGTGTCAGGGTGTTTAATGTCTTTCATATGGGATGTATGTGTGTCAGGGTGTTTAATGTCTTTCATAAGGGAGGTATGTGTGTCAGGGTGTTTAATGTCTTTCATATGGGATGTATGTGTGTCAGGGTGTTTAATGTCTTTCATAAGGGAGGTATGTGTGTCAGGGTGTTTAATGTCTTTCATATGGGATGTATGTGTGTCAGGGTGTTTAATGTCTTTCATAAGGGATGTATGTGTGTCAGAGTGTTTAATGTCTTTCATAAGGGAGGTATGTGTGTCAGGGTGTTTAATGTCTTTCATATGGGATGTATGTGTGTCAGGGTGTTTAATGTCTTTCATAAGGGAGGTATGTGTGTCAGGGTGTTTAATGTCTTTCATATGGGATGTATGTGTGTCAGGGTGTTTAATGTCTTTCATAAGGGAGGTATGTGTGTCAGGGTGTTTAATGTCTTTCATATGGGATGTATGTGTGTCAGGGTGTTTAATGTCTTTCATAAGGGAGGTATGTGTGTCAGAGTGTTTAATGTCTTTCATAAGGGAGGTATGTGTGTCAGGGTGTTTAATGTCTTTCATATGGGATGTATGTGTGTCAGGGTGTTTAATGTCTTCCATAAGGGAGGTATGTGTGTCAGGGTGTTTAATGTCTTTCATAAGGGATGTATGTGTGTCAGGGTGTTTAATGTCTTTCATAAGGGAGGTATGTGTGTCAGAGTGTTTAATGTCTTTCATAAGGGAGGTATGTGTGTCAGGGTGTTTAATGTCTTTCATATGGGATGTATGTGTGTTATGGTGTTTAATGTCTTATCACTGAACGACTTGTTGGATTGATTTGAGAATCAAATGCCTTCATATAGGTGGGGAAACAAATCAAACACAGTAGCATAAAGCCCACCCCCCAAAAAACAAATAAACAGAAAAAGACCACCAGCTATTGGATATTAATAAATCTATAAGAATAATTATTTGCAAATACACACTTTTAGTTCAGCTGCTCCTTCCTGCAGCAAAGTCATTTTGTCAAAGTTACTGTAGATAAACAAATTGAAAATTGTGTATTTATGTAATATATATGATTCCACCTTTTCTGTTTTATAAAAAGAGAAACTATTGTAGAAATCACAGTAAAACTAGTAAATCTACTTGTGCATACTGTAAGTCGCTAATGAGATACTTATTTGAAAATACTGTACACTGTAATCTAACAAGTATGGAAACAATTATTTCTTTAAGTAATGCATTTGTATTTTAATTGTAGTAGCAAACCATCAAACTGAATAACAGCCAGCCTTGGATGCTGAAAAATTCCAGGTCGTTCCTGACTGCCATTATTGCACCGGTGAATAGCTTGCATGATTGATCACACTGGGAAGCCACAGCCTCAGTATATTCTTGTAAGTCCCCATTTTCAAAAACAATGAACTCTAAATTTTACAGTTATCATTAATAATTATTCTCCAGCCAGCAGGCCTCTCTTACATGGGTGCTACATTGTTAAAGTGGGAAAACAGCTTGAAGGTCAAGAATTCCTTTTCCTTTGATTTAGTCTCCTGTTATGTTTTTTTTCTATACAGTCCATCATAATTTCATTTATCATAAGACCAGTTATGAATGTCACACAAAGAATGAAACTATTATTTGATAAATAGATATTGTACAAGTGAACTAGGTCAGTCCACTAGTAAGCCCACTATATATCCACTTACATTTACTGTAATTGTCAGTCTTTCTAAATGCTTAATTAAAAGCGTCACTACATATTTCAAGTGTCATTTCAACCCAGCTAAAGTTGTTTCCCACCAAAAACAAGCATGCCAGGAACACATTAGTTCAAAGGGCCAGCTATTTCAAAATCTTGTAAATGTATGCAGCTATTACTATTTGTAATGCCTGTGCTTAGTGTACTGAGCCTGTTATATCTGGTTAATTATGCATTCAATGTTTTCCGACTACCCCCCCACCCCCCCCTTCAAAATTTCCAAAATGCTTTAATAAAAGTAAATACCAGCAAGATGGAATTTCATAATCAACTTGGGTCATTTTAGTAAAAGGTTGTAAACATACTGTATAAGGAGTCCCATGCACGCAACCCTTAACCTATTTCTAAATCTGATTAAATTTTACTTTTATTTAGCTTATAAACTGTCTAAGATCCCTCAAGTAAAATTAAATTGCATTTCTTTGGATTTTAAAGTATGAACCCTTGGGGAAAGTTTCTTAGCACCAAACATGTATATTTCCAAATTGTTAAATTGAAATGATCTCAGAATATCCCAAACATATTTTACACAAATCCAGAGCATGCAAATGTGCTGAGCTATGTTGAGTTTTCTACAGTTCTAAACCAGCCCTTAAGAGCTTTGTTAGTTTTCGAGATATCTGTAAAGACAAGTGGGTTTGCAAAATACACAAACACATGTCTTTACAGATATCTGCCTTGGCAGGGGTTCATATCTGCCAAGTTAAACATTGCTTTCACGTTGCAAATGCTAGAAAGTTACGTAATTATCAGTAAATCATGCATTCAGTAGGAATCGTAATAAAATGTAATACCGGTTCTCCGTTGGTCAAGTTTCCTGGTGTCTGTTGCCTATATATCATATAGATGTAGCTTTCTGTGGAAGCATCAGCCATGTGTAAAAACATCACAAGGTTAACTTTGCTCTCCAATTTTTATGAACTGGTGCTACTCCACGACTGCTTGTAGCACCCAACCACAACCTAATCATAAATGTCAAAGTGTTTAATATTTGTAACACGTTTTATCAAAATTGGATTAAACTGGCATACAATGTCCTTTTAACAGCTTTTCTATTTCACATTTGTCTTTTTTTCACTTCAGTTAAAATTATTATACAACAATCCATTGGACTTTATATTATTCAGTAATTTGTGATATCACTGAATGTGACAAGATTACAAAGCCTCTTTATTATGAATGTGAAACGGGGCATCACTCCCACACACACAGAAAAGCTAACACCCCACCCTTGGCTTTGCCTCTAAACAAGCAAAACAAGGAACAGCTGAGTGGAGAAAGAAAATTTCTAACAGTGTCTGTGTGACAAATGATATATTACGAACAGAATACAAAGCCCAACATCCCTCAAATGAAAAAATAAAAGTAAAATGGACTAAAGGCTCACAAAGAAAATGGAGCAGTAAAAAATAAAACAATATTAGAGACATATTTAATAACCGTGGGATTTGCTGGCATAGGCATCCAAGGTTTTTGTATATGCTGGTGTTTCAAAGTGTATTTTAGGCTTACTGTATATGTGAAATACTGCAAATGCATACTTGCAGGGGTGTAGATCTGTCTGAAAACCTGGGGGGGGCATAACATTTTTTACTTAAAAAATGCTCCACTTGCTTTGTTTGCGGTCTCTTACACTGAGCTGATTATGATTGCAAAAATCAATATGTATGTATGTATTTCTGACCAATTTAGTACATGTTTAAGCTAATGATAGTCAATGAACTTGACCTTTATTTGAACACTCCAGGTGAATTCTGTACCACACTTAAGTTTTACAATGTAATAAAGACAATAAACAATACAAGTAAAAGAGAAAGAGAATATAAATGTTAAATATATAAACTGTAATTAATAATTGATTTGAAAAACAGAAAATAAATCTTATGAATATTTCAGGGTTCATAAAGGCCATGGTAAAACAAATTCAAAGACTTAAGGACGTTTTCAAGGACCAACATTTAAAGGACATCATATGCAGATTTAAATTAAACAAATTCCATCGATGTACCAATGCATTGAAAACAATGCAGTCTTAGTTAGTATATTACAGTTAAATGTTCTAATGCTTTTAATGATCAGAAGTATTTTCTTTGCTCCTTTATCATAAATCATGTTATTTGTTATAGATTTGCAATGTTTAAATGCTAAAAGAAAATGCTTAAACATAAATAGATAAACTGAAGAAAGTCCAAAGACACCAAACATGACATAGGCAAATATATAAATAATCATTGTAGTTTATTAGTGAGCCTCAGTTAAAAAAAATAATACCAGTATACAATAAATAAATAAATAAATAAATAAATAAATAATCACAAGTTAAAGTAGAAAGTTAAAGCGCAGAAAACACAAGCTTACTAATTTAATGTGTCATGTCTCAGCTCAGTTTTTGAGACGTATGCATTATTCACTGTTTCAGTTTATTTATTGACCAAATAAATTAGTCAGGTTGACCTATGAAAATCTTACTTTGTTTTATTAAAGGTATTTTTTATTTTGATATGGTATTTTCCAAATACAATTGTATTTTGTAGTTAAAATACAGTTTATCCAAAGTAGTTTGTATTTGGTATCTTGATACATTTTTCTCTGAGTATTTTGTATTAATACATTTACCCAGTAATATCCCCCTGACCCCATCTCCCCCGGGATCTATGCCCATGCATACTTGGTTAAAATAAATTTAAAAATAACATAAAAATCTGTTTGAGATTCCTGTGTGAATGGTGGACTTTTTAGCACTTGAACCTTAGACTTATATCAAATAAATACCAGTTGAAATTTGCAAACTATGTTTGAATAGCGAAGACGGTATAAAAATGCATCATGTGGGATATATTGGGGTTGTACTTAAAGCATAGTATCCATTTTGAATGCCAAAAAGTATTATGTTAAATAGGATAGGACAAGTTTAAAAAAACACACCTTTAAAAATATCCATAAATAATAAGCATCATGTCTGAAAGCAAATGTTAACACATGTTTTGAACACCCACCACTAGGTCAATCCAACTGATCAGCCCATAGGTCCTTCATCAACATCTTGCAACAAAAACAAACAAACAAAAAAAGATGTCCACTCCCTGCTACTCTACAATAGAAAGGATATGGAAAACATGGAACACTATACTGACGCATACTAGATTATGACATCATGAAAAATCACTGTGGAACCCCTTTTACGAGATAGAATTTTCAGTGGATGGAAAAAAAATGTCCACGTAATAGCACTGCTATTTTATTACATATTACAAGCCAATAAATGAATGGAAAAGGGACATATCTAATCTTATTAGAACTGATACCTGAAACCCTGGAATACTTCCATGCATGCCCTCAAATAATTACCTACAGCTCACTTTCCTCAGAAATCACCCACAGCTTTTATTTATTATTATTATTATTATTTTTATTTTAGAAATGCCGTTCTTTACTGCTTTTCAACCCAATTTGAAATGACATATTTGGAATGTTGCCTCACTACTATCAAGCTGCTAATTCTGATGAAAAATAGGATTTGATGTGTTCCTGATGAGCTGAATACTATATGAACAAAAGCAAAAATACTTGTGTATCTGCAGCAATTACACAGACAACATTGTCACAGCATCTGGCAAAAAAAAAATAAATCAGCCAATTAAAAAGGGTCTGAGGATTTAATTCTGAAAGCATTTACTCCAAATCGCTATTAGATTATTTTATTCTGAAAGTACAGTAAAAAAAAAATTCTAAACCTAGAATATTGATTCTAAAGAAATCTTTGTTTTACTGACTGTACTGGGTTTTTCATTTCAATTCTTCACTCACATCTCAGTGTTGGCAGGTTGCAAGGGCAGTTGGCTCTTCTAGTTCTACTTCGACTGCCTTTCAAAATTAGTTTCTGCTATCATTTGCTTTTGAAACAGCAGAACCTGGCCTTAAAATTGATTGAAAGTGATCCACTTTCCAGGTACCTGTTCATTATTTACACAGCAATGACAAGGATTTATGAATGGAAAGAATATTAAATAAAGATGCTTAGTCCAACTTGTTTCATTATAAAATGGATATTATTTTGTATTATTATTTATTGCATTTATATAGCTATTTTTATACAAACATATTGCAAAGCACTGTAAAGTACATAGCAGAAAAAAACAAACAAACCACATTACATTTGTATAGCATGTCACACATATAACTGCCAGTCAGACAATTTAAATAACAGTCTACACATAATAATACAAAAGCATACATTTTAACGTTACATTAAAACTCATTAAGATAAGAAACCATTTTATAAAAGTGCGTTTTTAGTCTTGACTTGAAAACTGTAACAGTCCCAGCTTCCCTGACAAATGAAGGCAGAGCATTCCATAATTTAGGAGCTCTACAAGAAAAAGCCCTACCTCCCGTGTTGCTTTTGCTGACCCGAGGAATAACCAGCAGCCCTGCATCCTGTGATCTCAGTGTGGTTTGGAAGATACAGGGTCAGTAAATCCTGCAAATAACTAGGTGCTAATCCATTCAGGGCCTTGTAAATTAACAGCAAAATCTTTAAATCAATTCTATACTGCACTGGGAGCCAGTGTAAACAGGCCAAAACAGGGGTAATATGTTCACTTTTCCTGGTTTTAGTCAGAATTCTAGCGGTGGTATTCTGAACGCTGCAACACACGTTTTAGGACAACATAAAAAAAAGTGCATTACAATAATCAATTCTAGATGAAACAAAGGCATGCATTAGTTTATCGGCATCAGATACGGAAATAATTGGTCTAAGTTTAGCTATATTTCTCAAATGGTAAAAATATACTTTAGTAACTTCCCTAATATGAGTCTCAGATGATGACTCAGGATCAAAGATGACCCCCAACATTAGAAAATTCTGTGACATCCAATGCTTGATGTCTGTAAGGCAAGTAGCTAATAACACCTAGGCAGAAGAATTCCTGGCTTTAGGGACAAATATAGCTTGGGTATCATCAGCATAGCAATGGAAGTTCACTCCGTGTCTGTGGATAATGTCACCTAATGGCAGCATATATAATGAAAACAGCAAGGGACCTAGAATGGAGCCCTGTGGAACACCACAGACAACTTCCGATAATGCAAATGTTACCTCCCCACTAGAGACGAACTGAAACCTATCAGAAAGAGAAGATTTGAACCAGGATAGGACAAAGCCAGTGTGCTTTTAAGTCAATTCAGTAGGATGGAATGGTCTGCAGTATCAAAGGCAGCACTTAGATCTAGAAGAATTAAAACTGATGGAAAGCCAGAGTTGCATGAGCTCAAGACATCAGAAAGCTTAACAGCAGTTGAAAAATTAATTACCCAGGATTTAAGTGTATGGTCCACTGTCTTTGTAGATACTGGCAGATTAACCTCAAAAAGAATGGCATGATGATCAGAAATAGTAAGATCTAAGGTTATGACATTCTTAACAGCCAAACCACGAGAAATTACCAGATCTAAAGTATGGCCAGGATTATGCGTAGGACCTTTGATACGCAGGATATAATCTAAGGAATCCAGTTGCCTCAAAACATTACAAGGAGTTAGAATCAGAATCAATGTCAACATGAAGGTTAAAATCAACCAATAAATGAATCCTACCATATTTGACTGTCAATATAGATAGCAGATCCCCAAATTCAGTCAGATATCCCTATTCTACTGATGACACTGTTTACAGCAAATTATATGAACAGTTGTTCTCTCCAGTTAACCCTGACGAAGAGACTACTTTAAAACACAAAAATGGTTACCATATTATGCACCTTTTGAATAAACATAAAAAGGAAATGTTGGTTTGCCTAGTTTTTAAAACCAATAAATACCTATTGGCCTACTCATCTGGTTTCTTTGTCCCCAATTCATGAAACCACGTGCCAAGATGAGTTATGTGGCAGTAAGACTCCTGGTAAAATATACAAAAGGACTGTCCAAACATATCTCAACTCCCTTAGCGTCACTTGTGGCTGATAAACAGTCACATGAGGGAATGGTTCACTGCCTGTCTCTACTTTCTGGTCCAAACCTGACACCGTGACCCGGCCAATGGGCTTTTACTTTGACCTTTGAATTTGTTAAAATGAGGATATATTTTGGAATTGCTGAAATCTAGGACATATTTGATTTTACTTCAGAGTCTTTTTTTACTCCTGTTCTCAACCCTAAAAAAGTGCCAAACGCTTATGATGTTCATGACAAAGTAGGATATGTATCTAATTAATTAATGCTGTATAAAACTATTTTGATAGACCTATAGATGACAAGTAGATGTATATTACTGTTGTATTAAAAGTGTTTATGTGCTTTACTTTCATAGCAATATGTTTGATAACATACAGATACACCACCTCATTCTCTTCACCAAGCATTTGAAATATTTTCATAGATAAACTCTATGTAACTATAAACAGTATTGCTAGAAAAAAAGATAAATACTGGTAGATAATACAGTTGCTCAAAGGTGTTGGGATGCTAATTCAAAAGGGTCTGTCAGTGATTAGTTGTTAATTTTAGTTCCTATTTCTCTCAGAGACAGATAACAAATTTACTTGTGTTAGCTTCTGAGGGTGTGCATCCTGCCTCATTAACAGCCTCTTCTCACAACAGCTCTCTGGAGAGTAATGTGCTGCCACCCAGGCAAGGTTTTTTGACACAGAGGTATGTGGTTTCCCAGACTGTTGTGTGGATGTGGCAAGCTTCCTCTGACTACTGGAGCTTTCAGACTTAGAAGATACACAGGTCTTTCACCAGCACAGTCACTGAAATAAAACAACTAAATTCTGATTAGCTAATCTGTGGTTACTAATGAAGCGTTAATACATGGTTCTGTGGACATTGGCAGTACTGTATTATTTATATTATGGAAGTGCAAAGCTGGCTCCCTGTTTTTCTAAATTAAATAAAAATGTTCAAATGTTTCACATTTTGCTTTATTTCACAATATGGTTACTAAGAGTAAACATTTAGCTAATTCTATGAACTTGGCCTACATTTTATTTATTTATTTATTTATTTATTTATTTATTTATTGCATTTATATAATGCTTTTTATACAAAAGTATTGCAAAGCACTGTACAGTACATAACAGAAAAAACGAATAACCCACAATACATTTGTATAGCATGTCACACATACAGCTGCTACAGTCAGACCATTTAAATAACAGTATATACATAATACAAAAGCAGCAATTTTAAAGTTACATTAAAACCCACTAAGATAAGAAAGACATTTTATAAAAGTGCGTTTTTAGTTTTGACTTGAAAACTGTAACGGTCCCAGCTTCCCTGACAAACGAAGGCAGAGCATTCCATAATTTAGGAGCTCTACAAGAAAAAGCCCTTCCTCCTGTGTTGCTCTTGTTGACCCTAGAATAACCAGCAGCCCTGCATCATGTGATCTCAGAGTGCAGTTTGGAAGATACAGGGTCAGTAACTCCTGCAAATAACTAGGTGCTAATCCATTCAGGGCCTTGTAAGTTAACAGGAAATCTTAATAATCTATACTGCACAGGAGCCAGTGTAAAGAGGCCAAAACAGGGGTAATATGTTCACTTTTCCTGGTTTTAGTCAGAATTCTAGCGGTGGTATTCTGAACTAATTGGTCTAAGTTTAGCTATATTTCTCAAATGGTAAAAAAAAATACTTTAGTAACTTCCCAAATATGAGTCTCAAATGATAGATCAGGATCAAAGACCCCAAACTCTTAATTTCTCGTTTAAGTTTTGATGAGAGACTGCAAGGGTTGAGCGCGTTTAATCCCACATTTCCTTTTAGTTGGTTCTGTGATTCCACTAGCATAACCTCGGTTTTATCTGAATTCAACATTAGAAAATTCTGTGACATCCCATGCTTGATATCTGTAAGGCAAGTATCTAATAACACCCGGCAGAAGAAATTCCTGCTTTAGGGACAAATATAGCTGGGTATCATCAGCATAGCAATGGAAGTTCACTCTGTGTCTGCGGATAATGTCACCCAACTGTAGCATATATAATGAAAACAACAAGGGACCTAGAATGGAGCCCTGTGGAACACCACAGACAACTTCTGATAATGCTGATAATTTTACCTCCCCAATAGAGGCAAACTGAAAGCTATCAGAAAGATAAGATTTGAACCAGGATAGGACAAGGCCAGACAGTCCCATTATACTTTCAAGATGATTCAGTAGGATGGAATGGTCTACAGTATCAAGGCAGCACTTAGATCTAGAAGAATTAAAACTAATGGAAAGCCTGAGTCAGAGCTTATCAGCAGATCATTCACAACTCTGACATGGGCCGTCTCGATGATATGTGCAGCACGGAAACCAGAATGAAACTTCTCAAATATACCATTAAGAGTTAGAAATGTCTGTAATTGCAACAACTCTCTCTAGAACCTTATCTAAGAATGGTAGGTTGGAGATTGGCCTATAGTTATTGAGGACTTTAGGGTCCAAATTGTGCTTTTTAAGCATAGGCTTTACCACAGCTACCTTAAGTGTTGAGGGAACTATACCGGGAGGAAAGTGAACCATTTATAATTTTTAAAATGTGGTTATTAATAACACCAAGAACATTTTTTACTAGTTTTGTAGGAATAGGATCAAGAGAGCATGTAGTAGCTCTCATATGTCAAACTAGCTCAGTCTTTGCAGATACTGGCAGATTCACCTCAAAAAGAATGGCAAAATGATCAGAAATAGTAAGAGCTAGGGTTATGACGTTCTTAACATCTAAACCACGAGAAATGATCAGATCTAAAGTATGGCCATGATTATGCATAGAACCTTTGATATGCAGGATATAATCTAAGGAATCCAGTAGCCTCAAAAATTCCAAAGAGTTAGGATCAGAATCAATGTCAACATGAAGGTTAAAATCACCCAATAAAAGAATCCTATCATATTTGACTGTTACTATAGATAGCAAATCCCCAAATTCAGTCAGAAATAGCGGGTTTGACTTAGGTGGTCGATAAATAATTACAATATGAACAGGTTATGGGATGTTTAATGTGAAACTTCAAAAGATGAATAACCTTCAACAATTTCCTGTTTGATTCTAAGTTCACTACGGATAACAGAAGACTCTTTATGTGTGCTTCTATTTCCAATCTTTTAAACAGATGCAGTATTTTGAAGCCCAATCATCCTTGCTGTACATATCGTGATTTTCACCAGTTGAATCTAAACTGGTGACTCACCACAAGACTCAAAATGCTGCCACATGCTGAACATCACACAGAGGGCTTGCTGTAATTAGAACCTTTTTTTATGAAAAAGGTTCATCCCACATCTTTT
Organism: Acipenser oxyrinchus oxyrinchus; assembly: GCA_030684275.1. Lineage (NCBI taxonomy): Eukaryota > Metazoa > Chordata > Actinopteri > Acipenseriformes > Acipenseridae > Acipenser > Acipenser oxyrinchus. The sequence goes on from CM060250.1 coordinate 64,047,407, forward strand.
TTTCATTATTCTTTGGACCCATTCCTTCTTCCAAAACTTTTGCACTATTGTTCAGATGGTAATTACCCTACGGTGGCGCATAAATATTTTAAACCCAAAATTGCACATTCTTCAAAGCTCCTGCTGTCCTTATGGCATGTGTGCCTGGAAGCAAAGAGTACATTTCCTGTTCTCTCGATCTTTTTTCTTTAGACAATAGCATTATTATTTATTGCAGAAAAAATACAGTGTTCTCATAATTTTATTCAGGTCCTCCCACCGACACAACCAGAAGGGTGCAGTCCCCATAAACAGAAATACACAGGAGAATTAGAATGACATGACTAACCTGTAATTCAGTCCTAAACCGTAAGATGTCCGTGTAGCCACTCCAGCTAAACTGATCAAATTAATAATTTAGTAATCAATCCATTAAATTCTGGCTAATTAGAAAACATGAGGGACAATTATGGCCATTTTATAAATTGAGTGATGCATTTAAAAGAAAATGCTTACCTCGAGACATTCTTTGAGAGATTGCACACAGCAATATCCACCTGGGGTGCTGCTGCACACTGATATAACTTATTTGGCAAAATCTGCCATTTATCTGTGAAACACACTTGAAAGGGAATAGACCGACATTTAATATCTCAAAAACACAGAACATGAAAGGCTTAGACTGACAGCAGTGTGACATCGTCTTTTATTAAAAAACGGAGGGGACAGAAAATCAAGGACACCGAAATACTGTAATTTCTGATTTGACAGAAGCATTTGCCTGTGCTAATATCCCCCTGGAAAAAGTAGATAACCCCAAGCTAGGTAAATTCCTCAATACAACATGCAGTAAATGGGGTGGGGTGGAGTGGGGTGGGGGCAGAATGTTTATATGCATTTAATAGTGTAACTGGATTTGTATCTGATAATGCGAGTAATATCTGGGCAAATCATTTCCTGGAGGCAGACAAGTTGATCGCAACCATAAAAAAAGTTTAAACATTGTCCAAGCAGAAAACTGTGTTTTAAATATCACCTGAAAGATGCAATCAGACAGGAAGCTTGTAATCTACTCATAAAGCTGCCACCTGAGCCATGTAAAACACGATGGGGCAGTTGGTATTCTTCTGCTGAATTTCATTCCAAATAGATTACTTTTTACCCAGTTTTTGTGGAAAAGAAAATAGAAATTTCACCAAATACTGCAGTGTTAAAGCAGCTCCATAATTTGATGAAGGGTGTACAAAGTTTAAAATCTCTCCCTGATTGCAATGAGATGGTTTGAAAGCCATAACCTTAGAGTTCATGAAACTTAAAATAAAGTTGCAGAATTAATAAATACATATTGTACACTGGCACAATAGTTGCACAGCACAGATGCCAGAATAAAAAGTGTGTTACAAGTTTCCACAAAGTTTTTGAAAAACTAATGTGTTAATACAACAGAATAAAACCACATTTTATTCAACCAGCTCACAAGTTTCTGAAGGCAGTAAGGATTTTTGACCCACAACAAGTTTGTAGTTTGGATAAAGAAACCCTCCTGTTAGATTGTATTACAGGGTTTGATGCCTATTGTAAATCAGAAAATGAGGGATATTAACTATATGCAAAAGAAAATGGTAGAGGAATTTCTTTGACCGAATTTTGGAGAATTTAGCAAGAAAGGCTAAACATATTTGTTTTGTAAAAATAAAACAAAGAAAAAAAATAAACACAGCTCACATGTGTTACAAAATCTATCAAATGCCCAGATTCCAATAAATGGTTATAATATCTATAGTGTTCAGGGATCTGTGCCAGAATAGGGAAATCCATTAAAAAACAATATCTACCCTTCTGTTAACAAAATACCGATTTGTGCCTGTTCAGACCCACATATCAAGGAAATTAATTTCTTTTTTTTTTACTAAATTATTTGCTTAAAAGCATACTGGTAAATTAAAACCTATAAATAATGTATTTACACTTATGAGTTCTCTGAAATAATATTGAAAATAAAAAATAATTTTAAAATCCTGTTATAGGTATTGTAAAGGGTTAAATAAATGTCAGTAGTCATATACATACTGTAGTTCTCTTTATTAATCTGCTAATACGTACTTTGTAGTAATGGGATGACCAATTCAAATAGTTAAAGTAATGTAATGAGATGATTGTTTAATGATTTCTCATTTAATGGTTTACTGTAGGACTAAATTACAGGTTAAAAAACAAGTCATGTAAAACACATGGTCCTACCCATAAAGCAATCAACCGGGGGTACTTATAAGGGGCATAGGGGGTAGGCAGGACGACTCAGAAATGCAGAAATAAAAATGGAAGTTAAAGAAAATAATGATCTTGAATTGATTTTTTATAACAGTATTATATACTATCTCTAAACCACTGTGCATAAATTACCGTCTGACTATAGTTTCAAAATGATCATCCACCTATACACATGAATGATTTAGATTTCGCAAATTTCCATGCTGATATTAGGCGTAGCTGCATTTCAGTGACAGAAGTAGCGGCTGGTTGAACTTGGTTTCGTTGTTTGATAAAGCACACCCAGATCAAAAAGTGACACATTTCTTAAATGCAAAAGTAAAACAAAAGGAAGAAAAAACACAAAAGAGTCTACATAAAGTGCAAAGCAACAGAAAGTTATACTAAGTCCCTTTGGATAATATTATCTTTATGTATCACCCGCGAGGGGCACTCGTTCCTTTCGATCGGGGTGGGATCAGTCAGGCAGAATACCAGAAGGAAATAAACTAAGACCACAACAATATGCAGGGCAATGAACATTGTGTTATTAAATACAGGTGGTTAACTATATTTAACAAATAGAACAAGTCTAGAATACACAGTCACTGCATGGGGTTTGCACTGTTCAATAAAATTATAATTAAAAACAAAGTGCAATGCTGCTTGAGACAATTGCGGAGATGGGGCTTACTAAAAACAACAATAAAACCAATACTTAAAAAACTCCCCGTCTCCAGCACTCCTCCAAAATCCCCAATGCCTTTTAAAAAATACTATAATCTAAAATAGTTAAAAACATACTCTGGCAAAGTGGTTAACTGTGTGCAGCTGCAGGAGTGCTGCTGTGATTAATAAACAAACAGACAACGATAATCCAGGTGCAATGATGTTTTCTTTTTATATTCCAAAGTCTGATGTCAAAACACAGTAAATAGTAATGAGAACAGGCAGTACAGCGGCGTCTACTGCTCCGTTTTAATCCATGGGTTGGTCCTGTAATAATAGCCCCGATCTTAAACACCCACACATAACACAAAACACAAGTCTACAGTTAATCGTGAACAATGGTGCAGTGATATCTGGGTAAGTGCTGGCCTTTGGCGAAAGCTCCGGATCGTGTTAGCTGTCTAATAACAAGAAACAAGCAATTTTTAGACATGACAAACAAACAAAACACGATAACAATACAGGTTTTCCTTCTGTTTCAGCATTAACCATTCAAAGGAAGAGATTACTTCACTACGTCCCCTTTTGTACCGTCTAACATGACCCCTTGGTTAACGAGTGCAACCACTCCTCCAATCCGCGGCTGCCACATCGTTTCCCTTCCGGTCGATGAGTTAGTGTACCGTAGCCCCTTTCTAGATAGCCGACTTCCGTCTAACCCTGGGAATGAATTGTCTGGCCATCCAGTCCAGGGCACTATGTTCCCTTTACACAGTGCCCTCACAGGTCGGGAGGTAGATTTGTCACCAAGAATCTTTATGTCTCTGTCACACATAGACAGATGGAGAGAGTCAGGAAGCACAGCAGGAGCCTGTTTTCAGTCATTTTTCTCCCCAACTCAATGCCGAACACAAACAAGTCCAATTCCTTCTCTGCTCCTGCTGGCTGTTCGTCCAACCTCCACTAAAGACAAACCCTGGTTCACGTCACACTAGACCAAAAACAATCTCTGGAATGGATGAAATCAGGAACTTTTATACCAGGTGCTCAGCTTCTTCAAATTATTCAATTAGTACCTATGGGGGCTGAGAACAGGAGAGCATCAACGTGCCAGTGAGATCTGTGCAAATCTACAACAAATTAATGTGCCAAAATAAATGTGTTTATAAACATTTTTTAAATAAAACAAACTAACTAACATTAAATCATATGTGACAAATCAAAACTTGAATATACTACAAAAAAAAGTGAATATACTACAATAACAAAATCAAAGTACCTAAATAAAGTAATGTGGGTCACCCGTTACATTTAATAACACATTTGTGTTAGTTATTATAGGTTTATGTTAAGGTAAATGTTTTTGATGTTGTTAACATTTTAAATGGCACAAATAATTATGCTGAGATGGGAAGTAAATGGTAACGTGATAAACATTTACAGTGCAGCATATTTTTGATTATTTATAATAACTTTGACGAATAGAAAGCGAATACGTGTGTTTCCGACTTGTTATTAAAAGTTTTAAGAATTACTGTTTAGTATACTTAACCATCAATTATATATTAAATAAACAGGAAAACATTAATTTGTTAATCAGATTATTCTGCCTTTAAGTTTTATTGCAACTGTGGTACCACTCAGTCGAGCGAAAATTGTTGAGCTGAAACCTCCAGACAGAAGGGGTACAGTTTTAAAAAAAGGTTAAAAACCATTGCCCTAGAGAACGGTAGTTTAAAATATATTTTCTGTATCGTAAACAAAAATACATTGTGGTGTATTGGATAAAAAAATTGCTGCTTTCCAAAATGTGGCAGCAGTCTAAATTTACTGTGTGGTTTACTTTAAAATGAGTTTTGTTTGCAACTATTGCAGTTGGTAGGTACATCAATAACAGAATTCAGACCAAATATAGACAATAAAGGTGTGGGGAATACTGCTTTTTTGCATTTATTAGCCCATCAAATTTGAATTTCATTCTCTAAATCATTTTTTGTTTGTTTTTTGTTTTTTATAGATGTTGATTTGGGATATGCATATTTATACAATGCTACTGCATATGAATAGTGTCTGCTGGTTCCTGGTACAGTACCTAATCACTATCTGTGCTTTAGTTCAAACTCTCTCCATGTATCTACCTGCAATTAGACCTTTTAACTATAAACATAGGTACAATGAAGCAGAATACATAGATTTGTTTGTATCTTTAGCATAACATTTGTTGTGTTTTACTCCTCATTACAAACTCAGGAATGTTTTAATTACTGTCTGATGCTATATTAAAATAACAAAAAGCAGCGTTTCCATTTGTTCCATCATAAATACATTGTGGTAGGGCAGAAGAAAAGCCCTACATGTAATTTTAATGTGTTGTGTTTATTCTATTATGAATTAAAAAGTTATGTTTGTTTATTTTAAAATGGGTGAATTTGTGTTTGTGTATTTAAAAGAATGGTTTGTGGGTTGTTTTGGTATGATTTGAATGTATTTTGTTTATTTAAAAAACAAGTGCTTTGTTTATTATTGGTTGAAATGTGGTCTGGAAGAGGCGGACTGGTTGAGCCAGTTGTCCCGATGCCTCAATCACAGCTTATTTAGAAATCTTTGAAAATAAGCACAGTACTGCAGACACTGGCAAAGACCTCTATTTTAAATTCAAGAGTTTAAAACAGAAGTCCGATGAGAGGTCTGTGTAGATTACCGCACACTGATCAAGCGCATAGTTCCTGACCAGTACACTGTTCCGCGAGTAGATGATGCCCTTGACTGTTTGAATGGCAGTAAATGGTTCCTAGTTCTGGATCTGAGGAGCGGTTATTATCAAATTCCAATGGGGAAGGCTGATAAAGAGAAGACAGCTTTAATTTGCCCATTGGGTTTCTATCAATTTGAAAGGATGCCTCAAGGAGTCACTGGTGCTCCCTCTACATTCCAGAGGCTCATAGAGAAGACAGTAGGAGACATGAACCTCATGGAAGTGTTAGTCTACCTCAACGACCTCATTGTTTTCGGGAGGACTCTGGAAGAGCATGAGGAGCGTTTGATGAAGATCTTAGATCGTCTTGAGGCCTGCAGTCTGAAATTGTCTGTGGATAAGTGGCAGTTTTGGCAGACAGTTAAGTATATTGGGCACATTTTCTCAGAGCATGGCGTTGCAACTGACCCAGACAAAATCAGAGCATTCAACAACTGGCCCAGACCTAAAAATTGAAGACACTCCAGTCATTCCTTAGATTCCGGAGGTTCGTGGAAGGTTACTCTGCAGTGGTGTGAACTCTCCATGAACTAACTTGGGGGTATGCTCCAACCAGGAAGAGAGGAAAACAGCTGCGGGCTCCAGAAGGGGTATCCTATCACCACGTCAATGGGCCCTTTGGTAATCGATGGACTCAGCAGTGTGAAGATGATTTCCACGCCATCGTTGAGAAGTGCACCAGTGCACCAGTCCTTGCGTTTGCGGACCCACAGAAACAAGTACTGTATCAGGAGTTTCCTGAGGGCTGGAGGCCTGTGGCCTATGCTAGTCAAGGCCTTTCTTCCACCGAAAAGCAATACCCTGTACATAGCTAGAATTTGGGGGACTGAAGTGGAAGATGTGGGGCTCATTGGTTTTGAAAGACGGCGTGCTGTATCGTTGCTGTAAGACCAATCCGTCTGTTGGTCGTCAACAGCTTGTATGTTACCAAGTGGGTAATGACAGCTGGCTATGAAGTCTCTACACAACAACACGGGTCATTTGGGCATTGAGAGAACTCAAGATCTAGTTCGCGCCCGGTTCTATTGGCCAAGGAAGGCAGCTGACATCGAGCGGCACTGTAAATCCTGCCTCTGATGTGTACAGCGTAAAACATTGCCTAAGCATTCCGCTCGGCTAACCAATATCATGACTGAAGCCCCCTTGGAGGTAGTCTGTATTGATTTCTTGAGTTTGGAAAATGACTCCAGAAACATCAGCAACATTTTAGTTGTCACAGACCACTTTACTAGGTATGCCCAAGCTTACCCAGCAAAGGACCAAAGAGCTAGCACAGTAGAAAAGATCTTACGGCAGAGATTCATTTGTCCATTATGGCTTACCTCAGAGGATCCACTCAAACCAAGGAAGAGATTTTGAAAGTAGACTGCTGAAGGAACTGTTGGATGTCACAGACATCAAGAAGTCTAGGACAAGTTCTTACCACCCTCAGGGAGACCCTCAACCCGAGAGGTTCAATCGCACTCTGTTAGACATGTTAGGGACTTTGAATCAAGTGCAGAAGACGAAATGGAGCCAGCACGTATCTGGTGCACACTTACAATTGCACACGGAATGATTCTACTGGCTATTTGCCTTATTATTTGATGTTTGGGAGAGAAGTGCGACTTCCTATTGGCATCTGTTTTGGTGTGTCCACAGGTGGAACATCCACTGAGAACTACCTTCAGTACACAACTCGGCTGAAAGACCAATTAAAGGAAGCTTGTCGCCTAGCCAAGCTAGCAGTCACTAAGAAAAACCAGGGTAACAAAACCCGGTATGACAGAGCAGTGTGATCGTGTTCTATTGCGGAATCTAGGAATTCCTGGGAAGCATAAAATTGCTGATCTGTGGAAACGTGAGCCATGATTGAAGAGAAGTTGCCAGGTATATCAATGTACCAAGTCAAGCCGGAGTACAGTAAGGGTCCAACAAAAACCCTTCATGGAGACAGACCATCTGCTACCGTTAGGGCAGCTAGCTGAAGAATCACCCTTGAACCCTGTCAGTCTGAAAGAGCACCCAGAACTCGCAGACATGCTTCCAGAGGAAAAAAGGTGTCCCAGCCTTCTCAGACCAACCCGGTCATGATCCAAGAAGGAGATAGCAGTTCATATGAAGAAACGGGATATCCTGAGCCAGTCCCATTACAATTTGAGAAGCTTCAGTCTACAGTGTCAGATTTGGGATATGGAATCATTGCCCCTACTGCTAGGGAAGCAAGCGCTTTAGACCCTGAAACTGGAGGCATTGTTGAGAGGGATGTTACCGAGCCCTCACAAGAAGAGGCTGCATCATGGTTTGACCCAGTTGAAGAAGAAACATCCTGCAGTAGTGGTAGAGAACAGATACCTCAACCTGATCCTTTTCAAGTGACTCAACATGATTCTGTTTGCACTGTGATTGATGAAGAACCTGTAAGACTTAAGAGACCAATTAAACCTGTCAGTAGGCTTACATATGACAGACCTGGAATCTCTTGTAGTACCTTTCGGCCAACAGGGCACAGACGGCACTCACCGTAAGAATACAAGCCTGGATTAGGAATGTTGTATTCGCCTAGAGTTATAGGAGTATGTGGAAGAGAGACTGTGTATGGTGGAGTGTATTTACACTGAGAGCAGAACAGAAAAGCAGTGAATAACTTTGCTCAAGTTAGCTGGAAACTTTATCCCAAACAGTATGGAGAGTGTAACCCCATGTCTTTGGGGTTAACGACTTGTTGAGATGCCACGTTTCCTACTGGGGGGAGAGTGCAGCCCACCTGGTAAGACAAAGGCTAGAAGGTTCATTTAGATTCGGAAAGCTGCTTGCTTTAAAATAAATGTCCTGACCCTCTTTCTATAACGTGCCTAGAAATTTCAACAATGGAACCTCCTCTCATTATATATTCATGATGATCGTCATTTAGAACTTTCCAGAATATTCTATCTCTAATATTTTGCACATGCTCTGAGGCGTGTCATAACGTGTTTCTGAAACGAACTCTGAAGAATTGGGGCGGAGTTTTGAATAGGACTGGAGAGAACGGCACAAATTAAGTCAGAAAGAACTGAGGCAGAAAGGATGAGCTGAGCGGGAGACAGAGAGAGTTGAGCTGGAGAGAATCGAGCGCTTGGCACTTTGCAGTCCGCGGGTGAAGGCGAGGAGATTCCCAGGATTAGAATATTTATTATTTAAGTTGCTGTTTGTAAACTTAAAAGAGGAAAAATATACTTACCCTGGAGCCAGCGTTTCCACAGTTCCTTTACCTTGAGAATGGATCCTGTTCCTGCCTGGAGTGGATCGAGTACGGAGGGCAATTGACTGCTTTACTTACCTACAGAGTCGGTCGAGTTTGTGAGTACTATGTTTGCTGCTAGCGGATCTGCAACATTTCAATGGCTCAGAAAGAGTGAACAAAAATAATTAGAAAGCAACTGTATTTAATGAAGTTCGGGACTTAATAATTTAAATACTAACCAATACACAACCTGAATTATTGGAAGCGTGAATTTTCATAGAGAAAAATTGCTTTTAATTTAAATAGATTACTGTAACAGGAAATAAATACAGAAGGAGCTTTAATTTGCTTTGAAGATATAATCAGCAAGAGTGGAAAAGACCAATTTATTTTTTGAACGAGACAGTGATTTTTGATCTCCACGGAGAGAAAATCTTTTGTTTTGTTGATTGCATGGTACGAGTGACAAATCCCCATCTGGTGGGGAGAAGGGAGAAGCGCATACAGCATAGTGGAATACTGTTTAGCAATATTCAATGTTGAAACAGGGTTTATTTTTTTTCTACAAGGACTTATTGTTTATTAATGGAGGGTCATTGATTGTTTAAAGGGGAAAAGAAGACATTGATTTGACCAGGACATTTTCTATTTAAGAAGAAAAAATAACTTTATTTTATAAAAGAGGGACATTATCTGTTTGAGAAGAAAAAAATAACTTTATTTTATAGCCAATAGAGACCCTCTAAGATACTCAGAATTTTTAGATACATTTAATGTTCCTGTGACTCCAAAAGAATATGCAATAGTATTTGATGCCATTCCTAGTAACCGCTTTCACCTCTGTAAATCATCATTTGAATGCAATCATGTTACTTTATTTGATTCCAGCACTTCTCACTTGGATTATACAAGACCTAAAGCTTGTGCGACTCATTTCTAAACTGCAATATTAATTGGAAGAAAACATGGACAATTTCTCATAAGTATGCCCTATTGCCAAAAAATTGAGATTCAGTTCACTATCATACATAGGGTTAACCCAGCAAATTGTTACATGAATAAAATGCATTCAAACAGTGATCCAAATTGCACCTTTTGCAGCTCTCATCCTGAAAGAATCCCTCACTTGTTTTTCAGTTGTACATTTTCTAATGTATTTTGGAGAAGAGTTACTTATTGGTTTCTTGACTCTTGCAGTATTCTCATTTATTTCTCAATAAAAGATATAATCTGTTATTTTGAGGACACTGATCTTGATCATTCTCTTGTCTTCCTAATAAATGTCTTTATTTTGTTTGGAGAATATTACATACATAAATGCAAATGGATGAAAGCCAAACTCATTTTTGCTCTAATTGTAAAATATATCTAAATTCTTTGAAGATGTGTAAAGACAAGAGAGCGATCAGAACATTGGATGCCTTCAGTGGTACTGACTTTTGAATATATTTGTTTCTTTTTTTTCTTTTTACTTTTTATTTAATTCACTGATACTGACATATATATGCCTCTTTTGTTAATTGTGCAATTTGCTTTTTTGAATATTACTAAATCTTACTGTGTTAAAATAAAGAAATAATTATAAAAAGATAGTGAGAGTGAGAATGAGGGTGAGGGTGAGCATGAGAGAGAGATGGGAAAAACAAAACTGAAACCAAAAGTAAAAAGAAAGAAAAAGCAATTGCTACTAGTGCTGGGCAGACCAGCACAGTATGCGTTTGTTAGATTTGTGTTTGAGATTTGTTTTTGTTTTAAACCTTTTATTTAGCTCTGTGAGCAGTGTTTTTGTTTAAATATTTATTTTTGTTTGAATAAAAACAGCACACCAGCGCACTTTCACCCGTAGTACTTGTCTGTGTGTCTCTCTGTCAGCTGTCTAGTATTGTCACTTGAAATGTATTTGCTTACGATTGTAAGTCGCCCTGGATAAGGGCGTCTGCTAAGAAATAAATAATAATAATAATAATTGGAATGTCACTACTTGGCCAACCTGTCACATACATGTTTTCAAATATTTTTTAAAAAGTCATTAATCTGAATCATAACTAGGCTTGCTACTTTTCGATATTAATCGGTAACGCTCGTTAAACGTCGAATTCCCCAAAAATATAAGTTTGACTGAAATAAATTTATATACGATAAACGGCGGGAAAAACACTTGCTATTTTTTATTTTCTTAACAAAAAAATTCATTTCGAAATCCTCTCTAGTTTGCGTAGTTTATACTTGCTGTCTGTCCCGTCTCCGTTCCGTTCTGAATGGCTGGGTGTTGCTGTCAGTCATCTCTGTGGTCCGTTAGCACTGTAGTTTCACCCTGTTCTGACAGATCATGTTGAGAGAAGCAGTGCTAGAATGCTCTCATTTGTTTAAGTGACTGTCAATCATCAAGACCTGCACCGACTGTGCACTTTCATTGGTCAGCTATAGCACCTGCATTCAAAGCGCCTAATTTGAAATTAGCAGGTTAAGGTGTATGTAAGCTTTTACTTTAGGTATACGGTGACAGTTACTAGTTTCATTTGAAAATGGGGCGCAAGAGAAAAACACTTAATGAATATTGTGCACAATACGGTCAATGGCTGAAGTCTCTGCGGCAGGATGAAGCGGGCCCATCTGCCTTACCTTCCAGTGACTCTGAGTCCAGCTGTGCTGAAGCAGGAGAGGGGTAGAGCTCAGACTCTGCATAATAAGTGCAAGTTAGTTCTGTTCAACTCTCTAATGTTTTTTTCTGAGCATATTATTTTTACTCCTAGATGTTATTCCATAAAAGTCTGTGTAATACACTTTTTGAGACTAGGGCTGTCAGTTAAGCCTCCAAATAGCAATTGATTAATTGGGCACACAAAATCGAATTGTTCAAATAAATATCGATGATTGCTACAGGGCAGTAGAAAGCCCTGCTGTTTAAATGTATTTGTTTATTTTTAGAACAGGGTTTCCCCCTCCGTTCCCCCTATGTTATTTTGTATTTGTTTGTTTTATGATTTATGTATTTATTATATAGGACGAGCGAGGTGCCATCCTTCAGTGTTTTGTATTTGTTTTGTTGTATTGTATGATTTATTTATAAAGGACGGCGAAGCGCCGTGTGTTTTGTTTTTGTTTTTAAAATACCTCATGGGAATGCGTGACTGTCAGCTGGTGATTATTGAATTAGCTGGCAGTCACGCATAATAATACTACCTGTGCAGACTATGGCCGAGGGGTAATGAGAGAATTAATAGCCAGTTAACTCCTCAGCCAAGAGATATAAAAGATCTGCTGTTTTAACTGCAGGGTGGGTGTGTTAGGAGCGAGAGCGGAGAGAGCGAGAGGAGCAAGAGAGAAACAAAACTTAAATAGTAACACAGGAACAGTGACAGCAATTGCCCAGCCTGACTAATGTTGTTTTGCTTTATGTTCATGATTATTTTTGTTTAACATTTTTATTTTGCTATGCGAGCACAGTCTTTTTCTGTTCGAACTTTTTATTTATTTTTGTTATTTAAAAATAAAACGGCACGCCGCGTCTTTTTGTTTTGAATCTTGAGTACTTGGTGTCAGTGTTTTTCCCTTCCTGCTTCTGACCTGACGTCACCGCACAGCCACCCTGTTACACGCCCACATACGTTTTCGCTCCATTCCTCTCCCCCAGACGTGATTATTTTAATATCATTGCAGTTATGTAAAAGCTTCTGCACAGCAACTGAATGCGAGGGGTAATTATGCCTTGGTAGCATCAGGAGAAGAAAAAAACAACAACATAAAAAAATCATCAACATTCGCAACAAGCCTAAAGCAAGTTTAACATACTACAGGGGTGTTGTATGTTGATTCTTTTTAAAATAAATGTCGATATTAATCGTCGATTTGGCAAACAAATAATAATCGAATAGTAGCAAGCCTAATCATAACACACAGCTTTATGACTGAAATTCCAAATGCTTTGTTTAATGCTGTTAAAAATCTAAATAAAACCGTAATTGGAAACAGAATGCACATTTGGTTGTGTTGACATGGTTTAGATAGATGGATTAATCAGTTGTGTTTCTTAGATGAACAAATATCTCTAGTAATTTCTTCCCAAGCTTGTTCTTTCTTTTAACCTTTGGATGGACTTGGCCAAAATTGAGGTGCTGGCAACAGTAACAAAATAGTTTAGTTAACTGGCAGTTATCCATGTTATTCTGACTGATGGATACTCTACATTATAATGCTTTGACCTTTTACACCAGTGTACACGTATGTGTGTTACATTTCAGTAGTCAAATCACTGCCAAAATATCTCATTTTCAGCTTGATCTAAATAAGGTAGCACAATGAATAACATGTAATGTCTAAGTAATTAAACTTGAAAACACATTTGCCAAAGCATCTCAGCAGAAATGCCTTGTATTCTCTGTTTCATTTAGCCACTAGTTTTGTGGTTTATCTTGGCTGGTTTCCATTCAAAACAAGTCAGAAATGGTCATACCTCAAGAATCTGAAAGAACAAATCTATTCATAGAGAGAACTGTGTAACGATTATTGACATTACAAAACTTTATATATTTATATACTTTTTAATGCATTATCTTGTAAAGCGCTTTGTGATGGTGGTCAACTATGAAAGGCGCTATATAAAATAAATATTGATTGATTGATCAATTTTATTTTTTCCTAAAGGGTTTTTGTGGATTTTCATGGATGTTTTACTACATCGCAAAACAAAATGGTTTAGAAATGTACCCCAATAATCTGTTTCAGAATACTCATTTAATTACAAAGTAACAGAGATTTCTACATTTTGGAATTTATTAATTAATTAAATTAATTAATTAAAAAATCTAAAAGTTGAATGTCTTCAGTCTTTTGGTCTGAACGCTTCACCTAATCTTAAATGAAGATCTAGTGATATTTTGCGTTATGGGTGATTATTTTATGATACCTTGTAATATGGGTTAAGTTGATGTTCATTACAGTCAAGATCTGTGATACTTTGTTGGATACTAAAGCGGTTTGATGTTGAAAATGTGTAGGTTTTTACATGTTGGCTCCATGCTGTTCCCTTGAGAGTACAGTAAAAAGAAATTTTACTTTTCAAAGTTTATGAAAGCGACATTTAATGCAAATAATACATGCAGGGCTGTATTCTTGAAAAAATCTTAAGAAATCCTCTTAAATGCAAAATATTTCTGAAGTCTGCACTTATGTATACTTTTAAATAATCTGGATGCAAGTTAATACATTTCACAATATCCTTTACATTCAGTTGTTTAAACTGGGGACATTCTTTAATTCCATTTTTTCTTCCCTGGGGGTCTCCAAATAGTTTGCACAAACAGGACATTCGTGTTAAGTGAATAACACATTTTCACGTTGTATTATTTGTATCATGATGCGTATCGTATCACAACCCATGTATCGAGGTAGGTATCATATCATTGTGAACCCAAAGATACACACCCCTACTAAATACACAATGTCATTTGATAATGCACATTTATAAGCACATACAATATAGTGCAATGGTTATGCACATTTGACGCATTCTCCAGAGAGGTTTTACTTACTGTAATTTTCAGAATAGTATACATGGCTAGCATAAAGTTGCTCCATTTATTTTTTGTGTTTACCATGTGATATGTACGTATTGGCTTCAACATTGTGTTACCCATGGCTTGTTATGTGCGAGAGCAACGCTACATCAGGACCTGTGTATATTCTCCAAGCAACTTTATGCCAGCTCTGTACAATTCATTTACAGTACGTAACAGAACTGTAATGAAAATGTAAAACAACATGGATGAAAATAAGAGTCAAATGTGCACAACTAACATACAGCCCTCGTCTAAGCTGGATGTAACACTCGGCACATACAGTATAAGGCTGTATTTGTTTAAAAGGGTATGCTACTTGAGCTTGGAACAGAAAGCACCTAATAATGCTGGATAATGGAAATGGTTTGTTTTTATAGGCCAAGTGATGCAAGGTGGGAAAGGCTTATGTTTCACACCATTCTCAAATTGCCAAATTAATTCACACATTTCTACCCAAATCAAATGACCAGTCAGTTCATAGGCATAAATGCTATAAAATCATATTAGACAAGTATATGTGAAATTGCAAAACAATTGACCAAGTTCCAAAAAATGTTATTACATGTAATTAAAAAGTAACTACAAGGTTGTACTACACACATGTGAATGGGGGTCAATTCTAAATAAAGATGTGAAATTAAACTCATCAACCTCAAACTTAAGGTGCTACAGTTGCTCTACAAATTCAATGAAACTTAACAAAATATGGACTTTTCAGAATCAAATTTATCATCCTCCCACCCAATATGCTCACCTTGTATAGGGTTTCCAAATGTAATGCAAATCATTGTTTGTTTTTTATGAAATGATCCTTACCTGTAATTGTGCTTCTCATTCCCAATATGAAACCGGTCGTATTGAGAGAATGCTTGAGTTCCATCCCAGTCAGTCAGTTCGATTCTCAATGAATACTGACGCTGACTGGTAAGCAGGAAGACAAATTCATTTCCAAGCCAATGCTCACTAGATGGGCTCCCAAAACCCTACAGGAAAGTTAAAGCAATACATTTAGCATTATTCTGTTTGGCTGTTACATCCTTTACATTTTTTCTGAGACATACATCCATCATTGGTACTGTTAGATCAGCGGTAGCATCATTTTGAACTGCATGTTAATATAGTTTGCATTGGAACATATTCAGGAAAACTTTGCACACTGTAACAAATACACTATTGATTGGCATTTTATTGTTAACATTAAAGGAACAATATTCTGTTAGTTTGAGCTGTTTTTATTTTAAATAGCACAATAATAGTTAACATATGAATACATTGGGTGCTAAACAGTCCTATCCTTACCTATTTATGAGGTCAAATGAAAACACAAACTGAAAACACATGTTAAAGCAATATCATGTAGGTGCTTGCTGTCTATTGTTTTCTCATTCAAACTTTAAATTATCTTCTGTAATACAATGTACTGTGTGTATTGTATGCAGCATATTAATGCATATGTTATTAAAAATACAATTGTATAGGTTTTTAATCACTGACGCAAGCCATAGAATGAAGGCCAGTTTTCTAACAAACATCATTCACAGAACATGTTTTTTGTTGTTTGTTTGTTTGCTTTCATTATAAGATTTTTGGCAAAGTGGTTAGCAGTGTGCAGGTGCAGGAGTGATGTGGCGATCAATAACAGAAAGACAACGATAATCCAGGAGCAAGGGTATTTTATTTATAATCCAAAGTCTGATGACAAATGGTAAGTAATAATGAATGGTAGTACACAAGGCTGTGTACTATGCAGTTTAACCCAGAGGTTCAGTCCCGAAACAATAAACACAGTCTTTAATATACCCACAATATACAAACACGGTCACCAGTCCACAGCGCATGCTCTAGTGCTCGTGGTGCAAATACAATTTAGCGTGAAACAAAGTGCAGAGTTGTCCGGGTTTTGTGCTGGCCTGTAGCGACAGCTCCGGATCGTGTTAGTTGTCTAAATAACAAACAAGTATAATTAGACACGACAAAAACAAACAAAACACTCACGATTCACAATACAGTACTCCTTCCAGTTAGCATTAACCATAACAAAGAAACAGATCACTCTGCTACGTCCACTTTTATACCGTCAATCATGACCGCTTGGTTAACAATTGCAACCGCTCCTCCAATCCACGGCTACCACATTGTATCCCTACCTGGTCAATGATTTAGTGAACCGTAGCTCCGCACCCTTTCTAGATGGTCAACTTCCTCCTAACCTTGGGAATGAATTGTCTGGCCATCCAATCCAGCGCACTCTGTTCCCTTTACACAGCGCCCTCACAGGTCGACAGGGAGATTTATCACCAAGAATCATTCTGTGGCAGTGTGCCCCGCCCAGAGGGAGACTACCTGCAGCTCCCACCATCACCACACGAGGGAGACTGCCTGCTGCTCCCACCTCCACCACACGAGAAAGGACCACGACGTGATGCTGGTATTTCTCAGCAGGCTGCTGAGGGGAGCACAGGGGAAAACAGCCCGGCTGAAGCTGCCGCGAAGAGGGCCAGTACTGCCGCAGCCACTGCCAGAGTGGCCAACCCCAGCACCACGACTGGTCCTGACTCCATCACCAGGGGGAGAAGTGGAGCTCCTGCTGCCGCCTTCTGGGCCAGTGCCTCCCCTCCTGGCTTCATCGCCGTGGGATGCCTGCACGTCACCGCCCGGGGATGCTTGCACATCAAGGCCCAGGGATGCCTGCACGTCACCGCCCGGGGATGTCTGCACGTCACTGCCTGGGGATGCCTGCCCTGGAGGTAGTTTGCTGCTGACCTCCGGGGATTTGCTGTTGCCATTTCTGCTACCAGAGTGTGGGCCCCCGCTGTCAGCTTTTCCGCGGCGTGGGGCTACGGGAGGAGGACCTCAGCTCGCTGACAGCATTTCTGCTGTCAGCATTGCCAGTAGCAGCCTGGCTACTGGCAACATTGCCACCCATGAATCACTTGAAGTCCCTGTTCTTGTTGTGTTGCGTGTGGTGTGTTCATGTTGGTGTATAGGTATTGGTGCACAGAATATAAATGGGTCTGTGTAGCACAAGTGATTTAAAATATATATTATTATTTATTTCTTAGCAGACACCCTTATCCATGGCGACAATTGTTACAAGATATCACATTATTTTTACATACAATTACATTATTTTTTACACATTATTTTTACATACAATTACCCATTTAAACAGTTGGGTTTTTACTGGAGCAATCTAGGTAAAGTACCTTGCTCAAGGGTACAGCAGCAGTGTCCCCCATCTGGGATTGAACCCACGACCCTCCGGTCAAGAGTCCAGAGCCCTAACCACTACTCCACACTGCTGCCCATAGTTGTATTTAGGCACGGGGATTGCATAATCACTTCATGTGCAGATAAAGTATGTAATAGTATGTGTGCACGGGATTGCACAAATTACTTAATGTACTGGGATTCAAGTGAATAATTAATTAGTATTTGAATCCCGGCACAACAGTATATATAGATGCATGTTTACTCACTCGGGGTTGTGTGTATGTTAAGTGGAGAATGGGTGTGGAGAGGAGAAATAAAAAGAGAAAGAAATAACAATTGCTACGACGTGCTGGAAGTACCAGCATGGTACTTGTTTGTCTGTTCGTCTACTGTTTTGTCTGTCTGTTCGTTTGGCCATTGTGCCATTTAACTCTGTCACAGATTATATATGAGTTCAACAATGAAATTGGCATCAAAATGAACATTGTTCCAGATGTGGATAAAGCTAGGACAGAATCTGGATCAGGTTTCCTCTTACCACAAACATGGAAGGTCTATTAAAGGTCCTGTGGTTTGAATATTGAGATATAGCATTCTGGCATGTTACTAGCCAGATTTAACTATAGTCAATTCTCGTTAAAACAAACTCGGATTAGACGAATTTCCTGATACTATGACTTTTTGACATGGTCTCAAATTTAGCATTTGCTTATTGTAAATTACTTACGAATCATACAAATTCACTTAACATGAATTTCCCCCAGGAAGAAAAATCTGAATTAAACAAATCATCTAGTTCGAACTGCTGAGTGTAAAGCAAATTTGGAAATGTATTAACTTGTATCCAGATTAGCACCTCTGTATTTTACTGCTGTTTTGGGACTACTGGTCCTATGACGCATTTCAAGTTGCCCTAGTGCTCATGCATCAATGCCAATTCCACGAAAACAGCGCTAAAACGTTCACTATCTTTACAGACAAAAGTTTAGTGGTAGATAATGGTAGATAAAGTAGTAGATAATGCACCACCATACAAAGATGCCGGAAAACTGGGGTACAATAATACAGGCCTATGAATAGTAAACTGTGGATGTTCAATACCCGATGCTGAGGACACCTTGCTTCTGTATTTTAAAAATGAAACACGCAGATTTCAAGTACGGTTCATTTGCAATGTATACTTTGTAAAAGTTCACTTACAACTGTATTTACAATAAAATACACAGTACTTTTAAATGTATACCTTTCTTTGTACTGTAATTGAAAAAATGATTTCAATGTTACTGACAGGATGCATTTGGCTTAGACTCCTGATAATACAAATTAGTGATGACACATTTTTTTTGCTGGTCCCTTGAAATTCATATTAATGAGCGTTGACTGTATTATAATTTGGTCATGTGGACATGCACATCTCAAGCAGTATTTTGCAATAATATTTCAAAGTCAAAAGCAGCAGTGTCAATTAGATTAGGAGTACTGTAAGAGGATAATGTCATGGCCCAAGCTGTTACTGGCAGGAGGAAGACTCGGAGACAGGAAGCTGCAGTTAAAGTGCTAACGTCCACATTTATTGACATGAAACAGGAACAAAATAAGCACAGGAACAAATTAAAGAGTTAAACAAACATTACAAACATTTTGAATAAACACACCTTACTATTGAGGCTGGGTAGTCACCTTCACTGAACAGTCCTTCTCACTAAACTCACCCAACTAAACAAAGGACTTGGCTTAATTTATATAGCATGTGGCTGGGGCATCAATTATTCAATCAAGGCTCCAGCCACATACACTACATGGATTCTGGCAGGGATGGAATTAACCCCATCTCTGCCAAACAAATTCAAAATAATACATCTTTATTTATACAAACCATACTATTTACACATTCAGGGCTTCCGCCCTGCCACAAATACAAAGATGGCTGCAGTGTTTTCATACTGGTATGTGTGCAGAACAGAGTGTAAGGAATTTTTCTGAGATTAATGACATTCTTTGGATAGAACTGAATCAGTGCCCTAGAGAACAGCTAGATAGATTGGATTGAGCCATGGAAAGGAGTTAGTACTCTTCCCTATCCTGTTCTAGGCTATTTTACAAAGAGGCAGTAGCACATATAGTGGCTTACATTCCCTGTATTAATCTCTTTACAGCTTATCATCTTACATTAATAAATAGTTCTTCAATTTGTATTGCTCATGACTTCAGCTCCTAGTTATTCCTCAAGCGTGCAGCATCTGCAACTTAGGTTACTCTATTAAAATATTCTCCCATGTACTGTATTAGCAAAATCGTTAAACAAATGCCAATGCCAATTTCATTGTGTGGTCCAGGGGTCTGGAGCACCCCTTAATCACCTTGGGATGAAATCCTTTGTCAAGCCTCCTGTTTTTCTGTGTACATTTTTCACCACTCCATCCTTCCTTCCTTGGATACCTCTGCAATCCTCCACCCACCAAAACCAGTACATCACACATACTGTCCACTATCGGCAGGCCCCCTAGTACTCCAATCAATCTTTGACTAGTTAAATCTGACAGATGTCGCTAGTCATTCATGATAATATAGTATACTCATAACAAGCTAGTCATAACTGTTCCGTATTTCTTTAAAGTGTTTGAATATACATTATTAAATAACTATGAATAAGCTGAAGGCTTGGACAATATAAATATGATTATATTATCACAATATAAATACGTATGATTTGTATATGTGATTTTCCTATTACGTTTTGACCTATGCATTGCTAGTAAGTAAAGGCCATTTTTGACATTTTAAAAAAAGTCCATTCAGAATTGTATTATAACAGCAGTTCAATACAAATTATTAAGGCTTGTGTAATTTTCTTTATTTTTTATTATCCACATTAGTTAAATGCAGATAATTGACCAAGGCTACTGACATCACTGTTACTACACATCGGTTCATCCTTTCAATCATACTTTTGTAAGTCCTGAATAGATTGTGTAATAAAATGGTATATGTTTATGATGCCAGACCTCACATGGTAAAGTCTACATATTTTTGCTGCCTGGTGAAGACAGACAACAGATGTCAATATTTTCAGCTCTCACAGTTGGCTGTGGGAGGACATACCACTCAGTTTTCCACATAGCTGGGTTATATTAGCATCAGCAATGGCATTTAAAAACAATGTCAACTCCATATAGCATTATACCTTGAAATACATCCTAAAACAAAAAAGCATAGTGATGAAAAAGATAATAAGGCTAAAACAGCAATTTTAGATACAACGTTGTGACAAGATGACTGGTGGATGATGACACATACCCAGAAGGAACGCAGACTGGCAGTACTGGGGTTGAAACTGAGAGGCAAACAAAAGATTTAAACAAAAAACAGCACACGGCACTTTAGGCCAAAATAAATAGACAAACAAAACAGTGGACAAACAAACAAACAAGTACCATGCTGGTCCTCCAGCACAACGCAGCAATTGTTTCTAAACCACAAACAAAACAATAACAAATAATGGCGGCACACACAGTAACAATAACAATAATAATAATAATCAATGCACACACATTTACACAGAACGGGGCAGGCACTTTGCCACAGACGTTGATAACTTTATTTCTGAAATTGTTGTATTCACTGTTTTTTTTAGGCTCTAGTTTATGTATCTGTCTTGCAGCAGTGCAGTAAATTTACATTTCACTCTCCTCCAGTACACTACTTTACATTTTTTCTTTAGCCCTGGCTAAAGCCAAAGAACAAATAGAGAATGAATTGCTTTCATGAACTGCCCAACTGTATTCCATATTGTAGCACGCACCTGTTATGGTCAATACACTATCCAGTTCAACGTACCGAGTTTTCATTTTCTGCATTATTTTTCCACCTTTCTTGTATGCATGAACAATGTTCTTATGTTTTTATGTTCCGAGTAGTGACTATCATGTCATTTTAGTTTGAGGTGTAGACTTTTTAAAATATGGTACCGTTTATAGAACTATATATTTATATTAATGAAGTCACCTACCATAGGCTTAATTACAGGGTGAGTGTTACAGTTCATTTGTAGAGAATTTATACTTTAGATAACTTTTTTTAATACAACCTTCTATTTAGTACAACAACATTAACACCCCCTTTTCAACTAACATAGATAATCGATTTTTTATCTACATCATCTCCATACTGTAGTTACAAAATTCACAACTAACTTATAACGTTGTCTGAAACAGCTGAAAAGGGTCTGAAAAGGCTGCAAATTTAAAAGAATTAATCAAAATGACCTTTCCTTAAAACAGTCCTAACTGCGAGGGGGGGAGGTGCAATATTGCCATGTGCATACTAGAGAACTGGGCAATGATGATCTGAAGCATTGTTTATGAATTAGATGAAAAATACCATATAGATAGAGGCAATAATATCTTGGTGATTAATAGCTATAAAACTAAAATAGAATTGCATTCCAATTCTCATCCCGAAAAAATTGCTATATTCTCCCTGATGAATCCCTGCAACTACATCTGGCTATACTTTTTTTGTTATCTATATTTAGCATCTTAGCAAATGTTCAACATTCACCAGTGATGTTCTGCTAGATTTATTATTGCCCAAGCTAAAAAACAGATCAGGGCATAAACTATTGATGGCAAATGCTAAAATAAAACATACATTTCACACACTGTAATTTATGACAGGCATTATGAAACTTAGTATATGAACTTGACTGAAAGAATAAATAACAAACATAATAAAAGAAGACTTTCTTTCATTGATTCTTGTCCGGTTCCTAATAGCTACTTGAACCCAGAACCATGGGTAAAGGCACTCCACCCAGAGTGCAGGATGCGCCCTATAGCTTGGAGATCGCTAGTTCGAATCAAAGCTATGTCACTGCCAACCGTGGACGGAGTTCCTAGGGGCGGCACACAACTGGCAAAGCGCTGTCCGGGCGGGGTAGGGGTTAGGTTAGCTCGGGAGTCCTTGGCTCACCGCACACCAGCGACCCCTGTGGCTGGCAGGGCACCTGCAGGCCGGCATGTACGCAATTCGGAACTGCGTGGTCCTCCGACGCTGTAAATTCTGAATATGGCTGCACAGCGGGCTTGCAGAGTGAAAAAAAAAGTGGACAGCTGATGGCACTCCTTTCGTAGGGTGCGAGTGCTAGTGCTAGTGCTCGTCCTAGTCTCTCACGAGTTAGTTTAGGGCTGGCAGTGGTGAACCAGGATGAATAATAATTGAACATTCCAAAATTGGGAGAAAAATTTGAAAACGAATACAAATAATTACTTAAAAGCTCTTTTCAAAATGGCCACTCTAGTTCACTGGGGTATGAGATCTGTCCTCTAAATCACTGCAGGAAGAGCGATAAAAAAAAAAAAAAACATAACAAGACGTGCTCTGGCTTTTCTGTTCCGTATCATAGATCATTATTGCTGGGTTATCTGTTTGACAATGTGGGCAATAATCCTTGCACTATCAGTGCACTAGAGTGGCAAGTTTTAGTCAAATTGCGTGGCTTTTTAGTGTGAAAAGGCGATTATCAACCGTTTTAGCAATACCATGTTTTGGCCACTAACGTGTTTTACAGTGAGAAATGTGTGTCATATTCTCACGACTATGGATCGAGAATTTTGAGTTTCTAAAGATGCACCTGGATTGATATTGTAGTTTACTCAAATGTGATGAAAAAAAACCCTTTACTGTGTGAAATGCAATTTTAGATACAACGTTGAGAACTTTATTTCTGAAATTGTTGTATTCACTGTTTTTTTAGGCTATAGTTTATTTATTTGTCTAGTAGCAGTGCAGTAAATTTACATTTCACTCTCATCCAGTACCGTGCTTTACATTTTTTTCCCCAAGGAGAAACACACTAGCCCTGGCTAAAGCCGAAAACAAATACAGAATTCATTGCAACTTTCGTGAACTGCCCAACTGTATTCTGGTATTTTAGCACACACCTGTTATATTCAATATCCATTCAGTATCCAACTAGCTTAAAAATATATTTGAATCTGTATCACACATTCATAAATGCATAGAATGTGGAAAGAGTGTTTTTTCCATTTATTTTCATGACCATGAGTGAGCTGTGTTGCCGAGAATTGTATCCCTGAAACATGTTTTTATGTTTATTCTTACAGAATAAATCGCTCTTCTTTTCACCATCCTACAAGTGTATTAAAGTCAGAGCAGCAGTGCAGAGCAGCCCTCCCTCCCTCCCTCCCTCCCTCCAGTTGAGAGAGACAGGACACACCTGGTTACATTGGTGCCGTGACCCGGATCGCATAGACTGGCTGTAGCTGATCACGGAGGGGAAGAGTGTTACAGGCAGTGTTGTGTGCTGCAGCTCAGCTCTTTTGCGCTGTGGTTTAGACGTTCGCTTGCAGTGCGCTGGGTCACCAGTTTGCGTCCAGTCTCCACCCTGTTACATTTATATATATATATATATATATATATATATATATATATATATATATATATATATATATATATATATATATATATTAAATAGTATTATAATTTGGATATTTAAATATTTTGTAATTGATGGCAGTCATCAAGTCATGCCTAATATGTATTCATATTAACAAACTTATACTACACCTTGTCCATATATTTAATTTATTGTGGAGAGTAGAAATAAAAGGTTCAGCTTTCCTCACCATTTTATACTCTTTCCATGTCCTTTGGAAGTCCACACTTCCATCTTCTCGGTGTTGTATGACTGTCCATCCACCTCCAACAGCCTCCATATTACAATATACCTGGGAAAACAAAGAAGACAGTCAGAATGGAAAGGAAAAATTGTGTTTTTGACATATGTTTTTAAAAAACCAAATTATTTAACAAACATGACAGGTGTCTTTCAGTAAAAACTGTAAAAAAAATGAATGTATTCGCTAAATAAACCAACAACAGAAATGTTGTAATTAATTAATCAAATATGTCGTGGGCACCTTTTCTTGCTTATTATTAATGTCAATGTTTCATAGCTGGATACTATCAAAAACAAGAATTGAGGTGAAGTCATTTCAAGACCAAACCCTGTAGAGAACAGTGAGGGTACTATCATAATCGGTGAACTCTGACAGAATTATTAGTAATGCCTGCCAACATTGTGCAGTTCCTAGTCTATGTGAACACCTGTTGCACATGCAGTGTTGCCAAAAAATATTTTAAGTCCAGTTAGGGCAAGAGAGAGAGAGAGAGAGAGAGAGAGAAAGAGAGACAGAGACAGACCTCTATGGTCGGAACTGAGAAAATGTATTATGTTGCAATACTTGTGTTCAAGTGTTTATTTTGGTTACCGGTAAACAGCTTAGCCGTCCGGTTGTAGTTAAAACATGGGAAACGTTTAGTTAGCACTCCTGGAAGGAGTTAGACTTTTGTTTTGTTTGTTTTGAGTTTATTAAATTCATAAATATACAGGCACTGTCCTGTTTTCATTTAATCTGTTGTGAGAGTTCTTCTTGTAACATAATAAGACAGTGTGAAAGGTCCTGAAAGTGGCAAGTTTTACCCCGGTTTGCCATCACATATAATTCCTTTTTTTTGCATGTCATTATTTTTTTTTTGCCATTTAGGCTAAAATTTAACTTCAGACTGTTTTGATTTATTAAACACTCAAAATGTTTTTAAATGTTATGGCCAGAATGACATGAGGAATGTGACTCTGGAAAAGTTTGATAAGTCCTAATCTGCTTTTCCTCTGCATGGACAGAAAACGTAGACTTCAGAAATGACAGAATTAAATATTCTTTCACAAATGCTTACATGTTGTACTGTTTATTGTATTGTAAATACAAGAAACATAGCAATTATTTTAAAACAAATTACCTTTTTAGTCTCTGACATGTTGTTGATATTGATATTATATACCCCACTTTTGTTAAAACCAGCATGGTATACATCTGCACAGTCTCTAAACTTATTTTCTTCTTCACCTCTTTTCGTACTGTTTGGTACAACTGTTTCAAATGACAAAAACAACAGAATTGGTCAATAGAAATCATTAGCCAAACACAAAACATGAACATTCACAAGTTTAACATTAGTTTTATTGACCTGTATAGATATTTACCCAGAAAGCAGAAAAAAACCCTGCTTATCTTCAAAATGAGTGTTTTATTAAATTGATCCAAACAGCGGTGGATCTAAATCCTGCCAATAATTTAATAATTAAGAGAAGGATATACTGATAAAACCACCAACAAAAGTGTGTGTGGGTCTCTTATGGGAATTTTGTCTTTACAATATATTAAAATTACACATTTGGTCTTGATATTAATATTAAAATGGTTGTTATATTTAGATCTGCCACTGTTTTTATCAGTTGAATAGACGCTGATGTCTAAAAAGTAGACAGGGCCTTGGTTTAAAATGGCAACTCCTATCCATGCCGTCAAACTCCGGGTGTTGGGAATAGCCCAGACCCTGACTAAAGAGTACGATGACAGAGCCACTAACACCACTTCCAGTCCCCCAATCCAAATGCTGACCAGGCTCAAACTTGTTTAGCTTCTGAGAGCACATGAGACCAGTCTATTCATAGGATATGGTGCATGTATTTCAAGTCCAGACTAAGGTATTCCCTTATTAAGGTTTACCACGATAAAAGCATAGTAACAGCATGTTAAGCATTTTAAAGTCCAGTGAGGTATGGTAAAGCATATTGAGAAACATGATAAACCCTGGTAAACTATGGTAAATGCAAAGTATAACTGTGGGAAAAACATGGGAAAATCACTAAATTACTTAACGTAAATTTCTGTTAGGTTTATTTAACTATGACGGAACTTGGTCTGAAAAGAAATATTAACTTCTGCCATGCATTCATTGTACATGTTCAGTGGATTACACTGGAAATTGGTAACTCTAGCAGACCAACATGGAGTTCATGAGACACAGAGAAAATGTATTTGATATTAAAAGTAGAAGCAGTGCAAATGGGACTGAAGCTAAATTCATTTTCCTTAGGGACTAAACCTTTAGTAGTTTGTCAAATTATAAAAAACCCATCCCTCTATTTGTAGATGTGATTCAGAAGCCAATTAAACTAATTATGCACGATGAGATAATTAAAGACATGAACACAATTACAAGAAGTACAGGGTTAACCTGTTTAGCAATGGGCAAAGGGAGCTACTGTCATTGTCAAGTGTCAGCTGTGAGTCTATTGCCATCTGCGGATAATTATTGCTGCAATATTTAATTGGAAACTAAACAAAGCGCTTAGGACTAAACACTACAAGTTATATATTTCAAGTTCCTGTTATAACAAGTGGTTTATATTTACCCTCGGAGTCACCATTCTTTCTGGTGAAATTCTTTCTGATTTTACAAGCTGTTGTTTTTATTGCTGCAATAGTTTATACACACATGGATATATTTGGAAACGGTGTCCTCAAGTAATGTTATGGTCCCTAAAGGATTAAAATAGGTTTAGCAGTGTGGTGTCAAGATTCTTCCACTGTAAAAATGTTGATGTTATAAAAGTAATCAGCAAAGGTTGATTTAGTTAAGTTGAATTAACCCTGACAAAAAACAAGCTCAACAGGTTTCACAATTGTAACAGCTTGGGGGGATACTTCAAATATTAGTTCTAGTCCCACTACAGCTTAAAAGATGGCTTTAATTATTGTCATTTTTTCAGTATCAAACATTTGGATACTTATCAGCTAAGGGATTGATTTGATCACCCCTGGGGTAAGCCACAGCTGTAGTTGTAGATTATTTAGTACCAGGGAATTCACAAGGATTTGGATCAGCCACTTTAGGGTTAATCCTATGAAAACCATGGATAGGAGGTGGATGCATTCCAGGGTGTAAAATCCAGCTGTGGCTTATCCCAACAGGGTGTAGTTTGATCAAATTGACCCCTTTGAGAATTCAGCTGTTAATATACATAATTAATGGTTTATTTAGGCATGATTTATGTGTGTTTTATAGCATATGGCATTTATTGGAGTGATGGATAAACATAAATCTGGGTGGTGGCAGTTTTAATTTTAGTACTTACATCAAAAGTAAAAATATGTTTATCTGGGGTGCTGTTAAAGCTATCTGTGTTCCTTCATGACAGTTTCATGACCGATTTCTCAGTAAGTGCATCGTAGGATTGTGTCCACATAGACAAACATTAATCTTTCTGCAGTTTAGTTTTTTGTTTTTTTTTATAAATGTAGTCGTTGCCAATTATTTTTTATTATTTTCTCCCCAATTTGGAATGGCCAATTATTTTTTTTTAGGCTAAGCTCACCGCTACCACTCCTGCGCTTACTCGGGAGTGGCGAAGACGAACACACATAAGAACACAAGAACATAAGAAAGTTTACAAACCAGAGGAGGCCATTCAGCCCATCTTGCTTGTTTGGTTGTTAGTAGCTTATTGATCCCAGAATCTCATCAAGCAGCTTCTTGAAGGATCCCAGGGTGTCAGCTTCAACATTACTGGGGACTTGGTTCCAGACCCTCACAATTCTCTCTGTAAAAGAGTGCCTCCTATTTTCTGTTCTGAATGCCCCTTTATCTAATCTCCATTTGTGACCCCTGGTCCTTGTTTCTTTTTTCAGGTCAAAAAAGTCCCCTGGGTCGACATTGTCTATACCTTTTAGGATTTTGAATGTTTGAATCAGATCGCCGCATAGTCTTCTTTGTTCAAGACTGAATAGATTCAATTCTTTTAGCCTGTCTGCATATGACATGCCTTTTAAACCCGGGATAATTCTGGTTGCTCTTCTTTGCACTCTTTCTAGAGCAGCAATATCCTTTTTATAACGAGGTGACCAGAACTGAACACAATATTCTAGGTGAGGTCTTCCTAATGCATTGTAAAGTTTTAACATTACTTCCCTTGATTTAAATTCAACACTTCTCACAATATATCCGAGCATCTTGTTGGCCTTTTTTATAGCTTCCCCACATTGTCTAGATGAAGACATTTCTGAGTCAACATAAACTCCTAGGTCTTTTTCATAGTTTCCTTCTTCAATTTCAGTGTCTCCCATATGATATTTATAATGCACATTTTTATTGCCTGCATGCAATACTTTACACTTTTCTCTATTAAATGTCATTTGCCATGTGTCTGCCCAGTTCTGAATGCTGTCTAGATCATTTTGAATGACCTTCACTGTCCTCCGAAGCGTGTGCCATCAGCCAACTGCTTTTTTTCACACTGCGGACTCACCATGCAGCCACCCAAGAGCTACAGCGTCAGAGGACAACGCAGCTCTCGGGCTGCTTATAGGCAAGCCCGCAGGCGCCCGGCCAGACTACAGGGGTCGATGGTGCACGGTGAGCCGAGGACACCCTGGCCAACCTAGCCCTCCCTCCCCCCGGGCGGCGCTCGGCCTATTGAGCGCCGCCCCCTGGAAGCTCCTGTCCTCGGTCGGCAAAGGAATAGCCTAGACTCGAACTCGTGATGTCCACACTATAGGGCACATCCTGCACTCCACGTGGAGTGCCTTTACTGGATGCGCCACTCGGGAGCCGACAGGTTATACATATTTCTTAATCCAGATGTCAAGAAGTATCAGAACAGCATGGTTTGAAAAAAACAGCATTCTTTAAATGCCTCATGCTTTATGAAATATTATAATCAGAGTTGGTGTAGCGCATTACTGTAATAATATAACTTTTGTCAATAACGAGATAATATAACACCTTAGATTTTTTATTTGAGTAATAGTATTACAGTTACTCTATGCAAAAATAAACTAATTTGTCTCATTACCTTTTCTTTGTTGTGCACCTGCATTGGTAGTATTTTCTTTTTTTAAAGCCAAAGTACATTTCAGTTCAGTTGTAACCGTAAACGCAAATGGCTCTTTACTGTATTTTATAGACGCAACCTCAGTCACTGTAATCTGTGCTGTGTCAGTCAGCAGCAGCAGCGTAGAGTCCTGCATCAGATCGGGTACCCACGGGTGACCCGCAAAGCAAGTTGGGTTCGGGTTGGAATGTAAACTTTTTCACGGTTTGTGGTTTTTAGTGATTGAAATTTGGATGTGGGCCAGAAAATGTCATTTTCGGATCAGGTTTGGGTCTGAATTTCAATCACCAAAAACGTTTTCTGTCCTTTCACTGTATTTGTCTGTAACCCTTTCCCAATTAACGTATTAGAAGGTAAATGTACTGGTATTTCCTGCACTAAAGCAGGAGGCGATTAGGGAGCAGTCAGCTGACTAAGCAGTGCTCTCGGTTTGTATTTCCGCTTGTTTGGTACGTCGCAAGATCCTTTTATCATGTCTGCTTAGTGATATTAAAAATGTCTGTAGACGAGGTGAAACAAAAGATAGCGCAGGATTTATATAATGTGGTGGATAATAGTTCGAGAGGTAAATTAGAAGTGTGGAATTCTTGTGGAATCATAGTGAATGTAAATAATGAGCATGTGACTCGATTCGTTGCTTGTAAAATCTGTCATTATGTTTTTGTGAACGACAGCCACAAAGCTGGTACATCAGCTCTGCGAAAGCACAGGTGTAGCCCCCTTTCAACTGGTGGCACGAAAGGAACAGGTATTATATATATATATATATATATATATATATATATATATATATATATATATATATATATATATATATATATATATATGGACAAGTTGCTGACCCCTGGTTACAACAACTGTTTCACAGGACAAAACAAGAGAAAAAACTATTATGAGTAATATGACATGCTACTTTTTTATTAAGTAATAAGTAAGACAATAAATTGCTTTTTCCTGAAGAAAAGAGTAATGAGTAATAAGTTACTTTTTTCAGTAACGTGCCCAACGTGAATACATGTAATTTTCAGAATCAGTGCTGTCTAGTTGTTTAAATAACCTACATTTGACATTAGCTGATTGTACATTATTATTTAATAGTGTCTGAGAACTGCATACAACTATTTTGGTTTGATTAATGATTTACACTCACTATTAATTCACATGTTAATATAATTCCTAAGTGGCTAAATTATCTAATTCCCAGGATATTGATGATTATAGGCTAAAATGAAAATAAAGCTAAATGACAAAAAATAACACGAAAGTTTTAAGTGCAGAAAAATAATGATTATTAATGTAGCATATTGTCAGTATTCTTTTTGTGTTTACATTTGTACATTTCACCATATAATAACATTTGGAAAATTTGAGGTCATGGCTTGCCTAGAAAGACATCCCAACAATACATACAGTAGTGGGGTACAGCCATGAAACAAAGCATGCTGCTAGATCAGCACAGTTGCTACAAATAAATCTAAAGCTACTGTTAAATAAATGCACCCTGAAACAACAAAATCAGTACATGCATCCATAGAAGCAGTGACCCCTATTCTCAAAGCTTTAACTCTAGTTATTTAAAAAAAAAAAAAGTAAGTCTGTTTTTAAAGTGATAACTACAGATTTGTTTATTTAGCAGACGCCTTTATCCAAGACGACTTACAGAGACTAGGGTGTGTGAACTATGCATCAGCTGCAGAGTCACTTACAATTACGTCTCACCCAAAAGATGGAGCACAAGGAGGTTAAGTGACTTGCTAAGGGTCACACAATGAGTCAGTGGCTGAGGTGGGATTTGAACCGGGGACCTCCTGGTTGCAAGCCCTTTTCTTTAACCACTGGACCACATAGCCGCCTACACAGATGCAACAACTGCATCAAGTGTACAAGGAGATAACCATGGATACAAAAGGGGAACTTGAAGATAAGATGTTACATTGCTTCGAAGTATTTACAATGTTTAGCTAGTTTAACTCCTGATTACCTGGTGGGAACTCTAGCATTATATGACCTTGGAACTGTGCTGCAACTTGATATATATTAAGCTCCCTACATTGCAAGGCAAGTTGTCTATCCTGTTGACCATGGTCAGGAACATGAAAAGCCAAAAGCTCAGTCATTTAGATTGAGCTGTTCCTTCAATAAGAATATGAAATGTGGAGAAGGTCATGAGAAATGTAAACCTCACATAGAAAAACTTGAATTAATTGAATCCTCTATTGTCTATTTAACCCCAATCAGACCCCATTGTTCACTAAATATCTTAGTATCCCTGAATAGGTGGAATAGATTTTAAGTGAAACAGTGCAGCTGTTTATCTAATGTTCTCCATTTACTAGCAGTGATGAATGATTGTGTGAGCTATTTGATCCTCATTTCCCCCTAAAATGGATTTCTGACTGTGTTTTTTTTTTTTTGTCGTAGCAATCTTGGCATTGACCGTTATTGAAAAATACGTGAGGATTATAAGTCAGCATGCTACTCCCTCTGTACAGCAATGAACACCAACCTTATTAAAATGAACACCAACCTTATTTCCATCTGATTGTGATTACTAATGTAGAACCAGTAGTAATAAAAATGATATTAAAATAAAATACTGTCAACTGCAAATAAATCATGAAATTAAATAAAATCACTACAGACAAAGATTAACAAGATTAAGATTAAGATTAACAAAGATTCTCTTGAGACATTAATTTAGGCATAATGCAATTTTAATCATTCTGATGTGCCTCCTAGTAATAAATCTGCTTTATAGTTACAAATTTTAAAGACAGTAATGCTCAATTCATAGCATGCTAGAAATATACTTATTTGGTATTGCATATAATGCTTCTCTTTAGTGATTTGAAATAATACTTTTATGACCCAGTAAAATCAACAAATTATCCAGGTGTGTGTAGTTAATAATGTGATTGCAAATCTTGAGTGTATTTTATTAATTATTTTAAATAACTCAAACTATATGACATAGTTAAGAATAACGAGTACTTACTGCAGTAAAGCTCATTTGAAAAGTTATCAATATCTACATGTTTATTTTATCATTCTTTGAATTAATTGCTTCTTTAAGAAATTTGTTGACACAGGCCCAGCCAACAGCAGAGCTTATAAATATGCATACATATGTGAATAAACTAGATTTTAGTGAATGTGAACCTGGCAGATCAAATGCTAGGAGACAAACCAATGGCAAATCATTGGCATGAAATACAGCATTCTGACACCCCACCATTCAGTTCTGGGCTCTCTCAAGCAAATTATGCAAAAATGTGTAATAATGTGGACTAGGCTGAGAACCCCAGACTCATTTGTCTTGTGACTTAAACTGGATTTAAACCTAGGCCTTTGGAGACCTGCGACTTGCAAGTGAATGCATAACGTAAACAATGCACAAACATTTTCCAAATTAGCATAAACATTTGCCAGGCCATTCACTGCTAAAATGCCAATATGAGATTTAAAAAAAAAATGTCTTTGGTAAGTTGGGCGTTAATGTGATTTATGTTATTGTAATGTAATTTTTTCCTGCTAATTACCGATACACTTTTATGTTTTGGAAGAATCTCAAATTACAAAAGTAGAGCCACAAATTATTTGTATAATTTACTAAAATGTTAGTCATATTTTCAAAGCGTTTAATTAGCAGATGAATTAAATCACTTTTATTAACGTCTATTGTTTGAAAGAGGTCAAACAACTAGTGATATATGTCAAGTTCTCTTCAGCACTCCCAATGTGTTTTGTATCTCATTTTGTGACGTGTACATGATTTTTTATGCTTTCAAAAAATGGGAGTTAATTAAAGGATGGATGCATTGAAACTAGGACATTGGGTTTTATTTGTTACATTAATTAATTAAACATGTACAAATATCCTTATAAAACCAATACAGCGCACAATTACCGCAATGTCTCAGGAGGAAGTAGACCAAAAAAATATATGTTTTCTAAAACTAAATTAGGTGTGCTTGTTGAATAGGGATAAAATATGCAATAACATTGGAAATTTAAACAAAGTACTATTTATTTGTTTTCCATATTCGATATTATTAGCATTACAGAAATGGGGATTTTTAATGTGATTTCTAACATGATTTTCAGCTTTATCATCACAAATTAACATAAACAGTTAGGGCCCTATGAAATTTGTCTGATTATTTTCTAATTAGAGGTTTTACTGTTTAAAAAAATGTAATTAGGTTGATTTAATTGAACTTATGTATAAAGCAGGAGCAGCGAACAACACAAAACCATAAATCTACAGGCTTGTATATATTTTATTTTTTCCATTCGGTGTGTGCATTGGAGTAAGAGTCGTGTTTTATTGAATTGTATTGAAAAATAGTATTGTTAACTTTAAAAACGGGTTGTATAAGTAAAAAGTTATTGCATTCACTTGCAAGTCACAGGTCTCCAAAGGCCTAGGTTTAAATCCAGTTTAAGTCACAAGACAAATGAGTCTGGGGTTCTCAGCCTAGTTCACATTATTACACATTTTTGCATAATTTGCTTGAGAGAGCCCATGCAGTTAACAGATTACTACATCAAGCCACTATTACAAAGATACAATAAATAAATAAAAAATAAGTGTTGGTGATTGTCGTAAAATACTGGACTATCGTATTAATATAAAGTATGGACATTTTAACACAAACTGCAGTACGGCCGTATAAAGTATGGACATTTTAACACAATCTGCAGTATGGCCGTATCATATGACATTCACACAAACAGGGAGTAGGTGATTAAAATGTTGTTATTTTGGATATAAATAACTTATATTTACTCTTGAAGCAACAGTATACATTTACACATCTTAATTGAAAGTACATGTCACAAATAACAGTTCTTTTTTCATGACATGCACCGTTTTCGCCAAGATTTTTAAATATACTTAAAGTAAAAATAATGCTTTTATGTTTGTGTGTATAACGTATCAAATATTTTTTAAAAACAGGGACCTCAATAAAATAACTTTTCATAACAAAGATGAACTTGAACAAATGTTACAGTGCCTACTGGTACCAAGTATTGCAGTCTGATCCAGATTTATTTTTCTCAGATCTCCGCCATTCTTCTTTGCTGTCAGCTGACAAGGGTTCTGCTGATATCCCAGCATGCCTTTCTTCTTAAAGAAGATTGCCTCTATAACTCTTCAATATCTCATAACAAAATGAATATGTTTTTTTCATTTTTTTGAAAAAAGCCATGGGCTTGGAAGCCTAATAATAATAATCCTAACAAAAACAATAGGCTTCCCCAGCCTTCGGCTAGGAAGCCTAATAATAATAATAATAATAATATTTAAAAGTCATCTGTCTTTTCGGAGCGTCTGACACACAATGTATACAGCAATTTCACCTCTACAGACAAACAATCACTGACATCTACCAACTGCTTCAGGCTGACCTGGAAGGAGACATGCGGAGAGCACACTGTTTGTCTGTAGTATAAAGTACACTCACCAACACCGAATAGGCACTTCTATGTAAATCGTAAGGGGACCTATTCTGTCAACGTGCAAGCAGGGTGTGATCTGTAATGCAAACAACCACATTAGAAATGTGTATGCAAACTATCGCTGCTCCACTCATGACTCGTTTATCCTCGCTAATTCGCAGGTGGCAGCTGCGTTTCAGCGGGATGACAGTCAGCGTTAGCGCTCGACATGGGCTGAACTTTAGGGGCGTGTCCTCATTTACATACAAATGTAGTGATTTAGCAAACCATCAACAGTGTTTGCATTTGCATTTCAGTGACATGTGAAAACCAGGTCTAAACTGCCCAAATTACATGGTTGACTACAAATACCGATGAAACTACCAGGGAAGGAGGCAAAGAAAAGAGAGAGAGAGAGCTTCAGAGCTTCAGGCTGACCTGGACGGAGACATGCGGAGAGCACACTGTTTGCTTATAGAGCTGGTACACGCATCAACACAGAATAGGCACCTCTATGTAAATCGTAAGGGGACCTATTCTGTCAACGTGCAAGTAGTGTGTGATCTGTGATGCCAAGAACTACATCATAAATGTGTATGCAAACTATCGCTGCTCCGCTCATGACTCGTTTATCCTCGCTAATTCGCAGGTGGCAGCTGCGTTTCAGTGGGATGACAGTCTGAGAGGCTGGTTGATAGGGGACAATGGGTATCCACTGAAGCAGTGGCTACTGACACTGCTGCTCAACCCCACGACCCCTGCCGAAAAGAGGTATAACCGTACCTTTAAATGTGCTCATACTGTAATTGAGCAAACATTTGGAATCCTCAAAATGTGATTCCGATGTTTGGATGTCTCTGGGGAACACTACAGTACACTCATCAGAAGGTTAGCAATATTATCCTGGCTTGTTGTGTTTTACACAACATAGCTCTCCGTAATGGATGTTGAACTTACAGAGGAAAGATTACAGGATTGAGAGAAGCAGATGCTGAACGTGAAGCCCCAGTGTTGGAGGTTGCAGATGCTGCAAGTGCCAGGCAGATCAGACAAAGCCTTTTAGACAGAGGTTCACAGGTACGCATGCGGACCAATAAAAAAATGCGGACTTTGTTATTGTTGTATAAGAAATGCGTCCCATCAGTATATTTTTTAACAGGAAAGCATTTATAATAAAGGCAGCGACGGTGCTCACAGTTCAAAGTTGAGCTATACCGGCTGCGCACATATTTGATAAATAGGGCCCAATGTGTCCTATTTAGCAAATATATGTGCAGCCACTTTCGCTAAGGCAAAAATTACAGCATTAGCGAACCACATGATAGTGCCGCAACGTGATTTAGAAGTCGGGTCTCATGCGTGGGCTAACACACATCAAATAAAGAATCATGCAACAAGCCAGGAGGATATTGCTAATCTTCTGAGGAGTGTACTGTAGTGTTCCCCCAGAGACATTCAAACACCGGAATCACATTTTGAGGATTCCAAATGTTTGCTCAATTACAGTACAAGCACATTTAAAGGTACGGTTATACCTCTGTTCGACAGGGGTCGTGGGGTTGAGCAACAATGTCAGTAGCCACCGCTTCAGTGGAGACCCATTGTCCCCTATCAACCAGCCTCTCAGACTGTCATCCTGCTGAAACGCAGCTGCCACCTGCGAATTAGTGAGGATAAACGTCATGAGCGGAGCCAGGATGGTTTGCATCACACACTTCTTGCACGTTGACAGAATAGGTCCCCTTACGATTTATGTAAAGGTGCCTATTCTGTGTTGGTGCGCGTAGCTGCACATGTGTGTAATCAATGGCTCCCAGGACACCAGGAAACACATATCTCCCAAGAAAACCCTGCTTTATATTTTGTTGAAGCTCGTGAGAGACAGGGACATGATGAATTCTCCTGCCCGCTTTACTAAAGCTGCAGTTACATCTCGCAATGCACAGGTGACTGGCTCATGTCTGCAGTATACTGTAAAGCCATACATATTTGCGAGCCTTTTTTATGCATTTTTCACGTATGAAAAAAAAAATTTTTGGCCCAAAATCAAATTCCACTAACAATACATACTTTGTATATTGCAATAGGTAGCCAACATTTCTGGAGCAAAATAGGTTTTATGGGTGTGATTCGCCAGATATTTTGGTCGCATATATTTATGGCTTACAGTAACCCGCAGTACGTTGGAACGAGCCAATGGCATAAAATGTTAGTGCAGCGGGTACCCTTAGTGCTACAGGCACAGTGTGCTCTCAGCATGTCTCCTTCCAGGTCAGCCTGAAGCAGTTGGCAGATGTCAGTGATTGTTTGTGTGTTGAGGCAAAATTGCTGCATATATTGTGTGAGACAGGCTCCGAAAAGACCACTAGACCAATATTTAGATCACTTCTAAATATTTGGGGACGTCTCCTCCTCCTCCTCTCTCTTTGTCTGGCCACGTAGAAATCCAGTGCACACCCCATATATATATTTTTTCTCTCTCTATTTTCTTTACCTGCTTCCCTGGTAGTTTCAGCTGTATGTATAGTCGACCATGTAATTTGCGCACAGTTTAGACCTGGTTTTCACATGTTAATTGAAACGCAAACGCTGTTGATGGTTTGTTAAATCGCTACATTTGCCCATGTCCAGCGCTGACGCTGAGTTGCCGAATGGGCACTAAAACACGGTTGCTAAATCACATAGGTGGGCCTGATTTTGGTGCGCCAACTCTCCACAATAGTGTTTTGCGATTGCTTTAGGGGTTGGCGAACGATGCTAAATAGGGCCCAATGACTTTTTCTGAGTGCATATATATATATATATATATATGAAAAAAGACACATTCTGAATGTTTGCCATTTTTATTTTTAAAAGAGCTCAAACTCGCAGAAGACATTAGCTCACATTTGAGTTCCAATCACAGCTTTTTTTACTATGAGTGATGTCTTTTCAATGTTGACTTGCTATGTCTAGATGACAAACTACACCTACAACTATTGACTTTTGCAATGATCCTTCTATTGCTCTGTCACAGCTCTCTCCCTTTTTTCACCCTGCTCAAATCGTTGTCACGACACTGACGAATTGGAAGGCTACTGTACCAGTCTTGACCCCTAATTCTGTAGTACAAACCCTCCAACATGATGTGCCTGCCCAGCTCAACCCAAAATAAAATGGAAATGTGTGGTTGTGTACAGTATAAGAATGTTTTATTGTGGCAGCCCCTTGTCAACTGACCCGATGCCAGGCCCTTGCCCGGACAAATGGCTTACTGCCTCACCAAAATATTCTCAGTTGGCACAATTAGCACTTTCGCCTAGCCATGAGCCCAATTAGGGTACCCCAGATACAGGGACCTTTGATAAGAGGTCTAAATTGCAGTGGGGATTATTTAGAAAAATTAGGAATTATTTAGGAAACTGTAGTAGGAATATAGACTAAGTTGCTTATTTCTGTATAAAAAAACAAAGGTGTGTAAATGTAAAAACTTTTCAGATATGGTCAGCATTTTCAAAGGATGCTCTGTGAAGCAGCTAATGCCTCATTGACATCTGTCCAGTGGGGTGCCTATAGATTGAATATGACTGATTGTACAATATATATATATATATATATATATATATATATATATATATATATATATATATATATATATATATATATATTTCCTTAAGCACTAAGTGAACTTGTCCATAAAGTATAAATGTAGAAGCTACAATGTTTTGCTTCATCAATTCTAAAAATGGGATAAAAAAATGTTATGCACCAACTCAAATAGCCACATTTCAAATACCACTTTTAGGATAATGGACGAAGAGGACCTGTGGCCTCTGGTCATCAGATCTCTCCTCTGGATTACAACCTGTGAAACAATCAAAAGTTATTGATCTACTTAAACCACTTGGGTCTTCGCAATCTCTCTGCCAACAAGGGGTGCTGAGTCAGACAGCAGAGCAGACACAGAAACTTACAGATCTCGAATTCTGACTTTTAAATAACACACTGCAAACACTGCTTGAGGGTATAGGTTCCTGAAGAATAGATGTAAAGCACATTCAGATAAAATGTATTATCAAATAATGATTTTCCTTATTCTAATATTTGTTGTAATTCGATGGATATT
This sequence comes from Acipenser oxyrinchus oxyrinchus, assembly GCA_030684275.1. Lineage (NCBI taxonomy): Eukaryota > Metazoa > Chordata > Actinopteri > Acipenseriformes > Acipenseridae > Acipenser > Acipenser oxyrinchus. The sequence goes on from CM060250.1 coordinate 64,086,341, forward strand.
CAGTTACATGTATGTGCTCTACATCATTTGGTAAACAAATGATGTAGCGTACAAACATTAGAAAACACCACTGTAATGTTTAAACGCATGAATTCCAACAGTCTACTTCTTCCCCAGAGTGGCATACTCAGAGTGAAAATTTCAAGAGGTGTAGAACTTCTGACCTTTGCACTTTCAACATTGCTGTGTTTAAAAGAATGAGTGACTTCATAGGGACAGTCACCATGTCTCATTTCACTCTCTATAGATTAAACGAATAATTAATCTTACAAATCATTTCAATACACTAAACAGAAACTCCAAGTCTTGTTTGAACCAATCCTGAAGTGTGTTACTAGACACGTTCTTACCTTACCCACACAGGGCCTGCTGATTGTTCTGCCTATGGGACATGCAGGACCTTTACCACAGTCCTAATTCAGAGGCCTAAATGATTTACTTCATCTGCTAAGCAGCCCATGTGGAGATGTAATGCTGAGCATGTGTGTGGATGTATGTTTTTGTTCATGTGCCCATTCAAGTTACCTGGTTTAAATGATGTGTGACCGATACAGTGAAAGAAAAACAATTAATAACGAAAACTGACAACCCCTTTTGTTCCTTTTCTGTCACCAGTTGTATCATACAGGAAATCCCCATTCCCTTGCAGTACAAGCAGTTCATAGAGGGATGTAAGCTAGCATATCACTGTTAGATCAGAATTGAAAATCTTGTATGTAACCTACTGCCAAAATTGCACAGTGGTTTACAAAAATCATAAGCCTAAAGTTACTAATATATATGTTTTTGAATGGTAATGCTGTATTTTGGATTTACATGTATAACTGTGAAAACAAAAAGTTTTAAAGGTTTATTTAAAACTAATAAATCCATTTAAATTGGTATTTCAATAAAATCTCAAACAATGGCTTTTGATTTAAAAGGTAAACAAACAAGGGAATATACTTTTGTTCCAAAAGGTTTGTGAAATGGCATGACCTTTTTAAGTGAATATGTGTTTTAATAAAAATCCAATATTCTATATTTGGATTGCATACAGTAAAGTAACACTACTGCAAAATCAAAAGCTAAGCAGACGTGGTTCTTGGTTGGGCTTTACAAAACCAGCTGCAGTCACTGCAATGATGTAACCCACTGCACAATAGGACTCCTTAATGTGGTCCTGACGAGTTTTAAATTGCTTTTGGCCCTTTCAGGTCAGATGTCATTGAAAGAGTTCAAGTAATTCTCAACAATGCCTGGAAATCTGAGAAAAAAGGGACCTTTGTTGACCCAGAAGTAATTTTGTATAAAGCAAACGAAACACCAAAGTCAGGCAGCAAACCCTCTGCTAGGACTCTGGTTCCTGCAAGGAAACAAGGGAGTTAGGCCTTACCTCCGTCTTTGGAGCAGAGGTTAACGAGGCTGTGGACCATCTCCATGAGGTCTAGCTGTTGCTTCTGCAGAATGCTGTTGTTGCTAGTGGCCTTGTTCAACTGTTTTTCAAGCTCTTGGATAATGTTACTTTGTCGTCCCACCAGGTTATGGAGACTCTCTTTCTCATCCCTCAAAGTCTCCAGCTCCTCCTTGTGCCTATCCTCCATCCCAATGATTTTATTCTCCATGAAGCTGAGAAAACAACCATTTTCATCTATTTTAACCTATAACTTGAACTTGAATCTTAATTGAATGCCCCTTCATAGCTGTTGTATTTCTGTTGATATTTTGCTCATACTTGTTGCAAATTGAAAGAGGAAGGTTTTATCATGTTTTGTGGTTTAAGTGTTCTGCTATCTTGTTGGTGAGAAGCCAACATACAGATGTTTTAATGTTTTGGAAAGAACATCTCTGGGTTTTATGAGCAATCTGTCAACAGTTTGTACTTTCTTACTTCTGAAAAAAAACACCCTAAACTACCTTTATTACAAAGGTATCATTGTATTTTTATAGCATATTTTTATTCCTTGGCCCCTGTTGCTTTTCATCTTGTCAAAAGACCCTTTATTTTAAAATGTATGACATAAAAGAATGCTTGGTTTCCAAAACAGTGTTTTGAGTTCAATACCAGTAGATTCAATATATTTACAGAAAGCTTTCTACAAACACATTTATTATTATTATTCCACACTTTATTATCAACCCTAATGGGACTTTCTCTTATTTTAAATTGAATTTGTAGAACAAGCGTAGCAGTTTGCAAAGAGATCATGTTTATTTTCCAAACAAAATAAAATAAAGGGTAGACAAAGCATCATGCCATCTTTCATGTAACTTTCATTTCCTTAAAAAAATATGGATGTTAGCCAATAACATTTGTAGCGTCTACTAGGTTAAAGGGCAGAATAGCTCTGCCTGTTTTTTGACCTGGAGTAATTCAGTTCTCCGGTTTTTGGACCCCAACTTGTTTGCATCGTGCTGCTTAGAAGAGTAGGCAGGATTTCGGCAACAGTGTGCTTATCTCATCGATTCAAATGTATCATTTGTGGGTGGGACAATTTTTGCTAGAAATGAATTTAACAAAATGGTCGTGAATGAAACAAGACTGTATTAAACTGTTTAATATTAAATATGCATAAAGGGCTATTCACACTATAGTGTTTATTTGCTGCGTTTTCTAGGGTAAAAAATCGAACCTATGGAATTGAATAGCAAAAAAGCGAATAAATGCTGTAGTGTGATTAGCCCTTAAGCCTGCAGTATTTTTTAATCGCACACATATCATAACAGTTGTTTTTTTTAGATTGATCTCTTATTTATCAGAGGTGAAAAATTAAGTCCTGGTGCTTAACATGCAGACCAACTGAAAAGCAATCTAATTTGAATGAAAGCTGTGGCAGTTGGAATTTTTTTGAAAAAATGAATGAAAAATCTGGATTTACATGAAACATACAGATAGAAAAACGAATAGCAGTATGTTCAAAAAAAGCATTCGGTCATCAGGTGTACATTCATGTTTTTTGTACACATGTAATATTTATCGGGCAGTAGGTTTTGGGTATTGCTTTATGCAGTGTGTGGGGTCAGTTTTCATTTTCTGAATGATATTTGCCACTGAAAAATTGCGAGCTGTGGGGCAAAAGCTTTACTGTTTTTAGAAAATGTCAGAAACAGTGTTAATATCAACTGTAAAACCAATCCTTATTTACTCCAAAAACATGTAATCAAGCACCTGCAGTTTCTGATTGTTGGAGTCAATATTTGCAAGTCATTTTTCAAATTAAGTCACAGAGGCCTATGAGTGAAGAATAAACATGATTTATTGTTGGTATGAATACACATTCCAGCATATCTCATCAATGATTCCATCTTTTTAAAATATTATCAAACAATGGTGTCTCAGAAAATTGCCCCAGCTGCGTTTTCATCATAGGTATTTTTAACTCATACATGTACATTGAGTCCTGAGGTTACGTCTCACATTTGTACTTCTTTTACAGAGGTTTTAGTTGAAAAACTGCTCTCGGCACTGTGCAAATATACCCCCCAGGAGGCAGATGTTTCAAGTAAGAATATAAAATGAGCGGCAGGTACCAGTGATTCGTGCTTACCTGTTTTTCTCATGAAGTTTGGTAATTTCATTGGTCTGTACCAGCAGCTGCTTCTCCAGTTTGTTCGTAGACAATGAATTCTCCAGCAGCTGGATTTCAAGTCTAGATGTTTGGTTTAAAACCTGTCAGATGAAGTAAAAGAAAATGACTTATCTGTTCATTATTTATTTATCAGATAAAAGACTAATTTTGAATTGTTTGTAACTGTTTTTAATAAAATGCTGACAAAGCTTTTCTCTACTGAAATGTTGTATGCTTATATGTGCACTGTTGATTCAGTGTATTTTAGATAAAGTTAAACATTTTAAAAATGCAACCTCGTAAGCTTCACTAGACCTTAAATCAGGCTAAATATTTTAGGGAATTGTAAGATGAAACTTTAGACATGTATATATGTATTATAAACATCACCTTTAATCAAGTGATGTGTGTTTATGTACATCTCTAATTTTGTAAGTTTTTGTAGAATTATTATTTTTTGCAACATACTTACAATTACTTATTCTACAAGATCGTCTTTTTATTATGAATATCATTGTAACCTTTTTTTAGCATTAATAAATAAAATGAAAAAAATATTAGCCAAAACCGAATGGCATTTCCAGCTGAACCATTTCCATTTTTTAGTTCAGTTATGTCCCAAATATTCCTGATGTCCTTTGAAAGCCATATTTCACCTCCAACAAACAAATGCTTGAATAAGAACAGGAACGATGTATAGATCCATGTTTTTTTTATGCAAGTTTGCATTTGAACAAATATTGGAGTTGGACTGTACAGGCGTAATACTTGGTGTTTTTCGGTTGTTTAATATGTAATTCATCCTCAAGGACATACCTGAGTTTCAACATCTGTAAGTTTCCGTGTCTGTTCTGCTGTCTGACTCAGCAAACTGGTGCCTATCTCCAGCATGGTGGCCGTGTGGTTTTGGACAGCGTTCTGCTGAATCTGAGCCATCTCAGTCTTCATGTTCTCCTGAATGTAGTTTTCAATCTGGAAGAAATGTACAGATTAAGGATTGGATCAGCATTGGATATGTAGGACCTTATATGAATGGTTATTGCTAGTTCTGCAAAATCAATAGACTGTACCATCAAAAATGCTTACACTTTACAGACTGTTTAATCAATATTGCCATGCTTTTTTCATTAAATCCGTGCCACCTTATACCAGCCAGATATTGCAGTGGTTGGCTTTGAAATTTCCAGTTAAAAGGTCATGGGAATGATCCAAAAATAGGGAAGGCTTGAAAATGTATATAATGACTACTTTGAGGCAAGTAATTCTGACTTGATTATGATCGACTATTTCATATACTCTGGTTGAGAAGACATTTCAGAGTTAAGGACAAAAATGTATTTCATTAAAAACAACTCTGGCAGATCATGCTGAGCCCAAACATTGACAACACACAAAAATGATACTCGGCAGAAAATTACAACACATCTTATTTACAGTACAGCATGTTATTCACACATTATTTACAGTAGTTTCATTGCATGTTATCAATACCAGGTAATGAGTTCTTTGAAAATCCGGTTTTCATATGTTTATGTTATAAGTTACAAAAATTACTTTTTCCAAACAAATATCTTTATATTTATGATGGTATATATAAGAACATAATATATCAATGACATGTAATCATTAATCTTACAGTTTTATTTAATATTTGTGCTCTACTCACCACCTGTAACCAATTATTTCTCAGATGATTTTTCTTTTTGACAAAATCTGGTTTATACAAATATTCCCCCAGCAGCCTTAACATTGTAATGTTTTTTTTTTCAGCATATTATTGACAAAAGTAAATAACATTAATATAACCAAGATATGTGTTAGCATTGTAGTTGAGGCCCAGTATTTGTCTAGACAAGAATTCAAAGAACGACTGATTAGTAAAACGTTGAAACTTCAACCATATGTGTGTATCTTACATATGGTAAAGAATATCTTAAATATAACATTGGCAGCTTTAACACAAATACAGCACTGTATGCAATCAATGTGTTCATATAAACTATATATATATATATATATATATATACATAAAGCCAAATGTTTTAACCACACGCTGTAAATAGACCATTCTGTATTTCAGCATAGACAAATTATTCTGTAGATTAAGTGAGAATTATCTAGATTTGAAGTATTTGCTCCATTGCAAAGTTGGCATAATTTATCTGCATATTCCTTAATAATGTAAATGTATGTAAATATTCTCAAAAATCCCTCTTTTTTGCAGTGGGCCCTATTATACTTATCATACATTGACCATAAGGTGGGCATTTTGCCTACAATTTGACCATATGTCACAAATGTTCGCAATTTGCCCAAAGAAATCCAGTTGCTATTAACATCATGGATGGTTTTGGCATACTGCCTTTTACATGTATCATTGTGCAATTATTATTATTATTATTAGTTTATTTAGCAGACACCTTTATCCAAGGCGACTTACAGAGACTAGGGTGTGTGAACTATGCATCAGCTGCAGAGTCACTTACAACTACGTCTCACCCAAAAGACGGAGCACAAGGAGGTTAAGTGACTTGCTCAGGGTAAAAGAATGAGTCAGTGGCTGAAGTGGGATTTGAACCAGGGGACCGCCTGGTTACAAGCCCTTTTCTTTAACCACTGGACCACACAGTCTATATATAAAAAATCAACAAACAGGCACATCATTATGAAATCAAGTCCTGCTTGTTTTTTCTTAAATATATGTCAATGTAATAATACTGAACCTCCTACTTCAGGTTTGTTTAATTTTTAAACGGAGCAGCTTGTCTATTCCCTGGCAAAATTAAACAAAGGGTTAATTATACATCATTCATTTCTCAGGAGCATTTTTATATCATCACCAGCTACCAGTTTAATGACGACATTTAGCGATTACCACCCATGCTAAAAATGAGCAATGATATTGTTGAAAACAGATGTCAGCCAGTTAAAGTCTTTCATCTTATCTTTTAGCATTTTGTCTGAGAGTCACAAAGATGTGAGGCATTAAATGCCAAAAAACGACTTGGGAAAAATGTAAACTTGGTCTACAGTTTATGAATTATCTAACAATTTTAGGGTTATTAAATTATTTATATGCACTGCTCCCTCATTATATTATTATTATTTACAACTTTGACAAATTTACATTTTATTTCCCAATATCAAATATACCGTATTACTTCAATTTACGCCATGCTTATTTTAAATTGATCAAAATGACTGTGGCCCTTAAACGAGGGTGGTGATTATACGAGGGTGGCCTTTATTAATAATACTATGCTTTACAAACGCTGCAATATTTTATTACATGATTTAAGGCATTTTAGAAACTGCACCATGAGAGGCTCCGATCTGCAGCACTATACTCTTGTGTGTTTTTGGAGCTTGAATACAGTACATTTACTGACAGTTAACGAGAGCCTATTAGGTGGGAGTTGGGAGGTCAGGGGAGTACTGTACCAGCAAATTAGGAGTGTGTATTGGTTGTTATGGGGCGGGACAAGAAGAGGAGAGAGAACGGTATTTGAGTGTGATGCAGTTGTTTTTCTTAAGGAAAAATAATATCTCTGAATATCTGCTTGATTTCTGTTAAAACTAAAATATATCCTACTCGTTTTTTTTTAAATTTCTCACTGTAATTTACCTGCTTGTTTGTAATTTCTCTATACGAGAAACCGAAACAAAATCTTCTCATAGATAGTAAGCAATTTAAAAAAAATATATAATTGTACAGGACTGAGGAAAATTCCAATTGAATAAAAAACAAAACAACTAAACCCCCCTACAAGAAGATATTTTCAGCCAGCTTTTAGATAGTGCTTAGAGTGACCGCCAAAGCTTCCTCTGAGTTTTAAGTTTTCACCATCCAATCTGACGACGAGGTAAACAGACAGCCCTTGTTTAATCCCCTGTTGTGTTGGCACTGAACTCTGCTGGAAAAAAAAGGGACGTGAAGGACTGCTGTGTTGTAAGTAGTTCATCTTGGGTTGTCTGTCGAGACTGTACTATAAAATAACATTTGCTTACTAATTACTAGGTACTATTACATGCTAGATTGATCTTGCAGTCTCTTCGCTTTATTTTTTGAGCAGGGTTAGGAAAAAACCTTTACGTTTACATTATGAACACATCTATCTTTACATATCTTTAAACATGTAGATAGAATAGTATTCAATAATTGTATAGAAGTGGGCAAATGAAGGGAAAGCTTTGTTTTGCGTTGTTTAAATAACACGCTTCTAACAGGTTTCATTCAATTTATACCTAATGACCTCAAAACCTAAAGAAATCGTACTTGGAATCCAATAATACCCAGGCTCATAATATCACATATGTATATCACTACTATTTGGAAACGTAACAATATTATTATTATTATTATTATTATTATTATTATTATTATTATTATTATTATTAATACTACTACGACTATGACGACTACAAATAATAATCATATTATTATTATTATTATTATTATTATTATTATTAATAATAATAATAATAATAATAATAATAATAATAATAATAGTGCCTTATTTGCTGTCCAATATGACTTTGCTTTTCCCGTTTTTTTTCTGTGTTTAAACAGACTACCCAGTAGCTGCCAAGTCCTGCATAGTAGGCCTACTGAATCTACAAAGAGGCGAGATATTTATGTATTTTAAACATCTATTAAATCAAGCATTTTCTTTCATCATTTATATTATACTACAGTGACTTCAAGCTTTCATAGACATAACAATGTCGGCATGTGTAGCGCCTCTGTTGAGAAACATTCCACAGGCCTTGTGAATCAATTAACATCATGTTTTATTGCATTTTGTGAGTGATCTAGGGCTAAACCTGCATTTTTTAGTAATGCCTTTTTTTTGCATTCTAGTGTATTTATTTATTTATTTCCAAACTAAAAATATGATTTCACACAGCCATTCATTTTTCAAAATCACTTGATTATTTATTATGTATTCTGGGTATAATTTTTGTATCAGTAAAATACTGATATAGATATAAAGTAGAAACGGGTTTAATCCAGAACCTACGGACCGGGTTAATCAAAAGTAAACAACATAATTCCATGTCAATGTCTGCCAAAGGTTTGTTTTAATTACTGCACATGGACTGTCACCTTAATTGCAAATTGATTGGAGACAAACTTGGGAAAGACACACTTTTTTACACAGACTGCTGTGTATGGAATGGGTTAGAAGCCACTTTGTTGATTTTGAGTCACTGGAAAGCTTTAAGGGCTGCTGAGATGATGTTCTATGACCAATCAGTTTCTAGGAATGAGCATTGGTGAGCCAAATGGCCTCCTCTTCTGTGTTCTCTGAACTGATGGAGATACTTAGGAATGCCGTACTGCTTTTTCTTACAGGAATTATTTCTCACATTTGAACATTTGTGGGTGATCTGAGTGGGAAGTACAAGGAAAGCAAACATATCTTGTTATTTTAAACAGGACGCTATCAGTCATTCAGTGGTGATGTTAGGTGATTTGCCAGTCGAAACCATTATTTATCTTCTGCAAAATAGATTTCTCTATTCTGTATCTGCTTTAGAAATAATGACTGAAAAGGAAAAAAAAATAAGTGGAGAATGATTTGGATTGTTGTGCTGGGGCAGGTATATTTGTTTCCTTTTTCAATGAAAAAAACGGAACTTTATACTATATAAGGACATTTGTGTGAATTTTGTATATGTATGTATTTTGGTATTTTGTTTTATCTATTTGCTCAGCACAGTCCAGCATGGATTTTACAGTAGCATGCTTTGAATTTTACACTAAAACATATATAGAGGCAAAAAATAGAGGCATCTAGAAAATCATGAAAAAAAAACATGTGCACTGGTATATAAGTTATATCCCTTATTTCAAAGATTTAAAAAAAAAATAGAAAGATTTATATTCAGAACATTGTGGTAAACAATAAATATAAATCGGACATATTCTTGCAAAAACATTAAAGGTTTAACGTCACATAGCATAATCATATTGCCTATTGCCCCAGGATCTATATATATATATATATATATATATCTATCTATCTATCTATCTATCTATCTATCTATCTATCTATCTATCTATCTATATATATATATATATATATATATATATATATCTATCTATCTATATATCTTTATATAAGAACATATGAAGGGCAATTTCCATAATATCGCCTTGGCAGTATGTAAAAGTAAAGGTACGATTTTCCAATTAAATTTCTATTAACATGATCAAAATTGAACAGCCTGATCTAAACTGGCGATGCCCAGCACACAGGCAAATCAGCACCTTTATTGCAGAGCTTCAATGTCTAGTTTCAAGGCATATTGTTTGAGACACAATATAGAAATGTGAAATAATAATAAACACACACATATATATATATATATATATATATATATATATATATATATATATATATATATATACAGTACTGTGCAAAAGTTTTAGGCAGGTGTGAAAAATGCTGTAAAGTAAGAATGCTTTCAAAATAGACATGTTAATAGATTATATTTATCAATTAACTAAATGCAAAGTGAGTGAACAGAAGAAAAATCTAAATCAAATCCATATTTGGTGTCACCACCCTTTGCCTTCAAAACAGCATCAAGCATCAATTCTTCTAGGTACACTTGCACACAGTTTTTGAAGAAACTTCGGCAGGTAGGTTGGCCCAAACATCTTGGAGAACTAACCACAGTTCTTCTGTGGATTTAGGCAGCCTCAGTTGCTTCTCTCTCTTCATGTAATCCCAGACAGACTTCGATGATGTTGAGATCAGGGGCTCTGTGGGGGCCATACCATCAATTCCAGGACTCCTTGTTCTTCTTTACGCTGAAGATAGTTCTTAATGACTTTAAGCTGTATGTTTGGGGTTGTTGTCATGCTGCAGAATAAATTTGGTGCCAATCAGATGCCTCCCTGATGGTATTGCATGATGGATAAGTATCTGCCTGTACTTCTCAGCATTGAGGAGACCATTAATTCTGACCAAATCCCCAACTCCATTTGCAGAAATGCAGCCCCAAACTTACAAGGAACCTCCACCATGCTTCACTGTTGCCTGCAGACATTCATTCGTGTACGCTCTCCAGCCCTTGGTGAACAAACTGCCTTCTGCTACAGCCAAATATTTCAAATTTTGACTCATCAGTCCAGAGCACCTGCTGCCATTTTTCTGCACCCCAGTTCCTGTGTTTTCGTGCATAGTTGAGTCGCTTGGCCTTGTTTCCATGTCGGAGGTATGGCTTTTGGCGCAAGTCTTCCATGAAGGCCACTTCTGACCAGACTTCTCCGGACAGTAGATGGGTGTACCAGGGTCCCACTGCTTTCTGCCAGTTCTGAGCTGATGGCACTGCTGGACATCTTCCGATTGCGAAGGGAAGTAAGCATGATGTGTCTTTCATCTGCTGCAGTAAGTTTCCTTGGCCGACCACTGCGTCTACGGTCCTCAAGCGTTGCCCGTTTCTTTGTGCTTCTTCAAAAGAGCTTGGACAGCACATCTGGAAACCCCTGTCTGCCCTTGAAATTTCTGCCTGGGAGAGACCTTGCTGATGCAGTATAACAACCTTGTGTCTTGTTGCTGTGCTCAGTCTTGCCATGGTGTATGACTTTTGACAGTAAACTGTCTTCAGCAACCTCACCTTGTTAGCTGAGTTTGGCTGTTCCTCACCCAGTTTTATTCCTCCCTACACAGCTGTTTCTGTTTCAGTTAATGATTGTGTTTCAACCTACATATTGAATTGATGATCATTAGCACCTGTTTGGTATAATTGTTTAATCATACACCTGACTATATGCCTACAAAATCCCTGACTTTGTGCAAGTGTACCTAGAAGAATTGATGCTGTTTTGAAGGCAAAGGGTGGTCACACCAAATATGGATTTGATTTAGATTTTTCTTCTGTTCACTCACTTTGCATTTAGTTAATTGATAAATATAATCTATTAACATGTCTATTTTTGAAAGCATTCTTACTTTACAGCATTTTTTCACATCTGCCTAAAACTTTTGCACAGTACTGTATATATATATATATATATATACATACAGTATATATTATAGTCTAAGAATTATATCCTTGTGCTTCTTACTTGCAGGCATTACATCCATTAAAATAGCTGAGGGAAATTGTAGTAACAACAGTAAAGAATTTGGCCACGCTTTATTTTCAGGGCCATTTTTTTTTCTGTTAACTGTTAGTTAATAATAAATAATAGGCCAGCCAAAACTGCAAACACCAGAGCCCTATGGATGATCAATCAAACACCAGAGCCCTATGGATGATCAATACCCAGTCGATCATATGCTTAACATCGGTTCAAATTTCTTACTGTAGTAATGTTTAGCATATTAAATCAGGTTTTTATTAACCCTAACCCTAACCTTAACCCTAACAGTTAATAAACAAAAAAAAACGGCCCTTAAAATAAACTGTGACCAAGAATTTTAGAACAACAAATGCATTCCATGACTCTCTCTAGAAGTGATTAACCAGATTGATTCCAGTTGTGAAAATCAAGACCAAACATATAAGTCTGAATTAAGCATTTTACTGTGGAATAATTACAATATAACAAAGATATATATATATTTTATTTTAAAACACTGAAACTCAAAATCAATTATTGTAAGGTGACATTGGTTTTATGTTGGGAAATATTTTTAAGAAAAATAAAAAACTGAAATATCTTGCTTGCATAAGTATTCAACCCCCACACATTAATATTTGGAAGAGCCACCTTTCGCTGCAATAACAGCTTTAAGTCTTTTGGGGTAAGTATGTACCAGCTTTGCACACAGTGTCGGAGTGATTTTGGCCCATTCTTCTTGGCAGATTTGCTCCAGGTTGTTCAGGTTGGTTGGACGACGCTTGTGGACCACAATTTTGAGATCAGGACTTTGACTGGGCCACTGTGGGACTTTCACCTTTTTGTTCTTGAGCCACTCCAATGTTGCTTTGGCCTTGTGCTTGGGATCATTGTCCTGCTGAAAGGTGAATTTCCTCCCAAGCTTCAGTTTTTTAGCGGACTGAAGCAGGTTCTCTTGCAGTATTTCCCTGTATTTTGCTCCATCCATTCTTCTTTCATTTTTAACAAGATGCCCAGTCCCTGCTGATGAGAAGCATCCCCACAGCATGATGCTGCCACCACCATACTTCAGTGTAGGGATGGTGTGTCTTGAGGCATGGGCAGTGTTAGGTTTGCGCCACACATAGCGCTTTGAGTTTTGGCCAAAAAGCTCTATCTTGGTCTCATCTGACCACAAAACCTTTTCCCACATCGCACTCTCATGCTTTCTGGCAAACTCCAGACGTGCTTTCAGATGGTACTTTTTGAGTAACGGCTTCTTTCTTGCCACCCTCCCATACAGGCCAGTGTTATGCAGAGCTCTTGATATGGTTGACTGGTGCACCGTTACTCCACTCCCAGCCACTGAACTCTGTAGCTCCTTCAAAGTGATTGTTGGCCTCTCTGTGGCTTCTCTCACAAGTCTCCTTCTTGTTTAAGCGCTGAGTTTTGAGGGACGGCCTTTTCTTGGCAGTGCCTGGGTGGTGTGATGCAGCTTCCACTTCCTGATTATTGATCCAACTGTGCTCATTGGGATATCCAAACACTTGGATATTATTTTGTACCCTTTCCCTAATCTATGCATTTGTATTACTTTATCTCTAACTTCTGTAGAATGCTCTTTGGTCTTCATTTTCCTTCAGATTCACAGCCTGACCAATGATCCTTCAACAGTGGGGTTTTTATCCAGAAAATGTGACAGCAACTTTTATGGTTCACAGGTGGAGGCCAATGGTAAGGTAATCGTGTGCTTGTTAGGGCAATTTCTTTCATCAGTGTAAACTGGGAGCTTCCACAGCACAGGGGTTGAATACTTATGCAAGCAAGATATTTCAGTTTTTTTTTTTTTCTTAAAATATTTCCCAACAAAAAACCAATGGCACTTACAATAATTGATTTTGAGTTTCAGTGTTTTAAAATAAAATATCAAACAGAACGAAATTTCAATGTACCATTTGTAATTCAGTAATATGAGAGAATTGGTCAGGGGTCTGAATACTTTTGCAAGGTATTGTATATATATATATATATATATATATATATATATATATATATATATATATATATATATATATATATATGAAGTCATTTATTTAATTGTTCTTGGGTAACACACATCCTTTTTCATGGTTGTTATTGTAATACAATTCAAGTCATTTCAGAGCAGTATGTTAATGTAATACAGTCGTTAGAACAAATCGACTTGATATTACCTTTAAGTAAATACTAACATAGTGTGTCATTTTTCAAATATTACAAGTTGCATTCTGTTTGAAGGCCACTGTAATTACAACAGCATCTAACAGAGGAATGGAGTGCAGGTGGGTATAGTTTTGTTTTGTTCTTGTCACTGGGGGGTTTGTATTAATCAAATACCGACCACCAGCTGGGGGCCAGCCAAAATTACTAAGGTCACTAATCTTGAGGGATTGATCTGTATCATTTAAAGCCTAAAGGTCAGATTCATTTCAATACTTGTGTTAAAGTGACAGGTACTATTTAGAGATTTATAACAGTCATTTGTAAACAAGTTAAAATTTGTCCAGAATCAGTTAATCTGTGTACATTTAATACATGATACTCAAACGTTTCCTTTCTGTTAATAAAGATGGTGTTTCAGATTTCATTTAAAAGGAATTATCTAACACATTTTCCAAGATTGTATCTAGCTAAATGCAAGCATGTGCAAATGAAGGTGTACAAACATATTGTAGTAAAGTCTCAATTATGTTTGTAAAATATCATAAAATACCAGACTACAATAAATGAATATTTGGAAGACCCTCTGTTCATATCCAGGGTCCTATTACCTTATCACAATAAAAACATGTTAGCAGACAATCTGTATACAGAGTTGTATGTATTTCTTTATTTAATTTTTAAAAACTCGTTGTTAAAATATCCAACAATTTCATAAACGATAATATTTTCCCTTCTTTCCCTATCTTGATATTTTTAAATGCATCTCAGCAAGCCCACACCCACAAGAGATTGCATGACTGATACCTCACCACTACGTGTGATTTGCAATGAGCACCTATGCTTTTTATATTAATATATAGATTTTTTTTTAAATCGGCAATAAAAAAAGTTTCTTTGACCGGAATCTTTATTCATTAGTGTGCATGTCCATTCAGTCTCTATTTCTAGATTTCAATAAGAAAGCAACAGTCCTAGAAGTATATTACTAGGTTGTTTAGTTCATGTAAAATGAACAGATGTTAAAGAATGGGTAAATGCTCTAAAACTGGCTTCTTGGGCACATATGTGCAGAAAAAGAGCCAGTCGCTCCGGCTATGAAGTGCTTCCAGTTTGTGTTTTGTGTATAAGGAATTGTAACTGTGGTGACCGGCTGGTGGGCGTGTCCGGGCAGAGTGTCTCTCTATAAAAGGGAGCCACTGACAAACCCCAGTGCTGTTGCGACAGGGAACAAGAACGTCTACCCTGAAGAGACCAAACAAAGCCTTTTCCTTTGCTTACTGTGAGCAAAACATAACATGGCAAGAAACCACCCCGCTGTGGAATCCAAGGTTTTCTAATCCCAGAAAGTATATACCTGTGTTTAAATGTGTTGCAGTTCAAAGGTGAAAAAGGTTTGTACTAACAGTCTTGAGGGAGCAATGGTCAACCTCATGAAAGAATGTCATAATTAAACTCCTAACTCAACCTTGGGAGTCTTTTTTACTCAAGGAAACATTACCTTGAGCTTAGAGTACATAAAACGTACATACATTGGACAATGTTTTTTTTTTTTTAACCATAGACATGTTACTTATAGTAGGCCAGTGTTGTACTCGAGTCACAAAAATTGGGACTCGAGTCGAGTCGAGTCACGGGGATAAGATTGAGTCGAGTCAAGTCATCTATCTGGCTCGAGTCAATTCGAGTCATTAGTTCTGATAGTTTGAGACAGTTTGATTTAATCAGATTCTTTTTACAGGAGATTAGCAATCTTCAAGTAAAAAGAAAAGACTGTTTCTATTAAAGAATACAAAATGAGATGCACAAAATGTTGTCATACTTGCCCCGCTGATGTTCATTATTAATGGTCCACGGTTTCTGCCTTGGGTTTTGTCTCCATTTCAGTGATTTCACAATTCCTTGGCCTATTTATAAGCATATTTTGTTATTGACCATACAGAGGCCCTTTCACCTATGCTCAATTGGATTGGATGTACAGCAATGAATCCCTCAAAACAAAAGAATGCATTCAACCATTTATTGACAATTTTACTGATGGCAGTGTTTTTCACTTTTTCTCAACAGTGAAACTCCCTGATAATTTTTTTTCAGATACCTTAACCATATGAAAGGAAATTTTGTGGCATTTAAATTTATATATGATATAGAGATATTGCTTCTAAGTTTAAAACATAGCAGCTACAAAGGAAAACAGTCCATGTAATGCAACTGAGGCGAAAAAAAACCCACTGCATACTCGCACATATGCGCTCCAGTTCAAAATCAATAAACTCAACTTAATTTCCTTAATAATACAGAAAGAAATGTATCTTGAAAGGCTAAGAGTTTCGCATAATAATGTGTGTTACAAAATAAATAATTTTCATTATTTTCAGATAAAAAAAGTGTTGCTCAATAATCTGTTTAAAAGAAACAGTGAAAATATTTCACACAGAACACATCACACCATAAGACCTTTAACCACCTATACTTGGCACAATAAAATTCCAGTTGTTTGTCTAAATAAAATCATCAATGCAGTTAAAATGTGCAAACGTACAGTAATACTAAGAGGTCAATTGTATTTTGAATAACCCTACTAACGTAAAAGACTGGTATTGCAGCTGCTGATTTATAAACACATGCAAAATACCCCAGCAGTGCAAACAAATGATTTTTTTTTTTTTTACTGGTGTAATAATTGATCTGTTAACCCACTATGACAAAGTCCACGGACCACTTTTTAAAAATTCATTGAAAACAATGCTGTTCCCTCCTCTACCTCCTTTCGTCTAGCAATGTTGATTGGGCCTATTCCCAAAATCATGCTGCTGTGGTCTGGTATACCCATTTTTGTTTTTATGAATTTATTCTTTAAAAAAGCAAAACGTTTTTAACCAAACTAACTCTAAAACATCTATGCAGCATCCAAATCCTGATGTATTAAATTAATCAAACACGTCTAGAGCTCATTAACTCAATTCGGGAATTCTGGAAAACAAAGATGACCATGCAACATCTTCATTGATAATCTGTACTGTGTGCTAGTGCCAGTGGCTGTAGGAGGCTATGGGAATGTAAAAAATAAATACAATTATTAAAGCTCCACAGGGTTGATTGTGTGTCCATTCCTTGTACAGTGCTTTATTACGTTACATGTCGTCTGCATATATATATATATATATATATATATATATATATATATATATATATATATATATATATATATTTTTTTTTTTTTAAGTTCATAAGTTTGTACATGAGTTTGGATTCGCAAGTGGTAGTTTGGATTTTAAAAACAACTCACAATTTTAGGAAAAAACAGCTTTTTTGTGAGTTATTTTTTTGTTTTCTAAAACAATTATTTTTTTAAAACTTTAGATTTTTTAGAACTTTAGATATATACATTAAACCAGACAACAAAACCCATATTTTTTCTACCGCATTTAAGTTTTAAGCTTACTTAAATAACAATCTATTGACTGACCCACCAAATAAGTCATTTTTTATTGATTGGTAAGAAATAATCAAAAAGACCAAAAACCATTTCAGTTATTTTTCAGTGCTGGCAGGATGCAGACTGCTTATTTCTCTCCCTGTCTACTCCATAGTTCTTAAACGCATACTCGACGACCACACTGTTGATTTTACCTTCCATGCTGCTGGCGCTCTTCTCTCTCTCTGTCTCTATGCTGTCACGTGTTCCTCTCACTTATAAAGATGCAGGGCTTGTACGCCTCAGAAGAAAAGCTGCAGTTATTGAAAACAAAAGTGATCATATAATTTATTTTATGATAAAGACTATGAGTCGTGTCGAATCACCGAAAATTGCGAAAAGTTTTTGGAAATTATACTTTTTCCAACTACTGTTGCTGAATTACAGTATATATATATATATATATATATATATATATATATATATATATATATATATATATATATATATATACAGTGCTGTGAAAAGTATTTGCCCGTCTGATTTTCTGCATTTTTACATATTTTTGACACTGAATGTTATCAGATCTTCAACCAAAACCTAATATTAGACAAAAGGGACTCTGAGTGAACAAATAACACAAAAATTTGATACATATTTAATTTATTAAAGAAAGTTATGCAACACCCAATGCCCCCCCTGTGAAAGTAAATCACCCCCTTAGACTCAATAACTGGTCACGCCACCTTTAGCAGCAATAACTGCAACCAAATGCTTCCTGTAGTTATTGATTAGTCTCTCACAGCGCCGTGGAAGAATTTTGGCCACTCCTCCATGCAGAACTGCTTCAACTCAGTGGCATTTGCAGGTTTTTGAGCATGAACTGCTCATTTCAGGTCCCGCCACAACATCTCAATGGGGTATAGGTCTGGACTTTGACTAGGCAATTCCAAAACTTTAAATTACTTGTTCTTCAACCATTCTGATGTAGACTTGCTTGTGTGTTTCGGATCATTGTCTTGCTGCATGACCCAGCTGTGCTTCAGCTTCAGCCCACGGACGGATGGCCTGACATTCTCCTGTAGAATTCTGTGATACAGAGCAGAATTCATGGTTCCTTTAATGATGGCAAGGCGTCCAGGACCTGACACACAAAGCATCCCCAAACCATGACACTACCACCACCATGCTTGACCGTTGGTATGAGGTTCTTACTGTGGAATGCAGTGTTTGGTTTTCGCCTGACATAACGGGGCCCATGTCGGCCAAAAAGTTCCACTTTTGACTCATCTGTCCATAGAACACTGTTCCAGAACTCTTAAGGATCATCCAGGTGCTTATTGGCAAACTTGAGACGAGCATTCATGTTCTTCTTAATGAGCAATGGTTTCCGCCTTGCTACTCTGCCATGAATCCCATTTTTGCCCAGTGTCTTTCTGATGGTGGAGTCATGAACACTGACCTTAGCCGAGGCGAGAGAGGCCTGCAGATCCCTGGATGTTGTTCTAGGGTTCTTTGTGACTTCCTGGACGATTTTACGCCTTGCTCTTGGAGAGATTTTGGCAGGACGGCCACTCCTGGGAAGATTCACTACTGTCCTCGGCTCATCACGCACCAGCGACCCCTGTGGTCTGGCCGGGCACCTGCGGGCTTGCCTCCGACTCTGTAGCTCTAGGTGGCTGCATTGTGAGTCTGCAGTGTGCAAAAAAGCGGTCGGCTGACGGCACACGTTTCGGAGGACAGCGTTTGTTCGTCTTCGCCCCTCCCGAGTCAGCGCAGGGTTGGTAACAGTGGGCTGAGCCTAAAAATAATTGGACATTACTAAATTGGGGAGAAAACAATTAAAATAATTGGCGACCACTAAATTTTAAAGAAAAAAAAAAGAAAAAATTAATAAACAAATGTACCACTTCAGAGTTTGTAGTAGGTTGCTTATACATTATGACGCATCATCCAGTTACTGTGCTTTGCATATTAGTTCAACTTCTTATTTCATATAGAATAATTCCAGGCATACAGACTTTTCCAACTTCAGAAACAATAAGTTTTATTTACTTACATCCATGGCAGTCAAATGGATGGATAATCCTTCCATTGTTGTACAGCAATATGTTCAGCAACAATACGTTCTTAAATGTTATATGTTCTTAAAGTCTTATGCAGTTACAACTCTCCTATTTCTTATGTTTGTCTGTATTTCTTGCTTGTATGATTTTAAAGCATATCTGTATGGTAAATATGGTCGAAAAACTGTACTTGCTCTAGCTACAAACTAACTGCATCATCTGTCCCTCTGTCCTTTTTTTCCACCGTTTTCTTTCCAACTCGAATTTAACAATACTGCCTGAACCAGTATTGTTAAATACCAGAATGCCATATTACAAAAAATACATTCTGTAGGCATTACTAAAATAACGGTGGAGGATGAGCCCTCATTGTATTACATGTATATGAGACTTTTTCTTTCGTGCGTCTCGGAATATCGTTCCATCTTTTCTTAATCTCCTCCACCGTTCTTATAATAATGCCTACACTCTTGAAGTAAAGGCTCTCGTTAGAACCTTGCTTTGCCACTGTGGGGAGACCTTTTCAGGTGCATCTAAGAACCTTTTTTTACATGGATTCTATATTCTCTATTTGCAGACTTTCTGTTTTGTCATGTAAGCTATGAAACATGTATTGAGAATTGGAGTTTGCAAAACAATATGGTACCGGTATTATGAACCGTAATTTACAAACTGACTTGATCAGAAGGGTTAAAAAATGAGCTCTTTGCAAAATGTTATTAAATGATTCTTTGTTCTTGAAAACGTTGTATCCTTCTTGCTGCAGACAAGTCTCCCACATCACCTTGCCTTTTATATAGCCTACTGTCTGACTGTGGCAAATTAACGCCTGCTTTTCAGAGTTCTTAAAATAAATCACGCAAATACGAGGCCCGCAATTACAGGCAGCTTTAATAAATTAGACGGAATATTTAATAGACCTCACTTGCAAAATCCCCTCCCAATTTTAGCGGTTTCGTTCAGAAACGACCCAGAATTACATATGCATCAAGGACTAAAGCGCACAGAGACATTGCCCCCGCAAATCACATCTTAATTGCATGTTTTTTGCCATTGCGTGTGTTTTATAAATCCCATCCAAGAATTCAGAAACCTCAGCGCCCGTTTTACGGTCGTAAAACATGCGCAATCCTTTTATAAATCTGGACAGTTTCACACAGTACCTTTTTACAATATTAACGACAAAACAGTCAGGCTCTCCACACAGCAGCAGCCTCTAGCAGACTGACTGCTCACCTTTTATACTTGGCAGTTGGCCTCAATTTGCAATAATGAGGCCAACTGCCAAAACAATAAAACAATTAACAAATAATAACACAATTAAACAATTTAAACAATTAAACTTGGCAGGGAGGCTTTTCACCCTGTCCCTGCCAAATGCTTTTTTGAATGCACACCAAAGGTTTACATGATGTAAAAAATCTTTACTTCAGGATGTATTGGACCAAAATCCTTCATTTTTTCATATATATATATATGAAAGTCCAGAAACCACAATACAGGGTGCTATAAGTTAAACATCAGAAAAATCTTGTCCTTTTACTTAATTGCTATAAGTCAAGTGGGATTCATATAAACAGGATTTTATGTTTCCCAAACTGCTACTTGACCAAAGCAATAAAATGTTTTTAAGTGTATCTCCTTGAGGCGACTAAAGAACACAAAGGCCACCTATTACTTTCCGATGTGGACTGTTGTAGAGTTGTACAGTAGACACTGTGGCCTAAACACGGATAACCAAAAAAAAAGTCTGTTTCACACATGAAGCAATGACAAAACAGCTTGAACCTCAAAATATTTTAATTTTATGAAAAATATTTTGGTTAGCTAGTGTAAACCTAATAAAACTGGCAAGAGCTCTGTACTGAAGGGACACATTTTGTAATAGAGCGGTTTTATAGGCAACTTTTTTATCCTGCAGTCTTTTATAATAATTAATTTATTTAAGTATTGAACATAAAGTTGAATCAATTTCACAATTAAGGGAACTAGAGCCTTTTTTGTTGCTGCTGCTTTCCCTGTGAAATGTTTATTAACCAATGTTACCTTATTTAAATAATTGTACAATTGAATAATAATAATAATAATAATAATAATAATAATAATAATAATAATAATAATGTCAGAACAAATCCACATTTTTCTCCAAAAGTGTATAAATGTATGCCACATATTACTATACAATGATGTGATTTTTCCCGTTTTTATTTTTCTCTATTGTAACTGCATGATTCAGTCACAGAACTTCTCAAAAAATAGTCAAGTAGATTTCAAGCCTTGTTGGTATAAGAAAAAAATGCCAACCATCCTCTATAATGGAGATGTGATATTTGCAACAGTCTTATCACAAGGGGTTCGTCAATGGAAATACTGGGAATACAAAAAACAGAAATTGACTAGCTACAGCCGAATTCCTTATAAGCGACAGTTAATAATTCTGTCTTGCTTTCCTGGTTGTTCTTGGAAATAAGTTGAGCTGTTGCTCAGAATTGCTGTGTTTTATGTGTCATTTTATGTTTTCCTTAGATTACATCCTAGATAACATTGTTTGGAAAGATTGCTTTAGGTTAACTCTGCAGAACAAGTATTCTTGATTTATGGTTATCTTTCACAAATGTTTTCTTAATGATTATTTATTGGGAAAAATGTGACAATGTGTCTACTGTTAGTTAAAGTAGATGAATGTGATATTTATAATGTTAAGTACATCAAAGCAAAGCCTGCCTTCCTGTTATGTAAATTATGAGTACGGTTCTCGGTTTTTATTTTCGAAACATAAGTGGCATTACTGCAATTCCTACTGTGCAGGAAAAGTTAGCAAGGCCTGGAGTATATAACACTTATAAGATTAATGATGTCACACTGCTGTGTTATCAAACAGCCACAATGTGGTCTGGTTGTCTTCTCCTAAAACATTAAGAGTTATCAAGGAGCTAATGGATCATGTTGGAGAGCAAAAAGACCACCATCAAACTGGGTACACCAAAATGTTGGTGATAGTCCCACGTCTAACATTACTGAACCTTAAATTTCTCATTAGTTGCTGTTTATGCTGTGTAAACATTTGTTTTCAAACACTCAAAAATGTTACATATTTGTAATCATGTGTAATGGGTCATTAATCAGCTGGAGATTGGTACCACAGTCATTTTAAATCCCACCACACCTATGTTTGTGGTGAAAACCTCTATTGTGTTTCCTAAGCATACTGAAGCATGCTTCATTGTAAAAATAAGTCCTTCTTCTCAACCAGTTTGGTGTTCATTATGTCTAATTGTATTCATTATATTTTCAAAAATAACAGACATTACAGTATTGCAATTATAGATAATACTAATGCATTGATAAATAGCAATAGAGGACAATAATGACCCATATGATTTCATCCTGTGTGTCATTTTATGCTGCCATGTTGGTATAAATAATAATGTTTACTAAACAGTTCATCAGTATTTGCATGATGTAAATAATGATGACATTACAAAATCTGTATTAAGAGATTATTTTATTATTATTTATTTCTTAGCAGACGCCCTTTTCCAGGGTGACTTACAATTGTTACAAGATCACATTATTTTTACATATAATTACCCATTTATAGTTGGGTTTTTATGGGAGCAATCTAGGTAAAGACCTTGCTCAAGGGTACAGCAGCAGTGTCCCCCACCTGGGATTGAACCAACAACCCTCCGGTCGAGTCCAGAGCCCTAACCACTACTCCACACTGCTGTCTCAATGGTGTCTCTTCATATAACCTAATGGTGAAATTGCTAATGACCTGATACAAAGATGCTAACAGTGAACAACAACTGAAAAAGTATGGATTCACAACAGCTTTCCATTAGCCTGAACGTCTCAGAAACACTGAGGTGCACTGTATACTGTAAACATCTTCTGATGATCAACATGTTGCTATGATTGCAAGGATCTTGTGGCAAATGCCTTCAACCATGTGCTGGTAGAACAGCCTTCCAGTTCCCCTGAGATTCTCAGGTCAGGAGTGTGTGTGTGGTCTTCACCTGGCACTCAACACATCAATACTAGTTCAATGGGTTTCAAAGAAGGGATATTTGGTGGCCAGAAACAAATAACATTTTGGCTTAAACTAAGTTTTGAACAATGTGGATGTGTAACAAGAAGCATTATCATACTGGAAGTTATTGAGAAGCCTGACAAAAATCCATCAGTCTAAGATTGACTTGTTCTGGAGGATGTCACAATAGAATTTCACATTCCTGTGAAAATAATTTAAACAAGTTATACAAAGAAAACCATGTCCAAGTCCTTTTGGATTAACCCAGCCCATTTAAACAATGAGAACAACATAATAGTTTTAAATAAACTCTTAACTCAAATGTGTCTGTCTGACTCTAAATAGGCATTTCAGGATTTTACAGCAATTATTGAGATCATTTTTTATTCTATTTTGCATTCAAATCCAACAACAGGATTAGTGGGAAAATCATGCTGTTCCAAATTACTCTGCATTGCTAATCAAGTGCAGATAGTAATCTAAGGAAAGCCTTTCTTTGAATGCAGCTCTAAATTTAGATTTAAATGTTCACGGAGTGCTGTGCTTTTTTTACTCATGATGTTGGTCATAAACAAACCATTTGCCTATTTGGTCATCCTCATTTGTGGAACAACTACATTACTTCATGTTTATCTATTTTGAGAACAGTTTTCTGGATTCAAAGGCCCCAATGCTGCAACTCAATATGCCACATAGACGCAACATGTTTTTTTCTACAAGGCTTGTGCTGCTTGGAATCATATCAAATGAAGTGCATCTGCTGTTGAAATGCTTTCCTGAATGTTGAAGTCCTGGGTAATGTTTAGACTCTGAAATGGTGGCTGCGTGTTCTTAGAGCATGGGACCTCATCTACACCGTGTCTCTAAATTACTTCACAACATTACAAAGTAGATTATTGGCCACAGAAATCTATCAAGTATAAATTGAAGCAGTAAAGCATGCATACAGTGTCAACTCCCCTCAAAATCTTTGATGTGCAGCATGTCAACTCTCCCTCAAACTCTTTGCTGTGCAGCAGTGCAACTGCTGTAATGTGAATTTTAATTTTATAACACCTGCAAACAACATGCACATTTGTAATGAATGAGGACAATTAACAGTTAAGGAGGTAATCAAAAACTATACTATGCACCACACAAACTAATCTCACCTTCAAACTGTCAAGTGACAGCTGGATAAAAAAAAAAAAAAAAAGAGCACCCTCAAAAATAGCATTAGAGCCCACTGGTCGATAAAGGCCATGATATCACCATTGGACTCTGCATGAGCATGCTCTAAAAGAACATAGGATTGGACCAGGGCCCTGAAAAAACACACCCTCCCCAGGAGACCAGGCAATTTATTGCCTTGGTGGAATCATGAACAGGGTGCCCAAATACAAACAGTGTATGTGTGCATGGGGGTGTGCAACCAGAACTGCAGCTGGAAGTTCTTTAGGAGGAAAAAGAAGGGCTGCAGTCTTGGGCACGATAGGTAAATGTGAGACCATGACTCGGACTGATGGCATCCAAGTTGATTAAATGACTTGGGAACTCCGCTGACACTGTGGAGCACTCTCCATCCTAGATCCCCAATTCCCCTTGGGACTAAGGGGGAGTATAGGGCTTCCCACTGGGGACTCTAGCCCTTCGAGGGTTGGAGGGGCTCCCACCAGGCAGTCTCGGGGGACATGAGGACGAGGAAATGGAGAGCATTACCGAGTACAGGGATCCCCTCGACATGGAATGGAAAAGGGTTGAGGATAATTCAGATTGTTCACCAGGGGAGGCTGAGTAAGTTCTGCACCTTTGGCGGGTCATTCTGTTGGTCCTCCAGGACACTCTGGCTGCAATGGTCTCGGGAGTTAACCATTCCGAGCGCTCGTGATCCATAGTTATTGTAACTACGCATACTAGGTTTCAGTGACCCAAGTCGAGTCACCCACTATGATGTCTCGGACACTTTCACAACAAAATACAAGAAAAAAAAAAACTTCACAATGTTTTAAAAATAAATAAATAATAATATAATGACATTGCTTTTGAAATTTCCACTGGGTTTCTCAAATAACATTTCATATGAATTAGTCTACTTTCACCTGCAGAAGAGACCTTTGAGGTATTGAAAGCTTGTGATTAATTATTGTTTAGTTATATCAAATAGTAAAATGTTATTTTTTACATTATTGCTATGATCATTCATGGAACAAAAATTGCAATGGTGGACACACACAAGCACCCCTGTTGCATACTGACTGTTATTAATATGTAACTGACCTTGAATAAATAGTAATTGAATATTATTTACATACTTATTAATGCCATGCAAAATAAAGTGTTACCAAGATGTACCTGGACATCAACAGTTAATTAATCAGTATTCTTGTCAAGTATTTGATGAATTTCAAAATTCCTTTCTTAAACACAGTAAGTTAGAAGTTTTTAGTACTTGTTTCAAGGATATCACCCGTCTTCCAGAAATGTACACTTAAACATTTGGACAGGAAAATTCAGGACCTTCTCTATTCTTTTTCATAAAATCTGACCTGAGAGTTGCACCAATGTCCTGAACCTCAAGAAGACTAGAATGGATATTTCCTAATTACAGCGCTGGGTTTTATTTCTTACAGATGTAAAGTCTTTGCCAGTCAAAATAAACATATTTTAGCACTTTTTAGTATGACTGTTGTTGTATCAGATTGTTTCAACATTATCTGTGTCCCCTCATATATCAAACTGGCGAGGTACAACAACCTTATTTAACTCTTAACAAATACCTTAAGAACCAAGAGTTTTTCAGAGGGATGCTCCCCTAGGACCAGGTTTTTTTTGTCTGTATTTGACTCTCTTTGTATAAAATTAACAAAAAATCTATTTTTTATACAATCATGTTTGGAATTGGTGTCCTTTTTTTCAGAACATTTAGGAAAATTATAAAATACTTCAGAAACCTTAAAACCATTTAGCTTTTTTCCCCCCACACGATATTTATTTTTTGTGTGTTTTTTTTAACGTTAACTATTTTTTTTATTATGTATTCTGTTTAGAGATGCATGTATAAAAATGTGTTATTCTATGGACTGAAGGACCTTACAATACTTCCTGAAAGATTTGTTGAAAAATATTGATGTTTGAGCAAATTACAAGACATTATTTGACCTGTGTGATTGCAGTGCCTAAATGTTTACTCTCAGGGTCTTTATAGGCAATAATAGACACTACTCTCAATTATGTTCTCAAAATAACTATTTATAAATAAAATAATAGTTGTTCATTCTATTATTATTAGTAATAAGGGGGAAAAAAAGCATAACTGAGCATACATTATCTGCTTATATACTTGTTTCTTGATATGTATAAATATTGTAAAAACATTTATATTAAAACAGGAGAGAATAAATGTTCTGATATGATTATGTCAAATACAGTACATCAGATTTACAGTGTTTTCCCATGTTTTGTGTGCTGCTGTAACCTGTCTCCGCCCTTTAAAAATGAAATGTGCGTTTCAGATACGTCACACGGAAATAAAAACAATCAGGCAGTGAAATGTAATCCCTCATCTATCCAATGATATGCGTTAACAAGCTGTACTGCAAAGTATGGTGGCCTAGTAAGTCAAAGAAATGATGAAGTACATTTTTTATTGTGTTTAACCGATCACAGGCCCAGAATGACATTTGAGTATGATCGTGTTTACACGATCACGGTCCTTAAAGGGTTAAATTAACAAAGCCCAACTGCTTTCTTTCATTTGTACATTTTTCATATAGTATATTGACTACTGTATTACTCATTTAAAAAATATATCTCTAGATTTAGGTAAGAGCACAGTAATTACAAATTGTAGTCCACCTGTCAGTGATGTGCAACTGTTATATACCAACGGTTGATTCATGAGTTCCTGAACAAGGACTTTTTTTTTTATGTACTGTACCAGTCTCGAAAAAAATAAATAAAAACATGTCATGAAAGCTTGTTACAATGGACAAGTTTATTAAATTCTTAACCTACACTGATTCACATCGTCCTAAAAAGCATTTAATTTGGCAGTTCCTTGATCTTATCTTTCTGATGTGCCTTCAACAGCCACATCAGAAACGTGGTACTGTACTTCATATTGTGTTAGTATTTATTACAACTACAGTTTTAGATGAAAACTTTAATCAATCATGACGAGATCAACTGTCTTTGGACATTTTTGCTTATAAATATTGAACCAGTTAAAAAAAAAAGCAAGATATTGTCTTCAGTCAGGGAATTGCCATCAGAAACATTTATCTTTATTTGATAACTTTTGAGCAACATTAAATAGTAGTATTATTGTAAAACAGGTTTAAACTATAGTCAACACAATTTGATTTTGGATACATCCAATAGAATGAATACCCAGTAGAATAACAACAAATTAAACTGTCAGCCTCAATTTAAAATTCAAATGGGATGTTCACAGTTTCAGACTGAGGAACAGTGTTATAACAGCTGGTACACTGTCAGGAACAAATTAAAATAAAAGGGCCTGGCTAAACATAGAAGTCTAAAAATAAACCACCTTCACTATAATCTATAAAATGAAGCAATAACTTTGGGAATGGTTGAGTGTAGGAGAAAATAACCAATCCCTGAGTGGATAAACACAAAAGACCTCAGTTGAGGCCTGTTTAGACTACTGTGTTAGATGTTGCTATACACTCAACCAGCCCTAAAGTTATAGCAGTTCCATTACAAGTGTTTTCAAACAAGCAGAGATAAGTATAATAGTTTTGTAGGCTACAGTATTCAGATATGATCAGGTAAAAAAAGTAACCTTTTTCATTTTGCCATAAACTAGGTTACAAATGAAAAGTATTGTTAACGTGCCCCCCTTGAAGCGCTGTAATAAGTAAAATTGAAAGCAGGTAATGCTATTCAGTAAATTGATTTCACTCACACACTTGCCACTATAATCTGCTAGCATAAAATGTAATGTGAACAAGACCATCATGTGCTGATAGTCTGAAAAAAGAGAAAGGTTTATCAGTTCATTTGTCATTTCGGCTTTACAACCAAAGTGACTCCACATGCCTGTTTTTTTTATCCACTGTGAAACTGTGTACAAACTGGGACCGGCAGCAAACATTTACAAAAACTATTTAGCACCACCAACCTACAGTTCTAGCTCCAGTGGATTTCCATGTGATCATAGAAGCCTGCTGAAATGAAAATGCACAAAAGCAACTAAATATCACAGATTAACTGTTTTACATTTCAGTAACTGGTCTCGTTCATTTTGTTGTTGCTGCATTTTTGTCAGGTGAAACTGGAGGAAGCGCATGCAAGAAAAAAAAAAAGTGCGCTGTGATGGATAATGAAATAAATTGTGATGGCCTTTGTATCAGAAAACTGGTGATGGAGTCGGAAATCGTGTGTGACTGGTGATGGAGTCGGAAATCGTGTGTGACAGGTAAGTGCATAAATTTATTACAGATATTATTTGTATATTATTATTATTTGTTTATTTAGCAGACACCCTTATCCAAGGCGACTTATAGAGACTAGGGTGTGTGAACTATGCATCAGCTGCAGAGTCACTTACAATTACCTCTCACCCGAAAGACGGAGCACAAGGAGGTGAAGTGACTTGCTCAGGGTCACACAATGAGTCAGTGGCTGAGGCGGGATTTGAACCGGGGACCTCCTCTCCTAAAACATTTCTTTAACCACACAGCATATATAATGGGGGATTGATTTTATTCTTAATACAAGGACAGTAAAACAGACTGCTGACTGTAGTAAGGAACTCTTTCCTTAATTATGCAAGTAGAGAGAAAAGAAAAATCATATTTCTTTAAAATGTATTGGTTTTATAACCAAGCCATCAGAATGGAAATAAAATATACTGTTTGGTCCAAGACTAAGTAAATCATGGCTAGTGTTTTGCAGCACATTTTATTCAAGCAGTTATGTGTTATCATTGGTTCATGGAACAGTGTTTAGAAACATAAATATAAATGTATCACAAATAAACTGTATTTGCACCACGAGCACTAATTCACTCACTATGGACTTGTGTATGTGTTTTGTGTTTCGTGTGGGTGTATAAAGAACGGGACTATTATTTCGGGACAGACCCGGGGATTACAACCTAAGTAATACACGCCGCTGTACTACTTACCATCATTTATTGTTTACAGTTTGTTTTGCCATCAGACACTGGATTTACAAACTCATTAAACAACTTTGCACCTGGATTATAATTGACTGTATGTTTCTTGATCACCTGCACCTGTACACTGTTAACCACTTTGCCACACGTGGTGTCAGAACATGGGATTATGGACCACAATGTACTGGCAGAGCTGCTGGAGGCGCTGGATAGCAGACGGTAGCACCCGCAATGACGGCCCTGAAAGTTCGGGCGTTGAAGATGACGGCGGAGGATGACCCAGAGGCATACTTGGTCGCATTTGAGCGGCGAGCCACCACCGCGTTATGGCTGCAGAGTTCTGGGCGAGCCAGCTGGGACCCTGCCTGTTTGGGGAGATTCAGGCAGCATACCAGGCAATGAGCGACATGGACGCTGTCAATTACAACCTGGTGAAGCTGGCCATCCCCCGTCACCTCAACATAACCGCGGAGACTCACCGGGTACGGTGCAAGGAGTACCGAAGATCCCCGGAGACACGCCCCAGGGTGGTTGTGGAACGGTTGTGTGACCACATTGTACACTGGCTGACCCCTGCCAAGGAGACCAATCTGCAAATGGGGGAGGGAGTGGTAGTGGAGCAGTTTTGCCATGTGGTCGGCACCAAAACCCAAGCCTGGATACGGTGCCACAACCCCGACACCCTGGACGAGGACTTTGAAGACTCACTGGTCTCTGCGCGGTCAGGGATACTCACGGCTCCCATCCACCAGAGCAGCCGAGCACCTCCTTCTCTATCTCTCCCACCACCACCAGCACCAGCATCGGGATCCAGAACTCCGAGACCACCGACCCCAATGGGCCCCCTTGCCTCCCCTTCATGGGGACCAAGGTTGGCCCCCAGTTGGGGTAGAGGTGCTGCCCCTGCACCGTTGCCATACCAGCAACAGGGCAGATATCTAACCAGTGTGCCCTCTGTCCCCATTTTTCCACTGCAGAGCCAAGCCGTGCTACAGAAGTCACATGCAACGAAAGACAGTTGTTATTAATTATTGTTATTAATTAACTCAGTTTGCCAAAAGATACGCAAACAAATGGTGTTCAAAAATTAATAGACCAATGGTACAGCTGTATCTTGTATCATTATATTCTGTAAATATATTTAGGAATGTCTTTGTAATCCACACATTTTACTGATTATATCGAATTGCAAAATTTCAATTAGTTCTGTTGAAGGGGAAAAAAGAATGTTTTAAAAATATGATTTGCCAAAGATATCCCTTTTAAGGATAGTTGTTGTTTTTTCTAGTTGTTTTTTGTTTGGGTGCTTAAAAAAAATCAGCTGTGCGAGCGCAATGAGAGCCGTAGTTGTATGTATGGTACAGCTGTACAGTATTTGGTTTGACTATATTTTTGTAAATAAGTTTAGAATTGTTTCATTTTCCGCATTTTTATTCTTTATATTAATAAAATAAAGGATGAGAAATTTGATAGAATATTGTGTTTTTGAGTGTGTGAGTTAAGTGTACTCTCTCCGCTGTTTATTTATGTTCATTTGCTACAAATCGTCAGAAATTCGGGCATAACATTTCTAATTTCTGATGCACGACTCCAGATCTTCCTGAACACTTATATCTGCCCACAGAGAAACTAGAGCCTGCATTTCCTCAGTGACTCAAGGCTGTGTTTTTCTCTCATCACACTTGCTGCCCATCATGTTTGTTGTTTTTCTGGAGTGTACTGACTGACTTTAATGGCGAAAATCCTTAACCCCGCCCCTGGCTCGGCTCGCAGCCGTATTCAGATGTCTTGTGAGGCTAGAGTTTCACGGTTTGGTTATCGCTCGGCTCGACAAATAGCCAGTGGAGAACCACCTGTACCTGTATCATACCGAGCCCTCACGGGTCGGATGTGCCAGTGGAGAATGGGTATAAATGATCCTCTGACACCTTAGAAGAAAGGCAAAACTTTACTTAGAAGGACAAGCTGTTTATCAAACCAAGACCCAACACCAACGGTTTCAAAATACAGTTTGAGCGGAGTCAAGTGATGCTTGCTGAGGGGAGGACGTAAGTCAGAAAGGCTCTCCTAGACATTTAATCCTTATAAACTGTGCTTAAAGTACATTTGACTGTTGTATAATGGATACAAGTAACAGTTTGAAAAGTAACGATTAAAACATTTCCAACCTCTGCAAAGAAAAGAATGAAGTCAGATTCAACGACGAGACCAAAATGGTGACACGGATGCCAGCCGTCAGTCACTTATGATGCGTGAATTCAGTGACATTAAACAGATGCTACAGTCACAACAGAAGCTGCAAGAGAATATAATGGGAATTGAGAAGGGTTACTGGTACAGAAACTGGAGGATATCATGTTTCATCTTGAGAACAAAGTGAAGGGACTAACGTCTGAGGTAACAAAAATTAAGGAAAATATGCAGGACTTAGAAAACGGTTCCAGACGTAACAATATTAGGATTATCAGAGTTGCGTAAGGACTTTGAAGGAATAATTGACCTGAATTTGTAAAATATATTGCATGAGAATTGCTTGGTATAGATGCCTTGGAAAAAGAAAGGCCTCTGGAAATTGACCGTGCCCTTTGCTCTTTGGCGCCAAAGCCTCCGGTAGGAGAGCGTCCACGACCACTTGTTGTCCGCTTACTCAGGCAGAAAATGCTGGATTTGGCTCGTTGAACACTGTCTATGAAGTTTTTGTGAAAACACATATCCATATACCCCGACTTCTCAACACAGCTGCAGGCTAAAAGAAGAAAATGTACACCTAAGGAAATTTCTGAGAGAGAAAATTGTGAGATACAGCTCCAGCGACACTGAAAGTAACTTATCAGAATCATACTGTACTTAAAACAGTCGAAAAAGCCAAGACATTTATATTCGAAAAGTTCAACACCTCACTGGAAGAAAGCGACAAAATGTAACATACTATAATGTAGCTTTAAAAACTGAAATAAAAGCAACCAACCATACGAGAAATTAATGCACGGAATACCTCCCCCTCCCCTCCCCTCGTTTTAGGTACTGATGTTTTCCTTGCCACTATTATTATTATTATTATTATTATTATTATTATTATTATTATTATTATTATTATTAATATGACTACTAAGACTACTACGACTACTACTAATAATAATGTATTTATTTATTTTGTACACATCATAATTCTAATAAGGGATGTAATAATTTAATCAGAATATTGTAAACGTTTTTATGGTATGTAACAGGGCAAGGAGCCCTGTACATTGTTCTGTTTCTTTATTTTTAGAACGGGGTTTCCCCCTCCGCCCCTGTGTTATTTTGTATTTGTTTGTTTATGTATTTATTATTTATGACGGCGAGGCGGCGTGTGGTTTTGTATTTATTTAGAAATGTATTTATTTATGAGACGCGAAGCCATGGTTTTGTATTTGTTTATTTGTATTTATGTATTGACGGCGTAGCCGTGTGTTTTGTTTAGTAGTGTGGATGGGTAGCCCTATCCAAATTAAAAACCTTGTGCAGAAGGTGGCCATCTCCCGAATTAATTAAGTGATTAATTTGTTGCTAATCGGGAGATGGTCACCTGTATATAAATCGGTAGCTCTCTACCCTCGGGGTGGGTGTATTAGGAGTGAGAGCGGAGAGAGCGAGGAGAGAGAAAACGAAACTTAAAAATTAAATACAGGAACAGTGACAGCATTTGCCCAGCCTGACCTGTGATGTTTTGTAGCATTTTGTGATCGTGATTATTTTTGTTTAACCTTTTTATTTCGCTCTGTGAGCACTGTGTTTTCTGTATGAACTTTTTGTTATTTAAATAAAATGGCTAACGCTGCCTTTAACTGCAGTACTTGGTGCCAAGTGTTTTTAGTTCCTGCTTCTGCCTTGACGTCACCGCCCAGCCACCGTCACATGGTATTTTCATAAAACTACGGCAATGTTCCTATAAATTCCTTATTGAAAATTTTATTATTTTATGTTTTATTACAAAACACCACAGTATTGCAGCACACAAAAACATGACTTTCTCCATGACTGTAGAACTTCCCAGCATTCATTTCAAGGAGATCATGTGATTTTCTTGGTTCTCAGTACTTTTGAAGATGTCTAGTGTGAAAGGGAAAAGTTCTCTGCCCTTTTGACAAGATGTTAGTGTACTCAGTACATTTCCAAGTGTACTCAGTACACATCCCGTGTGAAAGAGAAACAATCTGAGGATTTCTACCCTGAAAAGCGCTGAGTACACTTGGTAAGTGTACCGTAGTCGGTGCACTTCCAAGTGTACCCAGTGTGAAAAGGGGGTTAGTTATCATCTGCTTTGATTAATTCTAAAAGATGGTACATCCAGTTAAGATTATAATTCTCTATGGTACATTTTTCATATTGGTCAAATCTAGGGAACACAGTACTAATGCTTTTATGTTATTTCTGATATTTATTAATGTGTCATTATGTTCATCCCCAATTATGGGTAGTTTCATTGAATGCTAAAAGGTTTAAGAATTCTGTCAAAAGGGATAAAACATTAACTTCATTATCTAGGTACCACTGTGATACAGTCCTTATTCAAGAGTCACATCTTACAGAAAATTAGATTCTCAAACTCAAGAGGAGGTGAGTGGGTCATGTTTATCGTTCATCATATACATCTAAAGCTAGAGGGGTTCTAATATTAATTAATACAAGATTATGTTTTGATTTATTGGATACCATTCAAGATACAGAGGGAAGATTCTTGGTCATTAAAATTCCAGTCAGTCAGATTTTTTTAGTTGCTTAATTAATGAATTATTGCAATGGAACATTTTCCCACTAGTTATTGGTAGAGTGTAATGATGTTATGGATAATTATCATGACATAAAAAACAAAGTTTCACTAAATCCACCCTGGCACTGAATAATCTGTCTGAAGAGCTAGGCATGGAGATATGTGGAGAATAAAAAAATCCAACAGGCAGGGATTTTACATATTTATATGCTGTACATAAAACCTTTTCGAGAATTGATTATTTTAAAATTTCTCAATCATTAAAGATATTTCTAAGCTACTATTGAGACCATACATATTTGAGATCATGCCACTATTACTGTTACACTTTTTATTTCATCTGCTCATATAAAAAAAAAATTGCTAGATGGCAGTTTAATAATTTGCTCACCAAAGATAATAACATTAATTCCTGTATGATGAAAGAAATAGAAGAATATATTAAAATAAATAATGGTGAGGTTAATCCAAATATTCTATGGGATGCTTTTAATGCATATGCTCGGGGTAGAATTATACCATATACTTCTGCAAAGAAAAAAGAGCAAATAGCTAAAATTAAAACTTTAGAAGATCAAATAAAAATAGTGGAAAAACAAATGACAGAATTCTTCTGCCAAAACATATATTGAACTTATTAAACTCAAATATAAATGAAATAAACTTTTATCTGACTAAGAAGTATTCAAAATAAATAGAATCAGAAGGAAATACCACGAGCATGGTGAAAAGTCAGGTAAAGTCTTGGGATATACACTTAAGAAAATGAAAGAATCCCATATAATTCCTGCAATTAGAACAGAAGCAGGAGAAATGACCACCAACCCTGAAATTATTAACCATATCTTTGCCTCATTACAAAAAAATGATATTCCTCCAATGAATCTATTGAGGATGAAAAAATAAACAGGTTTCTTGGAAGGATAACTTCCTGGAAGGATACTGAACCCCCAGTTTTAGCACTTTGGAAGAACTCTGTACTGGACTTTATTAACTTGGAAAGAGAGGGCTTTTTTAGAGAAGAACTCACAATTTACTGAAATATGGAATAGAGCGTCCTTTTATTTTATGGATATGCATTTTAACAAAATTATATAAATATACTATACCTAGATGTATTTATATATGAGCTACCTGAAGCTATTGTATCCTTTTACTGCAACCACTTTTCCCTTGTTCCAACTTATTTAATACCAGGAGCGTATCAGTTAAATATGTATCTATTGACTAACATTTGTGAAACAATGTGATATACTTGAATGTGTATTGATTGCATGTAGGCAGATGAACTGAAAAATGGATTGTTATGAGATAGTATATTAAAAAGCAATACAATATGAATATATATATATATAACATTCTGAGCTAAATTTTGCATTTGTGAAATAATTATTTGTCTGTCTCAATGCAATGTAAATTAACACTTCATTAATCCAAGTGGCACAAAACAGTACTGATAATCTTTTTTCAGTGGATGAGTTGTAGCCTGGGGCATCACTGAAATTACAGTAGATCCCTTCAGTTGAAAGTAAAAAACACAGGATAGGACAGACACAACTAAATATGTTTGCCCTCAGCTAACTCGCCTTTGAATAAACTGTAAGTTCGTCACTTCTTTCTTCATCTTACAATTGTTTTCAAATGCTGATCTTGCATTGGAAGACCATGGGCTACAGTGTTTGCAACAGTCACTTCAGTGTGTATATGAATTTCAGGCTTGGCCCTGCCTGTCTGCAGCTTAGTGCCTTGATTTTTAAGTACAGTAGTGAGTCAATTATCCAAACTAATTGAGACTGATAGAAGTTCGCATAATCAATTTGTATGGATAATCAAACAGGTATTAATAACAATTACTGTACCTTTAATAATGTATAGAATAAAGTTAACATACACAAGTACTTAGTACATAAGTACCTACTGATGATATATAGCTAGTAACCTATTCTATCACATTAGGCATACAAAATTACAAAGCTTTACAAATCATTAAATGGATGCAATTCAGTAAAACCTAGTTAAGGTAATGTAATACTGTAATTAAACATACCATATACCTTTGAAAATCATCAAATACACTTCAATACAACTTTGACACATTACAGAACTTTACAAATCATTACACTTCAAAAATTCAGTTAAACGTTTCTATAATTTGATACTTGCTTTTAAGGCATTGTAATAATGTGCAATTGAAATGAGTAAAATAAAGGTTCTTAGCTACTCAATAACATAGACAGGATCTCCAGCCCTTACAGACGAAACAGAAGAAAAATCAAGAATGAGGTGAGTGTTTTAATTTGCTTAACTGCAACCATTTAAATCGCACAATGCTCCATCTAAGGTTTTGGTGGTCTGAATAATTCTGTAACTTTCATTTGCCTCAGTCTGTTGGTCCTTGTTTTTGGCAGCTAAATCTCGTAGCCGTTTAGCAGCAGAAGCTGTGTGCGTAATACACCACACGTAATTCATCACGTGATTACAAGTCCGTTCGGTTGATTAGACAGTATGGTTGATCAAAGATCGGATAATTGACTCTACTGTAGCTAATTTTAGAGATTTTTTTTTTGAACTGCAGTTCAAAGGTTTTGCAGTTTGGTAAATTAATCAAATCAAAAGTCTGTGCACGGAGGCTAAAGTA
Organism: Acipenser oxyrinchus oxyrinchus; assembly: GCA_030684275.1. Taxonomy (NCBI): domain Eukaryota; kingdom Metazoa; phylum Chordata; class Actinopteri; order Acipenseriformes; family Acipenseridae; genus Acipenser; species Acipenser oxyrinchus. Next base: position 64,123,176 of record CM060250.1, read on the forward strand.
TGCAATGTTTGTAAGAAATTGCGCACTTGAAGTTCGAGGGTGTTCACTTACCGCATCCATCCAAACTTGCAGCTCTAGAAATAAACAATCCAGTAATTTAATATAAGAGATTTTAGGTACTCTTAAGTTGTTGTTGTTGTTGTTGTTGTTGTTGTTTGTGATTTTTGGTTTGTGGCAGTGACAGATGGTGAATATACATACATGTATTTGTATAACACAACAGTGAATGGGAATACGTTTTTAGTGACCATATTCCCATTTTTTAACTTCCACTTGGATAAAAGGACTAAAACCAATTTGTTCTGTATTGTTTGGCACATGCATATTTTTCTTTGCAATCTCCAGGGAAACACCGAAGGAATATATATAGTCCTTCCTTTATATATATATATATATATATATATATATATATATATATATATATATATATATATACTCATCCCACTTGTATCCATTTATACCTACTTTTCTCTTTTTGTGCAACATGTTCAATGGAATTATTGTTTGTGTTTGAAAATCCAGATTTTAATAGCCCATGATTCAACATTACATAAAAAATTCCTGGCAGCTTACTAAATCAGAGCGACTTTTCTTGCTGAGAAATTCAACAAACCGTAAAAAAATGGTGTTATTTTCATATGTCTCATACAGAGAGTAGACATTTTTGTATAGTCTTATTAGTGTTCTTGACCACTTGTTATGAGATTTATTGTTGTTTTTAATGGAATAGAGATTGGCATATTATCTTAAGTATCCTGTTTTTGGTGCAAAACAAGAATCAAATATTATTTAGTCATTTGGCATGTCAACCAATCTTTTTTGCCAAATAGCAAAGGTTTTGTTTAATGAATCTATAAAACAGAAAAAATGGACATTTAAAGTTTTTCCCAAAGGATTGAAAACTTCTGACAAATAAATTCTGCTTTGTACCATCTTTGTTTTGTTTCCCGTGTATTGTCATAATGACAAATGGTAGCCAAAACCACTAGAACACCTGCAGAAAATTAAGAACTTTTTTAAAGCCCAAACATGTTTAGTCTGTGAACTGGCGGGAGGTTTGGGAAGTACATTTTAAATAATCCTTGACTGCTTGAATTTTTCTTCTTTAACAAAACATGTTTACAAAAGCGAGGGAGCTGGATGTGTTACCATGGAAACAGACTGGAGGGACATTGGTAGCATTATCAAAACAGGAATGTATTATTCAATATAATACAGAGGCAGCAGGTGACTATAATGTCTCTATTCACAATAGGATTACAATTTTCAAATATCCCTGCGACTAACCCTCACTTTTTTAAACAATACAGCTGTACTAGTGGTGATTTGTAGCATGTATTTGTAAGTATGTAGCAATGAATCACCCTTTCAGCTTACAATTGTAGGTAAACCACAGAAATGTAATATTCTTCCACTGAAAAACCACAATTTGTTAGCTTTGAAAGTGTCATACAATAGCAGGCTCCCTCGATAAATTGAAGCATATTTCCTGTCTCAAACACTTCCTTCATTTTTACATGCTTCATGAAGTGTAAACCACAAGATTTCAAGAAACCAGGACTAATTCTGTAAAATATTGATCAATATGTACAAAATAACATTATTGTCAAAAACAAAACAAAAAAAAATATTTTTTTGTAATATTCAATACAATATTTATGATATTAATAACAGTTCTTAACAATTTAAATCATAGAACAAGACATTTATAAGCGGCAATAAAACCTATAGGAATGCACATATCAAACGTGTGTGGCAGCCTGCCCATTAGCTACAGATATTTTCCCTTTTCAGTTCCATGTTATTAAAAAAAAATGCCATATTAAATAATTATTGATTCTTAAAACTCATCATCTAATTCTTCCTGAATAATTCACTCTCCAGTGATGCACGTTTATCTTTTTTCTTTTATAAGATTTATTTCAGTCAATAGATCATCTGCTCTATGAAGTAAAACAAAGCATGCATTTCTTTCCCAATTTTGTTTTTAATGGAAAAAGGATGTCCGATTGGTGTTTCTCCCGTTTTATATGGCTCTCCGAGCACTGAAGATCACTTTAATGGCTTTCCCAAAAATCCATAAAAGTATTCGCTCAATGGGGGAGTTTCCATGTGTGTTCTAATTTTTCTCAAGACATTGTGCTCGAGCCAAATGAAAAATGACCCTATACATTTTGGGTTTCCATTGGCTCAGTTTATTTTTCTCGACAAGACCCTCTTTTCACCTGATGTCATGCAAGTGAATGGGAAAGGAGGAGGTTGATATGCAAATTAGCCATGCGTAGCTTTCTCAAGCTGTTTTCGCAGAAAGCTCGTGAAAATGTGGCTTCCATGCACAGAGAACAGGTACACGAGAGAATATCACCTAGAAATCCATAATTGTCAGGTGACATCTTGTTTGAGTGAAACTCTAAAGCACAGTGTTAAGTTCATATAATAAATCTGTGATTTGTAAATACAAATGTATTGTGGTTTGTTCTTTTTCCTGCTGTGTACTGTACAGTGCTTTGCGATACTTTTGTATAAAGAGCGCTATATAAATGCAATAAATAAATACATACATAAATAAATAAATAAATGCCTCGTGCCTGGTTGTTTAATAATGTGTTTTACTGCTCTTGCCCAAATTATTTTTCAAATGTCCATTGGTGGGGTGGCATATCGTTAGTAGTGAATGACTTATTAATTAAAGAAAAAAGAAAATAATTAACCTGGAGGTATATAATGAAACCATTCAACCCAGCTATTGCAGATCACCATGGCTGAAAACCGGTGGAGTTGTAGTTTTACAGAGATCTGTGCCAGACACCTTCTACGTATGCTCCCAAGGCTGTCTGGATTGGGAGCAGTGGACGTTTTCACGTGAACTGCGGGTTTCCATGTGAAAATGGGCGTGGATTTCCTGTGTTTTACGTCATGCACACGAGTAAATGAGATTTACCCTATCCCTCTCTGTGGCCGTTATTTTCGGCCTCAAACCTGATCCTCTCGAGCTGTTCTCCTAAACGTGCATGTGCATCACCACTTCACGAAAAAACAACCACACATGGAAACACCCCCAATGAAATTTGTGAGCTTAAACAATTTCAAAACCAAATATTGTGCCTTTCAATGTTGTTGTTTTTTTTGCTTGTTTTATATTCCAATTTATCAAGTTGGAAAAACAAATACACTGTTTACTATATTTACTACTATGTTTTTCAAACCCCTTATTTTAAACATATCAGTGAGAAATTAAGTCATCAGTACAACACCTTTTTCAAGCAATATAAAATGTTTGGACACTTCTAAATGTTCCTTAAGTTTGCTCTTATCCCAGCCATTTGCTAAATCTTGCATTATGCACTTCAATTTAATTGGAGTTACAGGAGAAACTGGCATACTGACACTAACCACTAAAATACCACTCAGAATGAATTACTGCTCAAACTCACACAGAGTAAGATTATCACAGTATATCTCCATTAGTGTTTAATCTGACCAAGCAATGGGGTGAAATGGTTTTAGTAAAAAACAGAACAAGAACAGAAGTGTGTCTGAGTGTGTGAGCATTAAAGATCATTCTTAAATGACATGGTCAAAGTTTCTTCAGTGTCTTCTTTGTTTTTTATTACATGAAACCTTTCTCCCTTAAAAAAACTGTTTAGTCTGTGTCAACTGCCCATTATACAGAAATTTGAAGAGATGAGAATACGAGACATGATGCCTCCAGCAAGGGCGAGGTGAGTATGTTTACATTAGGCCTCACATCATTTACGCAACTAATAAAGATCAATAGACCAAGCATGAATGCAAGGCTCTTCTTACTTATAAAACTTCACAGCACATGTGGCTTTGTTTTGTCAATAGCAAGAGCAATTCCAGTATTTCAATACATTGCCACCACTGACTAATTTTAGGGGTGATCAGTCACACTGGTCCCTGTATTTCATGCACTTGCCTGCTCCATGGAGAAATCAACAGCCATTTTGGGAGTTTAAGTCTGAAAGTCATTGTTTGCTAGGCTGTGTCGTTGGTCAGTAAGGGGCGGATATAGAACATTATTTTAGGAGCCAAGTGATAGTTAGGGAGACTGGAATGCAGGCCATGCAGAGACTTGACGGTGGCGTACAAAGACTGATTTACTTCTTCTTTGGATTCCGTTATGTGGCCCACTCAAGTTTTAGAGTAGGGAGCTAGGTATGTCTCTGGTTTGTAACCTCTTTCCTGCCAGTGGATTTCAATACAAGCATCTTTGGCTGTGTTCTCTGTGGTGTATGTTTTTCAACTTTGGCCTCCACCTGATTGTCCTACTGTATTTTGTTTCATTAGTATTTTGCATGTATGAGGTTTTATTTGTTTTAACACAAAATGTGTTACTATAGTTTGGCAATGTATAACAAAACTTCCCACTAATGCACTGCCATGCCTGCAAAATGGGAGACGTTGTGACAACAGTGGAGGGATTTTTCACTTTCTTCTGTTGATTTTAGACATAATACCTTTTGTCACTAAAATCTTCCGTACAGAGACATAGTACTGTAAATCTTTCAGCACTGGTTTACAAAGCATGTATTTTTACAATTGCCTATGCTTCACTAAGGTGAATTTATTACTTGCATAAACACTGGAGATGGGAACATTCTAGTTGTATATACAAGCCAAACACAATAGGCACAGTGCAGGGGCATAGATCTGTCTGAAAACCTGGGGGATAAAATTTTAACTTAAAAAATGTTGCACTTGCTTTGTTTGCAGTCTCTTACATTGAGCTGATTATGATTGCAAAAATCAATATGTATGTATGTATTTCTGACCAACTTAATACATGTTTAAGCTAATGATAGTCAATAAACTTGACCTTTATTTGAACACTCCAGGTGAATTCTGTACCACACTTTACAATGTAATAAAGACAATAAACAATACAAGTAAAAGAGAAAGATAATATAAATGTTAAATATATTGGCAGATATAAAATGTAATTAATAATTGATTTGAAAAACAGAAAATAAATCTTATGAATATTTCAGGGTTCATAAAGGCCATGGTAAAACAAATTCAAGGACTGAAGGACTTTTTCAAGGACCAACATTTAAAGGACATAATATGCAGATTTTAATTAAACAAATTCCATCGATGTACCAATGCATTGAAAACAATGCAGTCTTAGTTAGTATATTACAGTTAAATGTTCTAATGCTTTTAATGATCAGAAGTATTTTCTTTGCTCCTTTATCATAAATCATGTTATTTGTTATAGATTTGCAATGTTTAAATGCTAAAAGAAAATGCTTAAATATAAATAGATAAACTGAAGAAAGTCCAAAGATACCAAACATGACATAGGCAAATATATAAATAATCATTGTAGTTTATTAGTGAGCCTCAGTTAAAAAAATAATACAGGTATACAATAAATAAATAAATAAATAAATAAATAATCACAAGTTAAAGTAGAAAGTTAAAGCGCAGAAAACACAAGCTTACTAATTTAATGTGTCATGTCTCAGCTCAGTTTTTGAGACGTATGCATTATTCACTGTTTCAGTTTATTTATTGACCAAATAAATTAGTCAGGTTGACCTATGAAAATCTTACTTTGTTTTATTAAAGGTATTTTTTATTTTGATATGGTATTTTCCAAATACAATTGTATTTTGTAGTTAAAATACAGTTTATCCAAAGTAGTTTGTATTTGGTATTTTGTTACATATTTTGTATTAATAAATGTACCCAATAATATTTTGGCCAAGCCTACAACAATATATAGAACGAAAGTGTCATAATAAACCAACCATGAGATGTGGGATAAATGTCAAATATATTCATTAACTGAGGATCGAAGTAGCTATAAACACAAATGTTATTTCGGATTTCTGAACTGTTTTCTAAGTGCAGTGTTTAAAGTCGTTTGAAAAAGATCTAGATCTACAATAGGTTATTAAGATTGTTTTTAAAAAAAAAAAAAAAAAAAAAGGACTAGTGTTTTAATTTTATACAATGAAACACATACAGTACATTGTTTTACTGTCAATTGTTTTTAGATTACGCTTCATAAAAGGTCTATATAAATGAATTATATTAAAATCTTTTAGACAGCATTTCATTTATTTGCATCATGACAGCGCCTTTTGAAAACAGCTATTTATATTTCTCTTTGTATTCCAGGTGTTGTTGTTTACTCCAGCAATCAGGGTAATTAACAGAATTAATGCTTGCGCGGATATTTCTTTGATCTCGTCCAGATATTGCTGATTTAGTTTGGGCTTGGTGCCGACTTCTTTTTGTAGGTCTGATGTTTTTGTGTTGTCCAAACTGTCGGAATTGTCACTCGGTGATTGCTCGGTCTTAACATTGCTTTGGTTGGCCTAGACTGTTCTTTTCATTTTGATGTCAAAAGATGATTAGCAGGGTGAAAAAGTGTTCAAACAGTTTTATAATTCATTATAAATTCAAGTACATGTTATTCATGTATGTCAAAAAGGGAGACAAAACCGAACCAGTTAACTACAGGCCAATAAGCCTGACTTCTATTATATGGAAACTTATGGAAACTTTAATAAGATACCAAATGGAAAATTACCTATATGGTAACAGTATCCTGAGAGACTGTCAGCATGGTTTTAGGAAAGGGAGATCGTGTCTAACTAGCCTGCTTGATTTTTTTGAGGATGCAACATCGACAATGGATGCAAAGCATATGACATGGTTTATTTAGATTTCCAGAAAGCTTTTGACAAAGTCCCGCATAAAAGATTAATCCTCAAACTGAACGCAGTAGGGATTCAAGGAAATGCAAGCACATGGATTAGGGAGTGGTTAACATGTAGAAAACAGAAAGTACTGATTAGAGGAGAAACCTCAAAATGGAATGAGGTAACCAGTGGTGTACCACAGGGATCAGTATTAGGTCCTCTGCTATTCCTAATCTACATTAATGATTTAGATTCTGGTATAGGGGCGGATATAGAACATAATAGGCACAGTGCAGGGGCGTAGATCTGTCTGAAAACCTGGGGGGGATAAAATTTTAACTTAAAAAATGTTGCACTTGCTTTGTTTGCAGTCTCTTACATTGAGCTGATTATGATTGCAAAAATCTATATGTATGTATATGTTTCTGACCAACTTAATACATGTTTAAGCTAATGATAAAACTTCACAGCACATGTGGCTTTGTTTTGTCAATAGCAAGAGCAATTCCAGTATTTCAATACATTGCCACCACTGACTAATTTTAGGGGTGATCAGTCACACTGGTCCCTGTATTTCATGCACTTGCCTGCTCCATGGAGAAATCAACAGCCATTTTGGGAAGTCTGAAAGTCATTGTTTGCTAGGCTGTGTCGTTGGTCAGTAAGGGGCAGATATAGAACATTTTTTGAGGAGCCAAGTGATAGTTAGGGAGACTGGAATGCAGAACAGAAAATAGGAGGCACTTTTTTACACAGATAATTGCGAGGGTCTGGATCCAACTCCCCAGTAATGCTGTTGAAGCCGACACCCTGGGATCCTTCAAGAAGCTGCTTAATGAGATTCTGGGATCAATAAGCTACTAACAACCAAACGAGCAAGGTGGGCCAAATGGCCTCCTCTCGTTTGTAAACTTTCTTATGTCTGTGTGTCAAATGGGAAGGCACTTAACTTTCAACAGTGGAGACGTACAGTAAAGAAAGACTGCTTTACACACTCTAAACGGCAGGCTAAGGCTAACCAAATGTATGTACACTAAATATTAATAACATTCACATATATTTTTCACTTTGACGTCATAAAACCAGTACACAAAAATAAAACATGAAACGTATTAGTAGGATTTGACTGGTACGATTTCCAACACACATAAGGAATTCATCAATTTCGCGGGTACAGTGACCTACAGGGGAAGTGCTTCTGGAGAATAAAGGCATGACCTGAGGTGAAGTTTTTTGTTCGAAAGTGTCCCGAGGGCATCAGATGATTCTAGGACTTGCCAAGCACTTTCACCTTTCACTCCCAGAGCTTGGCAACTCTATGGAATAAAGTCACCCTGTCCCTGACCCTAACCCAGCCCCATCCCTAACCTTAAGCCACCCCAGTGCTAAAACCAAGCCCTAAACCAATACTGAACCACTAAGAATGAAATGCTGCCCTCAGGACAGTTTCTATTGGATATTCCTTTGTGCTGCGTCCGGGTAGGGTGTTTTGCTGCAGTATAACATTATACATAATTTTTCCCCCCTTGATTTTTTCTTGTCTTTTGCCGATATGCTATACTGTCTGTTTTTTATGAAATTAAATCAAGCACTTTTCAGGAGTTCAGGGACCTGTACGGACCCTGATCTTTACTACATGTGATGTGAAAGCATGTAAAAAAAATTTAAAAAAAAATAACGAAAAGAAAAAAAGAAAGAAAACTTCAGTAAATACATAAATAAATAAACAAATAAAGTAAACAGAATCCGACCTGAATCATCACAAGTATCCGTCACGGTGGATGTTACATTAGGGGCTTTCGCCCTGCCACAGTTTCATATTGATTTGTCCCTATCAAAGTAATAATAGGTGTGGTCGAGTTCTGAAGGATACTTAAGTGGGATACAGCGCCTCCACGGGTGCAGGCCAGGAATAGTACTGCAGGTGAACAGTTTTTTGTGAAGAGGATTTTTTATTTGTTGTTGTTTTTTTTAAAAAAAGGGAGAAAATGAGATGGGAGGAAGAAATGGAGCGGTGGCATGACAACCAGTGGCAGCTGTAAGCCGAAGGGGCTCTGTGGTCTCAGTATGAAATTATTATTTTCGGTTACTTTCCAAAATTCTTGAGTATCTTTTCTATCACAATATGTATTAGCTCGACAGTACTTGCACACTTCGTGTAATTTCTAATTATATTTTAAGTATTGTTTTAAAGCTTCAGTTAGTTAGGTGTTTCTGCTACATTGTAAGCCAAGACTCTTCACTCATCATGCTACTGTATATTTATTTGATAGAACTGCAAAATAAAATCCCTTTGAGACTTCTATCTTAAAGCAGTGATAACCAAGGTGTTAAAATTCATCCTGTGTGAAAAATGTATCTATATTGAACACAACAACAGGTGTGGACAGTGATTAATGTTGCTAATTCTAATAAGAATTAGAATTAGTTATCAGTCCTTTACTGTATTTACTGAAGACCTTTTATCTTGCATTTATAGCCTTGCAATTTCCAGAAATTTTCCTGTAGAAAAAATAATCAGACAGTGATTCATTATCTTAAAGCAGCAGCTCATGTATTTTGTGTGTATTATTTGAACCTCATTTTGCTGTATTATAAGGGCAATTTCTGAACAGTAGTCATTCATAAACAGACAGACGTATTGCATTGTGGCACCTGGTAAAGGAAGTTGATACAAAACAACACTATTTACTGTTTAGCAAGATTCACCTTGCGGTGTGAATGAGGTAATACATGAAAAGGGAAATATAGCAGGTCTGTTAGCTTTCTCACGAGAGCCAGGCCCTTTTGTAAGATCTGATGCTGAGGAATGTAAGGTACTATGATGGACTAAAGATTAAATGAAAACACAAGTAGTTTTCTTTGTATGTAGAACAATTCAATGCACCTTTTTCTAGAGAAAACTAACTGCTACCATACTTTCAATACACTTTCACAATAATGTAATTGCTACTCTTAATATGTCTTTTACTATTGCCTATTAATCACAGTCAAACCGACAATTAGTCTACTCAATAAACATACTCAGTTGGAAGTCAAAAGCTAAACGAGTGGAGGATGATTGCATCTACTGTACATTCAAGTGGTTAGGAGGGTTGTTTTTCCTCACAGAATTAGTCATGTATGATCTAAGGTTAGGATTATGGCATTCCCTGATTTATCATTGGAACTGAAAGTATCACATTTCCTGTACTTAAGTAACACTTACAGCCAGCTAGCTCTTATAATGTTTAATATGAAGTATAACCAAGTGTAAGCTGTAATTTAAGTCATTATATTTAATTATAGCCTTGGTAACATTTAGGAGGGCTCCATCATACCAAATCAATTGTTGCCTCTATTTAAACCTGTCTGCATTTGTAATGAATTGGCATCTCAGCCCATTGAATTAAATGGAAAGACCAGGGGTGGTCGTGAATCGCAAACCATAGGGTTCAAAGACAAACGTCTTATCATTCAACTAAATAGCAAACTCTGTACTCAAGAGGTAAATATGTGTCTTATGCTGATGTCAGTATTATTAACTCATCAGCCTCTAAAAGGATATCCATTTCACCTTCCTTGCTCCTCCATCTTTCCCTCTGCTACCTCTTCAACGCGGTTCTGCTTGGGGGCGCGGTGAAGCATGCCACCCAATCTATGGGGTCATGCCTCACCTCCTCAAGGGCGCTACTGTTGGAAGAGATTAAAATATACAGCTATGGCCAAAAGTTTTTCATCACTAACTAATTTTGGTTCATAAAGTCGAATTAAACCTGTTGATAATACTATGTTAACATATTGAATTACATACCGCTTTGTAGTTTTCCATATAATTTGAAAAATGTGACATTTTGAAATGAGAAATGTGACATTTTGAAATTAAATACTGTACTACTATTATGGTTTCCAGTAGACTTTTGTAATAACATGTTGTAGTTTCTTTGAATACATGATATTAAATAAAATATCTAAATTATGTTCATATAGTTTTTTTTTTTTTTTTTTTTAATGATGTCTCAATCGTAAAATTCTAGGTGATGCAAAACTTTTGGCCATAGATGTAATTGGTGCCCTTTAACTACAGATACATTTTTGTATTCTATAGCCTTCTGTGCACTGTGTGTTGCTATTTATCATATGTGGTTTTACTGTAGCAGTAACAATGTAAGCATCCTCAATTCTTCTGATTGCCCGATTGTCAATATGCCACTCTATGAGCCAAATACTGAAGGCTAAGGTTGCTGATGCTAATAAGAGTTACATTGATGTAAAGCCTTGGCTATTATTCCAGGATAACAACTTTCTTAAACATTTAAAAACTATTTAAAAATGTTCTTCTTGCTTATGTCAGCTTGTTACAAAAGTAATAGGCACGAGTAAAGCAATTGGCTCTTTGAGCAACATCGCTTTTTGTTTCCAATTCGATGGTATAAATGGAGAAAATAAAAATACCACTAAATATCTGAAATCAGCAAGAAATATGAATACACCAAAAAACACAATAAATACACATTTGGAACACAGTCCATCCATGTCAGTTGGGCTTTAAATTGTGAAAATACAAGTATTAAATATTGTATAGGAGGCAGTGTGGTCTAGTGGTTAAAGTCCAGGACTTGTAACCAGAAGGTCACCGGTTCAAATCCCACCTCTGCCACTGACTGACTCACTGTGTGACCCTAAACAAGTCACTTAACCTCCTTGTGCTCCATGCTGTGGATGAGATGTTAAATTAAAGTCATATTGTAAATGACTTTGCATATAATGCACTGTTCACAGCCTACCTCTGTAAAGCACTTTGTGATGGTGGTCCACTATGAAAGGTGCTATATAAAGATAAGAGAAAAAGGAAGGACAAGGGGTACATTTTTGGGTGAAGTAGCAAGACTTTTGGTAAATACTGCACTCTGCAAAATCTTTGGAGAATTTAAACTAATATTAAAGGGTAATTACTAACAGATTACTAATATAAAGATTACTGGTCTGCTATTCGTAATAGAAGACATTAGACTTAGTATGAAATGACCCCCTTAGACACACACTACAATATTTTAAAATATGAAAATTAAACAGCCAGTAAAATCTGGTATGACATCAAAAATAAAGCGTCCATAAGCATTTTTTGAAATAGATGCAGCGTGTTTTTGTTTTTTTCGGGTATGGACTGGGCACAGTAGGGGGTCACCTTCTCAGCATTCTTTATAGTCAACTGAGGCTTTAAGAAGGGTGGGAAACAATATGTTTACTGCATAGTAACCTGGAAACTCACTTCCTCAAGGTTTTCAAAAACACTACTACATCAACACAGAAGCTACAACATTTTATTTGACTCAAAGCAGTTTAGAGCAACACTATTATGTAAAACAACTAACCTCCAAGAAGGAATGTGGCTGTTACTGACTGATAATCTCCTTGGCACTGATGTTTGGCCCTTACCCCAAAAAGAAAATAACCACTTTAATCTGAGCCCCTGTCAGTACTGAAGAGTTTAATTTAGTTTCATGCTAAAAACTGTAAACTGTAGACCATACAAGTTTATTATCATTACAATTACAATTTCTTTTTTGTTTTTCAGCGTTCTGAAACATCGTATAAATACTTGTGTTTGAAGAGGTTAGTATAACATTTTAGTAGTTACGAACCATCAAAGCAAGGAACATTTTTTGATAAAATCAGCGTATATCAAATTAGAGCATGTAAAACATGTAGGGTAGGATTTCCAAAATTCATAAATGATAACTCCACTGTTAATCAAGAAATCGGTATGAAGCATTGATTTTGGCATTTTCAAGCGGTCGTTGTGCCTATTTCGTTATTAAGTAACTGTCCTGATGTGATTTCCGAATTGTATGTTGATTTCCGAAATAATGTTTATATCTTAATGAGCAGTGCTTCTTGCGACTATTTCTTTTGTTTGCGTGGGAATTTAAAAGCAAATCCGTGTTAATTGTCATAATTTATCAGGAGTTAATTTGCACTTGGAAAAGGAGGGTTTTAATTAACTAAAGAGTATATAACTCACCTTGTGACAAACATTTAACAGACTGTGTCTGTGGTACCGATGATTCAGAGAGAGAGTGTACAGGACCAGAGTTAATTTCTTACAGACTACCTTGATAATTCAATATTTGTAGTTATGAAAATATTTTAGCCTTTTCTATACTTGTGGGTGTGAATGAGGTGTATTCATTTTAACCATTTGTAACCTTACGGAACGTTTGTTGTATTGCTAAAATGATATACCGGTATTTACACACAGTGTAATGTTACTACCAATAAATTATCAACGCATCTGTAGCCTATTTGAATTCTGCATATGTACATTATATGACAGCTGACATCTACTGTAGATTTTATTTGAATTATACAACTGAAATCTTGGTATAGAAAATGGCATATTAAATATTACAATAAAGTTTCCTTAGGTGATTGCGTATTTACAATGCAACCTTGGCTTTTAACACCTGTGTCTTATCCTCACAAGAACAAAGAACAGGAGTCAAGGACACACAGCGATGCACTAGGAATGTGATCAAGATCATTGACATGGATTTTGCCCAGACGTATTTGTAATGTTGTCAGACTCCCCCCACACTTTATGTACAATGTACACTTTCACATTCACACGTTGGTATGCATATAAAATGTTCTTATAATACTGTAAGTGTTTGGTGGCCACTTCTAATCATGTTGAGTTTATTTATCGCAGATGTAAGCAAAGAGTACTAGAGAAAATGCACGATTAGAGGAATTCACCGAACAATTAATTATAAACTAATTCGTATTGGGTTAGGGATTTCTATCAGAATTTTAAAAGCTTAATAAATATATAATGAAGTGTTACATACATGGTATACATGTATAATAATTAACAACCACAAACACCAATGGCACTTGAAATGTATGTATTTATAGCCTACAATCGTACATACAAAAGTAGATGTCATCAAAAGAAAATAAATTCAAACCAATATACATAGATGGCTTACGGTTTCAAAATGCTTGCTGATGGCCCTAAGCAATTTAACATTTTCATCTGTAATTAAATGATTCTTTACAGTTACAAGCTCCAAGGGCACTGGCAGCAATAATGGTTGTCAATAATTAAACATTGCAGTTAGTGGGGGTTCCAAAGGATCTGCTTTCTACTAAAATGTACACTCAGTAGCTACTGTCTGATGTAAAAGCTATTTTACTGTATATCAAGGTTACATTATTACTGCTTTTTTTATGAGACTGAATGGTAAAGGCCAGTTCCTAATGGCACAGAAATGGTTGCTGTGGTAGGTCCCAACATGTTCACCTTCCCTTTGATGTTCTGTATTATGGTGATAGCGAAGTTCATCGAACTAGGCAAGGGGGTTGTCATTGTTTTCAATATCCCAATGCAGCTGCTCATAAAGCGATATTATTTTAGATGTAGGTTGTCAGAAACATTTCAATTCTGTTACATTCAAGTTCTATTACAATGCACTGGTCTGTTATTTCTACCATTAAAATTGATGCTACAGAGAGATGCAAGATGTGTTGGCAAAACCTTCTACTGTATTATCTTCGGAGAAAAAACTGTATTATAGTCATTGAATTAAAAGAAGTGTCACTCGTTTTGTGAAACTAAAAGAATACCAGATGTGTGCTGTCTATTTTCAAAATAAGGGATAGGTGTACTAAAGTGTAGTGCTAGTCGCAAACCAGTTGCAAACAAGTCAGAAGTCTTGGGTGAAATGTACGAAACAAGCGCAATGCTATTTGTGACTTTTTAGGGAATGCTTTGCAGCAGTAGTTTCTGTTTGCAGTTCAAGCGTAGATGAATATTTAATCATTGGCATAAATTCGCAAAAAGGGGGTGGAGATATAATGAGATATATGAAAGCTGCAGGAAATTGCTGGCATTTTCCAGTCTGCTTTTTCTCGTGCGTTGCCAGCTGTGTTCAATGCATTTTTGAGGCAAACAGCCAAATACATATTTTTCCCTAAAAGCAGAGTGTACTTACAAGCCTTGAAAACAAATTTCTATGGCATTTCTGGTTTCCCCAATGGGAGCAATAGACTGCACACATGTGCCGCTAACCCCTCCAGCTCATTCTGAGCATCTGTATAGGCATAGGAAACACACCTATTCTATTAATGTGCAGGTGGTTTGTATTGGTGCACAATTTAGCACTGCACCACTGACTAACTTAAGTAAAAACGGACAGTATGCATTTGGCTTATAGGCTACTCATGATAATACGAATTAGTGGTATAATGCAACATTTGCTGCTGGTGCTTTGAAATTCATATTAACGAGAATTGACTGTCCTGTAAATATCATATGCAGCACCATGATCTATTTTGTGTTACTTGTCTAGGCTGCCAAGTTAATAATAATAATAATAATATTTTATTTACACCAATGTGTACAATGCAGCAGCATGATTTATTTTGTGTTACCATACCGGCAGCCTGCAGGCTAACGTAAAAAGAAAGTATGCTAGGTGTTCATTTGATTTTACTGCTGTAATGTATACTGTATAGGCGTACTGTACAGATTTATATTTTTGTTCATAATGTAATGTGCACTCACATTAGTGTTATTTCAGCACAATGATTTATAAATGTATGTGTGTGCGATTTTATTGTGTTTTTTTAAACCCTAATGTCAGAAAAACATATCCGGTTTTGGAGGGGTTTCTGTATGATTATGAAAAGCTTTTTGATAGAAACACATTTTTTATTTGGGGGTGAAGGTGGGGGCCCCACTATAGAATCTGATGGGATTAAACTGCCTTGACCCCTACCCCCATATAGTACAATACAATATATACTATATAACAGTATTAATATAGGTAAAATGAAGACGGAACAGAATGCATTGTACAGATTATGTTTACATTTAACAAAAACAATGTTGTTTTGATTCTCAGACCCTTGCATGTATAGACGTTATCCTTCGGGCACCCTCTACTGCAGCAAACCACAACTCAGCTCTCACAATTTATTTGAACAATACAAATTGCTTGCGCTGCGACTGGCCCATCTTAGTACACCTACCCTTAAGCATTCCCAGATTCCTTCATTCTTTAAAATTTGACGTTTGTAAATATTATGTAGCCATAACAAAATAAAATTGCTGGGGAAACTGTGTGACTTATTGCTGGGGAGAGTGCTTGACTTATTGTATAATTAAAAAAGTCACTGATAGAGATTTAGAGTTTCTGTTTCATTGGTATTCCATTACATAAAACATATAGATGGAGTATACAAAAGTAGCTTATTTCTTACAATATATACATGTAGATTGCAACTCATGTTCATACTTTTCTGTACACAATTTGTAAATTATAATACACTGTAGTGCTCACAACAGAACAGAAACTACTGTACACATATTATAAGTGCAAGACCCAGTGGCACAAAAGTTATGTTATGCTATGTTAAATCTGTTTTTGAGAGTTTAAATAAAGGCATTGACTTCACATTATACACATTTTCTTGTGTAATTCAGCTGGTCAAAAGGTGTGCTATGTTTTACAATCCTAGCTGCTCTCAGAAAAGAGTAGTTTGTTTGTCATTCTGTAAGTCTGTAAAATTGTAACTATCATTACATTCAGAAACACAAGCCTGACCTGCTTTATATTTATATTTATTTATTTACGACCATAATAACCCTACTCTCACACATGTATTTAATCAAGAAATACATACAGGTTCAATAGCATACACCACTTCACTCACTAAAGACTTTCACGAAAGAACAACATAACACATGGCTTTAGGAAAATGTAAATATAGTAATAATATCAAGCTGCAATTTCATGACAGTCAAACAAAGGAAATACATCTGCTGATATGGTCTTGTTCAAGACATGAAAGAAGTGCAAATGTGCTTGTAATTATGACAGAACAGTAGTGCTGTTTATTTAAAGTTGTCTCTTTTCCTGGTTAGGCTGAAGATGTTTACTTAGCTAGGCTGTGAAAAATACCACACATTTAAACGTTGACAAGATTCTGAAGAGATAAAACATGGCATATATCACTTATCAGGAGGATACAATAAAGGTATGTAGTTCACATATTTGTAGGTTGTGTTTATGAAAATCGCTCAAGAATAGTACCACTTCTTCTCAATGACTGTAACATTTTACAGGTGTGTGCCTTATCAGAGACTGCTGGCAAAGGCGTCACAGGTACATACTGCATGCCACGTAAGCCTGCTTTTAATTTAACAATGTGCCATGAGGCTAATGACAACCTTAACTTCATATTTTTTTCATGAAAGTGATTGTAGCTAATTCCATCAATCTTACCTGTTGTGTAGTGGGATTCATTATATAGGTTTGAAATATGTCGTTTCGAAAGAAACACATCTTAGTGATCAAGTAATTTTAATGTAAATATGATACCTGGTGCTACATAAGGTTAAGGAAATCTCAGTTTTCATCCATGCTTTAAGATAGTGTTGCATGGAGGTTCTCAGCCAAATCTCCCCAATCCCCATTTGAAAATGCATGCCTAAAAAGTAGCTGCATGCCAAATTGATTAAAGGACAGAATACAAAAAATCTGCAAATGGACTGGCCAAAATTAGTTTTTGTCATCTGGGAATTAAATGTTGACTTCAATTAATCATGATTTACAACTATAGTTTAAAAATAGTCTCAGGAAAAGATGTATCTACTTATTTATTTCACATAATTAAAACGATAATGAATGTTTGGACGATCTTGCAACAATTCAGGACTGCCACATTGGCAATGTCCTCTCGTGGGAGGAGGGCATTGTTATTTTCAGAATTTAGTTGTTGTTATTCATGAGAATAAATAAATAAATAAATAAATAAATTCACAAATGCAAAATCTGCAAAAATAATCCTGCTTGATAATAGGTTATTCTGTGTATGTGCGTACTGTTTATGTACAGAAATCAATATGCTCACAACAATATAAACATTTCTACTCCACAGAAATTCATTCTAGATGGCAAGACGAATTTTTTCCTCCCCTTGAAGCTTGTGCTGGATTCATGATAATCTATCTACCGTGACAATAATTAACGGCTCCAACCGTCAGTACAGAACGAGCCTCCTGAGCGTGGCTCACATTGCGAGCCTTCCAGCATGAGACTCTACAGGATTCATGCCCTGTTCAAGACATCAAGTACAAATCAAACCCCCTTTTCAAAGACACGCATTATGATCTAGCGTTCAACCTAACGGCAAATTAGGTTCCCAGATCACCCAAGGATCCTGTAATGCAGACTGGCAATTGTTATCAGATTCCATACTCAATTATTATTATTATTATTATTATTTATTTCTTAGCAGACACCCTTATCCAGGGTGACTTACAATTGTTACAAGATATCACATTCTTTTTACATACAATTACCCGTTTATACAGTTGGGTTTTTACTGGAGCATTCTAGGTAAAGTACCTTGCTCAAGGGTACAGCAGCAGTGTCCCCCACCTGGATTGAACCCATGACCCTCCGTTCAAGAGTCCAGAGCCCTAACCACTACTCCACACTGCTGCCCCGATCATACTTTGTAAGGTCTACTTTTTCTTTACTTTTAATGCAATTAGTGTCTCTTTTCACATATGTCATTACTCATCAGTTTACAATATCACTCGTTAATCGATGGCTTTTGCTTCCTTAATGCAATTCATGTCACCCTACGATATGCGTTACTAATCAGGTTGACAAATCAACTTCTCTACTTGCAATTAATGTTTCCTTTAACTCAGTACCTCAGACACAAATGTCGCTGCATGACATTCAAAGATCTGCTCCAATCTTCATCTTCCAAATCACCCATCACAAAGGACTCCTGGAGTCTGTCAACCCTCTGTGCTCCGGATGCTTCTCCCCATTCAAGGATGTCCTTCTAAGAAATTATGTTAGTCTCTGCTACCGTGGGTTCCTCCAGCATGGCAAAATCACCACCAAAACCAGTTCCTTGATCCATCATCGGAGACCTTAATCTTCAATCTCAGGGCACGTATTCTGTACATTTAAAGCACATAAAATATCGTACTAATTGTATTTGCCCTTTTCTGCTCCTTCGATCTACCTATCAAGGTCATGCTGCAGTTTAAGGGTTTTTTTAAGGGTCTTTTTTAAACAAAGTAAATCTGATAAATTAAAGGAAGGAGTAACTGTTCACATTGCTCACACTAATTCTGTTTGCTGTCCCCACTCATCCATGCTGAGATATGGCCTCCAGACCCCAATCCACGCCTCCGGACCTGCTGTTTCTAACTGCACCGAACTTGCCAGTCTCCAGATCCTGGTTTTCTGCAAGACTCCAAGATCTTCTCCAAATAGGCAGCCTTTCTTCCTCGAACTATTTGTGCCATTCTTTCAGATTGGAGCTGCAACCATTGCTGCACAGCTAAACTCCTGCACATGTGTGGTAGGGTGCCCCATATGTATGTGTGTAGTGGTGCACGAAGTGTGGGTTATGTAGCACAGGTGATTTAAAATGTATATTTCTATTAGGCACGGGGATTGCACAATCACTTCACGTGCAGATTAAAAAGGTATGTTGGTATGTGAGCATGGGGATGTGTGTGTATGTGTAGAATAATGGGTGACAGGGAGGAAGTTAGAATCCTCCCTGCAAAAACACTTGGGAATGTGGCTTTTTTTTTTAGGCCTGGAGGGGAGGTGTCCGAAGGTCTAGGACCCTTGGAGATTTTTTCTTTTTAGGTTTTTTTTTCTTTATTCCTCCCCCTTCTCTGTAGCCTGTAGCTCCTCCCTTTTTGGATCTGAAGCCAACAGCACCGGCTCCTCCTCCTTTGGCTCTGGTTGGCTTCTTGCTGTGCAGCAGTGGCCTGTTTTAAGGCCCTTACTATTTCTTCCTATTCCATTTTTTTTTAAAGTGCACTGCTCACCCTTGGTCACTAGGTGGCGCTACCTCACCGCTGCCACCATATGTGGTAACATGGCTAATGGTCAAGGCAGACAATGGCAGGAATAGCACTCACCCAGATACAGAAGTGCAAGTTTAGCACTTTCGTACACTTTTATTTACACAGATAATTAAAATGTTTAAAGAAAACATTGTAACAGAACAAAACAAATAACCAAACACAAAAACCTCATTGGAGTACTAACTAAACTTTTCCCCAGTCCTTAAACTATAAGCTGGACGGCTAAGCCGTTTACCAGTTCAACAAAAATACTTGTTATAAAAACAAGTTAACACAGCACACAGATTACCTTTAAAGTTGTCCCACACAGCTTTAAACAAAGTTTATACCCAGGCTCACACAGACAGCTCACAAATACTTCTGACCGGCTCTTATACCTGCCTGCTTAACTACAGGCAGGTGTCCTCATTCCATTAGAGCCAGGTGTTCCCATCCTGGTTCCAATTACAAACCCAAAGGCATTCTGGGTGATGTAGTCCTCTATCATACCCCAATGGACTACATTTTTTCCTCTTCTCCCCCTACTCTGCTACAATATGTATTTACATATATTTTTGTTTTTAACAAATTGTTTTTTGTTCACCGGGATGAACACAGTGCACCAATTTTTAGCAACTAGGGATTCTCCGAATCTCTTAGCCTCTCCTTTTATATATGCTTATGATTTATTTTCTTTTTTTTTAATTTAGTCGTTGCCAATTATTTTTGTATTATTTTCTCCCCAATTTGAAATGGCCAATTATTTTTAGGTTCAGCTCACCGCTACCACTCCTGCGTGAAGACGAACACACGCTGTCTTCCGAAGCGTGTGCCATCAGCCGACCGCTTTTTTTCACACTGCGGACTCACCATGCACCACCCAAGAGCTACAGCATCGGAGGACAACGCAGCTCTCGGGCAGCTTACAGGCAAGCCTGCAGGGGTCGCTGGTGTGCGGTGAGCCGAGGACACCCTGGACGACCTAACCCTTCCTCCCCCCAGGTGGCGCTTGGCCAATTGAGCGCCGCCCCCTGGAAGCTCCCGTCCTCGGTCGGCAAAGGAATAGCCTGGACTCGAACTCGCGACATCCAGACTATAGGGCACATCCTGCACTCCACGTGGAGCGCCTTTACTGGATGTGCTACTCAGGAGCCCCATGATTTATTTTCTTAACTGTGTTATTAAAAGGATAAAGAAATCTCTGCTGCTAATAATTATTTAACTAAATATTTCTGTCAATATCTGTGCAGATTTAGCAGCTAAGATTTACATCAATGTCACAATGTCAAAGCTATCAACAGTTGCAAAGACTCTTAACATCTAACTGTTGGTTTCAAGAAAGAAGGTTTCCAAACTTTCTTGTAGTTATGGTACAGTAGTTATGGTCTATATAAATAATGTCAGACTGCTTACCATTTGCTTTGGATTGATAACCATTTCCTTAGCCCTGGACAGTACATCTCAACACACAACTGGATCAGCATGTTTAGTTAAAAGAAAGACTGGGAAAGACTGCCCAAAAAAAGGCATTTTCAGCCTGAAACTGTTTTTCCCACACACCAGGACTATACTAATTCCCATTAAATGGTGGATCAGGTCTCACAAAAGACCACAACACGGTGCCATACAAAAGACTTGCAATTAAAAACAGCAGCAGTCTGTGCTACTCCAAAAAAAAAGCAGAACAGCTTTAACAACTTGGCTTTCAAACAGCCATCTCATTCCAAACAAGGTCTTACCAGACACTGTCAATGAATATTCTCAAAGATATCCAGGCTTAGGGCCACAGTCCAATCAGGGCATCTTATAAAACCATGAGGTTGAACAAAGTCTGTCCACAAGGCTTGATTCCAGTAGACAGTAGGCTTTAATGCAGCACTTTCCCCCCCAAATACTTGGATTCAGTACTCACCTACAGCATAGCATTAAATAAGAATACTGTACTACTGGCAGCCCAAAACAGATGTCAGGCTTCTTCATTAAAAAAAAATTAAAAGGAGGTACGCACACTAATAAAGTAGTGAGGTGCCGGTTTACAAGGCAGTGCCAAAACTAAATTTTAAAAAAAGAAAATAAACCGCACACTCAAAAAACAATCCCTTTAAAATAAAATAATTTTGTTTTATCACTACAGCATGTTTTTGTGTGTGCTATCTATCCATAAGTTACTAATAATTATATTAAAATACATGGTTGCAGTTTTATTAAAGTTTATTTAAAGAATCACGGTTGCTTGGCATTACAAGGAACAGGCTTACAGGTAACAACAAGTAAATACCATTTAAAAGCCAGATAGTAAGGCTGACATCGATAGTTTTCTCAATATGTACAGTATATAATTTAACACAGGCAATGCAAGCTTGGCTCTTATATTTCACAATTATCCAAAAAGCATTTTTTTCTGTTTAGACATAGCAGTTTAAACATTTTTTCTGTTGTAAACATAGCCACTGCTGATAAAGATTGTTTATTTTTCTTGCTTTAGAGTAACAAACAGTACTGTGTTTTTTAAGAAGGCAGACTTAGCATGGTCGGCTACTAGGCCTTTTCTACTCTACTCTACTCTACTAGATATTTGATGCTTTATTGGTTTCAATTATTTATTTATTTTGATTGATATGGTTATAAAGATTTAAATTCATACTTTCTCCAGTTGTACTTTACTCAGTGAACCTAAATTAAGCAATTTAGCAAGACAGCTTCAGGAGGGGCAAAACTAATGTCAAAATGACAATACAATTTTCCAACTGAATTGAAGTTGTATTTTGTTTGAGAAAAGTTTTTAACATAATAAATACTGCGTTTACAAATACTTGTGATCATGGTTGTTCACCACAGATATTTTAAATAGCATATCTTGTCATCCAAATATAATTTATTATTTTTTTAAGAAAATGTATTGTAAACTATAAAACTAGGGGTAGTCTATATTTTAGTTTAGTTTAGTTTAAGTCTATATAATTGTTGAATGACTAATCGTGAAAACCTAATGTTACAGGGGGTATAAGATTGTTTGGTGAAGTTGATCTCTTGTACAGTACATTTCTCCCTCAGATTAAATACATTTATAAACTGCTTTGAATTTTTTTTGTAGGATTATGCTTTAAGTGATTTTACAAAATTAACTGGTACTCATTTTCAAGTCCACTGTGTATAGTTTATACAGTTTATTTGATGTTTTGAAAACAATATTCATATTTTGACAATCTGGTAAGTCATTCTACCAATATATAGTGTTTTCTGGATAACAAGAAGGGAATGTCATACAGTATTTGTCTTGCGTTTTTTCTCCCAGTGACAAACTCCATACTCCAAACTACGTATATTATTGCACTAAATCTTTCATGGCATCAGTTCACTGTGGTTTTGGTTTGTTGAGCCCCTATCATTTTGTTGGACTTGCCGTACAGTCTCTGGCCTGCATTGCTCATAGAGTGAGAATGATGGCCATGGTCCCAGCAATGGATTACATGACATTGCTCTTCATTTAGTTTATTCTAACACCAGGACCTGCAGTGAAAACAGAAGAGCAGCTTAATTGTTTTCTTTAGGACACGATGTTCGAAAGTAACACTCATCTACACATTTACATTTTACCACATTAGATGACCATTGAAATACTGTATTATATGAAATGCTAGACCAGAACCAACATCAATGAGATAAATATAACAGTATAATACAGTTCAGGGCAAAAACATATTGTAATGTTCTAAAATATAATTTAGGATAACCGAATTGAGGGATATTTTAAACCTATTTTCTTTTTTTATCACCAATACGTTTTAAAAAATGTATAATCTGAAAAGCAACAAGGTTTATATGTGCATCTAATAAAGTGTCCCTTTTCACTATTGTAAGTACATAAAGAGTTCTGATTATTATGCTTCAGGATTGCTTGACCCTTAACAAACATGTTTTATGTTTATTGTGTCTTTGGCTTCCAAGTCTTGCAAAATACTATAACTCCAAGTGACCCTGACTTCATATGGGGAGGAGCTACTAAACTATTCCAAGCTGTGTGGGAGTGTGGCAAAGTCACTCACTCGGGGTTTGGGTGTTCGGTGAGTGGAGAACGGGTGTGGAGAAAGGGAAACTAAAAAGTAGAACTTAAATATATGTTTTCACTCACCGTGTTTGTTCGTTTGTCTATATAGTCCGTTTTTGTTTACCTGTTTGTTTTGGCAAATGTGCCGTGTCCTGTGTGTTTTGTGTTCTGTTACAACCGTTTATTTTCTGTCTGTTTATTTATTAAATGCTGAGCGAAAGCATTCGCCCAGCTCCACCAAACTCCACCTCTCTCTGTTGTTTTTGTTCCTGCTTCTGCCGTGACGTCACCGCCCAGTCATCCTGTCACAGGGAGTGAAAAGTTTTTATCCGTAATCGGATATTCGTCATGCAGATTCTAATATAATTCCCTCAGTTTTTACAGTAACGTTTATTTTATTGTAGCTTATTTATGAGCTTTTCCTCACTGAACTCTTCTATTTGTGTTAAAGCTGTTTTTTTGTTTCTATCATTTTTTTTTCTTTTCAAAATGTGATGTTTTGATTTGTATTGAGCAAAGTGTAGGAAGCATTTCTCGAATACTGTCATAGATAACCTGGACAATGTCTGCACAACGTCCCTTCGGGGTTAAAGAGACAGATTGATGTCCTCAAAATAGAGATACTATGGTTATGCAAACAAATAAACTGATTGATTGTGTTTTGTTCTTTATAATACAATATAGAAGGTTAACTATGACTCGCATGAAGTTAGGTGTATAGGGAGGGCGCAACCTACTATACATGCATATAATATGTATTGTAGTATATACTGTCCAACAATGTATAAACTAGGTAATAAATAAACATGTACCCCTTCTGTTTATGTCATTTTAGCTCAATACTGTAAGTGACCACTCTGGCTGTTTATCTGGGAAGTTGTAAGTGCCTATATTTCAAAAGTGCTGGAACATGATGTGGCAGATGGCAGACTGGTATGGTCGTTTAACGGAGTAAAATAGAAAACAGGAATTCTGTTTTCTGGTAAAAAAAAATCTTTTGGTTCCCTTTCAAGTCGAAAATAACCATCAAATATGGGATATTGCCGTCAGGCAGTAGCGATTGGCTGAGCTTTTATAGCAAAGCTGCCGATAGGCCTCTGCGCGAGCTGCCACGTAAGCCCGCCCCCTTGGGAGCTTACTATACATGCGCAGAGACTCACGTCCTCTTTGTCTTCAGCCTTGGTAGCGGTAGGTACTTAGAGCTCAACTGTCTGTACTCATTAAGCTTAGGCTTGAGAAGCTGGTTTTTTCCCCTTCTCCGAGTTTATTTCAGTTGTAATTATTTGATATTTGGGTTATATAATTGTATATATAATTTATATTACATTATATTCCTTCACGCTTTGCTTGCATCGCGTTTCTGTTATTACTCGTGGTCTCCGTCTTTCCTTTATTATAATTACTTTGTAATTGTTATCGTGTGTTTTTTGGGTTTTTGTGTATATTTTATATTTGTTGTATATATTTGTTAGGACGCGCGTTGCGTTGGCCTTTGGCCACGCGGCCATTGCAGCCTCGGTCTTGCCTGGCTAGACCGCGTGTGTGTAGAGCCTGCTCTGCAGCCTCTATATATTCCTCCACTGCGGTGTGTTCCATCCCTACCGCGTGGTAGCTGTACGCTTACAGTCACTAAGCACCATAGTGTTGCTGCAGCGTCCCACACAACAAAAAGAAAAAAAAAAAAAAAAAAAAAAATCCCTTTTTTTCACCATTAGGAAGACGACCACCAAAGCACATATTCCCTAGCACCTAGGTAAGTATATACAGCACCAGACACTGTACCAGCACTAGCGTCTCCGCTCTGCGGGTCAGCTGACGCTCAGGCGTCTCGTGCTAGCGTGTCTACGCTTGGTACTCGCACTCCGCGTGGTGTCAGCGCCTCGGCGCTTGGTGCAGCGCTTCGGCGCTTGGTGCAGCGCTTCTGCGCTTGGGACTCCGTGCTCGACGCTCGACGCTTCAGTGCTCGACGCTCGACGCTTCGGTGCTCGACGCACGCACCTTAGGTGCTTAGCGCTCGACGCTTAGGCGCTCGACGCTCAGTGCTTCGACGCTAGGCGCGTCGACGCTTGGTGCACGCACCTCGACGCTCGGTGCACGCACCTCGACGCTCGACGCCGGCGCCGACGCTTCGGTCGCCGACGCTCGACGCCGGTGCACGCACTCGACGCTCGACGCCGGGCGATCGACGCTCGGTGCGTCGGCGCTCGACGCTCGGTGCACGCACCTCGACGCCGGTGCTCGACGCTCGGTGCGTCGACGCCGACGCTCGGTGCACGCACCTCGACGCCGGCGCCGACGCTCGGTCGCGTCGACGCTCGGTGCACGCACTCGACGCTCGGCGCTCGGCGCCGAGCGTCGACGCCGGCGCACGCACCTGGAGGCTTCAGCGCCGACGCTCGGTGCCGGCGCTCGACGCCGGTGCACGCACCTCGACGCTGACGCTTTGGCGCCGACGCCGGTGCATCGACGCTTTACAACAGTGGCAACCATGTCCGGGTTCCACCGTTGCGTCACCTGCCAGGCAAAATTGCCAGCGAGCGATCCCCACGACGACTGTGTAGCGTGCCTGGGACCAGAGCACGCCGCGTCTGCCTTAGCAGATTGCGCTAATTTTCAACAGCGCACTCTTCGCCAGAGGGCGAGGAAAGCGGTGGGTGGCCATTCCCCTTCCTCAGGGTCTTCTTACACCCTGTCTGCCCCGCCGTCATCCACGGCGACTCCGCCCGTCACACTGCGGGTATCCAGCAGCCCTTCTCAGCTTACAGCTGGCCAAAGGTCTCCAGACCGTAAACATGCCCAGGAGCGTTCTCATAGCCCGTCTATTCGGCCCCGAGGCTCCTCCCTCGCAGGGAACGTTCCCGTCGGTCACGGTCTCGCTCCCTGTCACCCGCCGTGGGGACGCTCCCGTTCTCCTCGGCGGGACAGGCGCTATAGGGACAAGTCAGGTGTGGCAGAGCTCACATCCAAGATGTCCCAGTTTATGGATGTCATGATGGGCCAGCAATCGTTGCTGATGTCCCTTACCAGCAGGGCACCACCGGCCAAACCACTTGCCAGTCAGCCGGCGCTTCAGCCACAGCCTCTGGCCGTCCCTGTTGTCCAACAACCCCAAGGGGTATGGGATGTAGATGCCATTTCCAGGGATGCTTCTGAAGGAGAGCCTCTCCTTGAGGAGGACAGTGTGGAAACTGACCTGGCATCCCAGCATTCCGAGCAGGACACTGACTCGGAGGTGCTGGACACCAGTGATCCATTGTGGTCGTTGGTGGAGCGGGCAACTCGTCACCTGGGACTTGAGTGGCCAGCCGTGGAATTACCTCGGCGGTCGCTGTTTGAGTCGCCATCGGTACGGTCTCCACTGCCCAGGGCGCTCCCTGCCTTCCCTGATTTCATTAAGGAGGTACAGTCCACCTGGGGGGCCCCTGCTTCTTCACCGCAACTTCGCGGAAGGCCTCGCGCTTGCCATGCAGGGAGCGAGTGAGGCTGGTCTGGCGTCTTTTCCACCGGTCGATGCTGCTTTTGCAGCCCTGGTTAAGACCCCGACACTTTCGGGTCTGGTTAAGGACCCTGCATGTCCTAACAAGCAGTGCAGGACCACTGAGATCCATTTAAAGAAGGGCTACTTAGCGGCTACAGAGGCAGTTCGGTTGTCCAACGTGGCCAGCCTCCTTTCAGTTTACCAGGCGCCCCTGGTGAAGGATCTCCCAGAGCACCCATCGGCGCCTCTGAGGGCGGAATTGGCGCTGGTCGCACAACTCCTTGTCAAAATAGCCCAGTTGAACGCACGGGCTCAAGGCAGGAGTATTGCTTCCCTGGTGGTCGCCAGAAGGCAGCTCTGGCTCTCGCAGGCGAGAGTTCAAGAGCCTGACAAGGCCCCTTTGTTAGATGCCCCTATTACGCCAGGGCACACGCTTGGCCCAGCGGTGGAGGAGATGCTCCAACGCTCTGTTAAGGCCGGGAGGCATCTCAGCAAATGGCTAAGATGTGGCCGCATAAGCCCTTCCAGCCAAGGCGCCAACAGGAGCACCAGTGGCGTTGACCACCACTGCAGCACCAGCCACGGCCAGGGGTACTAAGTCCTCTCGCTCAAGCACAGCAGCGCGCGGTCAACCTTCATTTTCAAGACCGCAGCGCGGAGGGTGGCGCCCTAGAGGTGGTGGCAGGCCACGCCCTCAGGGCTCTGGCCAGGCCCCTCGTGAACGAGCCCAGCCTAAACAGCCCTGAGAACACCAGGCAGCTGTTAACCCGCCCCTACACTGTCTCCCAGCTCCAGTTCTGGCAACAATGCACCAACGACATCTGGGTGCACAAAACTATATCCACCGGTACACCCTTCAGTTCCAGTTAAAACCTCCCCTTCCGGGAGTGGTTGTAACTGCAGTGAAGGACTCGGTTCAGTCCTCAGCTCTGAATGTGGAAATACAGGCATTGCTCAGCAAGCGTGCCATTCAACAAGTAGACCCTGCTCTGATCGACCAGGGTTCTATTCCAAATACTTCCTGGTGCCCAAGAAGGACGGCGGGCTCCGCCCTATTTTAGATCTGCGTGTACTGAACAAATACCTGCGGGTGTTATCATTCAGGATGCTTACGCACAGGCACATCATTCAGTCAGTCCGACACGGCGACTGGTTCACCACCGTGGACCTGACAGATGCGTACTTTCACGCTCCCATCTGCCCGGTCACAGGAAGTATCTGCGTTTCGCATTTCAGAGCAGGGTATACGAAGTTTTGTGTCCTTCCATTCGCCTGTCACTAGCTCCTCGAACCTTTTCGAAATGTATGGATGCCATTCTAGCTCCCTTGCGGGCTCAAGGTGTCCGACTGCTGAATTATCTGGACGACTGGCTGCGTCTGCGGCGCAGTCGAAGGAGCAGGTGGCACAGCACACAGTGATGGTTACAGACCATCTTCAGCGGCTAGGTCTGAAGATCAATTCAGAAAAGAGCCGCCTAGTGCCGAGCCAACAGACCGAATTCTTGGGTCTGCATCTGGACTCAGTGTCCATGGAAGCGACCCTGTCGACACAAAGAGTTGCCTCAATAGAGCGGTGTCTCTCCCTATTCAGGTTGAGACAAACAGTCAGCATGGAGCTGTGTCAGCGCATGCTGGGGTTGATGGCTGCCGCCTCACAAGCCCTTCCTTTGGGCTTACTACACCAGAGACCTCTGCAGGCCTGGTTCAATGCCTTCGCGTGCATCCGCGGAGAGACAAACACCGCAGGCTAAGGGTATCCCGAGCCTGCTGGGAAGCGCCACGCTGGTGGAAAGTTCCATCAAACCTCCGCCAAGGCGCACGCTTGGGTCCCATTTTCAGAAGGCAGGTCATCACGACCGACGCTTCCAACCACGGTTGGGGAGCAGTCTGGAACGGGACAGGGACCCGTGGAGTGTGGTCAGGACCCTGGAGGTCAGCCCACATCAATGCTCTGGAGCTCAGAGCGGTGGACCTCGCCCTCCGGCACTTCTTGCCAGTGCTTCTAGGCAAGCATGTGTTAGTCGCGGTCAGACAACACCACAGTTGTGGCGTACATCAACCGCCAGGGCGGCTTGCGGTCCCCGGTCTTCACCGGATGGTAGCACGGATGTTGCTATGGGCACAACCGCGTTTAACCTCTCTGCGTGCGGTTCACCTACCGGGCAGAGTCAATTACGCAGCAGATCTCCTATCCAGAGGAGGCCCTCTTGCTGGCGAATGGCGTCTCCACCCTCAAGTGGTAGAGCGCATCTGGGAATGGTTCGGCACAGCCCAGGTGGATCTCTTTGCTTCGCAAGAGACCACGCACTGCCCCCTATGGTTCTCAGTGAAGGATCTCGACAGCCCCTAGGAGTCGATGCACTGGCTCACGAATGGCCGCCAGGGCTCCTATATGCTTTCCACCGATTCCGATGCTCCCCGCCTTCTTAGAGAAGGTCAGGGTAGAGCAAGCGACAGTGATTCTAATCGCTCCTCGGTGGCCTCGGAGAATATGGTTCCCGAGCCTGGTGCAGTTGTTGCACGGTCGGCCGAGGGAGCTCCCTCTGCGAAGCGGACCTGTTGTCCCAAGCCCAAGGAGGGCTATGGCACCCGAACCCCAAGCTCATGCAGCTATGGGCTTGGCCCCTGAACGGGCGCCTGTCAGCCTTAGGGCTCTCGACGGCGGTTATTTCAACCATTCAGAGTGCTAGAGCACCCTCTACTAGGTCGCAGTATACATACAAGTGGCAGTTGTTTCAAAGTTGGTGTCTGGCGGAAGGCCATGACCCAATATCCTGCCCTATGGCAGTGATATTACAGTTTCTACAGAAACTGTTAGATGAGGGGAAATCTCCCTCTACACTTAAAGTGTACTTAGCCGCCATATCGGCTTGCCATGTGCGTATTGACGGTTTGTCACCAGGTTGCCATTTTCTGGCATCGCAGTTCCTGAAGGGCGCAAGGCGCTTGCGGCCTCCAAGGACGACCAGTTTACCGTCATGGAGCCTTGATGTGGTGCTGGAAGCCCTTACCAAGGCACCGTTCGAGCCTCTCCACAGCGTGGACATGAAGCTTCGTGTCTATAAAAACGGCGCTTTTGCTATCAGTGGTTTCAGCAAAACGGCGTGGGCGAAGTTACACGCACTTTCAGTGCATTCATCATGTACTTTCGTTTCGCAGGAGACAGTTCTAAGGTCTCCATGCGTCCAAACCCGCCTTTTACCCAAGGTCATATCCCCGTTTCATATGAACCAACCAGTCGAGTTGATGGCGTTCCATCCTCCTCCTTTTTCTTCCCCAGAGGAAGAACGGTTACACAGGCTCTGCCCGTGCGGGCATTGAGATGTTATATTGACCGTATAACGGCTGTGAGGCAAACTGAACAATTGTTCATATGCCATGGTTCTAGGACTTTGGGTCAGCCGTTGTCTAAACAACGCCTTTCCCACTGGATAGTGGATGCTATTAAATTAGCTTATGAATCTGCAGGCCTTCCGCCACCAGGGCAGTTGAAGGCTCATTCCACTAGGGGTATGGCGACATCCTGGGCCCTCTTTAGAGGGGTGCCGGTGTTCTGACATTTGCGCTGCAGCCAGTTGGGCTACACCGCATACTTTCATGAGGTTTTACCGGTTGAACGTACTGGATTCCTCTGCTCCACTGTTTGGAGCATCTGTACTACACTCTATGATCCCTCAAGATGCAGACGTATAGAGTGGTTCACAGCATGGTGTTGACTATTCCACCTTAGGACAGGTGTCATTGCGAGCATAGACGCTGCGGCGCAGCTCCGCATATGCGTAGATGTATTCCCTACGCAGTTGCGTTATGACGTAAGTCTGTCCTACTGCCGAGAATCCTCCCTCGCGACAGCTTGGGTACACTGTTCCCATATTTGATGGTTATTTTCGACTTGAAAGGGAACGATAGGTTGCGGATGCAACCCCGGTTCCCTGAAAGAGAAAATAACCATCAAGCCGCGTGGTCGCTCCAGAGGCCTTCACGGCCTGAAGAGCAAAAGAGGAAGTGAGTCTCTGCGCGCTGCGTATAGTAAGCTCCCAAGGGGGCGGGCTTACGTGGCAGCTCGCGCAGAGGCCTATCGGCAGCTTTGCTATAAAAGCTCAGCCAATCGCTACTGCCTGACGGCAATATCCCATATTTGATGGTTATTTTCTCTTTCAGGGAACCGGGGTTGCATCCGCAACCTATCGATTTCGGGGGAAGGGGTCTTGTTTTAAAACCCGGTAAAATATGAGTAAAACAAGCAGTTATAACCCTTTCATTGAACTTCTCAAACAACATCTATTCAAAACACTCACATGGAAAGCTGGGACAAGAGCACTTTTCCCCCATAGTTGCATGACATGGTTAATCTTGTTTCTGTACTGTTATCTCTTAGAAATACGTGGCTTAAGGGAAATGGTCTAGGGTTTCTGATAACTTCCAGAGATGGATGTCTTATCTTTTTTGTTTACCTGATGCAAACATATTTTAACAGAAAATAATTATCTACGTTTCTGTTACATGGAGATAAAAAAGACACCACAATATATCACTGGCCATTCTTAATTTAGTGGACACATTTAAGTACAAACATGTATTGTAAAACTAAAAGTCATACACCTGATAAATTAAATAAATAATACATCTAAAAAGATATTAAAACAGCAGTATAATTACAAATAAATGAATCTTATACAGAGTGCATATATGGGGTCACTAAATAGATCCACAAAGGGTATTTCATTGAGTAATGACAGAATACTTATTTTGTGGGAAAATTGGCCCCAGGAGTGAGGTTAATTAATGTAAAGTTAACTTTCCAGTTGTATTGTTTTGGCACACATGCTATTTTTTAAAGTAACCAGGTACAGTGTGCTAATTTCTACCAAATTATAATAGACAACATGTGACAGATTTGACACACACAAATATGATTTCTTATCAATAGTGTCTGTGCTATAAAATGTATGTGTTATAATGTTAAAATACAAACTGTGTTGCTTTATTTTTTTTTTTATTCCCGACCCCTAAAGGGAACATGTTTGTAGAACTGTGGAATGTAATCTCACAATCTAATTGTGGTTCGGCAGGGAACTCACTTTTGAGCCAGATTAAAATTGTAAACATCAAAGCATATTATGCGCCCTGATTACCAGAACATTCGTCAGTCAAATGGTTAGTATCTTATTCATCATTCGATTAACAACATGTCCAATGATCAGCTAGAAAGGGCTTTACATCTTCCGTCAATCCATTCGTCCCCGCTGTACGTCAAAGTTCGCCTTTTCCTCCCCAGCCGCCACCTGTTTTTCGACTTCGTCTAAGAGGAGGGCAGCTATCCTGCCCCCCGGCCCATGGCTTCTCTACAGTCAGCCTCTCCACTATCAGCAAACTAAATTACCTTGAAAGGCAAGGCCAAAGGCCAAAGATGAAATGAACAAATGTGTGAGTTTTCATGACTGAAATAAACTTTTAGGGCTGTTTTGAAAAAAGTGCAAGAGAAAGACACATTTTCAGAAAGGAATAACACCATTGACAGTATAGAACTAGCAAGATGCAATGCACCAGTTAAACTTATGTTCTGAGTATAGTTTTATAACTATGAAATGTTTTTAGTCTCTCTGAAATATGCATTTGCCTTCAAAATAGGACCCTTACTGTTTGTGAATTTAAAATGCAGACAGTATTAAGTGTGAGATGGGTATGCTTATATATTTGAAGCTAATCAGTTGAGGTGATGTACAGTACTCAATTGCACATCACAAACATTGGTCTAATTTGAAAGTTAATGCTGTGTTGATTTTCTTTACTCCTTACTTCCATGTGTTCCTTGAACTGACAATTTAAGAACCCTTTTATATTTTAAGGTAATAGATGAAGCATAGATAAACTCTCTGCATAGATAATAACTCTGTACAACACATTTTACTTTTTAAAAAAGGAAGGAAGACAGGAAGGAAGATCTTTCTAGTCTATTGAGCATCCACTAGTACTACATAGTCAATTTGTTAGTGTTGGCCCATATCAACAGTTAAAGCAAACCTTTATACAAAGGAAGTTGCCCTTGACATGGCTATTTTCTCTCTGTGCTCAGGCATGCTCTGTGCCCTTTGACACAGAATAATGTCATATGTTTCCTTGCAGTAAAATACAAAATGCATGTAAAACTAAAACAAAGAGTTACACATACTTCTATATGTCACAATACATCATGCATCATTTTGAATGTATTTAGATCATATATTGATGACTAACATCAATAATTTGGTCAAACAAAGAAAAAAAAAAAAACAGAAAAGGGATTTCAGATGCAAGTTACTTGTATCTATTCACGTGATTTAAACAGCAGCAGTACCACAGTTTTCGGTAGAACATCTTTTTCTTTTTAAGTCTGCAAAGCCTATTTTTTGGTTTCTGCTGAATATACACAGGTGTAGCTTTCAATTGCATTATGTTACCTGTTTTGTTGTGTCAAGCACAATAAAATAATTGTAATGGCATGGTAAATATGTATAAAAGCATGTACCATAAGAATAATTAACATGAAGTTAGCATAAACGGCCCACCTTGAACATTTATTACATGAATCGATATGCAGAGTAGCTACATACCTATTTGCACTAAGCCTTCTGCCTCAGTTTATTAAAACTAGTCCAGACTATTCTGTCAGACAATAGTTTTCAATGAACACCCCATAAAAAGCAGCTTAAATGATTCCACTGATGTGCAGTTATATTAATCTTGAGCCTTAGTTTCCTAGCTAAATATTTCCAGATTAGTGGCAAGCACATCAAATTGCCATTTTCTCATGCCTGGTGACAAAGTAATCTGTCAGCAAACAGAAGCCACCTTTGACTGCATTGGAATGTTATCAGAGCTTCTTCTTTACAGTGGTTAGCCTTCCACCTACTGATCAGGAGGGTTAATACCTTAAAGCAGCCGCTCGCTAAATTTACTTTAGGCAAAACAATGTTTAATGATGAGGCATTACCTCCTTCAGTAGATATAAGTTCAATACAAACAGTATTTGACAATTTTAGGCAGGCCTATACAATCACAAGCAGAAGTATATAATTCAAGGCCAGGAAATTCAGATTCTAGGACTGGGGTTTAAATTGGCAACACACATGAATCACCCAATATACTGTATATGTTCCAAGTAACCTTAGATACAAGAGAATAAAAATAGTAACCTTAGATACAGGGGAAAAAACAAAAGATTATGGAATAATAAATGCCATAAGGCAGTAATTCCCACCCCCAGTCCTGTGAGACAATTACTGTAACAGTCCATTAATTTTAAATCAAAACAGCTTTCAAGTCCCCAGCCAATGATACTCTGATCATTGGTCAGTTTTCTGGATGATTCACTAGGATAACTGGGGAAACACATTCATAAGGAACGTTTATATATATATATATATATATATATATATATATATATATATATATATATATGTATATATATATAAAGATGTATTGTCCTGAAAGTGCATATTTTCTTTGTATTTATCACATAGCAAAATAAAATTAAAAAAAGCTGTTTGAAAATTGTTAAGATTGATTTTATTTTTTTTATCCATTTAAAATCGGAGGTTCTTATCCAGTCACCTCTGGCAATTGACTCTGACCTACTTGCTTCTAAAGGACATGGATATTTTTCCAGTCATGGCTTTGACCAAATGTAATGAAGCAATCCTAATTAACTCGAACCTCTGACATAAGGGGTCATTGTTTACATAAGTTCTCATCATGCCTACATTTTTCTATGGACCTTGTAGCAATAACAGTCAGGCAATGACAATACAAGTTCTGCATATTGTACCAGAAACCATGCTTTTTTTTTTACATGTAACATGTCCATTCTACGAATCCAGAAATACTACTTTTGTGGTACTTGTGCTTTAGAGACCCAATTAACCCTAATATTTAATTTAGATTGTCCAAGGTTTGTGTTTATCAGGAAACTGCTCCATAGATGTGTATTAAGCCATAACCAATATTACATACATGCCAATAGTCTGGAGGCTGTGTGGTCCAGTGGTTAAAGAAAAGGGCTTGTAACCAGGCGGTCCCCGGTTCAAATCCCACCTCAGCTACTGACTCAATGTGTGATCCTGAGCAAGTCACTTAACCTCCTTGTGCTCCGTCTTTCGGGTGAGACGTAATTGTAAGTGACTCTGCAGCTGATGCATAGTTCACACACCCTAGTCTCTGTAAGTCGCCTTGGATAAAGGCGTCTGCTAAATAAACAAATAATAGTAATAATAGTCCCAATATGGTTGGGACAGTCCCGATTTCCTAGTAAATGTCCCACGTCCCGATGCATAGGAAGAAAGTCCCGATATTTACCCACAGGAAAAAAATCACACAGTAGAGTTAGTGAAAACCACACGCTGTGCTCTTCGTGCGGCTGACACATCTGCTGATCACTAACTTATACAAAGGAAAGAGCGCTTCATTATGTCTATTTTTACTGCGATGATGTTCGTGTCGTGTTGAGTTGGGGGGATAAGTCTGTTATATGAACAGTTGAACAGTTCACAAATGCTGGCAAGTATGATATTACTGTATGACACACCCAAACAAAACACTGCATACTGTATTTATATACTGTGCCAGGTGTACCAAATGATGAGTAGCACAAATAAACAACTGGAAGGCACAAACCTTCCTCAATGGAAAAAGAGCTGCCATGTACGTCAATCCACCAGCTGTATTTGACGAACTACCTACTGGCATTTTCAAACCTAAAATTTGATCTCCTGAATAAAAATTGATTCTTCACACTAAAAATGTACTTATCCAACATATTTTTGTCATTATCAATGAGATAGAAACAAGATAGAAAAGTGAGTTTTACAATGCACAGTTTTACCAAGGCCGAAACCCCACACGTGCAACTTAACAAGAAGCTTTCTTTATTGGACCATTAAAAATAGCA
The DNA here is from genome assembly GCA_030684275.1 of Acipenser oxyrinchus oxyrinchus. Classification (NCBI taxonomy): domain Eukaryota; kingdom Metazoa; phylum Chordata; class Actinopteri; order Acipenseriformes; family Acipenseridae; genus Acipenser; species Acipenser oxyrinchus. The sequence continues at coordinate 64,159,179 of CM060250.1, forward strand.
TTTTATTTCTGACTACTGGATTAACAGTGTTTATGCAACCTACTTTTAAGTGTCTGGGGACCTCCATGGGGGAAAACAATTATTGTGGATTTGTAATTCCCAGACAACTCAAGTGGAACAAACAGGGCATCATTTAAGACTCATTTCTTAGCAGTTTGAACCATGCCAATTGTTATTGTGAACTATAACTATTGTGTACATAAGGTCAGTGTAGTGTCTATTTAAGCTCAGGTGTATCCAATTATGAAATCATACCCTGTTAATATGAACTATTGCATTATTTCCTATTAATGTCCAATGACAAATTATTACCATAACATATTTTATAGTACTGGTATGGCACAACAAATCAATAATTGTATTATTTAATATAAGGATAAAGTATTTCCCATAAAACATTAATTGATGGATGTCTGAGATATAGTGTGTAGGTCAAATTATATGCTAAACAAATTCATATGTCATTATTCAAAAATGTTCGATATATATTTATTTATTTGGTTGATAAATCACTTGCACCACACCTCTCTTTGTATCATATAGATTGTTTCTTTAAAAGTGTAGGCATTAAGACAAATTTCAGATACTATACCACCGATTTTCAAATAAAGTGATGTACATACATCGTTTTAACTTCCAGTACTCAGATGTCTTATATCAGGACTAAGTAAGAACATGTAATAAGGGTAGCAGCAATTCCCATATATTTGCATAAGAACTAACATATAATTTAATATGGAATTCATATGACAGAAACATCAGTTGATATGCATACAAATACCATATTCATGTTAAAACTAAAACCTAAATCGTACTTAATTATTTGCAATTGAGTGTTCAAAGAAATGTGTGCTATAACCGAAAATGATTTTTTCAAAGGATTTATATTGCTTGGAGCCAACCTAAGTGAAAGATATTTTTCTTTTCCTGGCTGAATTTTATCTTGAAATCACTTTGTGAAAGATACATCACATTCTTTTTCAGCATCACTTAACTACAGATAATCTAACAGATTGTGTAAATGTCTGGTTTTGTTTTGCAGATACTGCAGTTATAAATAAAACCATGAAATGTTTTAAACCAATTGTTGGGCATCTTTCTTTAAACATCCGTGGAATATCTGGTTCATTAGCGTGATTTGTTAATGGAAGTAGACATCCATAATTGAAAAAATGTATTCTAGTGTTCAATTTTGGCAAGAGTGGTTTATAAACCCTGTGACTAGCTGGAAATTAAGACCTAAAAATGTTTCAACTTTCAGGCTTTGTCAAAAAAAAATTGGCTCTCATGAATCCTTTGCCAGGGAAGAAAAGCACATGCAAACAGTTTCTTTTAACCTAGATCTTACTATATTTAGAAGTTTGTCTTCCTGGTCATGCTTAGAAAGTCATTGTCACAAAACAGCGCAGGTCTGGAATAGAAAAACCTACCATCTATGCTATTATAATATCAATATCAATATATGTCATTTAATATAGTTTAAAGTTGGCTTTGGCTTTGATAATATATCAAGGAAATAATTGTCTATGTGATATCTCTAATAAACATACAATTTTAAATATATACAGTTTAAGCTTTAATTATATTGACAAAATGATCCCAAAGTACAAATAAAAAATAAATGTATTGTATCGAAGACCTTTAAAATTATACATGTCTCTGTCATTCCCTCGTTCTTCATGTACAAAAAAACAGCAAAAAAATTACAAAATGATGTACAATATTTCTGCCGTTCTTTGAAGTCCTTTCAAATCTCTACACTAAGGAAGGTAGCATGAACCCAAATCAGTAAACCTATAAGACGTGTTTTATCCTTCTACTTCCAGGACACACTGGTCAGTCTTTGTAAAGCAATTTGCCAGTCAACTTAGACACACAAGAAACAAAAGTATGCATATTTAAACAATTAGCTCTCAAAATACTCCACTTACCTTTTGAAGCCACTGTGTGTAATTCTCCATGATATGTTCCAGGTGTTGTATTTTCTGTGTAGAAAACTCCTGGTCCACCAGTGGAGCATCCCTCTGAAGGGCGTTGGTGTTGTATTGGCCTGTTGTTCCCTCTTTGCAGTTGCCTTCATTTTCAGGCAAGATAAACATATAAGAGCATTGTCCATGCTGGATGCGGTTATATCGCCTGCCATTACTATCTGTACCATGCCGCTGAGCACTGACACCTGCCATCAGAGCCCCCAGGAAGACAGTTGAAAGTAAATGGACAGTTAGCATATTCCAAAACATTTTTTGAAAGACAAGTATTTTTTTATGAAGGAAAATTTTCTTTTTTTCCCCTTTCTTCCTTTAATTTCAGGGATAATAAATCCTGGCCAACAACAAAAACAAAAAACTTAAGCTTTTAGTGTCTTTTCATCCTTAATGCGTTGAATAAAAAGCCAAATACTAAACATTGACAATTAAAACTAGGTAGAAAATTGTATCAATAGGCTTGATATTCAATCTTCTAATTCCTTGCAAAGCATAAAGCACTTCCCAGCCAGCTGTGTGAATCAGCTCCTCTCCAAAATCCTCTCTGTACTGCAGTTCTCTGTGTGTCCTCAGTGAGTTTTATTAGGGCTCTGTGCTTAAACCAAGCTTGTGGCAGACTGCCTTCCCCACACGATGACTTGAGTGGAATGTGTGTAGTGTGCCCCTATGCTAAGGATGTCTGATGAACTGGTGCTGGGGGGGATCATCTTACAAGCTGAGTGGTTGCATGACCTCAAGCATGTATGGTAGTCAGCACCCCGTGCCATATTGCTGTTAAGAGTCTGAGATTGAACCACCAATACCTAGCATCTATAGCAATCTATTTATCTGATCATATAACTGTTTTACGTCCAGCATTCAATGTTATTAAAAGGAAATACGGCATGAGGAAATGTATCTTCAAGCTGCACTGTTTAAAAACTAATGCTTAAAGACTAAACAAGCTAAATATAAAGGATCTTAAAAGACAGGTGATATGCATGCAGGTACAACATAAACAGATGAAATTTCAAGCGCATTATTTATAGAATATCTTTGATGACTTATGTAATCCTTTTTCATTGTACTTTCCATTTGTGAGTAAATCAAATGTTAGAGTATATGTGGTGTTCATCACCATTCCTTTTTTGGAAGGGTAAGTTTGAATAAAACAAAAACACAAAATTAAACATGTAACCATTTCTAGATGCAGTAATACAATGTTATAGCATGTACAGTATTTTACATGGTTACAGTTATTTTAGAAAGTGTGAAATGAATACCCAGGAGAAGATGTGCCACAACGTGCTACAGGGCAAACAAATATAGCGCATTGACATGAACAGAGAGTACCAATACTATGTAAACATCACTCAGTTAATTTTTCTTTGTAAACAGAAACGTTCAAATTAGGGCATGCTGAATAAACAGTATTCTGCAGAGGTTTGAAGCTGTTCTGTCAGAATGTCCAATGGTGTTCAAAATTTCCCACAATACCATGCACAAACCAAATTAAAATATATTACCTTGACCACATAAAGACAGCTAATGACAACCAAACAACAACTCTGTGGAACAAAAAACTCTTTAGTAAATAATAATCCATTTAAGTGAAGTGATGTGTAAAAGCCACACAGAGATACTCAAGCTATAGTAAAAACTAAAAAAATGCTAATTTAAAGGCAATCTTGCTCAAACTGAATACAGTGTATTGATGTATAGTTCTAACATGAATCAATCCATTAGTTCACTGGCTGTTTCACTGAATAAAATTGCAATTCAAGCCCACCAGGGATTTATGTACTAGCTGTCTTTAGTTACAGTATTATAATTGAGAAGTGTAATTTTATACTGTTTTCTTTCAAAGGAATGTAAACAGGTAATTATTCAAAACCATCTCTACAGTTCAAGTTTCTGACCCACTGCAGTGTTTAACCCTAAGAATCCTGCACATCCTTGGAAAATACAACTGCAGCCAATAAACTGTCACCTTCAGTGTAAAAATGTTTAGCAACACTAAGTCTGTTGCGGAATTTCTTTGGATAACAATGGCTTATCGTTTAAAATACAAATCCCATATAATGAGAACATTTACAGATTAAACTATGTTGTGCTTGTTGGGCCCAACATTGTATACCGTGTGTGAGATTATTGACTTACTGTGGAATTGTGAAGGGTAATAAAGTGCTGGTATATCCTTTTCTGTGGATGAACAAAGATCCATCCATCCCAGATCTCTATTCCAACCATCAATTCAATTGCTTAATTGACTAGTTCAACCTCCATCCATTTTGTGTTTTTTTTAACCTTTTTTATGATGTGTGCAATCATTCTGAGTGGTTTCTATTGCTATGACTAAAATACTGTGTGTAAGGTGTTTTGATTTGAGGCGAAGACTTGCTCTTCTGTTCTAGTTGTCTGTTGTAGACATATGTTACATAGACTAGATCAGCTAAAGCACCAGCACCCTCTTGTGCATGGGAGTGTATTGCCAGAAGAAGTAAAGGCAGCTACATCCAAAATGTCACAGCACTAGATGGTACTGGCTGTTCACTCTATAAAAACATGTTAGCTGATGTTGCCTATGTTATGTACATGGAAGACAACTGGAAGTGAAGAACTCAAGTGAAAGCACCTTAGAAAGCACCTTAGAATTTGAGAAAACAGCTAAATAAAATGTAAAGCTACTTGCTCTGTAATTATTCCATTATACATATTCAAACTGAAGTGTAACGGTCTTCCAGGACTGGAATTGCCAACCCATACAGTATCAGAAGTGTCCATTGATAGATTATGATTTGCATGCAAGAACACTTGGCTTTATGAATACTCTATTAACCTCTTTGTAATCACTGCTGAGGTTAATTTTGGTATTTATTTGCCATTGTCACTGTGAGGGTAAGACCCTCACTGTAATATTGAATTGTCTGTTATTGTGATTATTGTTGTGATTGTTATTCTACTGGTGATAGAGTCGTGGTTTATTATGTATTGTGCATGCTGTTGATCAAATGTGTTTGATATATGATGGTGTATTGCAGTATTTAGATTAGGGTGCTTCCATTAATGAAGTTACCATAGCTATACATGTGGAACAAGGGTTTTGTTATAACCATATGTTAGGGACAAAAGAATAATAATGACAATGATAATAATAACAAGTAAGCAATATAATAGTTTAATGATCGGGTTTGGTAAACAAGGACGGTATTCATGCAAGTTAAACAAATGCGTATAAATGAGAAGAAACATGTTTAACGTAAGATATATGAATGTTTTATTGTAAAAGTATGAACGTTAAATAATAGTTTATTTTTGTATAAAATCATTCAAGGTGTAAGTGTGGATTATAAAATACCGTGTCTTTCTTTAGGACGGAGAATTATTAGGTCAGTCGTGAACTTGTCTGGGGAATGTCAGTCAGTGTATGTAACCTGCTAGTCTGTGAGCATCAGTTGTCATTTGCAATTTGTGTGCAGTGTCCAGGGCATAAATAAACATTTATACCTGTGAACGCTATCAAGTGACTGTTTCATGCATGCTAAACAACTAGGATAATGTGATTGTGAGTGGGGGTAAGCGCGGACCATCACCCAGTTACAGTCACATAACACAAGGATGTTGAAACCCATCCCATACAAAGACACATGAATTAAAGACCCAGACATACAGTATAAAAAATTTTCTTTAAAAAATTAATTAAAATCTCATCTATCTTTGGAATCACAATAATACAAATCAATGTCCCCATTGATTGGAGGTATGGATGCTTAAGGGCTAATACATATGGTAGTGGTTAAACCGGCCTATTTCCTCTCTAGCTCATGGCAATTTAGGTTCACCCATCTTGAGAACAGCAGACCAACAATGAACACATGATCCATGATAATCTTCTATTTTAAAAATGTGTGTCATTGGCATTGTTCAATTATTTTCATGCAGTGCATTAAGTGTCCATGAAATTGGATATTTATTAGAAAAAATGCATGTTATCTTCATTTTGTTTTTTACTTATTTAAATGCAGTCGTGTTAAATGTAGATTATTTAATAGGGAACTATCTTATTATAATAAAGTGCATCTTTTTGTAGTGTAAATTACGTTTTACTGTTTAATAGTCCTGTATGTGTGCTGTGTGATTACATATCATTACAGCACCTTACATTACATTACAGCAATCATTATTTACATTGCTTAATAAATTGATTGCTTTTTTTATTTATTTCATTCTGAGCTTCTTGAGCAAATGGCCAATCTGTTGACTGGCATCAGCTCTGATGAGGAAGCTGTACAAAATTGTAAACAAAGTAGTTTACAGTAAGTATCATTCCCTGATATATGTTATTACATTCCTCCATAGACTTCTTTGCAATGCTGTATCATAAAGCACTATTCCTCAAATGAACGTGTATGATCCTTGCTTGCCCCAATGTTCTTCTATGAGACAACACATATCCTCTTTTTACTGTACAACTTGCAGTCGTAAATGTATAAATGACATTTTCAAGTTCTGTTACAGGACAGGAACCAAATGGTGTTTCTGTTATACCAATAACATTAACCTATAGTCTAGATATTTTCAACATGGGTTTACAACACAACTTTAAATGTGTAAAACATATTTTTCAAATTAAGTTTGATGACTGGTGTTTAGGTGGACTTTTCAAAATAAAATAAAACTATGTCAGAATTAATCAGTCACGGGCACACATCATGTGTTTATGTGTCACATAAGACTATAATATTAGGAATTACACTAAGGCAGTTTTTCAACTATAGTTTACAAAGGAATCTAAAAATTCTATCCACTAATGTTTTCTTTTGTTATGTTCTCTGGAGATTCAAATCAACTACCAGTCGGTAACAAAATACTGAAAAAGAACTAAATCTTTGGTAAATATTGGTTATTGTAGTGGATAACTGCTCCTAAGATAATGAATGGTTCAGATTATAACCAAAACAAGTTTCCCACCTTAACTCATTCATGCTGAGATGGCTGAAGTACATAAACACAATTCGTCATACAGTTGAAGTCTTTAATGGCTGATCCACCATCCAGCAAATTGTACTCTATGTAATCGTTAAGTTACTGAACAAATTTAGAATAAATTACACAGTTGTTTAAACCATTTATATCCCATCTGTTTTTATACCGGCAGAGCACAGTTGGAGTTTGTACTGAATTATTTAATTTGTCAGTGTAATGCTGAATCCCTGCCAGAAACTACCAAAACTGTCAGATTCCACACTTTCTTTTTTTCAGGATATTGTGCATGTCTATCAAGCTCTTAGCATTTATCTACATCTAGAATTGAATGAAGATAGAATGAGCCGAATGTTTCTGTATAACACATGCTAAGTGTGAAAATAATCAAAAACATTCCACTGCGTTCTTTCTATTGTTAAAGTATACTACAGGTTGAAATAATATTTATTTTTATAAGTGTACTCTATAGTAATATGCCTGAGTTTTTTATATTCATTAATATTTTGAAAGCCTATATGTGATGCCACCCTGAAATAAAAAGCATCATTTGATTAGGGAAAATCCGGTATTTCTTATGTGAAAGTGAATTTCCTTCTTTGGCTTTTATTTCTTTTTACTTTCGGCATGTGCAATGGTTCTCTTAATAATGGACCCTGTTGAAAAGATGGGACACTCAAGAAGGGAAGTAAGTCAAGACTTTTTGGTATGAAGTTTTTCAGGTTTTATAAGAACTTAATAGCTTCTTAGCAAAACCTACTTGCCTTGTCTTTTGGGGATCTCATAGTTTGAATAGGGTCCTTAGTTAATTAAAAAGCATCTTAACAAAAAGTGCTTAACTAATTTATTTTTTCAGAAGCTCTTATCTCTTGAACAGGCCCCTTATTATTTACAAAGAATTTTGTAATATATGTCAATGCTTTACTAAAGATCCTGTTATATGCACTACCCTGTGTAATATTCACAGCTTGTTATTTCAGAACAAACGTTTCCTTTTTTTTATTTGTAGGCAATTTAGCTGTCATGAAAGCGGGGGACAATGGCATTGCTTACAGTCAGACACAGTGTCTGCAGGCACCATAAGTACTTGCCCTCGCAGACCCTGCCATTTAGGCCTTCAAGCGGTGACAGACAATTGTGCCAAATTTTGAGGTTACTATCTACAATCTTCTTTTTTCTATGTGATACAAAGTCAATTGAAACAACAAAAATAATAAATTAATTAAGATAACTCTGGTATTTTACACCCAGAGCAAGCTGTTCTTTAATTAATTATTCATGACGCAAATCCATTTAAAGTGTCTCCAAGTAACATATTAAAAGTAATTAACTTTCTATTCCATCATAGTCACTTAAGCTACTAAGAACAAAAACAACAAAACGAAATAATTTGAAAGTTGCCTATGGCACATAAACATATAGCCTGATGATCCAAAGTTAAGTGTTCAAAATTATTAACAGGAAGTGAACTATGTTATCACAAGAAAGGAAGGATACAGTTGAAGAAAACAGTTAGTTACAAGAAAGACTGATGACCATATTCCACCATTTATAAATTCAAGGGGAGGAGCAAGGCCACCTGATGTAATGTTTAGGACATGGAGTTAGTAACATGTAAAACATGTAAAGACAGAGGCTCTGCCTCGTCGATGGCCCAACGCATAGAAGGGGGGTTCCATCATTGAGGAGACCCGACAAACAAAAGGGGGGTCACCGTCTGTGAGATGACCTGACATACAAAGAGGGGTCACCGTCTCTGAGATGACCCGACATACGAAGAGGCTTGCGAACCAGAAAGAAAAACATTGATTAGTAATATTAAACACAGGAGAGAAGTTCTGGCTCTTCAATGGCCCAACATATGCAGATGGGTTCCATTTTTGAGGAGAACTGACAAACAGGAGGGGGCCACCGTCTTTGAGGTGACCCAACATACGAAGAGGCTCACGAACCGGAAAGAAAAACATGGAGTTAGTAGTTATTAGAACATATAGAGCAGGGTGTTCTGCCTCTTCAAAAGACCAAGATAATAGAAGGGGGGTTCCGTTGCTGAGGACAACCAACAAACGAAGAGGGGTTCCACCGATTGGGGGGTCCTCACATAAATAGAGACATCAGAACCTGAAAGAAAAGAAGACAAATGTTCATGCATGCTAAAGGAGGGGTTTGGCCCCCTCTGACTCATGGAGAACCCTCCTCTAAGTGGTAAATGAAGCAACGCTTCACAAAGGATTGGAGAAAGTGGAATCACTGACCCCCCAAAGAATGGACCCCCGGCTCCCTGCTGAAGACGTTTATCAGAAGAAAAATAAGGAGAACCACCAATACATATAGTAAACAAGAAAAAGAGAGAAAACATATTATATGAGAAAGAAAGAAAACTGTACCCTACCGACTATGTGAATACCCTCTGCACAGTGGAAAGGAAAAAAAAAACAACTCTTTTTAGGGGTAAACCTTTGGTGGCCCAGGTGGAAAGGTCGTCCCCACTCCGGACATACTAGCAATGGACTGGTGAGCAGAGGATGTTTCGCATGGGGAAGAACGAATGTAAGCTTCAACTGCTGATGTGGTCCAGTGTCCCATATTTTTTATTAGATGCTGGTTAATCTTTGCTCTTGTTGCTGATGTGGCTGCTCCAATTCTGAATGAATGAGGAGAGTAGAATTGCGGGGGAACTCCTGCTCTGGAAACCAGTGGAGAGATGAGAAGAAAACCAATGCCTTAATACAACAGACCCGCTTGCATTGATGAACAGGGGGTCGGAAGGAGATTTGGGTTTACGTTCTGTAATATATTTAAGCATGGAAGCATATGGGCATAGAGGAGAGTCAATTTTTGAAAGCTGAATACATTGTCCTTGCTGAAGCTGATCTGTTTTTGAAATGTGTAGGAAGAGAATAAAATGGGAATCTACAAGATGCATGAGATCACTGCAGCGAATACCCAGAGTAGGAAAACTGGCAATAGAAGGAACTGTATGTTCAGAGCATCTCAAAAATCCAAAAAATGCAGATAGGCATATGGCTTCCATTGTTAAATCATCAATTGGAGAAAAGCAGCCTTGACGGAGAATTGAAATCAAATTGCCAAGAATGTCAACAGAGATAGGCAGGCGAGCAGGAGATGCAGCCCAGAGCTCTTGGAAATTCCTCGCAGGAGGAGACGGACAGCTGGGATTGATAGTATAGTTGGAGAAGCGATGAACATCAAGCGAAATTGGTGTTGAATTCCTGACAAATAGGATTTGACAGTAGCTGGTGCCAGATGTAAAGAATCCTTTGCATGGACTATGAAAGCAATGATCCAGTCCTAGTTAAATGGAGTAGGATTAATCCTGCTTTTGGAGCAGAAAGTTACATAACAAGCCCAACCTGTAGAGTATGAGGATCTGGTAGAAGGGGCAAATACTGAAGTCTGTAATCTTGCGCTGAATTAAGTATCTTACTGATAGTTGAATTCAGCTGAAAATCAGCTGATTGAACTGTGCAGTTGCTGCTGGAGATGGCAGAGCTGTAGGAACCAGACTGTGGAATTTGGAAATCTGTAAACGAGAAAGAGCATCTGCTGCATTATTATAAATGCCCAGTAGATGGAAAGCTTGTATTAGGAAATTGTTGGATACTGAAATCCATACTCACCGCCGCAGTAATTACATGATAAAAGGAGAACTGGAACAGCCTTTATTTATAATGTGCACTGTAGCTATATTATCGCAGTATAATAACAATTTCTTAGACCAGCGATGACCCCATAGTTGGGCTGCTGCAACTATTGGGTAAATTTCGAGGAGAGCTGTGGATTTTAGATGTGGAGATAGATTTTCAATTTCCTGAGGCCATATACTGGAAAACCATGTTGTGGTGCTGAAAGCCAGGTGGTGCTGAAATTAAATCGTAATAAAACATAGACAGGCCATTCCAGTGCTGAATAAGAGCAGACCACATTTGAATGTCTTTCCTAGCTTCTGAGGAAATATTAATGTAGGAGTCCACGTTTTTTGCTGTCGATGCAAGCGAAAGTAGTAAAGACATAAACATCCTCCCTTGGGGGATAATGTGAATTGCAAAGTTGAAATGACCCAGCAAGGAAAGCAGTGCATGTTTTCTGATTGTTTTACTGATCTGAAAGTTCTGGATAAGAAAACGAATATGGTTGTGTCCAGTATGATTCCAGTATGACATTTTCCGAGTGGCAATGCCAATAGGATTAATTCTGTAGACTGGAAATGGGGGAGCTGAAAATGGGCCAACTATAAATAATTTTTTGATTTATTTTTCAATGAGAGATTGAACTGACTCTGGTTCTTGATTAGCAGAATGCAGGTTTTTACTTTGAAAAGAGGAAGAAGGAATTTGACTGAGCCCGGATGAAAAAACGTTTTCCAGTCCGTCGATTAAGTAACTGGGGGAAATCTTGTCAGGATGATTCAGAAGTTTTTGTGATTGTACTGAAATGTTTACAGGAGTGGAGATTGTGAGCATTGAAGATAGTCACTTGGGAGATACTGGGCAGATTGCTTTAGAGTGAGCATCTCCACAAATACTGCACATGTGAATATAATTGCATTGCCTGTTTGAACACAAACCGGTATTGAAATTATTGCAAATTTGTCTTCCTCCTGCAAATCTGATTCTGTGCCCATATTTGTCTTGCCTGGTGGATTGCTCAGGGAGGGATGAAGAATGTATGGATTTGGGGATGGAGATTCTGTTTGAATAGTGAGGAGGAGCGATGCCGACTGCTGATATGGAGGAGGATGATGCTATGGCCGCCTCCATGCAGAGAGATGTTGAGTGACAAGTGGAACCGCAGACCCTGCATGCATTAGCTCTGAAACCGCCGAAAATTCTGTTCAACAGCTCAGAATCAGGTTGTGCCCAGTCAATGATGTGGTTATCTGATGCCAAATATAGCTGCTGCTTTTGCTGAAAAAGCTTTGTGATAATCAAAATACATGGTCCCTCCATATCTGATAGACGGCACCACAATGTTAAATTCATTTCGCTGGCTGCTGCTGGTTTGATGTGCTAGCTATGGGAATGTCTTGCTCTGGCGCAGACTGCCTGCTGTCTGGTTAGGGCCGATGAACAGCCGAGCGCGGCTGGGGAGCTTTCTTGGGTGGAAAAACTGGTTCAGTCGAAACGGAATTACAATAAAGAAGAAAAAGTGATTCTCGATTACTCCCTACTGGGATTGCGCTGCCATTTTTGAGAAGGGTCTTTATGAGCTTGTTGAGCATCCAGTCCCAGTACAGTCGCTCCGGAGATGCATCCTGAGCCAGGAGTCGCTTGGATCAGCGGAGATTAACTCCTTGGGTGGCAGGTAGATGTCACAGGTGTGGCAAGTATTGTTAATTTAGCACCTTTTGTTTTTATTATTTAACCACTTTATTTACTTTGATTTATTTTTTCTCTTATCATAATTATGATTTGCACGTGTGATTTAGATTTTCTTTATTTTTTTTTAATTGATTATGTGTTTTACTTTTCTTGCACTTTAATTTGTATAACGGACTTGTCACGCAAGAACTGAAACTAATCACCAATTGACCATTGAAACTATTGCCCTAATTACCTGCACCTGAAGCGGCTTGGGTGTGAGATTGTTTAAAAGCACGCTTAAAACAACAGAAGGAGAGCAACGACCGAGACAGAACTGAGCAGCGGTGGCGGCAGCAGCAGCAACAACAATGAAAGCAACAGAGGGTTTACCGTGGGAGCAGCAGCAGCAACAACAATGAAAGCAACAGAGGGTTTACCGTGGGAGCAGCAGCAGCAACAACAATGAAAGCGAAAGAGGTTTTACCGTGAGGCGATCCACACCGGTTTTAACCTACAGATTCTTAACTGGACAGGCGGGCACACAGGACAGTGGAGCAGCCGCGGCACCACAGACAGACGAGTGGACGGATTGATAGACGAGGCATCTGGGACCCGTGTGCTGTAGCAGGGCTCTATGAAGCTATCTGCTTCCCTCACAGAAGTTAAGTGTGCCTTTTTAATTATTTTGTATCAGTTAGGAATTAAAACTGGATTTTAAACTGTTGCTTGCGTGTGTTTTTAAACTCTTGGAGGCCACAACTCTGCGTTTTATTGTTGTTGTTTCTATTATAGTTTTAATGCAACGCGTCATTCCCTGTCCCTGCTGAGATGGGAAGCGGCCTATGTGGATCGAAACAAAGAGTGAAGACGAGCATCGCTCAGCAGAGGGCTTGGCCGGGACTTTAATAGGGTATTTTAATTGGTTATAGTTAGTTGACTTATTGTCTATTTTAGGGTTTAGTTTTAGGTATTTTATGTTCTTATTCATTTTATGTCAGCTGTCTTAATTTGTTTTACTGGCATCTGAAATAAATAATTTCTATTTCTGTCTTTGTGGTTGTACACTGGTGCTGCTTCCCAAATATAAAGAACCTGAATATAAACTATATCTGGAGGTGAAATTCCTCCACTGGCGTAGCGGCTACAAAAATAAAACCTCTTAATTGTCACATAGAGATAAAGTATCCTGGTTGGGAGGCAACCTGTTCAGATTTTACAGGCTGATCAGACCCTGGTTTGAAGCTGCAGGAGAATGCTCTGCTACAGACAAGAAGTCCTGAAAATCCTCTGAATCCAAGGAAGAGAATTGCTGTTAGTACTCCATATTAAATTCTTCTTTTGCTGATGAGTAAACAGATGTGCATCTTGCAATTCACTTAGGTTTACGCCAGAACGAAAAAACACAAGGATTGACTGATGGTTAAATAGAGTAGATTTAATTGATGAAAGGAGATGGTAGGATACAGGGGGGCTAGCTCCCTCCCCCAAACCTCACCTTATATATATATATATATATATATATATATATATATATATATATATATATATATATATAGATAGGTTATTTATTTAAGTATATCAGTCATATATCAGTCATTTAACTGATTGTGTATTCATAAAAATATAAAATATGAATGATAATGGGTCAGTGTCTTCTTTGCAAATTGAAAAGGTCTGCCACTTGTTTGTTTTTAGAAAAACTCTGGACACTGTGCCTCACCCTTCTCAGCAGTAAATATGACCAATGACAACTCCTATACTGATGCAAAGATGGTGCAAAACTGACACTATAAACCTATAGTTCAAGATTAAGAGGTGCTGGGCACCACAGTGAATTTGCAGTGGCTTATCCAGTATTTCAGCACAGGGTTTCTGGTTTCATTCCAATTTAGAATGGCTGTGTGGTCCACTCACAAAATGGCTATCAGAATTGGCACTAATCACCTCTTATGAGGCTCATGACTGCAGGAGTAATTAGACTGAACTGCCTTCAGATGCCTGTTGGTCTCTCCAGGTCAGGATAGCAGGGAAGTAATTAGAAGGTCATCCCTATGTCATGCCTTATGGTAACTTTTGGTTTCATAACTATTAAATGTTGATTACAAAACAAGAGAACACAGGGCTCTAAAATCGTTCCATACTTGACAGATGACCCTATACGATGTGTAAATGAATTAAGGTCTTCAGTCTATATTAAACAAATAAAAATTGTTTTTAAACAAGTCTATGTGAAACATGATTGACTCCATAAGTGTGGATTTTGAAAACACATTTAAAACCTTGACCTAGCAACTGTTTTTATTAAACTTTTTTTTTTTTAAGTAAAAAAAAACAAAACACAGCAACAGGATACAATTAAAGTGCAAGACTTAAACAAAATAAAAAAAACCTAAATCAATGCTAGGAAAAATGACAAGAGGCCTAGACTTTGAGTCAGCTTTTGATAATGTGTTTGCCATTTGTTTTTGAAAAGTAATGGCAATAGATCTCTGCACTCAGAGTGATTCTCCTGATTGTTGAAACTGCCTTCTGGTGTCTTGTTGTGATCTAGGGACAGATTACTATACGTTACCTTCTAAGGGCAGCCAGTGCTTTGCTGAAGTGGCAGAATGTTTAGGGGTTTAAGATTAATCTATAAATAAAAAGCAGGCCTCAGTGCTGTTTACCTTAACTGGTTATTCTCCGCCACTCTTCAGCATTTTTTTGTTGTGGTATACAGCAGTACATGTTTTTAAATGACATGTGGTTATTTTTTTACAGATAAGGTCTCAAATGGTCTTATCTCAAATTCCCTGTTCAAGCCACAGCCACAGCATTGGTATTCTGCATTGCCATTCATCTGTTGATATTTTGTAATGCGATGCATCTGTTTCTAAAATGCCCATTATAAATACTTTTAGACACACATTCCTTCTTTCTGGATGCCAGTGCTTAACTACTCAAATACGTGACGCTGCACACATCTAAAATCATCATATGTTCACAATAGCTGAATGAGTTTCTTCAGATTATTCCATACCTAATCAACTACTTATATTCCCTTTCAAATGGCAATAAGGCTCACATTCTTTTCTTTCTACAGTCTGTGGTACTAGCTCAGAGTTACTTGCTTGAATGTCCTGACTCTCTGTGACAGAGATCGAATGATTCTTGGTGTTAGATCTCCTTCCCGAAATGTAAGGGCGCAGAGTAAAGGGAACAGAGTACCCTGGACTGGATGGCCCGACAGGTCGGCCATCTAGAAAGGGGACTGAGCTATGGTACACTAAATCATTGACCCAGAAGGTTAACGGTGTGGCATCCGCAGATTGGAAGAGCGGGTGCACTTGATAATGAAGTGGTCACGGTTGATGGTATATAAAGGGGACGTAGTGAGGTGATCTGTTCCTTGTGATGGTAATGCTAAGAACCGATAGGACCGATACTGTGATTATTACCGAGTGTTTTGTTTGTTTTGTCTGTCTGTCTAAAACATACTGTTTGTTTGTTTATTAAGACAAGATGGCTAACACGATCCAGAGCTGTCGCCCACGGCCAGCACTAAATCCAGACAACCCTGCACATTGTATCACAGATAAATTGTACTTCACAGTGAGCACTACAGCACACACTTTGGACTGGTGATGGTGTTTGTATCTTGTGTGTGTTTGTACTGGACTATTGTTTATTATTGTTTACGGGACTGCAACCCATAATTATTCCCTGCGCAATACACATCGCTGTGTGTTGGCAGTCCACCTATTATTTACTGTTGGGTCATCAGACCATTTGGATTACAAATAAAACAGAATTTGTTGTCTGTCTTTCCTTGTTGGATTACTGCACCTGCACGTCACCTGCTTTACTAATTACCACTTTGCCACACTCTCTCAGAAAGCGAAAGGGTAATTCAATAATTTGTTACCATTCATACCAATTATAAATCGGTAGAAAAACGAGCATTGCGTAGCCCTTGCGGGTGTGCAAAGGCAGCTTTGCACTTACACTTTAAACTGATGTTAGCAAACAACATGTGACATCCTAAAGCAGACAATGACACACTGCACCATTATAACTGGAAATCAAGAGGGGGCTTTAACTCTCACAGACCTTGTAATAAGAAGCAATAGATGTACAGTACGACAGAGCAGGATTTTAATTCTAAAATTGGATTTGTGGGTTGTCCCTGTACAAACCGGTCTTTTTTTTTTTTTAGGCTCATGCAGAAGTGATTCTCAATGCTGGTTCTCAAGTTTTATTTCCTAAAGCCATCAAAGCAAAAAGTTATACTACTGCAGATAAATGTACGTGGTGATATTTTTTAAGTCCTGATATGATAAGACATGGCCTTATAAATACATTAGTTCCTGTCGGTGTGTCTAGAAACTGAGATTAATACAATTGTATAATTTAGCTTTTATTGCTGTTCATCTTTATGTTGCCATTGCTTGATTATGGAAATGGTTATACAAAGGATCAAATAATGATCAAGATTATAACTCAATGGAATAAAAAGAAATGTTGTATGCCACAATTGTGACTTTAAGTAAAATAGCTTGGTTGACAAATATTGTTACGTTAAAGTTAATACCAATATTATATCTGTAAGATAAAGGCATCTGACAGAAGCTGAAAGTTAACATACTTGAAAACAATGGTGCTGTGCAAGTGGTTCCAGTGCACTTGAATGTGTCACAGCTGGTGGTAAGCAGAGATAGGAACTGTTACATGCCGTGTATAATCAATTCCCAAAATGCTTGTCTTTGCAGGATGGCAAGGAAGTTCCTTGGCAGACAAGATCCTTGTCCCCACTGTCAAGCAAGGTGTTATGGTGTTCATCATAGTGTTTACAGTGAATAAATTAAATACTGTGCAAATACAGAACTCGTTATATGTGTTTTATGTGGTGAGTGGTGGCATTATGACAGACTCATTTTTTCTGTAAAATTAATGGCAGTAAAAATGCTTTTTTAAATAGATTCATTTTTGAACCAAGGTGCATTTAGGGTTAAGTAAGCATACTGAATGTCTCTACACACACAGGGATCAATCGTCAGCAGTAACGCAGGAACATTGCTGGTCATGGCAGCATATATTCAATTGCAGATGGATACAAGTCATTAATAGCCAATGCTAACCACAAGAGAGCTTACTCCAGCAGAGAGTTTACTATACTAGCAAGCACAAGGATCTGTGTTTACTGTAAAGCCCTGATCAGCATGTTAACAAAAATGGAGAAACAAAATATATACTAAAGTGTTTATCACCCTAATAGGTAAAGTGAAATGTATAGTCTTGTCTTTAGTCTGCATTCTTTGTGTATATTTATGTATTGCAAATGTATTATTTTGCTGAAGCTACAATACAGCAGATGCACACACCTAGAATTTGCTTAATTACCTTATTATACACAATGGCAAATGTTGTAAATCCCTACCTGCTGTCAACATCTGTGGATGTACTAATTCCTAGTTTTTGGAACAGCTGAACTGTGACCAATAATCATTGTTCACAGCATTACATTATTATTATTTGTTTATTTAGCAGATGCCTTTATCCAAGGTGACTTACAGAGACTAGGGTGTGTGAACTATGCATCAGCTGCAGAGTCACTTACAATTACATCTCACCCGAAAGACGGAGCACAAGGAGGTTAAGTGACTTGCTCAGGGTCACACAATGAGTCAGTGGTTGAGGTGGGATTTGAACCGGGGACCTTCTGGTTACAAGCCAGTTTCTTTAACCACTGGACCACACAGCCTCCTTGTTATGTCATTAAAGTTCAGTTGAGGGCCAGTCCTCTCACATTCTGGAAAGACTGTCCAGGCTCCTGGAACAGCACAAAGGAGCATATGTGTTCAAGCCAATAAAGGGGACAACACATCTGCCATATCAAACCATATAAATAATACCAGAAATAGGCAGCAGAGAAGCCCCTGTGATAGATCATGCATTTATAGCGCATCCTAGGTTGACACAGGAGCCTACAGTAAGCAGCATGAGGTAAAAATCAGTAGCTCGGCTATGCCAATACTAGTTTTTACACCGGTAACATTAATACATTTTAATTGCCACACCTGATTAGGTTTCATACTTAAACAACATTGCACAGTGCTGGTTTGATATTTTTGTTGTGTAATAATAACTAAGGCTGTATTTTTATACATAAAGAAAGATGCAGAAGTGCAGTCACATCGCTAACACACGCCCTGAGTCAGCAAATTAGTCATATACTGTAGGGTTATGTGTCCTGTTTGGGAATCCAAGTTGTTGTTTTTTACTTATTTGCACATCTTTTTCAGCAGTTCAGAGTTCATGGTAAACGCTGAGGGATAAAGGGCTGAGGCACTTAGCTTGCCGGTCACTCTAAGCTGTCCAAAAAATGTGGGAAATGTGAAACATAGACCTATGATAGGTGATTAAGTTATTCAGATAAATTGCAAACATTTCAGGAATGTATTTGTGTTAAGTGACTAATTTTATCAGAATTTCAGAAACAGGATTCATCAAGATGGAGATGTGACATCCTAAAGCAGACAATGACACACTGCACCATTATAACTGGAAATCAAGAGGGGGCTTTAACTCTCACAGACCTTGTAATAAGAAGCAATAGATGTACAGTACGACAGAGCAGGATTTTAATTCTAAAATTGGATTTGTGGGTTGTCCCTGTACAAACCCGACCTTTTTTTTTATTCATCAAGATGGAGATGAAGAACATTTTATATTTTATTTTTAAAAAAGTCTTTGTACAAATGAAAATAAACTGGTAAGAAATGTAACAACATTTGAATTTCAAACACCTGGAAACACACATTAAATCTTGAAATATTACAAGATGAATGTACCTGACAAATAGTAATCTATTTTGTTTTATGCACCATAAAGGTAAACATTTGTTTTAAAAAAAATACAACACTAAATCCCAACTAACCTAAGACATCAAAGCTACAATATTTGTGATTTGTGAGATCCACTTAGATTGGTATTCAAAAGTAATTTAACTGACAAAATCAACACACACCGCTTGAAATAAAATACTTTTACAAAATAAAGAGCTAGTCACACAACAGCGTTTATTCGCTGCATTTTTTACGTTGTGAAAAATCGAACCTATGGAATTGAATGTAACCTTTCACACTTCAGCGTAATCGCTGCGAAAAAAACGAAATAGGTTCAATTTCTGGATGAAAAACGCTGCGATTTCTAGTGTCCTTCTACATTTTGAGGCAATATGGATCAGGTACAGGCTGCTGCAATTTTATTGTTCTGAAGAAGGAGAGAAAACAGAAGAAAAATATGGGTTCACCCAAAAAATCTGCAATGGGAAACCCTAGGGGAGTACCTCCGACTAGAGCTGAAATTGGACTGGAGTAGATTTTTTACTTACTTCAGAATGTCCAAATCTCAGTTTGCTTATTTGATCAACATCGTGGGACCAGTCATCTCCAAGCAAAACACTTGTCTTTGGAAATCCATCGACCCTGAAGAACGGATGGCAATGTGTCTGAGGTAAAACATTTTTTTAATTAATTGAGTAGGTGTCAAAAAACTATTTTTTATATGTACTATTTTCTAACGTGTTATGCTAACATTATTCTAACATTATTTAATGCTTTGCCTTTCCTTAGGAGGGAGCAGTAGTACTGTTAGGTGGTCAGTCGTGAGTTTGTTTTGTGAATGTCAGTCATTGTGTACAACCTGATAGTTATTTGCAATCTGAGTGAAGAATCCATTACGAAAATAAATATTTATACCTGTCAACACTAGCAAGTTGCTGTTTTCTGCGTTCTAAATACCTCCATGTTCTTAAGAGAATAATGTGATTGTGGGTGAGGGTAAGCTCGGTCCGTCACTCCATTACACACCATAACAGTAAGTCAAAATAGTCAATATGTTTTAAAAAAAAAATATATATACCATAAAATTGCTTCTGTGCTGCATTGAAAAACAACTACTAACAAACATCTGCGACGAAAGGATTACTGTATATCCCGGTAGCTCTTCCATTCTGAGTGCAGGCTATCGTTCCATAAAAATAAAAAAAAGCAGTTCGCCACATTTTAGGCCTGCTTTTCAGTCACATATGTGAACGCGGAAAGGCGCCTTAAAACCGCAAATGTGAACGGGGTTGCAGACCTAAATATGGGGCAGCCCAGGGCCGGCCCAGTAGTGTGAAAGGGGTCTTTGACTCTTCTTACTTTGCTAGATGTACTTACCCTGATGGTGTAACTTGACACACATTCATAATGGAAGTGTTTCACATACATGTTTTCACAAACATTCTGTTGTGAATATATTTTTAAAATGGGTGCTTTTTACAACATATCAATCTAAAACTTAAGTTCTGCATTCATTTAAAAAAAATCAAATGAATCAAAAAACCTAATTAAACTAAACTTGTTTTTAATTATCAGTGTCTTGTAGTTGAATATATTTCAGTCCGGTAACAAAACAAAAATAATTGGTTTTAAAGCTACCTGAAACTAAATTGAGGCAGGTGGGAAGCTTATGAATAAAGAAACCCCTCAGGAGTCGAAAGCCAGCTGGCAGGGGGGAGGAACAAAACAAGATGACAAATAAGAGAATCTGATAAAGAAAAATAACATGTGTTCTGCTCAGATTAGCTGGATGTTACGTAGAATTTCATTCCAGAGATACTAGTATACATCACTGTGGGAAATTACTGCTTGTCCAAGGAAGGAAATTACCGCTGTGCTGCTGGCGCAAATAGACATTTAGCACTATGTTGTTTGCACAACATGTGGACAGTTTGGTTCAGGCACAATTTGGCACCCCATCCTGCTTTTACCATCAGGCAGCCACCCATACAAATTACTTATGTAGTAGAAAACAGCTAACAAATTAGGACTTATTGGATTTCCAGGGCAGTCCAGAATTATATTTCTGGTGTTTCTGTTTTTTTGTTGCTGCTATGCAGTTTTAAACAGTTGCTATTGTGACTTGCATATACAAGCAATAAACATATTTTATATAATCAGTGAATGAGACAGTACAGTCGGCGCCACCTAATCGGGATACTGATAATCGGGATTGCTGTTTAAATGGGATCCAACTCTGGGAGACTGTTCTTTCCAATGTTGTGTTGTTTAATTGTGACGTCACTTTGTTTAATTGGGATACAGTATTTTCAAATTCTCAGGCTGCTGTTGCAAAGAAAGTTGGCATGTATTAAAAAAAAACACTTGATTCATTTTGTTTAGTTATAAAAAAATGGACTTGTATTTTAAATTATGTATTTAACATATCATCATAAATATAAACAGAAAAGTGTGACTATGGTCATCTCAAATGCCTCTCTTTTAACACTAGAACCGCTGAGATTTCAGACTACATACAACCGCCGCACCCGCAAAATGTGCGGCTCCATTTTAAAACGGCGTTGATATGAAAATGAAAAACAAACAATCGGATACAACTTAATGTTTTTATTTATGAACATACGTAACATTTTCAGAGCAGAAACACCGTATTTACATTGAAAATTAAACTTTTCTTTTTTTTTCAAAAAGAGCAGATACATAAACATAAACTGTAAGAAAATAGACTTTACGCAAATAGGTGTAGAAAGCTGTACGCACATATACAATTATAAGACACAAATGACTAGTTATAAAAATAGCATAAAACTAAAATATATCATAACTTATGCAACGTGAAAGCGCTTTGAGTGAAACAGAGTTCAAAGGCTGTCTGTCCGTTCAGAGTTCTATTACAGCTTTCTAAGTACAATCTACGCAGAAAACATGCTTTTTAACTGTACCAGTGCATTTGCCACAGACTTGCCTTTTCACAACGGGTGCAGACATCAAAAGTTCTGTTTTTATTGCATTTAGTAACCTGGCATTGTCTTTTATTCCGTGTGCCAGTGGGCGCAGCGCTGGCTGAAGGTTGAGGGGCATTTGCCAGCCAGCTTTCGTGTCTCTTATTAAAATGTTTCTGTCATAGCTCCGGGGCTAGCTGCAAAGTCCCTCCGAGTGATTGTGTTACCAGTGCACTCCTTGTACAAAACCAAAGCGTTGATGGCTGCCAGGTCCAAAACATTATAAAAAAAACAGACACCGGCCACCTGCAAGTACCACCTTTGACAGAATACAGCCATGCCATTTGATCCAGTATATCCACACCATACTACGTTGCGTTATAAAATGCAACAGTCTCTGGCTTTCGTTTAGCATCAATCCCGATGGTCACTGATCTGTGCAGAGAGCTTAGAATACGCAATTTTTAAAAAAAATTTTGCACCGTCACACTCAGGGTGGCACAGTCGTTCTGCCTGAGAAATGTAGTGTAAATAATAATAATATATGATGTGTAGAAAGAATTTCATCAGTGTTTCAAGCACTCAACGGGATTGTAATATGTTATTTCACAATGACGTTGATTTTATTACAAAGCCCAGACGAAATTGTCGCCTATATTTTATTGATTTCAATATGCCGCATAAACTGCTGGTCTGGCGGTTGGGCATGGGTATTTAGTAACACTTGGGTTACACTGGGTATTTAATTCAAATATTTAGTAACACTTAAGAACAAACATGCACGAGATATTCACGTATGCTGAGATATTTAAATTTGAATTGCAAAAGCCATCCAAAAAGCGGCTATGGCGATGCTAGTGTTAATTGGGACATCCACTTAGTCGGGATATTTTCCCCGATAAAGCGACACCAACTGTACTATGGAGCCAATGGTACCAAAAACTATAAAATACTGTTATTATATATATATGCAGATTGTTAATAGATTAACAAGGTTTTATTGTTACTCATTTTAATTACTTTTATACATTTGTTTTTTAGAAATATTTTTTAAACTTTAAACTTGTTTTACAAAAGCTAGTACTCATCAAGTACTTGGGCAAATCCAAGCTGTTATAGAATCATCTGATGCTGTTCTCTTTGTAATTTGTCATGTTTGAGTTTACAAATTGCCTTGGTGGTGCCATATTTTTCAGAATATAACGTGCACCATTTTAGAGAGTTTAATATGTTATATACAGGTTAAGTGTATATACAGGGTGGGCTGTGGTTATAGTATTCTATATATTATATCACTTTTTTCATAGGGTGTTATACAAGAGGCGTACCTTTTACAAGAACTGTTATACTAGATGTAGACCAAGGTAGCTCAGGCATGTTCATTATACACATGGTGTGTCTTATAACCTGAAAAGTATGGCAATTAAGAATATAGAAAAATAACACAGCTGGTTTCACAGATACAGATTAGCACTAACCTTGGACTCCTTTACCTAAGGTAACATTCAATAGTCCAATACTAGTTCTAATTGAGATCAGTGAAAATAGCTGTATTTCATAGTATAGTACTTCACAGTTCAAACAAATTCCCATTGCTTATTCATACCAATTCCCTTCAGAATGTGAACATTCAAGGTGAACAAACAAATTGAGAAGATAGATACTGTAGATAGCACTCCATGAACGTTCCCAGAGCACTGTAGTAATTACACAAAGGGCCTGAATGAGTAGTTGACTGCTATGGAAAAGAAAATAAGTTTAAACATAAGTTAATTGCATTTTGAGAATTGCTTTCCTTAGATCAAGCTCCACATCTGCTTAGCAATGAGGTGAAATTTGGGAGAGTACGATTCACCCTGTCATTCTGTAGTTGAATTGAATGAATGTGAGACAGATTCCAAAATGAGGTCTGGTAAGAAAAATATGAACTTAGTATGAAAATTATATTCGATGCTAGATTGTGTTTCTGACTGGTAAGCATAATCAAGTAGAAGGCTGGGTGGTCCAGTGGTTAAAGAAAAGGGCTTGTAACCAGGAGGTGCCCAGTTCAAATCCTGGCTCACTCACTGACTCACTGTGTGCCCTTGAGCAAGTCACTTAACCTCCTTGTGCTCTGTCTTTTGGGTGAGACGTTGTTGTAAATGACTAGGTTGCTGATGCATAGTTCACACACCCTAGTCTCTTTAAGTTGCCTTGGATAAAGGCGTCTGCTAAATAAACAAATACCGGTAATAATAATATGTACAAGACTGAAAAATCATTTACATCACTCATTATAAAAATAATTTAGAAAAAATATTGAACAAAATGTTTGTCTAATGTTTCTTTGGTGGTACTGAATAGTATAACAAACATTATTTTACCTTGCAATTCAAACAATTCAAAAAGCAGAACCCATGTGTTTTGTGTTTTTTTTTTTTTTTGATGTGTGTGTGTGTAAAGGACCTAAATGCAAAAAGGCAGGTTATAATCTTACTAACATGGACTGTGTAGGGTTGACAGAGTGATTTTTGTGGTATATTGCAGAAAGGCAGATAGACAGACGGACACAGTAAATTGGGTTGCAATCCGTTTTTCAAGAAAAACATTTTCTTTCCCCCAAAGTGGCCATGTGCAACAAACAAACAAACCAAAACAACTTTAAAACAAAGAAAAAAACTTCCTTTTTGCAGGATGAAATTTTTATTAATACATCCAACATTATAAGGTGTACCTGGCACCACCTATCCCCTCCTCCTCTGTTCCCAGATTGAACCACTTTATAGAGCCACCCATTAGCAAAACTCCCCTGGGACTCAACCAACATTATGAAAACTCATTACTGGTTTATCATCCAAAATATACTTTATTTTTCTTATCAATAAATAGTATAACCATTAACCCTTTGAGTAGTACAAACATACCGGTACATTCACTGCTCTCTGGTCCCCAGGGAGTACGAACGTAGCGGTATGTTCTGCACCTTTAAACTTGAATTACTGAGCCTACAAAACCCCTGATCACAAAATATTGTAACACTAGGTTTCTGTAACACCTTTTATTGGTCTCTTGCGCCCTCTGCTAGATATTGACTGAATTACATAAAATAAACCGAGTCACAAAATGTCATGTGTTTGTAAAGAAAGAAGTATCAGTAATAATACTGAATTCAGATTCTGATTTAAATTCAAATACATACAATTCTTCCACTGAATCGGATGTCAGCGAGTGTGTCAGTGAAGACATAAGCAAAGAATATTTACCATCAACATCAAGTGACAGCGAAGAGGCGGCACCAAGCTCTGTGCGTTGCTCCATGCTTCAAGCATTAGACACTCTCACTCCCTCCGCCCCCACAACCTGTTTACCTGGATATGATTTATTCATGTCTCTCTGTCTCGCCCTTTTTTTGTTAGGACGTGTTGTTGTGGTTGTTCCACCCTGTTGTTTATTGTTTTTTGCCTACATTTTATTTTTTAGTCAACCTTTCCCTATGACTAAATTTTTAAAAAAAATGTTTATTTGTTTTATTTATTTACGGTAAACATCAGTATTCAGTACATACATACAAACATATAACTTTCAGCTTGTTTGTACTCTGTGTATAATAATCAAGCACATGCGTAGTACTGGCAGTGCATTTTAGAACTCACTACTCAAAGGGATAAACATTCAGGTCATATGAAAATTATTGCATCAAACCATAACTAGAATTACATTTTAATGTATTTAATGTATACCTCCCCTACCACTGTTGGATGCATCCAAGGGTCCCGCTATTTGAAACTATACGCTAGGTAGAAATTCACCAGTGCTCTCATTTCATCATTTGGGGGTTATATTAGTCTCCGCCCACAAAATGGCACCGACCATACCCAGCACTGTGCCGAATGGTAAGTATTTATAAAGTTATTTATTTATTTACTCTTACTAATAAACACTCAAGGTGAATTTTACAACCCACAATAAACCCCAAAGCAACTAAAGGCAAATTAGGTTGTGCAAAATATCCATTTATTTATAGTGCGCTAATGCCAATCGCATATCAAACTGAAAAATGTGCACCTCCTTCAGTTTGCTATGTGATTAACCGCATTCAGCACACACCCTTTTAAGATTAACATTTATTTTTCTTGAACCGGGTCGGTAGCGAGTGTCGGTTCCGAGTGCAACCGAGTTGGTACCGAGTGATGGTTCAGGTGGCTCAGGTGGTTGCAGCTCTGCTGCATAGTAGACCCCCTCAGCAGGAACGAGGGGGGTTTTACTCCAGGTATTTTCTGGTGCCAAAACGGGATGGCGGCCTCAGACCGATCCTTGATCGCAGGCAGGTGAACCTGTATCTGAGTTGGAGGTGGTTCAAGATGCTGACTTCGCAACGGCTGTTGCAGTCCATCAGGGTAGGCAACTGGTTCACCACGGTGGACCTGAAGGACGCCTATTTCCACATCCCATCAAACCAGCACACAGGAAATACCTGAGGTTCGCCTTTCAGAAAACAGCGTACCAGTTCTGTGTTCTACCGTTTGGTCTCGCTCTAGCCCCACACATTTTTACAAAATGCATGGAGGCTATACTAGCCCCGTTGAGGCTCAGAGGCATCAGAGTCCTCAACTATCTGGAAGACTGGCTCATTTGCGCTGAGTCTCCAGCAAGGGCACACGAACACACAGAGCTCGTCACCAACCATCTACATTGGTTGGACCTGAAGGTAAACCATGCAAAGAGCCAGCTAACACCCACCCGGGTAGTAACCTATCTGGGGGTATGACTAGATTCAGGACACATGTTGGCAACTCTGTTGGATGACAGAGTGCTGAGAGTAACCGCCTGCTTAGAGAGTTTTGAGCTTGGTAGGGCACTATCAGTAGTGGTTTTCCAGAGCCTTCTGGGCTTTATGGCAGCAGCATCAAACACTGGGTCTTTTGCACGTGCACCCTCTGCAGGCTTCGTTAAAAAACTGGGCCAGATATTGCCCCTAAGGGTAAGTTTTATAAAAGCTAGTATAGCTAACTTTTGATTTTAAATCAGGACTCCTGAGCTTCCAGCCAACAGGGTTTAAATACCATTAATGAAGAGTTGGCACCCTCTGATTGGGCAGAAAAAATCTGAATTGGGCCAGTGGAGTATGAGCATAGAACAGATCGAACTGGGAAATGTAGTTGTATTAGGTTGACCTGGCCTGCCTACTTGAAGGGGCAGGTGAGTGGATTCGTTCACTCACGTATGTAGCAATGGGAGTGCCACAAGTTTATAAAACGTTTCTCATTGTCAGTGTTTTGTCTTGGTCAGGAAGCATTTTAATGTATTAAAAAAAACTCATATCATGATAATTCTTTTTAATATGTAGACTAAAGTGAGAGATACTCTTGTGGTGTAGTTTTTAAGATGTTTTGCATTACTTTAGTGGCAAATATTATTATTCTCACACTTTAATTTTTAGTTGTTCACCTTTCCAAACAATTGTCAGCTATTATTATAATATCCTTGTCAGTAAAGTTGCCTTTGAACACTTTGAGCCATTGCTGGTCAAAACAAAAGGAAAGGCGATACAATGTAAGATTTCAATACACTATTACTTATTTTTTTTACAAACCATTGTAGAAGCGGGAGGTTGTGTGGTCCAGTGGTTAAAGAAAAGGGCTTGTAACCCGGAGGTCCCCGGTTCAAATCCCACCTCAGCCACTGACTCATTGTGTGACCCTAAGCAAGTCACTTAACCTCCTTGTGCTCTGTCTTTCAGGTGAGACGTAGTTGTAAGTGACTCTGCAGCTGATGCCTGCATTTCCATGCCTGCATTTAACTGGAGTCTTCAGTGCATTTCTGATATCAACTTGATCTGTGTTTTTGGCATCAGTGGTAGTGACGCACTTTTTAAATTCTATAGGCCCTTCTAAAATTGGCCTTTGTGTGGATGTGGTTTCTTGTATTGAGAGTTCACTTTGAGGAGACTTCAATGTTGTAATTTGACTTTCAGTGGCAGCCCTTGTAAGTGACTTAGCAATGCTTGATTTCTCAGAAACATCTTGTCTTTTGCTGATTGGTGGAGGAAAACTTTTCACGTTCTTGAATTTTCTCTGCCACCATTTCCTTGTTAAGTTTCCAACAATTTAAGATGGTTTTCAAGAACTTGTGCTTCTTGTGATATTCGGCACTGCCACAAGCAGAGACAAGTGTTGCTAGTTCCATTGCAGTTGGATACACTAATTTGAATCGGTCATTGGAGTTCAGACTTTTGCCATCAGAGTGTGTTAGAAATGAGAGCGACATTTACTTTTTCTGTGTGGACGTCATGGTTTCCTGTTTGAAAATCCACATCATATTTTATCCATCTTGCATGCATCAGAGATGTATCACAAATAGAAGCACATTTGTACTTCCTACAGTACAAAATAAGGGCACAAGGGAGACCGTAATTTACAGCAAAAGTGCAAGTGCAGGTCTTTATCTGTTTACCAACAGAATATTTAGTACATCTTCCCTTAAAATTACAGTAAATGCTGACGTATCCCCATCTTCAACAGTACTCAAATCAGAAGTAACAGACTTGTCCAGTTCCATAGCTGTATCGGAGGGCCTTCGTGTGTCCACAAAGAGTGATCTGGTGTGTTCTACATGACGGAAATCATTTTCACTTTCCTGCACTTTAACAAATGCAATCAACTCACTGAAGGCTTCAGATATTCCCATGTTAGAATGGACACATTTCTTTAGCTTCTGATTATGGCTTTCCAATTTATTGTTTGTATTATTACCCATTGTAGCCAGTCCCTTTCTGTACAAGTGAGCCCACTTCTCAGATTGGGCAGCCCAGTTTGTCAGAAAATACTGCACAAACTCTTGTGAAGGACACTCATCTTTTAGTTTTTGTAGCTGAACATTGTAATCCTGCAAAGTTGGGCTGTAGAGTATTGACTTCAATAGTGCAAGGAGATGTTGTTTTTGTTCTTTGCTCACAGTAAGCTCTGCCATTTTGGTTTTCCAGTGCTTGATAACGTGAAATGTACACAACAGTAACTTTGCATCAGGAAACTGCTCTTTTAACAATTTAATTTCCAGAAAATCTTTGTCCAGTACAAACAATGTAATATCTTTCTAGCTGTGATTGTGCTTCTTAAACAAAGCAATTAGCTGGCTCAAAAGAATAAGCAACAATCTCACCCCTGCCAAAACCATTATCTACTGTGAAACACTGTAAAGGAAAACCTTTTTTTTATATGTTGCATCAACAAAAAACTATGTCAGGATTTTTCTGAAATGCCTTTGTCATTTTAATTGTCTGGACATACAGTATTTGAATATTACAATCTTCATCTGCCACGATTTCTGCAATATGACCCACATCTTTCAATTTTTTGCCAATGTCATACACAGTTTCTGGCTCATTACGACCATCTTGATTTAGTTTTTTCCCTCGTTGTCGTATGTTATGCAAGTCTTTTAGCTTTAAACTCCTTCCCATTGTTTGCTCCACAGAGTCCTTCATACATGTAGAGCTCACCTGTTTAAAAAAATAAATTCCACTTAGCCTAAATAAGATAATGTACAATGCTGACATGTAGACAGGTACAGAAAGGGCAGAAAGGACACACTTGAATAAGTCTTTCTAGGTTTAATAGCTACATATTTTAATGGGATTTATAAATTGACATTTAAGAATATCTCAGATACATACTGTATATGACTAGCATTTGTAGTCATGCTGGAATATGTTAACTGCGCTTTTATAAAATCTGCATAGGCTTCACATACAAAAACCAAAATAATTAGATGACTAAAGCCTGGAAAATTTTACAAATTTACCTAAAGTTTAAAAGTCTGTCAATGTCTTTCAATTGTTTGTCAGTTGGTCGTCGGTTTCGAGGATACTTCTTATACAGCTCAGCAGTAACAGGATGGCTGTGCGTCTCACACATCTCTGAGACAAAAAGACATTTCTTTGCATAATCAAACAACAGTCTGACCAACACTGGACATCCTTGTCTGAGATGGTGCTGAAAAGGTCTTTGGTGTGTACCTAAAGAAAAAAAAAGTAAAACCATCAATATCTTAAAAAGCCATCCTAAAGTAGTGCATTACATACATTTATTTCATTGCCATTGCAATCAATAGTGATGTTTACTTCTCATGATAAGGTTTTAGTGCTGAATTCAGTTATACCAATGTATTTGGCACATTTTATTTCAAGTTTAATAAATTATTTTGTGTCAGAGGTGTTGACCTAAAAGTTGCTTGTCAAAAAGAAAAGGTTTGCATGTGCATTTTGAGATTTCAGCACAAGAATGTTAAATACGACATGTTGCTGCATAAGGTTAGTGTTGCCATAGTGTTATTTCATCTTGTGTGGGATGGATCAACTTGAATTAATAACTAATCTAGCTACAGTTTTACAAGAGTGCAGTTAGCTATCTTTCAGACACAACAGAATGCCAAAATACATTTTTAATTGGTTCTAAACTAATTCATAGTACTGTCATTAGGGGGGACGGGGGACGGGGACGGACTTACTTCTAATTCTAGCTTGACCATGATGGACACAAGTGAAAGTAACATACTTGTACACCACATTCTTTACTAACTCCTCATTGCTGTCTTTCAACTTCTGTGATCTCTCTTAGCATTAATTGCTAACTTGGCTTTCTTGAATGATGTGAAGTGTAGTCCTTTTTGTAGTCCTTGTGGACTAATATTTCAGTGTCAGGTTCACTATCTTGAGTTGAGTTTTCCTGGAGTTTGGTTTTGACACAGAATAACACAATTATTTGATTATTTTTACAACAATAGTTCATTTACAGTTTACTTGACAGGTTTAAAAGTAATATTTTTTTTTTTGGGGGCAATAACAGTAAAATAATCCAAATGTTATACTTTTATACAGCCAGGCTAGGTTAGGCTAGATAGCTCTTTGTTTACCAGCACTTTGCACCCCAAGGCCAATAAATAGGTATTTAGGACCTATCATTTGTCTCTGTCCATAGGAGGCTGTGTGGTCCAGTGGTTAAAGAAACAGGCTTGTAACCAGGCGGTCCCCTGTTCAAATCCCACCTGAGCCACTGCCTCATTGTGTGACCCTAAGCAAGTCACTTAACCTCCTTGTTCTCCACCTTTCAGGTGAGATGTAATTGTAAGTGACTCTGCAGCTGATGCATAGTTCACACACCCTAGTCTCTGTAAGTCGCCTTGGATAAAGGCGTCTGCTAAATAAACAAATAATAATAAAAAATATTAATAATATGCTGTTGCCTGCTCCATGTTCCATGGCGGGTTACATCTGAGACAAACAAATAAAAGTTGCATTATTTTATTTGATCAAGTGACACTATTAAAAAAACAAAACCAAAAAAAACAGCTTCTTGCTGACTGCACATATTCCAGCCATTGGAATGAGCAAATGTGACCAACCTTGACAGAGATATGTAACACACCAAAGAACAACTGAAGAACAACAACCCCACACAAAACAGATGACAAAAACACATCAGTATCTGGTAGCTTGGCCTGACAAATAGTCATGCACAATGCCTACCTTACTGATATTGTTGTAGATATAGTGGGTTTTAAATTCTGATGTAAGGTTGCCAAATTACAAGTGCTAAAAACAAAGTGGTCATACTTATTTTACATGAATAAGACAGTTCTGGAAATAGGACAGTTTTGGGGAATTATGGCATACAGACCATGGCTTGGACAAAATCTTGTAGCTCTTCAATAGTAGAAGATATTTGAAATCTGATTTTTTTATTTGAAATCCTCACAAAATTTCACATCTGTCATATACTGATAATTTATTTATACCTAACTTGGAAAGGGGTTGAAATTGGCAGTTTTTAAAAATATTTATTATACATTTTTCAATAATTTTTTGGGCATAAAAAACATATAATACATTTCACAATAAAATACACCATATCATTGGAAACAGCTACTAAAGGCCTTTCTATAGATATATTAGGTTTTAATTTCTGATGTAAGGTTGCCAAACTACAAGCGCTAAACACATAGTGGTCATATTCAAGCCCAAATATGATCATTCTACCTAGGCGTCAAATGGTTAAACCATGTTTAAGCACTGTAGAAATACATTTCTAAAACTGCATTCTTGAAAAAATACATAATTTGATTTTGCTGAGCTCCCTGAATCTCTGGAATATAATTTATTTGTTTGCACTGAAAACAGTAAAACATTGGTCACCTTAATAATTTTGAGTTTACTGTAAACAAAAATGAATGAAAAAAGAATAATCATATAAGTTATAATCATACTTTTAGAGCTTCTTGTTTGATATCAGAAAGTCGCTGTGTGATTAAATATTCTGTGCTTTGCTTCTAATATCCACTCATTCCCAGCACTCGCCATCACTGTTTGCAAGCAATGTCAATGAATTCACCTGGCAAATTCAGTGTAAAACTAGGCACTAAAGTCTCAAATCGAAATCTGACCATCAAACAGACAGATATATCAGACTGACTCAGAAGGACTCAGTGATAGCAAAGAAGAACAGAATAACTTAATACCACTTAATTTACCAAAATTAAAATAATTTATTGTGGATGCGGGAAAAACACATTAACAATACGCTGTGCAGCGTCAACCTAGAAATCTGTCTGTGTGAACTTCATGTTTTTATTCCATTATGAACCTACACAAAGGGGAAATGCGTTAATATAATATATTTTTGTGTAAAAGAGAAAATATAAGAAATACATTATCTGAAATCAAATTAGCTGAAGCACAATGTCATAAACATACCGTGTTACCGTGTCGTATTACAGACTTAATAAAAGTGCAAATGTTTCTGTTTTGCAAAACAAATAATAAAAATAATACTAAATGTATGTGGCAGGGCAGAAGCCCTAAACATGGGAAATATGTAGTTTTATTGTATATTTTTGCATTATTTGTTGTAAATTGATTTAATTGTTTAACTGAAGTTGCGCTCTGCCGTGGACGATTACCTGTCTGCGTGGAGCAGCAGCTGAAAGCAATGAGCTGATCCAGCAGGCAGGTGGGCGTGTCTCAGCAGAGCATTAGTATAAAAACATAGAGTTCACTGTGATCGGGGCTGCTGCAAGGCCTGCCGTTTTCACGGCACCTTTGATTTATAGTTTGTTGTATTGTGTTTTATTTTGAGTGTTTGTACAGTCATGTATTGTCCTCTGTGCGCTACCATCGCTGGTAGCGTTACATGACATTATTGTTTACTTTTTGTTTATGTTTATTGATTAAATCCTGTGTGCCTGTGTCGGCATATCAACGTCAATCTCTACCTCAGTCTCTTCTGTGTTCTCCTCGGCCGCCTGAGGCAAGTATACCAGGACTCTATCACAACGTACTATTTAAGAACTGTTACTGATCAATTACTAGCAGCTCCTAGTACTAAATATTCAGCAGTGTGGAGTAGTGGTTAGGGCTCTGGACTCTTGACCAGAGGGTGGTGGGTTCAGTCCCAGGTGGGGGACACTGCTGCTGTACCCTTGAGCAAGGTACTTTACCTAGATTGCTCCAATAAAAACCCAACTGTATAAATGGGTAATTGTATGTAAAAAATAATGTAATTTTATGTAAAAATAATGTGATTTCTTGTAACAATTGTAAGTCGCCCTGGATTAAGGCTTCTGCTAATAAATAAATAATAATAATAATAATAATAATAATAATAATAATAATAATAATAATAATACAGTTCCTGCAATGTCTAAATCAGATTGGCAGATTTTACCCGAATTGAAGTCCAAGTAGATGCTATAGTCAGAGGTTAAAGTAACTTTAATTTCTTACTGCTGTAGTGTTATCTTCAGGTACGCATAGGGTGGCCACTGACGGAACTGAAGAATAGCGGACACTTGCAGTTCCAGGTACCTCTCCTCACTGGTCTGGCAATTCTTCATCTCAGGGGAGGATGTAACACTTTCCACAATGCTGAATTCTTCATACAGCGCATCCATGTCAATCTCTTAAGACTGCACGCCTGAACACCATCGCAAAATTCTTCAAAAGGCACATCATTTGCAAAGGCTGATTTGGACACTTGTGAAAGCTGTTTTCAGACAAGTCATATCTGTCACTCAAGCACTTCTTGGCTCTTTCGATAAAAATTAAAAAGTCACTCTCACTTTTTTCCTGCCACATCTGGTGTTAATTGCTTCAGTCTGCCATTCACCGCGAACCCAAAAAAACTTGTCCCAAATCCTTCTCTAGAGTTTCTTATTCATGTCACTCATCAGCTCATACACCAAGAGGATGCTGAACGACTTGGCCTCTAAAGCTTTGATACAGTCCATGAATAGTTTCAGAGCGTGGCAGAGAAAGAGAAAACAATGTCCTTTTAAGCACCTTTCAGTTTTTGGTAAACACTGTTGTGCTTTCGTGATTAACACTTGCGTTGTCAGCTGAATACGCGGAAAGTTTCTCCAGGCTGAGGTCAAGGCACTGAGTTTGGATAATATTTCTGTAGCGATTACTTCCGAGGTTTCCTGGAAAAATCCAAAAGAAAATTCTGGATCCCCTTCTCAAAATTAAAATATCTCAAAACTAAAGGGAAATACTTTGTTGCACTCTTGTTAAGACATCATTTGCCAAACAAAAAAAAATAAAAAAATAATTTGCTTTAATGTAATCTAAGTGCTTCTGTACGGAATATGGTGCGAGAACATTCTCGCTTGTGCTTTTGACTTTGTTTTCCCACACGTCAGGTCTTTCGCCACAGAGGAGTCATTGTGGTTTCCTTTATCGACTTTTACGCAGCAGTCACTCTGTTGTTTTGAGGTGACCGATGATGAATGATGATGAATGATGATGTACCTGCACTTCGAGTGTTCAATTTGTGCTTTTCCGACAAAACATGCTGAACATGCTTGACAAAACAACCTGCTAAATGAGGCTGTGTGATCCAGTGGTTAAAGAAAAGGGGCTTGTAACCAGGAGGTCACCAGTTCAAATCCCACCCAAATCCTACTGACTCATTGTGTGACCCTGAGCAAGTCACTTAACCTCCTTGTGCTCCATCTTTCGGGTGAGACGTAATTGTAAGTGACTCTGCAGCTGATACATAGTTAACACACCCTAGTCTCTGTAAGTCACCTTGGATAAAGGTGTCTGCTAAATAAACTAATAATAATAATAATAATAATAATAATAATAATAATAATAATAATAATAATAATAATAATAAATGGCTGGTCCCACATAACACAAAAGATAGATCTCCAAGGTACTTCTTTTGAAGAGTCGTTTAACATTTTAACTCTCCAAAAATACTTGGATTTCCAAGAAAGTTGCATTCTGAGATGTATACAATTAGAATTATTATTATCAAGGGTAAATAAATTGGAAGGATTTCTCTTTATGTTTAGTCGAGGTATCAAGTTTTGTTTGATGTAACAATATTATGTTATTAGCTATGGGAATGTAATGAAGAACAGTGGTAAAAAAAAAAACTATGTCATATATCATCATTATTGATTGATGTTGTGTTATCCGTATTCAAGACTTCAGTGCTGGGGAACAGTTTTCTGAATTGTTCTCCAACAACCAGATCTCCTTTGTGTGCTGTTATCTTCCAATCTGTCAATATTGATTAATTTTCTTTCTGGCAATAATGTGACATATGGTGAACTATTATACACAAGTTCTCTTGGATTCAGACCTACCCCAAAACACATAATTGAAAAATAAGCAATGTTTGGATGTGTTATATGTACTAGAATTAAAGGAGACAAGCTATATCGAAAAACAATCTTCAGGCAACTTGGCTCCAATTCATTTTTCAGTTACAACAGACTTTTTTATTGGTAAAATTATGCATTTGGCTCTTTTATTTTTACATATTCACTGCCTTTAAAGGACAGAGCTAAGAGTGGATGGAATGCATGGGCGTCGGATGAAAAGCAGATAAAATATGTTCCAATACCCAGTACTGTAATTAACATAAGTCCCGGTGCTGAGTACCAGCAGAATTTCACCTCTGACTGGCAAACAACATGTTTCAATGTCATTCTTAAAAAGCCATGGAAGCTATCCTTAATCTTTAGAAAATCTCCAGATATGAAATGTCCCCAGTAAAATATTTAGGAAGAACAATAATAACAATAATAATAGCTTACCAATAGTCGATATCAGTGGGAGCCTTGGGCCTGTTTGCTTGACACAAGCAAGTCATATCTTGGCTTAATTTCAGAGAGAGAGAGACACGCAAAGTTTTCCTTATATCCAATCTACTCCTCAGTTTTGTTTTTGTAGCAGTCATTGCTGAGAAACCTGCTTCACAAAGGTAAGTGGAGGGAAACGGCAGCAGGGTTTTCAGAGCCAGGTTGTTAAGTTCAGGATACTCTGTCTTGATTTTAATCCAGAAGGAAGGCACAGAAGAGGATGTGTTGAAAAGCGTTTTGAGGCCTCCGTCATTTTTTAGTTCGATGAGCTGGTCTTCTTGCAGTGCTGATAAAGACTGTCCTTCGCATGTGTTTAAAAATGGATCACGAATCCATTCTTTCCCGGTTCTTGGGTCTTCTGCAGATGGGAAGTATTGCTCAAATATTTCGGATAGCGACTTCAGGCGTTTGTGTATCAGCTGAGAAAGTTACTGCATGGTGTCTCCCGATAATTCGGCAAGAGTAGGAAACATGTCAAAGATCCCTCTATCCACACGATTCTTCCAAGTTTCAAGCTTTACTTTGAAAGCTGCAATCTTGTCTGCCAGTTTGAAAACAGATGCCATCCTCCCTTGCAATGACAGGTTGAGTTCATTCAAAAGAGAAAAAATGTCGCTCAGATAAGCAAGTTTAGCTAGCCACTTCTGGTCACTGAAGTGGACGGACATAGGGGAGCTTTTTCCGAGAGGAATCTTTGCAGCTCTTCTCTTAACTCAAATACTCTGGTTAGAACTTTACCTCTCAATAACCAGCGAACTTCTGTATGAAGGAGAAGCTGCCGGTGATTGGCACCGATTTGATCACACAGCGATTCAAACAGACGAGAATTCAGTGCATTGGCTTTTCTGTGATCGACAACACGCACCACAACACTCAAAGTATTGTTAAGCTCAGGCGATAATTTTCTACTTGCCAGCATTTCACGGTGGATAATACAGTGGGTAGATTCGCATTCTGTTGCTACTGCTTTAATTCTCGTTGTGAGGCCAGAGAGTCTTCCAGTCATGGCAGCCGCTCCGTCGGTACAGACTCCCACACAAAACTTCCAGTCGAGCTTGCTCGAAACATACTCGTCCAAAACTCTGAATATTTCGGCTCCCGTAGTGTTTTTAGGCAGTGAAAGCACACACAATACATCTTCATGCAGGTTCTTCTCATACACATAATGTACGTAGACTAAAACCATTGCCATGTTTACAACATCTGTTGATTCATCAACCTGAAGAGCAAACCACGGAGATCCTTTTATTCTTTCTAATAGCTGCTCTTCGATGTCTTCAGCAATGTCGTCAATCCTCCTGGCAACCGTGTTATCAGAGAGGGGAACTTGGCCAACCTTATTAGCTGCTGCTTCTCCCAACATCTCACGGCAGATATCCTCAGTGGCAGGGAGAATAAGCTCTTCACCAATCGTAAAAGGTTTTTTCGCCTTTGAAATTCGATAAGACACCAAGTATGACACTTTCAATGCAGACACGTTTTGGCGTGTGCTGGTGCAAAGTAAACGACTTTGGCCTTCAAAATCGCTTCTTTTTCTTTCAAAAAAATCGGCAGATTTTCCTTTTAGAGCTGGATGTTTTTTCTCTAGGTGCCGAAGAAGTATTGAAGGTTTCATCGCCTCATTGCTCAGTGTTTCTGCACATACAACGCACATGGGCTTTGGCACTTCTGAATCGCCAGACAGGATGAATCCATATTTAATATACGATGAATCATACTTGCGATTGAAGCTGGATTTTATTCATTTCTTTCCACTTTGCATTTCTTCAGCTTCACGATTATCTTGGTCTTCCTCTTCTTTGTCATCTGGAATTTCATGGCCCCGCTTTTCAGAACCTTTTTTTACAAAAAAAAACAATCCATAGAAACTTGTTTAGACATTGTGTTGGTGTTACGGTACATAAGTAATACAGGAACAGTATTTATTTTAGTTTCCGTTTCTGAGTCAGTGACGTGACAAAACACGTGCCCACAGCAGCGCATACTCAGGGATAATTTGCATTATTTTCCCATGAACACATCAATACACTTATGATTAGCATTAAAGTATTGTACACCATAGCTTTATATTACGTGACAACTCTGTGTGTCTTTTCTCTAACATTCTATCAAGGCTTGTCTGCAATAGTGAAGCCTGAGCCGCGGACCGACAGCAACTCCTCTGGGGACCGGCAGTGGTCCGCGGCCCGGTCGTTGGGAACCACTGAATTAGAGCATTGAGCAACCAGAGAACAGCTTCAATGCACGTGGTCCAGCAGGGTGAAGCAGTATCCAAAATGACAGAGGAAACAATAATACTTGTCGTTGAAAAAATACCCAGAGCTTTATGACAAAGGGCATCACAATTATAAAGATACAGATTTGAAATATAATATATGGGTCCATTTTGAAGGACCTGGAAAGCCTGGTGTGTATGATTTACTGCCATATATGTTGAAATACCGTCAGACAAGACACTCCGTTGAAAAAAAAACAATTTTTAACAACTGTATGGATCTGCCAGTTTTCAAACCTGTCGCATCACCTTTGTGTCGCTTCTGGTGTGTGTGGTCACGTCGCTGTGAAAGTGTCTCGTCGCCAATTAAAAAATCGCATCGCATGTGGTGTGTGGAACATTATCTTCAAAACATAATTTAAACTATACATTTCTAAACTATAAAACATAATATAGTTGTTACTGTGCTAATAATTGTACTAATGCTACCTGCCATAAATGATGGAGAGCAAAACTGCAAGTAATACATGAGGATCAACATACTGAAAGTTGCAGGGATGGTTTAAATGTGTTCCAGTGTTTTCACTGCTATAGTAATACTTGCACTATACAACAGAGATCCCTGCAGTACATGGTAAAAATGTACATGGTGGCATGAATGGGTACAATGGAGAGACGAGCATGAAAACGAGAGGGGATGATTGAAAGAAAACATTTCTGTAAGTATGACGGTAAAGATATGCGAGAAGGTACAGAAGAACAACTTCTTAAATATTTTTAGTCAGCAATCAAAGATAAAGTGTGCAAGCACATGTACCACATTCATCACCAGTATTCAGAGCTGAGAAAACTACCTGCTACACTACAGCCTGATTACGCAGAGAACTGGCAATGCAAGGATGCCCCAAAGTGCAAGCAGCACACTTTGGTGCTTCACATCAGCAAGCTACATTGCGTGATGGGGTTTTGTACACTAATCATGGTGTTCAAGCTTTCTGTACCATATCATCATCAATGACACATGATGCAGCTGCCATATGGGCACAACTTGAACCTGTTCTTAAATTCCTACAGGAAAATCATCCAGACATCTCCAAGCTCTACTTTATAAGTGATGGCCCAACAATGAAATACCGTGAGAGAAAAACCTTTTTCTTCCTTTGCACTTTACCCTTTCAAAAAGGATACCGGGCTGGGAACTGGAATTTTCTACAGGCCGGCCATGGAAAAGAACAGCAGATTCCCTGGTATCCAAAGGATTAGATATCCCCAGTGCAAGGGCTCTTTATGATGCTTTGCTTCCTCTTACTTCTGTTATGCTGGTTTATGTCACAGAAGAAGACATTAATAAAGTAGAGGCTATCCTGCCAAAAGAGATCCCTGCAGTACATGGTACTTACTCCATCAAGTTTTAAGCACCTGTTATGGAAAAATGCAGTGTAGAGCTCTGAGCTGCGTCTGTGACAGACCAGGTATGTGCTCCTGCTGTAGTCCATGTACATTCCAGATGCCAGTGGCAGAGAAGAATGACAGTGCATCTTCAGCTAAAGGAGGGATCAATCAGAGAAAAGATCTACTAAAGGTCCAAAACAAAACACTCCACTATGTCCAGTTGATGATGTTAATGATGAGCTCCTAGGAAGATGGTGCATTGTTTCCGATGATAAGGAACCTTACCCAGGAGTTATTGAAGGAGTGGAGGCTGAAGCTGTTGAGGTTAAGGTGATGCACAGGTTTGGCAGGAACTGTTTCTTTCGGCCACTAATCAGCAAATTTGGTATACTTTAGAAAATCTCATCACTTTGATTTCCCCTCCTAAGCAAGTGCCACAATGCAGTGTCCAAATAGATCCATTAAAAGCTGTCATTGACAGTTTTCCCAATTAATGTATCCCCAAATCAATGGGATCAATCAGGACATTCAGATTTTCTCTTGCCTCTTCACAGTGAATATTGATCAAACACCTGAGAACTTGCAGTTGGAACTCATTGAACTGTAGTGTGATGACATGCTTCACAGCCGCCATCAAGAGCTGCCTTTGACAGAATTTTACAAGTGTCTGAACAAGACTTGTTTCCTCCAATTATGAGTTTCTTTGGTACAACATATATATGTGAACAGATGTTTTCTATAATGAACATAAACGAGAATCGCCTGAGATCAAGTCTAACTGACGACCATCTCCGGGAC
Organism: Acipenser oxyrinchus oxyrinchus; assembly: GCA_030684275.1. Lineage (NCBI taxonomy): Eukaryota > Metazoa > Chordata > Actinopteri > Acipenseriformes > Acipenseridae > Acipenser > Acipenser oxyrinchus. The sequence continues at coordinate 64,199,745 of CM060250.1, forward strand.
ATACTGTGATGCGCAGCCACAAATTTCACACCAGACATCACCCAGATACTCAAATCAAAGACTCAGTTGCATGCGCACATTAAAACATCTTAAGCAACTGCTTAATGGTGAGTAATACTTCTGTAACTTTAGCATTGTTTAATAAGTTTGTTAACAATGTATACATAACATGTGCACACAGTGTAATATAGGTTATATCTGTGGCCTGCTGCTCATTACATGTTAGTCAATCTGGCCTTCAAGGCAAAAAGTTTATACACCCCTGGCCTAGATGGATTTTATGAGACAACCCGTAACAACTTCAGACTGGTGGTGAGGTACGCTAGCTCCAGCATCACCTTTAACAAAATAACAATCTTGCTTTTGTTGGCTGCAATAGTCAGTTCTTTATTAAAGACAGACCGCTATTTTGGTAAATCATTAAAGCATTTTGCTATGAATTACTGGATGTAGAAGTGAAACTTCTTCTTTAAACATATTGCAACATTAAAATATCTTATTATTTACTATTTATTTCTATTTTATGGGAACAGACTTATTTGATATGTTTTATGATCTATGAATTATATAAATAACCCAATGACATTTTAAAGTTATGCTCAATTACCAACTGCTATTACTCATTTTCTGTGACCTCACAATGTTCAATTATCAATATATAAAATATACATATCCTGTATAGATTCTGGATATTTGGCAACCACCTTGTTAATAATGTTTTTAAAAAAACATATTCCATATTTAAATCATTAAAAAGAGGTTTGTAATTTCATGTCTGGGAGCACTCTGTGACACACCTAGGCTATTCAGGTTTTCTTACTTTCTGTGAAGATCTGAACATGTCTGACACACTTCAACATCTGCCTCTCAAATTTCCTACAGAGTTAATTCAAAGTTCTGTTAAAGTAAACATTCATTCACGAATAGTACATATTTTCTTCTTTTGGTTACCAGCAGTGTTTCAGGGGGTAAGGGTTTTATTTAAATTAAGTATTACTTAATAACAGCTCTTCAAACTTGCATTTTTATACCAGTATCGTTGCAGAACAGTATCACAACGTCATTGCAGTTGGTGTCAGTGCAATACCGGTATAACTGTATCTATAAGAAACCCAGACAAGAGCAAGTTTCATACCGGTAGAGTTGCGATATGACTCTAAAGTCAGTTAGAGTGTGGACAGGTAGATTGGTAGGACAATGGATGGATGAGTCTGAGGCATGCACACACTTACGCTCTCCACACACTGGACGCGATGTGATTTGTCTGGCGATAAAACTGTATTTTCATTGCAACACTACCGTTCACACCAGTAGCGACAGGCGCGAGCGATGTGATTTGCGACGCTCCTCTGATTGTGTTCATAAAAAGCAAAATGTTTTCTCGGGAAGAGGAAGAACTTTTTTCGTTACTTATTCTGAAACATAGAAGCCAGAGAAGACCGTGGGTACACCCAGTCATACAAAAGAGAAAGAGCTTGGGTGAATTCCACCTTCTTGTACAAGAGCTAAAACTTAATGAGGCAAGGTTTTACCAGTATTTCCAGATGTCCAGCGTATATATATATATATGCAAACGTGACACCAAATATAGACAAGCTGTCAGTACAGAACAGTGGTTGGCTATATGTATAAGGTAACACATTATATCACTATCATACAGAATGTTATGTATTTTAGTACACTTGTATCTGAAAAACAGGAAACACTTTATAATAGGAGATCATCCTGTGTAAATAAGAGTTCTATATGACATGCTGGCTGCATATTAAAAAATATTTATTGTAGGATAGCGCTCCTAAATACACTGTGACTGGATTAATGCGGGCTCACAGAGCCCTTTGATTTCAGGTCAGACAGCAGCAGCCATAATTATTAACTTGTGTAGAGGGGTATTTTTTGGTGATTTGCAAATGTGGGTATATATTTAAAACAACTAACAATTTATCTGTGTATTTTTTAGATATATTTTTTTGTAAACACACTTTTCAGAGTCCTGTCCAATTGAGACCCATATACATTGATTGCTTTTAGCTACCATGTAGGCATCTCTACTGTCTGTAACATAGTGGCAGAAACTTGTAAAATGCTGTGGAGGTGCCTTGCAGCCACAAATATGAAAATGCCAACAGAGGAGGAATGGAGGGAAAAAGCTATCAATTTTGAGCATAAATGAAATTTCCCTAACTGCATAGGAGCTATAGATGGTAAGCGTGTTGTCATCCAAGCTCCCCCCAAGTCTGGATCGCTGTTTTATAATTATAAAGGAACATTGTCAGTTGTTCTTATGGCTCTAGTAGATGCTGACTACTGCTTCATAGCAATTGAAGTTGGAAACTATGGGTCCAACAGTGATTGTGGGATTTTATCTCAGTCAGCTTTAGGGAGCTTCAGTGTTCCACCACCCAAAGTCCCTTACCTCATGTGATAATGGGGGATAAGGCATTTTCATTGAAGTGTTATCTTCTAAGGCCATACCCTGGGAAACATATGCCAAAAGATAAGCACATATTTCATTTCTGTTTGTCCAAGAATGCCTTTGTGCTTTTGGTCCAGCGTTGGAGGCTTTTTCAGAGGCGGATTCCTCTGCAGCCAGACAGAGCCGAAAGGCAGTAAAAGCTGGAGTCGTTGGAGGAAAATCTGCAGACGATTGATGAAGATCTGGACCATCGTGATAACCAAGGAGGTCTATAAAGTGTTACCCATTTATCGGGAAATCGTCACTTTGCAGATGCAGGATGTGTCAGGGATGCATACAAGGATTTCTTCTCAGCCGAAGCTGGAGAAGTGCCCTGTCAGTACTCTATAGTTAATCAGGGGACATATTGATGACAAAACTGAAACATTAGACCTGTTGCATGTTTACTTATTTCTTTTGATGAAGCAATTTTATTTTATTTGCAGCAATTTATATATTTGATAAGGCAATAAGACAAAACTCCACCCGCGAACTCCACCCTCTTCAAGATGGCGTGGACCATAAGTCTACTGTCCGGTTCGGGCCGCCGTCTTGGGAGAGGTAAAATCGCACCAAGGTGAGGAAGCATTGTTTTATTAGCTACATCTCTTCCTTAGGGATAGGTGCAGGACTGATTCCACAGGTGGGGTTTGATGGTATATAAGGGGAATGTGTGGTTGAGGAGGGGAGTCTTGCTGGGGAGGTCAGGATAGAGGAGAGGGGCCTGGAGTCTATATATGTTGTAATTCTGTTGGGAAATACTAATCTGTGCTGATTACACAATAGTGCCGAACTGACAGCTGCGGAAGGGGGAGCTGCTTCTGGACTGTTCCGGAACCTGCCGAGTGATCTCTGAGAACATAGCGAGAGGGAGGCTGCTTTTGCAAAGAAGACTCGCAACGAGAGCAGAAGGATTACGAGAGCAGCAGTATAAAATAGAAAGAAAGGAGTAAACTTGTGTTGTTTTATTTTTATTTTGGGCCCTCCTCTGTCAAGACCTTTGTTTAAGTGGTCACAGACCAAGAATTAATAAACACTGCTTAAACTTGTAAGTTTCCCATTTGGACGTCCAGTTTGTGTACGTTGTTCTCATCACCCACAGACGCTATCTCCCGCACCTACCATAAACCTCTGTACCATTAAAATAACACAAGGAGTAGTCTAGTTAAATATTCATTACACAGCATGCGCTCCCATTATAAAGTGTTTCCTGTTTTCCATACAGGTGTACTAAAATGTGTTGTTCCCAAAAATGTATCGCGTTTGTAAAATACTTAACATTTTGTATGACGCTGATATAATGTTTTACCTTATACATATACCATGTACTAACGGCTTGTCTCCACACTGTAAAAATATTAGAACACTTAATTACATGCTTATTTGCAACACCTTTTAAACATTTTAAGTGTTTATTAGTTAAACATTACAAGTTCCACGTGTAAAAAACTGCTTTTGCATGTTCTGTTAAAGAACACACACTTAAAAGTACAAAACAGTGTGTGGACTATCAAAATGTATTTTAGTAATAAACAGTTTAAAATCTCCTCTTTTTTATAATTTACAGGTACAATCTAAACCTCTCATGTAATGTTCCATAATGAAATTAAATATCCAGATTTATAAATTAATGTGTATTACAAGGCTACATGTTATAAAGTCCAATCCCTCTTACATAACGGTTATGTAACTCACTGATAACATGGTGAATTCTTAAAAAGAGGTGTGTATTCAATCAAAAATATTTTATTAATACAAAATTCAGATGTTCGTATTCGCTACAAATGACAAAAAATAGCTTGCACTTATTTACCATCTCAATCAGTCCAGGTTCAAAACGTCGCTCTGATAGGGTAGAAACAAGCGCAGGACCCACACTCAGTATTTGGACACGCCCCCCTTGTCAGTCACCGCACCCACTGCCATAGCCCTGCCTCGATCTTCGTGCTGCCGCACCCCCCAGAGAGAGAGAGAAACAGAAAACAGACAACCCAATTAGCACCGGACAACCAAATTCCTCGTTCACCCAAACTCTGGACAGTAATACTGTGTACTCAATCACAAGCACTTTGAATTTTATCACACAGCCTTAATGTGCTCCCGCACCGCTAGACTAGCAGAAACAGCAATACTTCTCAGTCCAGAGCAGGGTCAGCCTCGGGAATAATCGCTAGTGCAGCTGGCTCCCTTTTCCTGGGCAACGCGTCCTCTCTCCCTCACTCTCTCCCAAATCTTCTGGGCGGGTCCCTGTAGAGTACTTAGCCATCCAAAGGTCAGTGCAATCAGCAATGTTAGATTAATAAACTTTTGTCTTTATGTTAAATTCCTGGTCATGGATTTAAATTGTTCAGTTATTATTTGCCCATATTCATCTTCCCAATTATTTTTTGTTGAATTTTGCTGAACAATTCAAACCTAGTAGCATTTAACAGCGAGCACATCAAATACTATACTGGAGTCGGCAACGTTTATATATCCTTGATAATGTCACTACATTCCTTAGACTTCTGCTAATATCAATTAAACACAATATCATTCCAGGTCATAAACACAGCATATTCTCCTGATAGTTTCCAATATGTTCTCTTTTCGCTCTCGGTGCTGTACTTCACCCGGCTTTCTTTAGTTCTTTTTTTTCGACTGACGTACTGCACGTCTAAGGAATCATAATGGCCAATCCTTTCTGCTTCCTCCATTTTTTTCGGTTCTCTGCCGCCTCTCTTTTAGAGTTTAGGTCTCTCTCTATATATATATAGAGAGAGACCACAAAAAAAGAAAAACAGTTGTTGACATCAATTTCATGTACTATTTATATTTCGGGAATAACCAAAACAACGTTTAACTTGAACTGTTATTTGGCATCCTTTGTTTTGTAGTTAATTCACTGGGGTAAAGTAAGTCCTACACAACTTCACAACTTAGTCTTTACTCCTGGGATATTTTTCTATTTTAATGTGTTACATATTGTAAGGTCAACAACAGCCAAAACGGACTGCCAGGATAAATATGGCAAAAACTGCCACCTTGGAGACTTGAAGTGGAGCAGCGGCTGATAGCCAAACTACTGACTGCTGCCTAATCATCATGGGGACGGTTAGGAAATGTGGGGATTGTCGGGGTTCACTGTATACTTGTTACCTAATTTCTGTGTCAATTACTCTCATGGGGTCGGGGAGGGACGAGGGGATCACCAGGGGAGGGAGGGGCGAAAGGGAAAGCATGTGTGGATTATTGTTTGATTGTCTTTGTTCTGTGTTAAAAAATAAAAAAATAAAAAAGAAATATTAAAATATTAATGTGGCATAATGAACATCTGCTTAACACTAGAACTGCCACGGCAGTCATTTTGACGGTTTGAGTTTTTTAAATTTAAATTACCCTGCGTGTCTGAAAGTTATGCGGTTGTACATTTATGACTTTTCCTAAATACATGTATTAAATACCGTGACGGTGTTTGAAAGGCAGAATCACGAAAATAAGGAAGTTATAATCCCACCCACCTAGAATTGCCAAAGCAGTCATTTTGACTGCCTTTTACAATGCATAGCGTCTGCCTATCGTCACATTTCTAACTCTAAAAGAATTAAGCGATTTGCAAAGCACAGAACGACTTTTTTATTATCTGTTATAGTTTTGTTATTTTCATGTTTGGTGATTGGATAGCTGATTGCTTTGAGCTTAGACTTTTCAGTCCCTTAAGAGTAAGATAAGATGCAATTGCACTAGTCATGGGTACCGACCCAGAATAAAGAGAGTTATGTTTTTACCCCAAAATGTCTTGAATAAGAATAGCTGAGAAATCATGCCATTTTTCTTCTATTGTTGCATGCTACCTACCGCAACACCAGGCTTGAGCAACCATGTGTACAAGTAAAATCTCGAAAACCTAATTCATAGGGTTTGGCAGGGCTCAGGTCCTGCATATGTAAATAGTGTGTTTTTGTTTGGTTTGCAAATAAAAATGTGTTAATTTGAAACTCAAGTTTGTGTTAAATATGGCAGGGCTGGGAGGTTAGAATTCCCTCTCTGCCTAAATAAAATCCATGTGGCCAGATGTCGATTGTCAATTAACCCTGGCCAAGGAAGGATCTGAAAAGCCAGTGTTGTTCCTGTTATTTGTTTAGAGAAATTGATTAATTTAGGGGATTTTAATCCCACCAAAGTGTATTGAGTTTGTGTTAGGGAGAAGGTTCCTGGAGTGGGACCTAAGTTATAGTGGGAGCAGCACTCGGCCGGTGTTTGGCCAGCTTTTGTTTTACTAGCTGTGTTTTCCCACAGTGCTTTGTTTTGTACTTTTGCAACTATAATTGTTTACACCTGTGTTTGTGAAGGAACATCCACTTTAGGACTACCATTACTGGTATCGAAGTGGCGGCCACCTACCACTGCACCAGCTCATGCAACTTGTCAATGAAACCTGGACGCCTGAGCTGCATTTGAACTTCAACCTCTGTGTCTCTCCTGTCAATCAGCGTGTATACCCACACCTGTAACACAACACATCACAAGAATGAAAACATGAAAAAAACAACAGTTGGTTCCATGAATTTGTTAAAAAAAAACAAATATGGGGCTTAATATCAGCTTGCTGCAAAACTTACAGAACGAAAGTTATTTAGTAATTTGTTGAACTTGTATGGGCTACTGGTATACTGGATCCCCAATAACAAAAAATAAAACAACATTCTGGTGGCAAGAGCCTTGCACTGCCCCTGTGGAATTTGGATTCAGGTATTTTATTATTAGTATTATTATTAGAACATTATGTAGTGGATCAAATTTACTACTGAAATGTCTATGTGATTTATAAACAAATACTACTCTGGTGCTGTGGATTAGGGCATTTCTGTGTGATCAGCCACAGTATGTCAGTGTGAAAGGGATGTGTCCTGACCCCTGTCCTCTTCTCAAATTATATAAATGAGATGATGTGTAATAATAGTGATTGCACTTTGATCAAATATGCAGCGGATATGGCATTAGTGGCATGTCTCAAAGATGAATCTTCACTATCTGAGTATTTTAAGTATGTTAACACTGACTTCTTGATTTGCTGAAAGCTTTCTAGAACTAAATGTTCAGAAAACAAAAGAAATGTGCTGTTTGGGGAGGCAAGCATTAGGCTCAACCCCTTTCCCCTCTTTATGCCACTTAGGATAAAGGGACAAGAAGTGGAACATGTTTCAAGCTTTAAGTATCTTGGTACTGTGCTAGACCAAAACCTTATGTTTTCTGGAAATGTTGATCACATATATAAAAAGGCACAACAGTGACTTTTTCTTCTGCGAAAACTAAGAAGTTTTGATGTTGGCAGGAACATTTTAGTGTCTGGTTATAGATCTCTCATTGAGAGCATTCCTACTTTTAATTTAGTATCATGGTACGGCAATCTCTCAGTAAAAAATAAAACAAAACCTCCTCCTCCTCTGATCTCTCTATCTCTGTTCCTCTGGAATCTACCACACTCTCTCCCTCTTCCTCCGCTAAGAACCTCGGAGTCACCCTGGACCCCTGCCTCTCTTATTCCCAGCACATCTCCACTCTGGCACGCACTTGCCGATTCTTCCTGAGCAACATCCGAAGAATCCGACCCTTCCTCACCAACTACGCCACCCAGCTCCTGGTCCAGGCCTTGGTACTCTCCCGCCTAGACTACTGCAACTCCTCCTGGCTGGCCTCCCTGCGTCCGCCACCCGTCCGCCTCCAGCTCATCCAGAACTCCGCTGCCCGCCTGGTGTTCTCTCTGCCTCGCTTCTCCCATGCAACTCCACTACTCCGCCACTCCACTGGCTCCCGATCACCGCCGCATCCAGTTCAAGACTCTGTACTAGCCTACAGATGCCTTGACCAGACTGCACCCAGCTACCTCCAGACCCTCATCTCTCCCTACACCCCCACTCGACCTCTCCGCTCCTCCTGCACTAGAAGACTGGCTCTACCTCCCACGCTCCCTGCCTCCAGAGCCCGCCTCCTTTTCCACCCTCGCCCGCAGTGGTGGAATGACCTTTCCTACAGATGTCAGGACTGCCCAGTCCCTGACAACATTCCGGCGCCTCCTCAAGACTCACCTCTGCAGAAAGCACCTGTAGAACTCCTCTGTTCTTCCCCTGGGACACTTATCACCCTTCCTTAAATGCGCTTTACTTGCTCTTATCTGCCCCCTATTTTACTGCATTTAATTCTGTACTTGAGTACTGTAATCTGCCAAGTGTTTAATCTGTAGTATTTTGTATTTAATCATATCCTGATGTAACTATCACTTACACTTATCTGCTGTATTATTGAACTGTGTTTTGTCACACTTATACTTGCTTGAACCAAAGTCATTGTATTTATCTTGCTCTTAATTGTATTATTACTTGTATTATGATACTTGAAATGTATTTGCTTACGATTGTAAGTCGCCCTGGATAAGGGTGTCTGCTAAGAAATAAATAATAACAATAATAATAATAAGAGTTGTCAACCAGGCAAGTAAAATAATCGGTACCAAACAGCTGCAAATATCAGACCTGTACCATCAAGCAGTTAAAAGGAAATTCATACACATTTTTAATGCTAGTACACATCCTCTCAATTCTGCCATCAGGTCGACGATTCAAAGTTTCTCTTGTGTGTGCATGTGTGTAGGTGTGTACACGTTGTGTGTGCATGTGTGTAGGTGTGTGCTTGTATGTGAGTATGGTATGTTGCTGGTCAACAATGAGCTGCTGCTGTGCTATTTATGCTAACATGTTTCTTTTGAACTGAGCCATGGTGTAAGCTGAAGACACATTTTCATTTTATGCTGTATTTAATGGACAATAAAGCTTTTTTGATTCTTTTTTTTAAATTTGAATCATTAACCTGGAATGCTTGATTTTAGATCTGTTCATAGAACAGCATAATGATCACAATTGCTGAAGCTATCCTTCTGTAAGAAACTTTGTATATATTATATATGCGTGTATATAATATGTATAGAAATATATAACCAGGCAAAACATTTTTTGCAAATAATGCATGGATAATACAAAGTCAGTCAGCTAACAATATATACTATTACTCATTGTCTTACTTAACTAGCTGCCAAGAAAGCTTTCAACACATGGATCGAAGCCCAAAGGAGTATGTTTCCGAACTGTGGTCATAATAGCTGTGTCTTTCACACTTTAAATTACACTAAGACCTGTAAATCCCAACCTAATATTGGAAAAACAGATAATGGTTGCAGTAGCATAGGCACCAGACACTACATGTAGAAACTTCCAGATAAAATTCTTTATATTCCTCTTCAAAGCATGTAAGAAACCACTATATATTATTGGTAGATAATGCTATGCTATGGTATGTTATAGGAGATTATAAAATACATGTTTCTCAATTGTAAGTGTTTATCTTCCAAGATATGTTTCTAATTACCATTATTAAAAGCTCTTTTGGGTGTATTACAATACTGAAAACCTCATTAAACCTTGTATGAACATACAGTCAGAGAAAACTCAACAGGCTTATTCCTAAATAGTCTCTCGGTTCTTAGAGTCAAAGTTCCTCATAAAGCATACAGTATACATATAAAAATGAATGTTGTAGTTCATTGGCTATATTTACTTTTTTGTCCTCTTCTGCAAAGCTCTATATTGAACCTGCCATCATACAAAAGGCCAATGAGAAAGCAATAAGTGGTGGCAGGAGGGGGAAATATATTTAATTTGAAAGAGCCTTCCATAATATTAAGTAAAAAGACAACCAATTGCAGCCCTCCACCTAGTTATGGATCTGAGACCAGCTTTATCCTGAAATAAACAGTGGAAATCCCTTTGATAATTTACCCTTGCATAAGCATTCCTTTCAGGTTGCTGCTTATTAGTTAATGGTCTGCTAATGTTATGCTTTGAACAAAGATAGACATGAAGTTTACCAAATAAGGTAAATCCCACACATAACAACACACATCTGACTAAAATACAAAATAAAATAACTCCCTCTCTATAATGCACATTTAGTGAAGCAAAAATGTAACTGTGAATTACCCATGCATAAAGCACCATGTAGTCAACGCTATATTTTTTACAAAAAAAAAAGAAAAAAAAAGGCAACATTCCCACTCGAGGATGATTTTAACTAGCAGTTTTTAAACTATAAATAGCCTGGCTAAACAGCGGTCAGGAGTTCAGTTCAAAGCGACAGGCAAGCAGACCAAGTGTGAGAAGGAGAAGGAGAAGGAGAGGGGGGAATGGGCTCGCCCCAGGTTCGGCTGCCTCGTCTCGTCTCTCCCCGGAGAAAGCTGCAGCTCCTCTCGCTGCAAAAAAATAAATACATTAGGAAAGATAACCACGTAATAGGCCTAATATTTATTTAGTTATAAAACAAATGCTGAATAAGATGTATGTGTTAAAGTGCCAGCACAGCTTTTCTTCAGTTCAGATACTGTATCAAAAGGGAGAGACAGAAACGGAAGTTAGACTGAGAAGTTGTTTACAGTTTGAACAAAACCGGTACTGTATTTACTGTAGAAACTTTGCATGAATCACTATTATAAGGAATTGGGGAACATGTTGTAGGAGCGTGATATCCGAAGCGTGTTATAATCGAGAGCCTTATAGCGAGGGAGCCCTGTATGTATATTATTGGCATGTTCCGTAACTGTGAATGTTATATAAGATGCACATCAAGTTTAAAGAAGACATTCAAAATAAAAACTCAAATGTCCTTTACAGCTAAACTATGCTAGTGGTACACCATAAAACTGTAAATGTATTTTCAAACAAAATTGTTTAATTATATATTTTTTTTGGAAAAAAAATGTTTTTAGATATACACTAATCACAAATGAACAATAATTTATAAAGTTTATTTCAATATTAAAGTTGCCTTTTTACTATTTCTACATTCAGACATGGGCGGTACATTTTCAAAGAAATTATTTTGAATGCCCTACTATAATTTGTTACCTTAGAAATAATGTGTGCTTGTTCTGTGAACTGACTTCTTCCTCACAAGGCATAGCCTTAAATGTATCAAGAATACATTCGAACTACATAAGATTTTGGAAACTAAAAATAAGACAGGGTATTGGATATCTGAGTTGTTTAATCATAGTTCCAAAAGCTTCATTCTGTTCGCTTCCTGTTCTAACAGATAATGAAAAAAAGCAAAGTAGTCTTCCTGTAGTCAAAGCAGGAGCATATTCTTCCCAAAAGAGATTTAAACTCCTTCTAACTCTATACACTTTTTAAAAACTTTGACCTTGAATTTCCTAAATGAGAACAAAAAAAGTTAGCAAGCCACCCAAGGTCATAGCTTTCAAATATATGTGGTCAAAAGACTTTTATATTGACACATTATACAAAAATAACTCCTAAATCTAAACCATTAATTTACTAAATGCCCTTTTGTAAGGGAAATTGATGATGTGTTTTGACTCAAGCGTTTAAGCTTGAAGTAATTGGTAATGTAAGACATATGTGGTTAACGTGGCTGAGTATAAATCAAAACTACAGGTGGAATGAGATTTGCTGTATTGTATATGGAGAATATCATACACAGATTAGTGAACCCAGAACTCAAAAGAAAAATAATAGATGTGACTTAATTCATAAGTGAAAATAATAAACAATGTCACGTGAAAAGTTGCTTGTTTCCAGAAAATGTTTGATATTTGAGTTCAGATTCATACTGTACCCTTGCTCAACATGAAATGGAGCTGGAGGCTGTGTGGTCCAGTGGTTAAAGAAAAGGGCTTGTAACCAGGAGGTCATTGTGTGACTTAATCTCCTTGTGCTCCGTCTTTCGGGTGAGACGTAATTGTAAGTAACTCTGCAGCTGATGCATAGTTCACACACCCTAGTCTCTGTAAGTCGCCTTGGATAAAGGCGTCTGCTAAATAAATAAATAAAAATGGAACAGTATAAATGGTGCATACAATTGGAATAATGTGATGCTTTGGGCAATAAATGTAGAGGTTACTTGAAGGTCACCAGTTCAATTCAGAAGGCAGTATTACTGAATTCAGGTCTATGAGCCCTTTCAAAATATTTTACAGTTTCAATTGTTTTACTTTTTTTTTACTAAAGTGCCTTAAATCTAATACCCTTCAGGAAGTTGGATAAATTGTTCTGAAGAGATATGTGACTATTCCTCAGTAATGAATTACTACCTCTAATTCCTTCAAATCAGCACAGAAATCCTTGCGTAACATCAGCAATTTATGTAGTTTTGGATACAAAGCAAACAAGTGTCTACTTTTATACTTCTGTCAAAGTCTGTCTGATCTGCAGTGATTAACATACATGCCAGGAGGCTGTGTGGTCCAGTGGTTAAAGAAAGGGGCTTGTAACCAGGAGGTCCCCGGTTCAAATCCCACCTCAGCCACTGACTCATTGTGTGACCCTGAGCAAGTCACTTAACCTCCTTGTGCTCCGTCTTTCAGGTGAGACGTAATTGTAAGTGACTCTGCAGCTGATGCATAGTTCACACACCCTAGTCTCTGTAAGTCGCCTTGGATAAAGGCGTCTGCTAAATAAACAAATAATAATAACAGCAAATTACATACTATTGAGTACTGCAGAGGTTTCTATATTTATGCAACCATACTCTGTATCGTATAGCCTATACAGAACATGTGTCAGTCTAGCTTTGGGGATGCAGTTTGATACTGTACTTTGGAAAATATTTTTTCATATTTCTAATAAACCTGTCACGGTATCGCAATAAAGCTAAGTAAAGAGACCCTATCTGCGATCTTTTACAGAAGTTGTTGCCTCTGTTGTTTACAATAAATAAATAACAATTTCTTTAGTAAACAGATTAACTGGCAAACAATATGCTGTATAGATTAAATTTTTTTTTCATCAGCTGTGGTAACTCCATGTCTGCTGAGCGATCTGTGCCTTCTAGCAAATATACATTAGTATATTTTCCTATTTATGTTTTAGGTAGAATGGAGGATGTGTTTTGATATGTTGACATGCAAATGTGTACCATAATTTAATTACATACTTTTGTTTTACTTTGACTGCACTTAAATTATGTTTAATTTGGAATACTTTAAGTAAAATGTTGAATACTTGGGAGCATCTGCAGCTGTGTTCCATTAGCTAATGCTGTGGTTGGCTGGAATTGACCACCATAAATTGTTGCTTTATAGATTACAGAAGTAGTACCCCCGTCAAGAACACCTCAGGATGGTTTCATGGGCACCAACAAACTCATCTCAACACACATTCTCAGTCATCCTAAAAAAACATTTTGGAAACACACATATTTTGTCATGTATAGTGTTGTGTAGTGTTGGCTGAACCTATGTTATGAAAAGACAAAACTGACAAAGCAAGCTGGTTGATGTGGAAGAAAATGCTATAAACTATGCAGGTACTGGACATGTCTGGCTGACAGCTGGTCACTGGACTGCCAGGATAGTGTGCTGTGGATGTGGTTGGCCTAGGAATAAAGACAGTTAGCACAGTCCCAACACGATAAAAATCAGATAGTATTTATTAATTTAAAGATAGGGGAAGACCCTATTTTTAAGTCTGACCAGCTTTCAATAGTATGCACTCTAATATAAAAAAGACAAACAGACCAGCTTTTTTCCTAACATTAACACTTGTTCAGTTTTCTTAGTTCAAATCCTTGTAACCTGTTCATAATTTGCTGCAATATTATTTATGCTAGTTTTATATTCTTTAAAACACAGTACAATTATTACAATATTCTGACAGTGTCAGTTAGTACTGAACTTCACTCATTATTAACTGTAATATGTTCTTTCAACAATAATTACTGTATTTATATAACAGTTTAACTTTAAATGATTTTATAACATGTATTTCTAATTCAGATACTTCAATATACAGTCGACACCTCTTATTTGCATACTGGAGAATTGCATGCATCGTTTAATTGCATAGCATGCAACTGGTCCCGTTTTTTTAATGCATTGTTTTCTGTGATGATATGATTCAGTTAAATGCATATCGTCTAAATGCATGATTTGCTTTATTGCATGAAGCTGGTTGTACAATGCATTTTACTTCGGCTAATTGCATAATGCAGCCCACGTGTTCCGCCAACGTTCTGTTGTTATGCGCATATGTATTTACAGCGGTGGAAAAAATAAGAAAATGGCGAAGCAAACCTGTAAAACTCAGGCCAGATACTGTGCAGACTTCTAGCAAAGACTTTTTTCAGAGACACAACACTGTACACATCTTTTTTTTTCATTTTCTGCATTGCCAGAGAATACAGTAGTGCGTGCATGAGCCTACAGTAGCACTTACAGGTTTTTCTTTGGTTTGTCTTTCTTTTTTCTGATTAAGTTATTTTAAATTAAATATACTGTACTGTATACAAGCCTTCATAAAGGCAAATGGTCTTCAGTCTTGTGACAGTTTTTTTTTTTTTCTATACTATGGTATATAAAGTATATATAGGCTAGCCTATACTAGTTTGCAATCACTTTTTGTCAGCTCAATCGGTGGAGTTTTTTCTAAGTTGTAGGCTATGTACAGTTCTTTAAGTTTAATGCTTAACATGAACTTTGTGTCAGCTATATTGTACTTTTATTATTATTATTTTACTTTTCATATGCGTTGCCACCGGAGAAGTGAAGTTTGAATGTTTTACAGGTACACTGTACCATATATCAAGTTTGCTTATTGTTTGGAAGTTGTATTTTAAGTTATGTGCAATAAAATAAAGAAACGGAAAATAATATTATGGATCTGATTAAAACCAGTCATATGTACATGTACACGTACGCATAGACGTATTGTCATCGTATCCCATTGTATTCCCTTACTCCTGTTATCTGCATAGCGTCACACCGGTCCCTATGCAAGTATGCGGAGTCCACTGTAGCAGTCTCTTATAAATTGTAATTTTATTTTACTCCATTGATATACATAGAAGGCAAGAGCTTAATTTTAATTAGGAACCTGTTTAGCAACAAATGCAACTTTGAATATTAAAACTTAGGACTGCTATACTTTGATACAGACTGACATCTTCCTGCATTTACTTAAGGTTATTATATTAGGTTTCTTATTTTTAAAATCTCACAGTTTTCTTATTTATTTTATTTTTTCTTACTATAGTAGAACCACAAACCTATTTTAGTTAAATTGTTTCTCATAGTTTGCCATTCTTTTCTCGTTGGATCAGAATATTTTGAGGATCTGAGTTTAATTAAAAAAGTTGCTTTTGCCTGATAAGGGAGGTTTGGAACATTCAGCAGGTCGGCCTGACCTTACACATCCACTAATAATATTTTTCTATTGTTATACTAGAATAAACAGGAATATGGAATCCTACAATATTCTCATAGACTAATACAGAGTACATTATAACATTTTTCTTCTGAATACTGTGTTTTAAGAGTTTGTTTAATATTTCTGTTGACTTTATATTCTTTTAAAATACATTATAGTCATTACAATATTTGCTGCAGTTTAAAAAATGTTCAATTTGTATCCCAAAGATCAGCCTGCTTCCAGTAGCGGTGACAGTCTTGGGTCAAAACCACCACAGGTGTGGATGACAGTCTTTAAAAGCCTGATACCTGCAAAAACTTAAATCTTGTTAGCTGGGCTCCCATCTCTACATTCTCATTCTCATCATCAGCGGGAAGATTAATACATTAAACTGTTTCTATTAAAGAGCCATCCATCTCTGCCGCATACACCTTTCACTCAAAAAAGGTGCTTGCACCTTGTACAAGGGAAGACAGGTTTTAGATTCAGCCGAGTGTTCCTTCGGCTCCACTCTGAGCGGTGGGATATGTGACAGAAATATAATGAATCTTGTTTGTAAATCTCCCTCCCGGCCTGTAAGGGTGCTAAGCAGCGAATGTAGAGTTCTTTGGATGGGCTGGCCTGAGTTCTTTCCCAGGGTCGGAAGTCGGTCAGTCTGGAAGAAGGCGCGACTCCATTGCAGAACGTATTGACCCGGAAGGGAAACGACGTAGCAGCTGCAGATTGTAGAGACAGCTGCACTCGTTTACCATAAGGTCATGCGTGACAGCATAAAAGGGGATAGAGAATCGCAATCTACTCCCTTCGCTTGGTTTTTGATATAGAGAACTATGACCATGAGAGACCCAGTGAAAGCTGAAAAGAAATATTCGTGAGTGTTTTGTTTGTTTGTCGTTGTTAGTAATTGTCTTTTGTTTTGTAAATCACAAGATGGCTAACACGTATCCGGAGCTGTCGCCTTGGGCCAGCACAAAGCTGGAACAAGACTACACCACAGTCACTTATTAAATTGTTATCACCCACCATGAACACTACTGAACGCACCCAGACTGGTGACCGTGTACAGTATTATTGTGGAGCAGATAACGTGTATTTATTGTTTGGGCTGCAACCCATTGTTATTGTTACCTCCGTGCATTACACATTGGTGTGTATTGCCGGAGGTTATTGTTTGGTCGCCAGACAGGGATTTAAAAATAGAAAGACCCCTTTTCCAAACGGCTTACAGTTTTCTGTCTGTGATTATTCCTGCACTGCATCACCTCTACACCTGTTCTCACTCAACAGCCACTTTGCCACAGGGTCTCAGCTGATAGCGACCCCACCGGAAGGAGAGGACGCTGGGCTTTAGAACTGGACGTGTATGTACACCGAAAAGGCGCACAGCAGATGCTTTTTCAAGAAGACCAGACATGCAACAAAGGAGTACAGTGTCTGCTGATCACCAACAAACGGAAGAAGTGTCACTATGTGCATCTACTTTCACAAGCTCTTCCAATAGAACCCAGGATAGTGAGTCTGCATCACTGTCCAGCTCCTGTGAAGCCTCATCTCTGGATGAAAATGAGCTCCGATGGGTCCAGCAAACTTTGCAATTGATCAATGATTTTTTTAAATTGTAGGCCGAAAAAAAGAAGACGAATATAAGGAATTGGAAAATCACCAGCAGAGGTAAAAGATGAACTGAAGAACCTCCAAACTCAGTATTTTGCCGGGAGAAGAAAAATATTTGTCTATTGGACTAATAAAATCTTTGGTCTTTTCAAAATGTTTTGAATTAATAAAGTATAGGAGTTGCTGAAACATGTTTACTCAAGCAGACAGCATCTTAACCCTTTGCGGTCCATTGTCGGACCTGGTCCGACATTGCGATTATTCCTATCCGGTCCAATGTCGGACCCTGTCTGACATCATCAAAAAAACGCAAAAACGGGTTTCTAGTCGTTTTTTCTCCGGAAAAAGCCGAGAAAACCATTCAATGGCCGAGTGGGAGTGACAAGAGCCGAGACAAGCCAATAAAAAAAAAGAAAAAAAAAAAGGTGTATCTCATGAATAGTCATACTTGCCCCTGGCATCGGATAGGGGCGGTCATAAGGAAACAAGCTGGCTGTTACTGTATCAGCGCAGAGAGACTATCACGGACATTTGCAGAGCTTTTTTGAGATGTTATAGTAATAAAATAATGACTTGGATTGCATTATTGAGGAATTTGGTGATAAAACGAGTGATCAGGAGATGATTGATCGGTATGTACGACTATTATTATTATTATTATTATTTATTTCTTAGCATATGTGAAAGTGATAGCGAACGAAAGGGTGGGGCGGGGCTGGAGATGCCTAGTGAGTGCTTTGTTTGACTATGGAAAAAATACTTTTAAACAGCGCGTCTAAAATTAACTTTGCATATGAAAATAAATTGCCTGACGCAGTTAATAAATGGACTGCAAAGGGTTAAAGTAGTTTTCAGTATGCATGTGATACAATTAGCAACAGCAATTCAGTTGTCAATTATTTGTTGTCAGCTGGAATTGACAATAAGAATAGCTTGTGTATCTCTAGCCTTACAGTGTAGTGATACTGATAGTCACAATGCTGAGTAACCAAAAAAGCAAAGAACATATTAATGTATGTAGTTACAAATAATAATAATTAGTAGTAGCTTTAGTATTTTTTTCAGGAATAATAGCAAACCAACCATAGCCCACTACCTCTAACTTCCACAGATTCTTTAGAAAATGCATTAATGAAGAACATCCCAATATAGGAGCATTTAAAAAGGTAAGACAACTTTTAAGAGAAAATAAATAAATAACAATCCTTTTACAACTAAGTTGTTTCATTTTTAAAATTAAAACTTTACTTCTTTGCACTTGCTAAAGAGTGTTTGTTGTGAGGCTGCTTTTTCCTGGCAATATGCCTGCTGTTTACTGTGGAAATAATATTGACTCAAAACCTCAACTTATAGTTATGGAACCAGTCTTCTTATGGAGTAGATGACTGCTTCTGACATCAGTCAAGCTAAGTGATGGTAATATGATTCCCCAGAATCCAATTACTATTGAAAATGAATTCTACATTTTAGTATGTATGGCTTTCATTTCACATAATGTTGCATTGTCTAGTAAATGATTTTTTTAAAATGTATTTATTTTATTTCTTTGTAAGTTAAGGACTGAAATAAACCAGACCTCATGGCTCTAAAAAAATGGCAAATTTATAAATGAAATACATTGAGTACATTATGGCAGAAGTCCAATTCTGACAAACAAAAAAGCAAGAACAAAAAACAAAGTTTCATACTGTTAATATTTGAATAAAGCTATCCTTTTGATACCTGTTCCTTTTCAGACTTCTGCAATTTTTTTCAGTGCCTTATAGCCAGATGTCAGTATTCAAGTACGAGTCATTGTGTCAACACATCGCCTGAGGCTATGGAGGAATGCAAGTTCAGTCAATGTTAGAAAGAAACATCACTGGCAAAAGATCAAAGCCTAGCTGATGTGTGAATGTTTTAATAGCATTGAAGTATTGGCAAGAGAATTGCACACAACAGAGTGATGGGAAAACAGGGCTCTTCACTGTGGACGAGTGTTGTCATCTTGCTTCCGTGACGATGAGGATGATATCGATGATCAGAAGATTATAGTGACTCTGCCTTTTGAGCACTCTTCATGTGTTTAATTTATGTCAACTTTCATTAGGTAAGCAGATTGTAACAATGATCAAATCTGCATAACTCTAGGCATTAGGATTTAAGAAAAACAGTTTAAAATAACAACTTGTATTTACATGTTAAAGTATCTCAAGGCACTACTGTTTCTCATCTATTTTCTAACAGTATCCTAACCAACCTTCCTTAATGAACAGTGTGCTGGTAACTAACATGGGTCTGTGTCCTAAAAAGTGGTAAAATTGGACACAAAGGGATGTCTCCTATTCTCCTATAAAGCACAGGGATGTCTCCTATTCTCCTATAAAGCACATGATTACACATCTTTTCCATAATTCTAGAAAAATCTGAAAGCAACTTCTGGAGGGTGACAACAGGTTCTCAAGATGAAGTACAGTGGGGTCCCCTGACTGGAAGGTTCAACCACGCTGTGAAAGCTTGAGTAACATACTTGGCCAAAGTGGAAGGGGCTCTCACCAACTCATCTGGCCAGCATGGTGAGTTATGGCCAACCCTCCATGATGAAAGCACAGACAAAAACATGGCCCTCATTCCCCGGAGGCTTGACTGAAGGCAGAGGGTGCTAAGAATCACTGGGTTATGATTTTAGGCTGCCATAGAACACTGACCTTGGCCACGTACAACTGCAGATTTCTTTCAGGTGAAGGAAGACTTTAAGAGTTGGAAAAAGTACTTGGAAAAATCAAGTGGGACATTGTAGGACTAAGCGAAGTACGGTGAAGAGACGAAGGACTACTAGAACTCAAAAGTGGACATCATCTCTTCTACCGAGGCACTACAGATGGACGAACAGGAGGTGTTGAATTCATTGTCCACAAGAGAATCAAGAATAACGTAGTAGAGATTGACAGCATGTCAGAGAGGTCTGCAAGTTCATCCAAGTATGTGCACCAACAATAAGATATTTGGATGAAGAAGTACAAGAACTTCAACGCCAAAATAGGAGCCCAGCAATGGCGACAGGAACAAGAGGGGTGACAGACTAGTCAAACTTGCAGAGAACAAGAACTTATTCATCATGAACACCTTCTTCCAGAAGAAACCCATCAGAAAATGGACATGGAGAGGACCCAACGGAGTGAAGAATGAAATTGACTATATACTCTCCACAAGAAGCACACCGTACAAGATGTCTTGATACTAAACAATTTTAACAGAGGAAGTGACCACAGACTTGTAAGATGCAAAATACACCTAACACAGCACTGGAGAGAGCGAACCTTGTGATGACGAAAGCCAACACAATCAACGTAGAAATGCTCCAGAAGAAAAGCCTGGTGTTTCAACTGGAACTGAAGAATAGATTCAGATCTCTTCAAGATCTGCAAAAAGATGAAGCAATCGAGGTAAACAAAATCTATGAGGAAGTGACGCAAGTAATTACAGAAACAGCAAAAACATCACTGGAACACAGAGTACAAAATGCGACCAGAAGATCACGCAAGAGACAAAAGACCTCATGAAGAAAAGAAGGGAAATGAAACAAACAGCAGCTCTGAAGTCAAAGATTGAATACATTGATCTCTGCAAGACAGTAAGAAAGCACATTCCTGAGGATACACGGTCGTTCAACTGTAGGTTGGTAGAGAAAACTATTGAAAACAACCAAAGCATGAAGAAAGCAAAACAAAGACTGATCATTGGGGAAAAAAAGATTTTACAAGAGGACGGGACTGTCATCAAGAACCGTGAATTGATTTTGAAGAGAGTTGAAGACTTTTACAGAAAATTATCAAGATGAAAAGAGCAACTTAGCAGATGATGAAGATGAGACGGAAAAAATGCAACCCGAGGAAGAAGTTCCAGACGTTCTACCAGAAGAAGTGAAGCATGCTATCAAACATATGAAGACAGGAAAGGCACCCAGAGAAGACGGCATAACAATTGACATTGTGAAAGAAAGGGGTGAAGAAGTGACAAAAACACTGTCACATATTTTTACAGATTGTATTAAGCAAAAGAAAGTGCCAAACGACTGGAACAATGCATCAAAAGGCGATATAGAAGAAAGGAGATAAAGAAGACCTCAAGAACTACAGACCTATTAGTTTACTTCCTATAATCTACAAAATGGTTACCAAGATACTCACCAACAGACTTCAAGATAAATTTGACTTGGCACAATCAAATGAGCAAACAGGATTCAGGAGTGGATTTAGCACAATGGATCATCTTCAAGTTGTATGGCAAGTGATTCCAACCAGCAACGAGTACAAACTACCACTTTGCTTGGGATTCATAGACAAAAAAACCGCTTTGACTCTGTTTACACAAGATTTGTATTAAGCTCTCTGAGAAAACGAGGAATTGAGAAAAGAGACAGAGACTTGGTCAGCGCCATATACAAGAATGCAACATCCGTAGTAAGACTCCATAAAAACAGAGACAAAATCAAGATTAAAAAAGTTTGTCAGGGAGATACAATTTCCCAAAAGCTCTTCACAGCCACCCTAGAAGACATTTTCAAAACACTGGATTGGGAAAATAAGGGGTTGAAGATCAATGGAGCCTACTTGAATCACCTACGATGACGACATCTTCATATTTACAACATGCCCAGAAGAATTACAAACAAGAATACAAGAATTACACAAGGCTAGCATCAAAGCGGGTTTGAAAATGAACCTGAAGAAGACTCAAGTCATGTTCAATAAATATATCACTCCACAGGCAATTGAAGTCAATGGGATCAAGCTTGAAAAAGTCAATAACTATGTATACTTAGGACAGTTAGTTTCAGCAACCAAATGCGTGAAATCAACAGAAGAGCAAAAAATGGGCTGGAGTGCCTTTGGAAGATTAAGCATGGTTCCGAAAGGGAAACTACCCTTATGCCTCAAAAGGGAAAGTCTTTGACCAATGCGTGCTGCCAGTGTTAACTTACGAATGCGAGACCTGGACCCTCAAAGCAAAAATGACTCAAAAATTACAAACAACTCAACGGAGTATGGAAAGATGCATGCTGGGAATAACAATAAGAGGCAGGAAAAGGAAGGAATGGATAAGAGCGCAAACAAAAGTATGTGATGTTATTATAAGAGCGAAAAAACTGAAATGGCAGTGGGCCAGACATGTATCAAGAAGAAAAGACCATCGCTGGACCAAGGAGGTACTAGACTGGATCCCAAGAGATATAAAGCGACCAAGAAGAAGACCTCCAGGAAGATGGCAAGATGAAATTAGGAAACACGCTGGAACAACGTGGATGAGCAGACAGGCCTTCATCAGCAGACAGCAGACAGGCCTTCATCCAGCAGTGGATTGAAAAGGCTGAAGATGATTATGATTATATATATATATATATATATATATATATATATATATATATATATATATATATATATATATATATTACAGTATATACATCATCAAAAGACGTAAAACACAGGTCTCTAGTCGTTTTTTCTCTGGAAAAGCCGAGAAAACCATTCAATGGCCAAGTAAGACCAATAGGAGCCGAGAGAAGACGAAAAAAAGAGGGGGCGGATTTGAGCAACACACATAGACCCGGGACCACAGAGATAACACGGACATAAACAAACAAGAAAGCTGCTTCTGCATCCAGGGCTCAAAGAATATCACAGACATTTGCAGAGCTTTTTGAGAGGTTATAGTAATAAATAATGACTTGGATCACATTATTGAAGAGTTTGGTGATAAAACGAGTGATCAGGAGATGATTTATCGGTATGCACGACTATGAAGAGGTATGTGAAAAATACAGCGAGCAAGGGGTGGGGCGGGGCTGGAGATGCAGTACTGAGTGTCCTGTTGATATGCAGTGCCTTTTAAACCTGTTTTACTGTGAAAAAAAATACTTTTAAACAGCGCGTCTAAAATAAACTGCGTGTGTGAAAATAAATTGGACCTGGCGCGCTGAATAAATGGACCGCAAAGGGTTAATCTTCTTTGCGTATAAATGCACGACACATCTAAAAGTATTAAGTACAGTGTCATGCTGAATGTTGCATTATTTTGAGATGTGTTTTGATGTTTTTAAAGTACATTTAATTTATAATACCGAAAGTTCACATTTTAAAAATACATCAATAACAGTGTAAGTAATCGCATGGAAAAAAATGCAATGAACCACACCGACGCATGCGCATATCTCAAAATAATCCCAATAGTGCTTAATGCAGCATGCAAATAGCATTCGGTATCTTGCGAGCATGTTCTGAATGGAAGAAAAAAATATATACATATCAAATTATTTTTATTTTCCTGTTTATTATGTTTTTTTTATTTTCCTGTTTATTATATTTTTTGGTGTGTATCCCTTTATTATTATTATTATCCCTTTATTATTATTATTAATTTGTTAGCTGACGCCCTTATCCAGGGCAACTTACAATTGAGATCACATTATTTTTACATACAATTACCCATTTATACAGTTGGTTTTTTACTGGAGCAATCTAGGTAAAGTACCTTGCTCAAGGATACAGCAGCAGTGTCCCCACCAGGGATTGAAACCACAACCCTCCGGTCAAGAGTTCAGAGCCTTAACCACTACTCCACACTGCTGCCCATTTAAAAACGATGGTCCTGTTTCTTAATTAGTTGATGCCCACACTTTATGAAAACAGGATATAGTTTCCGGTAAGGGATTGGCTGGTGAGAGGAAACAGGTGAAGAAAGGGGATAAAAGCACAAAAGAGGGTATACAGGTTGTGGATTTGTTGTTTTTCTTGATTTATAGCTGTTGAATGTTTGAAATACATTTGTTAGTCGGGTTATTAGAAAAAGAAAAACATCAATCAATGGAATAAAATGGTTAAATAATACTTTAATGTGTGGTGTTTGCCAACGAGACTAACAATGATTGGGTCTGTATAGGGTTTGTTGTATCTTAATATAAAATACACTTGATTATACTGTGTTTGTATTTTTAGCAGTATTAGCTATTTTTTTCATGAAGTATTGTGCTTCATAACCACTAATTTATTGGAAGTGTGTTTAGCAATGACTCGTTAGAATCAATTTAAAAAAAATGATACACTAATATTATAAACAAATTAAATATAAATATGC
Organism: Acipenser oxyrinchus oxyrinchus; assembly: GCA_030684275.1. Lineage (NCBI taxonomy): Eukaryota > Metazoa > Chordata > Actinopteri > Acipenseriformes > Acipenseridae > Acipenser > Acipenser oxyrinchus. The sequence goes on from CM060250.1 coordinate 64,224,159, forward strand.
TACAAGGGGATGTCTTCTGAAGTGTGTGGTACAGTTCTCATATTTTTTTTCTATTGAATTTGTTTATCATCTCAGTATAGTATGTGTCTCGAAACCAAATAATTTTACAAAAGTTTTAAGTTAGCCAAGTTAAACATTGCAGAAACTCAAGCCTCACTTATTCCTCGGCTGACTTCTTGGGGCATTGTCAAACTTGCTGTCCCAATGAACACAGGTAAACAAATTCAGATTTTTAATTAAAACTGAAAAGGCCAAATATTTCTGTTCCAAAACAGGATTTTAAAGACTTAGTCAAAGGCTACATGCTATGTTTCACAACTGCATAAGCACATTTCCTACATAATTATATCAGCTTCAGAGGAACTGAACTGACTCTTAACTGTGTTTATTTTCCTTTTCAGTTTAGGTCTCAGTCTTTTCATTTCATATTTAATGAATCCAGGCATTTGCAGTTAATTTGTGTTTTCTTCTGGAAAAATTTAAGCCAGAACTCACATGTTGTGTCCTCTAAACATGACTTAGATTAGAACAAAAGTTCAATTGCATTTGCAATATATTGCCAGGACAATAGTTAGCTGTTTGTAGATCCATAGTTGGAACTTCTACCAAATCCGTTTGGGCACATTTTCTAGAACACTGGTGACTATATACCACTGCTGAAAAAAGTAAGAAAATAAATTCAGCTTATAATGAATTTGTGCTATGTGTTGATCAAATATAACAACAAATTAGCACTGATAGCAAGATTACTGTGCTTGTTAGCTTGCAAGAGTTCATGACACTGCATTGATGTTACTTAGGACCAGTGCCTTCTCGCAAATGGTCTATCTATGTTGGCTCAGTCACCCTTTCTTGTCACATTTGACATGACACATGTGGTTTTAGAGGACGGAACTGGAGGTGCTCTCTATTCCCTAAACAAAAGGGTATTTTTGTAAAGGGCTCCCGCTTCCAAAATCTTTTTCATTTTTGTCAGTGGTTGGAAAATGTTGCATCTCGAATGATGTTTTACTGCCATCTGCTGTATTTTCTGTACAATGCAACTTCATATGTTTAAAATACAAACCCTCCAGGTTTTTGTTTGTAAAAGTGGAATGAAATATAGTTAACATTTAAAGTTAATGATGTTTATAGTTTGACCTTAATTACTTTGATACAAAAACATGTATTTGTGTTCAGCACAATATATATATATATATATATATATATATATATATATATATATATATATATATATATATATATATATATATATATAATCATCGGTATACTCACTTTCAATAATAATAATAATAATAATAATAATAATAATAATAATAATAATAATAATAATAATAATAAAAACATTCTATATACATGGTATGTACAATATAAAAAAATAATAACCAATACCAGTATAAAACAGATACAGCACAGGCTCAGTCTCGACTTCCAGGACCTGCACTATCCTGCACTGCAAGACAGACTTTCTTTAATATACATATATACAAAAATAGGACGACATACTTTCTCATAATATAAAATATACTCATAATAGTACACACTCATTTGCTATAAACATTAAATGAATTACCGATCGCATCATATTTACAAATAGGGGGTTAGTTACATTCATACTTCTCAATAGCTTGAGTCGATTCACTATTGAGAGAAAAAACAAAAAACAAAAATACAGTACATCTATATTCTCTAATTGTAACAGTCGCTTTGTATTTTTAACAGCTTTAAATTCATCTAGTATGATCTAGATTTAGAAATAGATCAAAAGATTTGAAAGCTACCAGTATATATACAGGGAATATTTTACAATAGATTAAAATATTAACGTTCATCCGAAACGATAGTAAAGTTGTAATTAATAATAATACAAATTCAAACAACATTTTATAGTATTAGCCTACAGTCACATTCACACAGGTTTTGAGGTTTTGTGAACTGAAAGCTATTTTTCTTTACACAAATTTACATTTTATATTTTCTTATTGCCAAACAGCTGGAAACTGTACCATCAACATTTAGCATACCAATAAAAGAAATCTACAGTACCTCAGATTATCCCATACTTCTAAATTCTGATCCATAAGAGAACAACAACAACAAAATACATAAATAAAATAGAAATAATCATATTTTACTGTCTCTCTGACTATCCTATCGTACAGTTGCATTTTCATAACTTTTTAAAAACACCACAACTAAAGTGTTCATTTTAGACAGAAACTAATAGAGGTCCTTCACACAGTGCATATGCACACAATCTAAAACACTAATTACAGAGAATGTAAAGAACATTCCCACAGATAGGGGAAATGGAAGCCAAGTACACTCAACATGGTTATAAAAGGCTACAGGTCTGATAACGGTCTATTGTGGGTTTCATGTAGGCTTTAACACCTATGCCATTGAAAGTGTTAGTCAGTAAATGATGTGACAACTGGATATTTTTTCAGAGGCAGCCTCACTGACACTTTTTCAAAGATGTTTAGGCTGTTTATTGATGTATTAGCGACCTTCAGTGAGAGCATGGTGGCAGAGATCAAAGCAGATTAACGTTTTGCCTAATACCTTCATAAGTGACACTAAATCATTGCTACAGCCTTGTGTTGGCTTTTAGAGTAGAATCTCTTTTGGATTTTGCAAAATGATTCACTACTTCCTCTGCTGGTGGAAATACCATACTTAGCTTTATTTTTTAATTGTATTTTTTTGCCTATACACAAGTTCCTTGACTTTCCAATACTAGGAGGTCCCCGGTTCAAATCCCACCTCAGCCACTGACTCATTGTGTGACCCAGAGCAAGTCACTTAACCTCCTTGTGCTCCGTCTTTCAGGTGAGACGTAATTGTAAGTGACTCTGCAGCTGATGCATAGTTCACACACCCTAGTCTCTGTAAGTCGCCTTGGATAAAGGCGTCTGCTAAATAAATAAATAATAATAATATTAATATTCAAAGTAATAATCAAAATAATTTAGTCTTACAAAAAGCATTAAATAATATGCAGTTCATACTAATTAGTTTAATTATCACTTGTCGTTATTTATCCTGTACTTAGCATACAAGTCTAGTCTCTAAAAAATGTAAGTAATATTTTTTCAAAGCAAGTTGTATTTATTATGTGCACAAGCTTAAAGGGCACCGTACTGTTTTATACATTTTTATTTTTTGGATGCTATTATTATTTTGTGAGGCTCATTACTTCTGAGTGCCTTCTTGCATTAGCATGGAAATTGTAATATAATATTTTACAATAAGGTTCAATTGTCCAAAAAAAAAAAAATAGATAGATTATATAGATCTATGGATAATGAAATGAATGAGGACTGCCTGAATACTTGTCACTATAGAAAAACAGAACATTACAATTATAGTGAGTTAATGTATGCAAGTTAACATGTATCTTCTCAAGTTCACGTGTACAGTACTCAAAATAATGGTTGATTATTGTGGCTAAGAAACTTCTAAAACAGGACAATTTAAGAATTTAAGGACCATTTGTATTCATATAACACCTTAACTGTTTACATTATGTTGCATAGACAAAACATTCTGCAATAGTTAAACACTGCCTAAAATACTGGCAGAATTGGGCCGTGGCATTTGATGTTAAGTTCAAAAATTGGGTGGACAATCAAAAGGAAGTTTTGGCAGTACATAAACCATTTTTCTATCAATTTAAAATTTCCAATTTGAATGTCTCCTCACCTCTGGAATTCACTTACCAATGATGAGGACTCAAGATCCATGAACGACACAATGGATGTTACAAGCTCTCCACCCAGGGAAGTCTCTGTCAGGACTATTTGGCGTCTGATCAGTAGGGATCATTGAAGCACTTTGAGACGATCTATCCCTGGTCAATTTTCCTCCTTAAACATACAGGGACTCAAAAGGTCAATGCAGCAATCCTTGTGGGAACCCAGCTAAGACCCTGTGCCTGCATTGTCTAAAGTACTATGTAATTTACTGTATGTGAATCTGTCGGCGCATTCTTAATATAAAAGATCATTTCAATGTGTACAATATATTTAATCATCTATTTAAAATACCTTCCAGTTCCCTTGTTGGCAGAAATAAAGTGTATTGTATAACTGTTTTTAAATATTCATTATGAGTGAATTATTAGAAAATAATGACCAATTTGGGGGTTTCATTGCTCACTTGTGGTTAAGAGGGGATTATTAATGTCTGACCTTATTACAGTATTACCTTTTGGTTGTTAGTTAAATGTTGTTTTTGCAGTGGAAATGTAATGATTATGAATAATGGGACGTACACTTTGGAAACGCTAATAAGAATCTGTGTGTGGTATTGGCAGAGACTGAATAAAAATGTTCCTGTACATGCCAATACACACCTCATTTGCAGGATCATGGTCCAAAATAAGGAAATGCAGTAATTTGATTGTTGGATAATTGTATTGTTACAGCTGTTTTTTTTTTTATATCTATATTTTTTTATTTCTTACTGTTGTGAGGTTTCACTGCTATGGCCAATAATAATAATAATAATAATAATAATAATAATAATAATAATAATAATAATAATAATATATGTGAACAGAATTTAAATATTTTTATGTAACATCATTTAATCAAATAAACTACAAAATGATAAAAGTCAACTGGAAGCAATAATAGTAGAACAGTATTTCATGTTAGATTTTCTTTAATAATCACAGCCATTAAGCTTAAAATCTAAAAAGTGAAACATTATCTTTAAAGTGAAAACCAATGAGTTCAGTCTGGGTTTAAATTCAGCACACCCCACTTCAATAACATAACAAGACTGTTAAAGTGTCTCAACTGTGCTTATCATTTAAATACCTGACCTGGATCGTCTCACCCACCGCATAGCAATGACAAAATTCATTTCAAAACTGTCTGACTCAGGAAAGATACTTTGTCAGATTTGAAAACGTAACCTGCATTTTCTGACAAGGTTCTCACACAAAGTCATAGCACACTGATTTGGTTTACTTTAGTCCCCTTAAGCAGATTAGATAAAGTTAAAAAAAACAAAAAAAACAAAAACAAATAGGGTGCGAATGGCAATAGCCATACGAACAAAAAGAGAGAAATAATTTGTTTCAGTAAAAGTCCTTGATTTGATATATTCCTGTTTAAACAATCATGTCCTACTTATCACAAAGCTTACTTGGCACTTTGTACCCAATGACTTCCTGGATTGTGTTATGCTTACAGACTTCTTGGATTGTGGGCTGCATAGATACTTCCTCAAGAGTGGATTCAAAAAAGATTTCCTTTCGGGTGAAATCATAGAGCTGTAAGTATTGTAGGCTTGTGATTAAATACTGTTAAGATTAGAGTATCTTATTGGTCAGAAGTGGGTTACATTCTTTGTATAATATCCTTAGAAATGGAAAACATATGAAAAGCAAGGTACATAAATAAAAAAGACAAGGATATTTTTCTACCAAAGGTTACTCTTTCCTGTAAGTGCTGCACCTGAGACTCACAGGCTTGCACTGTTGTCTTGCTTTACAAACAACAGATAGTTAAATCCATTAAACTGCTGTGTTAATTGCCAAAAAAAGTAATATGTAATAAGTGTTTGTAATGAAGGCTTAACTACAAAACCAAGTCCAAGTAACTAAAACTCCTTGGCATGGTCATTATACTAACTAGAGTAATACTTGAGAAAGAAGTGAGAGCAGTGGCTACTGACAAGCATTCTGAAGCACATTTTTACTTCTACTGTCAACTCTAATAACAATAGAACCCTCCTAAGAGGGCTTTACCATCTCTCACCTTCGGCTCGGGACATTTACCAGATGGTAAAGCCCACTTCTTCGGGTTCTATTGCTTAAATGTTGCCATTCCAGGAGAATTTAAGAATACTGTATTAAAGTGGTGTCAAAAGGTCACAGTAACCAGCCAGTACTTCTACTTGCAGTACCAAGTGTCTTTTCATAAGCCATGATACTTTCCTGTCAGAATTGCAGGAAATGTGTAAAGATACAACCTCAGATAAAACATTGTTATAATATGCTTTTATTTAAAACTTTGAAAAGTCGGATGCTGGATTTAAAACCACTAAGAGCATTTACTTTTTAGAAGTGCTGTACATTCTAAGAGCTTCAGCACTTGAGTTTGAAATAGCAAAAGTAAAATCATTAACACAATATTTAATTTTTACCGTACATAAGATCAAAGTTCAAAAACCAGATCAAGAAAAAAACAGGCAACATTTACCGTAAAAATCATGAGACATACTATACTGTCTACTGTAGACAATCAGTATTTTAGCCCATCACAGATGGGTAAGTTACTGCAGGGTTTTTTTTTTGCTTGTGGGAGGTTTGTGTATACTTCTAGGGCAGCATACAGTAAAACATTGTTTTACAGTGACCCAGCAAACAAGGAAATACTGTAGCGTCGCAGGCAAAAGTATTAGCACCCTACACTTAATATAAAATAATTCAAGAACATATGTTAAATACAAGCATTTAATGAATATGAGAAAGACCAAAATTCAAATTGTCTGGTAGTTTAACAAAAAATTTTTAAATATAAAAAAAGCACTTAAGCAATTTCAAATATGTGTTTATGACAAAAGTACTGGCACCTTTACTTTACAAATCTGTGAAAATGTAATTTGAGAAAAATTCACATTTGAGAAAAGCATTCGTAGCAAACTACAACAAAGGAAATAGCTACAGAACAGTATCAAAGAAATATGGAATACCAAAATCCACAATCATAGCAATAACAAAGAAGTACCATAGAACATATTCAACTGAAATGCTTGAAAGAAGTGGACAGCGAATGAAATGTGCGGGTACAGCAGGTAGGAGAATCGCCCAAGCAGCTAAATAAAACTTCAAGATTAAAATCCAAGCACATGATCTCATATTAAGTGCAGGGTGCCAATACTTTTGTCTGCGACTGTATTTTCACAATTACTGTAGGTCAACCCCTGTTTTTTGTTTATTGCCAGAACATGACCTCTCATTTCTAAACCATGTTTGTAACATGTTTTGATTATGGATGGTGTGAAAATAAACATACTATAAAGACTGTATCTTACTATAAATTGTTGTGGTGCCATAGACCAGCCATAGTCCAAACATGATAGATAGTATTGTGTTTATTTGCTCATTGAACATGGACAAAGTAAACATTATTCAATCATGATTTAGAAATATGAACACAAAACAGGGGCTGACCCATTTCAAAAGCTGGGCCACTTTTTCTGATTGTAGCTACTGTTATTGGCTGTGGCATCTCCATAAAAACATATTACTTGCTGTAAGAGTATTTTATTGTTCTTATCTGACTTATTATCATTTGCAAGTTGTCCAAGATGAAACTGTTCCATTAAAATTTGCTGGAGCAGTGTGTGTCTCCTGTGACAGAGTTGCCTATCTATGTCCTGGCTAAATTCAGACAGTCAGTGTATTCCCTTTTAGGTATATCTAGACTTGCAGATAATTAAATTTTGTTTTTGAATGTTCAAAATCTTTTACACCCCCCCCCCCCCCTCAAAAAAAATCTGGTTTTGTTTATTGCTATGGGTAGAATCCAGTTTTTAGTTAATCATGACATTGCCCTTCCAAACATGTAGCAAACTTGAGAACCTCTATTTTACAGAAAGCATTAAGAAATTGGGTGGTGCAATGGTCCAGTGCCCTGGCTTTCACTACCGGAGATCTGGTTTCAATGATAAGTGATATGGGTTTGACGGCCTTAGCTGAGTCCCTAGTGATTTATAGTCTGTACACCAAACTCACCGCACAATTTAGCATAACTGTCGCAATAGGCAGCAGGGGGAACAAGGGGCCAAAATATCCCTTTCCTAAGAAGGGGATGTGGCGTACAGGGGTGAGACACAGGGCTTAAAGCCAACCCATTTGTGGAGAAATATTGCATTTTCTCATTCTGACAAGACCTTTCTTTCACAAGCTATTCCCACACATACTGTACTGAACAACTGAAGGAGAAATAAAATCTAACTGAGAACATATTTAATAAATAATATAATTTATATTGTCCATAAATGCATTTTATTATGTGGCACAATTCATTGTTATAATGTCTGTACCCATAATGCAACATAAAATAATATCTAATCCACAATTAGTGATATAATTTGTGTCATGGCCCATGACCCATAATTATTTTTAAGTACCATTGTTTTTTTTTTAACTTAAATGAGCTATAATAAAATATTTCTCTCCACTCAAACATTTGTGCCAGTAACACATACTCACTTAATGATCCAAGGAGGTACTGCACATACAGCACTAGAGGAAATACAAAATTGATCAGATGAGACAATGTTGTGATTATTAATAATACAGAGAGCTAACATACCCAAGTTTCTTTAATATACCCCATCCTTTTAAGATATACCTTGGTCATAACTGTTGTACAGAGATATGAAGAATGCAATCCAAAAACTACAATAATAAACCAACTTTAAAAAAAAACAAACATGTTTTTATTGTTTTTCTAATATTGACAGTTTGACTTCTTGAGCTAGATTCTTAAAGTTCTTTACTCTAAATTGAATGAATTGTGCATGTATTTGCATAATGGAGAAATAAAAACACCAGTTTTCGCCTGTAACAGGGCAATGTTACATACATGGGTCGTCACTGAATAATACTGAATCAGACACAGAGCAGTAGGTGTTGACACTGCCTTGGAACAATGAATAGTATTTTCATTTCATGGTGAGTGGGGCTGTATAACATTTGCCATTCAAATTATCGCCCATGATATACACTATTTGGTTTTATTGATTAACAAATTTCATTAGAAAGGCCCAAGAAATGTTTACATATACACTGAGAAAAATAACCGGGCCTTATTGAATCTTCATTGCCTGTTAAACTTGAGTGTCGTTCCCCTCCACTGATAAGGTGTCAGTATTTGAATGATGATATTTTTATTACGATGAGCAAGTACATTTTGATTCCTGCAGTCTTTTGAAAACAAGTCAGCGTTATTTTAAGTTGCACGTTGGCAGGAATTGCATATAGGATTCGCTCAGGTAGCCCAACAAGAAAGCATGTTTCTAAGGGTTCTTTTATTTTGTGTTAGGATGAAAGCATGGACAAAAAATGATAAGTCACAAGTACGCCAATAAATCAAAAATACTAACTGCTACAGCCACAACCTGTAGCCCACAGCAGGCAGCATGCAGATCAGATTTTTCTTTGTGGAACTATGAGCTTTACACACATGTTTCGCCTCCGAACTGCTGTTCCATTTCATATAGGGGTCAACTACCTGATTAATTGATTGTGTATCTGGGAATCCAACATTATTGGTGGAGGCTCCTTACTGGCTAAACGAAAGTCTACATTTTTTGAGCAGTCACTTAATCAGGGATCAGGGACTGTCTTCACTTTGTTACGTAACCTTAGTGCAATGCTTAACTACTGTTATTAAACATGTATGGGTATAATGGTTTACAGGTCAGTGTACTGTAGATCAGTTTTGTATAATATGCTCCAACGCCCAACATAACCTCACGTTGCTAAAAGTAACAGAGCCACTACAGCTCCATCACTTTTTTCCACAAGGTGGCTCTCTTGACTTTATGAACAGTGTCTACCTCAGTTTGTGAATAAAGTTTCAAATACAGAATCCACTTTATAATTGTTCTATGTTTACCAGTGGCATACATCATAATTCTTTATGTGGTTGAGATTATTGTTGGTATATAAACCTGGGTTAATCAACTTTAAATTTAAATATCAAAGCATAGTGATATTTCTTTTTTCAACAAAAAAAGATGCAGAAAGCGAGTACTATTTTACAGTATGTTGTTCACTATCCAATCTGTAGGGCAGGAAATGAGCAGCCCCAGTACACTGATATTCTTTGTGCCCATTTTTATTGCAATAGAAAGTATATGGGAATGAGTTGTTTGCTCTTTATATTGTAGGTAATATTGTCCAGACAAGCAGGGTCATCACCACAGCCTTCCAGCCCAGAATTGCCAGTGCTAACCACAATACCATTTCCTTTTCACCCTTGCAATAGATAAGGCAGTGTGGCCTTATGGTAAACAGCTGAATAGTAGAATCCAGGTGATCTTGGTTTTATGACTTTCCCATGCAAGTACAGTAATCAATGGAAAAGTTTAAGATACACAAGAGGATATAAGGTTGCGTTCCATGTGAGTGCGTAATGGGTGTCATCAGAAAACTGTTCTTAAAAAAGGAAAATATGCAGAAGCAAAGATAACAGTGATTGTTGTAAATATAGTTAAGAAAGATGGTGTAAAGAAAACAATCCTTGGGTCAGTGTTATGGCTAAATGTTGTTTTGAGATTATGACCGGACAGTTTTTTTTTTAGCTGACATGTGATTATGTCTCATGAGAAGACTATCTGTGTAGTAAGATTGGGTGACTTTCTGATGGTCTTGTAATTTACAAAAGATATAAGTAAGGTGCATAAGTAGACTAGTCCTGCCTCGTGTGATGCTGCATCTACATCAAAGGGGTCAAAAGTAGCAAATGCTGTCACTTATTTTATATACCAATTAAAACAAACACAATAATAAATGTTCTTCGGCACAATACAGCTAGGTGACATATGCGTAAATTCAGTTTTCAAGATTATTTTCAAAACTCTCCTGCTCACCTACAATGCCCTTCATCACACCGGTCCCGAGTACCTCCTCAACCTGCTGACCCACTATGTCCCTGCACGCAAGCTGAGGTCCTCCGACTCTGGCCTGCTTGTTATCCCCAAGCAAAAGTGCACCTCACTTGGAGAACGCTCATTTAGCTTCATGGCTCCGACTCTTTGGAACTCTCTCCCAGCTTTGGTGCGTGATGCTCCCACCGTCACTCGCTTTAAATCAACTCTCAAGACCCACCTGTTCTCTCTTGCTTTCCATGCTCTTTAAGCCTGACATCTGCTATTAGCTGCTGTGTTGCTGCTACTATTTCATGTATTATGCTACTATCATGTATTATGCACTTTCCACTGTACTTAATGTATTATGCATTTTTCAGTGTATTGGCTTATGCATTGTTTTTTTTACTTTATATCATTACTAGTATTATGGATTTTCTTGTTGTTACTGCATCTTGTAAACCACTTGTGATGGTGGTCCACTATGAAAGGCACTATATAAAATAAAGATTGATTGAAATATTACAATGATGTATATAGTTTTTGTTTGTAGTAGTATCAGGCAGATATATGGTTAATTTACCCTGTATCAGCAATTGCCCATAGTGTCACTGCAGGTAAGAATGTGAACAATCAATAGGGTGACTAGGCACTGATTGGACAGTCCAGCCTTGCTGGTAGGATTCATGGTATGCCATTATCAATTGCTTAATTACCTCATTGAACTACCTCAGCTGTATCTAAGGGTGAGGCAAGCTCCCATGCGAGGGTGGGAGAGCATGGTGCTGCACTACGTCCTGTGAATGAGGGTTTTTGGTTTAGGGAGCCACAAAACAAAAAGATGGCTAACTGGGTCACTGAATGATGCACATCTTAGCAGGATGCCTGGATACATTTACCTAAACCAGTACCCTGTCACACTTGATCAACTGTTTTGTTGCTATGAAAAATATAGACTTGTGTGAAACAAAACTTTTTTCTTTTTTTTTTTAGAAATAAATACACTTCATAATTTTACTTAAAAAGTAATTTTTTTGCAAAGCGTTTTAATTTTGTTAAAATCTGTCTGTCTAATTCCATCTCTATTGAGCTCCCTGCTTGCTCTCATACCTAGCAAGCTCTTCTTTTCCATATACAATACTCTTCATAACTATATTTATATTGCTCCACTTTTCAAGCACCTTCATACAGCATCCAAAACCGGAATCATCTGACTCCATGACCATCTGCTTAATTATAAAGTTTGCTACCGGGACTGTTTAGATCTAACGAGATCTTGAAGCAAATTCATATGGGACTTGTATACAGTTGTATACAAAAAATATATATCAAGAATTACAGTCCTAATAAGAGCAAATACAAAACATAGCACGATTTGATATCGGGACAGTTCAAGACCAGATAACAGTGTTGATAGTTACATCAGGGTTAGATACGAGTGCACGTGAAATACAAAATACTACAGATTGGGTTAAGTGCAGGATTAAATACAGTAAAATAGGGAGCAGATAAGTGCAAGTTAAAGTGCATTAAAAGGTGTTATGTTATGTTGTCCAGAAGGGAAGAGTTGAGTTTAACAGGTGTTGTCTGAAGAGGTGTGTCTTAAGGAGGCGCCGGAAGGTGGTCAGGGACTGTGCAGTCCTGATATCCGTAGGTAGGTCGTTCCACCACTGCGGGGTGAGGGTGAAGAAGGAGTGGGCTCTGGAGGCAGTGGAGCGTAGTGAAGGTACAGCCAGTCTTCTAGTGCAGGCGGAGCAGAGAGGTCGGGTGGAGGTGTAGGGATAGATAAGGGTCTGGAGTTAGCTGGGTGCAGTCTGGTCAAGGCATCAGTAGATGAGTACAAGAGTCTTGAACTGGATGTGAGCAGTGATCGGGAGCCAGTGGAGCAGTGGAGTAGAGTGGGAGAAGCGAGGCAGAGAGAACAACAGGCGAGCAGCGGACTAGATGAGCTGGAGCGGACGGGTGGCGGACGCAGGGAGGCCGGCCAGGAGGGAGTTGCAGTAGTCTAGATGGGAGAGTACCAGGGCCTGGACGAGGAGTTGCGTGGAGTAGTTGGCGAGGAAGGGTCGGATTCTTCGTATGTTGCTCAGGAAGAAACAGTAGGTGCATGCTAGAGTGGAGATGTGCTTGGAGTAGGAGAGGCAGGGGTCCAGGGTTACTCCAAGGTTCTTGGCTGAGGAGGAGGGAGCATGGTAGATTCCAGAGGAATGTAGATAGAGAGATCAGAGGAGAGGGAAGATGAGGAGGGGAAGAAAAGGAGGTCAGATTTAGACAGGTTGAGTTTGGGGTGATGCGAGAGCATCCAAGAGGAGATAGCAGGCAGACAGGTAGGTAGAGATATGGGAGGGGGTGGTGGGGTCAGAGGGGGTGAAGGAGAGGAAGATCTGAGCATCATCAGCATAGAAACGGTATGAGAAACCATAGGATGCGATGAGGGGGCCCAGGGAGCTGGTGTAGAGAGAGAACAGGAGAGGACCCAAGACTGATCCTTGGGGGACTCCTGTTGAGAGAGGGTGAGGTGTGGAGGTTGAGCCACGCCAGATTACCTGGTAGGTGCAGTGGGAAAGGTAGGAGGAGAACCAGGCCAGAGCAGTGTCAGCGAGAGAGGATAGGAGAATAGAGTGATCAACGGTGTCAAAGTCAGCAGAGAGATCGAGAAGAATTAGGACAGAGGAGAGAGAGGGATCACGGGCAGAGTTTAGCGAGTTAGTGACAGACAGGAGAGCAGTTTCAGTGGAGTGAGCAGAGCAGAAACCAGATTGGAGAATGTCGAGCAGAGAGTGGTTAGACAAGAAAACAGAGAGCTGGCGGTGTACTGCCCGCGTGACGGTTTTAGAGAGGAAGGGTAAGAGGGAGACAGGATGGTAGTTCTGGAGGGAGTTGGGGTCGAGGGTAGGTTTTTTGAAGAGGTGATAGAAGCTTGTTTGAAGGCAGAAGGAAAGAGGTCAGAGAGGAGAGAGGTGTTCAGAAGGGAGGAGATGAAGGGGAGTAGAGCAGGAGCAGCAGCTTGAAAGCGGTGAGTGGGGAGGGGGTCCAGGGCGCACATGGTGGGTTTGTGGCCCTGGAGGAGGGAGGAGAGGTCAGAGTCTGAGAGGGGAAAGATGGAGGACGAGGAGGGTGAGTTAGTAGGGGAGACAGTGGGTGTTGGGGTTGAAGCAGGAGGGAGAGGAGGGGAAGGAGAGGTGTTAAAGAGTTTGCGGATATCAGAGATTTTAGAGGAGAAGAAAGAGGCAAAGTCGACAGAGGAGGGAGGAGGGGAGGCGGTTTGAGGAGGGAGGAGAAGTAGAGAATAGTTTCCAGGGGTTGTTAGTGGAGGATTGGATAATAGATTGGAAATAGGAGTGTTTAGCAGAGGAGAGAGTAGAGGAGAAGGAGGAGAGGAGGGAGCGGTAGAGGTCTAGGGCAGCTGGGAGTTTGGTTCTCTTCCATTTCTTTTCAGCAGATCGCAGTTTTTTTCTTGCTGAGCGGAGCCAGGGTTGGGGAGGGAACTCAATCAGATTTACATGTATAAGGTCAAACCATAAGAAGCTAGTGTAAATTTGTTTACAATTAATGACATCTTGATCACAGAGCTGACAAACCAGAGCTGAACAAGTGTTTCTAGTTCATTTTGTAAAATAGGCCTTATATTTATGCACCCACAACGACTGTATGTTAATGTTATTAAAAGGTATAATGTTGTTTGTTTTAGTTAAAATTCACAGGTTTAAGGTAAAGATGGACAAACACTACCATGCCAAATTGGTGCATTATTTTATGCACATTATTAGGAAGAGTTTAAAAGTGAATTGGTCTTTTAAGGGTTACTTTTCCATCTATTAGGGATTTGTCCATATAATTACTCTAGTTTGAATCAAACAAGAATACAAAAAAAAAAATAGGAAATGAGCTCTACCTGTTTCATGCCCATATAGAACCACATTTACATAGGAATGTATCCAGTATAATAAGCATTGTTAAAAGTAGAACAGCTCTTTGGAATACATCAGTCAAACAAAACATACTTCTGTTTCAAAGGGATGCATTTTATTGAGCTCATCAAACACCACATGACAAAAAAGTCTAAGAGCTAAGCTGTTATCCAACTAATATGCAAAAAATGGATTGTAAATATATAAAAAAGTTTTTTTTTTTAAACTAATAGTATAGACTTAATTCTTATTAGATAATTTTTTAATATTGTTTTTCTCATAACCCCAACACTATGTATAAACAAACTTCAGGACTTTAAAGTAGCCTAACTTTCTTCATAACGTCGTAACCATCTGCAGTGTAGTGGAACTACTTTGCCAAGCAAAACCACCGCCCATCCCATTTCAATATGTACTGAACATGTTGAAGAGAACAGTAGCATTGATTCGGGTTGTCTTTTTTAAGAGACTTATTCATTAAATGTTTGTTTTTCTAGTATACAGTATTTCATGTGTAGACAAACTTCCTGCAAGTAATCCAGGTAAGATCATCAATATTTCTATGATTATTTTTCCTTATTCATCAATGCCATTTTTGAACCCTACTGGAAATGTACATGTTTTATTGCAATTTAAATTCAATAAATGTTATTTTAATATGATTTAATGTGTTTTAATGTGTTTTTTCTTCAACATGCATTTCAAATACGAACTTAAAAATGTGATACAAATACTTCACTCAAGCAATGCCACAACCACATATAAAAAACATATTTGAAATGCATTTAAACAAGTGAAAAATGTGTTAAGGATATGTAAAGTTCAAACACAGTAAGTTTAATGAAATCCACTCTGTTCCTTACATTAAGACTTGTTCTGATGTATAAAATTGCATTCCAGAGGAAACTTTGCCTCCTAGATTTGATTAAAATAGCACCAGCAGTTTCCCCTAAAACACCTTGTTATCCTGCCTTATTCAGCAGGTGAAAATCAATGTGATTTTTTTGCTCATAAGTACAGAGTTGTGCAAGATTAAATTTCATTGGTATTGAGCAGACCTATATATGGGATGTTTTTATAACAGTATGAAATTAAACTTTTGCTCAATCTACAACAAATAAAAAATAAATGCAAAAAAACCAAAACATCACAATGGGTGAGTTTATAACACAAAATGTGTTTATTTATTTATTTATTGCATTTATATAGTGCTTTTTATACAAAAGTATCGCAATGCACTGTACAGTACATAGCACAAAAAAGGAACAAACCACAATACATTTGTATAGCATGTCACACATACAACTGCTATAATCAGACCATTTATATAACATATTTAAATAACAGTATACACATAATACAAAAGCAGCAATTTTAAAGTTACGTTAAAACCCACTAAGATAAGAAAGCAATTTTATAAAAGTGTGTTTTCAGTCTTGACTTGAAAACTGTAAAGGTCCCAGCTTCCCTGACAAACGAAGGCAGAGCATTCCATAATTTAGGAGCTCTACAAGAAAAATCCCAACCTCCCGTGTTGCTTTTGTTGACCCTAGGAATAACCAGCATCTTGTGATCTCAGAGTGCGGTTTGGAAGATACAGGGTCAGTAACTCCTACAAATAACTGGGTGCTAATCCATTCAGGGCATTGTAAGTTAACAGCAAAATCTTTAAATCAGTTATATACTGCACAGGGAGCCAGTGTAAAGAGGCCAAAACAGGGGCAATATGTTCACTTTTCCTGGTTTTAGTTAGAATTCTAGCGGTGGTATTCTGAACAAGCTGCAGGCAGGATACCACACGTTTTGGGACACCAGAGAAAAGTGCATTACAATGCTGTTGTCCTTAATGTAATAAACAATGTAATAATCTTGGCCCTGATTTACTTGTTTTGCAAAGTGTGAACCATTGTGTTTTCTGAAGGAAAAAAATGTTAATGTAACAAAGTTAACAAGAAACAACCCAACCATATTTTAGACATGTTGTTATGAGTTCTAAAGCTACACAACACTTAAAACAGTTTGTGTGGTACTTTCACATCATAATAAACTATCAGAACTGTGTGTACCAATAATGCTTTTTTAACTAAACAATTTAAATCAGATCATATGTACCTACAACATAAAATACAGCACCTCTTTTAATTTAATACTGGTAACTGATTATAAAACCATGTATCAACACTCATCCTTTTACTTGTAAACTGTGCCTTTCTTTAAAAGTCCAATTTACAATTAAAGTGTAAAATTCCATGAAACATCCTGGTACTCGTGTACTTATACTTATGAGATGTTTTAAACACTGTTTCCTGAATAAAATACTTTAAAATTCACCCAGATGCTATTGAGCATTAGAAGATGATACAACACTGGTACATGAATAGAGTGAAACTGAGACATTTAATATAAACTGTTTATCTATAACTTTAAACAGTAAATCAGAAGTAAAAATGCAAGAAAAAAAGTCAAGCAGACAGTATAGACAGTATATAGTAGGTATAAAATGAAACTAACCAACACAGGTATTGCAGATCACCACAGCTGAAAACCGGCGGAGATGTAGAATTCTAAAGCTGTGTGCCAGATTCTTCCATGTATGCTCCCAAGGCTGTCTGGATTGGGAACAGTGGATGTTTTCCCTTTGTTTCGGGAGCTTGAACCTCCAAACATCCTCTACCAGCAAATCCTTATACCTTGTTATTTAATTCCAATGGCTAGTGAAAAGACGGTTTGGACACATACTCGTCCATCTTGCTGGTGTGAAGAGGTTGTGCTGCATCACTCTTTCACAGATCTGCAGTGGATAGAGGCCTTTCGTGTCACCACGGCAACATTCAGCATTATAGTGGAACTGGTAAAGGAAGATATGCAGCCAAAAAGGAATTACGTACAGCCCCCTGTGCCAGTGGAAAAAAAGAGTGGCGATTGCTCTGTATAGGCATCCTCAGCTGAGTACAGGGTTAGGGTTACTCAGTTGAGTACAGGGTAGTTGGCAATGTGTTTGGGGTGCATAAAACCACAGTTCATCGCTGTCTTTACAAGTTTGTCAACTCACTTGTTAAGAGGCACTGCAACACATATATAGCTATGCCTGTTGTAACTGAAGCAAAAAGCATTGCTCTGCGGGACCGTCCCTCTTCTCCCGAACGGCACCTCCTCGCTTGTTCCTGCAGGTAGAACTGTTTCAATTTTTTAAAATTTGTCCCTAGCTTGTAGGACTGTGTGCTCTATTCATCTTTCTGTTATTCAAAATGCATCCAACGCATTTTGAATAACGGAATCATGAGTTTAAATGACATTAGGAAATTCAGCAGGATAAACACAAGCAAAACCGCACCCCTTGGAAATCATTTCACCAGTTTGCTCACACCAGCTACATCCTTCTTCACCATTAAACTGAATAGCATTCTGCAAGACAGGCCGTGCAACAGAGTCACATGTACAGATCACTGGAAACAATCTGCTCACCAAATTATTCAGAGTAAAAGGGTTTTTTCACATAAACCCTTCATTGCCTGATTTTACAGTTTCATCAACAAATGGTCTTAAGAATGTATCTATGCATGGCTTAGCACTGCCAAACCACAAAGAGGCTAAAAAGGTGAGTTTTCATATGCAAATCTGTGGAGATTTCATTTACATGAAACTGAATTGGCCAAACAGAGTAAAGCGAGAATTTAAAAATTGGTACGCCATCGAAGTTCCAAGTCAGTGAGAAGTCATTCTTCTTAAATCCAAATTTTTGTACCAGATTTTGAAAATATAATCCATTGTAAACATCACTTACTGCCTCAGTACGAGAAGATTCTTGCCAATTTATGATGTATTTGGCTGCATCAGTGAATTGTAAAAAATCCTGAAGCTGTCTTTCCATAAAGTTGCAAGTCTGAATTACAACTTGGAGAGCTGGCAGAAGATGGATCTGTTCCAAAATACGCAAGACATACTTTGTTATTAATTTTCTTATTGATTTTTTATTGCCTTTCCAACAAATTATACATTGCAAGTACATTTTTATACAGAAAAGTAATTAAAATAAGTCTGTAGGGCTTTACATTGTATACATTACAAGACCTTGTGAGTACAATGTTAGAGGTTAATTGACAATTAGAGATACAAGTTCAACTCAGGACATGGCACAGGATCCCAAATTCTAGTAAAATCATGACTTTTATTGGACAACCTAGCTAGCATCAGTTCATAGGAAGCGGTTTGAATCATGATCATGGAGTCTATCCACTTTAAATTTCGGAGTAGAGGAGCTCTTCCAATTACAGAGGACCAGCCTGGCAGCAGAAGTAATGCCCACTGTGATCAGACCCAAATCCTTATTTGTCATCTCTGGGATCTCAGATCTGTCTCCTAGAAGGCACAATCTAGGTGAGGTCGGCAGCGACCTTCCCAACCAAGTCTCCAGGCCTTGTAGGACTTTATGTCAGAATGGCATCACCACTGGACACTCCCACATAGCATGTAAGAATGTGCCAACTTCCCCCCTGCATCTCCAGCACGTTATTATACAGTATACCTGCTCTGTGGAGCTTCACAGGAGTCCAATAGTACCTGTGTATTTTTTTGTATTGTATAAACTTTCCTCTGGCCTCCCTGATATTAGCCCCAGAATTAGACAAAATGCTTAACCATGTCTCGTCATCATTTTGGCAGTTTAAATCTCTCTGATAGTTTTGAGGTTTCCACAGTTACCACTGCAGTGCACAAAGTATTAAATGTATTATAACATGTAGATGCAGCTCGAGTTTCTCCAGTGAGATCATCACAATACTGCTCAATTACTGATTTATTTTCATGTTGGAGATGCCGGCCCAAGATAGCAGTAACACAATTCCTGATTTGCAAATATCTCCAGAATGGTCTATTTCCAGTCAGATTATACTTTGTTATCAATTCCTGATATGACATAAACACCCCATCTTTGTATAATCACCCAATTTATGTATTCCTTTTTTAAGCCTCTTTTCCCAGAAAAAATAACTTTTTTCCTATGTGGATTACAGGGTTGTGCCATATAGATGAGTTAGACTGTTTAAACTGAGAGAGTTTGGATAGTTTATGTACTTTTGCTTTATGTACTTTTGGGTTAGCTTTATTAGTCCCCTTGTTTTTTTTTGGGATCGCTGTGATAAAACATCAATATTATTATTATTATTTATTTTCTTAGCAGACACCCTTATCCAGGGTGACTTACAGTCGTAAACAAAAATACATTTCAAGAATCACAGTACAAGTATTAATACAATTAAGAGCAAGATAAAATACAATGACTTTGGTTCTAGCAAGTACAAGTATATGACAAAATACGATTCAATAACGGAGCAAATAACAGTGTCAGTGATAGTTACATCAGGATATAATTAAATACAAAATACTACAGATTAAAATGACACTTGACAGATTACAGTACTCTAAAGTATAGGATTAAATGCAGTAAAACAGGGAGCAAATAAGAGCAAGTAAAGCATTAAGGAAGAGTGATAAAGTGTCCAGAGGGAAAAGAGGAGTTCTACAGGTGCTGTCTGAAGAGGTGAGTCTTGAGGAGGTGGCGGAAGATGGTCAGGGACTGGGCAGTCCTGACATCTATAGGAAAGTCATTCCAACACTGCGGCACGAGGGTGGAGAAGGAGCGGGCTCTGGAGGCAGGGGAGAGTAGAGGAGGTAGAGCCAATCTTCTAGTGCAGGAGGAGCGGAGAGGTTGAGTGGGCATGTAGGGAGAGATGAGGGTCTGGAGGTAGCTGGGTGCTGTCTGGTCAAGGCAAGTAAGTGATTTTTCTATTTGAATCCAATCCAAATATGAGTCTGTACCACACCAATGTCTAGCTAGCATGGCAATTTCAAAAGCTGTATTATATAGCTCTACGTTAGGGAGAGCCAGACCTCCCCAACATTTTGGCGCAAATAATTTGTGATTCTAGGTCCCAGAGAAAATCTTTTATCAATTGGTTAAAATGCTTAAATGTTGAGAGGGGTATAGTTATTGGTAACATCATAGAAATATAGTTAAATTGTGGGGCAACAACCATTTTAATAATATTTATTTTTCCCCATAGGATAAGTTTAATTGCTTTCTATTTATCCAAATTATTTTAAATTTTTTGTAGTAATGGAGCAATATTAATATTCATGATTTCATTAAGATCTGAGGAAAGTAAGATACCCAGATATTTCATACCCTTGGAATCCATTTTAAATTGTGTGGCGTTACTGTATTTGATGGGCATAGTTTAGAAATTAGCATGGCTTCTGATTTATGCCAGCTGATTCTATATCCAAATAATCTTGTAGCGAGGTGCCCAGAACTGAACACAATATTCTAGATGCGGTCTTACTAATACATTGTTAAGTTTTAACATTACTTCCCTTGATTTAAATTCAACACTTTTCACTATATACCCAAGCATTTTTTCGGCCTTTTTTACAGCTTCTCCACATTGTCTAGATGAAGACATTTCTGAGTCAACATAAATTTATCTCCTAGATCTTTTCATAGATTCCTTCTTCAATTTCAGTATCTCCCATATGGTATTTATAATGGACATTTTTATTGCCTGTATGCAGTACCTTACACTTTTCTATATTAAATGTCATTTTCCATGTGTCTGCCCAGTTCTGAATGCTGTCTAGATCATTTTGAATTACCTTTGCTGCTGTAACGGTGTTTGCTACTCCTCCTATTTTTGTGTTGTCTGCAAATTTAAGTTTGCTTAGTATACCAGAATCTAAGTCATTAATGTAGATTAGGAAGAGCAGAGGACATATCCCTGTGGTACTCCACTGGTTACCTCGCTCCATTTTGAGGTTTCTCCTCTAATCAGTACCTTCTGTTTTCTACATGTCAACCACTCCCTAATCCATGTGCAAGCATTTCATTGAATCCCTACTGCGTTCACAGACTTAGTTAAGGTTGGAATCATTAAAAAAAAAAATTAAAATAAATTGTAAAAAATGAAATGGATAAAGTCATGATCCACAAAACATAAGTGACCTTTGGAATTCAAATTAAATTACCCACTGAGAATTATTAAACTGACGAATACCCACCAACTTACTTTTGGTGGTGGAGCCCGACTGCGCCTGCATAACTTTTGAGTTAGCAAAAAATAAACCATGCATGCGTGAAGAAAAATTAAAATAATTTTTTCGGTTACTAGTCAATGAGCACTATCGCCTGCCGGATATGGTGTTTAAACACGCAGCTGTTTTTGAGTTATTTTAGCGCAAAAAAAAACTCTGACTAATTTGTCAAAACTAATTTTTTTGCGATTCTGTAACCTAAAAACTACCGCACAGATTTTCATGAAACTTGCACACGGACACGGAGCATATGAACTGACGTCCCGATCCGTTTTGAAACGGCCGAGAAAACATACCCCTCAAAATCGAGTTTAAGCAAGGCTCTGCCAGCTGCTCTTGCCTATAACGGTGCTATTGCACTGTTATAATTCTCTGTAATTCCTGTAATTCAATGATTTATGAGTTGCTACTGTATTACATTGCAGCGAGACAGGGGTATCTCCTGTGTTTGCAGGGTGGTTTGGTCCTGCAAAGGGAGGTGCTTTTCAGTTCATGCAATCTGGGCTGGGTCCTTTCTAAATTGAACCCCCTGTGTTTTGCTTTCTTATTGGGGTTGCTTTGGGTCAAATCATTAAAACAGACCACCATGTCTTTGGGAATCTCTCTTTTTTTTAGCTGTTCAGTTATAAATAGGGGCTTTTTTTAGCAATTATACTGTATATGTTTTTAGAACACTGACCAGTGGTTGTTGCAGTACTACTTTTTCCACTCTATTACAAAAGCCATACTGTCCAGCATCTGTACATGACCTTGTAAATGACCTTTTCTCAAATTCAATTGCGATAACTAAAACCAATTTATAGTATCACATTTGTATTTCAAAACCACTTGCAAATACCTTAATTTACTATTGACTAATGCACTTAAGAAACTCTGTGTATAGATTTCTTTAAGTGTTACTGTATATAACATCCTAATATGCAATTTTGCTTTTGAAGTACATTCCAGGCAAAGTCTACTTGCCCAAAACTTTTCTGTATTCTTCTAGAAATAGATTTTAAGGGATAGATTTTAAGATTTTTTTAGATTTTAAGAAATAGATTTAATAGATTCACGTTGTCAGGTAAAAGTGTAAAAGCTGAAACCAAGGCAATAGTAATCAGTAACACTAGGCATGACTTCAATAAAATACCTATGGGATGCTTTTAAAAGCATTAGTCGAAAGCAAATTAAAAAGCAGAATGCAATTAAAGAAATCACTGTGTAAATGTTTGCATGTGGATGTTTTCTTCATATCTGCTAAAACAAAGTGCTCTGGAGGTGCAGTTATGCAGCTGCTCAGTGTTACTACATGTGTTTGAAATCAGATATCATTAAAATTTAAAGCACAAAAAATGAATGCTGATTTTACTAGAAGTTATTTAATCCATATTAACTGCACATTTACTACACAATTCATGGTTTTACAGTACAAATATGCAAAGAGATTATCATGTGCCATCAAGCATGTATTATACTGCAAATATGGTTTTAAGTCCCGCTAAATGTGTAAAGCTGTATAGCTTAACAGTATTTCAGTATTATTAGATATGATGAGCCTTGCTAAGAACAAGAATGATCTTGGGGCTTTTTTGTCTGTACAGTATGTCACACTTACTCAAGACTAGAGAATCGCTTTTTCAGTTGTGAATCTTGGCCTGCACATGCTTTAGCTCTCAATATTATATCAGGATCTGGGGGTATACGAAGGCATCTGTCTGTAAAACCTTTTTCCATGTACATAGAGTGGGTGTACTATAGATTCTGGCGATCTAAATTTTTATGTGAGGCTCTGACTTTGAATTTATAGCTGTGGCGGGGGATGCATTCAGTGCCGGCATTAGGATTTACTGGGCCCTGGTGCAAGACTGTGAAGTGGACACCCCTTAAAAAAAAAGAAAAGAAAAACACGCAGCACAACCAAAGACAACCTTTTGAAAATAAATATATCAGCAGCAAAATCTGAATTGGTCAAAAACGTATTATTTTTTTATTTTCCAACAAAACTTATTCTAACATTATTTTAAGATGACTGTGAACAAGACAGTAATCAATCAAGTAACAGTATATCCAAACATTTTAATAAATCAATTATGTAACAAGATGAATCAATTTGATTAACTGCTCGATTCAGTTAATATTCAAACATATTAATAGCTTCAAATTAGTCACAAAATGCATTAATCATAGGCAGCAATTGGATTTTTTTGTACACAACAAAAGTTAATATGAAAACATTTCTATAAAAAAAACATGTCTGCATCTCAAAACTTAGCTCATACTACAAATGCAAATACAACATCATTCTATGAACACACTTAACAAATTAATATCCCAAAAGCATGTCTTTTTTTTTAAACTGAATTTTTACCATCCGTTTGTTAAGGTGGAATTTCGTGAGGCAGACACACTCGGACACGTTCAGCTTGTGCGATGTAGAAATGGAACAGGTTTTAGACTTTTCACTAAATCATTTAGTTCCATATCTGTTCTAACATCATGGCTGACAGCGATTTGGGGACGCTGTTTGTGCATTGTGATGTTTTTCTTCAGACAGAAAGTTCCAAGCAGTAGTTATATATGTAATAAACTATAACATTAATATTATGGTCAACTATATAAAAAAAGAATCTCACTATACAGACAGTGCAGACCATCGTAAATTGAGGCGACGTTTATTGTATTTTGCCAGTATTGCATGTACAGTTGTGTAATTTACCTATAGAATACAATGAATTAGCCGTAGGGGCCTAGAGCTATGGCAAAACGTTTTGCATCTCCCTATATAATTAAACCAGGGGCACCTAACTTTGTTTAACATATGTTTAATACGTTTTTGTAATAGTAAACCCACACAATAGGGTAGGTGTTTCAACATAAGATATAGAATATTTACTAACTGAGTATTTATTAAGTACAAACACAAGTAGAACCAAATTGCAGAACCAGTTCCAGTGGCATATCTGCACAATGCTGTACAGCACCTATAATTCCAACATGCAGCTTATTAAAGAGAAGTGCAAAACAAACACAAACAATAACAATAACATGTACAGCATGTTATAATATGGCTTTTTATTGATAGATATATTGACATGTGTATGTCAACAGTTAAAATATTCCTTGCTTGGCTTTGTTTTAAATGTAGTGCGGGATGCTAGAGAATGTTTTTCACATTTTGTCATCAGACATTGACTTTTTGAAAGTAAACACTCTATTGCAGGGCAATGCTTGGTGCTGATAGGTTGAAACAATAAGCACCCACCCTCACATTGCAATGCTTGGTGCTAATTGGCTGAAACAATAAACGCCAGCCCTCACACAGCCGATTCATGACAATATTACAGGCAGTGCAGATCAACCATACACTGCTCATGCATTAACAAGAGTACAGTTGTGTTCGGCCGCACTGACAGCACTTCCACTTCCCTCATCCTTAGGCACCAAAATAAATAAATAAATAAATAATGATGAAGTATGTGAAATTTATCTGCCCCAGACCAATGGAGTCCATGATATATCTAACAGATTTCAGTATATAATGAGCACTGGCATAGCCAGAACATTTTTGCCACTGGGGCAAAAATACAAATATCTCTAGAAAATTTCCATTTTTGCCAAGCGTTCCTGTTCTGATTCAGTTTTAAGTACAATATGGCCAAAGGTTTTGCAGCACCTAGAATTTTAGTATTGAGACTTAATTAAATAAAAAAATAAAACAAAATATCTGAACATAATTTATATATTTTATTTAGCATGTAATCAAAATTATATCGCAAAAGTCTACCAGAAGCCATAATAGTAGTACAGTATTTCATGTTAGATTTTGAGATGTCACATTTTTACATTTTTGTCCGTATATGGAAAACTACAAAGCGGTATGTAATTCAATATGTTAACGTAACATTATTCAGCAGGTTTCATTTGACGTTTTGAAGTAAAATGTTTTAATTCTATAGCGGGATGCTAAACTTTTGGCCATAGCTGTATGGCAATGCCTAAGGTTTAAACGTTCATAAAATGTAACAAAAATGCATGTCTCCATATTAACTTATTAAATAGCTAATATTAAAAAACGTTTTCATATCTTACATGAATATAGATTCATATTCATAAACCAAGGTGTATTCTTTTTTTTCCTGAAAACATCCAGATTGAAAACTATAATCATTGGTTTAAATAAAGCTTAACAGTTTTATTTATTAGAGCATGGCAATGTCGAATAATGCTTAGAGTAGAAAACACTATTTGTTAAAAACATTGATAATGCATACGATTTCCAAAGGAATTAAATATATTTTCAAATACTGCTACCTGTGTGTATACAAGACAGTAGTGATTGAAAAAAATGCACCTTGCCCCATCCTACCCTGTTATTTTCATGTACTACTTTTTTAAAACTATTAACTATTTTGAAAGCACATAATAAACAATACATTCAGTTATATTACAGTTGCTGGCAAATTTATAGGCACTGGGTAACAAGAAGCTAGCATGGCATTTAGTCTTTAATTACAAATATTTTTTTGTCACTAATGATCTAAAAATATGTAGCCCTAAAGACAAGACATGAAAAAGAAGAGCACGGTATCACGCATCCAGGAAACAGCACTGCTGGCAAAGCAACACTGATAACAGGACCTTGCAATGTACAATAGTTCTGAGTTATAGGAACTCTGGAAACCACGCTCACCAGTACTGCTTTTCTGGTCAACTGTCTGAATGGGTCCATGTTTATAATGCTCTCGAAGAAGGTGATCTTTTGGCACTGGATCACATTAAAAAATTCAAAACATGCATATTTAACCTCATCCATACTGTACTTTGTGTAAATATTTGTTTTTAAACTGTGTGGAGTCGGCAGTGAAGCTACTGTATATCCCACATACATCCAGCCAATCAGATTAGCAGTCGCTTAATAGGAAAGTGGGTGGAACTATTTTTAAGGAACTTTATTTTACAGTGTACGGTTTCCCTGGCTGAGACGGGGATATCCAGCCAATGGGATCACTGCTATCCCGCCCCCAAAAAATCTCACCAGCCGCTTGCAAAAGTAAATTAATGCATAAATAATTTAAAAAAATTAAAATACAATTGCATGACTCAACCTAATGTGGCAACAGCCCCAGTCGGCCACAGTGTAGCTATGCTAGTGATCATGAGCTACATTAGTAAATATTCAGTCACCCTTTTTATCAATCAGCATTTATTTCTATGTTTTGTTACTCATTCAGGGACATAACATACCTAAATGTTTATAATTAAACTAATGTGATTTTAAATTATTAGTACGCACACACGTTTCGATATGAAAGTTGAACATTAGCTAATTTTTATTTAATTCTAAAACCCAACATTATTAAATAACGGGTCTGATACTCTCTCTTCCTTACCTTTTTTCTTTTAATAACGGTCTTATACTCTCTCTTCCTGCAGATATTTTTGTGAGTAATAAATAAAAAATATATGCCTATATTTAAGTATTAATATTTCGTGCAGTCGTCTCTCTGACCACCTGCCAAGTTCACATTCACTTAACGACGTTTTTTCTTACTTTGGGTGTAGGGAGAATTTATTGTGATTGTTTATAAATGTGGCCCATCCTCTGAATACTTTTCCATTTTTATATTTTACATTAAAGATTTTAAAGCAAACCAATGCCAAACACAACAAGGTATAATACATAAATAATGAACGAAAAAAGTGGTGGTGGGGGGGTGGGGGGGTTCAAAATATATAGTTTGACCCTTCCCATATTCAAAGTGGGGGGCCACGTGCCCCTTCTGCCCCATGGGTTAGGTGCCTATGAATTAAACAATTTTGCTTCATAGTCAAACGAAGCCTGCTGATAATGTTAACATATTGAATTACAATCATACCACTTTGTAGTTTTCCATACTTAACGAAAAACTGACAACAATTAAAAAATTTGACATTTCGAAATCCAATATGGAATACTGTACTACACTCATGCTGCCTTCTGGTATACTTTTGTGATATCGTTCTGTAGTTTCTTTGATTACATGTTAAATAAAACATCTAAATGAAGTTAATTTATTTATTTATTTATTTTTAATTCTCTCAATCCAACAAAAAAGAAAATGTAGGTGATAGAAAACCTTTAGCTGTTCCTGCGGGGCTTCACCATGTTTCACCATGTGCAGACCGGGCTGTTCGACCAAACAACATGTTCCACAGCAGGAAGATGGAACGGTTTCGCCAAATCAGTTGTTCAGTTCTGTTCAGTCTCACGAAATTATGCCTTGAGGATCACATCAGCAGAGCAATCACATGACTTTAACACTGACCTATTGCCAGAGGGTTTGCTGTGTCCCGCCTCCAGATAGACAATCTGTCAGCTGTGATTTGCGAATTTGAGTTTTGATTGACAGTCCACCAATACTACCTTGCTATGTTTTTTTTCTTCTAATCGCAGTATAATAGAGAGCACCTTTATATATTTTACGTTTAGTCATTAAAGTGGGCTTAAAAAAGTTATTGAGTCAGCGCTGGGCCCCCCAAAAGGCTGGGCCGGGTGCAGTGCCCGACACCAGCCCTGGATGCATTTCACTGACATGGTTGTTTGTTTGTGGGAGCGATTGCAAATGTACAAGTTATTGAGGGATTGATAATAATTTGTGTGACTGCGTCTGTTTTGATGCACAAAGAACTCTGGTGGTGTATGCGATATACCCATTCAAATAATTCTGAATAAAAATAAAATTGAAATCAGCTGCTGGCCACTTAGTTAAAATTAAAGGTTGCCTGATAACTTTAAAGGCCGAATTGATATGGACTATGCACAAATAAAACCCTATTAAAAACATTTTGTTTTATTATGCAATGCAAATGCTGTATTTAATAGGGCATTCATTTTAGTAGCATGGCAGAGGCCCCCCAATTTTTTTTTTAATATGATCCACATTGAGAGACTGCTGACTGCTTACAAATATACCTGTATACAGTATACATAGCTGTTGGTCTTGTTTAATTACATATTATTGTGTAAGTTATATTTTGTCTGAATGTGTTGTCTTTTTAAATATTTGGACCACATTTTTTAAAAAAATATATAAATTACTTTTTTTGCAAGACAATTGGCCATTTGTTGTAGGTTACTGTGGTGAATCTGTGAAAGTGCCATTCTCTTCAATCATAAAAAGAGATTTTAAATTTATACATATACCATTTGCTATGAAGTCCATACCTCATATTATTATTTATTTCTTAGCAGACATCCTTTGTTACAAGATATCGCGTTATTTTTTACATACAATTACCCATTTATATAGTTCGGTTTTTACTGGAGCAATCTAGGTAAGGTACCTTGCTCAAGGGTACAACAGCAGTGTCCCCTACCTGGGATTGAACCCACGACCCTCCGGTCAAAAGTCCAGAGCCCTAACCACTGCTCCACACTGAGTGATCCAGTTTTGTCTGTAATACGTTGGTTGAATAGGAGGAAACTGTTTGCAATTGTTTAAAAATAGGTCCAAAATGGCAATGGTAGATTATGAATAAACGTAAAGAAGTTCTAATGTAATTTAGACACTTGGAAAGATACAGATTTCGTCTTGTTACAGTTTTTTTTTTTTTCAACACCACTACATCACATGCTTTGATTTGGAAACCAAATCCAGCTTTTGCTTCAGCTGTATCTAAAGGTGAATTGTATTTATAAAGGAAACACTCAAATTGCCAAGTAGGAATATCATTTCCAGGATAATTGCCGGTCACCTAATCAATTCTAGACAGGATGTGTATTCCCCACACACCAGTCTTTTTGTCCTGTGTGGGAGTCTGTGGTAAATTCAGTACTGCATTAGTAGTGTTTTCAAATAAAGTTTACTTGCTTGAATCATTATGTATCATTTTTCATAAAATATCATCATACTGCCATTGTACTATATTTTCTCTATATTTTGGAAATGTGTTGAACACATCATCTTACTGAGACCAATTACTCTTCCTGATCTTCTGTAATACTCACATAATTTGTATCTTGGTATCTGACCTGAAATCTCTGTCCGCATCAATAAAGAGTGGTATAGCGTGGAGAGAATCCTCTCTGGTCCTCCACTGTTTCATTTGTTTTCTGAGCATCTCTTTCTAAAACATTGCAATGCAACCCAGTATAAATACATGGCGCTTGCATCAATAAATCATGTAGAAATTGTTTTCATTGTTTATTTTCATTTTCCCAGCAGCTATGTGCATGTCTTAAACTGTGAAGAAATCAATGTTAATATATTACAGCAGGTTGTCTACAGTGGGACAGTCGTAGTAAGGAAAGAAGCTGCCACTGAAGTATTAGAACAATGGTGTTGTATTAGAAATTAAAGGGTGATGTGTTAGTTATATTAACAATGAATGTAGATGTTGTGCCTGTGTTTTACAAAAACACTAGAATGTATTATATTACAACAGGGTGCTACAGTAGTGCTGTGCACAGTTACAAAACAAAGATTGCTGAAAAACAGCAGCACTGAAAAAACTATAATGAATGGAGAATCCCTATGCTTCAGCTCCAACCTATCAGCCTGATACACAGGAGTTAGCTCTCTCTCTCTCTCTCTCTCTCTCTCTCTCTCTCTCTCTCTCTCTCTCTCTCTCTCTCTCTCTCTCAGGAATAAAGCTGAGGCTAGAATTAGGAGGAGGCATCATCCTTCCACTGGTCTGGTATTTTTTCTGTTTACACATTTGTATTTCCAAACATATTAGTTTTACAAACTACAATTCAATGTTCGAACCAAAAGTCAGAGCACTGGGGGCACTGTGAGACTCAAACATTGAAACGAACCTGGAACCCTATTTTTTTTCACACTTTTGTTCAAAATGATAAAGTACTGAATTGGTCCTTTAGCCTCATAAGACCTTTATTGTCAGCTTTCCAAATCTGTGTCCTGAAACTGCATAAAACACTTTTTTTTGTGTGAAAACTTTGTGTCTAATCATACGTCAAAGTACATAAGGATATTTCAATACAATTTAAAAAATAGTGGTAAGTTATGATTCCATTCCTTTTTCTGTTTTGGAATCTTTAACAAACAAGTAATAAAACAAAATAACTTATTACATTCAGTAATTCACCCAGATGTTTTCAGAAGCAAAAATATCCATCGCCTTGGAAGTAACCACACAAATTGTGTGGTTGTTTTGATACATCCAGATGTAATCCTTTAACACAGTAAATGTATTAAAGGCTATCATTAGTATTTAACATGATCATAATTATAGATGTGATCTTAAATACACAAGAAATGTAGAGTTCAACCATCTTCATTAGTAATGTTTTTAAAGACGTAGTGTTGATACACCACAATGATAAACTGAAATAACCATTCAGTAACTGAAAAAAGCACAAACAGATTTAAAAAACTGAAGAGGAAAGGCAAAGAACCTTGTATGGTTTGTAATAATTGAAATAACCAAGAACCATCAAATGCCAGCCCATGTCTCTCTTCCTGTAATTATTTAGTTATTTTCATAAAGTGTAATTTATTTAAATAAGTGAGGCTTATTTTATGTTACAAACGTAAGGCTGCTTACTGTAATGCAAAATCGGGCTTCTCTCTACAAAGTAGTCGGTTTTTTCCAATGAAAACTACAGTTCCAAGTATAGCAATTAGGATCCACTTTGTATTACTTCTTATGACATGAGGAGCAGAATAGTTGTGTGACTCCTAGAGATTAAACAATTAGGAGCATCCAAGGTGAGTGATGTGTCATAAGAACATAAGAACATAAGAAAGTTTACAAACGAGAGGAGGCCATTCGGCCCATTTTGCTCGTTTGGTTGTTAGTAGCTTATTGATCCCAGAATCTCATCAAGTAGCTTCTTGAAGGATCCCAGGGTGTCAGCTTCAACAACATTACTGGGGAGTTGGTTCCAGACCCTCACAATTCTTTGTGTAAAAAAAGTGCCTCCTATTTTCTGTTCTGAATGCCCCTTTATCTAATCTCCATTTGTGACCCCTGGTCCTTGTTTCTTTTTTCAGGTCAAATAAGTCCCCTGGGTTGACATTGTCTATACCTTTTAGGATTTTGAATGTTTGAATCAGATCACCGCGTAGTCTTCTTTGTTCAAGACTGAATAGATTCAATTCTTTTAGCCTGTCTGCATACGACATGCCTTTTAAACCCGGGATAATTCTGGTTGCTCTTCTTTGCACTCTTTCTAGAGCAGCAATATCCTTTTTGTAACGAGGTGACCAGAACTGAACACAATATTCTAGGTGAGGTCTCCCCATGCATTGTAGAGTTTTAACATTACTTCCCTTGATTTAAATTCAACACTTCTCACAATATATCCAAGCATCTTGTTAGCCTTTTTTATAGCTTCACCACATTGTCTAGATGAAGACATTTCTGAGTCAACATAAACTCCTAGGTCTTTTTCATAGTTCCCTTCTTCAATTTCACTATCTCCCATGTGATATTTATAATGCACATTTTTATTGCCCGCATGCAATACTTTACACTTTTCTCTATTAAATTTCATTTGCCATGTGTCTGCCCAATTCTGAATGCCGTCTAGATCATTTTGAATGACCTTTGCTGCTGCAACAGTGTTTGCCACTCCTCCTATTTTTGTGTCGTCTGCAAATTTAACAAGTTTGCTTACTATACCAGAATCTAAATCATTAATGTAGATTAGGAATAGCAGAGGACCTAATACTGATCCCTGTGGTACACCACTGGTTACCTCACTCCATTTTGAGGTTTCTTCTCTAATCAGTACTTTCTGTTTTCTACCTGTTAACCACTCCCTAATCCATGTGCATGCATTTCCTTGAATCCCTACTGCGTTCAGTTTGAGAATTAATCTTTTATGCGAGACTTTGTCAAAAGCTTTCTGGAAATCTAAATAAACCATGTCGTATGCTTTGCAGTTATCCATTTTCAATGTTGCATCCTCAAAAAAGTCAAGTAGGTTAGTTTGACACAATCTCCCTTTCCTAAAACCATGCTGGCTGTCTCCCAGGATATTGTTACCATATAGGTAATTTTCCATTTTGGATCTTATTATAGTTTCCATAAGTTTACATATAATAGAAGTCAGGCTTATTTGTCTGTAGTTACCTGGTTCGGTTTTGTCTCCCTTTTTGTGGATCGGTATTACGTTTGCTATTTTCCAGTCTGTCGGTACAACCCCTGTGTCAAGAGACTGTTGCATGATCTTGGTTAGCGGTTTGTAAATAACTTCTTTCATTTCTTTGAGTACTATTGGGAGGATCTCATCCGGCCCAGGGATTTGTTTATTTTAAGAGCTCCTAGTCCCTTTAACACTTCTGCCTCTGTTATGCTAAAGTTATTTAAAATTGGATAGGAACAGGTCGACATGTGGGGCATGTTGTCCGTGTCCTCCTTTGTAAAACCTGTGAAAAGTAATCATTTAATATATTTGCTATTTTTTTCTTCATCTATGATTTTGCCATTTGTGTCTCTTAGACATTTGACCTCCTCTTTGAATGTTCTCTTGCTGTTATAATATTGGAAAAATATTTTGGAATTGGTTTTAGCCCCTTAGCAATATTGATTTCTATCTCTCTCTTGGCCTTTCTTACTTCCTTTTTTGACTTGTGTTTGCAGTTCCAAGTACTCTTTCTGTGTACTTTGTTTTGGTCCCTTTTAAACGCTCTGTAAAGTGCCTTTTTTCGCTGAATATTTTTTTTAATTGATCTATTAAACCATTTTGGCCATTTTGTTTTAGATTTAGATTTGTCTACTTTTGGGATGTAATCATTTTGTGCCTCTAGTACTACATTTTTAAAAAACAGCCATCCTTTTTCTGTGGATGTTTTCTCTATTTTACTCCAATCTACTTCTGTTAGTCTCTGTTTCATACCTTCATATGTCAATATGGACATCCAGCTCAGTAAAGATGGGTTTTATTGCTGGTTCATTCTGTTCCATATAACTCCATAACATTTCATAGTATGTCTAACACATGATCTCAAGTCAAAGCCCTGACATCCATTAATCAGCTGATTGAAGAGGTTCTCATTTGCATGCTCCACTTGAGGTTTTCTAGCAGTGTAGATATTGGGAGGAACTGAAGTTATTCACAAAAATGAGTCTGATTAGCTAAGCCATACCTGGAATAGGACTGTTATAAAACACATAGTGGAGCACTATATTTCCAACAATCCAACAAATATTGAGACCTTGTCATTACTAATGTTGTTGCATATAATTATGCCAAGCTGAATAGCAATGCTGGAAATGTTTCAGACAATATACGGCAGAGTATGTTACATTGGGTTGGGCATCTGTGCAGAAAATGTTGATTGGTATGCAAGTTTACTAATGTTTTGCTTGACTTTGTTTTGTGCATGTTTCAGCGGACCTCACCACTCCCACCACCCGGACTTCCAACTGCTGACCAGCCAACACCTTCGATGAACCTGGAAGGAGCGGGGCAAAGAAAATGACTGTCAGGAAATGTACACTCAGGTAACTAGAATTACTACCTCTACCCAGGGGTTCTGGTTACTTCCCCTTAGCCTTATCTTTAAACCCCATGTGTCTCCTTTCTCTCTCGTTGCTGTTCCTGGAACCCCAACATAGCATGCTGGAGACCGGCACTGGACCTCAACCCTCCGCGCTGACTGGTAAGTATCTCCAGATCCGGATGCTGGACCTCGAACCTTGGGACAACGGTAAGTAGAACGCTGTCAGACCTTGAGCGTGTCCTGGTAGGACTACAAAGAGATCGCTCAGAGTAGGTAAGAACAAAGTACAAAAATACAAAAAAAAAAGTTAGAGCAGTTCTGGAAAATGATTAAAGTGCAAATAAAATAATGTTATCTCTTCTCGCCCTCAAACCCTTGGCCGTCTCCCGGGGCCACAACC
This sequence comes from Acipenser oxyrinchus oxyrinchus, assembly GCA_030684275.1. Taxonomy (NCBI): domain Eukaryota; kingdom Metazoa; phylum Chordata; class Actinopteri; order Acipenseriformes; family Acipenseridae; genus Acipenser; species Acipenser oxyrinchus. Next base: position 64,258,607 of record CM060250.1, read on the forward strand.
TTGACTCTACTGGGAAATGGATTGTCCAAGGAGTGCCAACCAGACACAGCAAGGCAGTTACCTAAAATAAAAATCTATTTGTTTGTAAACCAAAAAATGTCTTCAGTGTCAATAATTCTCTACACCAACCCGTTACCACAAAAAAGGTAGCTCTAACACAGTCCAACACTGGCAGTTGATAATTAAACAAAATCCCAAAAAACCACAATCCAAAGAAAGAAAAATCCATACAAAAATATCCCAACCAAGTCCCGCTGCAACAAAGTCCCAAATAGAAAAAAAAACAAAAACTCCAAACCTGTTCCTTTGTTCCTGCAGTCAACATTAGACTGCTCCCAAGAGTGTTCTCTGTGCTGCTGTCTCCTCACTATTCTTCCAGACACATTGTGTGCTTCTTCCCAAAACACTCCTCTCCCTCCCTGGTCCCTGTTCCTCCCTTTTTATAGTCAGCCCATGACTATCATTGGCTGGACTGGCAGGTAAGGCGGGACTTCCTATTGACTGTGGGGAAAGTGCTTAACCCAAACGCCAGTCACAGTGCACAGGAGAATTAGCAGCAGCTTAAAAACAACAGATTCACTAATAAAACACACAACAAAAATACAGGCAGTTAAAAACCGTCACTTGTGATATTAACACTACCTGAATGTCAGTGTTTTTGGAAAAATTTCATCAAATACAAATGTGCAAGTCCTACTCAAAGGCAAATTACTAAAATGGTCAGTCCCTCCTACAAAACCACAAAAGAACCACTAAATATAGTCAAAATGTATGGTATTTCTTACCACTAAAAACATGCTGGTGCCAAACCAGGGTGACTATTGGCTTAGTCTTTTGGTTAACTACAAGACTACAGACAAATGCTTGGATTTTTCTGTATAACTTGCATGTACAGGGATCCTGTCATCATCATGGATAGGTACACAAAAATATAGCCTGAACACAAAACTGGAAAATCAAAGCGACATTTTAAACATAGTAGATTAGACTGCTTCTAATTACCATCCCGTTTTAAATTATTTACTTAAAATGTAATTTTTACCACACTGTTTAAGTTTTGAATCTATTTTTTCCCCTTGCATTTTCATAACAGATATGGTATTTTAGCCAGATTATCTTTCTTATTGGTCGTTTAAATACCTGAGGGCTACTGTTGCAGGCTCACCCAACCCCGCCCATGAGGAGTATGCATCTAGCTTCCCTAGTAGAGGGTTGGATTGAATAGTCCTTATTTAAGTGTATTGTGTCTGTGTGTAGTATCCCATGAAAAAGGACTAATTGATTGAATTAAGTAAATTCTCCTCTGGTACATATCTATCTCGCTCACAAACAGCTTGCTACTGCTTCCCGCAACCATGACACACACACTAATCTAATCAATCTCTACCAGCCTAATGTCCTGTATCTTTACGCTGCCTGCAGGTGTCAGTACACTACATCCCTCCTTTCTTTAGGATTTAACACTTTTGTGAACATAACAAAATGTAACATTGCTTTGAAAACTGCTCCTGGTCTACTCCCCTTCATCTCCTCCCTTCTCAACACCTCCCTCCCTCCAGAACTACCACCCTCGAGTGGGCAGTACACTGCCAGCTCTGCTTTCCTGTCTAACCTGCTCTCTGCTCGACCCTCTCCAATCTGGTTTCCGCTCTGCTCATTCCACTGAAACTGCTCTCCTGTCTGTCACTAACTCGCTAAACTCTGCCCATGCTGTCTCTCTTTCCTCTGTCCTAATTCTCCTTGATCTCTCTGCTGCCTTTGACACTGTCAATCACTCTATTCTCCTATCCTCTCTCGCTGACCTGGGAATCTCTGACACTGCTAGGGTTCTCCTCCTACCTCTCCGACTGCACCTATCAGGTAACCTGGTGCAGCTTAACCTCTGCACCTCACCCTCTCTCAACAGGAGTCCCCCAAGGATCAGTCTTGGGTCCTCTCCTGTTCTCTCTCTACACCCGCTCCCTAGCCCCCCTCATCGCATTCTATGGTTTTTCATACCATTTCCATGCTGATGATGCTCAGATCTTCCTCTCCTTCCCCCCCTCTGACCCCACCAACCCCTCCCGTATCTCTACCTGTCTGTCTGCTATCTTCTCCTGGATACCTTCATAGAGCACATATGACTTCCTATACATGTTCCATTATAATTATAACCCTGTCGGCACGCCCTAGGAGTTAAAATTTCAACGTAAATTCCAATATGGCCGCCATGCCGTGTGAGCAATCTGTTTCAAACTTCAGCAGTTATTACTTTCCAATGGTCTGTGCAATTGTGTTGACAATGAAGAGCATAAGTGCAATGGTGTTCTTATTATGGGCTGCAAAAGTTTTTTTTTACAATTATCAATATGGCCGCCAAACCATGTGACCAAAATGTGTCATTTTCATATCACCAGTACTTCACGTGAGTCTCTATGGTCATATAAAGTTTCATGACTGTAGTGTATTGCACCCCGGATTTATGCACGAATGTATGAAAATAGAGCCGTCGTGAAATGGTTATTTGTGTGCCGTGGCCATGTTTGTTAACAAAAAAGCGTGGATTTTACAGACGGTAGAAAGGACCTGGTCATGAACATGCGTGCCAATTTAGGTGTCGATTGACGTTGCGGTTTAAGACAAGAAGATTGTTGAATATTTGGCGCCAATCCAGTGTAGCGGGTAAAGTAATTGTTCAATCGACCTGGATTTTGGCTTGGAAGCCTAATTATAGCTTGTGCTAACTTATGTGATTATTCCTAGTTAGTACTCCAATGAGCAACAGTTACTCCTGGGCTTTCAAAATTAAACTTTTTAATAATAAACTAATGCTGCGTACAAACAATGTAATGTTACAGACTTTTAAGAATTAACAATAGCAATTATAAATGAACACTATTAACATTCACCTAGACAGAATCAGAGGTTATTCTGCTCCACTTGGTTAGTGTCTATGTAACATAATCCTTTAAACGGACGGGGGGGCTGGTTGCCTGACTCTGCTGGGTCGAGGTTCTGCCTCATCATTTGAAGCGCCTGTCCATTTCTCCTTACTGTATCTATTCTGGCTGCTGTGTGCTGCGCCTGGTTTTACTTTCGGCTTGTAGTCATTCTTTCGCGGCCTTGATTCCACTGCATTAACAGACTCTCTATTTTAGCAACTTGTTGATTTGCTGCTTCCATTGCTCTGGCAATGTCTTGCAAACTTTTAAGTGTCAGGTCCCTCTCACGCAGTAACCGTCTTCTGAGTGCATTTGAATTATATTTATCAATGACATGATCACGAATGAAATCATCCCGAAGTGCTCCAAATTCACATGAGTGGCTCAATGTTTTAAATCTGCTTACAAACGCATGAATCAATTCACCCGGCTCGTGGCACGCTTTCTGAAACAAATGTCTTTCGTAAGGAATGTGCTTTTGTGGTCTGAAATACTCTGTGAGCCTAGTAACAGCCACATCTAAATCTTTTTCCTCCCCCGTATTTCGTAGTGTCTCGAAAAACATCCCGTAGGTCACTAGCTCCTATATGCAACAACAGAGCTCTTTTCTGAGTCGCAGCCGTAATTCCCGAAGCAATAATAAAAAGCTTCAGACTGCTTAGTCACTTTTCCCATCTTTGACTTACACTAGTGTGGTCAGTCGAGACATCGAAAGGCCCAATGGGTGCTAAACTTAATGCTTTCGCCATCTTGTCCACACAGGCACTGTGTTTTTTTTTCCAATCTTTTTTTTTTTTTTAAACCGTTGTTTCGGCTACTTATCTCTGTCTTGTCACAGATTCTTGGTTCGACATCAGCCGGGTGACTTGAAAATGCTTGTCACCAATGTAATGTATACGAGGGACTCCGGTATTTGGTTTTAACATTCGCTCACAAGCAGCTTGCTACTGCTTCCCGTCGCCATGACACACACACACTAATCTAATCCATCTATAACAGCCTAACGTCCTGTACCCTTATGCTGCCTGCAGGTGGCAGTACACTGCAGATGTGGCAATTAGAGAGAATAAATAACATAATGGTTAGGGCTTAGGATGTAATACTTGAGAAACACAATAACAAGCTGACCTGTACCAAACATTTTTGATTACAGTGAAATTAATAATATTGCAGCAACCAACAAACCATTCATACTAGTTGTCATGCTGAACACAATCCAGTTTGAAAATATTATAGTTGAGGACTTAACAGGGCTGTCTTTATGAATTCCTCTATGAACTAGAATAAAACACAATGCTACAGTAAAAGCCTTTGTCTAAATAAAAAAGAAAAACAATTGTGAGATAAGCAAGCCTGTGCATGAGAGAGTAATGTAACATGTAAATGAGTGTTTCTCATACTGAATGCTATAATATTATAAATGCTTAACATTCTTCTGGTTTAGTTCCTTCAGCTCTAAAGGTAAAGCCGCTGCTTAAGAAAACTAACTTGGACCCAACAGTCCTAAATAACTACAGGCCAATTTCTAATCTTCTATTGCTAGTTAGGGTTCTAGAAAGAATTGTGGCTAATCAGTTGCACAAATTTCTATCACTGAACAGTATTTATGAAAAATGTCATTCTGGGCCCTGGGCCCTTATCAGATTATTACATTATTTGTTAATTAGCTCTGATTGGCTGTCAGTCAGTTTTAATTCTATTGATAAATATTGACCTTAGTTTAGGTCTCAGTAGGTTTCAGTTTGCCTCAATTGGGGAGGAGAAATCACCATTGTCTGAAGTGGTCTGTGATGTCCAACAGGGCTCTGTTTTAGGCCCTATATTGCTTCCTTTGGGAGATATTATATGCAGACATGGGAGTAAATTTCCACTTTTATGCAGATGATACTCGGCTATATTTGTATTTAAAACCAGGTGATACTTCCGCTGGGCCTGTTATAGTTTCTTATCTTGCCGACATCAAGTGTTGGATGTCTACATTTTTTAATGTTGAATTCGGATAAAACTGAGGTTTTGCTACTGGGCTCACAGAACCAACTAAATAATGTTGATCACTTGGGCTGGACATTAGCAGTCTCCCTTCAGAACTAAAACTAGAAATGAGAAATGTGGGTGTCATAATTGACCCTTATTTCCTTTGAAATTAGGAACATTATTAAATAATCATCTGAGAAGTATTGCATCTCTGTACCTGATGCTGAAAGACTAGTGCATGCCTTTGTGTCATCTAGGATTGATTATTGCAATGCTCTGGTATTTCTGGTATTCCAAACCGTGTTTTGTCTCGCTTGCAGCTTGTTCGGAATACTGCCGCTAGAGTTCTGACTAGAACTAAGAAAAGTGAACTTATCACCCCTCTGTTGGCCTCCTTGCACTGGCTCCCTGTGCAATCTAGTTGATTTCAGGATTCTGCTTTTAACTTACAAGGTATTGAATGGACTAGCGCCTATTTACAGGAACTGCTGACACCAGTGGTCCAGATAAGCTGTAGTTCTCCCAAAAGATTGGCAGAACGTTGGTAGTCACTGCAAAAAGAAAATAAAAGGTTGCCAGATTTCTAAAGACAAATCAGATTTTAAGTTTATAAAATTGTATGGCACGCGCTTACAGTACATTTACAGTATGTAACTGCAACACTGAAAATGGGTGAAATAATTACACTTTAGGGAAGATGTCTGATTTGAAAACATGGTTTTTCAAGATTGGTCCTCACTTTGATTAAAGACAAGTGTCATGCCATAGACCCGTTCTTACACTTTTTGTTTTTTCAATATACATGCATGTTAAGAAGGGTTGTCATTTCAGTTTTCAAAGTGCCTACACCATTTTAGAAAATTACGGAGGATTACCATCGAAGCCCCAGGATGTCAACCAGTATAAAGACCATTTTTTAGAACCCCAGCATTAGTTTACAGACAGCCACCAAACCTCAAACAGCAAGAATTAGAATTGCAAAGAATAAAAAGGCAATTTGACATGCAACATATTCAGACACATGCCTTTAAATAACCTGTCCCCAGCAAAACCACACAAGAAGATATAATATAAAAGCAGCATATATATTTGTGGTTGTATGTGGTTTATTTTATCTAGTAGAAAAAATATAATTACTAACTAGCATATCAGATTAATTAAATATTGTCCCTGGGGAACAGACTTATTTATCTCAAAGACGCTTATCAGTATGGGTAAGAATTAGATAGTGAAAATCAGCATTCAACGACTGTTTTTTTTTAATATAATGAAATGCTACTTCCCTTCTCTCTTGACAATTCAATACAGCGCCAATTAGGCACAGAGGCAAATTATATTTAATCCTGAGGTGTTATGCTGTTTATATAAATGAAATACCTACTTACAGTATAGTTATAATGGACTATTTTTACATTGCTGGGATGTTTGTTTTTTAACTCTACTTTTTCTTTGATGCATATACAGTTAGTCCCCTAATACATAACCAGCAGTGTGTCTCATTAATTTGTTAAAAATAGAGCTCATAAACCCTTTAATGTAAGCATTCGCTTCAGGAACATACGCCTCAAGCCACATGCTAAGGAAACAATAGTATCTAAATAAATTGAAGAAAAAAAAACCCAAACATAGAACAGCAGATTAAAAGGCATCCCTAAATGAAATGTGATGGGGCACAAATGAAAAGATTGTGTTTACTGTTACGTAACACACAGACAGTTGCTTCTTATCTGCCTCAAATATGTTTTGTTGCTATGATTTACTTGTCATGCATCTTCTCTTTAGGAGAAGTACAGTGGAAGATTATAATGTCCATTATCTACTGTAGTATTAATTAGACTCCAATGTTGCTCCATGTTGCTTGGATAACTGAAGGTTGTAAAAGCTATTCATTGATTTGAGACATAGGATTTTACTACTCTGATGTTATTTACAATATAAAAACTGGATACACACACCCTATGTACTGTATAACATGCATGAATGAGCAGTCTTAGGTTATATAACATACTGTACAACTCTTGTATAATCGCCTTGAATGAGGTGAAAACAGCTTGCATATTACAGATATCTATAATATATATATATATATTTAAACAATATAATTAAACATTAGAGCCAACAGGCACTGGAGCCATTCTAAAAGTGTGTGGGGCTAAGCATGAAATATAACCAGAACTAAACATTGTGCACGATACAAGCCTCCCCGGCCCCCCTTCCCCTTCCCCCACTGGTGCCCGGGGTATAGCTAAAGAAACGTATTCCCCATTTCCATGGAAAATTCAAGACCTGTAGTTATGGAGAGCAAAATATTTGTATATACTGCCTGCTGTACCTCTTAGTAAATTAGGTTTCTATTCCTTACCATCTTGCTTGGACACACATAACATTGGCCAGAATAGGGTCTAGCGCCACCAGGGAAATGCAATTAATTTGCTGGGTCATGCCGATGGTAGGATAATTGTGTATCAGTTAATTTTAACGTCAAAGGTTTTCTATATGGTGCTTGTATGATCTTGTTCCTTGTTGATGTGCTGCCTTGAAAAGTCATTGTCAAATTCTTAACTTTTAACACATTATATATAAGCAGTTTAAAATATTTTATTTAACTATACTTGCTTTTACTACACTATACAGCAGTGAAGTTTTATAAGGGTGTATACAGTACATCATGCGCTCATGATAGAAGTATATTTTGAAGAAACCTTACCGTGAAAGCAGTAGCTACAGAAAAACAAATGCATTAACATTACAATATCTTAATATTTACTGATCACAGCATATATACCTTTGGGCTGGACACCTTTACCTGCCTCAAAGTGGTTATACAGAAGCTAATGATATGATTGCTGTGACAGGGTAGCGTCACGGCCCAAGCTGTTACCGACAGGAAGAGAGACTCAGAGACAAGAAGCTGCAGTGAAGCGCTGGTGCACACGTTTATTAAACACGAAACAGGAACAACAAAGCAGGCACAAGGGCCAAAATAAAAGGTCAAAACTCACCATACTCCCTGCCCCAGCAGCACTCAATTACCTAACTGGAGAATGGCCACACCTGTGATTGTTGGCAGGGACAGAATTAACCCCATCCCTGCCAACCTTACATTCCCACACACATTTACACAAGCAGAGCTTTTGGCCTACCACTTACATTCACTATGTAGGACTAATTCAAAGCATATTTTTCCAAGATGTCTGCCTGGTGAGGCTAACTCCAAGGCTGCCATTTTGGATCAAACTGTTGGTATGTGGTTGAATGTGAGAACATTTAGTGGTTGTTTTGCAGGCTGGCAGTCAATCCAAAATGACATCCACCTAAATTGATTAATATCTGCATAACCTCCCCTCTCTATAAACCTTCCCCCCCACCACCCTTCAGTTATATTTAATGAGAAGAGCATTAGATTTGGTCACTTGCATCTAAAGTATATAATAAGGGCTTTGAAGTTCAACATATTTCTGTAACATTTACAATGCATATCCTAGGCCACACCCCAAGTTATAATATACAAACATATGCTCACTGGGAAATCCATCTCAGTTACATATGTGAGCAGGAGGGTGATGGGAAATGTAGTTCTGAGAGGTCCATGCGGGTACATGATAAGCCATCTTGAGGCAGGGAATGCAATTTAAAAGTTTTAAAAAAGTGGTCAAAATGTAAACAATAAATAAATCAAACAATACACTCACCTTACATAAACAGCTGTAGCAACACATGGGAACATATAAAACAATAAAATAAAAAGGTCCTTATGTACCCTTTAAGGCGCTGTTGAGAGTGCAGGATATTCACTCTTGACACTGAACCAGAACTCTGGGAGAGAAAGTTGTGTGTATGTTCCTTGCAAGAGTCGATCACAGGAAATGTCAATTATCTGTTCATTTCAGCTGCTGGCAAATCCATAGCATCAGGCATGCACTGAAAGAGGTTTTGCGTCCAATCATATTTTGTCATGTACAAGTCGGGGGGAAAAAGGATGCATACTGTGTCTCCAGCTGGCTGAGATGCTCAGCCATGACCTACGTGGGAGGCTGAATAATTTCATTGTCAGCCAGGAACTTGCAGTAGATATTCTTCACAGTGTTGTTGGAGAGATGTATCGCTCTGAGTTTGTTCGCCTCAGATTTTGGTTTCCCCACATATTCCTTCTGAAGGGTTTCCAAGTGTCGCTGCAATTTATTTGGCTTCATGCTTTCGTTAGATAACACCTTGTGACATATTAGGCATTTTGGCTTTTCTTTGTTTTTCAAAAATACACTGGTGGAGCCATACTCAAGGAATGCCTCATCATATTTCGAGGATGTTTCTTGCCCTCCTCTTGTTTTCCATTCATATTAAAATCAGTAGACTTGCTGTTGGAAGTTGATGCTCTTCGTAAAAAAATCCATGGAGCTCTTCTATAACAATTAACAAAATCAAACCGAGGGTGGAATGGGGTGTCTTTCAGTGATGTGCATTTGAGACTAGCGAGTGGGAGGGCCGTATTTGGTAAAGGAGATCAGTAGAGCCTATGCAGGCTTGCCTGCAAGATAGGCTGTCACACTGCACTGAGAGGCTGCTACGCCTTGCAATGTGCTGTGAAGTGTGCAAGCTGGGAAGATACCAAAGTTTGGGAACCGCGACCCACAGTTTGGGAACCGCTGGTGTAGGGCTTGTGACTGAAGAGTGAAGAGAGTCTGCCATCTAGACGTTGGAGAAGGAGGACGGTATCACCTGGTTTGTTTGAAGACTGCTTGGCATGGAAGTGGGAGTCGGCATACGTCTTCATTTTTTGCTAAGCAAGTTGGTCAGTTGTGAGAATGGGGTCATTAGCCCTTTGCGGTCCTTTGTCGGACCTGGTCTGACATGTGTCGGCTCTGAGCGGAGAGCCGACAGAGGGTGCCCCCCAATCGTCTCTGATCGGAAAGAAGGCGGAACCAGCCAAGTATCTCTTCAAAAGCTGGAGAAAAAGGATTTGAACAGAGAAGCGCAGAGACAGACTTGGAGAGAGCATCACGGCAGAGAGCAGATGGCAGAGAAAGACACGGCAGCCTGAAAAACTTGCAGAGATAATGGAGGAAGAAGTCAGTGACTATGAAAGTAGTTTAGATGAAGATTTCAAAGAATCCAGTGAAGAACAAATTCATTTTTCTCAAATTCATTAGTAAGACCTCATCTAGAATATTCTGGTCAACTCGCTGCAAACAGTATATTGCTGTTCTAGAAAGAGTGCAAAGAAGAACGACCAGAATTATTCCGGGTTTAAAAGGCATGTCATATGCAGACAGGCTAAAAGAATTGAATCTATTCAGTCTTGAACAAAGAAGACTGCTTGATGAGATTTTGGGATCAATAAGCTACTAACAACCAAACGAGCAAGATGGGCCGAATGGCCTCCTCTCGTTTGTAAACTTTCTTATGTTCATATGTTCTTAAAGTGACAAGCCAGAGGAGGAAAATTAAGAAAGCAATCACGACAAGCCAGACGTGGAGGGGGGGTGGAGACGCGCACCTGTAAGCGCTGATAGTTTTGTGATAGATAGGTGTCTGCTTTGAAAAGTATCACACACTGGATACTTACAGATAAATCTGTGACTGGCCTGTACACAGTTATATATGTTCTATAATTGTTGTTGGTTCAGATTTGTGCACTTTCTTTTGTATTTTGCAGTTCTCAAATAAATAGTTATAAAATGTGTTAGGGGTGTCTTATTGATTTACAATAAGTTTGGAACCTGAGTGATTGCTCTAAAGTCACTCTAACTCAGAAAAAATAAAAATATTTTTTTACAGGTTTTTTTGCAATGTTCCCCTCATATAAATAGTAAAAAAATTAATAAAAACTTGTTTTTGGTTTAAAAAATTGGTATAATTTTCTTTCCGCATGAGTATCACTTTGATTATATAGTGATTTGAAACATGTTTATGTAAATAAAGTCATTTTAATTCAATTTGAACAGCACATGGTCTAAAGTGTTATTTTGTTCCCCAAAATTAAATAAACCTGACAGGGTCAAAATAATTGGACTGCAAAGGGCTAATGGTGGTAGATGGGAGTTCCGGTAGCTGGATGTGGAATGGATGCCCAAATAGCAACTCAGCTAGTGATTTGTTGGTGGTGCTGTGAGGCGTCGCATGACAATTCCTAAGGAATTTGTAGAGTTCTTGTTTCCAGGGCTTATCAGCGGCTGTGGCAGTGAGTGTGGTTTTTCTCAAGGTTCTCATAAAACGCTGTCCAGTTGCATTAGCTTTGGGCCAGTAGGGAGTAATCTTGCAATGCTGGAAGCCAAAATAGTTGGCAAACTTCTTAAAAGCATCACTTATGAAGGGTGGACCACTGTGACTTGACTTTTTGTGGAATACTTGGTCCTTTCCGTTTGGGAATAGCCTTGCTTGACAGGGTGCAAGGCTCTGCTGGCATAAGGTATTATTTTAGTGGTATTCTGGGAGATGTCCTTCTAGGCCAAAATGACACCTAGACCAACATGGCTTGTAAACTGTGACTTCGGTTTGTTTAGATGGGTCAAAGTATGCCATCACTGTGCTGCTTGTTAATTTTTGTTTTAGCTGGTCAAGTGCTGCTTGGTGTTTTGATTCCCATCTTCAAGCGGCATCCTTTTTTGTGAGCTCACACAACAATGAGAGATGTAGTCTTCCCTTAGTACTGCTGTGTTGGGAAGACGCATATCAACACATATGCGTACTTCTTCTGGGTTCTTGGGTTTTGGTGCCGCTACTATTGGTGATATCCATGGTGTTGGTCCAGCTATTTTTCAATAATCCCCAGCTGTTCTAATCTGTCAAGCTCTTGTTCCACCCTGTTCCTGAAGACAGGTTGCACTGTTGTGTCAATGTGCAGTTTGACTTTGAAGTCTTTCAATTTACCTATTCCTTCAAATAGGTCTCGGCGTGTTGTAACCAGATGATTTGCGGTGGGCAAGGGTGATACTGGTACGGTTGCTGGTATTGAGTTGATTATCTGAATGAATCCTAGGTCAGATGCTGTCTAGTATAGCAGTACTGGGCAAAGTGGTTCAATTTCCCGCATGATTTGCATTGCTTTCTCTTTGCAGGACAGGACCATTTCCGTCCAGTATGCAGGTATGCACCTCCGCAGTTATAGCATGTGTTTGTGTTGAACAGCGGTTTGTTAACTGTACGCTGGCTGTGCTTGTGTGGTCTGTGCTAGACGATGTGGTTCACTATCACGTCTGTAAGATGGCCGCCAGTGCACTTCATTTATTCAATGCCTGTAGCTTGCAACTCGGAAGCGTCTAGTGTTCTCCTGAAAGCTAACAGTTCAGTTATCGAAGTTCCCTTGGCGCTTTATCCCGTACGCTAGAGAAGGAGTAGCTCAGGACTATTGTGACTTGATTTCTCTGTCTGTGTCTGTGAATTCGCAGTTGGATGCTAGCTGTCTCAGGCGTGTGTGGTAGGTAACTAGCGAATCTCCAGCTTGTTGAGTGGTTTGTCTGAACCTATACAGTACCAGTCAAAAGTTTGAGTACACTTGCTGGAAACTAGGTTTTTCCATAATTGACAATGTTTTACGTCATATACGTTTCTGTAAATACTTGAAAATGAAAACACATGTTACAACATACAAAACATAAGGAGTATCAGAGCAATGTTCAAGAAAGTTGAAAATTGTCTCTAAATCTTGGATTCCTCAAAATAGCCACCCTTTGCCTTAATAACAGCCTCACAAACACGAGGCATTCGGTTAACAAGTTTCAGCAGGAAATCACCCGACATGTCTTCCCAGCTCTTCTGCAGCAATTCCCAGAGATGTAGGGCACTTGTGGGTAGCTTTGCTTTGACTCTTCTGTCCAGTTCGTCCCATACAAGTTCTATGGGATTGAGGTCTGGAGACTGGGCAGGACAGGTCATTAGATTGAGTTGTCCTTCACTTTCCTTCTTCACCAGATAGTTCTTGCACAACTTTGAGGTGTGTTTCGGGTCATTTTCTTGCTGAAGAATGAAGGACTGCCCAACTAGCCGTAATCCTGATGGAATGGCATGCCTCTGAAGTATGCTATGATAGCCATGCTGATTGAGCTTGCCATGGGCTTGGTAAAGATCACCAACTCTGTCACCAGCAAAGCAACCCCAGACCACGACACTGCCTCCTCCATGCTTGACAGTGGGAACCACACATGCAGAACACATGCGCTCACCCTCTCTGCGTCTTACAAATACTCGGCGGTTGGACCCAAATATTTCAAATTTTGACTCATCGTTCCATAAGACCGACTTCCACTCCTCAAACGTCCAGTTTCTGTGTTTTTTGGCCCAAGCAAGTCTCTTCCTCTTATTCTGCACTCTTAACTGGTTTCTTTGCAGCAATTCTTTCAGTTAGGCCAGCTTCATGCAATCTCCTCTGAACAGTTGATGTTGAAACATCTGTACTTCTAGTAGCATTTAGCTGAGCTTGTATTTCAGGGGCAGTTAATCGCTGGTTTCACAGACTTGTGACTCGAATGAACTTGTTCTCTGATTCTGAGGTCACCCTTGGCCTGCCTGATCTTGTTCGGTCCTCATGAGTGCCAGTTTCTTCAAATCGTTTGATGGTCTTGGCCACAGCAGTTACAGACACTTCTTGCGATTTGTCTTAAAGATTGACCATTTCTTAAAGTAATTACTGTCTTTTTTCTTTGCTTAACTGAGTGTATTTTGCCATTTTCTGCTCCCTTACATTCAGGAATGACAAACTTGTGCCTATGCTACCTATATTTATAGTAATCATGGACCCTCACCTGTTAACAATAATTGGTGACAAAAGGTTAATTAGGTAACATGCTAGTTAACTCGGAGAACATCTAACAAAGACACTTTTATACTTAGGCCAGTGTTCTAACACCGTGTTATACACTTTTCAGACTTTTAACTGACTTGGGCTTCAGACTGAAATCCCCTTGCTTTGGGTGACCATTTCATTGAAATTGACAAGATTTACATTTTCATTTAAAAATAAAATTTTTGAATGCAATTCACTTATGATTATCAGCTTATATAAGTACACATCTCATATAATGAAATATTAAGTGTTTATAGACAAGTTTATACAGTTAAAAACATAGATAATCATGAAAAACCTGGTTTCAAGCAGGTGTACTCAAACTTTTGACTGGTACTGTATGTTTCGTATTTAATGGTCTTTTTCTGTATGAAATAGTCATTCAGTTTTTCTACTGCTTTGCTGTAGTCGTCAGCTTTCCCTGTATCTGGTATTATATCGAATATGTCATACACTCGCTCAATGGCAAAATGGAGCAACATTGCATGTTTTCTTGCGTTGTCTTTGATATTGGAAGCAATCAGAAAATTATGGAATCTCTGGATCCACTTTTTCCATCTTAAGCCTATGGAGCTTGGATCAGTATCGATATAAAACTGAGGGAAAAAGGGTACACTTGAGGCCTGCATCAAGGACACGTGTAGTCATTTTGTAATGCGCAAAATTACTTTCACAGACTGTATATTGCCGTAGCTTGTAAAACAGTCTTTGTAAGTAAAACGACTTACAGTACCAGTAGCTGGGTTCTCTTGAAATCCGATTTCCTTGTCATCAATGTAGTAGATCGATGCACAGACAAAAAAAGAGACGCACACTTGCTTGCTGAAGAAACAGTGTATTGTCTTAATCTGTTACATGTATATAATGTGATATCTGTATAATGTCAAATAATGTATAATGTGTATAATGTGAAATAACGTGATATCTTGTAACAATTGTAAGTCGCCCTGGATAAGGGCGTCTGCTAAGAAATAAATAATAATAATAATATATCCTTTTTATAGTAGCGTCACTTCCTGCACCTAGGACTAGTCATATTGAACAGTGTTAAACAGCAACTGTGCTGGAACATAAGCATTAACACCGCCGAGAATTCGGACTACATACAACCGCTGCACCCGCAAAATGTGTGACTCCATTTTAAAAAGGCTTTGATATGAAAATGAAAAACAAACAATTGGATACAACTTAATATTTTTATTTATGAACATCATGCATTACATTTTCAGAGCAGAAACACCATATTTACATTGAAAATTAAACTTTTTTCTTATTTTTTTTTTCAAAAAGAGCACATATACATAAACATGAAAAACTGTTATAAAATAAACTTTAAGCAATAAACTTCTGTGTAAACAGATGTAGAAAGCTGTATGCACATATAAAATTATAAAACATAAATAACTAGTTATAAAAATGGCATAGCATAAAACCAAAATATAACATAACTTATGCAACAAGAAAGCGCTTTGAGTGAAACAGAGTTCAAAGGTTGTCTGTCTGTTCAGAGTTCTATTACAGCTTTCTAAGTACAATCTGTGCAGAAAACACGCTTTTCAACTGTACCAGTGCATTTCACAACGGGCGCAGACATCAAAAGTTCTGTTTTTATTGCATTTAGCAACCTGGCATTGTCTTTTATTCCGTGTGCCAGTGGGCGCAGTGCTGGCTGAAGGTTGAGGGGCATTTGCCAGCCGGCTTTCGTGTCTCTTAACAAAATGCTTCTGCTGTAGCTGTAGGGCTAGCTGCAAAATGAAGTCCCTGCGAGTGATTGTGTTGCCAGTGCACTCCTTGTACAAAAACAAAGCATTGACGGCTGCCAGGTCCAAAACATTATAAAAAACAGCCACAGGCCACCTGCGAGTACCACCTTTGACAGAATACAGTCGTGCCATTTGATGCAGTATATCTACACCGTACTTCGTTGCGTTGTAAAATGCAACAGTCTCTGGCTTTCATTTAGCATCAGTCCCGATGGTCACTGATCTGTGCAGAGCTTAGAATCCGCACATTTTTTTTATTTTTATTTTGCACCGTCAAAGTCAGAGTGGCACAGTCATTCTGCCTGAGAAATATACTGTACATAATAATAATATGTGATGTGTAGAATTACTTTCATCAGTGTTTCAAATACTCAACAGGATTATAATATGTTCTTTCACAATGACTTTGATTTTATTATAAAGCCCAGACTATATTGTATTGATTTCAATATGCCACATAAACTGCGTGTCTGGCAGTTGAAGAAGTAAGTGCTTATAACTTACTCATTTTTACGATTGCAGCTGAAGCACCTTATGGGTATTTAATTCAAATATTTAGTAACACTTAAGAACGGACATGCACGAGATATTCACATATGCTGAGATATTTAAATTTGAATTGCAAAAGCCGTTCAAAAAGTGTCTATGGTGGTGCTAGTTTTAATGGATTGGAGTCAAAGATCTGAAATATTTCTGCTAAAGTCTTATATATTTCCTTAAAAATACATTTTAGGATCATAATTTGATCCACTACTGACCATGTGCATGTAGTTAAGCATAATTTGTTTTTAGGTATAGTGGAGGAGGAAGTAAACATTCAGGGGCCAATTCTGATCACAGGGCAAGTTAGAGTCCTGCGCGGGTTCAATTTTTACAACCCGCTTCCGACCTGGACCCGCTATTACAGGTCCTGACCCAAACCCGCAACCCGCTGCAACACCGTCTTCCTACCCGCGACCCGACCTGACCTGCTTTAATAAGACCTGCAACCTGACCCAAACCCGCAAGTGTTTGTCCTTTACATACTGCCTACGTCAGCTGACTCTCTCACGCTCTCACATTCACACACAGATATCTCTACCATTCTCCACGGATTGAGTTTACACAATAGGCTATACAGTGTGGTAGCTTTCACTAGTGGTCTGGATATATTTTAACATTGTAACATTAACTATCTCTACTTACTTTACTATAAAATACCTGTCTTTTCCTTTCGTGCCACCAGTTGAAAGGGAGCTACACCTGTGCTTTTGCAGAGATGATGTAACAGTTTTGTGGCTGTTGTTCACAAACATAATTTTACAAGCAGCGGATCCAGTCACATGTTTATTATTTTCATTCGCTATGATTCCAAAATAATTCCACACTTCTGATATAAACCCTGTGCTATCTTTTGTTGCACCTCATTCCAGGCATTTTTAATATCACCAAGCAGACGTGATAAAAAGATCTTGCGACGTAAACAAGCGAGAACAACACTGCTTAGTCAGCTGACCTCCCTAATCGCCTCCTGCTTTAGTGCAGGAAATACTGGTACATTTACCTTCTAATATGTTGTTTGGGAAAGGGTTACAGACGAGTACACTGAAAGGACAGAAAAGGGTTTTTGGTGATTCAAATTCAGACCCTAAAAAATAAATAAATAAATAAATGGACCCGAACTGCAAACCGCAAACCGCAAAAAAAGTTGACCTGTGGGTACCCGACCCGATGTAGGACTAGGGCAAGACACTGATTACGGGGCACTAGCTGGGCGCAAAACAGCGCAATAAGACTTTGCCCTGTGAAGTGATTTTGGTACCATGTTTTGCCCCAGGTTTTTATGCCTGCACGTCTGCCAGGTGTTTGGGGAGTAGCCTCATTATCATTTTCACTAAAGCGACTTTGAAGATGGGTAAAGCTTTGCCTTTGTGATTGAAATATCCTCAAAGTAGGTCTTTTCAAGAGCAAATGCTATCACACAATAAAAATGCAGCTTGTGAGGTATACAACTAAGGAGACAATGTAAAGAAAACTAATAAAGTAACATACAGGTAGTGAACAAAAAAATGGAAACACCTGGGTACATGAGGGATACCAAGTATATTGAAAGCAAGAGCTTGCACACCGGTGTGGCTCATGTGTTAATTAAGCAAATAACATCCCAGCATGCTTAGGGTCATGTATAAAAATGCTGGACAGGCCTGGTTGCCTATAATTATGGCTGGCATGGCTGCAAGAGGAGACCTCAGTGACTTTGAAAGATGGGTGATTGTTGGGGCGCGTTTGGCAGGAGCTTCACTGACTAAGACAGCTTAACTTGATGAAGTTTCACGAGCAACGGTGTCTAAGGTGATGTTGGCATGGAACTCCGAGGGAAAGACATCATCAGCAAAGGGCAACAGTGTGCGGAAGCGCATACTCCAGGATCATGATATCCGTGCATTAATTCGAAGTTCAAGGCAAAACAGGCTAGCAACTGCAGATCAATTGACTGCAAATTTCAACCTGGGGTGCAAGCAGCCAGTTTCATCAAAAACGGTCCGCCGAGAACTCCGCAGAGCGGGATACCATAGTGGTCCAACGCCCTATTAAGTGACTTTACATTGGTGTTTCCATTTTTTTGTTCACTACCTGTGTCTTTCCTTCTAAACTTGTAGCAATAGAATTACGACACACACTGCACCCCCTGGTGGTTTTCTTTAAATTATGTTGCTAGGTTAGCCGATTGAATACTACAGTACTGTAGTTTATTAAATAGAAAAAAGATACCTTATCTGCTTTTACTCTGTTTAGATTGTGTTTGTAGTTTCTACATACCTGTCCAGCATTGGCCATCTTGTAACATGTATCAGATTGCAGTAGGCTTGGGTTTATAGCCTTTATTTATCATGTTTGATGTCCTGTCACCTGGTACATGACACAAATTCTCCGGAATGTATTTATTTATTTATTTTGCTATACTTTACAAAAAATGCTTTGGTCTTAAGTTAATCATGTTGGAAATTGTTGAAATAAATCAAAAACGATACACATTAATAAGAAATTAAGAAACTAGTTTGGCAAGGTTTTTTTACTGATTACAATGCTTCTTGGGAAAGTGTTATTAGTGTTAAAAAACTTTAAAATGCTTGGGGGAAAACAGGCAGCTGCCATTTGAAAGAGTCTCAGTCCTGTACAACTATTTGAGAAACTGGCACATATCCAATGTCGGGTTTAATATGCACAGACATTTCCATCCTTTAAGAAGCTGCTTGATGAGATTCTGGGAGCTACTAACAACCAAACGAGCAAGATGGGCCAAATGGCTTCCTCTCGTTTGTAAACTTTTTTTATGTTCTTATCTTCTTATTATAAAGAAACTTGGAACAGTTATCTAAACTAATGTATTCTTATTATTGTATCAATTTCCTTAGTATATCATTTATGTTTCTGTAATCACATCCTTGTGATTTTTAACGAGGTGTTAATGCCAGTGTTGTAATTGAGTCCCAAAAATTGGGACCCGAGTCGAGTCAAGTCACAGGGGGGTAAGACTTGTGTCGAGCCAAGTCTTTGACATTCCAAACTCGAGTCGAGACGAGTCAAGTCACAGAGTTTGCTCGAGTCGAGTTGAGTCACCTATCTGACACAAGTCAATTCAAGTTATTAGTTCTGAGAGTTTGAGACGGTTTGATTTAATCAGATTCATTTTACAGGAGATTAGCAATCTACAAGTAAAAAGAAAATACAATTTAAATTAAAAATATAAAATTGAGATGCACAATAATGTGGCCATACTTGCCCCGCTGATGTTCACCATTAATGGTCCACGGTTTCTGCCTTGGGTTTTGTCTCCATTTCAGTCAATTCACAATTCCTTGGCCTATTTATAAGCAGATTTTGTTATTGACCATACAGAGGCCCTTTTACCTATGCTCAGTTGGGTTGGATGTACAGTAATAAATCCCTCAAAACAAAAGAATGGATTTAATCATTTATTTACAATTTTACTGATGGCAGTGTTTTTCACTTTTTCTCAACAGTGAAACCCCCTGATAGTTTTTTTTTTTCAGATACCTTAACCATATGAAGGGAAATTTTGTGGCATTTAATTTTATATTTGATATAGAGATCTTGCTCCTAGGCCTTGAAACACAGCAGCTACAAAGGAAAACAGTCAAAGTAATGCAACTGAGGCGAAATCAGTTTTAAAACCACTGCATACTCGCACATATGCGCTGCAGTTCAAAATCAATAAACTCAACTTAATTTCCTTAATATTACAGAAAGAAATGTATCTTGAAAGGTTAAGAGTTTCGCATAATAATGCGTGTTACAAAATAAGTAATTTTCATTATTTTCAGATAAAAAAGGGTTGTTCACTAATTCGTTTAAAAACATAGCAAAGATATTTCACACAGAACATGTCGCACCATAAACCCTTTAACCATCTACACTTTGCCCAATAAAATCCCAGTTGTTTGTCTAAATAAAATCATCAATGTAGTTAAAATGGAGGTCAATTGTATTTTGAATAACCCTACTAACATAAAAGACTAGTATTGTTGCTGCTGTTTCATAAACACATCCAAAATACCCCAGCAGCAAAAACAAACACTTTTTTTTACCAGTATAATAATTTATCTGTTCACCCAGTGTGACAAAATCCACAGACCACTTTTTAAGAATTAATTAAAAACAATGCAGTTCCATCCTCAACCAACTTTCCTCTGGCAATGTTGACTGTGCCTATTCCCCAAATTCTATAAAAAAAACAAAACGTTTTTAACCAAACTAACTCTAAAACATGTATCCAGCATGCAAATCCTAATGTATTAAATTAATCAAACACATCTAGAGCTGATTAACTCAATTCAGGAATTCTGGAAAACAAAGATGACCATGCAACATCTTCATTGATAATCTGTACTGTGTGCTAGTGCCAGTGGCTGTAGAAGGCTACGGGAATGTAAAAAATAAATACAATTATTAAAGCTCCAGAGAGTTGTTTGTGTGTCCATTTCTTGTACAGTGCTTTATTACATTAAAATGTGTGTGCAAAACTATTTTTACATGCTTGGAAGCTTGTACATGAGTTTGGATTCGTGGTAGTTTGGATTTTAAAAACATCTTTTTTGTTTTCTAAAACAATGATTTTTTTTTAAAACATAGTATAACTTTAGATTAATATACATTAAACCAGACAACAAACACTTAAACCCCTACTTTTTCTACCACATTTAAGTTTTAACTTAAAAATCTATAGATTGACCCACCAAATAAGTAATTTCTTATTGATACTTGGTAAGAAATAATAAAAAAAGACCAAAAACATTTCAGTTATTTTAGACACCTTGTTTATCTAGTTTGGAATGTCTCGGTGCTGGCAGGATGCAGACTGCTTACTTCTCTCCCCGTCTACTCCGTAGTTCTTAAGTGAACTCGACGAGCTCAGGTACTCTTGATTTACCTTCCATGCTGCTGACACTCTTCTCTCTGTCTCTATGCGGTCACGTGTTCCTCTCACTTATAAAGAGGCAGCACTTGTACACCTCAGAAGAAGGGCTGGGGTTATTGAAAACGAAACTGATTGTGTAATTTATTTTATTTTATCATAAAGTCTATGACTCGAGTCGAGTGCAGACTTTTGGGCCAGGAGTCGAGTCTTGTCTTGTCTTGCAGGGACTCAAGTTGAGTCGAGTCATTTGGTGAGAATGACTCGAGTTGAGTCGAGTCACAGAAAATTACGACTCGAGTGTGATAAGTTGAGTCACTGACTAGAGTCATTACAACTCTGGTTAACGCACCTCTGTGGCCTCAAAAGATCTCACAGAATCACATCTAACCTCCAAGTACACCTGGTACATCTGCATTTAACTATTAACCTGTCCCCTGCAACACTCCTCCCCTGGTGAATGTAAAAAATACCACAGTTGTTCTATTGCATGTGTGTTTCTTAAATCCATTAGGTTGCAGAGTTTAATGGTTATATTCTGGAGATTAGACAGGTTGTACTGATATATCACAGGGGGTTCTAAAAAGTCACCAGGAATGTGATGACTGAAACAGAAAATTATACACAAATGAAATCTAAGGGAGATGAAGATACCAGTTTGAAGTTTGAATGGCTTATCTTATATACTGCTTAAAGAGACATAGAAACATGTATTTATTAATTTAATAAGTTCATACCAGGCTAATGATATTCAAAACTTTTGAAAGATGCACATCAGCGTCATTTCAGAAAATGTGACTCTCCTCTGGGAAATATAGTTGTATAGTCCCACTTTTATGAATAATACCATGTTGTTAACAGGAATAAGACATATAAGAACATACTAAACAAATGGCATGAATATTTCTGATTCATCAGTAAGTGTATTTGTTTCACGGTTATCACAGATTCTGTGAAATGTGCCTGTGTAATATGTATTTCCCTGTGAAAATGTCAGTTTCTGAAAGAATAGTGTAAATATACATATTTGTTATCACTTAAAAATAAAAAAAATTATTGACACACTACCAGTTAAACTGCATTTAGGATCCTGGCAACCAGTTTAGTTTGTTTCCGGTAAATGATTGAACACACATAGAGTTGCATGATTTCTTTAAAATGTCTTCAACGAAAAGAACACCAGCTACATCAAAGGCTAGAAATAGTTCTGCTAAAGATCGCTCTGTTCAGTAAAAGAAGGGGACATTTCACATGTCTGTTGTTATTTTTACATTTATTTATGTTTTTATTTTATTTGATAATTTTACTGATTGTGAAAATAGAATGTCTTCAAAAGGACTCGTGATCAATTTTGAATGTGACAATGCTATTTTTTCTGCTTTAATAAATACAATGTTTAATCATGAAATATCTTGAAATACCTATTTTTAGACTGTGAAATAAGAACATTTTTACAGTGAAAAAAATACAGCACCATTTATGAGTAACATTTTTGGCTTCCCATGATTAAAGAATGTATTCCTAAAAAACACAGTTTAGGAAAAAGAAATATCAATGATGCTACAACTGTATCGTTCAGACAAGATATTTGATTTACGCAGCATACATTTTCTTTGCAAAGTTGCTTGAGAAAAAGCATTGGGCAGCAAGTATTAAAAGCATTGCTAAATGCCTGGCACTGTTTTCAGGTTCAGCTTTGTTGTTACAGGAAATACTACACTGCAATTAAAAACCAGATTATTGAGATCAGGAATTCCTGCATTATACTAATGTGTCACAAATTCTCTGTATCACTTACTTTCCCATATAATCTTTTCCCTCAAACTATTTTGATACCCTGATAAGATCATCTTTGTAACTGATCTAATCAAAGTGCACTGAATTAATACTTAGAATATGGACTTCCAAGAAACATGGCATATGTTATTTTAGACGCATTAGCCATAGTTCACATTACCATATTCTCTTTACAATCCTCTTTTCTTTATTCTTTAACTTTTAAAATAGGTTTATGGACCATTCAATTTATAGTCATACGTGTTTATCTGTGTAATAAATGTGTTTCTTAGCAACTTTTTACTAATGAAGCCAATCCATTTTAAAAGGAGTGTAGTCCACATTAAGTACTTGCAATTAAGAAGGTATTTGTCAAACTTAGAGGATAAAATAAATGCTTTTGTATTTTTTGCTCACAAAATGCTACATCTGTTGGGTCTCCCAGAGAGGACATATGGAAAGCTTACATAGCAAATTAGGGTTTCATTGCAGTGCCGTAGGGGTAAGTAAAGTTGCTTGCACTTTGTGACAGGAAGTAATATTTGAATGTGATTTGTAATCATTTGAGATTTTATCCCCTGAAGGCTAGCAGTACTCAATTATACAGCTATTAGAGATGGCAAACACTTATATGTTGTTTTGCCTTCGGATTTCAGTACCAGATTGCAGGCCCTACTGTAAAACAAACAGTTGTATGTATATATTGAGAAACATGTGTAGTAGTTGTGTATTTCTCCTTTGTGGATATACAAATCTTCATTTTTTAAGGTTTTATTGAATTCAGTTACTTAAAATAAAAACATCATCTGTACGGTAGAAGCCCTAACGACAACTAGCGAAGCTGGATTACAGAAGTGGTTTTTCAATGAATAACTGATTTTGTGCCCGCAGCAGGGGGGTAGATGTGTGCACCTTCTGATGTGTGGACAAACATCTGACATTTAACCAACATTAAAGTGCCACAAGTGGCAGAACAATGGTTTAAAATATTTACCATGTTAACTGATAGGGAGAGAGCAATAAGTGTCCCGTATGTGTGCCTGCAAATTTCATGAATAGTAACAAGGATTGTGTTGGTGGTCTCCTTAAAATGTTTTCTAAATTAGTAAAAAAAAAATTATAAGATAAAATATATATATCATCTTATGAATGTATTAATACCCTTATGCAATCAAGCATTTATATAGAGTATATATAGTACTGTCCACTTCATTGAAAATGTGGTTGTAAGTGAACTTTTAAAAAGTATACATTGCAAATAAACTGTACTTGAAATCTGTATGTCCTATTCTGATCACAGGCATTTTTAAACCACAAAAGCAAGGTGCCATTTGAGGCTTGTAAACCCAGTTTAAGAAAGCTGTACGATATCAGTTGTCATGCAAGGTCAAATTGGAACTCAGACAAAAACATTTAAATATACCCTCCTGTATTTTAATATTAATTTGGTTATTTGCATTTGGAAGGAGAATTTCTCTGGTTAAAAGAAAATTCACAAAAACGGGAATTTCGTGTTAAGAAGTAATTTACAATAAGCGACAAGGGTATTCATGCATTGAAAATGTATGCTTTCTCTAGATTCTAGCCTTGTATTTATTGTTCCTGCGCCCATCTTGGTCCATTCCCATATGTGTTCTTTGACAATGAATTTGCTTTTGTGGATGGTGGGTAGGTAATAACTAGGGAATCATACTTCAGCTCAGCTGATGGACAATGTGCATGAATGTAGAAGTCTGTGCAACTGTTTCAATAGCTTCTGTAAGCCATTGAAGTAATTGAATTTCCTTTTGGAAGTAAAATGGGTAAGAACACAAATATATACTGATTAAGTGTTTGTTATAATAGTGCATATTATTATACACTAGTGCACACATTTATTTTACCATAAAACTTATATTATGCCCAGATAATAACTATGTTGGAAAAAGAATGGCCAAACTCATGTGGCAGGAAATGATAAAAGAATAGGATCCTGAAAAAAAATAGAGTAATATGTTTTATTATTATGTAGACTCTCAGCACTATTTACATGAGGACTGCCATGCTAGTTGAACAACAAGAAATATTATTGTCACTTGTAGTATACATTTACAGCTTAAAGCGGTTTTACATTAACAACTTTCTTGACAGAAACTGAGATTGTGCTGAGAATAAAATAAATTGCAACTCTGCATGGTATTCATATACATTACTCTTGAAATGTACATTATAAGAAACATAAGGGCCATACATGAAACAGTCCTTGTCCTTCAACAAAAATTCTGCTTTTACATAAATATATGTCCTTTTTTCCAGACATTTCACCAGTTTTTGGCTTATTCGGTCAGGGCACTGGATAAAGTCTTTAATGCACAATCAGCTCCTTTTTCACTGAACCACATCAACTTCAGTGTTGATAAATTACTTTCAGTGCTTCCCGGAAATAATGAAGTATAAACAAAATAAACAAGCTTTGTGGACTTTTGTTTTCACAAGGGATTTGCCACCAATTCTGACAAAGCAGCAAGACCACAGTGCATTATTAGTGTGCAGGAGCAGCTAGCAGCTTGTGTGCACTTTCTTTGTGTAAAAGGTTGAGTCTTGTTGTTTTACTGGCTGGTCTTCTCTGTAGCCAGCACAACACTGTGCTGCTTCTGGGCTCGATCTAGAAGCTTCCTTTTCTTCTTCTTCTTGATTGATGTTTTCCTTTGTCCTGGTGGAACAAAACAATGAAGTATGAATTATTACTTCTGTCACTTATCTTGAATCTTATAACCACTTGTTATAAGATGTGGAGGAGTGACAATGGAATAGTGAATACAGACACAGACAAAATACATTGTCTAAATATTCAAATTTAATGACATAGGTAAAGGATGGCAGGTTGATGAAACTACATTAAAATCTAAATGCAAGGCTACACAAGTTATATACAGTAAAGCAGGGGTTTCCAGGACCCCTGCAGTAAAGGGTACTACGATTAGATGAGCAGGTACAAATACAACACACACAAACCAATACTGCAATAGATTTACAGCCATATACAGAACAGACGAGAGAGGAGCCATTGATTTGGCATACTTAATTATGCACAACACTCAAGTGTTGTTTTCTGAAAAAGTACTACACTATGGTGAGTGGAGGGTATTAAATACCACTTGTATCTGTGGCTTCCTTGAGACTGCCATAAATGTTAAGCATTAGTTATATTTTGATATACAACCAGGGTCTACAAGTGCTCTCACCTTAACACACAGTAATGAAAGCACTCAAAATAAATACAGAAAAATGCATTACAGGAGATGCACATATAGAATAAAAACAGTTATATGATCGTTATAAATGTCTTTATTCTATAAATACCTTGTAAATAGTGTTTAGTAAACAAACTCTAGAATGTCCCTGGTTTCAGTTGCTCAACACTATGATGTTGTAAAAGTAAAACATTTCAATTGCCATTATCGGAATTTTATAAAATAAAGTAAAAGTAACACCTAACAACTTCGGAAGTCAAACCTGGTTTCCCTTTAGAAGTAAGTCTGCCATTATGACATCTTAATCAGTCAGCTTAATTGCTTTTGGACCAGACATTGAGCCTTAGTATTTCCAGTGTTCCAAGAACAAACGTTTAAGTCATCCCTTTGAACCAAAGCAGAGTATTCAGTGGTCTCAGCATTTGGCATAGGCCTAACAAATTGAAATTGAAATTTTACAGTTCCTCTGGTTGCCAACAAGTAATAAGCACACAAATACCAAAACACTGTAATAATAACCTTGGCACTACCATATATTAAGGATTTCAGGTCGAGGGAATCAACCAGGGCCCTAGTGGGGCCTCAACTTGATCCCCAGCAAATAGAAGTTGACAGCTCAGAACCACAACCACACTGACACCTTACCAAGCCAACTGTTTAAAAGATACTAGAGGGCAGAGTAGGGAGTGTGGGGATACAGGAATCTCTACTTCGGACCGAGGTGCTCTTGCATTTCAAGACCCACGATTCTCAACTACCACCTACAACCCCTTTAGATCTCCTCACTAGCCTTTTTTTTTTAGCCTTTTTTTTTTTTTTTAATTTAGTTGTTGCCAATTATTTTTTATTATTTTCTCCCAATTTGGAATGACCAATTATTATTTGAAGCTCAGCTCACCACTACCACCCCTGCACTGACTCAGGAGGGTGAAGACGAACACGCACTGTCCTCCGAAGCGTGTGCCGTCAGCCGACCGCTTTTTTTCACACTGCGGACACACCATGCAGCCACCCAAGAGCTACAGCGTCGGAGGACCACGCAGCTCTCGGGTAGCTTAAAGGCAAGCCCGCAGGCGCCCGGCCATACTACAGGGGTCGCTGGTGCGCGGTGAGCCGAGGACACCCTGGCCGACCTAACCCTCCCCCCGGGCGACGCTTGGCCAATTGTGCGCCGCCCCCTAGGAGCTCCCGTCCATGGTCGGCTGTGGAGTAGCCTGGACCCGAACTCGCGACGTCCAGACTATAGAGCGCATCCTGCACTCCACGTGGAGCGCCTTTACTGGATGCGCCACTCGGGAGCCCCTAGCCTTTAAAATCTTAACCACTTCACTGCTAAGCTGTTTGTGCACCAAGTGCATCACTGTGATTGGACCTGGTAACTAAAGTTGATGCAAAGTTTTGTTTAAGGCTAGTAAGTAAATATTTAAGAAACTGCACAGGATCAAATTGGAAAGTTAAAAGCAGCCCTATAGAAAAAAAAATCTGCTGAAAATTGCCCCTAAACAGTACATTTAAAACAAAAAAATGGGCTCACTTTCTCCGTGTTGTACTTGTTCAGCTCATTACACATAGTAAAATTAGACTAAAGGGTACAGTTTAAGATCTTAAAAACTAATCACCCCCTTAGAATTTGCAGGCTCTTGGCCATAGCTTATACTTTCGTCCAACTCAAGGTAAATTACATCCCTCAGCACCCCACAATAAATTCCTTGATTGGCTCTCTGAAGCAGTTTTTAGCAGAAAAAGGAGCAGGGATGTGAAAGGACAGAAGTTAATAAATGCATGCTTTTGTTCTGTTACAGTTCGACATGAGCTATGCTGTTCAGATATTTAAGGTTTCTGTTTTAAATTCAAACCTCCTTCCTGTAATTAATTCATTCTTTAGCACAGCTTAAGTTTCACATCTTGCAAGCTGAACAACTTAATTTGAATCGTTGTAAAAATGATTGTATAAGTGCAACCTCAGATTCCTTTAATGTGTGGATTTAACCAACAAAAGAAGTGTTCACAATATGTTTTTACAAAAAATTAACTATCCATTATTTGTTCCTGAACTTTATTAACCCCTGTTTCTCCCTTGTTGTTTACTGGTAACGTAGATACAAATTAGATTGGTGTAAACTGTCCAAATGGTTTATTTATAAAACAGATTTTAACACAATTGATAAAGGTGGCTGCACAATGTTGTGGCTTAATACATGTACCCCAGTTTCATATCAGAAATGCAGTTACACAACAGTCATGGAGATAAAAAAAAAATAGATACAATAGGTTTAATACCCCTCTGATGAAACAAGCCCCAGTCAAGGGAATAAAATTAAATAAACCACTGTTTAAACAGGTCAGAAAATGTATACATATTATACCCATACTATAAACTTGTTGGAAAGAGCCTGAAGTAGAATTTAAATTTATTTCAAACTGATGTTTGCTTTTTTTGTTTTTTTCTCAATATTTCTGCAATCCTGTAAACTTTGTACTTTAACGTATCCATTTCAACTTGTTCTTTATTTTAAATCTATTTAAATATATTATTTTAATATATATATATATATGAATGAGGGACGCAGCTTTTGTGGAAGAATCTTGGGGAGGCCTTCATCCAGCAGTGGATTGAATAAGGCTGAAGATGATATATATATATATATATATATATATATATATATATATATATATATATATATATATATATATATACAGTACTGTGCAAAAGTTTTAGGCAGGTGTGAAAAATGCTGTAAAGTAAGAATGCTTTCAAAAATAGACATGTTAATAGATTATATTTATCAATTAACTAAATGCAAAGTGAGTGAACAGAAGAAAAATCTAAATCAAATCCATATTTGGTGTGACAACCCTTTGCCTTCAAAACAGCATCAATTCTTCTAGGTACACTTGCACAAAGTCAGGGACTTTGTAGGCATATAGTCAGGTGTATGATTAAACAATTATACCAAACAGGTGCTAATGATCATCAATTCAATATGTAGGTTGAAACACAATCATTAACTGAAACAGAAACAGCTGTGTAGGAGGAATAAAACTGGGTGAGGAACAGCCAAACTCAGCTAACAAGGTGAGGTTGCTGAAGACAGTTTACTGTCAAAAGTCATACACCATGGCAAGACTGAGCACAGCAACAAGACACAAGGTAGTTATACTGCATCAGCAAGGTCTCTCCCAGGCAGAAATTTCAAGGCAGACAGGGGTTTCCAGATGTGCTGTCCAAGCTCTTTTGAAGAAGCACAAAGAAACGGGCAACATTGAGGACCGTAGACGCAGTGGTCGGCCAAGGAAACTTACTGCAGCAGATGAAAGACACATCATGCTTACTTCCCTTCACAATCGGAAGATGTCCAGCAGTGCCATCAGCTCAGAACTGGCAGAAAACAGTGGGACCCTGGTACACCCATCTACTGTCCGGAGAAGTCTGGTCAGAAGTGGCCTTCATGGAAGACTTGCGGCCAAAAAGCCATACCTCCGACGTGGAAACAAGGCCAAGCGACTCAACTATGCATGAAAACACAGGAACTGGGGTGCAGAAAAATGGCAGCAGGTGCTCTGGACTGATGAGTCAAAATTTGAAATATTTGGCTGTAGCAGAAGGCAGTTTGTTCACCGAAGGGCTGGAGAGCGCATACACGAATGAGTGTCTGCAGGCAACAGTGAAGCATGGTGGAGGTTCCTTGCAAGTTTGGGGCTGCATTTCTGCAAATGGAGTTGGGGATTTGGTCAGAATTAATGGTCTCCTCAATGCTGAGAAGTACAGGCAGATACTTATCCATCATGCAATACCATCAGGGAGGCATCTGATTGGCCCCAAATTTATTCTGCAGCATGACAACGACCCCAAACATACAGTGAAAGTCATTAAGAACTATCTTCAGCGTAAAGAAGAACAAGGAGTCCTGAAGTGATGGTATGGCACCCACAGAGCCCTGATCTCAACATCATCGAATCTGTCGGGATTACATGAAGAGAGAGAAGCAACTGAGGCTGCCTTATCCATCATCATCATCATCATCATCATCCACCAAGATGTTTGGGCCAACCAACCTGCCGAAGTTCCTTCAAAAACTGTGTGCAAGTGTACCTCAAGAATTGATGCTTGATGATGTTTTGAAGGCAAAGTGTGGTCACACCAAATATGGATTTGATTTAGATTTTTCTTCTATTCACTCACTTTGCATTTAGTTAATTGATAAATATAATCTATTAACATGTCTATTTTGAAAGCATTCTTACTTTACAGCATTTTTCACAACTGCCTAAAACTTTTGCACAGTACTGTATATATATATATATATATATATATATATATATATATATATATATATATATATATATATATATATATATATATATATAAACACATTGTGAGTGTTGTAATGTACTACTGTGCTGCCCCCATATGTACAGTGCTGCGGAACCATAAGTACAATATCCTGTGCTATAAAACTTTTAAATCTATTCTGAGTTTTATTATTTCCGTAAAGTGTGTGTAGTAATATGTGTGCAGAAAACATGTTAATGTTAATGCAGCACCATGTTTATTTTTACACCGTAAGTTGCTGAATACATATGCCTTGTTTACTTGGCCAAACTGTATGTCTATTGGCATGCATTACTTTAAAGGGTCTATATCACTTTGAATGTTCTACAGTTTGCATATATATATATATATATATATATATATATATATATATATATATATATATATATATATATATATTCAATGATGCAAATATATTCCCTATACAATGTTACAGTAGCTCTAGCAGGTATATACATGTTTATTAGGGTAACTGTTGAGAAAAGTAAGAGCAAAACTATATATAGGATCTGTATAATTTTAAAAGAAAAGATGTTGCTATTTAAACAGTAGTAAGGTTTGAAAACAAATCTTTCAAAATTATTTAAAAACTACACTACCAAGATCTGGCGGTAGAGGGCAACATACACAAGCAGAAAATATATTCTACTGCGTTTAATATAATAACTTTTATGTATTTATTTATTGTGAACAATACAATTGCTACTGCACTGGTATATGAAACAAGCTTTGAATTTTTGAAATTATCCCTTGTTTACAGTCAAAGTAATGACATAAGTGAATTACCAAAGTTTATAATAAATAAATAAATAAATACATACATACATACAGTACATAAATAAATAAATAATGAAGCTGATTTTACTATTTCAAATACTCCCTATTATTATTATTATTATTATTATTATTATTATTATTATTATTATGGATTTGGGCAAAGAACCCTGAAACACCAATGAAACATATAGTATGGTAATAGACTGTCCCTCTCATAACTGATTCATTTGTGCAAATGTCATCCCTGATATCTTTTCATTAGACATTAAACATATAGTGAAAACATTAGTCATATAATTATTTTAGTATTACTACATATACCACCTTATGGATATAATATTCAATATGTGCATGTCTCAGTTGCATGCAGGAAATCTAAAAGACATATAACATATATTTCCAGAATATTACCGGTGCTGTCCATGGAGACCTACACATTTTTATTAACCTGTTACAGCTGGTCTTTATTATTTTCTTATATTTTTGTTAGACTGAATTCAATAAAGCAAATTACACAACATCTGTAGTTTTATGCTTGCTATCATTTTCTTGAGCCAAGTTTAGCACCCTTGGGGATAACCTCTTAGGTCAAATGATAGATAACATCAAAATCTGCCAATAAACATCAACTTTTGGACTTAAGTGAAAAATAAATCACCTAATCAAATCCAGAAACTAGTGTGTCAATACCTATAATAATAATAATATTTTTATATAGCACCTTTCATAGTGGACCACCATCACAAAGTGCTTTACAAGATACAAGACGAAGGTGTGTGAACTATGCATCAGCTGCAGAGTCACTTACAACAACGCCTCACCCGAAAGACAGAGCACAAGAAGGTTAAGTGACATTTAAACCAAGATGTATGCTTTTGTTGTCACTTGGACTTGAATGTTGACAAATGTATGAACTTGAATGAACGGTGCATAGTATGCAATTTAAAATCCTTTTAGTCTAAACTGGAGACCCCTATGCAGAGTGTGCTGCTTGCAGGGGTGAGTGACGCTACCTCATAAACATCCAGGTTTGTATCAACTCTGTTGTATGTTTCTGATTTTTTGCCATTAATTATTTTTCCCCCCAAGATTCTGTTTTGCATCGACACGCAACCATACTTAAATTGCATCCTTGCAGTCTAGCTTTGCATGTTGTGGAATGTAGTTAGGAAACCCAATTGACACAAAATGTCCCAGAATTACATTTATATTTATTCATTTATAATACTGTATTCAACTATAAAATATGTGATAACCGCAAAAAACATCTTATTTATCTGTGCAGTATGAGCCTTGCCAAGTTACACAATGCAGTAGGATTTAATATCTTTATACAGATGACTAGTGTTTTGTTTTTTTTTTTCTAAATGGTTATTTCAGAAAAAGTAGTTAGGACCTATTAGATCACACTGACCATTACAGACACATAGCCTACAGGAGCTGGCTAATACTCTTTTGGAGGAGCGGGAAGTGCAGTTTCAATGACTCATTAGAAACATAATGAAAAGATGTGAGGCTGTTATCCTGATAACATGCGTAGTACTGACTTGCTGCTCGAGGATCATTAGACAAGAAAACATTACAAGTCCACTTCCATTACGCAATTCTGTGTTGACATTTATTACATTTTATTTTTCTTTACTTATTCAATGAAGGATGATGATTCAATGTATTGTTTTGGGTTATTGTCTTTACACAAACCCCATTTATGCGAGTGAGCCTTGAACATTCATAGTAGTACTGTTGACTGTATTTCATTTGGTCCTGAAGGACTCTTCATAAACAAACAAGTCACATTTTGTTACAACTCAGTTTATCTGCACAATTTCCTTAGAAATGTTCCTACATTGCTAAGAAGCCCAGATCTGACCTGCTCTGACCAGACAGTCCAGATTCTACACATATCCAATCTAATACTTTTTCCTGGTCCTCAGATGGCATCACTCACAATCCCTCATTCTCGCTGTTGAGCCGACATGCTGCTCTACATGCACAACTTTACATGACCTTTGTGCTGTGTGAAAAATTCAGTTACAGAAAATTACCTCACCCTACCAACTATCAGACCATTGTAAAGGGACCGCTCTATCAGAAAAATAACCCTTTCATATTTCAGTCTTCACATGCTGTAGGTGACATCTATATTAATATCCTTTCAAAATGTTTTGTACAATTACTTTTTTTGTTAATCACAACCCTCTTTAACCCCAGCTTAACCCTAGGCTTGGTGCTTCTTATTTGCAGTTCCCATGGTTACCACGGTTTCTCCTTTGAATTGAGCTGAAGCATTTTTTGTCCAAAGAAAAACAATATTTTAGGTTCTTTACTTTTGTGAGCTGTGCATGTTTTGTTTAAGCCTTAATGTTATTTCAATTTTGCACCTAGAAGGTGATGTAAAATGACTCTTCTATATCATCTGATCACCATGGGTGATGTTTTACGCGCACCAATACATGACCACGAGCCGAGGATACTTTATAAACTCCTCCCCCGGCGATTTAATCTGCCGTCTATAATATGAATAACAGCAGCATTCTATAAACATATAAATACATGTATTTATTTTTGCTTATATTGAATTTGTGTGGAGATTTTTTCATAGCCAGAGAATGCTGTTTATTTCCATGGAATGAAGAAGACTTCTGGCACCAGCAAGATTTGATTTCAGTGGCAGTAATTGGATTACAATCCATTAAGGACCTCTCACATACATTTATAATGTTGTGAAGGGAATATTTTGCAGCCATTTTCCCTTACCTCTTGCCTCTTACTTGTGGGAGCCTTTTAAGAACCCCGAACCAACCATTCCCAAAGTTTTAGTCAGAAGATAAAAAATAAAACAGTTAACTCCAGATTTCATTGTAAAAACAAAAAAAAGCAAAAAATACCCCAACTTTATTGCACCACAGTTAAGAGTAATTAAAATGAACTTGTATCCAGTATGATGGGTATTCTTAGTGCAAATTTAAATGATGAAGCTGTTTATCTTGCCACATTGCTGACAAGAGCGCTTCTGCACAGCATCACCCAGTGCAACAAGATTCATGTGATATATACCTATACAATACAGCATTTTTCAGGATTCGATTCCTTGCTCTTACCCAATATATAAATAGAAACTCTGCAGGACTGACCCAATTGTTA
Source organism: Acipenser oxyrinchus oxyrinchus (assembly GCA_030684275.1). Lineage (NCBI taxonomy): Eukaryota > Metazoa > Chordata > Actinopteri > Acipenseriformes > Acipenseridae > Acipenser > Acipenser oxyrinchus. Next base: position 64,292,723 of record CM060250.1, read on the forward strand.
TTTTGTTACACAATCTGATGATAAAAAAACGTTTTTACTGTAGCTGGGCAGTAGCTACATGGTATTGAGTTGCAGATTTTGTTTTAAACTGTATCCAGTAGATTTGTTTTCTGTTTTATTCTTCTATGCAAAAAAATCTGATGGATTATATTTCAAATTCCTTTAATTGTTTTAACATTGTGCAATCATTCTGAGTATTTTCTTATAGACCCTGTCCTTTGTCTTTGAACTTGTTTCAAAATAGGTCACTGCGTATATTTGTGTGAGTGAAAAACAAGCAGGAGTTTTTTCCAATACAGTACTGTTTACAAATAGCACCTTAATTCAAGTGTTTGAAGCCTATTTGTTTATGCTTTCTCCAGCATTGGAACCGTTTTTGTTTTAACTTTAGGCTTGCATAACTTGACAGTTATTTATAAATAAGCACATGTTATTACAGCATGAACATAAATTGTGCTTGGATTGGTTTTGATATACAGAATATTTATTTCCATATGATGAAAGTTTAAAATATAACACACTTCCTCGCCACCTGTGTTATCCGTTTAAATTAATGCTAGGTTTATGCTTCCAGATGTGGATCATTAATCTACCACTTGAAAGTCACAGTATTCTCTGCTCAGTATTTCTTAAGTTTTGGGGAATTCAGTAGTTTCTGGCATTTAACCTCTAGTACGAAGGCAAGTCAGGTCAAATCAATTAAACAATTAAAGCTTGACTACAGTTCTGTTGGTTACTGTTGCATAAGAGTATCACAAACCAGCTTGTTATGTCTAAAGGTGATTGCTGAGCAAAATGACTAAGGATGCAACATCAACTACTCGTTGTGAATGACCCTAGTGTCAATAATTTCATTTGCAGTTAGTCAAACACAAACAGGAAGTTCAGCACATGTGGTACACATTTTCTTTGGCACAGCATCCTTTGATTATCCTGTGATCCTTTTACAGTGATCTGACAGCTTCACCTAATAAAGTATTCTTTTTGAAAAAGAATATTTGTATGGTTGGCCAACACTTCCTTTAATGATCAGATTAATCAAATCTAACTGGGACTTCAGATTTGTTTAACCCCTGAAGGACCAATAAAAACCATGCTTTTTATAGTAATCGTATTGCATCTGTGCTAATGTTATTTTTTGTTTTAACTCATTGACTCCCATCCATTTCAGGTTTACATATAATTGAACTCCACTTTGACTTATTAAATACTATGGTTTCAATGTTGTTTGAAAATAAAGTCAAGCCTTTTCTTTAAGGTAAGTTCATGCTAACCCTTTTAGCATCAGCAGGGAGCAACCTAAAATATCTTTCTGAACCAATCCACAATTATGGTCTTCAATGTCTTTACAAAGCAACCCTCTAAAATGGTTTCTTGAGGTCCTTTGCTGTTGCAACTGTGAAACAGATGTTATATTTAGAGTCTTTCAGTATTATAGCAATTTCTGGAGGTGGGTGGGTGGAGTAGGAGGAGCATATAACAATTACAATGTCATTTTTTTTTTCCTTTGGCCTGACAAACACTATATGATATACCATTTCTTACAGTTTTAATAACAGGTTATTTTTCACAATAATTCATAAACCTGGTACTGCTCATTGATATCGCTAAGTGCTTTCATTTTATATTTTTTACCCTTTTTTTCAATTAAAAAAATTATAAAAGCTACAGTCCTTATGTGCGGTTTCTTTAGATAAAAGTATGACTAGGCCTCAGCAGCAACAGTAGCAATAGCAATGATTGATGTCTGGCATACAGCAGCTTACAGAGATATTAGATGGCTTATCAAAAGGAGGTCCACTCCTGTTTAACAGTCGACTGGACAACAGAATTCAGAGTTCAACCTGGTTTGCACTCTCCTCAGGGTCAGTCGTGGCTGCAGTTTTGTTTATGTACTCTGTTATCAAACTGTCATCTTATTTAATATCTGGCAGCCTTATGTGTTCCTCTGAATGCTCTCTCCCTCTCTACTCTCTACTCCTGTCCTGTAATAACAAGAAAACGTTTGCCTAATGAAACACCCTAGCACCCATCCCCCCCACCTATGCTTTCATTATACAGGGACCCCATGCCCCATGCTCCGTGTAATTTCTATATAGTCAGTAACACATGGGGCTTTTCAACAAGGTTCCTCTGTTGAAGTTCATCACATGTGGTTGCCCTGATGAAACAGAAGCTTCATCAAACGGGGTGCCCAGCATGTTTCTGTATGCGGCTATTTGATTTTTCTATTTAACCATATTTCAAATATTTCAAAGCTTATCTATCTCTTAGCTTAAGCATCACAAATTAGAACACACGTGAACTTGTACAGGTGGAGCTGTTTCATTCTCCAAAAATTACTACTGCTGGCACTTCCATGCCAAGGCATGGAAATACATTAATGACCTTCACCTGTAACCTTTTTTACTTAACTGTAGGTAGCTTTCAAGTGAAGATAAATACGTGCGTTAAAAAAAAAATGACTGGGTGGGTTTTTTTGACTTTTGGTTTTTTTAGTAAGACTACATCACTCATGTTGAAGTGCAGTCTCATTTATACTGGCTTCCTGTTGACACAAGACAAATTTTTACTTTATTTTATGGTATAATGAATTTTGTTTATCTAGAAATCCTTTCAAGACATCTAAAATGCCCAAGTTTGCACAGGAGTTAGTGGTTTCAACATATGTTAAATGATGTAAAGAAATGTGCAACTTTGCAGAAATCTCAAAATCACATTTTAAATTTGAGATATGTGAAATGTCAATAGCTTTCTTAAATATTTGCAGAAGTCTCAATATTATATAAAGTTACTGGTATCTAATCTACAATAAAATATATTGAATCATATACTGTATATAGTTGCCTTGAAACAGAAATGTACTAAAACCTTCTTTTTAACCGTTACGTTGACAGACTTTCAAAGCATTACACACGTGTATCACTCATGCCTGTGGCATGACGACTACAGATTCTGAATATAAATATAAAATATAATATAAAAGCAATCTTAAGTCAGGGTGTTTAAAATACTGCCCTCAGAAAGCCATTGTTGTCTGTGTCTGTGTAAAACCTAAATTCCAATAAATCTCCAAAACGCTGTACAGAGAATAACATAAAATTGTAAATTTGAACTGAACAGTTTCCAAGTGAAAAAAATCGCAACTCTGGTTTATTATTCTGTAATATATATATATATATATATATATATATATATATATATATATATATATATATATATATATATATATTACGGTTTCACAAGATACAATCTAATTTCCTATTATAAGTCTCTAAATTAATAGTTATTTCCTCATTAATTATTTATTCAACATAAAATGCACTATTTTCTTTTGTTTTTTAACGTGGCTTCTCAATAGAGAGTACCACCACTGCATTGCAACAATAAGTGTTATTAGGAAAGCATCCTGTTACTCCCCAAGGCAGGGTACTTCTATCAAATGGAGGACAAGGCTGGACTACCACATGTACTACAGCTACAGCACACTTCAAATGTGCAGGCCTTGTAATTAAAGGATTAAGGATTTGTTTTTTAAACTTTCAACAATTAAAGCTTACCATCCGCCAAGATGAGTTCCCTGCTGCTACTGCTTTGCAATCAGATATCCCTATGTCCAGCTGTTAGACCATAATGTGTGACTGCACATTCATTTCTCAAAAATGACCAGTTTTGGGTTTCACAAACGAGAGCAGCCTGCTAGGATGCTACAGCTTATTAAACCCATATATAACATGCATTTGGAGAGAAATAAAACTGTTTAAAATCTACAAGTTAGTGATTAGATAAACAAAGACTGCTATTGGAAGTTAATTAACTTTAAATAACAAGGGAGTTCATCTTGTATGTTAACTGTCCTGGCACTTTACAGCGCTCTGGAGACTCCTGTTTGTGCATAGATTTTGGATGTTAAGATCATTAGACAATATAATTGTAGGGGTCGTCTTACATTACATGTCTGGAAACACACACACTAAAAGGGTAGAGTGCAATGCAACTGATCGTTTCACTTACATAAACGTATGTATATTGAAAGAATAATTTGAACTCAAAGACTGGTGGGAACTTGCACAGTGTATCTTATTTGAACCACCACTTGTCACAAGCCAGCTTGCTCTTTTAAGAGGACGTTAAGACATTTCAGCCCACATACATTTAGCTAATTAAGTGAAGAATAATATATTGGCAACTCAGTCACAACAGTCACAATCCAGGTCATGGATAATCATTCTGACGAAGAATTAGCCAGTTAGTTCGTCAGAAGCAAATGTTCTTTAAGTTTCTGGCTGAACATTCTACCCAGGCTTTAATATTATTGCCCAGATAATCTGTAATTAATCATACTCACTTTCCATATGGATTACAAGTGTCATTCAACTTGTCCAGATGTGTGAGAAGAAAAGTATTGCCGTGAAACACTGGGCTTTCTTCACAGAACTGCATTTCTGGTGTTTTGAAATACGGATCAGCTGTCCTATCAGTCTATGCGAACATTATAACAAATAGATTAGTTTGTTACTAAAATAAGTTGCTGTGTTTTAGTATTGGCTCTTCCGTGCCAATTCTAGCACAGAGAAATAAAGATTCCAGTCCAAATGTGAGCCAAGCTTGTTAGATGTGATCAGACGGAAGCCATAAGTTAAATTTTCATAATAGACTGTAAGCTGCCAACATCTAAATGTAAAACAATGTTAACGCAAAAGAAGTTGATGAAGAAAACCAGAAATGGAAATTACAATGCAAGTTCCTATTTCAAATTTTTCTTTTTTAAATAAACAATTTTCTGGAAGTAGCTAATCAATCAACAGTATTTATTATTTCCTTAGGAGGTAGTTATTAGACATATTTTCACTTTTTCAAAATGGAGTCGCGTCTTGTGTTTATGAAAACTGTTCAAACTGGATCCGTTTCTAATAGTTTCCAGACAGAACCACTGAGGCATATTTATCAGGGCAGGTTGGCTCTGCTTTAGAAAAAAAAGCCTGTTGGGCATCACTGCTTCTCATTTAAATGAAAGTCACTCTGGGTCAGGCTTGATGCTGATTTCCTTTGGTTTGCTATGGTCTTGGGTCTGAACCTTCGCAAGCAGGAGTCACTCAGGTGTGCAGCAAAATATTCCATACTAAGCTCAGATGGTTTTGGTCCAGGCCTGGCAAACATCTTTGGTATTCATGGTATCATAAAGGAATATCAAGCATGGAAATGTTTCACAGTGTAAAAATGGAAATGCAAGCGTGTCTGTGTGCATTTTGTCTAAACCCAACATGAAAATACCTATGTTGAAATCTATCTATGAAAATACCTATGTTGAAATACAATACAAACTGACCTCCAATACTAACCCAATGCTTGGTGTAAAATATGTTGATAGGCCCTCTAGGGAGCTTTTCATTACTTTTTGAAGTCTAGCTCTGATACTTAGGCTCGAGGGCCGGAAACATCTATACTTGTTTTTAAATGAGTGTTTTTCTTTCTCCAGTTTTGTCAAACCGACTACCTTTATTTCCTGTTATGGATTAATAATGTGTGTGATTTTCCTTACTATAGGACATAGTAAAAATATCAACTTGCATACAATAACCTCTTTATAAACTGTTATTACATTAAAATATACAAGATAAAAAACAACGAAATGCTACTTTAGTCTTTCAAATTTAACTTCTAGTTATACCTCAAAATGAATAATGGATCCGCTTGGAGTGCAGGATGCACCCTATAGCCTAGAGGTCGCTGGTTCGAATCCAGGCTATTCCACTGCCGACCATGGATGGGAGTTCCCAGGGGGTCCCTCCGGGGAGGGGAGGGCTTAGGTCGGCCAGGGTGTGCTCGGCTCACCGCACACCAGCGACCCCTATGGACTAGCCGGACGCCTACGGGCTTGCCTGTAAGCTGCCCAGAGCCTCGTTGTCCTCCGACACTGTAGCTCTGGGTTGGCTGCATGATGGGCCTGCAGAGTGAAAAGAAGGGGTAGGCTGACGGCACACATTTCGGAGGACAGCGTGTGTTCATCTTCGCCGCTCCTAAGTCAGCGCGGGGGTGGTAGTGGTGAGCTGAGCCTAAAATACAATTGGCTATTTCAAATTGGGAGAAAAACAAGGTAAAATCAATTGCTGACTACTAAATTAAATTTTAAAAAAATGAATGATGGATTGTTTGCAGTTTCAGTTTGCAGTACAGTCACACTGGTGACAGAGATGTAGTACAGTCTCCTGGGTAGTTAATAACAGGGATTAGAAAACGATTCAGTACCGTCAGCCAATCAGCTTCCAGCTCTAGCAGGCTCTAATAGATGGTAGATGCCCGTTGGAATGTCTTAGCACTAACTCACCATGTTTCTACCTTCAGCCAAAGCCTTTCTCTCCTGAAAATGCTGCCACACAACCTACTTGGCATATCTACAAACCACTGGGAAAAACACACTTGGCAATTTAATGGATACCATCAGTGAAAAAGCCAGTCTCACCAAAAGGTACACAAATCACTGTGTGGGAGCAACACCTGTTCAACTTCCAGCTGGTGCTGTTCTGGAGACAACAGAAATCATGTCTGTAACAGGACACTGTAATAAAAGCTCAATTCACAGCTATTGGACAGCAACCGTTCAGCAAAAACACAACTGGTCGACAATATTATCCTCGGCTGGATCCTCCAAACAAGACTCAAAATCAACCAAATCAAGCAGTGAATCCTGTTTCTGTCACTACCGCAGCAGCCAATCCACTTTCTGTCAGCTCAAATGACGCTCCAATAACAACAGTTCAGACTCCATCGTACACGGACTGTTCAGTAATTTGTCCGTTCATTTCGCAGACAATGTCCAAATTATAAATAGGGGCTTAAAACCCTAACAAGTTAATACAAATAAAATAAAAATCGACTTACTAAATAAAAACTCATTGTTTTTCTCTTTATATGTATATCATCCTTGTTTTTTTATTTAAAAATATTCTGGACTATTTTCTTATAACGCCTTTAGTCAACGGAAAGGTACCCAACGAATCAGTACAAGTTCAGGGTAAGTCTAGGGTTTAAGGTGTTTTTTTAAAGAAAACAATGCTAAAAATTGTTTTCTAATAGCGATAGTGCCCTCTCGATGATGACTCTACCGTGTGATAGTTGAGTTGTGCTGCAATGATTATTCAAATGCATCGATTAATCGCAAATTTTGCTGTCATTGATGAATATTTTTTTATCATCGATTCTTCGACACCCCCAGATAGAGCTGCTTAAGCCTTGTTCACACAGCCACGGGTGATTCTTTAACAAACAGTGAGCACTCAGAAGCAAGCAGTGATATGAGCCCCTCCCCCTAATACGCACACAGGCAGTTTTTTTTAAGTGACAGTAAATGTGGAGAAGCGGATTACTGAAGTGTCTAGATATTCCCAGAGCTAAAAGATCTAGAAAAATATATAAATATTGTGAACGCAGAGACAGTAAAGTTAGCGTTCGTTTATTTATTTTAGGCAAATGTTTACCATAAATTTATCAACATGGGCTAGACTCCCCACGTCTTTTTCTTTTTTTGTTTTATTTCATGTGCCCGCTGTCTCCAGTTTTTTTTACACTAGGATCAAAATCTCTTCTTCCTCTATCAGGTTATTTTTTTCCCCCTACACTCCCTCTCCCTTCAAACATGCATAACAACATTTCTTGTCGTGTGTGCCTCCTGCATTCAGTTAGTCTGCCTCCCGCTCCATCATCAGCAGTAACGACATTTTGCCCGCGCCACGTCCACACAGAAGTGGTGAAAATATTGAAATGGCGGACATGAGGTCTTCGTCCTCGAACGCAAGAAACAAAGACTCAGACTTCAGGTCTACATCCAGCTGTTCCAGTGGACCAGGGCAGTTTCGTCCAAAAGCAGTGAAGCAAAAAAAGTCAAAGGCATGGGATTTTTTTCTTTCTCCAGAAGGAAAAACTGGCATGGTGACTTGCTCTTTATGCAAACAGTCAATGATTTATCTTAACAGCACAACCGTTCTGCTTGAACACCTAAAAAGAAAGCACCCCTTCGTATTAATAAATGAAACAGAAGTTGAAACGTAAGTAATACTTTCTTATGAAAATAAAACATTTTAATTTGTGATTTATGTTCATCTGGTCATTTATTATTGTTTTTTTTTAAAAATGACCAGATGAAAGGAAGGCCAATTATGTAATTAATACATTAAGTTGTGTCAGTTCAGCTAACATTGTGTCAGTTAAATGCCTAATATTTCAAAAATATAAAATACATTTCTTACTTATCAGGCTCCCCACTTGTGTTATATGCCTCGTTACTTTGAAATGTTTATATAACTATGCCGTGCGTCCGTCTCAAAACGCTTGGTGACTCGCAACTTAAGCGATTTATATTTTTGCAACAAAGCCCCTTTGTTGAATAATAATTATAATAATAATGTATTGGATGATATTTTGTGTATTTCTAATAATAATGACTTAGTGTTTAGCGTTCACTGTTGAAACAGAAAGAAATACACAAAACATTATCCTTACCTTATTATAATTATTATTCAACGAAGGGGCTTTGTATCATATACAACAAGTGTAAAACATTAAGTAAAAAGATTTGGGTATTTTATAAACTGTACATTTCTCCTTTTGTTTATATTGCAGCTCTTCTACAAAAGCAAAACAGAGGTGACTTGATGCCTTTATTTCCTGCAAGCCATCTTGCAGTGTTGAACGTGCCAAAGCAGTGAATAACAGCATTGTGAATATGATCATGAAAGACCTTCGTCCAATATCTATAGTGGAAGGTGAAGGATTCTGAAAATTTCTTGAGCTTTTGGAGCCTGGATACCAGCTGCCTTCAAGAACATGTTTTACCTAAATGATTGAGAAGAATTATGTTGGCACTATGGAAAATATTAAAGCGAAGCTGAAAACTGCAGAAAAGATTGCCTTAACCTCTGACATCTGGACCAGCCTAGCAATTGAGGCATACATGTCAGTAACAGCCCATTTCATAACTAAAGGCTGGCAATTCAAAACCATAAATCTTGCCACAAACCCTCTTGCAGAAAGACACACAGGTGAAAACATTGTGACCTGGATTGAAGAAGTGCTTAACAAATTTGAATTAGAAGCATCTTGTAGTTATGCATTAGTTTATGACAATGGTGCCAACATGGTAGCTGCTGCCAGAAAACTGAAGGACAAGTTCAGCTGGGCAAACATTAGCTGTGCAGGGCACACAATCCAATTAGTAGTGAACAATGCTCTGAAAGTTACAACTATTGACCGAGCTGTGGGAGCAGCAAGATGTTTGGTGGAACATTTTCACAGAAGTGAGGCAGAATCCAGTGCTCTAAAAAACAAGCAGCAGCAGATGAGTGTGCCACAACATTCCCTAAAACAAGATGTTTCCACGCGATGGAACAGCACACTGCACTACACATGGTCACACGACTGCTAGAGCAAAGATGGCCAGTGACTGCTGTGCTTTCTGATTCATCGATGACTGCAAAACGGCAGTGTTACCTGGACCTGCAGTCACACCAGTGGTCTGTACTTGAAGAAATTAAACAGCTACTAGAGCCTTTTGAGGCTGCAACCACCTTCCTCTGTGGGTAGAAGTATGTATCACTGTCAACTGTACCTTCACTTATTAATGCATTATTTTGTAGTCTCTTTGATTTTATGATTTTTTTTTTTATTATGTCTCAATCCTAAAATTCCAGGTGATGGAAAACTTTTGGCCATAGCTGTACATGATTCAAAGCTTTATTGGAGATACCTGCTGTACTTAACATTAATATCTCTTTCTGGCCATGTTATAGGATATGTGTTATCAAGGTGGTTGCCCTATACAATCGTTGGAGCAGAAATTCTGAAATTTTGCTATGCTTTATATTAAGTTTGGTATTGTTGTAAGATTCAATAGTCACCTCGGGGTACTCCAGTCATACTTTTTGTTGATATTGCAAAGTTAATACCATAAAGGATAAATTCAAAATAAATTCACATCAATAGTCAGCCATAAAACACAATAATAAAAAAAGACAACAACATATACTGATAACTGCCATACACTGAAAACATCATCTGCTTTTGAAGTATCCAGAAAAGTTATCTGTATCTATGAACCTAGCAGCTGTTGTAGCCACTTCAGGATTTGCAACGCACCACAGGTGTCCCTGAGAACCTAAGAAACAGTTCAATGAACCTCTGTGTCTCTGTTCATGGCAGACTACCCAATTACAGAGAAAGCATAAATAGGACATCGTGAAAATTAAAAAAAAGAAGCTCTACGTGTTATCTGATTATATTCTCAGTGACACCTGGACCTCTATAAGTGTAACCAAGCCCATGAAAGTGGAACAGTGATTCACCATCTGGTTCCTCCCTTGCTAATGTTAGGTAAGCTCCAGCAACAAAGGTTTCACCACAGCAATGCTTTTTATGACAATTCTGAATAGCTGTGAAATATAACTTTTGTTGTGGCTTACAAGTTCTAATGTTAAAATAACCACTTGAATTCTTACAGACAAACAGTGGTTCCGCTTCAGTGATTGTAGTGACACCAAATATATAGCATGTGACCCATCATTACAAAATCAGTCAGATGTCACTAATTCCCACTAAAAATACAACCCACAAAACATGCAGAGGCGTAACTGTAGGGGATTCAAGAGGGTCTGACGAACCTCCCTTTCCAATTCTGTTTTTTCCCTGTAATACGTTATTGGTGAGTATCTCACATCAGCTGTGTAAAGATGGTTATGAAACTGCATCCCTGTGTTTGCTGTGTTGCATGAACGTGCTCTGTAGATAGTAAACATGGTTGACACTTATGTTGGCATCAGATTCCGAATCTCTATCAAGGATTTGTTGTAACTGGGGAAGATGACAGTAGTGGAATTTGTGAGAGGGCATTTGTGTAATATCGCTGGTTACATATGGGGGAAAATATATTATTAAAATACTTTAACTGTAGTGTGTGCAGCTGCTTCTGTCTTTAATACCTACAAAGATAGTTAAAGCTTCTATCATAAAATGTGTTAAATGCAAATGTCTCTAATATATAGTCTGAATTTAAGACATTCTTAATATACTGAGTTGCAATTATTGCTTCCAGTGATTCTTAATGAGTTCTACCGACAAAGTAGTTGAGTTGTTTCTTTGCTTTCTATCTAAGATGTCTTAATAACAACTGAGAAGTTCAATACAGTTCAATTACAGTTCCTAGTTTATGACACCATACACAAATCAGAATCTCATGGACATCTACATACTGTGTATCTTTGTATTTTTGTACCAGTTCAATCGTAATTAGCAATAAAAATGTTGTGAATGACTGAAACATTTAAGACAAAACTTGATTGCCACTACTTGCATCCTAAATTAATTGTTAGTAAAAATGATTATATCAGTGTAGCAGCATGAATACTTAATTAGTGTAATGTTGTGTCTAAGTGCAAGTAATACCACATACAGCATTTGTGGTATTTCTATACTAAGTCCACCAGGAGCACACAGTTGCAGGGAGGAAGGATGATGGTTACATTCTGGTGTACTTGACATGCTCAGAGTTTAAACATCATTTTGAGAGATCTATAGAAGCCTTAGGGGTGTTTTAAAAATCTGAATTTTAGAAAGTCGCCAAGATGTGATAACTAAAACAGATAATGACACAAAGTGTATAAAAAACAATAATTCATTAGTTAAGATGTATTTCATACCCATGCCACATTGCCCTGAAACTGTAAATTAAAATAAGAAAAATCACTTTTAGAGTTTTAAGGAAAAGAAGAAAAAAAAATCCAGCTTATGTATCTGTATTTGCCAAATAATTTTTATAATGTATTGCATATTGTAAAACATTCCAGAGTAAGCTTCTGAACCAAATTTTAAATCAAGTTTTTGCATTCCTAATGCATTCTTTCATAAACTCTTTGTCATTTCCTGGATTTATACAAGTATTTGTTTAGGAAAATAAGTGTTGATTCAGTGTAGATTATTTGAACTTCCTTTTCCATCAATACACAGTGGACACCTTCTTTACAGTCAATTGTATTACATACCAGACACTCTAATAGACAGATTGCACCACTACCAAAAGAGTGTCACCGTATGGCCTAGAGACTAATGTTCAACTTAGAGACTCCGAAACCATGAACAACATAAACAATGTTCTCCGAAGCGCATGGCTTTTTAGATTAAAAAAAGCTAAAAACCTAAGCCACTTTAAAGATCACCACTCTCCATGTTGCTCCATTTGTTTTACAACGACACATCTCTTACGAAGTATTATAGAAATCAGCTTTATAAAAACATATGGATAGTTAATAGTGGGACCAAAGACAAATTGCTCTGCAAGTAGACTTGTTCAATAATGTGTTCTCCATTTAGAATCATAGCAACAGCAGTTTCGCATTCGACAGTCAGCTGCCATTAAATAATGTCTGGAAATGTATTTAGTTACAGTGCCCAACTTTGCCAAGCTCTGGTTTTATAACATCTGTAACTGCCTTAACTGTAAACATAAGGGTCAGCATCAGTTTAAATGGTGTGCATTTGACAAAAATATGACTCTGATGCTGAGGTAAAACTACAGTATAAAAAAGTCAAGAAGACCAAAATATTAGGGATAGCTCCAGAAGCAGCTTCCAGAATAGTTAGGTCAGCATATACTGAAAACAGAAGACCTTACAGATAAAATTGTCTACACAATGCCTAGTTTAAGTCTAAAAAACTGGAACCTAGAAGAGGAATAGAAAGAAGAAGAAGAAGAAGAAGAAGAAGAAGAAGAAGAAGAAGAAGAAGAAGAAGAAGAAGAAGAAGAATCTTACCCTTTGTACAGTGCCTCATGGCCATTCTGCACCTTCTGGACTCTGCAATAGTGGGGCAAGGCATTGTGTCTTTGGGTGGCTTTTTTACAATGTGGCGAGTTCTGGTCTCCAGACCCCATTTATAGCCACACGTTTTGTTTCTCCTGCTGCAGGTTCCCCATTCACTCCATGGACCAACCTCACAACCCTCTGTTGAAACACAACATAGTATGTAAACTATCTTGGCATAATGCTGAGGAAAAAGCTTAACTCTTCTGCTAGCAGCTTTTTAAAAAAAAAATCACATATATTAATGTTTTAAGTGCATGATACATATTTAGATACTATATAGTGCACATACATTTAGTCCCTTCAGATCTGTAGACTTGTGATGACTTTTTAAGTAATGGAAACAGTAAAATAATAATAATAATAATAATAATAATAATAATAATAATAATAATAATAATAATAATAATAAACGTCTCAGTTTGAATAGTTATTAATGTTAAACGCGCTTCATGCTGCAGGATTCTTTGCGGCACCTATTGATCATATTCCGCTGTTGTTGTTGTTATTTTAACATGTCATCCAGGCATCCAGCAAAGCAGCATTGTGTGGAATTTCTTTACCAAATGAGGAAAAAACAGAATTTGCAAACCCTGCCAAGGAAATATTTCATTCAAAAGGAGGAAGCACTAGCACACTTATTTAATGTGCTCCACAAATAGTTTTTATTTAACCCAAAACAAAACAGGTAAATGTTTCGTAAGTGTGTGAGTAATGTTTTTCTCATACTGATTTAATTTTGTACTTTTCACCTTTTTGGAGTGTGTATGCTTTTTCTTTGTTAATCTACTTCATTAAAATAAAATAAAAATGTGTACGGTTTTCAGTCTGTTTTCTGGGGAACACCGCTCACAAAACTATTTATTTGTTTACTTATTTTTAAATAAAGCTACTTATTTTATCTTTTTGGTAAGAAACTACATCTAGGTCATAACTGTAGATAAAGCATTCCATATTGGAAGCCATGCGGTTATTATTAATGGATCACAGATTTATCACTGACATAAACCAACAGGATGTTGTTATGTTGTTTTCTTTCCAATTTTTCTATCCTGAGAAGAATAGTCACAGCAGTTATTATTATTGAGGTTTACTTGCTGCTGTGCATCATTGTTTTCTGTAAAAAATGTATTTATTTAAGCATTGTCTTTATTACACTGGCCAGAGACCGACGCTTACAACTACATTGTCATATTTTCTACATTTTCTTTAAATTTTTTAAAGTTAATAATCCATACACGGGTAGACATATATGTGGTACACCCAGTCAAATAACACTAGATGAAAAGCATAGTATTGTAAACCAGCACTTATTGTATTATTGGTTACATGTTGATGTATGTTATGTACTGTGAGTGTAGATATGATTCTGGAGGTCTATTGAGGCCACAGGGATTCTTTAAACCTCTTATAAAATGGATGTAAACGGCAAGGAGTTCTTTAAGATGCAAATGGCCTAAGGCAAATGATACACACTTTCAAATGGACTATCTATATCAATGTTTTTAATTGTACAGCTCTACAAAGGATATGTCTTAAATTGATGCATGCTATTGTTTAATACAACACACCTCAATTAGACCTGTATTTACACTGAGCTTAGTATCTGAATTCACATTAATATTAGGTTTCTGCTTCTCCCATTCAAAAATGTACAATTGTAATAAAAAAAAAGACTTAGTTGAATGCCTTACCCATACATTCCATGTTTTCCGAAGGTGAAAATCCTTCTGGACATTCATCAAAGCAGTGGCCTTTGTGTAAGTAAAAGCCAGATTTGCACTTTGTACAAAAGTCTTTACTAAAACAAGAGTCACAGTTGTCTATTCTGCATCCTGTAAACAAAAATGAGAGACACATTAGCGAGATAACAATGTACCCCTATATGAATCATGCTAGATGGTAAAAGTGGTAAAAGTGGTAAATAGCTTATTTGATATTTTACTCAGTTTTTTCCCCTAGCCATAATGTTTTAACTGAAATTAGTTATTTTTTGTAAAAACATACCACAAAATTATGTTGTCAAGCTGTGCTAGTAGACCGCAAGGGTTACAAACTGTTTTGTCGTTATCCAAGTCAGACGATGGGTATAGTGTTCACATTGTACTAGACTGTAAAACACTATTCGGTTTTGTTTCAAACTGTAGGCCTCCTGTTGAGATTCAGAACTTGGGAGAAACAGGAAAATCAATTTCCACCAAATTTTCTCAGCACGGATACAATACAGATAACTTCACCTCCAGACCTACAGCTTTCACACTACTTTTCTCAAAACATGATCACTCATTTGGACATCATACATTTATTTCTGCCCTCTGCCCTACTAGAACAACTTGCAAATGAAAAGAAGAATTTATGACAGAACACAAAAAGCACTCACTGTATAATTACAAACAATGCAGTGTTTCCTGCTTCACTGCACAATCCACGTTGTGTGTGTGCCTAATCACGCGAGATTCGATGCTAATTCATAATAATACGCTTATTCTAGCGGCAGGATTTTTTTTTTCCTCTATGACATAATGTACAATTACATGGAGAACCTTTCATGTTGGAAAAGAACGATATGCAGCCAAATTAACAATCCTACTCTATGACCCGACATGCAGTTTCCAGATATCTTCATCTACCTCATCGAGACACCAAGTGTGTTAACAGTTTTTATAGTAGATTGTATTATATTGTACGATAAATCCTGTAAGTAGCCTTGGATAAAGGCGTCTGCTAAAGAGTACAGGAACCCCCCCCCCCCCCATATATATTCATCCTGTAAAGATGTAAAGGATGTATTATTATTATTATTATTATTATTATTATTATTATTATTATTATTATTATTATTATTATTATTATTGCAGACATTTGTCAGTAATACAGTCCATCAGTGCATCTCAGCACACAAATTATGATGATGATGATGAAAATGTGATCAACAGTACAGATAATAATAATAATAATAATAATAATAATAATAATAATAATAATAATAATAATAATAATAATAATAATAATAGTTAAATTACTGCTTGTTTTTGTTTAAATGTGCATCAGATGTATTTACATATTAATGGAAAATGTATGTAAACTTGTCATGAAAGGCCTACTTAATAATACCTAGTCTAGTTCATACATCCTATGTTTCCTAGGTAATAAATTATAGCGATAGTGCCAATAGGTATGTAGCCAAGGTCTATATAAATTATTATTTTTATAATAAAAATTCTGGATTCTGCAAATGGCTGCCATTTGGACCTGTCTCTCCTGAGCTTCTTTAAGGCATGTATCCACTTTTTCTTTTGAAGTTTGTCCTAAAGGCTTATTTCCCTTCATCAAATTGTGGTTAGTACAACCAACTGCTTCACATTGTTTTGGCATTTTATTCCACAAATACGCTAAACACAGCACAGTTTCCTATTGTAAACATAGCAATAGTATGGCGTGTTTTCACCCCAGCCTCGGTTTAGAGTGCAAAGTTCCCGGATGTCCGACCATGCGAATGGCGATCACCCACTCTGACATCATAAGTCACATGAACAGGACCTGAGTGACTGCGAGTTCTTTTGTTTAAACATCAATAACAATTAGTAACCGGACAACCAAGAAGAAGCCGGGAGGCGGGAAAGGACTTAAAATACAACAAAAAAATGATGTAGTCTAAACAATCGTTTTGATAAGTCAAAATATAAAATTATCTTGACAAAATCTTTTGCCTGTTTGCTTCATCAAATCTGTCATAAAAGTTCTCCATAGTGAAAGCATGGTAAAGCATTGTAAAGCCCAGAGAGGTATGGTAAAGAATATTAATAAACATAGTAAACTATGGTAAATGCATAGTATAAACATGGGGAACCTGCAAAAATACTGTGGTAAACTTGAATTCTTGCTTAATTATTATCAATATTACAGACACTGTAATCAGTGACCCAGTGCTTTATTCACTCAGAACATGAGGAAGACACAGGGACTATGAGGGTGTCAGCAGTTGACAGAAAACAATATTTGAAAATAAGGTCTTCACTCCTTGATCTTTGATCTTTGATCTTTGAGGTTCTAAATGGTCACATTCTAAATGGTTTTGAAACATCTTGCACACTAATTAGAACATCCACCCAGTCATTTTTACAAGTCAACATTCCAAAGTGATAAAAACCTTCCCTGTGGTGCACTTTGAAGATACAGTTTTATTTTTGTTCATCTACTTGATTGTGACTCTAACTGCATTTCAAAATTGTTCTCAGTCCCATCAAACCCATCACCCTGAGAGCTTAAGTCACCACAATCTTATATACTTGGACACTACAGTAAGTATACACATGCGTAGCAACATAATTCTGTATTTCAGGCTTTTCAGGCACATTCAGACAAAATACAAGGATTGGGCACCTCATAAATCAGATGTATAATTTAAAAGCAGCTGTGTTACCATGAAGGTTTTTTATCCCATCAACCCAAACCTGTCATCACCTGCATGCCTTTACTGCAATTACCATCTGTTACTCATTTTAAGCACCGACATGTTATGTGTCTTTCAGTCATTTACAACCTCACAGAATCAAAAACAGCCTTTTACATTTTAATACAATTTTAAAGTTATGGCTTAAGGTAATATGAGGCCTTTGGACATTGTTATTGTTTAGTAAAACTTGTAAAGCTTATTTCCTTACAAAGACATTACATCAAAATACACACCATTGCTATCAGTTTCATTACATTTACTGCTAATACT
The DNA here is from genome assembly GCA_030684275.1 of Acipenser oxyrinchus oxyrinchus. NCBI lineage: Eukaryota > Metazoa > Chordata > Actinopteri > Acipenseriformes > Acipenseridae > Acipenser > Acipenser oxyrinchus. Next base: position 64,310,294 of record CM060250.1, read on the forward strand.
GTTGAATGCGCAACCATTATTTATCAAGTCCAGATCTGATCCATCAAATACTATAACAGACAACAATGTTAATATAACAGTGAAGATTTTGTGAATCATAATGTTTATTCCATAGTGAAAAACCACAGTATGTTTTCAGGCACAGAATGGCCTACATTAATCACCTCCATCAGCCTCACACTGCTGACGGTCTTTACAGAGAAGTTAATTACATTTGAATGTATTCATTGCAATTTAAATCTTGTCTCATTTTGTGTTCTATGTTTAATAACGCATCCTGTTACGACTGTAAACTTGTTAGTGCTGTTAGTACTAGTACACACACCCTATATTTAAAGAGCAACCTGCATATAACTGTCAGCAACTCTCTTTGTAAAATGGTACAGTTACTATTCCTAACATTACAGTAATTCAGGTCCAACAAATGTGTGCTTTTGAATGTGACATAGCATTCAAATCATGCACACAAAAACCAGTAGTAATAATCCCTCAGTACCGTAACCAATCACAGATGTTAAATGTGTGCTGTTTTCAATGTAATGTCTCAAAGCAAATTCATTCCTCCTAAGCCATTGATAATAAATATACATATGGTTTGCAACTTCCACATTACTAAGCAGAGCAGCTGCATGTGTTCCCCCTTTTTTCATTAAAACACTGCTTTACATAAAGTACCAGCAAGTTACTGAAAAGGAGCCTTAAGTCTTTCACCAGCTGCCAGCCATGAGAAACGGGTGAAGTATTATTAAAATAAAATTTGATGGGAATCAACTGGTAGAACTTCAAATAACCTATAATTCGACATAAATTTCACTCTTCTCACCAAACACATTATATGCTTTAAAATGCTAATAGATAATCTCTGATGAGAATGACAATTCAACTCCTTATACCTCCTCCATGACCACAGAAGTGGATGACTTTGAGAACAAGGTTAGCAACTGTATAGGATTAACCTCCACACCACCTTTAAAGCCCTATCTAGGTGTCTCTTGGGATGCTAATACAAATTAATGAGGCCCCTGCATCTGGTATAGCTAAAAAACTAAGGAAATCATATTATGAAGCATCAGAAGTATTGCTTACACTGTATATTTTCCAATGCCTTCATGAATCTAAACAGTGGCAGGTCTGTATAACTCTATTAACATGCAAACCAGCTCTATTATGGACCTATTTTCACTGTATTTATATGGTATTTATATAACTGAGTGTCTTTCCCTCTCATTGGGCTGAATAAAGATAAACACTTAATAAAGATACCAAACCAGAAATAAACCATTCAGACATTAAATTTACAGACTTATAAGCATTCTTAAGTTGTTTTGGTTTTTTATTTGTTTTGTAGTTTTATTTGGTGTTTTTTTTTTGTTTTTCTAATGATAACCTGGAATAAACAGCTTTGAGAATCTGGGAAATGTCTTTATTCAAGACATTGAAAATGACACTTCGTCAAAAGATTAGTTTACCTGAACCTTAGTTAATTTACCTGGTAAGAAATGTAATCCAAGATTAGTGCTAATCAGGGTCTATGAAACCAGAAAAATACAATAAAAACTTGAATGACCATACATGAGCCAAATAAGAATGAAACAGAAATATAAATAAAACGACTTCCCAGAAACTCCTAAACTAACTGAATTGCAACCTGTTTTTTTTTTTCCCAATCCAGATTTATGTCAAGTGCATTCTAACAGTCCACCAAGCAATATCTAATCCTTAATCACTTGTGGCAGGCATGTTTCTCCACTGTGGTTTGGAGGGCAAACTGAAAAACAATGACAAAATTATTTCACAGAGATGCCAAAAATGATGTCAAGCTCAGAGACGCTTGGCTTGTTGGCTAATACTGCTGATTTAACACAGTGTCAGCATCAATCTAATCATTAATCATTTAGAAATTGAGATGAATTGAACTGATTGCATTGTGTTACAGAGGGCAACTCATCATGTATATTTGATTGCTGTAACAGATATGCAAGACTTCAGTTGAACGTAGCCCAAAACAGTTAAGAGTAGGAACGTTTCCATGACCAATATAATTAGCTTTTCCAAATGATACAATATGTATGAAATTGGTAGTTTCAACAACCGGTTTCAATATATATTGTGGCAGAGGAGAGGGAGGAGGAGAAAAATGGTAGTCCAAGAGGGGTTGCAGGACTACACTTCCCAGAAGGCCAAGGGACTACAGGTTAATTTGAAGGACCTGAAGCCCCTGCATAAAGGAAAGGGAAACCCTGCTGTGAGGGGCGGATGATGAAGGACAAGCCATGTACACCCAAAGGAGTACTGAGAGTACGATTTAAGGAGAAAGGTACTGTGGAACTGGAAGAAAAGTTTAAGTTAGTGCCCCGTTAAAGTAGAAATTGAAAAAAGAAAACAGTCACAATCTTGAATTATTTTCTTTTCTCCAGTTAAATCAGCTATGCTTAACAAGTCCATGAGTCTATTAGCTGCAGTTAAAAGATTATGTTAGAACACCAGCAAATGTCAGACTTGTGTTACAAATAAAATAAAGCCCTTCACGTTGAAGTATTAGTTAAATTTGTATGTAAGTCATCAGCTACAAGATGTGTATTGATTACAATAAGCTCTGGAATCTCCAAAGTTTCCAGCAAGTTATAATTTCTTTAAGCAATGAAACAAATATGGTTAGCTTTAGTTACAGGCTTTGGCAGAGAAGCCCACAGTGGCTTGCAAAGCCACAATGGACTTAGTGTGTATTTACTGAGTTGATCGAGGCATATGGCCTCAATTCACTAAAGCCTCTGAAGACGTGTAAAAAATTGTGCATCCTCAATTTGCTGGTGTGAGGTCATCTGGGGAAATCAAAGCATGTATGACAGTCACTTGCCATCTATGATTAATCTATTGCCAGCGCTAATCTGTGTGGTCACTATATCCATAGATGATTACAATGAGGTCTAGTGGGCCATCCACCAAGTCCAATGGATTTACCATGACCTTGATTATCATTTTTTTTTGGTTATCAAAACTCCTGGTTTACAAAAATGACCTTCCAACAATTTAGATTATAAAAGGGTGGTCTTTGTATCTTCCAATCCCACATTTTTTGGTACTGGATGCTTTTCGAACCTGCCTGGTGGAACACCCTATGCCTTTCCTGATAACTAGTTTCAATGGTGACTGGTAGATCAACGATCAATGATCAATTTCAGTAGTTTGTTCTGTTTTATTAGACAGACTGTTAATCACTCTACGTTACATAAAGATCCCCCCCACCCATCCCCCCCTACAGGCAACTGGACTGTAATAAATCAATAATCATCCATTGTTGCTACCTAGAGTTGAACGTAGGAGTTAAGAGTTTTAATATTGCTTTACTGTTGATATACAATCTAACAGATTGTTTCCACTAACTCAACAATTGGCTTTTGTGAGTTTTAACTGGATAGTATATCTGATTATGCTGGATAAAGGTTTTGTGAAAACTATTATAAGCATAATTAGGCACAGGTCAACGAAAGTATGTATTATTAAGTCATGACTATGCTTGCTACTATTCGATTAAAATTTTTTTTGCCAAATCGATGATTAATATCAACATTTATTTTAGAAAGAATTTACCGAGTTTTTTTCGATCTTTATTTTTCAATTCAAGCAGAGAATAGGTGAAATTGACCTTTATGCTTTAAAAAAAACCCACATTCTTTTTATGCCATTGAGAAACGTCTCATTTAGCGAATCCCGTTTATCATATTCAACATGCAACAAAACCATGGTTACCAACATTCTAATTGAAATAACATCTGGATACACCGGAGCTATACCTTATAAAGATAAAGATCCTACACACTTTTAAAATTGTTCTCAAATAAACTGTAGAAAACACAGCATACACAGACTTGTATAGCATAAATTTAGAGTAAAAATATGCATAGAACAAAACATTAGATAGCTGAACAGAACTAACTTGCACTTATTATTCAGAGTCTGAGCTCCCCCCTCTTCTGCTTCAGCACAGCTAGAATCAGTCACTGGAAGGCAAGGCAGACGGGCCCGCTTCGTCCTGCCACGGAGACTTCAGCTGTCAGTCAGGGTATTGTGCACAATATTCATTAAGTGTTTTCCTCTTGCGCACCATTTTCAAATCAAACTAGTAACTGTCATCGTATACCTATAGCAAACAGTCTTGCCAACTTAGCGATTTTGTCACTAGATCTAGTGACTTTTGGGTTCCCCTAGCGACTAAAACATTGTCAAAGCGACTAGCGACAAATCTAGCGACTTTCACTGCCGACAACAGCGATTCTTAGAGAAAGAAGTCGCCAAATTGTATCATCAACATCAGTCACAATCAGCTTAATACACCACACTTCTCCCGTCCTGAAGTAGTATGGTGGTGGCATTATTGTAGAGCAGACTTCAGCAGTTCTGCACAGATCTGCACAGTTCTGGACAGAATCGCAGAGATGCACGTTCTTCAAGGGTTGCTGCGTGATGTCACTCAACTCCATCTGCAGAAATCTTTGCAGATCCTGCACAGCCCAGTGCAGCTTTGAAAAGTTGCTGCGGAGACTAGTTGCAGCTGTGAACCAAAGAGATCACGAGTGACCTGGTAATCATAATGTAAATAACTATTAAAAATACAGCTGCCCCCTTGTTAACGGAAGCGAATTACATCAATTATTTAAACAAACATAATGCACTAAATCCGTGATAAGTGGTGCATAATGTTACAATAATCTGCTACTATCATGTATTCTACACTTTCCACTGTATTTAATGTATTATGCATTTTTTTTACTGTATAGCATGTGTTATGCATTTCTCTGTATTTAAAGTATTATGGATTTTCTTGTTGTTACTGCATCTTGTAAAGCATTTTGTGATGGTGGTCCACTATGAAAGGCGCTATATAAAATAAAGATTGATTGATTGATTGATTGATAGATAAAGTTAATGTTAATCAATTACATCAGACTAACTCTGTATACGTAGATAATCCAGACAAATATAAAATGTTTAAAAATGATCAGCCATCATTAATACATTAAATGTTGTTAATATTGGTGCTCACTCGTAATGGTTCAGCGATTCCGAGAGGAGTGGTAAATTGTCTAGCGACTTTAGAATGTCTAAATAGCGACATCTAGCGACTTTGTTAGGTTTCTCTGGCGACTATCTGCTTTGTGGAGTTGGCAACACTGATAGGAAAAGCTTACCTACACCTTAACCTGCTAATTTCAAAGTAGGTGCTTGAATGACAGGGACTGTAGCTGGCAAACGAAAGTGCACAGTCGGTGCAGGTCTTGATGATTGATAGTCATTTAAACGAATGAGCATTCTAGCACTGCTTCAGTCAATGATGTCAGAACAGGATGAAAGTGACAGTAAACTACAGTACTAACAGACCACTGAGATGACTGACAGCGACCCCTAGCTATTCAGAGCGGAACAGACGGGACAGACAGTAAGTATAAAAACTACCCAAACTAGAGATGCTTTCTAAATGATTATTTTTGGTAAGAAAATAAAAAAAATAGTGAGTGGTTACCAACGTTTATCATATATAAATTTATTTCAGTCAAACTCATATTTTTTGGGAATTCGATGTTTAACAAGCTTTACCGATTAATATCGAAAAGTAGCAAGCCTAGTCATGACCAAATTACAAACGCATCAAAGTTCACTGCACAAGCAGATTTTATTCAATGTGACAATGTAAGGTTTTGTTCCATTCACTTGGAAGGTAACATTTAGCAACTTTTGCCACATTTCTGTAGTTTATATTCAATAAGAGCCTTAGAAAAATAGGGTACTGTTATTGCAACAGCTGTGAGAACTAGAGAACTTTTTTCCATCTAATTTCTTTTACTGGTCATTTGTGAGTTGAATTTATGTAGGTCTGTCCAGATAGGCAGTAGCTGTGAAATAATGGAAGCACATTCATCCAGCACACAAATAAAAAATCCCTCTGGGCTGGAACTTTTTATTGTATAATAATATTTAATAGTTTTATTTACTCACACAGAGGTTAAGATTCCAATTTAAATTGGGATGTTTCCCTCTAAACCATTCTGACATCATTTCATTAACGTCTAATTTAACATTCACAACTTTTCTGCCACATGTCTGGACACCTGTCTAGGCTGTAGGTTCTATTTTTGGGGGGTTTTAAGCAGTATCTGTCCGGAAATTGGCTAAGGTCAAAACAGTTCATTTTCTTTTGTTTTCACGTAAAATACTCAGCCAACACCTTGGGTTTTTCTTAAATCAATAAAGCAGATTATATGCTTCAGGCCAGTTCAACATTTAAAATCAGGTTATGGAGCAGCATATTGAACTAACTGGATTTCAGAGTTTGTTCCATAGGAAACCACTGAAACTCCTGTAACTGAACAAACCACAGTACGTGCTTTAAAAGCCAAATAGGACAATGGCGGTCTTCTATTTGTAAAAATGTTTATACAGGGAAACAATCTTTACGTATTGTATAAATAGAAAGATGCACAAGTATTTCATTTATGAGCAAAAAATGTTACATGTTAATAAACAGTAAATGGCTATGCAATAGGAGTGATTGGCACCATTAGACAGGCATTTCATTGAGTCATATTATTAGAGGATAGTATAAAAGATTTCTCTTATATAACAAACATACTTGTAACACCCCCCAGAATAGTATAGAATAGGAAATGGCAATGAAAAGTTTCATTACAATTGGATAAGTGGTATTTAAGACCTCCAAGTAATTTTAGTAATCACTAATTTACAGTATATGGAATATCTTATTATGTACTCAAGTGTGACATGCAGATGGACAGATGTACTGAGAGAGACACCACCATATATCCCCACAATCTGCTTAATAATGTGAAAACCAATTTACATCATCATTTTATATGTGGTTCTACAGATATAAGTATCAGAATGTAAAAGTGTGCATATATGTCTCCATGGGGATTTCATCTCCAGGGGATAGTAAGAATTATAAGACTTATAGTTTACAGCTCCACTTACTATTTAAGACAGAAGAAGACAGCCATTTAACACATTGTTCATTAAGTGGAATCACTTTGGAATAATATTGACTAATTAATAAACATAAACAATATGCACTCTGTGTATATATACACTCTATGTAAAAATGTTTAATGCAATCCAGGGGGTGTATAAGAAGCTGAGCATATAAAAAAAGGTTTGAGAAATGTCATTATAATTGTTTAATATCATGTGGTTAATATTATTAACAATGAAAAATATGTATAATCTTCAGAATGTTAGATATAACGCAACTAGGACATTGTTAGGACTCTCATTATTTGTTGATATGCTACATAATGTATTGCGTAGCAAATTAATGGCTTGGGGGTAGATGAAGTTGCACTTTTCAGAGATATTTCAGGGAACACCTGGCATTATTTGTCCTGGGACCGCAGGTTTGTAACTGTTTTTCAACCAAGGTACCCAACAACAACCTATTGAACTGCTTCAGGAATAAGACTCAATATTTATGAATAGGGTCCATCATCATAAAACTCACAATTTCATATACAACGGTGCCATCCTGTGTACTTTGTAAATGGTAATAAGTTAATTTCAGAGGCATACAGCATGTTCCTCTTATATTTTAAACAGGTGCTTTGGGACTGCTACGCCTAATGGATTACACACTCCCAATACAGATAGTCCTTACTAGGCACTCTGGTGATAATGTTAACACCTACTTGAGCATCTGTTCATCTCTGGAGCTCGCAGACCATAGTATCCTGATGGGCAGGCATGTAAGCATTCACCATACTGTCTCATGCCTTCTCTCCGAAGGAAGAAGAATAACTTTGGCTGGCAGCTTAGGCATCCATTGTCTTTGGAACATTGTGAGCAGCCTTTACATATTGGGTAAGGTCCATAACTAGCTGCAAAAAGACAAAATGTAAGAGTTAGTACACATAGGCATATACATGGGGCTTGAATTTTTCAGGTTTTATTTTTGATCACATGACGTCTCTTTAAACTGATTTTGAGGCGATTCTGTTTCTAATTAAACTCAGAAAAAGCTGTTAATTACCAAACCTTTATATCTTGACTGAGCCTTATTCTGTTTCACCTCATCTTTATTTCAAACAGACGTGACAAATTACGTTAATTGCTCCCTGATCCCAACTGCATTTCATTCTTGCACTCATCTAGTTTATCGTTGTTCTGTTGTTATTTTCACTCGTTTCTCCTTCATTTGTAGCAAAGAGAAAAAATCGGAAACCCAGTTTGTAATTAATAGTTTTCTCTTTATTAGGATGCAGAGACATCTAAACAACTACTAATTAACATTCAGTGCATTTACATGAACATAAGAATTCAGATATTTTTAGGAATATGTAGTTTTCCGAAAAGTAATTCCGATATCAAAAGTGATGTAAACACAGTTTTCTGAAAACGTAGCGGAAAATTCCGAAAGTGAGTTTTCGGAAACCACCACCTAGAATATTCCAATAGTATTCCGAAAACTAACATAACTTATGTCATGTAGAAAACCTATTCTGATAGTATAATGCGCATGTACAAACATTGACATCATTCTCGCGCACATAATTATTAAAGTAACTATATCCATATTTCTAGGAGGAAAAAGGAAAAAAAACACAAAGGCAATAATGATTAAAGTTTTTGGACAAACAGACAAGACTTAGTACTGAACAATGGGAGTTGGGAGAACGAGTTTTGTTTTGTTACATTCCTATTTCAATGTCCATAGATGAACACTTGCATCTCAATTGATTACAGCCCAACAACTTAAAGACGAGGCGAAAGTATGATAACTATTTTTTATCAGTTTTGCTTGGCAAGTTATAACAACGTCTTGTAAGGGTGGAAATAAAAAGCAGGCTAGTGGCACATAATGGGAACTGCTTAATGATTTTGGATTATATAATAATGTAGTCCAAGGGATGTGTTTCTATTTTGTGTGTCAGATTTCAGTCACAGATCAGTTTACACGGATCCATTTGTTTAGTTACGGATAAAGTTAAATTATTGATTTAAATACATTTTTACAACTATAGTTGTTCACACAGAAATTTCCTGTACTGTTGGCGCAGCAAATGAATTCTAGTTACAGTAGGTAAAATGCATTGAGAATTTACAGTACCGTATGTAAGGTACAGTAGCTAGGGAATTAGAACAACAGAGATGTACAGGATAATCTGTTGAATATGGCATACAAATATGCAACTTCGCTAAATCTAAAATACCTGATCATTCATGTCTCAGTCTTACTGCAGACTGAACCCTGTCTGTTCCCATTCTAGTCACTACTGCGTATGCGCAAATATTGTACGTTTTCCGAAAAATGTAATCCAGGTACACAGTTGAATTTATCAGAAGTGTAATTTGATGATGTGTTCCAAGTCATGTAAACACAGAAAAGTGTCGTTTTCAGAGAACCAATATTCTGATTCAGTTTTCCGAATTATTCGTTTTCTGAAAACTTGATCTCATATAAACATACTGATTTAAAGGGAGGTAGAGATTTGGAAAATAAAAACTGAAAAGTTCAAGCCCTACATATGCAACAAATCAAACCAAAAAATTTATGGTAACAAATTGCATTACTTTTTTTTTTTGCAAAGAGCAAATACAACATGTCTTTTTGTTTTGTCATGGCCTTACTATTTGGGAATATACAGTGGGCCTCAGAAGGCTCATTCCACAGCAACTTTTTTTTCTGAATACAAACAGATAATCAGGAACTGAATGCTAGAAAGTACACACAGGATAGGGGTATAAAATAAAGAAAAATAAAATTCCCAATGCATCACTGTTGTACAGTATAAATGCATGAGTAAGTAATTAGTTTACAGTAATCATCTGTAGTTCTTATAAATACTGCTATAGGTCTTTCAGCGGGTTTCACAGACGACAATTAGCACTAAACTTGGACTATCCAATGTTACTTTACGTAACATAGGCCAAGATTAGTGCTATTCAGGATCTGTGAAACCAGATCTACAAGTACAGCTAATCTGAGTTTGTGAAACTAACAGTTTGTGTCATATGAAGAACATTGTACAGTTGTTCTTAAATTGAGCAAAAAACATTTTAAAGTCATGGTTCATCTAGTGATTAAACTAGTGTAAATTAATTTTATTAACTGAACCAATATATATCAACATAAGGATTAATACAGAACATTGATTTTATTACACACCTACCACACACTGGCCTGATTATCCAACGTCTGTGGTATATGTAAATGTGAAAGATTGGGCAAGGAGATTGACTAATCCTCTTTTCTCTCATTTCTTTTTTTAAACAGCACAAAGAGTTCTCACACAGATTTTTGCTTTACATAAAGTAGGTTTGATCTGTTTGACATTCTACCAAGAATATTTTTTTACTATCATATCCTAGATTCATAAATACAAAATGTATTACCAGTAAAATCTGACCACATTTCTACGTGTCCATTGTGTATACATTGCTCTTAGATTCCCAGCTCCTTTAAAACAGGTAATGTTTTTCTCATTTTCATCAGCAGCAATGTTTATGAATACGGTATTGATTTTATACTGTACTTGTAAATAATTCACTTGAGTCCCTTAACAACAAAACACCTAAACCACAAAAGCTGAGAAAAGCCTCATGTTCACACCATACACAAATAAACTAGTTATAGAAGAGTAAGACTAGCAAGGTGTAATGTTACAGTATCTGGGACTCAGTTGGAACTCAAACCCTAAAACATTACATATTGATTGAAACCAAGGTTTGAATATGAGTCATTTGTAGATCACATGACATCATCATTTACACGATGCCCTACCACAATACACAAAAACACAGCCCAATAAAAACCTAAAATAAACGTCTAGCCCAAGAGTTTACAAATATCATATTTCTTTAACCTGCTTTTTTTTTTTTTTTTAGAAGTTGAGGCAAATGGCTGATATTGTCAGAATACCAGACCATTAAGAAACATTATGTTTTTTACTTGCAGATGGAAAATAGGATAAAGTTACTGCTTTTTGATCCCCATGTTATTGATTTATTTACTTCAGAGCATATGACCACTGAATATATTTCTTACAAAATCTATAAAAGGCTTCAAATAATATATATATATATATATATATATATATATATATATATATATATATATATATATATATATATATATATAAAATACTGTAGATGCATCACTACCACTGATTGGACTTTGCATATCAGCGCATTAAAAAACAATCAATCAAACATTCTTGAATATAATGCAGTCAGGATAAACGGAGGTAGATTTTGAAAAGGAAATGAAGTTGTTTTTCTCATGTTAAATTGGTCATTAGATGTATTTACCTGATAGATGGCCAGCAATTCTTTTTAATTAAGGTTTTTACTATGAAAATATGTTTTCAAAAATAAAACAACATTTGGCTGACATTTACATTTTATAATCCAGTGACCATAGACTATGAAGAAGAAAGGGCTTTTTTCCTGGTCCAGTAGTTGTATGTGTTGTTGAAGATGTCTGATTGAAACAATCACTACAACTGCCCTGGCTATTGCTACAAAACCATGTCATATAAACAAAATCAAACAAAAACAACTACAGTCAAGAGACTAAATAAAAGGGAACAGAAAGTAAATGTTTTCATTATAAAAAGACAGTGAGCCAGTACACTGTGCATTTGCTCTAGTGTGAAGGGTGTATTTTCTTAAGGTGTTTTTTGAAAAGTTCTTCTAAGTTTTACCTATAAGGAAAAGCAACAGGTTGATGTAAATAAACTTTTTTTTTTTAATTTTGCATGCACTATTTACTCATTATTTGTATTTCAGTAATATCTCTTCTGTACTAGTTTGCTTTCTGTAAGAAGAAATCGGTACAAACTTTACACTGGAGAAGCAAGTGGATCTGGTTCAGTGTTTTATACGTGTGAATTAGGTGCTGTCATTGTGTTGGTGTTAGCTTCAGAACTGAACAAGTTCTTAATCAGACTAGTAAAGGTAAGTATCTACATTAGTATCTGTTAGCCTCATCATACTTTTACTATACTTTTACTATGGTCTACACTTTGCTAAATGCATTAGACATTCGACAACAGGCAATTTCATTTATATGATTGATTAGCAGATGTGTACCTTCTGACATGATGACTTTAATTAAAGCTAATTGCTTTATCATGGAATACTGCAGCAAACTTTATAAAGGAAAATGACCCCCAAACTCATATTATCTGAACATGTGAACTATTCCTTCTGGAATGTGCATATTGAATAGTTAGTCATAAAACAGAAGAACACTGACAGCTTTTTTTTCATGTTGGTGACAGACTCAAGTAAACTCTGATAAGAAGAATATACTGATATTTAGCATGCTGTGAATTGTTCATTTCACTGTTACTGGCTTCTTTTTTTCTTTTATTCTTGTCCCAATAAAGTAATGAGGCAGACTATGGTCAAGCAAGCATTTCAAAACATTGCTTTGTTTTAATGGGGGGAGATGATGAAATAAATGTGTCATAGATTACATTTTTTGTAAATTTGCTCTGTTGATTTGTTCTCCCCACTGATCTTGTTTTCTGAAGTTTCTGAGTTTTAATGAAGTTGTGTATTTTCTGGTTCATTAGCAAATTCAGAGTTGCAATTTATGTGAGTTGTATGTGGTATTTTCTACTATTGCTAGTTGGCTTTCCTCACATTCCCTTTCTGTGCTGTATGCACATGGTAGCTCTTGGCTAAATTCCTGTTTTAGTGATGGTTTTATATGGTATTTAAAATTATATACAAAAGTGCAAAGAGTCTTACAACAGAGAAAGGCAATCAGATGTGGAAAAAAAATGGACAAATACACAATATAAATACCAACAAAGATGCATGCTCCCTGAATTCCCTTTAACAGCTTTCAGAAAGTGTACAACTGAACACCAACACTAAAAATCAGACAAGTTAATTGCAAGGTAACTAAAATTACAAAAAGATGACAAAGTGAAAGATGTATGATATGTACTGCATGTTTTACATGTCAGTTGAATTACCACGTGTACTGAACTTAATTGTACTTATTTTTTGTCCTACGCCCCTAAAGCATTAGATTTGAGATTAATAAAACAGACACAGGACAAAAAGAAACTGTTCCTCACAAGTAACAAGTCACAAGTCTAAAAGCCCTACCATATGTTCAAGATCTCATTAGTGGATAAACACTGCAGAACTTCCCAGCAATAAAAAGGCTGCACCAAGCAATTCTTTCTTAGAGAAGCAGCCCTGGCAAGCTTCTTTGACCCAACATGAAGAAGCAAGCCTACAAATAAGCTAAAGGTTTAGAGACAAAAAGAATGTATTTTACTATCAGTGGCCAAGGCAGGCTGCATTTGCTGTTTCTCTGCTTGGTGCGATGCTTTTCAACATAGCTGAGAAGCCTAAACCTTGTAAACCAAAGAGAAAAGCTTTTACATTGAAAGTTGTTTTTTTTTCTCACATATTCTCACCTTTAAATTTGAAATGTTTATGAAAATCCAGTTGAATCCTTTTGTTACATTTCATCCAGTATACTGCACAATCAGTCAAAGTTGTGAGTAGGATGTGCTTGAACACTTCCCATGCTAATCATCTTATTGTGTGTTGATAAAAAAAATTAAAAAAAAAAGATTTTAAAATGACCTGGAAAGGATTTATTTGGGATCTGATCAACTTTGATCAGGTTTGCTGCTTTGTTAGTCATAGTAGTCGTAGTATTATGTGTATTGTTATTATTGTCATGTCAAACAATAGAGAAAATAAACAAGAGAAATTAACCATATAAACTGTTAAGAGAACTTTGTCAACACCTGTTGTAAATTAGTATGTCAGAATTCCCATTTTCTTTTAAAACTGCATTTCCTTCTTTTAACCATTTTCCGCTTATAAACCGCCTGAACAGGGCAGCTTGTCCAAAATGCCCACCCGTTGCTTGAGGCACAAAGCAAGAAGAACGGTTTGACTGTCTACAGCTGTAAACCACAGATCATTTAGAAACAGGCTTTACTGGCTGTGTTGTACAAATTTGTAGTTGTTTCACAAATCCATACGGGTTGCTATCTAGTGGTAATATAGACACAAGCCTTTTGAACGTCGTCATGACTTAAATTACATCATATGATAACTTATTTAGAGTTTCAGCAGCTTTTATCAATCAAAATTAAATTTAAAATCTATTTTGGCTGTATTTTGAAAGCTCCTTCTAGATCTGTTACGCACATAATCATTGAATGTAATGTAATAGTCAAGCTCTAAGGTGAAGAGTTGTAATAAAATCTGTCTGTTATACATTTTATTGTGTTAGCACATACAATAAAATACTATATGCATGGTGGTTATAAAGTTTCTTGTCCGCTTTATGTTTCCAGCACCATCACCATCTCGACCTTTAACCTTAGCAGTACACATACCTTGATAGGATTTAAGACCAAGTCAATTATTATGCAGGACCTCTTCAACAAAGACATCAAACACCAGAAGAAAAGAAAGGTACAATCCAAAATGGGTGCTCCATATGGAAATTACCCCATAAGTGAGAAGAAAACCGCAGGGCTTGTGAGTTATAGTTTCCTCTGAAGTGGGAAAAAGTCCATATACCACTGGAGCCTAATATGTATACTTTTTATACCACATGGGGGATTATTGTATTTACCCCCCCCCAACTAATATGCTTTCACCCGACAGTACATTTAAACACTATAGTACTGTACCTCACAGTGCTCTTCCCTAGAGAGTTGTTTGTATCACTACCTGTTTGTATTGTTTATGTATGTGTTTATGTCTAACTAACACTGTGACAACAGTCATATCTTTAACTAACAACCCTGATTTTACAAGCAGGCTGCGAGTAGACCTTTTAAAACTCTCAGCTACAATATTTTTGGTTGTTCATTGAGCAAGAAAACAATTTAAGGGTTCCTAGTTTCCCAACATTTTAGTGCTGCTCATCCATACATTGCCTATAAGACTTTGACACCTATACAGTAAGTTATTATTAGGGTCTTGTGTTTTACACTTGTCTTTTAACCTGTAATTGAGTCCTACAGCCACAAGATGTCGATATAGCCTCCACAGTAAGCCACGTAATGAGAAATCGTATTAGCAAATTAATAACCAGAATGCTGTAGATGATTACTGATATTTATTTAACCCTTACATCCCTGTGAATACGTATAACAGGATTTCTTCTTTGAATATATTGTAAAAAAAAAAAAAAAAGTTGTTAATAGAAGCACATAACTTACTTATGTTTGCATAAAAGACAAAACTTTTTTTTTTCAGTTCTTGTGCATAATATTTTTCTATTAAACCCAGTGTAGTGTTATTTTCAGGTATGTAGGTAAAATGTGGTACGCATCGCACTGCGCTTGCTTTCGCATGCCTGAACATCTTCCGCTTAGAAAGCACCGAAGTGCCCATTCAAATCTGGTATGTTATCATAATTTTTCCACCATTAAGAAAATAGTATGGGAATATTTATCATATGCAATACATTGGGTCTTGTACATTTTTTTTATTTCTGCAATTTGCGGTGGACTTTTTGTCTTGTTCATTGTGAATTGTTTTTTTTTCTTTTTAGAGAAATTGATTGTCTGTTTCCAGTTAAGGATTGCAAAACAAATAATGTATAATTAATGGCAAATGTACCTTTGTTTGACAATAGGAAAACACGTCACATCACAATTGATTCCACCTGTATCAAAATCTCACAGCATACCACTTTCACTGTTACAGTGTACCACTTTCTAACAATCAAGTTTTGGTACGCATACCACATTGTGGCGATGTACCACTTTATAACACGACAGCGGTCTTCTTTCATGGATTGAAGTTGCTCTGAGAAAATGTGTCCATATGAAGAAACACTTCTTTCAGCATCCATAATATTGGTAACAATATTTTAGCCTTTCTTGCTAAATTGGGAAATAGTTCTGCATTTCTCCAAAATTCGGTCAAAGAAATTCCACTACCGTTTCCTTTTGCATATAGTTGATATCGCTCCATTTCTGATTTACAGTAAGCATGAAACCTTGGAATACAATCTAAAGGGAGTCGTTATTTATCCAAACTATAAAAATGTTGTTCTGCCTTCAGAAATTTGTGAGCTGGTTAAACAAAACATGTTTTTATTTTGGATTGATCAGTGTTGTAGTAACTCGTCAATTTTTCAAAAACATATTGGAACGTTTTAACACACTGTTAGTTTATTCTGCCATCTGTGCTGTGCAACTCTTATGCCAGTGCTCTGTATGTATTTATTAATTCTGCAACTTTGGTATACGTTTGATGAATTCTAACATTACAACTTTCAAAATAAGTTATACCCATCAGTGTGCAGCAAGAAGTGGATATTGCTGCGTGCGATCTCTCAAAGAAAGTCTCGAGGTAAGCATTTTCTTAAACGCATCCATTTATAGAATGGCAATAATTGTCCCTCGTAATTAGGGGGTGTTTTCTAATTAGCAAGAATTTAATGGTTTGATTACATAACTATTCTTTTGATCAGTTTAGCTAACGGTTGAGGTTTAGGACTGAAATACAGGTTAGTCATGTCGTTCTAATTCTCCGGTGAATTTTGCAGGACCCTAGTTATCATGAATATGGGAAACAGAGTTTTACAGAACCTAAGCAAATTACTTGTAAATTGAAAATATATTTAAACTCCCACCGTTGCTGCTCCCACACATCCAGTGTGTTTGTCCAACATTGGAGAGGGATAACACATCAAGTGGATATCATCAACAAAGCATGCAAGAATGACGAAAGGAATACTCCTTGCTTTAGTGGTCTGAATTGCCATATACTATCAGATGCTATAGAACAAAGAAGAAAAACGCATTTAGATATTTTTGTATCATAAGCAACTGTAAAGGGTTAATCACATTGCAAGCAATGCTACACAACAAATGCATATTTAATAATTACAATAATTATGTTTTGCATGCTACCTTCATTTTAGATCTCAAGATTGACGTCATAGAAGAACTGGCCTAAAAGATCACCTAGATAGTCCAGAAAAATGTCACAACACTGAAAATAAACCTCTTACAACTTGCAGCTATTCTAACTTCATAATACCCTCATTCATTTCTTTTGGTTGCACTACTTTTATCTCTCTAAAAATGCTGAAGTGCATAGATCACATTGTTCAAGAAGATCCTTAACGCTGAAATACTCTCTATAGAGAAATAAAAGGAAAATCTTTAAGGAACTTTTATTTTCTGTGTTATGTGGCAGTTTTTTGGGGTTTTTTTTTAAACAGAACAGCTTTATATAATTTAACAATGTACTAATTCTTTGCCATGGAAATAGAGAACTAAGGCCTAACTGATACTCCTCCACCTTAGATGTTAACTGACCCATTCTTAACTTTTCCTCCTTCCATGGTTGACCCCCTATGAGTAACATGTATGTGAACCACATTGCACAGTTATACCTCATTAACCCTTTAACAAGATAGCCTCACACACCCCCTGTGGACAGTGTGGGAGATCTGAAATAATCTACAGGGTCAAGAGTGGACAGCGCTACAGGGGGCAAGAACCATAAAATAGATTGGTTTCCACATATGAGGAGAATGAACACATGATGTTTGTTTTTTTTCTGTTTGCCTGGGCTTTTTTTCAACTACACGTGTAACTTGTTTTATAATTATGATGTGCAGGTACACTCTTTGGGGTTAATGAGGTTTGGTTTTAACATCTAAGCACAGAGTAGAGGGAAGTTTAGTTAAATCTTATCAAACATATAAACAAAACACTAGAAGCATTAAATGTATTCTTCTTGAAAAGAAGAGATGTTTCCGGGTTTGTATTGGCAACACAAAACATTGAAACATACTTTTGTTGAAGAATTTTTGCTTTTAGCATTCCCACATATCTTACCATTGATTGTTTTATAGTTATGGATAAGATTATTTTTAGTACTTATATATGGCGACAAGGTATTACAAGGGCTCTGTCAGGTAACATAAAGTTTTATCAGTATTTCTGTTTCAAATCGGTTTGGTAGAAATCAGAACCCTGATATTTTACATTTTCTATAAACTGATAAAGCATTTTTAAATTGTTAATAAAGTATAGTAAACTCCTGTGATCTGTCAGCTATTAAGAGCAGCCCCTTTAAGTTTATTAAAACCAGCGCTGTAATAAGACCATTTTACTCCATTTGTTCATTATAATAGTTGTTTTTTTTTTACTGTATTTAAGATATGTGTATATGGTTTTATTGTGTGCAACCATTTATAGTTAATTGATGAATAATGATTTAGTGTTATATTTTTAAGAACCTGTACCGTTATGTTGATTTTAGAAGAGCTTGCACATCCTCTTTAACCTGTACAGTGTGCAGATAGAAGTGCTTAAAGATAGTGATGTACTTACACCATATAATTCATTCCGTAGAAAAATGCACTGTTTTTTTCAATGTTTTTTATTTATTTATTTATTTATTTATTTATTTTTAACAGCACTGAAGACTGGAATTCTGTATTAAAAATCATCTTTACAAACTCAAGTAGTCAGTTGCCAGCTACCTCTTAACTGAGGATTATACAGAGTTCATATGAAAGCTGTACAAACTACTTGCAATGATAACACAAAAAATATGTTTGAAATGCATGTGGGTGTGGGAGTAATGAAGCAGAAGTTATAGGAGCACCAATATTAACAAAACAAGGAGCTACAGTAAACTTTTTTCTGTTCTGGGTTTTGAATTCCAGATGTCTGGCTGCTAAAGAAATATGTCCAAAAAGAAGGCCACAAACTCATACATTCATCATTCTCTGTTGAGTCCAGTAGAGGAAACCATGACTTCACACTGCCATCTAGAGAGAGCCAAGGAAAGTACATTTGACAAACTTGGTATACAACATTTCAGGGTTCAGTGATGAAAAATAAAATAAAAATTGAACTCTAAATAAAAATGTACACATCAACTGTGTATAACAGATATTAAAAGTTAAGACCCATGTTTTAAGTTAAGTTGTTGTATTTTTTTGCTTATTTAGGCTATTTTACTTAAAGTGAACCTTCACCTGACATAACTTTGACATCTATAGGAAATGAGCTGCACTTGCCTGAAGATTGGCCGTGTCTTGTTATCGTCAGTCAGCAAAGAAACAGTGGTGTCTTTGTCATAGAAACCAGTTTAAGTGCATGAAGAACATATCAAATCACTCTGCAACCTGATAATTGCATTATATGTTTCCATTTCAGAAATAATGTGAGTAAACGTAACTAATAGTATCCAACCACATTGTTAGCACTTATTTTATTGCTTTAAAAAAAAACGCGATGCAAATGTTACTTTTGTTTTAAAATGTTTCTGTTTTGCATACGTTACGATGTAACATTTCTCTCTGGTGTTTAACTTTCATGTGCCAGGTACAATAATGCTTCCTATACTTTTGAATACAAATTCACTGCAGGATTTGTTTTATGGATTATAGGGTTCTGTGGATTTTCTATTATTTCGTAAAACTTGACCATAACCAAAGTCTGACATATTCTTATCCTTTCTTAAAAAATAAAATAGCAATGGTTTTAAAGCAAGCAGAGTACCGGTGTTATGTTGAAGGCACAGTGGGGTCTCTAAAGACTGTTCAATTGGTCAGTATTGAAGAACCATTTGAGGAGATTTGACCAAGGCCCAAGTGAAATGCTGAATGGCAGCCAATGCTTAGGCTTTAGGAGGACTGTACATAGTCACACCTGATTTTTTAACAATTATCTGCCATGTTTGCCCACATTTTAAAAAGGCCTTGATGACATCTCTATGTACACTGAAGCTGGTCCTGGTTAATACAAAATACCAAAATACAAAATGAGGTATACTTTTAAAGGATGATTTATAAAAACATGCAAGGCTTTCATCCTAAGAGTATGAAATGATATCTGTGTCTTCTACAGTATGTATTCATCCAAGACAGATATGGGTACATAAAATAAAGTATGTGGAATACAGCCGTTTGCAAAAACATTAACTACATATGTGTTTTTTGTTTGTTTGTTTTTTTAATATCACAAAAAATGTGAGATTTATTATATCATCACAGTTGTTTATACAGAGACATACAGTTTGCTTCGAAGGAGCTGGCAGCTATTCAAATAAAACAATATCAAGTAGAAGAAAAGTCAGCCAAAATGTAATACAAGTGCATAACGGTAGAAAAAGGAATTTGAAAAATGTTAATGGATTTACACCATCTTCCTACCAAAGAAGTTGCTTTTCAAGACCCACAAGGTCCTGTTTGAATGTTGAATTCCTACACAAATTAGTAAAACCTTCCTCACAATTTCAAGAATCATGTAACCATCTCATCATTTTTAGTCTCCACTGCCTAACACAACAGAAGTTCTAAGTACAATAAAGACAATTAGAAAACGATTGGGTACAAACAGCCAATCAGCTTCCAGATCTAGCAGGCTTCTATTTTGCATAGATGCCCGCTGGAACGCTGAAGTGCTTAACTGTGAATTACATTTTAAATCAATCCTCGCATAAATACCGGCTTTTCCCTTAACATTCTAATCTACAACTAATCCGATAACACAAAAGCTACATAAACATTGATACTTTCTGACTCTGCTCTAGAGACAAGGTAAATCATGTCTGTGACAGGACACCGTAATGTAGGCTCAATTCATAGCTACTGGACAGCAAATCAATAAAAAACACACGATTGGTCCACAATTCTGTCATCAGCTGGATCCAAACAACTCCCTGCCTCAAAACCAGCCAGTCAAACTGCCAACCCTGCTTCAGTTCTTTCCACACCAGCCAATCCACTCCCTGCCAGCTTGAATGATGTCCCGCTTCCAACAACAAGTTTCGAGTACTACTCTATACTAGACAACAATTGTACAGTTAATTTATCTGGCAATGTCCAGATAAATTATAATAAGAAAGAGTAAGACCCCAAATAAATAAATGTTAGCCAAATAATAATAATAATAATAATAATAATAATAAACCATTTTCTCTATGTTTATGTCATTTTTCTATTCTAATTATGTTAGGGACTATTTTCCTCAGTGGAAGGTTACCTGACAAAATATCAGAAGTTCATGGTAAATATAGGTTTAAAAGTTTTTTTTACAGAGAAAATAAAGAAATAAATTGTTTTCTAATAGCGATAAAGCCCTCTAGATGCGTGCTCTACCGTGTGGTAGATGACCTTAACTTATGTTAGCGGCCTCGCCTACGGCTCGGGACACATAACTCCAGTCGCGGTCAACTATCACATGGTAGAGCCCGCATCGATGGCCTCTATCGCTTAAGTGGGTACCTTTAAGAACTTATTCTATTTTAACAGCCTTTAGACTGGGTACACAAACGTGTATTTTCCTAAAAGTTCCAATCCTGCTTACACGTGTATGTGTATTTTGATCCACCTGAAACTCGCAGATTGGTATTATCAGAACGGTGTTTGGATTTATAAATAAATGTGAGGGTGTCATATAAACTCATACTCTCTTCTTCTGGCTGATCTTCCTTTTACTAATACTGCCAGAACCATTTTACTAATCATTATTATATGTATATCTTGCTAATATAATTACACATTATTATACATCTAATATAATTATTGTAATTATTCACATGGAACAATGATCATAGCAGAACAACAGCAGCCTTTTAAAAAGAAAATAATATGCTCAGCCAGAAAGACACACAAATGACTTGTGGACCATAGGATCATGGACTTGCAGGGATATCTGTTACGACTGTATCTTGTTACCTATAGCCATCAGCCTACTTCAGTACTTCAGATCAATACCTTCAGTTGCTCATTATACATGCCTTGGTATATGAAGGAATCCAAAAAGGATTCTCCAAAGCTTGCACACGATTATTATTTTTCACATATAATGTATCTTAAGTAATTCCAAGCACTCTAGTAACTGAGATACTTGATCTTGGAAAACTTCACATCATCTTAGGCTTCTTTTAAGAGTGCATGGAAGATAATGAGCTAAACGAGACAAAACTAAATCTGAACATCTTTTGCCTTGATTAAAAGCACATTTGACTCATGTACTATAGAGAGTATGTTTATTTGTTTAAAGGTTAGTGTAAATCTGAATTGGTCAAATAAAACATGATAAATGGGAATTTGGTAACTTTTTAGTTACCATAGAGGAAAAAAAAGGCAACACTGTTAAATCAATGCACCCTATACTCTTACATTACAGACAAGTTTTGCTCCGAGACTTTTTATTATATCTGACCAGCACACTTCCTCTCAATGTCAAAAACATTGCATGCTGAGCCCCATTTTGATGTGGTGTGTAAGCATAATTAGAGGTCCCATAAAAGCAAACGGAAAACTGTGTCCATCTGTAGAAAGTTAGAGACTTGCACTGCAAGATGGAGCCAAAGTTGACATGAGTAAGTAAATATTCCCGATCGTCAGATACAGATGTGTTTTCAGCAGGCTTCTCAGTTTCATATTACTTTGGAGATCGATACAGTTGGAATGAACAAAAAAGATGAGCAGGCTTGTGCATGAAGAACCCTTCTTCTGCACTGACTCAAGTCACTTAGTAACTCAGCTAACAGTGTTCAGGACACTTGTCTCATTAAGGTTCCATGTTACACAATTGTTTAAAACATACTACCACCTCCTCAACTTGGCATCCAACAACTGGGCTAGCATGCTTTTTAGTATAGCCTTCAATAAATGCAGAAATACAAATTTATTGAACAAAAATGTTGCAAAGTCTGCATAAGAAGTCTGTGCCACTTCATCACTTCACATTAATCTGGGTTGTGATCTCAACTCCCCTCCAGCACTGTGGAAAGTTTCCAGATCTCAAGTGCAACGTTGGTCATGTTTTTCCTCAGCTATGAGGTGAAAGGTTTTTCCCCTTTAGGGGGTACAAGGGGGGGAGACAGAAGTCTGCTGACTTTGCACAGCATAGCCAATCATTGACTGCAAGGCAAATATTAGGTACTGAAGATAAGACGTGCCAGCAGAGACCTCCGAGCTCAATAGTGCAGATTTTTCATCACATTACAGATTAAAGCAGTTATAAAGTACAGTAAAATCAGTAGAAAGACAGATCAAATTCAAATAAGAGCAAAATAAAGAATACAGTAAATAATTACATTTAAAAGCGAATTCGAGTAAGTCACTTAACCTCCTTGTGCTCCGTCTTTCGGGTGAAACGTAATTGTAAGTGACTCTGCAGCTGATGCATAGTTCACACACCCTAGTCTCTGTAAGTCACCTTGGATAAAGGCGTCTGCTAAATAAACAAATAATAATTTGTATCTATCATTCTTGAGTACCGCATCACCACTACACCTGCGCACTGCAAACCACTTTGCCACAGGAAGTCAGGACCCGGGTAGGAGTGCCAGTGTGAAAGGGGATTATATGTTGAAACGCATTGTATTTGTTTCATGTTTTGTTTTAATAAATAATATAAAGTTTTTAAACAAACCCCGGTTTACCACTATATATATATACAGTGCCGTGAAAAAGTATTTGCCCCATGTCTGATTTTCTGCATTTTTGCATATTTTTGACACTGAATGTTATCAGATCTTCAACCAAAACCTAATATTAGATAAAATAAAATAATTTGATACATATTTCATTTATTTATAAAAGAAAGTTATGCAACACCCAGTGCCCCCGTGTGAAAAAGTAATCGCCCCCTTAGACTCAATAACTGGTTACGCCACCTTTAGCAGCAATAACTGCAACCAAACGCTTCCTGTAGTTATTGATTAGTCTCTCACAGTGCCGTGGAGGAGTTTTGGCCCACTCCTCCATGCAGAACTGCTTCAACTCAGTGACATTTGTAGGTTTTTGAGCATGAACTGCTCATTTCAGGTCCTGCCACAACATCTCAATGGGGTTTAGGTCTGGACCATGGGGTTTAGGCCATTCCAAAACTTTAAATTTCTTGTTCTTCAACCATTCTGATGTAGATTTGCTTGTGTGTTTCGGATCATTGTCTTGCTGCATGACCAGCTGCGCTTCAGCTTCAGCTCACAGACGGATGGCCTGACATTCTCCTGTAGAATTCTCTGATACAGAGCAGAATTCATGGATCCTTCAATGATGGCAAGGCATCCATGTCCTGAAGCAGCAAAGCATTCCCAAACCATGACACTACCACCACCATGCTTGACCATTGGTATGAGGTTCTTACTGTGGAATGCAGTGTTTGGTTTTCGTCAAACATAACGGGGCCCATGTCGGCCAAAAAGTTCCACTTTTGACTCATCTGTCCATAGAACATTGTTCCAGAACTCTTGAGGATCATCCAGGTGCTTTTTGGCAAACTTCAGACGAGCATTCATGTTCTTCTTAGTGAGCAATGGTTTCCTGCCTTGCTACTCTGCCATGAATCCCATTTTTGCCCAGTGTCTTTCTGATGGTGGAATCATGAACACTGACCTTAGCCGAGGCGAGAGAGGCCTGCAGATCCTTGGATGTTGTTCTAGGGTTGTTTGTGACTTCCTGGACGATTTTACGCCTTGCTCTTGGAGAGATTTTGGCAGGACGGCCACTTCTGGGAAGATTCCCTACTGTCCCAAACTTTCTCCATTTGGACAATATGGCTCTGACTGTGGTTTGGTGGAGCCCCAGAGCCTTAGAAATGGCTTTGTAACCCTTTCCAGACTGATGGGCATCAACAACTTTTTTCCAGAGGTCTTCAGGAATTTCTTTTGTTCGTGGCATGATGTGCCTCTAGAACCTGGGTGCTGACAACTTCACTCTGATGGTAAGGGCCAAAGTTAGTCAGATTTATATTGGACAGGGCTGGGCCAAATCAGGCCTGGTTGTTAACCAAAGTTCTCAAACAGCTTACCCTAATTATCCCTTTAATTGGGTTGAGTTAACTAGGGGGCAATAACTTTTCACACCTGAAGATTGCATGTTTGATTACCTTGCACACCAAACACATGAAAGACGCACCAAACTTTGGTGTCATTTTTTCTCTCAGACTCCCTCTATATACTACTACAACCCACAAAAAAATCTGACCAAATACAATGTGAAAAATGTGAAAAAATGCAGAAAATCTGACCGGGGGCAAATACTTTTCACGGCACTGTATATATATATATATATATATATATATATATATATATATATATATATATATATATATATATATATATATATATAGGGCTGTCACTCGAATACAAATTTTGATCAGTTAATTTATGGGCATTGATTAAGCCAGTCTTTCTAAAACCATTTTTTATTATTTTTATTTTAGTAAATGTAGCAAATGTTACCTTTCCGTCCTATTACCCTAATAAAACAGATGTAGGGACCTGATAACTCAGTCACACAAGCCCCAAGGCCCAGAGCAGCACATTTACCCGTACTGTTTAACCACGCTGGGGTAACCCCTAAACAGCAAAATTATTAGCAATGCACAAACATAGAAACAAAAAACACTCTACGGTTTATAACTAAATCTACAGTTTATTATATTGGTCAGGATAAATGCACCACACTGGATTTTACCACAGCTCTGGTTACAATGCACATGAGTAGCTTTGCAGACACATGTTTGGCAATCATTTAAATCAACGTAGATAAACAAATACGTATATACATCCGTAGCACACTATCAGCAATCCTTGTACAAAACAAGACAAGAATTATGATTTTTACACAACTTTAACCCCTTTTTAACAAGCTTAAAAGCAGTGTCCTACCACTTCCGGGGAGAGAGAGCGCGCTTCAAATCAGCACTTCCCTAGCAGCATGCACATTTCTCTCTACCCAGAATGTACTTTAAATGCATGATAAATTGTAAACAAAATTAATCTGTGATCAATTCTTTAGTTGATTAATAGGTCTGATTAATCTGTTAATCGGAACAGCCCTTTATATATATATATATATATATATATATATATATATATATATATATATATATATATATATACACAGTTGTAGTCAAAAATTAACATACCCCAATAGAAATTTATAATTTCTAGACATTTCTCAAAAACAAAAAAAATTTAGGAAAATCTTTTGTAGCAAAAGTTTTGCTTTTGTGTTTGAGGAAAAAAGTAAAGAAATAGATGTTTACAGTTATTTATTTCAACAATTTATTTTGCAAAATACTCCAAAAATGCTAATTCAGAAGTATTCATACCCTTTGAAGCTATGATAGTATTGTCTACAAGGTGCTAGAAATTTCAATATGATAGTGCAGAACCTAATTCTAGAAAATGCTGGATTGTAGGTGAGCATTCTTATAGAGTACAAAAGGGTTAGATATAGGATGATTGCTGTCATTACCAATACGTCAATATGGGAAAAAGTAAAGAGCTTTTAGGCAAACCCCAAAACTGGGCAATTCACAAATTGCACTGTCAAAGTCAGAAATGAATCACAAAGATCTTTCATTCCGGGTTTCGCCTGGGCAGATCTAGGAATGTCCACAATTGCCCGGTCATTTTATGTTTTCAGGGGACAGAGCTACAATTAAAGAGCTTGTTTGAGCCGCCTACCTGAGCAGCATCACTCACTCACTCACTCACTAGACTATAGTACTTGCATTTAAAGTTGCAGTCTAGTATCTTCTGAACAAGGAAAATCGGAACAAAAATGAACATGAGGAAACTCACTGACACTTGCGTAGTACCATCGGCAAGAACAGAGGGAAGGTCTGCTTGTCACTCAGAAAGAAAAGAGGGAGTGATTTGGACTCTGCCCGAGAAGCAATGGGCAGACCGCGGTTTGCCTGGTCAAAGTTATTTTAATTTTTATTTCTAGCTTTGCCCAAAGTCAGTGGGCAATGCGTGAACTGCCCACATTTCTGGATTTGCCTGTAACATTACATATATATATATATATATATATATATATATATATATATATATATATATATATATATATATAAATGGCAGAAAAAGTCAAGTAAATGTGCCTCTCAGGAACATCCAGTGATCACAGGGGGAGGACAAAAACATGTAATATACTGTAATGTCTTTAAAAGTTCCAGTTTGACTTAGTCTGTTTTTTGTTCCAAAGACTTGCCAGTCAATATTCAATAAACTCTTGCTTGTTTTGTCATTCAACATAATCTTATAAATTATAAATTATTTGTTTCTCGTTTTCTCAAACACACATCTTGGAAGGAATCTCAAGTAAAAAGTTTATTGCTCAATAAAATGGGGCGCAGGACCAAATTAAGGAGACTGGCTCGCCATGCTCCATAACTTGTTAAGAAAACTTATTATGTTGTAATTGCTATTCGGGTACAATAATTCAATTAAAAATGTAGGTAAATATTACAGAAGTCTCTAGTACCTCAAGACATAATACTGTGTTTTTTGTCTGATTCTCCAGAGTTTCCTACCATATTTAAAATGTATATAATAAGTAAATTGTATTTCACATTTCCGAAAATTAACTTTTACAGTGTGGTCAAATGTAGCCTGGAACCAAGACATATGTTAAGAATTAGCATTACCAACACATATGGGAGGCTATGATGACAACACTATAAAAGGGGTCATTTTGGTATTTAAAGAAACAATATAAAAATACTCATTTAACAAAAAAAATCTTGTTTGCAAATTGAAAAAACAAAGCTGCATTTGTGGTTAAAAAAGGGTTTTGTATGTTTTGGCTATCAAAACTATTTCAGTTTCCAAAAATCTTAAGCAGTGTGTGGTTCTTGGTATTAAGTTCAAGCAGTATTTCAGATCGATGTTATATTGAATTATCCACACATTCTTATAACTGGACAATTAAACAAAACTCTAAAATGGTATGCTGTTTAAAAGAAAGGCTTAACTATATGAAAGACATGAAAGACAGTGGCTTTTGAAAACTGAAGTGTTTGCCATTGAGGTCTGCTTACCTCAGCATAGTACAGTATATGAATGTTAATATTGATTGAAAGCAGCTTAGTTTTATTGCTGGCACTAAATCAAAATCGAAGTTCAGACTGCAGTTGAGCCCAAGTACAAGGTGCAACTACAGTGCAGAACTACAGAAAATTGAAGTTGACAAGTTTGCCTTGTGAGATATAGTATTGCAGTTGGTGATGTTGTAACTATCTACTGTACAACTTAAACAAAACAGGGCTTGTGTCACTTAACCAAAAACATTTAAAATATTAGAATATATTTTATCAGAAATGTATGAAACATAAAAAAGGCCCATGCAATCTTAATACTAACAAATCTGCAAAGTTAGTTTACAGAGATGCAGCTATTTCATATGGATAAAATATAGAGCGTACATACAGTCTGCATTTTTAAGACTTTTGTAATTAAAAGAAACCAGCTGCAACTAATAAGGACAAAATGTTAAATTGTTTTTACCAGCAGCTGATCTGGTAGGAACACAAATCCTAAATGCAGAGCTCTAGTTCAGGTCAATCCTTGGCAAGCTCTAATCCTTCTCAGGTGATGCTGTTTGTATTCAGTCACATCCCGTTGATCTCCTCAAATATTTTTCCTTCTTCACATCCTTAAGCCATCCGGAGTGTGTTTAAGTAGCACAGACTAATGTTATTTTACCCAATGAGCCTCAGATTACACTTAGACAAAACTACTGTATGCTCCTTAAGTGACCATCTTGAGAGCAATTAGAAACCAATGGCAAAGACCATCTCAAGTTCACTAAAATGCACTCAGAAAAAGCTTACAATAGATACATGCTGGGATGTAGTCAAGTAAAAACAGCAGTGCATTCAATGACAAAATGTTGTTTGTCAAAGACTACAGAAGCACAACCAAAACAAAATGTGAACCTATGGGATAAATTCTGTGGGGTGGGGCAATGCAGGTTTTTCAATATATATGGGTGCCATAATATAATTTAGCTGATCTTGAACTGTCATTATATGCAGTTTGAAGACATTTTATGTTTTTATACAAATAGATATAAGCATGCACTGAGTATTCATCGACCCAGCACATAACAAAGAATGCATTTCATATACAAATCATTTACAATATTACGATTTATTCAGGTCTATGGTAGCGACTAAATTTCACTTGAAAATAAAATGTAAATGTCACGATTCTTTGTTGTTCTAGATAAAGATCAATGTTTTTAAAGGCATGGTTTACCTTAAAAGCTACGAGATTACCAGAATCTCACTTTTTATATGAAAAGGAAAAACCACAGCAATAAGCGTTTGACTTAATATGATCCATTTAGACCATAGTGCGCACTCAGCAACATATTCTGTTTTCTGCAAAGTAACCATCTCTCCAAGGTCTGTTTCTTTTTTGTCAGCAAATGAAAAAAAAAATCTCTTTAAAATGAGACCCACCTGTTAACCACCTTACTGGATCCTCAGCTAATGCATTATCCTTGCACTATTGCACTACTAAATTGACATAGTAGATATGACTTGCTGTAATGCTAACTTGTTGCATCCTATTTCATATTGTATTTTAGTAGTATTATTTGCACCTACTGTAAACTATACTGTATTTAAATACAAATGTTGCAGTGTAACCCTATACTGCCCTGTATACCCTGTACTTTGATAAAGGCGTCTGCCAAATAAATACACTAATAATAATAATAATAATAATAATAATAATAATAATAATATCCTTAACACAATCTCTGAGCTGCTGAAATTAATAGAGGCTTTGATTTGTAAACTATTATTAACTTACCGGTATTTTCAGAACTTAATAGCGACAGAACATGGTTGTCTTGATAGAATATTTTCTGAAAAGGAATCTGAACAATACAGTCTTGACAGGATATTTCTCCAAAGAAACCTCAATTACAAATCTCTATTCCTGAATGAATAATTCCTTCTATCAAAATACAAATCTTCTGGGAGTGTCTGTATTTAATTTACTAACTACATGTATATCCAATGAAATTGGCATTGGGGCATATACTTCACCAACTTTTCCACACATTTTACCATGCCAATTTTGAGAAATAGCATTTTAACTTTGAAAAGCACAGTAAAAATCATGTCACTTCGACACAGTCCGAGCATCTATTTGCAGCAAAGACGGTGTCTCAGGTGGATCTCAAAATGTCTACGGATGTCAAGGAAAACTCTTCCCATAGCAAATTTATTGACAGTCTTCAATTAAACTTTCCAAAGCTTTAAGTAGACAGGGCTTGATGATTACAAAGCGAGTTTCAATGGTCGCTGCCATCTTTGTATAATTTACATATTGTATTCTGATTGGTCACCACTGAGTTGCATACACCTGATTGGCTGAAAGGACAACTGAAATATGATTAATAGAGTGTGGGTAGAGGTAAGTGTTGTAGTTACTGTACATCTCCTACCTACACAACATGTTGTCTGTTTTTAACATCGAAAATAATACCCCTTCTCCACTGGCACATCCGACCCGTGAGGGCTCGGTACTGTACGGGTATGGGCTGTTCTCCACTGGGTATTTGTCGAGCGAAAAGAGAACCAAACCATGAAACTCCGGCCTCCCAAGACATCTGAATCTGCTGCGAGCGAGCCAGGGCGGGGTTAAGGATTTTCGTCATTACATTGCATCAGTCAGTACACTTCACAAAGACAAACAACAAACAACATGCCGGGCAGCGAGTGTGATGAGAGAAAAGCACAGCCTTGGGTCACTGTGGAAGTGGAGGCTCTAGTTTCTCTGTGGGCAGATAGGTGTTCAGGAAGATCTGGAGTCATGCATCAGAAATGAGAAAGTTTATACCCGAATTTCTGACGATTTGAAACAAATGGGCACAAACCGTGAGTACGGTACATTTAACTCATGACCACGATACGGCCCTGGCGCGGCTTGGTTGTACAGTGGAAAAGAGGTATAAGTTTCTGCATTAGCCAATATCCAACTTCTAGTATGAATGCTTGCAGGATCAATCCTTGTGCTAATGTAGCAAGACTGACCCCTGTGGTGTAAATGAGATAGTGCAAGCAAAAGAAAAGACAAGAGCAAGGATCAGATACTGCTGGGTAAACCGTGATGCAATGTGGCTTTCATTAGCAGTAGAAGATTCACAAGAAGGTTAAATGTATCCACGCCCCACCCCCAACCCCACCCCGCATACACAGAAATATGTCAAAGTGGGCTCCATATTAAACACCATAAACTGGCCACAACCTGTTACATATTTGAACTATAAAGATAATGCCTCTGTACAGAGCCCTTAGGGTTCTCTCTCAGGACAAAGGTTTGCACATTTATTTAAGCAATTCTTCGCCTATGACCATACTGTACCTAAACTGGCCATTTTCACCTATGCTTGAAGATGTAAGTATTCGTTGTACTATTGCCCAAGACTCCTGACATGCTCCTGAGTACCCTAAACTGAAACGACTATTGATACATGGTGACTGATTTGAACAGCAATGGGACCGAAGCTTGAATAAAGAATCATATTTGTCCAATGTTTTGCGATTTTGGACCACTGTAGCCAGTAAGAAAGCTGAATGAGTGCCCAAACAGATATAAACCAATTCAACAGTAGATTATACTATAATAATAATATCTTTATTTTTATATAGCGCCTTTCACAGTGGACCACCATCACAAAGAGCTTTACAGAGGTAGGCTGTGAACTGTGCATTATATGCAGAATCACTTACAATAGGACATTGATTTAACATCTCATCCACAGGATGGAGCACAAGGAGGTTAAGTGACTTGCTCAGGGTCACACAGTGAGTCAGTCAGTGGCAGAGGTGGGGTTATAACTGGCGACCCTCTGGTTACAAGCCCTGGACCTTAACCACTGGACCACACTGCCTCCTAGTAATATAATTTTATATTTCTAGTAATATAACATTTGTCAAGAACTAGTCCAAGAGCCTTCCACAACAGCATTTTTTATAATTAGCAATTTGGTAAACAGTATTTGTAAAATGTGATTCCAAACAGGTTTCTGCAAACAGGTAAAGTACCATCTGCATTTGCTAAAAACTTGTTATGTTTAATAGATATCATTTTGCACAGTTTGAGCAGCCTGAATTACTTGCAGTTCTATTAACTTTTTAGCCCAGAATTGATTATAAAACTATGATAACAGGAGGTTCCAACAAATATTAAAATTATGATGAGACTTGGACACTTTTAGTTTAGCTCTTGTTATCAATCCAAGGATTCCAGTGCATGCCATAGTATGCATGGTTCCATTCTAGAATGCTCAGCAGGACAAACTTTGAGTAAACCTGACATTATAATACACAGATCCTTTCCTTTAACACTATTTAAAATTAAAAGTAGTCCCTTTGTGCTGTATGGATTTCTAACTTAACTACTTCATCTCTGCCAAGAATTGGATCCCGTTACGAAAATTATATTATGGAGCATCTGAGATCACACAGTCTTAATACAAAAACAGAATACCATAAAAAATGTGACTGCCAGTACCCCGCAGTGATTGCCTGATTATTTGCAGATGGGCAGTGGAAGAATGTACAACTGGAATAGAGGTTCCCCTTTAAAACATGTATGCAATGCATATTAATCAAAATGTGCCAAGAAACAAGACACCAAAGCATTTAAGATTTGTACTACAGAAAAAGTGAGAAAGTAAATTTCAGTTTTGTTTGTTGGCTGTTGGGCAACTTAATCTTTCTCAGTATTTGCTGAAGAACTAAATCCATCAGCTGCAGGAAGACCGGTTGTTATGCACACACCCACTGTTCAAAGATCAATCAGGGGATATAAGATCAATTAAAACCAGCTTAGGGTTTTGTACAGGGCCAATTCTTACAACCGGGGTGTGACCCTCCATTCATTAAGTTACTCCCACAACCCTTTCCTTAAGCTGAGTTCTGAGGCAGACACAGCATCACTACCAAGTCTGCACTGTCTAGCCACTGCAGTAAGCAGTTCCACATTTAATTAAAGACATAGTATCCCCTTTGTTGGTACTGATAGGGGCACTTTTGTACATTATGATCCTATCACTGAAAATGCAAAAAACTCTGCAAACCATCTGTTGCAAAGTACTTCAAAAATTAAACCAATATGACATTCCACTTTTCTGCCAAGTCATACATTTTCATATCTTTAAAACACACACACAAACCACTTTAAGGGCACATCTTATGGGGTAGATCTTTCAAACATCACTCACAATGGTCTTTCTTGGGCAAAAAAGAGTTTAGAACATATATTACTATATATTTCTAAAACACATAGGTGTACTTATTTTTATTTTACAGTAGACCAAAGGTCATACATACCTGATAATTTTTTTTTATCCACACGCGTTCTAGAATAAACATACCATACAAATAAAACTGATAATACATGGTGCATGTTTTAAAATAAATCTTAGTTTTGACTGTAGTGACGCTGCCAAACCACATGGGTTCTCTAAACGCAAACTTATTAATCAATGTGTTACCTTGTATATTAGTGTCTACATTCTAAATATAATGTGTATAATAGACGATTATAAGATTATAATAACCTATTTAACTGCTTCAAACAATGGCGCTATTTAGATATATCGAATACACCTGGGAAACTGGTAGGCAAATTAATAATCATCGCTTTCTTAAAGTAATCAGACTGAAAACAATTAAGTTCACTTAGTATGGAATTCTGTACTAAACCGGTTAGTTATTATTTTGTAACACCTTTTTGCTTTTTTTTCTTCTTCTCCTTACGATTAACAAAAAGGATGAGCAAATGTATATAATCCCTAAAGGTAGAACCACCAACGACTATGATGTTGAGCAACGGCTCTATCGAATTTAAACAGTCCGTGCTGATTTCCTGGAACAGCCGTGTTTTTCTTTCCTTGTCTCTGATTTTCACCCTATGTGGTCTCAAGCGCCACTTGAAGAACGTAAATTAGGCTATCTGGTACCTTCAAGTAAATCAGTGTTAAACGAATCATTGCGGTCGGGCAATAGTTAATGAAACGGAAACAGACAGTTTACATGTCATTAGACCTACATCAACACCTGGAGGGCGTGCTTTCAATGCAGCAGGGTAACCGACTAATAATTCTGCTTATTGTGATTTGTAGACATAACACTGGGCAGGTCATGCTTGTAGTAACCTCAATGCCTAATCTTTTCGTGATGCTTTTAAATTTGATTATCTAATCTAATTCCACGTTATGATACCTGAACAGAATAATATAACTGCAGGTATATTACCATGTATATCCTAAACGCCACTATTGTTGTCATTTCTAGATGTAATGTTTGTACCGTTGTTCAGTTATATTCCTTTTAAAGTTGTAGCACATTAAACGAATACTACATTATGCTTTATTATTTTAAAAAATGTCAATCAACTACAAAAGAAAATGATACTTGAATCACAGTACACTAGGCTCTCAATGTGTGTCAGTAGTTTTAAGCAGGTAGTCAGCGTGGTCCTGTTTAATGTGAACAGGTTGTCTGCCTACTTTAAAACTCATACAAAGCAAATGGCAGCCACGAGAGAATGAACCTTCATAACATGCATGCCAATGTGTCCTGATGTAAACTTTTTATATACCATTATTAGTAGTGGTATTAAACTCTTTGCTCGACTAATATCACTAAAGAGACGTGTGCTGTTCTGACAATCTGTAATAGGTATAATGTTTTGCTGTTTAATAAACACGATCTCTGACCACGCACAATATGATACAGAAACGGTATGTATTAGTGACAACACTACGAGTTAACAAAATAAGTCTTTCAACAACCAAACATTCTATTCTATATTTAAAAGAAACAGATAGATAGATAGATAGATGGATAGATAGATGGATGGATGGATGCACGGATCTATTAATCTCAACACTTAACATTAAAAGTGTACTGACCTCTCTTACTCCTTTTCCAGCGATTCGACTGACAGTGACTATACTCCACGCAGTTGAGGACAATAAGAGCAAAGGAGAAAAGTCGAAACTGCATTTGGGCGGATGTTAGTCTTGTACTTAGAAATAGAAAATATGTATGTCTCTTCTTTATAGAGAGAGCGTGCTTCTATTCCCCAAGTCTTCTGTTTGAATGAAAAGCTTTCTCCAGAAAGCAGTTACAAGTTCAGATAGAAGTCTCGAGTCCAAGGTGTCACGCATTAGATGGGGAGAGACAACATTTCTTCACACCTCTTGCAAAGACCATTTTATGAAGTGTGGGAAAACGCTTAGCCGAATTTTAAAGCATCCCTTCTTATGCTGAAAAAAGAAAGTAACAGGACAGACGTCATTTGAGACCACAAGGAATAAAAGTAATCACATTAGAACCTGAACAAGGGGTAGCTACTTAGTGTGAAAAATGGGTTTAATCACACATTCAACAAGGTATTCAGTTACATTTATTTAAATGCATTGTTACGTAGATAAAGTTAAAACATACACACACACACACACACACACACACACACACACACACACACACACACACACACATATACAAACAGCAAAAAACAGATCTATTGTAACAGTATTGTTTTGAGAACTATATAACGAAATGTGCAGTCAATATAATAACTATTTAAATAAAACAAAAAAACAAAAAATACCTGCATGTATTTTGGGTATGTCCACTTTTAAGTTTGTAACTCGTTTCAGAAATCCAATGAGTGTTTGGATCATATAACATCCCACATGTATGAAAAGTTAGGACAGAGAGACCGGTAAACTTTCTTGTAGTTGTAATATATATATATATATATTTTTAAATATCCTCGTTTTTATCTTGCACGACAGTTGTTGGGAAGCTGGTTCTTTTTCCAAGACGTGATATTACGGTTACAGTTGCTCTCCACTGAGTATTTCGAAGACATATGAAGGCTTCACTGATTGTAGTTTGTTACATCTGCGTTCTGCTAAGGCTAAGTACCACTGCTGGTCCTGATGCTCTTGGTCTACTTTTTCTATATAACGGGTCCTGTGACGTGATGCTTTAAGGTCGGTGGGATTTCTCCTTTTGAGCCCCTTCTGGCCAGCACAAGAGTCAAGATTTTGAAGATGACACATGCTGTTTGGTGATACAGCATCTGTAGTACGCTCACAAAAAGAACCCGTCGTGGTCCTAGCGCCCTCAGGACTTTAAAAAAAAAAAAAACTTAGCTGGATATTCAAATTATTTTTTTAATAATGTGCACTTTTTTGTAATATGTAAACTTATACAACCAGAATAAAAGCAAGATTTTTAAAGGTAGTTTATTATTATTTTTTATCTTGAGCATTTGTTTTAGAGAAAAAAAAGTACAGTATTGCTACTAGTTTATATGCCGCTCCAAAATGTTTTTTGTATTTTTTTATTTTATTTTGTGCGTCCACATTCTAAATCCTAATCTACAACAATCTTAACCTTACCCCATCCTATAGACGTAAACTAGGGTGACCACCTTTTCAAAATGCAAAAACAGGACACCTACCATTTGTATATTTACATATTTTAGCCTGTATATTTAATGACAACATTTTTTAATTAAATATCACTTTATCAACTTTTCTTAACGTTTTCACCTCAGTATCTAAAATCTTTTCTACATAATGTACAAAATCATTTGCACTTTTCCCGTATAGGTCCTTTACCGACATATCACTATCAGTGCCACTTCAACTTTTAGAGTCAACCATTTCGCAAAAACAAAGTAAACACTGAAATTAAAATCTTCTATGAATTGTATTTTGTTTGTTGTAGCCAAAGCAGATCAGTGTGGCTATCCAATGTGTCAGTCATTCTGGGGCTGTGTAAATCAAGGCATTGCAAAATGATGCGGCAGGGGCGGGACTTTTCTCTAAACAGATATGCTATGGTTTGACTGTGGCGCTAAACTAAGTTTGCACTGTCTAGGAATCCGGGATAAATTCCATCCCGGAGGCGTTTAGTCCGGGACCGGGACTTGATCTTTACATTTAGGGACTGTACCATCCAATTTGGGACGGGTGGTCACCCTAACGTAAACCCTTGAGGAATCGTAGTTTTGCACCAATGGTTAATATAAGCAGCACATGCAGTGTCAATTGAGCTTAATAGAAAATGTGCGATTTTTTTAAATCTAGACGTTCAATATGAATATACGACATACACTACCACGTCTCCATTATTATATATAGTCTACTGTAATTGATTTATTTTTGTCTATTTTTTTTTTTTTTTGCAATAATCATTGCATCAGATAAGGGTGACGCTGAAATATCACGCAAAAAAATATAATCTAAAAACAACTCCTAGTTTAGTCATGTCAATGGTTAGTCTGGCATTATTCAAGTGATTGCTGTGTTCATCATTTCTCGTTAAATAAAAACGTATTTCAACACATGCGTAAATGTAAACTTCCAGTAAACATAATCCGTGTTTCTCAGAATTACTTTTGTAATGAAGACAAAACTTTATTCAATAAGACAACAGTCCAACAAAATAGTCACGTTTTACACACCGCATACAAAATGACAAGGGTAGATAAAGCACTAACCTGTAATCTGTAAATAAGACCATGTCTGTTATACCGAATGGGTGTTTTATTTATTTAACATTTTTGTTTTTGAATAAATGTAATCCAATAATATGAATATTTAATGCAATGACAACGCGATTAAATTGGTAGATAAACGTTTTTCATCATATGGCCAGACTGTCACTGCAAATTGATAGTTAAAGCCCAAATTAATCTGAATGCTGTAATGTTACGCGATAGTGAATGCCAAACTGACCTGCTGTGTGCACAGCGAGGTCCTTTAAGGTACTCTGATGATATAACATTGCCTGTCTTCCGAGATGATTGTAGGTATAAATATGCTAACAATTGTATCCCTGCCCAATAATAACTGGTACGAGATCATACAAAGTTGAAATTGTTATATTATAGTTATACTTTAAATTATTAGCTGGGATTTGATCCGGGGACCTCGTGGTTACAAGGCCTTTTCTTTAACCACTGGACACCACAGCCTCATATTTTAGCGGCTATGAAACAGAGAAAAAAATACGTAACGCTGAATCATTTTTTAATAGCTGCAACGTAGAAACAATCTTAAAGTGGCCATTGAGTGGTGCACATGTAAAGAAATACAATTTGTTGAAACGATGTTCCTTCTTTGACCACTAGGTGTTGCACTTCATCTTTCAATACACACTGCGGCAGCTGTCTTGTAATATAGAACTTTCAATTTAACAGAGAAAAGTACATACAATTTCATACAAAAACAGTCAACAAACATTAGGTGCATTAGAGCAGAATGGTTTACTTTGGACTTAAAATTAAATGTAACCCATGTAATTTTCTGACTTGCCAGACCAATCAATGGCTGTCTGCTGTTAATAACCTAAATCTGGGAATTTACAAGCCCCTGGGGCATGCAGATTAGTTCTAAGGGTCACACAGTATACATTTTTACAATTAATGTTCATGTCTTGATACTACAGCAGTATCCCATTGAATTTATGTCCCTAAAATCATACACTTTTGTAGCTTTATTTTGTCCATAATGACATGCAAGTGCAACATATAGTCTCCATATAACCACAGATTATTATACTTAATAACTTTTGCCAAAGAAGCCCCTTAACAAGTTTCTTCAAAATTGGACAAACTGTTGTCAAACAGTGTGACATCCACACATAAGAAAGTGTAGGTGCTTGAATTTGTGCATATAAATAAAATGCTGGGATCTCAAGCAGAGAGAATGTTTGTGAAATCAAAAGGGCTTTGTGCAGTCTAGGAGCTTAATTTGCTGGATCTTGCAGTGATGTGTTAGTATTTTCCTTCAGTATACACTATGCTAATTAATGAAGTATTTTCTCAATTGAAGTGTGTTGTTGGGTTAAACAAAACATTAAGGTAGCATATTGGCACAAACAGTTTAATTCAAATACCACCTCCACCCCACGAAAAGATTTCGGGGTTCTAAACATTTTAATTAACCCCAACCCGATGTGGTCAGCCCAATCTAGATGGGGGCGTATTTCGGGTTGGGGTCCTAACTAAAATACACCTTTAGATTGCAGATGGTTTGCTGCTGTATCTTCCATTGTTCTCACAGACAAAAGGGATGTTTGCACGAAATGAGATTGGATACGAATGTCAGCAGACAAACTCAACACCGACTACAAAAAAGCATTCCACAGCACCAACACAGCCTTTACAGCACACATATTGCCAGACCAGGCTGAAAGAAATCTCATAGAATAGATGGCAAACCTTGACGTATGCAGGTACGGCATGGTACTGCAAGTGCTGTGGTCTTTTGATATACCTGAAGTGGTTAAAACATCCAGTTGTTCAAAAAGTACACTTTATACTATATAAAAACAAACACACAATGGATGACCACAAATATTTCTGTTGACTCTTTTTATTCAAAGTAATTTAATTTGTTGAATGCAAGACATGGTCCTTTCTAAAAACAGATGCAGTATAAGAATTGGAATTTGATGGTGAAAAAAAGATTACCTGGTGGCAAAGATTACCTTGAACCACTTTTTTAAAATTTTTATTACATTTTGTATTAAAATCCTGAATCTTGAGCAGCCCAGTTGGGTGTCTGTAAAACAAGCAAGAAAATATGGCATTACATTCCCATTAAAAAAATAAAACAATAAAAGCAACAAATAGGTTTTATTCAAACAATAAATAAAACAATAATAGCAATTTGGTAATACAAAACGTAAATGAAGACAAGCAATTTTAAACTACTGGAGGTACCATGTAAACATGCTAGACTGCAAAGCAAAAGCTTCAGATATAATTGCTGAATGTCCTGGGGACAAAGATACAATAGTACTCTGTAATTTGTTAGCAACTTCTTTCTCAAATTACTGAATTCCTTAACAAGAGTGCTTTTATAATATTACATTATGGGTGTTTCTTTTACAGCAATAACAAACCATTTAAAAGCGATTTAAAAAACTTAAAAAAAGATACCAACAGCAAATGATGCATATATATAAAAAAAAAATCTTAGTTTAAATTATAATTACTGCCTTTATACAAGTGCTATGAAACAAGAAATGTTGCTACAGCATCTTATATTGAGCACTGAAGTAAAATGACATGCATTAGGCTATGCTTTTACAGTGTACATTCTCCCTAGCCAACTTACCAATTTAAACTGGTTAATTTTATGTTTAGCTTCCAAAAGTTTAAAAGCAGATGTGCAGTACTATTGCATATCCGTATAAAAATAATTCTGAATTTACCAAATTAAAACATCTTTGAACGATTGTATCCTTCCAATTTTCTAAATATGCATTTAAAATTTAAACAGTGTTCTCACCTCATTCCGGTTGTTATGGTTAATTTTTTTCTCAATGTTCATTGCCAACATCTGACTGCGGAAAGAAAGGCTCTTTGTCTTTTCAATCACTTGCTGGTAGGGTGATACAGCATTGTTGCCCATAACAACATGACCCTGCAAAAATGGAAAAAGAAACATTCATGATCACTGTTTGAAATGCTCAATTTGTTAAAAAATAAATAAAAGTGGTATCCCTACCGCCCAATCAAAAACTAAAACAAACACACTGAAACCTTACCAGCTTTGAATCTATTTTTGCATCTAGCCTTGCATTGCGAATTAGGTTAACAATCCATCTCTCAGCCTCTTCAGGTGTCATGTTCAATTTGTCTGCCAGCATGCTAAAAGGTAAAAAGGTGTTGATTAAATTAGGCACAACGCTTATCTTAGTAGCAAAAACCAGATACAGACATAATGTAAAGGGAATAGTTTTATAGCTGTGTACCCAATTTAAAAGACTAGGGTAGTTGAGTTTGAACATTAAATATCTGTTTAATGTTTATCCATAACCAATTATTATGCAATGCATGCTTTGCAACTCACAACTCTGTGAATATACCTCAATTCTGACTAGAGCACCCCTGACATTCAATTCCTGCCCCTTCTCAAGCAGAG
This sequence comes from Acipenser oxyrinchus oxyrinchus, assembly GCA_030684275.1. Lineage (NCBI taxonomy): Eukaryota > Metazoa > Chordata > Actinopteri > Acipenseriformes > Acipenseridae > Acipenser > Acipenser oxyrinchus. Next base: position 64,351,065 of record CM060250.1, read on the forward strand.
AATAACAGCCAGCTAGTGAGTCCACAACCTCATTTTACAAGACACCTGAGCTAGTTTGCATCATTTGCCGATAAACACCAAGTTATACATACAAGAATGACCTACATTCATGGTATGTGAAATAGTTTCTTGTAGGGTAAGTTTCATCAAATTCAGACATGTAGATCAGCCAATCAAGTGTCAACTTTAAAAAATGTTTGTCACCATGACCACTACCTCTATATCCACATTGCTGGGAATTTCATTCCCCATTGGTACAACAGTATAGATGGGATTGTATTTATTTTAAAATCAACATGTTTTCTCAATTTTCACTCAAAACAAAACATATTTTAAACTTTAAACTAACTCAAAACCATACATCTACCACCAGTTCACAGTTAAAGAGCAATTCAAAAATACACTACCACACATACCAAAAAATGTTTTTCCTTGTCTGACAATCATGATGAAGTATTCATTTGGGCTGGAGAAGTAACATCAACCCTGAATTTACTTAAAGCAGCAATCAACACTCCTTTTCAGTTGAACAGTGGCAGACGAAAGTGTTTAGGCCAACTCAATTAGCAATGAATCACTTCACAGTAGGCCGTTTTCTTTGATGTACCCTGTGACAGCACTTTTTACCTAACTTTGCTTTCTCAAATGTCGTGACAACCAAAGTTAATCCATCAGTCAGGTCTACTGTTACTATCCCAAAATCAAAGCCAACTTTACTCCTTTTAAAATCAGATAGAGATGTGTCATTTTGGTTAAACAGGCAGGCATTCTTTTACCCAAGCATCACTGCTGCAGCTGGGCTTCCTGTGGCTTTCCAATAAACTCCTTGCATTTCCTGCTGGACTTCATCTAATTTCAAAGACCTATAAATCTGTCTATTATCAACAAAGACTAAAGTCTGGCACTTTACTATACCTGCAATAGCTTACCTGCTAACAAACAGCATAAAAGCTGAAAGACCCAGCTCGTTCCTCATTATCTCACCACTTCCTGCACCATTAATCTCGGTTTGTTTTTCAAAAGGTAAGTTACTGTGAGTAACATGCTAAACAAAACCAGGACAATTTCCTGTCACGCTATCCTCTACAGCCACGCAAGATGTCATGTTGTTAAAGAAGAAAGCTATTAACTCAACTTAACAGTAATTCACTTCAGGTTGCACCGCTGTGAACCTGACTCACTAAAACGTTTAGACTTTCCTGCCGAATTTGCGACTCAATTGAGTAATTAACACCTTCAAACTGAGCATTTTGTTGTTGGCACCAAAACAAATACTCGAGGTTATAGAACACATTAGCAAGATGGTGCACATGATCCCCTGTAATACCTTCACTATTAGCAAAGATAACTATTTATGTAAAGACAGCTACTAATAAAAGAAACCCATTTCAAAATTAAGGTTGTTAAATTATTTCCCAAGTGTGTGAATATTTTTTTTTTGTACAGCAGGGTAACAAAAAAACAAACAACTTCCTCTTTTATGAAAAGCTTGCATTATCTATGCAGACTGACCGTGTGTTTTTTGTTCATGATTTAATATGAACTTGCAGGAGCACAAACCTACCAGTCCCAATGTATTGCAACCTGACCCTGAATATTTGACATCAGTGTCCATGTTTGTGGGCTATACCCAGTACTATTATAAATGTACATTGCTGTACATAACTTCTGACGTCATCTTAATTTGCTACATTAATAAAAGTGAGGTAAAGTAATAGCTGAATGTGGGGGGTGCAACATTCAACAAAATATGCAGATTTCTCATTTTACAACATATTACAATGTTGCAAGACAAGAAATCGTTAGGTTATTATCATAACCATGGTTGCCTGAAATAGAAATGTAACCATTACCTAATGAAACCTGAACAGATATTCCAAAGCTGCACATAGTGCCAGTGATGCAGTCGTGCCTGCCCCCAAGGGCACAAAAAGACTGCTGACACTAACATCGTCCATTTTTCCTTCAAGACTTGCTACAATAATTAATGCAGTGAACTTGAAGGTTAATGGTTACATTTATATTTCAGGGAACCAGGGTTATGATAATAACCTAACGTTCCCTATCAAGTACGAAATGTAACCATTACCTCATGGGTATGAATACCAAAGCTGTCACAAGGCAATACTGCAGACCAAATGGAATGCTACAAGGCTAAGCCAATGGCCACCTTGTGCGTTACTATGAGGAAACCAAGTACAAGTAGCTAGGGCTAAAAAATTGAGGGAGAACTCACCTCTATGTTTATGCTGCAAGGTTCGAGCTTGAGGCCGCCCTTAACACTCTTGTTCCAAAACCAGGGTTTTGTGGATCCACGACATTCATTCAATAGAACCTAGTAAGGTATGGGTAGTAGCCCACACCACTGCATTGCAAATGTCATGGACAGATGCACCCTGGAATAAAACCCACAAAACTGCCATATCCCTGTAAGGAATGAGCAGTGAGTTTTTCTGGATGGGGCAAGTTGGCCAGCTCAGTCTTCACTGTGTCTGTGATCCATTTGGAAAGCCTCTGCCTAGACTGGGCTTGATTATGGAACTTTGCTCCTGAACAGACAACACATCATGCAGACTGCCTCCAACTTTTTATCCCGTCAACAAAGCATGCCAAGGTCAGCACTGGACAGAGCGTATGGAGCTGCAGCTCCCTGTCAGACTGGAAGGAGGTGGAAGAAGCCTCCAAATCCAGACTGGTTGACATGGAATGCCGAGATAGTGTTCGGCAAAAAAGCAGGATTGGTACGAAGCATAACCTTTGTCTTGGCTTCTGCAAAAATCAAGCAGACTTTTGCATCGAAAATGCTTGCATCTCACCTACCCGCTTAGCAGATGTGATTGTAAGCAAGGAAGCCACTTTTAAAGATAAATATTTCAGCTTAGCTGAATGCAAGGGCTCAATGGGAGGCTTAATAAGTGCTTTCAAGCAGCACGTTAAGCCTCCAATGAGGGACAACGTCCTTCATAGGTGGTCGAAGCCGCCGAGCTCCTTTTAAAAACTGCCCCGCCAGAAAGCTCAGCTCCTGGGGAGACTGAATCAATTTTGATATGGCAAGCTAAACAGCTACCTTTAACGTAGAGGGGGATTCCCCTTAACAAGTCCTGCAAAAAATTGCAGTATAACTGCCATGGGACATGCCATGGGACAAGCCCTTAGGCAAGCGCCACATCTGAAAACGCCCCACTTGCACCCATACAGGGAACGAGTGGACGCTGCTCTGGCATTCTGCATGGTGTCAATAACCCTGTTGAAAAGCCCCGGATGGCTCAAATGCTGCTGTTCAGGGGCCAGACCCAGAGCCGTAGGCTCGATGGGTTGGGATGCCACAATGTCCCCCATGCCTGACTGAGCAGGTCGTGACGTTTGGGCAGGCTCCACGGCTGGCCGCCCAGTAGCTGCATCAGAACTGGAAACCACACTCCTGGGCCAGTAAGGAGCTACTAATAGCACCCTGGCCTGGTCATGTGTGATTTTCTCCAGACACAGCAGGAGCAGCATATAGCAGCTGCCTCAGCCACTGGTGTGCCAAGGCCTCAATCGCCAGTGGGTCCCCGGCTCCTGTTATGGAGAACCAGCGGGGACAACAGGTCGATTCCTGGGAGGTCTACCTCTGCTCTCCCGAACCGCTGCCAAATAAGCTCACCACCTCTGGTTGAAACCTCCATTCTGAGGCACTGGGAACTCTCCTTGAGAGGAGGTCAGTTGCCTAGCTTATCACTCCAGGCAGGTGTACTGCTTACAGGGAAAGGAGGTGATCGTGCGCCCAGAGCAACAGCTTGTGGGCTACTCGATGGAGGTAACCACCACTGTTGCATTGTCTGCACAAACAATCACATGCTTCCCTTGAACCATCTGCAATAATGCTACAAGGCCAGTTAAAATGCCTGCAGTGCCAAACCATTATGTGGAGTGCCATTCTACACAGTGCCCATCCTAGGCTGGACGTGTTTGTGGTGATGGCCTCTCTTTTTGGTGACACTGCCCAACGCTACGCTGAGGTGCAACAAGAGAGTACCCTGAGACAGTGAAGAACACCGTAAACAGGCAGCTGCGGTTCAATGTGGGCTGAAAAACCCTGATATTGACCCAGGCTTGCACAGGGAGCATGTGAGGTAGGGTCTGAGAAGCCGCTGCCCTCAAGCCAAAAAGTTCTTGAACATCATTACCCTGAGTGCTCTGTTGAGCTGAATAGCTTTAACAGGTGGCTATTCTCTGCACACTGCCGTCCTAGATCGGAGGCTGTCTGGGAAGGTTTGAGTTGGCTCTTTGCAAATTCACTGTAAGCCCTAACCGTAGAAGCTGGCCGATGAACAGTTACATGTGAGCGTATGTCTGAGCTGGAGACTGGGCAAAACGAACCAGTCGTCCAATAATAGAGTACTCTGATACCTTTGAGTCTCAGTGGGGCCAGCATATCTTCCCTGCACCTCGAAAAAAGCATGGGGAGCTAATACAGAGGCCAAATGGCAAAACTTGGAACTTGTACGCTGTTCCCTAAAAGCGAACCGCAGGTACTCAAGTGTGCCAGGTTTTATGGGGATATGGAAACAGTCATCTTTGAAGTCCACCTTGGTGAACCAATCCTTCCTTCAGCTCAGAACAGGTTGACCTGACTGAGGTCGATGATTGGTCTGAGGCCACCATCCCGCTTGGGCATGGAGTAGAACCCGTCCTCCAAATTGGAGGGGGTGTACCAATAAGAATTTCCCATTTTTGCAGCAGAGCTGCTACCTCCTGATTCACACAGCAGTGTCCTGTGGGTCCATGACTGAGGCTGCAGTCACAACCCGAAAGGGAGTGGGACCGTGCTTGAAATGCAGTGAGTAGCCGGTCTGAACAGTTGTAAACATCCAGATGTCTGTAGTGCACTGATGCCAATACTCCCTGAGAAGGGGCCCTGGACCTCATCTTGTGGCTTGCCTGAGGCTTTTGCCTCTGCGCCGGGAGGCGGTCTGGCCGGAGGCACAGCTGGCTGTGCTGGCCCCTGAAGCTGCTGGCACAGGGGTAAAAACCCAGGCATATGCAATAGCAAACAATGTAGAGTAAGAATGTACAGTTGCTGCTTCAGCTGATAAAGACAGTAACAGCACTGTCAATAAGGCTTGCTTGGTACAAGGCTGGGATGGGAACACTGGTCAGTAGCAGGCCGGAAACTGACGCCCAGAGCTTTTCTATACCCGGGTGTGTGGCTCTCCCTTGGCATAGAGCCATCGGGTGAGGACGCAGCCACCTCTCTATGAGAGGGTGACGGGGAAGAGCGCTGTACAGGTGAGGGACGAAGAGCTGTCTGTAGAACTGCAGGAGAAACGTTTCTCCAACGTACGCTTGCAGAATGCACACAGAACTTGCAGAAATGCGGTTTACCAGCGCCCCCTTTGCGTGCTGCTGCCTCAGGCAGGAAGATCATCTGCTTTTCCACAGGCAGGCTCACCTTGCATATGTTACAGGGATGAAACCTAGTGATTATGCAAATAGCAAGCTATGTACCATAAGAAAGTACAGTTGCTGCCTCAGCTTGCTAAAAACAGCAATTGGACTATTAAGGAGGCCTGCTTGGTACTAGACAGGCAGTCTGGCTTTGCATGTGTCACAGGGATAAGACCCAGGCATAATGCAAACAGCAAGCAATGTACAGTTGCTGCTTCAGCTTGTTAAAGACTTGCATGACAAGCAATGCTGTTTGGTACTGGTTCGGTGCCTGTAGCACAGGGTAGGTACATTTGTGCACAATGGGGGTTACACATCCCCTACGCCACCTCTGCCATTCTAGACCATGCCCCAGCCGAAGCTGGACGCATCTGCTGAAGCAGCAACACCGCTTACTGTAACAGGGCTGGTGCAGTATACAGTACTTGTAACAAAAAAATCCTGCTGTCTCAGACAACACAAGCAGCAAAGCTGCTGTACAGTATGTTACAGGCAAGTGCTGTAAAAAGATAAAAACAGCGCAAGTCAAACTCAAGCCGTGTTCGCTGCTCTTAAGTACCTGTTTGGTGCCTAAGCACTAGTACAGTATTGTGCACGCACAATACGGTGCATGGTACAGTGCAAACGGTACAGTACCGTGAAAATGGTACGATACACACGATATGTTGCAAACAGAATGGTAAGGTGCACGACACAACGGTACGGTGCACACAGTGTGGTGCAGTGCAGAGCATGGTACACTACCGTTACAGTAACCTCGTTCACCAAGAACGGTGGTAGATCAGTGACCTAGAGTTACCAAAGAAGCAAAATACAGGGATGTACACCTGTATAACTTCTGGCTTAACACAAAACAGTCCTAAGACTGGAGGAAGCCTGCTGTCACTGACAGCCTTCGCAGTGGCACTGCAAGCAGAGACCACAGCAGCAACGAGACACTGCGGGAAGGACTGCAAGCAGTCAGACCCAAAGCAGAGCTGAGCCCAGCGACTGCAAGTGAATCGGCAAAGGTAACCTCGTTCGTTGTATAACAGTACCGGCGGGAACTGGAGCAGGTCTGGGACCTACAGACACCACAGGAGCGATATAGGGATACCCACCTGTAATGCTCTTGGCTGACCAATAGTTCGAAAACTAAGGAAAGCCTATTGTTACCTAACAGTCTTCACACTAATTCTGCAAGCAGATCTTAATGTGGCAACGAGACACTGAGAAAAAACTGCAAGCAGTCTGACCCAGCGCGTCTCGGTCTAACGCCGGACAGCTGAGCCCAGCAGCCGGGTCAGTGTTTCTGTAAATAGGCAATACAAGATCAAAACTCCTGCATTGTCAGATTGTCATTTAATCATTATAATAAACCTAAAGAAGTTTTATTTCTAAAGTATGGTTTGACGGCCATTTTTATTGTTATTTTGCTTGTGTTCAATCATAGAATGTCAGATGAGAATCATTCTATAGTGTGGAGGTAATGATGAAAGTAAAAGTGCCAGTTAGTATTTGCTTGTATTCAAATTAGCCATTTGCTTTTCTGAATGCTCTTTACCACAGAAGCTATCAGAATCAAACACATTATTTGAGTGGCAGTTTTAGTTACTTTTAAAATGCCCATTATTGGCAGAGTGTTGTGTGCAGCTTACTACTAAATGTGAAGTAATGTTTAATCCATACTCCTAAAGTAAAATTGACAAAATAGGATTTGAGTTTTATTCTAGTGTAAAGATTCGGTACACTGACCCACCCCCACAGAATCCAAAAAAAAAAAAAAATCCACACAACTCAACTTACTAGTTCAGTATTGCCACTAACCTTTGTGCTCTTTAACAAGTATATAGATCCAATTGCAGGGAGGCTGCCAAAAAAACTAAGACTCCGAATCAATTCCAGACTATGTGCAACATGAGAATCGTACACAGCACTATCATATTCCAGACTTCAACCTTGAATACAGACATTCTACAGCTTTGCAATTATCCTGATGTAAATTTGCTGCAAGCACTTCTGAAAACATAGGTTTTCATTTTTAGCATAACATAATGTTTCATACATTTCTATGGCTTATACCTTAAGGGGAGCCTTCAATTTCCGTGCAAACTTTATACCATTATCTACACATCGATCTAAATAAAATGTATAATAAAAAAAAATTGTGTACTGAACATGTGTCATCAATTTGTTAATGAAATACTATACAGCAGTTAAAACTACAGGAATAATTAAACAGGATGCAATAAATTGTACAGGTAAAGCAACCTGCTAACAGCTGCAGCTGTCAAGTGTTTTTGCTTTAGGCTAAGGAATGTACTGCAGATGCTCAACTACTAGTTATGGAACCTCATTAAAAGGCAGAAGTGCATCATTGTTATTCTGCGATTTATTTTGTCATGCCACGATAATGTGAACCAGGAGGAAAGGCATTCTATCAACATAAAGCCAGCTTCTGAAATAGTTATCTTACTGTAGCTTATAGAAATGGTGTGTGCTATACTAAGCACACAACTCAATTACTTTCTTGCAACCTTATGAAGTTATACACTTAAAACCAATAAACTTATTAAAAAACTTAAAACGTTACTGTATTAAGATAGTACATGAGAAAAATCACAGCACTGACTGGAAGGCAACCACCCCCCTTTCCCCTTAAAAAAATCTGATTACTACAGTGCTGAAGTCTGTGTATATTGGGGATGGGTCAGTGTAGTCGAATGCACTAAAATAAAAAAAAATTAAAAAACTATTCCAATAGCATATTACATATTCAAGTACACAAAAGACATATTAGCTACTAGTAGAAGCAAACACGTCTTTTTTTTTTAAATGTTGACGCTTGTTCAAAATCAGTGTTAAACCCTGCGCGTTCATGTGAATGAGATAGGCATATTAAAACGTAAGGACCCTAATTAATCATGCAATGCTTGTAACAGCTAAATTCTACAGTAAATACATTCTGTTTGAAATAGTTGCCAATGTTGTTGCCTTGTTTTCAGCTAATGTTAACAGATCCGCCGCTTGAGTTCCCCTGTAATGACTGCAAACAGCCGCTGTTGCTAGGCAACAGTGAAACAGCTTCCAGGAGCACGGCACCGGCTAACTTTAAATTTGTAAACAAATAGATACAGCAAGTGGTGAAAAGGAAGCCTAACTTTAATAACTTTGGATTTAGAATGCTAATTTAGCTTTATGTTGATTATAAACACATACTAAATGCTAAGCAGAACACCTCAATTACTGAGAAAACAGAGTGGAAGTAGTTTAACTGTGGACTGCAGTACAATGTAAAAAAATCTACTGTTGACTTTCTGTGAATAGATGGAATAATGTCAACATTTGCACTGACCATTAAAAGTACAACCAGGTAGGTTCCTTGCTCTGAATTAATTTACAGGTTATTGAATAAACCAAGCAACTTGAACAAAGAAATCTTGTCTTGGACACTCGTTTGTACACTTCGTGAACCGGCCGGCGCCTCCGAAGAGTGAACTTAAACTTTAGCGGCTTATACTTTTTATGCTGTCTGCTGTAGTACACATACGCATTTTCCTTTTATTCTTTATTTCAGGTATTCGAATACACGAAAATGTTGGCACCCGTGTATTCGAATAGGAAACTATTCGAAATTCCCATCCCTACTACATATTTAGCCAAACTGGTAAATATATGTACTGTATACGCACAAACTAGAATCCCTGGAGGCAGATTGACTAAAGGCTTTGTAAACAAGAAGTAAAAAATGGACATGCGAAAAAAATGGAGACCACCTGTAAGGACCTTGATAAAGTTACTGACATATTAAGCATGCAGACATCTCAGACATGGCATTAAGGCATTCCATGTTAGCAACAGAAGATTTGTAAAAAAGTAAGGCCACAAAAGGGTTTATATTTGTTGGTACAATACAACTAACACTATTCCTATGTCTACTCCCTAAACATCAGTCAAATTAACCGTCACAAGAACTGGATTAAAATTAAAACATTTAAACAAAAAACCAAAAAAGCCAAAAGAAATTAACCGCAGGTTTACCTTTTTTCTTTTGACCTTTTTTCAAAATTATCTTACTTATCCTACATCAGAGTTTCAGACAGCTGTGCAAAATCACAAAAGGACAGAACCCCCTTTACTACATTGTTTGGTATCATACCACCATACACCAAGAAGCTGGCAACATGTCTCCCCCTTTTAGCTAGTGTTTAGCTCTAAAGTTGTGAAATAAGAATTGACAATTTTAAGTTCAGTTTTTAAACCAGTTCTGATTTTGACAAAGCCACCGCCACGCAGCGATTCCTGTAATTTAATTTTCATCCATACATTTGGGACTGTTTGCAATGGTATAGCTCTTGGCTTGTAGTTGCCTTCCAAGTCTTATAGTTTAGCGTCTGGATGCACAACAGAAAACCAAGGGCAATCATAATATATGTGAAACACAGTCTAGACTGGTTCAAAAGCAATTTTATGGGAAATACATAAGGCAATTTGACAGACTGGAAGACACATGTATCTAGATGCTTCTAAGTTGAAAAGGCCACTCTGCTTTAGCTTTTACAAGGAGGGATTTTAGTTAAGCCTTCAATCTTAAAAATGGCCCCAGGGCAGGGAGGATGACAGACGTAAGACAGGCATTTTAATTATTATTTTGATAATAGTGCGGGGATAAACACAGGATTTTCAAATTAGAATATTTGCTCAATTTAAATATTTGTTCAGATATTCGTCTGCTTTCAGAAAGAAAATAAAAGCCATTATATTGCTCAGAACGCAGGCAGACACAGCACAGCAGCAGGGGCAGGGGGGCGTGGCCCCTGTGTGTGTGCCTTTATTTTACAGCAAGACCTTACACTATGTAACACATGAAAGTAGAAAAATATCCCAGAAGTAAAGAATAATACATTGTGTAGGCCTTACTTCACCCCAGTGAATAACACGTTGTGTAGGCCTTACTTTACCCCAGTGAATTAACTACAAAACAAAAGGATGGTCAAATAGCAGTTCAAGTTAAACGTTGTTTTGTTTATTCCTGAAATAAAATAGTACATGAAGTTGACACTATTTTATTTACTTCTTTTTCATTCCTTGCCATTTCTTCACAGTAAACAGTGGCCAAAGACATGTTTCATAAAGTAATAACATGAGGTTTACTTGTGCCTTTTTGTAGCTGAACAAGCAAATGAAAACTGAAATTTATCTTTAAACACTTCAAATAAAACAAACGTGGAAATGGCATTGTAAAATGAAGTGGAAAAAAAAAGAATCGCTTTGGTTCTCGTTTATTACGTTCCACATAACGAAGTCGCAACAAAAAATATATTATATAAAAAAAAATCACTACATTTCCTGCAAGTTGGTCACTGTTTAAGCGAGGCATTTAAAAGTCCTATGAGACTAACTCACTCTAAAGCTTTTTTTAGTTTTTTTTAAATATATTAATCTCACATGGAGCTCTTTTTCATTTGCCATTTTTCATACTGTCCCACAACCTCTGGGTGAGGTGGTAAATAAGTGAAGGTATTTTTGTAATATCTAGCGAATACGAGCATCTGCTTTTTGTATCCGAATACATGTCAAAAAATATTCGTTAGAATATTCTGATATTTGTCCCAGCACTATTTGATAATATATTTGTTACTTTAGATGCATATAATTAAACAACATTTTTCATTTTACCAACCTGATGCTGATACACTGGTGGATACGGCAAAAGGTCTCAAAAATAAAGAGTCGAGCATTTTCAATGAAGTCTTCAAGACAAGCCACCAAGAAGAAGTCATTTACAAGGACCTGTGAAACAAGAAAATACAACTTTAAAATGCAAATAAAACTTTCAGTGTTATTTCTAGGTATTATATATATATATATATATATATATATATATATATATATATATATATATATATATATATATATACATACATACATACACACACGTAAATGTGTGTGTGTATATATATGTAAATTGAAAGCTTAAGACTAAATGACTAAAATCAACATGATACCGTAATTACTAGTATAGCTATGTTAGATGCATGTTTACAGGAAATTCAATTTGTATTTGTTTTCCTCCCCATATCTTTGAAATGTTCAGTGCCTCATGTCTTTAAAACACACATTTCAAGGTTTTTGCCTCAGAAGCCCATGTTGAAAATATTTGAATTTTACAAGCAACACTGTAAAGCTATCAAAAAAATTAAACAATTGTTTTAAAATGACATGTTATTTTAATTGGGCACTCCCCAGGCTAGACATTCATCAATTTTGACATTTAATATAGCAAGGATGTACAATTAGGATAATCTACCAATTATTTTTTTTATTTTTTTTAATGTACATATAAAATGTTGTTTCAGCAAAACATTTAACCACTTTAAGAATCTTAGTTAATTATTAATTGATTCAAAATACTATCCTGAAAATGTTCATGCCATGTGAATTAAACCATAATGTTGAAACACCACCCTCTCCACAATAAAACATGCCTTAACGTGAACCAAACCACCAGATTCACCGTAGTGGTGACACTTCTCAGCATTCTAATTTGGTAGGTGGGAGTTTAACATAACAGGGAGGTAGGAGACGATTTACCCGATTCAGATTCCCATTTAAAAAATTACATTAGACATTAGAAAACAATTCATGTAGTTTGCCCAGCTTTTATACTTGCCAGTATAAAATTAGTTATCATAATTAAAACCTACATAGGCAAAATGAATAATCAGTTTCTTAGGTTTAAAAACAGAAAATATATCAATCAATCATATAGCTAGTCTTTGTGTTAGAAAAAAAAAGTTTTCAACAATCTTAAGAGATTATTCACGTGTTTGCTAGGGTTTTAGTGTCTGGAATCAATACATAAATAAAAATCTACAGAATAATTTTCACTTGTCACCAAAACATTCCTCATTTGCTTCAGTTATCTCTCTGGTCCTGGATGAATGATTCCAAATTACACAGAACTTTGTTTCAAGTACAACAAAGTCTATATAAAACTGATAAAAACCGAAGAATTAAGTACAATAATTACTGTCAGCTGTGATTTTAAGAGGACATGGGTAGTTTCTAAAGGACAGAATGAACTTTTAGATCATCTCAGCAATGGATTTGCAGGAACAGCAGCCCAACATCCGACAGCTATTCTGTTTAGATGAACAAACACGTAAAAGCAACAGTCTAGGCATATTAGTGTCGGCAAACCACCAGATCCTAGGCTTCTGAAAAGAACAAAACATACACTTTTTCAATGAAAAAGTCTATTCTTTGAACATCGTTTTGTAATAAAGTGTTTTTTTGTTTTATGAAGAGCATGACAGCTTAAAATGGTCCATGGACACTGTATGGCTAATTACTATAGGACAAGTAGTTACTAGTTAATACTGCTGAGCAGAAGAAAATGTCTTGCCTCAGTTTACAGTAAAACAAAACTTACAAAAATGTTGATACCATAAGACTGAAATACAGTAAAATGTATTCTGACCACCTATGAATCATAAGACTATAACTTATAGTATACAGAAAGTAAGTATAAATAAATACATACATACATAAATAAATAAATAATTATAATTCGGTCTTCACATATGTTATATATACTGTACAAGCAGTAATTAACTGTCTAAATGAAGATCAAGTCTTCATTCCAGAGGTCTTCTTCACTATCCAAATTTCTTTGTTGTTCACAAAAGTGATCCAGCAAAAACACCACTTCAGTCATACTACATTATTCTAATGGTTTTAAAGTTTCATTTATTTTTCCATATTTGTTACAGGTTTCATAAAGGTCCTAGTGAACTCTAAATACGTCTTAACTTTTCAGGAGGAAAAAACAACTTAAATTTTCTAGTTTACTGTCATTTTTGTAAGAAAACAATCTATATAAAATCAGGAAAATTCATAATTTTGCTAAGGAAGGTTCATGTGAAATTCAACATTAAAATGTCCAGTTATATGCCTCATCAAGTTATATAACACAAATTAAAATGTTCTGAAGCTATTAAACTGTTCCGTATGTTATTTAGAGCTGGGTGTTCCAAAGAGCCGACATAATAAATTCCCAAAGGACTAAAAGCACCATGTTTGGGGTTAATCATGCAATGTTGTTAATAATTGCTACAAGAAGAGTTGCCTTAAACACCTGTTGGCCAATACTAACTGTAAGATTACAACATTTTACAATTTAATACAAAACAAATAAAATGTAACCACTTACCACCATTGAAGTAAACAAGAGAATAGCTATTTTTGTTAAATGTACTTGTGGAAAAGACAACAGACTTAAAATCAGACATTAACAAAGTTGGGAACTTCGATTAAGCCACAAACAAGACTCCCCCTCCCACCCCTTTTCTGTGACAGTACCAATCCTCCTTGCCAGATGTTACTCATTCCTGAAGTTTATCGCTCAAGAGACAAACATGAAAAGGATACAAATAGCCTAAAATATTCTTTTAATCTATTCATTCTTTCTGGACATGCCAACATGATTTATTCATTAAAGAAACCCTTAACTACTTACTGGCACTGCTCATTAAGGCATGAAAGTACTATATTACACATGCAAGCCACCAATACACCTGTTCACTTCATTGTACTGTGGATATTGTAAGCTCTTTTGTGCACACTGGGCAGCATGCTGTTATAAAATAAAACAACTCACGTTCTTCCCTGCACCCAACCCCCTCTAACCACATACTATACCATAACAGGGTGAATAACGGAAGACTTATTACTGTATGCTCTCTCTGAAAGATAAATTCATACATCTGCTATTATACTTTTACCATGGGCTAGTCTACCCATATTATACATACCTTTCTTTTTACACATTCAGAGAAAATAAACTAATTTGTCGGCTCCTCCCTGCTATAGATCTATAAGCATAATCGTTTGCACACATTGATTTGCCGTGTTCATTTATTAACAGCTTTCTAGTTCTTATATCTTCTGGTTTAGGCTACATCGATTATAAGATTCATTGCGTATTGATGAATCGGGATACTTTCTTTACGTTATATATCGTACCGTAATAAATAGAGGTATGTATTGTTTATATTGTGATACAAGACCAAAAGCACACAACTTAGCTAACTGTAGTTCACCAAGTGGTACTTAAATGAAGAATAAATGTTTTTAAAAAATACATGTATTGAATGCATTCTCTTGATCTAGTTATGCATCATAGCCCATCATATATATATATATATATATATATATATATATATATATATATATATATATATATATATATATATATATATATTGTGATGCATATCGTATCACAACGTGCATATTGCGATACATATCGTATTGTCACATTAGTAGTGCTGGGACGAACACAGGATTTTCATGTTTGGATATTCACTCAATTTAAATATTTGTTTGTTTTCAAAAAGTAATAAAACATCATTATATTGCACAGAACGCAGGCAGACAGCATAGCAGCAGGGGCATGGCCCCTGTGTGTGTGCCTTTATTTTACAGCAAGATGTTACAATATGTAACACATTAAAGTAAAAAAAATATCCCAGGAGTAAAGGACGTTGTGTAGGCATTACTTTACCCCAATGAATTAACTAAAAAAACAAAAAGGATGCCAAATAGCAGTTCAAGTTAAACGTTGTTTTGTTTAATTCTCGAAATAAATACTACATAAAGCTAACACCAAATTTTATTTATTTTTTACTTTTTTTCATTCCTTGTCAAAGCCATATCTTCACAGTAAACAGTGGCCATAGTCACGTTTTCATAAAGTAATAACATGAGGTTTACCTGTGCCTTTTTGTAGCTTAACAAGCAAACGAAAACGAAATTTAACTTTAAAACACTTCAAATAAAACAAAACGTGGAAATGGCGTTGAAAAGTGAAGGGGAAAAAAAACGAATCGTTTGGTTCTCGTTTATTACATTCTACGTAACAGAAAGCTGCTACAAAAAATATATATATAATATACACAACCTACATAAGAGATTGTGACTTGCTCTAAAGCAGCACAACTTTATTTTTACCCAGATGTCTTTCCATAGAGATCACTACGCATGCATGTGCACAATCTTGTTTGTTTACTTTTTGCTATCTAAAACTTTTAAATAGAAGCCATTTATATATTAAATCTCACATAGAGCTCTTTTTCATTTGTCGGGCAACACCTGGTGAGGCGATAAATAAGTGTAACTTATTTTTGTTATTTCTAGCGAATACAAACATCTGATTTTTGTATCTAAATACATGTCAAATATTCTGACATTTGGCCCAACACTAAACATTAGTGTATCGTTACACCCCTAGTGAAAACCTACCCATAGCCACTGGCTCCCAAAATATTTGTGTGAAAAACTCTTTCAGCACTAAGTAACTCAACAACTACCATAGGGTAACCAATGAAATAGTTTCAGCACCTTATTCTGGGACATAAATGTAAATGGTCATAGATGTACATATTTATATCTGATTAGTTTACTGGTCTACATGGAATTATCTTTCCTATACTATTAGAGCAGGTCTGCAGCTGAAGCGGTTATCTTTCCTAGACCTGCAGTGTTGAGAGTTGAGCACTTGGATTTTATAAATATAAAATGTAATTGGTATATTTTCCTAAATTTACATTCAAAGAACTAGGTACTTAACTTACACTGTAAGTGCAAGACTATTACAATTCAATGGTAGATGATTTGAAACATGAACATCTGAATATTTTTGTGAAAAACAAGACAGTACTATTAGCATCAACCAGATGGGCAATTAGTGGCCATATAAATTGATAATGAGTCATGACAAAAATCAAAAGGATACGCTCATGACCAATTATGATTCATAACCCACATCTGAAAAATAATAATTTAAACTATCAGATAAGAACAAGTAAAACATTTAATGACTCTAAAAGAGCAAGATGTCCGAACTAATTCACATGGTGACTAATGATGTTTACTGCAGCTATAAAAAGTGTGATGTATTATTTAGTCAATGACTGGTCAAGAGGGCACTTTGATGTTGAGCCTCCTTATCAGGGAGAAAGAGCCAAGAGGAAAATGAACAGAATTATTTGTAACAAAGAATAGACAGATTTAAAAAAAAAAAAGTTTTTCAATGGTTTGTTGTCAGAAAACTATCACCAATTTTAAAATGTTTTTGAAGCATAGTTATATTAAGATGCTTCAAAAACAAGCATGGATCTAAAAAAAAAAAATCTTTCAAAATAAAATTGTTTATATTTGGCAATACAAATATAGGCTTTGTGGACTGCAATGTCTTCAAAACATTTAGTCTGTGAAATATGAGTTAGTTACCAACTTCATGTCATTTAAAAGTTATGAAGAGAAAACATAATCAAGCTAGCAAGAAAGTAACTTACAGATTCGCACTCCCTCAGTTTTTTCTGGGCACTGTCAAAGTCAAAGTTCACATAGAGGCATTCCACAAACTCAGTGATGGGATCCTTGTAAGTGTAGGACTCCTTTTAATTAAATAAAAAAAGAAAGTTACTGAAATGCTCTCCATATTTGACACAGTTCTCATGTAAAATCACATCTTCCAGCTTTCTTTCCACATTGTATTTTGAAATATTCAATATTGTATTTAAAATAAAATTGAAAATAACTTTCTTTTCTATTAGCATGTAGTTTACAGCATAGACAGACATTTAAGACAATATACTGTACAGCATGATTAACCTCACTGTTAAGTTCACTGTCCAGATGTAACAGCATGGTTCCAATCAATCAAACCTCCACCAATGGCCAAAACACCACATTATTTCTGGTTAGAACAAAATGTGAACAACGGCTGTCCAAATTTAAACAATTTGCATATTTGGAAACCTATTCAAGGCATCGGTTTTTAGAAGACCCCAAATGGGAGACAGATAACGGATAAGAACATATTTAAGTGATTTACACCATGGTCATAAATCTAGAATTTATTTGCTGCCTATAGAAGAAGCTACTGTTGCTGTTTAAGACAAAACAAAACAAAACAAACCACATTGCAGACATGAAACGCCCACATGACTTGTTTTATTGGCATACTGAAAATGATTATTTCTTAAACAAATGTAAATATGAATCAAATCAAATGCTCCAAGGTATCAGTCAAGTACAGAAGACATGCAACTCAAATCTACTGGCAATATATGTTCATTATGACCTTTAGTAAAAACAGGAATGGAAAAAACACAGGGAATACTTCTGTTCTAATGGAATTTAAAGTTAAATGTTAGTTGTCACATTACACTCCTGCATAGACCTTAATACATCAAAACCTCAATAGCAATTTTCTTACCTGTTGGATAACTTTAACCAAATCTTTAAGGACTTGTCTCATGCTGCACATCCTTGTTCGTGATGACAGCTGTTGTCAAGTACCGAAGGATGTGAGGGCACATTGTCTGGATGGCATTTAGGTACCTAGAAAATTGCATACAAAGCAATGTTTAGAAATGTTTGTTTTTCCAACAACTAAATGGCACAGAAAAATTCAATTCATGAATATACATTATGAACCACATTATCAAACTGAAAGTCATGGTCATGTTTTACCTTGAATTCTTTCAAAACAGTGAACGTTAAGTCAGGCCAGTGCCGTTAAAGCACAATAACAGAGACGCTACACGGATCTGCTAGGTTTGCTGCAAGTACCTCAGGTTTGACTGAAGAATAAAAATGCCTTATCAATACAACCAGTTCTTAAATAGCAACAAACCAGAAACAAACAAACAGTAAATTACATGTCCGTATATAAACCTAGTTGGTATAAATCTAGTTGGTACACTACAATGTTACAATGTTTATACTTGGTCTTTAACTTAAAGTCCATATCTTACATAGAAAATCATTTTTTGGCTTTTGGGGTCATACTTTGTTTACTTTCACAATGAGCAAAAAATGTATTCTTCATGATCAATTTTAGAGCACTATCAATAATTCCGGGAAACACAGACAACGCACCGATGATGCACAAAGTTGGCATGATGTCACTAGGGGAACACATACCAGGAACAGATGAGAGATATCCATGGCTTTAGACTGAGAAAGCGATCATTACGAATTTCTCTGACGTTTTGAGTAGTCTGTATTACAGTAAGGACAGCAGGAGCGTGGTGTGTAATGAAAGAAATTATGGGGAGGAAGAATAAGTGGTTTGAGGCCCGATTCCGAACTGTTTTGATCCTCCAGCAAGAGAAAATAACTACGCTGGCATGAGGAATGCGAGCGACACGCCCCCACTTAAAAAATAAAGCATTGTTTATATTACAGGGCTGAGATGACTTGCATGGTCACGTACAGCTCTTCAACTTCATTCATGAAATAAACACTTATGCTTTCCCCGATTTAGTGAAATTAAATAGGCCTAAACTCCTTGTGAACTGCACGTAATTATTATTATTTCTTGGCAGACGCCCTTACCCAATAATGTGCATATGAACATTACCTTAAAGATAAAATTGAAAATCGAAAGCTTACCTAAAAAAGCTGGATGAGTGGATTCATTCTTTTGATTTCTGCATCAGAACTCTTGAGCACGCAATGTGTTTGTACTGGTTTATAGTACTCGGATGTTATTGTTTTTATTAAGTCAGCAATATGAAAGCCGTGCTCATGTTTATTTTCTTTGGGTAGTTTTGGGCCACGGAGTTTATTTGATAATGGTATATTGTATAATAATTATTATGATAATAATAATAATATCTGACTTAATATAATCAGATTGTAATGTGAAATAGGTGACATATGGACTTTAATGTTTCCTGAATCATTTAAAGATGATACAATAAAAAAAGAAAAATTGAGATATTGTTACAATTACTGTAGGATCCAGTCACAGTGAAAGGATTTGGGCAAAAATATAAAACGCTGCATCACACTCAGAGGTCGCGTTTACGCAAATTTTTGCGTCCTAGACAGAAAAAAAATCCATTGGAAGGAAAAATATTTAGTCTTGCGTTCACGGGACGCACAGAATGGGAAAGGGACGCAGACATGCATATTCACGGTAATCTATTACACTGCAACAAAATGACTGTAAAATATGTGCTTGTTTAAAAAAAAAAGTTCTGCAATATAACAGCATTTATTAAGGTACACAGCCTTTATTAAGCACAAAAAGCTAATTACAAAACAATCTTTGCTTTTACCTTCATATCTTGCCTGAGCCTAATTCTGGTCTCTTTAATTTTATTTTAAACAGAGCCGACAAATTATGTGAATTATTCATCCCCAATCCTACTTTTAACTTGCATTTTATTTTTCCAGTCACCAAATTTAACATTGTGCTTTTGTGATTTTCCCCACTAGTTTCACAGGGATGTCCTGACAGATTTTTTTAAGCATAAAAATGAATACCTAGTGCAGAGTGTACACTGCTAGCAAGTCAATCGGAAGTTTGCAAGAAATACATTTTTTTGTTCCATGTAGTATTTCATACCAATTAATTTCTGACATAAACTTGGTGCAGAGTGCTGGGTGGGGATATGTTCAAGAGCTCGACTGAGACGACTGAAACATACATTACAGTATACACAGTACAAAGTTAACCTAAACAAGAACACCACATTAGTTAAGACAACTGTGATATTTTATACAAGTTGTTCTTGAATGGATTTCAGTTTACAAGTCTGGACTTGAGTCTAACAGAAAATCACCCAAGTGGATGCATTTGTCTAAAATAGAACAGTGCTTCATTACAAAAGTCTTACTTTACTACTTTGTAGACATCTACTGAATGTTTACACCGCAGACCTAATTGCTACATGATGTCTCACATTTCTTTTGCCCTAAATTAACTCACTCATCAACTTATTCTAAAACTTGTCCTGAATTTGCGTGATTTTGGATGAATCACAACAGTACAACTCTGATTCATGCATATAGAAGTGCAGTGTGTGAGAGGACCACTGAGATGTAATCAAAAGTTTGACAACTCAACTGCAAGATGGAAGAATGCAGCACCAAAGGTCCAGCAATTTAAGGATTTTTGTTTTTTTCTCCAAAACATTTATAATAATACATCAAAGTGCACCGTTCCAATTTCATGACACATCTAAAAATACAAGTAGCAAAACAAGTGGAACTATGCATCCATCCACTCTTCTAATACCTGTATAATATTTCAAAAGTATTAGGTTTCCTATTAGCACCTACTCACAGGCCATCTGATGGCAATATCTTACTCCAACTGCCCTTGAACCTGGTTAGATTTCACTGGCCGATCTCTAATCTTTGATATTGCTTTTCTTTTAAACCTTTTTTTTTGTTTTTGTTTCAGTTCATAAACAGAATATCTGGTAGAGAGAGTAAAATCAGGTGAAACTGATGTCATAATATATGATGCAATTCACTTTTTTAGTATGGGAACATCATTACCATGTTCTATATTCAAGGACACGCATTTGATAAACTACAGTCTTAAGAGGAATCCAAGTAAGAAACACTCCTGTGATTATCTTGTTTTGCAAAGTAATAATAATAATACAGTGCACTCTGTTTATAAGAATCACATCCGTCCCGGATGATTTTGATTCTTCAAAGCGGTTGATTCTTAAAAGCGTACCGATTTTATAATTAGCAAAAGCATGCCTCCGCACATCAGCAGTTTAACTATAGTATACAAATGACAATGGTGCTCAATCACGGAGGACAATACATCAAAATAAGTCCTTGTGGGTAAGCAACTTGTATATGATCATGATTAAGGCAGCAGAATCCTTTACTACAGTATAACTGAGAAGCGATCATCTCATGAGGGTGCCTAGTTTAAGTGCGGTATTACGTGTAATGGCCTCTGAATTCAAATGACATTACAGTACAGTATTTTACTGTCAGGACTACCACTGCATTTAAGCATCTGTGGTTTACGTATTTTCAGTTGCGATGCAAATCCCAGTTTTTTCATTAAGCAGCGATGCAAAGCTCCGCAATCCCCCGCTCCTCACCGCGTCGCACTGCAATCCCACCTTCCTCACCGTGCCGCGTATACCACACAATAACAGTGCTGTATTCAATGAATTTGTATTCATTTTATTGAAACAAATTTTCACAAAAAAACACACCTGCAGAAGCAGTCACTGTTTGATTACAAACTTGTCCAATATTCCCTGCATCATTGCACAAGCCACGCTACGTACATGCCTAATCACGCGAGATGTGATCAAATTCAAAAATAGCTTTATTGGCTGTACACGTCATTGCACTTGATACAGTACCGTATTACATGTAGTCAATTTGCCCTGAAATTATTCTCATAAGCGGATTGCTTGATTCTTACAAGCAGATTATTTTAGCATGGTTAGTATAGGAATGATTTTGTCCCAGTGGTTTTGATCACTATATGCGGTTGATTATTATATCAGTGATTCTTATAAACAAAGTGCACTGTAATAACAGATCATATATTGCAGTTTAAACTCTTTTCTGAACTGAATGCACAGAAGGGATGGCTAATCTCCATTTACACATTAAGACTTTTTGCATTTCCCTAACCCTCCCACATGATATACACAACTAAACCCTCAGGAAGCTTTTGGGCTCAAAGCAGAAATACAGTCAGGTTGGCTCTCCCACACAATACTATCTGGAAAACCACAGTATCTCAGAGGTGGGTGGTTCGGTTCGAAGTAGAAAAAAAAAATACTGCCAGTTTCTATATTTAAAAGGGAGAAATTCTAGGGAGCACAATCAGTCTTACATGAGATAAGGTAAGTGATGTAAGTTTACTTAAATCAATTGATTTATAATCTGTATCTTAAAAAAAAGAAGAAAAAAACCCATCGCTGTATACTTACAAAGACACAAAGTGTAGAATCTGAATAACAATGGTCAATAAATAGCTTTACTGAGATAAAAAAAAAAAAACTAGGATTTCAATGCTTCCAGTGATTACTGTGGCAACCACAAGGCTTCACAGCTATGTTCTTCTGCTGAATATCAGTAACACTAAAAACTTTGTCTAGGGAGGACATATTTAAACAATCTTTTTCCATCCAGTGTAGAACATGCAGACTAAGACAAAACAGTTATCTGAATGCAGCCAGGAGATTAAATAAAGACAAGATTTCATTTTGAAATGAACAGCAGGGAGCAATGAGGTTAATGAGACTTAGCGACACACTCCAAATGGCAAATGAGAACAGACTGCAATGGGGATAATAAGAGGTCTAGTAATTTCACTGGTATTCTTCAGAAGCAAGCAATGCAGTAGGCAGACAAGATCTCATGTGGTCTGTGTTAGACTGCCAAACATTCCTTGAACTTCATAATCATTGGTCACTTGTGCCAGACAACAGCCAAAGGCATTAACATGTAGGTTTTTTGGTACAAGAATGTGATTTTGGTGCTTCTGTCCACACAGCTGTATATTAATTCAGAGTAATTACTAAGCAGGTTGATTTTTTTAATTTTTTTTTTTCAATCTGCTACAATAAAAAGTTTTTCTTCTTTCCAAACAGAAAACCAGCGACTTCAATCTCCTTTGTTGTGGTAGTCAATGTAATGGTTTAAATTAAATACATTCATCTGTTCAACTGATCCAATGTACTAAACTTTGTTCTTATGACAAAGGATGAATAGGTGCAGTATAAACTGAGGACAGCATGATTTGAAAGATATGTCCTTTTATTAAGGAAAAAAAAAAACATGAATACAGATTAGTGCTGTAACAGTTATTCGAAGTATTCAAACACCTGATTAAAAAAAGGTAGAATAAAATGTTATGAAATCAAGTATTCATTAATGTGAATTAAAGTAGGAGCAGGGATGAACAATTAATGTAATTTGTCAGGTGTGTTTGAAATAAAAATAAGGCAAAACAGAATGAGAGGCCCGATCAAGTTATGAAGGTAAAAACAAGTGATCTTCCAAGTTCACGGCTAGGCTTATTATAGTATTTATCATTGACTACACAGTATTGTATTAAGTGTTCTGTTTGTAATGTCCTATTACAATTACTAATAGGAGTCATAGCTTAGGAGTCATGTATAGTACCAAATCATATACAAGTGTTTAGCGGAAGACGTAAACCGGAATGCACTGGCAGTGTGTGCTTTTGGCTTTTGTGCAACCCTTCTTCCCCCTCACCAGCTGATCGATACGCATTTTTACCATGAATAAATACACTAAAAAAACAAAAATACCTTTTAAATATTTATGGTAGATGATAGACTTCCCTCATACTCCACTTACATAACGTTCTTTATTTTGATTGTGTCAGCTCAATTATAGACATTAGTCTCTGGTACTTGCTATTTACTATAAAAAAAACTACATTAAATACAAAATGTGCAACAATTATTTATTTATTTATTTTTAGGAGGGAGGTATGTGGGTCCGAGAATCACACGTAGATTATATCCTGTGAAGGCTGACAAGTTGATAAGGGGTTAAGAATGCGTATAAAAAGGTTAATTGGTTTGTGTTTGATTGTATCACTGTTTCATGGAGCCAGGATTAGGGTCAGCTAGCTCAATTTAATTAGGTACACCTAGTTGCAATTAGCAGGCAGGAATATAAGCAGGTGAAAATGGTTGTTCTGGTGGCTGTGAAAATGCTAAGACCTGAGAGGAGGAAGCCTGTAGGACCAGACCTAGAAAAGGTATTTAATACAAGAAGTTTGTGTTTAAAACCCCCCAGTACACAGCTTAGCTGTCCTGCTCACAATTAAAGATTGAAAAGTTTAGTTAGTACTCACAGAAGGAGTTAGGTTTTTGTTTGTTCACTTGTTTTGTAAAAGAAAAAATAAAACAAACAGGCACCGCCCTGTTTCACCTGAACTGTGGTTTTTTTGAGTACTTATTTTTTTTACCTGAGAAGACAGTGTGAAGGTCCTGCAAGGTGACAAGACACCCCATCTTGCCACATTATATATCACAACAATTGCTGTATCCCCAACCACAATCAAACAGATTCTTCTTTGCAAGGATTCCAGTGAGAAAAAAAACACTTTGGTTTACTAAGGGTGTGTTGTTTTTTTTTTGCATTTAAAACAAAAAGCATGCTTTTTTTTTTTTTGCTGCATACCAGTATTATGCTGGTATTGTTTGATTTGCACAAACTGTACAAAATATATGAAAATTATGCATCTTTGAAAATGAAGTCACTTACTGTGGCTGGTACAGGAAGAGTTCAATGATGTTGTCTCTGCCCTTGGGATGGTTAAAGAAAACAAAAAGTGACCAATGGATCAGCCAGGTCCTTTGCTGAAGAGACTGGAGTGGAGAGCTGACAGACTGCAACAAAAAGAATTGCAAACAACCAAAGTGAAACATACACATATTTTGTAGTCATACACAAACATACAATGGTAAATTCACTTCTGTTTTCATATCTTAACCTTCAACTATTCAACTTTTAACCCTCCATCAGTGGCAATAACTGAGTTCACACAGAAGGCATTAACGCAGTTAATTTGAACATTAATATGTATTCTTTTTACTTAAATAATTTAATGCAAATGGACGTCAAACTGGTTTATATTATTTAAAATAGTTTGTATTGAATAAAATTTATTTTGGGGTGATAAGTACATTAAAAATTTAAAATGGCCCTAAGTATAAAAAATATTATATTGTACTTGCAAACTTAGCACATACCCATGCTTCAATAAGAAGTTGCACTGCGCAAAAAAGCAGCTTAAAAAAAACACACACACACACACACTTGCATACATAACAAAAAAGCTAGATAGGCTCAATCCCTTTAAAAATAAAACCAATCTTTTCTACATCTATCCCAGCTCCCCTGTAACTCTCTGCACCATTCTGCAAGCAAACAAGAGCAATGTTTGGTAACACATACAGTATATAAAAGACACACCACTGTTGCTCACTAAAGACAGAAATAAATCATATTTTTTCAGTATCGTACTGTATCAGGTAATAAGCAGTCCTGGAAAATAATGCATTATACACACAGATGCAGTTTCATGAAAAACGGCGATTGGCTAAACAAATAAATTAATAATTTTAGAAGCAATACATCGTTTCTACATCTCCCTTGGCTCTTTTACAACTCAATAATCTATTCTGCCAGTAAGCAGGAGCTGTGATTATGGTATGAGAATGTAATATTTTTTGTAACCCACAGAAGGCGGAAAGAGGTGCAAATGCACCCCAAACATTTACCATGTGCACTTTAAAGGAGGATTACTCCTGTTTTCCAAGTCAGACAAGGACATTCTTCGCATCAAAATATAGGTAAGCCATTCAACTTAATCATGTGTAAGAATATCCTGCAATCTTTATATATTTATGAGATATGTTCTTTTTAAACACAATGAGGTGCATTTGCCGCCAAAGAAGGGTTAATGAAATCATTACTAGAGACAAGAGAACATTTAAATGTTCAACCGAATAATTATTAAAATGTATTCAGGAGGCAAAAATTACCAAGATTGTATTCAGCACCTATTGTGTATTTTTTATAATATATTGTGGATTAAGGGAACATTACTATCTGAATCAGTATTGTGATATTTCAATGCATACCACTCCACGGAATAGCAATATATTTTTGAAGTCTCTCATATCAGCCATAAAAATTTTACAATATTTACATTGTTATCAATCGTCTCCTTCAATCTGGTGAGGTCTTCCATAGCAGCTTCCCAGTTCTGCATCAATATTTCAGATGCCAGCTTACCCCACAAAGAACTCAAAGCATTTCTGTCTGTAGACGGAACCTGTAAAAACAATAATAATAATAATAAAAAATAATAAAGGGACACAACACGGTCCCAATTAAAAAAAAAAAACAACAATAGAAATGCTGTATAAATCTAATATGCCATGGCCCAACGGAAAATATCAAATTTAGTTGCTCGTTAGCCTGACCTCTACGACCTCCTGACTGTGCTACTCATGAAGGTGAAGAGGCCATGGTTAACTCGAAAAACAAATTCAATATTTTCAGTTGGGCCATGGTATATCCTCGCTATATATGCAAGCAATAATGCACTCAGGAGCGTTTACTGAATGTATACTACCGCCAATGCAAATAATCCTGATACTTCAGCTGTAAAGGGCTACACATTGACGAAGAACTTACTACTGCTGATTTAATTGTTCATTTACTGGTCAGAGTCAAAATTACTGGCACGCTAACACAAATACAAGCATTTAATAAACATTAGCCAGTAGTTAAATGACAAAGACCAAAATACAGTTTCTGATAGTTTAACAAACAATCTTTATATAAATAAAAAAAAATAAAAATAAAAAAACACTTAAGCAATTTCAGATATTTGTTCATGACAAAAGTATTGGCACCTTTATATTAAAAGTCTGCAGAAATTTAATAAAACCAATTAAAATATTTTTATTGATTGAAAACCATTACACAGCAACTAAGAAAGTTTTTGCAACACAGCAGATGATGGTCAATACAAAGATGTTGGATTTACATTTGAGAAAAGCACTCACAGCAAACTACAACAAAGGAAATGGCTGTAGAACAGTTTCAAAGGAATGTGGAATACCAAAATCCACAACCAGTGCAATAATTAAGTACCACAGAACGAATTCAACTAAATAGCTTGAAAGAAGTGGACATCCAAAGAAAATTACGAGTACAGAAAGTAGGAGAATTGTCCAAGCATCTTAAAAAATCCAACAGCCAAGGACTTACAGAAAGATTCAGAAGCAGCAGGCATAATAGTGCATGAAAGAAATGTACAAAGGCACCTGAACACCATTGTAGGCACGTAGACCTTGCAGCTAACCACTTTTAAAGAATTCATAAAACAATCTGTCTAATATTTGCCAAGAAATATGAAAAGGAATATATCAGGGTGTTCCATATAATAGGGTTTGGCAATTTGCTGGATCAGAATAATGAAGAACTGCCAAATTTGACTTATAATATGAAGATTACGTGACATTAATCAACTTTTAAAAGAAAAAAAAGTAAAGAAATTAACAAGCAAAGAATGTACACTTAATGCTGAATACCGTAATTACTAGGGCTGTGTTAGAAGGTTTGTTCGCTAGCCAAGAATTAGTTTTAAAGGTAGTTTTAAACCGTCGAAGGTTCGTCAGGTGGCATTCACACACTTTTTTTTTCTCTCTGTTGACAGAAACCATTTGACAATGTGTGAATACTATAAATCACACATTAAATATCACTCGCATGCAAAAATTGGATCTTTGGATTTGTATAATGCATATT
The DNA here is from genome assembly GCA_030684275.1 of Acipenser oxyrinchus oxyrinchus. Taxonomy (NCBI): domain Eukaryota; kingdom Metazoa; phylum Chordata; class Actinopteri; order Acipenseriformes; family Acipenseridae; genus Acipenser; species Acipenser oxyrinchus. Next base: position 64,378,626 of record CM060250.1, read on the forward strand.
ACGTAAACAAAAGTTCTTCTAAAATCCACTACCAAATCGTTATACATCGCAACTATATGGCAAGGCTGCCGTGTATGGAGCAGGGTATAGTATGCCAAAGCACTGGGGCAGTACCTATAGCGGTTGTAGTGCTTCAGTAAAATATGTACTGAATACCTAGTGTACAAGACAGTATAAGAGAAGTGCTATGGTAGAAGATGTTTGAAACATTTTAATTTCGAAAACTGAGCACCGTCCGCTCCTCCCCCCTCCAGCAAACCTTTAATTTCTTCATTCGCCAACTCGACAGCAAAGCGTTGTATAGTGTAAGTTGTATTGAATGAAATGTCTCGAAACCCCTCTGCTGTTTGGGACTTTTTTTGTCAAATGCCCAGACAACCAAAAAAAAAAAAAAAAAGTTTAATACAAACTGTGCAAGCGACTGTTGATGTATCATGGAGGCACAACCAATCTCCAGGGACACTTGACAAGCACAAGTTCATATTATTATTATTATTATTATTATTATTATTATTATTATTATTATTATTATTATTATTATTAATAATAATAAATAATAATAATAATAATATTATTATTATTATTTTAGTAGCAGTAAAATGTGACATAACCGGCCTGGAAAGGTGACTGTTAAATAAAGCTTAAAAATAATGTCCAAGGGACAAAATGCTAGAAAAATCTACTTGTCCTTCTTACAAAATACTTGCCCCCTCCCCATTGCACAATACACACACAAAAAAGTAAAATATAACTTTGGTTTAATTTAACAGTGAACAAAATCACTCAATTAGTAATTAACAGGGGTGGATCTAGCCTTGTAGCTTGACTGGTTCACTAAATTCTTCAAGATACACAAAAGGTTCCCTGTGACCCCACCTCACCTCAATAAATTTATAACATACTTTAAGGAAATGTTTATTTCAGTGCAGTTTGGAATACATTTGCTAGTACATTTAAGTAACATACTAAGAGTACAACTATAATAAGCAATACTAGGGAGTTATTCATACATAAAAATAGCTTCTGCAGGTTTTAAGTTGAATTCAACATCTGATGTTGAGCATGCTTGCCAACATTTGTAAACTGTTCAGCGGGACACTAGTCCCTGGGTGGGGGGGGATCTTATGCATCACACACAAGGGAGCGGACATACGCAAAAAAACACTCATTATCATATAATAGACGTATCCCCCCCAACTCAACACAACACGACACGACCATCATCACAGTAAAAACAGACATAATGAAGCGTTCTTACCTTTGTGTAAGTTAGTGATCAGTGTCAGCCGCACGAAGAGCATAGCGTGTGGTTTTCACTAACTCTACTGTGCAAAATAAATTACTTTTTTTCCTATGGGTAAATATCGTGACTTTCTTCCTATGCATCGGGACTATCCCAACCATATAGGGACTGTTGGCATGTATGGTACAGGTGTTTTAGTTTGCTGCATTACAGACACACATTCATTGCCAACTATTATGGCTGCTTTGTGGAATTCTGATTTATAAAGAACGTCTACCAAAATGCATGCAATATTTACAGTAGGCTCCATCAAATACTGCAGACATAAAATATGTTTTTTTCTTTTGTTTATTTCTATGATATATTTATTTTACTTGATAGTACTATACTTATAATTATAAAACAGATTGTTAGAATGCTGCCTGCTGATTGATCTATCAGAGTTCCAAGCCGTTACAATATCCAGCACAATGTCACGATTAGGAACTACATAGGAACAAAGGCAGAACACTGCACCTGTGCTAACCACGTATCACTGCACCACGAAAATCAAATAAAACACCTGTCAAAATACCTGCTGTCATGGAAGATACTGAAGACATCAAGGTGTCTTGTCATATCTTCCAGTTTATATTAATTTGCACTAAGAACCAGTTGGCTATTTTAACGCCACTCTGTTTTGGTATTTTATTTGTAGTAGGCCTACATACCAGTCATTTTCTGTAACCGGTCAGATCCAGTTGTCAGATATTAAGTTTTATTTTACTCCTTTTAGCTGGTATCAGCCATTTTTAAAATGTATGTGTATGTGCTAGACTTCTGAAACTTGCGTGGCTCTCTACAAATATACCCGGAGTAGTGCCTTTCTAGCAGCAGAGCGAACATTGGAAAAATAAACAAATAAAAACTACTTGTCAGATGGGCAAAGTATAACGGCAAAACTTGTGTCCCGGGCGTCGGGCGATACGAATTGGTGCTCCTGCAATGCAAGCTTACTGTATATATCGCAAGCAGCAGCAATTGTGTAAATAAACAACGTGTATTTTTATTGAAATTATAAAACAGGATTACTGTTCTATATAACGTATTTTTAAACTACATGTGAATGTTTTACTTCATTTATATGGATTACCTGTAAAATAATATGACTTTCAATCAAATATAAACAAGTAGCTATGGTGACGTCACCAGTAAATTATGCAAATCAGTACCATTGAAGGCTCGAACCTTCCTTTGCTAATGTGTTCTGAACCTTTGAAGGTCAAAATGTACCCTTCGTTGCAGCCCTAGTAATTGCATGTTCTTTCTCTTGAAAAAAATATTCAGCATTGATGCTTCAGACGTTTTCATCCTTTTCTCAATACACTGGCCTGACTTGCCTCCGCACAACCGTTGCCTGGTTACAGTTTATGTTAAGATGGCAGCAGGAAACGATTACATACATCATCAACCATGGTCTTTGTTTTGACTGAGAGAATAACACATTCACACTGGAGAAATTCAGTGTCAGTCAGTACTGAGATTGTTGTATCCCAGTGCATCGTGATAAGTGATTGTTCTAATAGGGCTAGTTTCCATTGAGAAAACTGGTTCTTGCTGTTGGGATCGTTAAAAACGGGTTTGTTAGTGAAGTTAGCTTAAGCGCACGTGTAAAGGACTGTTGACTCAATTAACCATTTTCTTTGTAAATAAATACAAAAATACTATAATGTATAAAGTACTATTACATTTAAAAAGTGTTTACTTTTGGATAGACACCATTTCATTATGTTTGGCTCAGCATACTGACTTACTTTCAGTGGTGCTATGCTAGAATAGTTTCAATATCTGGATTTTCCAGCAGTTACCTTAAGTTTCCATTTGTTAGCAAAATGGCACATTCGCTGACTGACCAGCAACAATACATTTACTGTGTTGGAAATCTAACAGGACACTAAATCTTTATTCTCAACCTTCACTCCCAGCGTTAACAAATTATATGAATACCCAACTCTTTTCATGCAGTTGTAATGCTATCTTAGTTCTGGTTTTACAGTCCTGCTTTAAGCTGTTTGCTTTTGTATCACAATTCCCTTATAATGTGCTAAAGTTTGTAGATGAAAGTCCTAGATACAGATAGGGCAAGTATTCACTATGGGATTTACAACTGATAAACTTTACATTTAAATGAAAGTAGTTTTACATTGTAAGAGTAGACTTAAGCATTAGAATACAAATAGCTGTATACATTGTATTCTTGCTTCGGCCAAAATTAGATTTAAAACAGATAACCAGCAAAATTAAATTTCCACAAAGTGTCACCAAAATATCAATTTTCTACAAGTTTTCTCATAGGAGGAGAATAAAAATAATTTTTTCCACATGGCTGGAAAGTGTCAGCTCACATTCAGTAAGCGCCCTTAAATATAAAGTACAAATGCTGTTAAGGCTTAACCAAAGAAAGTTTGAATTATGTATTTCAGAAACATATGGTTTATTCAGGGTTAGAAACTCACACTTGCCTACGGCGAATTAAATCTGATGAGGACTAGTTGATGTCTGTGTCTCGGTAGTCCTCTGGGCGAGTACTTAATAAATGTAGACAAATACTCTCACATTCACAGTCTTGCGTTAAAAAAAAAAAATGCAGGAAAGTCAATTTTCTAACGGGCTGTAGCAGTGGTGAATAAGCATTCATAATGCTTACAGAACAGTCACTCAGAACTGAAACCTCCCTTTGTCTCCCTGTTCTCCCTCTGCACGGGGTGCAAAGTTTATTGGGAGTTTGAATTTACTGAAACACGTTGCATCTTTGAAGTAAGTGTAAAGTAATTTTACAAAAATTTGGAGATTTATACCAGGTTGCGACACCCCACCACAAATTAGCAATTTGCAAAGGGGGCCAGTTGTACTCACGGGATCAAAAAATAGGAAACATTTTACTATACATTTTAACAATAAATAAACAATTACTATAATGAACATTATCGTAATATGTTGCTTAAAACATAATAACACAATATATTCATAATAAAGTTGAGTTCTTACCTAGAACATGTTTAAAGTGTGGGACTCGCTGTCTGTAGCTTGATGTTGTTTACATTATTGTCAGCATATTTTAAGTGATTGGAAACTGAAATTACTTCAAAACACAATTTTCTTATACCAATACAGTAATGGTGAGCGATAATTAGTTAGTTTGAAAACCAGGCTTTAAATCACTGATAATAGATGCATAGGCAGCTATTCGGTAAGTGCTCCAGGGCTCAAGCACCAATGGGGGAAAAATAAAATCATAGTGTGGATGCTTCACAAAGCAGAACTGTTATTGCAGCATTTAAAAAGTAAAACATTCACTGGTGGCACGGACAACCCAGAAGGCGATCCTTCACATATTTAAATCCATTCAAGTCTCTCAGCTTTCTTGAAGATCTGCGTTTCCCTCGCTTTTCTTTTGTACTTGTTATGCTCTCATTAGTATCCAACCTGTAGATTCGGCATTCGTCAGTTCTGTACTTGCTAAAGCAGTTTTCTCCCACTGCTAATTAAAAAAAAAAAAAAAATGTTGCCACCTAGCTAACAATTTCATCCTGAGGGATACAGTGAAATATACTGTCTTTAAATTTGGACTTTAGTGACGACCTTGTGTGTAATTATGGTTAATTAGGTAGTCATTCAGTTATTTAAATCACTCACAGGCTGTAACCCCTAACTCCACAAACCAGCCAGCATTTTTGTAAATAGCAACGAGGTGCAAACAGGTGATTGATCGGTCTGTAGGAGCGTTTACTAAGGTGCCTTTGTTAAAACATTCTTTTTTTTTTTTTTTTTTTTTTTTAATCTAAATCTATAACAGTGTTTTTTTTTTTTAGGAAAATAAAATGTAAGCCTATTTTTAGGGACCCCAACTGTTGTTGTGGATTCCAACTTAGGCACTTCACATAAGGACTAGCAAGTTTCAAAAGGTACTACCACAATATTGTTAGTTTCTTACCCTGTTAATAATAATAATAATAATAATAATAATAATAATAATAATAATAATATTATTATTATTATTATTATTATTATTATCTCAGCAGATGCCCTTATCCAGGGCGACGTACAGTTGTTACAATATATCACAATACAAAGTATCACATTGCAAAATATCCCATTACACAATATCCCATTACAGATAAGAGCAGTTACAGTACAGTAAAATCAGTAGAAAAGCAAATTCAAATAAGAGAAAAATAAAGAATACAGTAAAATACATTTAACGGCGAATTTGACAGAGCAGTAAACATGGTAAAATGTTTGCTTTTAGAGTAAATTCCATTAAGAGCACGCAATTACAAAAAACGTACTTTATTGGTTATGCGTTCTTAACTATTAACATCAAACAAATGCTTCTGCTTTTATTTATAGTATTTCACTGGAAACTACTGAAAATGACTGGGCAAGTTATCAAGCTGTCAACTGCAAATAGCTGATGTAAATTTATTTTAAATAAATCTGGAGAACAGATTATAAACAATAAGCAATAAAATTATGCACTAATGCAGAGGTTGATCTCCAAGCACATGCACAGGCTTCTACTGATGTTTTTCTTTTTTTTTTTTTTTTCCAGTACAGCGCTTTCCAACTGCTATGTAGAATGCATATAAAACTCCATTTATAACATTTGGCATTGTTCTATAATAGAAAGTCACAGCATAATGACATTAATTTATGCTCAGGCTCGGGATATTTGTTTTTAACTAACTTTTCCACAATCAGTCTCTGTCTAAAAATGACCACAGTATTTCCTTTACATATTTTCATGATCTATTTATCAAAGTTTTACCTGACCTTCTACATATTAAAAAAGTAAGACATTCAGTTTATGTGCTGCAGAATTATTTCTGAAATATTAGTAACGCACTTCAATGCAAGTTTCCTAAGCTCTTGTACTATCTGTCTTCTACATAAATTAAAGGCTTTGAAGGGCTCAGAGAACTACTCTGCCAATTGGTCCACTTACACTAGTTTAGACATTTTACATCGAGTTAAAATTGCCAACCAGCCAGGCTATATGAGTCTACCCACCTTCGCACCGGATTATTAAGCTATATAATACTTACCAAAACCCGGAAGAAGTAAAGGTATTCAGCAGCTCCTGAGTAGTTGCCGCACTCATACTGGAACTTGGCATATCTGTACAGAGTATCCAAATATTCTTGTCGAAACTAGAAAGGAAAAAAAGTTTGTCATGATTAATTTAAAGTAGTGCTGGGACAAATATCGAACAAATATTTTTTGACATGTATTCGGATACAAAAATCAGATGCTCGTATTCACTGCAAATGACAAAAATACCTTGCGTTTATTTACTGCTTCACCAGAATTTGCACAACAGTTTAAAAAAATGGCAAATGAAAAAAGAGCTCCATGTGATATGCGAGATTAATATATTTAAAAAAAAACACAGGATCAACACAGCAGCTCTTGAGCCTCTTTTTAAAAGTTTTAGACAGCAAAAAGTAAACAAACCAGATTATGGGCGTGCACTCCCAGTGACCTCTATGGAAAGCCATCTGGGACAAAAACGCATTGTGCTGCGTGAGCCAGAATCTCATGGGACAGAAAAAAAGACAAGCACATCACTCTGAAATGCCTCGCTTAAATAGTACCCAACTTCCTCAAAATGTTGGGTTGTGATTTTTATATAGGCTAGATTGTATATATTATCAAGGCTCGAAGTTAACGTATATTTGATAGCATGTTGCTACCCAAAACTCTTAATTTGCTACTAGTTTTTTTATGCAGTAGCATTTTTCTGATAACTTATGCTGCAGTATATGACCAACCCTGAGTGAACACGTACATAATTACTGGTATTCATTTTTTTTTCTTTTTTTAATACGTACATTATTAGTATCTTTCATAAAGCGGGAAACCATTGATGACTGAGGTTTGTACCGACCCATATAGATACATGCAAGGCCCATATTGCAAATCTTATTGGACAATGGAGTACAAATACCTACAGTACTACAGAACAACGTGGATACAATTTCAAGGTATGAAGTTTATTATATAGACCAAAAAGTAAAATTAAATAACTGTCAAAACATTATAATTTTATAAGATAACAGGCAATGACCTAACAGAACATTAAATTTATTCAGCGTTTATAAATGCTAACTGAATCTGTCATGGAGATTATTTTGTTATAATGTTAACCCTGGTTTCACCCATGCTAAAAATGAACACATAATAGGTAGATAATTATTACTTTATCAAAATTCAAAAAAAAAAAACCAGGAGCAAGTAGCTAGCTATAACATTACCATGGTTCTAGTAACATCTTCCTTGTTTTATCAGTACAAATAATAGACTAAATACAATCTTGAGGTGCATTCATTTATGTTTTCTTTTTATAATAGATTATCACTACCATGCGTACTTCTCCTGTTTAACTGGTGAAACGTGTGCTTTAACACAAAATGTTTATATATATATATATATGCGGGCTCTACCATGTGATATATGACTGAAGTGATGCGTCCCGAGCCAAAGGCAAGGGCTCTAACAAAAGTCAAGGTCATCTATCACACGGTAGAGCCTTAATCAAGAGGCCTCTATCGCTATTAGAAAATTATTTATTTAAACATTCATTTACCTTGAACTTGTGATATTTTGTCCAGTAACCATCCACTGAGAAATGTTTATAAATCAATCAATCAAATCAATCTTTATTTTATATAGCGCCTTTCATAGTGGACCACCATCACAAAGCGCTTTACAAGATACAGTAACAACAAGAAAAATCCAAATAATCATATGCATAATTATAAGGATAAAAGTGATTCATTTTTAAATTGACAAAAGCCACCTTTTTCCTGATGTTGCTGCTGGAGTTTTAAACTCGCTCATTATAATTGATCTGGTCATTTCTAGAGAAAACTGTAACAAATTTTCAGTAAGGATATAATTTTGTTTATTTTCCAATACAGGTCCAGACTACATCAGGCGGCAGATGGACCCATCTGGACCCACCTGAGCCGCCGACCAGCTCCTCCGATGAAGAGGACTTTTTCGCTTCTATGAAGTCCTCTCGCACACAAGAAAGTGCCAAACCACTCGATGGGTATTTGGGATGAAAAGATTTTTCGATAGTACGATACATCGTGATTACGAATATTCGTGATAATCATATCATGAACATTTTAAAATGACTCAATAATCGTAGAAAACGATAGTCACATACTCACTCAACATGGCTGGAAGTGGAACAGATGCTTTTCTCTCCAAATGAGAGAAAAATCATCGGTGTGTACTGGGGCTGCTACGATTAAATCAAAAATACATTTTTCCATCAATTCAATTCCTCATTATTTACATCAATATAAATACTGAATAATCGATTCAATAATTACATTTTTGTAATGCGAAGTTAGTGACATTATTTAAGTTTATCAGAGAAACTGCACCGAACACCCTGCCCTGCTAGGTACAGTATTTCTGCCAGACAAGCAGTGGACGTGTTCTTTTTTCTCCTGCTCGGGTTAACTAGCATCTGATTTGCTGGTCCCTTCCTACCAGCGAATCAGATTTGAAAATGCTTTGTAAGTACACGCCCCTCTGGGTATTCACTGTATAAACAAACAAAACAAAAAAGCGTGCCACCTTGTATCCAGAGCAGGACGACAGGCTTGTATTCCTGGTAAACAGCCTGTAAATAAATTGTGCATGTTGAAGAAAACTGACTGAATATAGTTTGTGCTGCTTTGGAGTTTCAAAATGAACTGTTATATAACAATATAACAATATTCAATAACGTTAAATAAGTAAGTAAGTAAGTAAGTAAATAAATAAATAAATAAACAAACAATCAGTGATGTTAAATGCAGTTTTGGAGTAAGGATCAGCTAGCGGGTTTGCAATTTGTGGCAAGTAAATTAATTTATTACTACTATTATTATTTATTTTTTTTTAGGCTGGGATTTCCGCATTGTGTTTCACAGATGAAGGTTAGGTGGTACAGTAGTAACAAGATGCAATGCATGACGCTGCAGCTGTCACTGAATTAAAAGAAAATAACAATAAATCTCGTAAACTCGTGTCTAGTTTATATAGATTACTTCGAGTACTGTAATCTGTTTAGAATAAATATTTTAGTAACACTCCTGTAGTATGTTAAACTCGCTGTAGGCTTGTTGCAATGTTTTTGGGGTCCCCCCCCCCCCCTCTTTCTCTTGACGCTACCAAGGTGTAATTATCCCTCACATTCAATTGTTGTGTTCAAGCTTTTACTTAACTGCAATGATGTTAAAATAACGTCACAGGAAGAGGGATGCACCTAAAATGTATGGAACAATCATTGATATTTATTCATACGATTATATTGTGTAACCAATTAATCGATTGCTATTTTGAGGCTTAACTGACAGCCCTAGTGTGTACTTTAACTACAAAAAATATATACCGGGGAAATACCATAGGATGTAAATATTTTTATATTTTGACACGTTACATATTGTAAGGTCTTGCTCTAAAATAAAGGCACACACACAGGGGCCACGCCCCCCTGCTGCGATGCTGTCTCTGCCTGCGTTCAGAGCAATATAATGACTTATTACTTTTTGAAAAACGAACAAATATCCGAACAAATATTTAAAATTATGAGCGAATATCTGAACATGAAAATCCTGTGGTCGTCTGTGAACAGGCTGGCTGTAGGGGTGACGTCAGGCCAGAAAGAAACACACAGACAGGCAGTACTGGCGGGTGAAACTGAGAGGCTGCGGCGCTCAGTGTTTTATTAAACATACAGAAAAATAAAAGGTTAAACAAAAACAGCACATGGCACTTTGAGTCAGACAAACAAAAACAGACTAACACTAAACAAACAGTGGACGCACAAGTACAGTGTTGGTGCTTACAGCATGTTGTAGCAATTATTTCTTTTCTTACTTTTTATTCTCCTCTCCACACCCGTTCTCCACTCACGAACACACAACCCAGAGTGAGTAAAACGTGCATTTATATATACTGTTGTGCCAGGATTCAATTACCAATTAATTATTCACTTGAATCCCAGCACGTGAACTAGTTTGTGCAATCCCATGCTCACATACTTTATCTGCATGTGAAGTCATTATGCAATTCCCGTGCCTAAATACAACTACATATTTTAAATCACTCGTGCTACACAGACCCATTTATATCCCGTGCACCAATAACGTTAACACACCACACGCAACACATAACAGACAAACTGCCACATCGCCACATCATCCCAGCACTGATTTAAAGTGAATTATTGTTAAAACATGCATAGTATTTGCAATGACACTTCACGTGGAAAATTATGGGAAGCACAAGATACGCATAAAAGACAGCGTGGAGTGTGACAAAACTCATTGTAGCTAAAAAAATAATTTAATCAATCTTATCCATGTTGCACTTCCATTAGCTACATACAGGTAGTGGACAAAAAAAATGGAAACACCAATGTAAAGTCACTTAATAGAGCATTGGGCCACTACGGTATCCCACTCTGCGAAGTTCTCTGCGGACCTTTTTTGATTAAACTGGCTGCTCGTGCCCCAGGTTGAAATTTGCAGTCAATTGATCTGCAGTTGCTCGTCTGTTTTGCCTTGCACTTCGAATTAATGCACGGATATCACGATCCTGGAGTATGCGCTTCCGCCCACTGTTGCCCTTTGCTGATGAGGTCTTTCCCTCGTAGTTCCATGTCGACATCACCTTAGACACTGTTGCTTGTGAAACATCAGCAAGTTGAGCTGTCTTGGTCACTGAAGCTCCTGCCAAACGCACCCCAACAATCACCCCTCTTTCAAAGTCACTGAGGTCTCCTCTTGCAGCCATGTTAGCCATAATTATAGGCAACCAGGTCCTGTCCAGCATTTTTATACATGACCCTAAGCATGCTGGGGTGTTATTTGCTTAATTAATGCATGAGCCACACCTGTGTGGAAGCCCTTGCTTTCAATATACTTGGTGTCCCTCATTTACCCAGGTGTTTCCATTTTTTTGTCCACTACCTGTAGGTCTCAAGTGTGCAATTTTAAAATACACATGTTATAGCACTCATGTATTTTAATTTTAAAGCATTTATTCTTGGTTTATCTGTTTGCACTTGCACTCACTGGGTAATTTCACCCCAGAACTGCATTGTGTCATAGCATGTTACTGGCTGAAACCATTTCAGTCAATAGGGGTAGCAGCTGATCAGCTATTGACATGAAAAAAGCCAATGAAGCAGTGGGACAATTTTCCCTCGCCAGGTGAAATGACCCAGGAAGTACAAGATAATCTAGTAGCATGGCTTGTGATCAGTTTTGTTTAACCTGGTGTTGCACCAGGTATCGGGTTTAGAAATTAAAATACATGTTAGGTATAACATGCGTTTCTTTCAAACCGGCACACTGGAGACCCATACAATGAATCGAGGCCTAGATGTGCTTGGCAATACAATTTTATGGAACTATTTTTTTTGGTTACAATTACTTTAACTATAAAAGTCATGCACAGATTTGCTGAAGTATTATACTACTTCAAGGTTGTTGTCCAGCCTGCGGGACACTATTTTACGAACTGCCTTCAAATGATGCAACACAGGATTGAACAGTACATAATGTATATAGACAGATAAAATTCAATTCATACTGTAAATTACTATAATGAAATATTTAACTCTAAGTTGTTTATACAGGTGTACTTACAGCATGCTTCTCAGCCAAGTAGTCAAACAGCATTCGTCCATCCCTAAGCAAAAATGAAAGAAAAAAAACTGAATATTTTTTTTTTCTTGTAGGCAGTTGAATCTGTAAATAAAAGGAAATGTTGTCTATGGAGACTCTTACAAACAAAACTTTAAAACAAACTGCATATTACTGTAATTGTTTAGTGTTATTTCAACATGATAAAATTAATTGTAGATTACTGAACAAACAGCTATTAACAAGCTTGAATTAAGCAAAATTAGTTAGATTACAGATAAACAGGCCTCATGATCAGGAAACTGCAACACTATTTGATTCAAGGGCATTTCTGACAGAATACAGTAATTACACTGAATTATCAGTATAATACAAAGGATCAATCTACAGTAGGAACTAAACTGCAATATGTCTTGAGTAGGAAGAAAGCAAATGTTTGGAGATATTTAAAAAAAATGCAATTAAGATTTGTATCTCAAAGAATATTGATTGTTTGTCCAGAATTTGTGTGGAGAAGATGCTATTACTAGTATTTGAAATTTGTCTAAAATTTGGCAGTTTTGTCTTTTTTTTGCACACACTGATTTATAAAATATCTTCCAGACATGAAACTGGAAAAAAGAACCAACTGTTCAACATGTGACAGCAGTGCTGCCTCTCCAATTACAATTGATTAATTCACTTTGGTTAGTAACCATGCTCACCACATGGTGATTTTCTTTCAAATGTGGCTGCGTCTGCTAAGAAATAAATAATAATTGACTCTACTACCAAAACTCAGTAGGAGGAGATAAGTTTAGTTTACTTGTGGTATGTTCAAAGTATGCTTATAAGGCTGCTTTACTGCATATCATTTACTGTTTTACTGCATTCTAACTTGGGCTGTAAGGGTTTAAACGTTTAAACGCTAAACGTGGACTCAAAATATTTTTGTTTAAAATTTGTATTATACGTTTAAACGCAACTTAACAGTAAAATATATTATCAAATTATTTTTGCATATTTTCTGCAAAGATATGTTTCCCTTTCTATGGTTTTCCCCTTTAAGGAAACCTGACCTGTTCTTCCACGTGATCACTCTAAATAGGTCTTGCATAAATTAAGGACAGACCAGCTTCCTGCGTTGTGTATCTCCATCGCATTGCCTTTTTTCAGGTCTTATAGGGCTTTATGGAATCTGTGTTAGAGAGCATGGATGGAATCACGGAATTAAAAGAATATTAACATGGAATTAAGTGCCTTATGAAAAAAATGCATTTGGCAGTAGAGCATTAAGCTTGAGATTTACATATTTGAAGGGAAAATGTGAAACTAATGGTCAGCACAGGCAGTGGCGTAACTTTGGTTTCAAAAGTGGGGGAATGGGTGGCGGGGGGACGGTTTCTGTAGCTGGGTTATAAATGAGGCGGGGTATTCTGTAAGGGATAAACAACGAGAAGGGCTAAGTCAGTGAAAATAATTCATCGTTCGAGTGTGTTAAATAAATGCAATCATGGAAAATAAATAGAAACCTTTTTAAGGACTTACACAATTAGACAACGTTGCAGACTATTTTTAATGTCTGTATTACAACACTAAAAGTACCTCACACAGACTGCTATTACAGCAGTCACTTTGAACAATATGATCCCAATGTTCACACAGAGAAGATTTATGGTAGTGAAACCATGGGCATAGCAGTAATATAGAATTGATCAAGTTCAAAATTTAAAAAGTTATGAAACACGCCTATCTGTTTGCTTTGGAGCGCCCCACACTGCACTAAAAAAAAATACAACCCGTTTTTAAAGTTAACAATCCTATTTTTCAATACAATTTGATAAAACAATAATTAATCCAATGATGACGAATGCAAACCAAATGGAAAAAGCAGAAGCCTGTAGGTTTACGGTTTTGTGTTGTTCAGCTTGCTTGCGGTGTGCATAAGTTCATTTAAATTAACCTAATTACATTTTTTTTTAAACGGTAAAAACGGAAATCAGAAAAAAAAATGGGAATCAGAACAAAATAACACAGATTCCATAGGGCCCTAGTCTTAGTACTGTACATTATTTCAGTAAAGTGAATAGCCTGTGTGATTAAGGCACCTCACGGCTCCATTCACGCCACAGTAAAACAATAACACATTGGAAAAGAAAAACATGTAGCTACTATATTTATTTATTTATTTATAAAAAGAACGGTGAATAAGATGTCTGTTACAAAGTGCTTACAACTTTTTATTTGTCCATATTTTATTGTGTGTGTTCAACATGACATCTGCAATTACAGAACAGCTTTTAATTATTCAAGCGAGCTGAACCGAGAAGCCATGAAAGAGAGGAACGCTGGGAAATTAAGTCTTTATTTTTTCACGTGAATGTGCAAGCGCCATTGTGAAGGGGAGGGATACTGGGAACTAGTATTCTATCAGACAACGGGGTTTGATTTTTAATGAAAAAAAAATAAAGGTTTTTAGTTCTGGACATGTTTTGTTTCCTGCCAAAATATACAAGTGAATTAAACTAAAAATGTTGTCTTGTCACTGTGCTTTAAGTTTAATTTAAATAGTTGTTTTTTTTAATGTTTTTTCGATGTTGGATACACACGCTTTTTATGGAGCTTTAAAATGGAACTGCTGTTTCACTTTTACATTGCCTCCTAACTGTCTGTATCAAACTAGAGAGGGATACAGGTGCACAATTCTGTACTACTGTATAAGCATGCATTGTACAGTAGTTCAAAGAGTTCCCTAAATAAAACCAGACTCACTTTTAAAGTAGTCTAATTAAAGTGTACTGAACTAGGGCTCCTGATTTTCCATTCTCGGGAATGGCAAATTCCGTTTTTCAAAATGACCAAATTACATTTTAACAACGTAATTAGAACATAAATAACATTTTTACATAAAAAAAAATCTATTGAATTTTTTAATTTTTTTTTAATTTAAGTCCCTGAGATATAGTAACAATGTACTGTAGGTCAGTCAACAAATAAAGGTGTTTTGAAAAAACAGCTTATTGCTAGCATTACAATATACAGACTACTCAAAAACGAGGGGCATTATTACAAAAATATACAATTTTCGTAAAATTACAAATTAAATACAATGTTCAGGACACTACTCTCTCCCATCTGTAGTTTCATCTGCAACAATGCAGACTGGTTTATGCTATACAACTGCTTGCATGCGTTTCTCGTATACCCCGGACAGATAGACAGGGCTCTTCAAGTACAGGTCTCCAGTCGTTTTTTCTCCTGAAAAAGCTGAGAAAACCATTCAATGGCCGAGTGAGAGCGATAGGAGCGGAGAGAAGCCGAAAAAAAGGGGTGTATCTCATGAATACAGAGAGCCCCGACATCACATAGATAACACAGACATAAACAAACAAGATAGCTGCTTCTGCATCCAGCGCTCAAAGAATATCAGACATTCGCAGAGCTTTTTGAGATGTTATAGTAATAAAATGATGACTTGGATCGCATTATTGAGGAGTTTGGTGATAAAACGAGTGATCAGGAGATGATTTATCGGTATACACTACCATCAAGAGGTATGTGAAAAATACACTGCTCTAACTCACCACTGCAATAAAATACATCTGGAATAGAATCACAGAAATACTGTACTTTTAATAATGTTCTTTACATAACACCATCAACCCTGAAGCTATTCTGCACAGAGTTTACATTGTCAATGTCAGCAACACACATCAGCACTGATTTAATTTAGGTCCAAAAAACTGCGAGCCATCAAGGATATATGGGGACCTGCCACAATATGTTCAACACAAACCTATTAAACTAGGGATGCACCAATCAACAAATCAGAAACAAACGGTGGACCCCCTTGAACACAGCTACTAAATCCCAGAAGCAAAAAAAGACACTGATCATCACATACTTCATAAGTACTGTGACAGTCACAAAACCCTGTTTTACTGCATATGCCCTTTAAAAGAAGGGACAGACCCCCACATGGATCCCATGAAAGACAGTAAGGGCTACCTGGTGGACTGCATCTGTCTTGTAGTTTCTGGATCTTCAAACATCTTCACAATGGGTTCTGTTTCTGACTGCAGCTGCTTCAGCTGGGCCACAACTGTAGTTCTCTTTTCTCTCAATGCTACAATACAGAAACAAATATAAAAGGATTTTTTTTTTGTATTGTGAGCAACAAATACAGGTTTTATTGTAAATACTATTATTTTGAATAGACTGTGGAATATAAAAACTATCCACTATGAACCAATTAGTTTTAGTGAGCAATGCAATGTGTAGGATACTCCACATTAGAACATAAATAATATTTAAATTTAATAGTAGTGCTTTCTAAATTCAGTGATGATGACAACACTACAGCATATTAAACTACAGCTCGGAACAATAATTTAAAAGGCTTTTTTTAAACTGTTACAATACCTTTGCATCAAAACAGGCCCCTATATTTTGTACATATTGGTACAAAAGAAATACTTGATTGGTAAAAGCCAATGGCATAACTTACAACAGAAAATTAAACAAATTATAATTCAAGTATACTGAGCTTTTGTTTCTTGATTAAAAGAGTTTATAATGTGACATTTGTTTTATTATTTATACACAGGTTTTATTGTCTTCTGAATGTATTTAAGCTGCAAATCAAGCATGGTATTCTAAATGTAAATGTGTGTCCTTTTGCTGGGATAACCATAAGCTGCTCACTGTGAGGGATTTCCTTGTCTGCGTACAAGTTTTTGTACACATCCATGGCGAAGTCCACCATGTTGGTGTCACTGAGAAGATCCAACTTTCCTTGCAGGAGTTCCTTTTCATTGTAGATCTGCAACAAACCATTTGTTTTAGTAATGCAAAAAGAAAGAAAAATATCCATATATAGCCTTTATTAGCCCAACAAATCAAATCCGAAAGCTACAACTTCTGATACACCAATGTGGAATGCCCATACCAAGTGCCATCTGTAGTTTATAAAAACCACTACTGCTGTAGGTGTAAGCACATAATTGCCATCACATTTGCCAACTGTTGTCAATGCATGCCATTACTGATTAGAATTTGAATATACTTTTTGTGTGTGTGTGTAATATATATATATATATATATATATATATATATATATATATATATACAGTACTGTGCAAAAGTTTTAGGCAGGTGTGAAAAAATGCTGTAAAGTAAGAATGCTTTCAAAAATAGACATGTTAATAGATTATATTTATCAATTAACTAAATGAAAAGTGAGTGAACAGAAGAAAAATCTAAATCAAATCCATATTTGGTGTGACCACCCTTTGCCTTCAAAACAACATCAAGCATCAATTCTTCTAGGTACACTTGCACACAGTTTTGAAGGAACTTCGGCAGGTAGGTTGGCCCAAACATCTTGGAGAACTAACCACAGTTCTTCTGTGGATTTAGGCAGCCTCAGTTGCTTCTCTCTCTTCATGTAATCCCAGACAGACTCGATGATGTTGAGATCAGGGCTCTGTGGGGCCATACCATCACTTCCAGGACTCTTTGTTCTTCTTTACGCTGAAGATAGTTCTTAATGACTTTCGCTGTATGTTTGGGGTCGTTGTCATGCTGCAGAATAAATTTGGGGCCAATCAGATGCCTCCCTGATGGTATTGCATGATGGATAAGTATCTGCCTGTACTTCTCAGCATTGAGGAGACCATTAATTCTGACCAAATCCCCAACTCCATTTACAGAAATGCAGCCCCAAACTTGCAAGGAACCTCCACCATGCTTCACTGTTGCCTGCAGACACTCATTCGTGTACCACTCTCCAGCCCTTGGCCGAACAAACTGCCTTCTGCTACAGCCAAATATTTCATATTTTGACTCATCAGTCCAGAGCACCTGCTGCCATTTTCTGCACCCCAGTTCCTGTGTTTTCGTGCATAGTTGAGTCGCTTGGCCTTGTTTCCACGTCGGAGGTATGGCTTTTGGCGCAAGTCTTCCATGAAGGCCACTTCTGACCAGACTTCTCCGGACAGTAGATGGGTGTACCAGGGTCCCACTGTTTTCTGCCAGTTCTGAGCTGATGGCACTGCTGGACATCTTCCGATTGCGAAGGGAAGTAAGCATGATATGTCTTTCATCTGCTGCAGTAAGTTTCCTTGGCCGACCACTGCGTCTCACGGTCCTCAACGTTGCCCGTTTCTTTGTGCTTCTTCAAAAGAGCTTGGACAGCACATCTGGAAACCCCTGTCTGCCTTGAAATTTCTGCCTGGGAGAGACCTTGCTGATGCAGTATAACTACCTTGTGTCTTGTTGCTGTGCTCAGTCTTGCCATGGTGTATGACTTTTGACAGTAAACTGTCTTCAGCAACCTCACCTTGTTAGCTGAGTTTGGCTGTTCCTCACCCAGTTTTATTCCTCCTACACAGGGGATGATTGTTAATCATCAGTTAATGATTGTGTTTCAACATACATATTGAAATGATGATCATTAGCACCTGTTTGGTATAATTGTTTAATCATACACCTGACTATATGCCTACAAAATCCCTGGCTTTGTGCAAGTGTACCTAGAAGAATTGATGCTGTTTTGAAGGCAAAGGGTGGTTACACCAAATATGGATTTGATTTAGATTTTTCTTCTGTTCACTCACTTTGCATTTAGTTAATTGATAAATATAATCTATTAACATGTCTATTTTGAAAGCATTCTTACTTTACAGCATTTTTCACACCTGCCTAAAACTTTTGCACAGTACTGTATATATATATATATATATATATATATATATATATATATATATATATACACATGGTTGTGCAAGATGTCTGCAAACGTAAGATATTTACAGTAATACACACCCACTTTAAGACAATGCCCAATGCTATAGGGCAAATAGTGTACACCACACACAATGCACTGTTACATTGCCATGTGGCACCCACATATTAAGTTGACTCATTGTGTAAACTTAAATAATGTTATCTTGTGGCTATCTGCTCTTTTTCAGCCAAACAAAACAGACAGGGCTTGAGAGGCAAATAATGTGCATCAACAGGGTCTTTTGGTTGAGGAAAAACTGAAGTACCATTTTTTCCATCATCATACAGCCAAAATCCAAACTTATTCATGTCTGAACTGGAACCATAAAACCTGTTTTTATTTTACCCAAGCAGGGTCTTTCCCTATTTCTCTCAACAAGTGCAGTCAGAATAAGGGGTGAAAACAGACTCCCTGTGTAGTTTGCAAATACACCATGATTTAGTAAAATTATTACCACCCAAGCCTGTGTTAATGTAAATCTGGAACCAGGAGTAACAATCAAACACTGCTATTTAAAAAAAAAAAAAAAACGCAGTGTCCCGAACCACGTTATACGATGTCAGTGCTGATGGCTAGCATTTAAACAAAAATAAATTACAAAACCTATTGCGATATACGTTACGTATTTTCTAGTCGCACTGCGTTTTTATATTATTTTATCAATAGAATGTTGCGTTTTTCCCCACATACCCGAATCACTATATATATATATATATATATATATATATATATATATATATATATATATATATATATATATATATACACACACACACACACACATACACACACAATAGGGTGAGGCCTAGTTACAGACCGGGTTCATTCAGCTGCAGACCCTACACGTGCTTGTTAAACTATGTTTATTACTGCCTAAAACCTCACAGCAAAAATAAAAACGAATACTTATGATATTTATACAATGTTTCTTACCTCTTTAACAGACAGGAACTCTAGCAAAGGGAATACCAAGTGCCGGTCCAAGAAATGCGCGATCTTGGTGGTCAGGTCGTACTCCGCCATCTTCACTGAGGAAAGGAAAGAATTCAAACAGCAGAAAACTTTATTAGCTTATTTGATTCAGGAAACAAACAGTCAGGTATGTTGGATACCCAGTTGAATCTAACTGATTGTATAGACACAGTAAACTGTGAGCCCCGACTATTATCATCATTATTACCACTTTCGTGTTTGAATAAATCATGGGTATCAAATTTTTATCGCTTGTTTTATAGCAATTCTGATGTACGATATAGGGAAACGTCCTGTTGATATTAATAAATGCGTATATTAACATCAGTTTTATAAGGTGGGAGGGGGTGATTGAAAAGACTTAGTTGAAACATTTCTATTGAATGCATTAAGTTTATTTAAGTATTTCTAAATTCGACACTATTGCGTGTTTAATATATTGTAGCGTTCTGTGCTATGGGGGTGAGACAGACTCGGGGGAGACCAGTTGAAGTTCCACGTACTTTTATTTGTCTTTTTTTTATAAACACAACGAATCCCTGTTTGGGCCGGGGTTCACGCCAAAATAATAAACTCTATCCATCTGTCTCTCTGTATTACACCGCAGACTCACTGGGGGTTCACACACTGTTTCACAGACAAGCACTCTCTCAGAAACAACCCGGGAGGTGATGATGTCTTTGCGGGCGGGAGCCCTGTGTGGAGGACGGGCTCCTCTCAGCCACAGGGGACAGGGAAACTGAACCGTCGGGGGAGGAACCCTCAGCCCTGGGGGTAGGAGGACTGTTAGGGCGGGGTGGTTCAGGAGGGGGCAGGAGAGCACTGTCAGGAGCTGCTGGGTCGGACGGTGCTGGGTGTCGCCCCAGGTAGGCGGCCAGCCAATCCCAGTGCAGCACTACCTTGCGTCCTCTGTGAGGCAGCTGCACCCGGTAGGCCACGTCCCCGATCCTCTCCAGGACATGGCAAGGATCAAGCCAGTGGCTGTCCAGTTTGGGGCAACGGCCCCGCTGTCTCTTGGGGCTGAAGACCCACACGAGCTCCCCAGCAGTGAAGTGGCGCCCCCGTACCCGGAGGTCATAGTTCCGCTTCTGCCGTACACCAGCGGCCGGCAACTGGTCCCTGGCGAAGCTGTGGGCTGATTCCAGTCGGTCCTGTAGCCTCCTGGCATGCTCAGGGCCCGGGGGTACACTGGGGGTATCTGGGCAGCAACCAAAAGCTAGCTCCGCAGGAGTGCGCAGCTCATGCCCCAGCATGAGCAGGGCAGGGGTGCAGGCGGTGGAGTCCTGGATAGCAGAGCGGCAGGCCAACAACACGACAGGCAGGTGGGTGTCCCAGTCCCGCTGGTGGGCGGCTGTGGTGGTGACGGCCAGCTGCACGGCCAGCGTGCGGTTGAACCTCTCCACCAGTCAGTCGCTCTGGGGGTGCAGAGGGGTGGTCCGTGTCTTCTTGATGCCCAGGCGCCGGCACATCCCGGCAAAGACCCGGGACTCAAAGTTACGTCCTTGGTCGGAATGCAACTCTTGAGGGACCCCGAACCGGCTGAAGAACCCCTCCAGGAGTGCTTCAGCAACCGTCTCTGCCTTCTGGTCTGGCAAAGCGTACGCCTCTGGCCACTTAGTGAAGTAATCAAGGGCCACCAAAACGAACCGGTTCCCTCTCTCGGAGCGTGGGAAGGGGCCTAGTACGTCCACGGCAACCCTCTCCATAGGCCCCCCAACCTGGTACTGCTGGAGCGGGCGTGCGACCGGCCCTGGGGTCCCTTTCGGGCAGTGCAGATGTCACAGCGTCGGAAGTGGTCCTCCACGTCTCGCCTGCACTGCCCCCAGTAGAACGACTGGCGGAGCCGCCTCAGGGTCTTCATCACTCCGAAATGGACAGTGCCTGAGGTCCCATGATGGGCCTCTAGCACCTCCTGGCGCCTCGCCCCCGGGACAACCACCTGCCACCTCACCTCCCCCATGGCGGGCACCTTCCACTGCCGCTGAAGGACTCCGTCATGCAAGGCCAACCCGGTCCACTGAGCCCACAGCCCCCGAGTGGCGGTGGAAAAAGGGGCCACCTCCTCCCAGGTAGGCCTTCGCTGCTCCTCTAGCCATTGTAGTATGGGGCGGAGGTCCGGGTCTCGGTCTTGATGGGCTCTCCAATCCACCCTCTCAGCCGATACTCCCACCCGGCATTGCTCTTCCCCCCGGCGGGACAGCTCTGCTTCCCTCTCCTCCTTTCTGCTGCAATGGGCGCAACCCTCCCGGGCACAGGGACAACGGGACAGAGTGTCCGCATTGGCGTGCTTCTCACCAGCCCGGTGTTGGATCCGGTACTGGAACGCCTGGAGCTGCTCGATCCAACAGGCGACCTGTCCCTCCGGCTCCCGGAACGTCAGGAGCCACTGCAGGGCAGCGTGGTCCGTGCGAATGGTGAAGGGGAGCCCGCAGAGATAGTGGCGGAAGTGGCGGACCTCCTCCACCACCGCAAGCAGCTCCCGTCGGGTGACGCAATACCGGCGCTCCGCCTTGCTGAGCGACCGGCTAAAATATTCCACCACATGCTCCCCTTCCAGACCCGGCTGGGATAAGACAGCCCCGATCCCCTCGTTGCTCGCATCCGTATCCAGCACTGCGGTGACCTTCTCCACCTCTGTCTGGATCCCCTCTGCTCCCACTCGGTGCCCGAGGAATGAGACCTCCTGGCGCATCAGCTGGCACTTTTCAGAATGCAGTTTTAGCCCCGCTTTCCTCACTCACCGGAGCACCTCACGCAGGGAGGCCAGTGCATCCTGGAAGGTCCCTCCGTGGACCAGCAGGTCGTCTTTGTAGACCAGGCACTCCGAGGGGGGTACTCCGGCCAGCACCTTTTCCATGAGCCACTCGAACATTGCGGGGGCGTTGCAAAGTCCGAACGGCATCACAGTAAACTGCCACAGACCCCGTCCAGTTGAGAAGGCAGTCTTCGGCCGTGCAGAGGGATCCAGCGCAACCTGCCAGTAGCCGCTGCGGAGGTCCAGCGAAGAGAACCATCTAGAGCCGGCCACCAGGTCCAGAGACTCATCGATGCGGGAAAGGGGGTAGGAGTCCTTCTCCGTCACATCGTTCACTCGCCGGTAATCGATGCAGAAGCACCACTTGCCGTCCTTCTTCCACACCATGACTACCGGCGAGGTCCAGGGGCTGTCGGACGGCTCAATGATCCCCGCCGCCTTCATCACCTCCAGCACCTGCTCTGTGGCTTCCTGGTGGGCGAATGGTTGGCGGCAAGGTCGCTGCTTAATGGGGCTGTGCAGGCAGTAGCTCCTTCCGGAGTGGGGGCCGTCGAGACGCTGTATTGCCCCTGATGGCACTGGAGCATGGTGATACATGGAATGCCTGGAACTGTATTAACTCATCACCAAAGCTGATATCCAGATCGCGCTTGTAGAAGTCCGACAACTTATTTGCAGCAATTCTAATGGAGCCAGGGTCCATCGTTACAAAGTTTATAAAGAGTCCAATCATCATATACTTCGCTGTAGGCTGCTAGCTGATGTTCCAGACATACCAAAAGCCTGTTGATACACTGCAGAAAGGCCTTAGTACGAAAAGCCTCCTTTGGTGTCTGCTCAGCCTCAGCTTCTTTTGCATGACCATAGTCAAGTGGCTGCTGACGCACATTGCGACGACAAGCTCGACATTGTTCCAGAACATATTCCTCTGTTCCTGAAAGACGCTTGCCAGCTTCTTCAAATTCATCACATTTATCACGTTGTTGCTGGACAAAACCACTGTAGCATTTAAATTGCGTTTCACTGCCTGTAAAGCTTTGCTGCTGTTGTTGAAGCGCTGCAAGATAAGATTCCTGAATTCTGCAAAAATTCCTGTCTCAAGTTTATTCATTTGATCTTATAGTTCTTGTGCAGTACTGCAACATTCTGGCTTCTCAAGACAGTCTGTTGACATCACCAGCAAAATGTCCATGATATTTTCATAGCCATTGACTAGTGCTTGACAAGCATCTGTACGACACGACCAACGTATGTCACTCATTTCATTGCACGAATTTGCAGCAACCTTGCCCACAATATTCAAAGAATGTCCAAAGCAAGGCACATACTTCGCGAGTTCTTTCAGGTTACCTATTTTAGCCTGCATGCCCTTGTAGTGACCAGACATGTTACTCGCATTGTCATAGCTTTGGCCACGGCATTCCTGTATGTCGAGCCCAACTCCTTGAAGAAATGTCAGAAATGCATTTGTCATTTCTTCTCCCTTGTGCCCTGTTGACTCAAGAAAAGTTACAAAGCACTTTTGATTCTGAATAGCCTGGTCAATGTGGCCTTCTATTTTTGCGTACTCTGCTGCATCTATCACTGCACGAATATGACTTAGAGATTGCTTGTGTACTGAAATTCTTTCACTGGCATGCTTCCGGTCATTGAAGCTGGCATTCGCAAATGCATTACCGGCAGCACCAAATTGTTTGCATTCAAAGCAGTGCACCCAGCCAGTGATTGTTGAGTAACACAACCAATTGCGCTCAATCTTTTTACCATTGGCACATTTACAAATGAACATGTCCACAGTGCAGCCACAGCCATCCTTCACTGATGTAAAAAATCCATTATTCCGTAGTTCTTTAAGGGTTTTGTGAACTGCTGCACATCCTTTCTTGGCCCAATACTCCTGCATCTCCACAGTAGGTAAGTTGGGCCACATACCAATATCACACATGAAACCTGGCTGCTCTGCTTCGATGTTCACTCCATTTGGTCCTCCTTGCGCAACAGCAGCTTCAGGGGGAGGCCCATCAACAGATCCAGGTGTATCAGCAGGTCTAGCTGTATCACGTTGTGCAGAAAATACACTTGCAGGTGCCAGAAAACTACTAATTTTGGGTAGTTTAGCAATTTTTTCCTCTAATTACCCCTGCTTCTTCTGCTTCTCCGCTCCTCTAGAATGCTTCATCATGATGATGAGGTGCGATTTATTTGTTTTTTCTCACCCATTTGTTTAACACTTGGGAGTTTGAGGAGAGAGGCGAGCGTGCAACCAACTACGCCACAGGCTGTAAACAAAATAGAAAAGCAGCTTAGGTCTCTCTCAGTCCTACATAACACAGCCAGACACTGTGACACAAATGTAAAACCCCCCTAGCAGGGTTGTCATGTCTTATTTTATTTAAACACCACTCACACAGGGGTCGGGTTCTTTTCAGGGTCTCGGTTTATTCAACAAATATAGTAGGCAAGAAAGGTTGAATAATCTTGTTCAGAGCAAGAGGGTGGCATGGTGGCAGCCTTTGTAAGTAACAGACACACATTATCATCAGGCCCTACCGCCTCCCCACATGCTACATCATGTCTTGGCAAAACAGTACAATTTAACATGTTCTGTATTTAACACAAAACACAGTATTTTACTTAATCAACAATAACAAAATCATACTTTTATTACGTGAAAGTATACACACACACACACGCTATTTTGCATTTCAGTATTCCAGTCAATCTGCACAACAGGTGCTCGGACATACAGCTCTCTCTCCATCCAGAGATTTTCGCACTCTGCCGAACCCATTCTGATGCAACCCCTATAAACTCAGTGTCTTAAAGGGATAGTCCTGCATTTGGCCGATTATATATATATATATATATATATATATATATATATATATATATATATATATATATATATATATATATATATATATATATATATATATATATATATATATACTGTATATATATACAGTACTGTGCAAAAGTTTTAGGCAGGTGTGAAAAAATGCTGTAAAGTAAGAATGCTTTCAAAAATGTTAATAGATTATATTTATCAATTAACTAAATGCAAAGTGAGTGAACAGAAGAAAAATCTAAATCAAATCCATATTTGGTGTGACCACCCTTTGCCTTCAAAACAGCATCAATTCTTCTAGGTACACTTGCACACAGTTTTTGAAGGAACTCGGCAGGTAGGTTGGCCCAAACATCTTGGAGAACTAACCACAGTTCTTCTGTGGATTTAGGCAGCCTCAGTTGCTTCTCTCTCTTCATGTAATCCCAGACAGACTCGATGATGTTGAGATCAGGGCTCTGTGGGGGCCATACCATCACTTCCAGGACTCCTTGTTCTTCTTTACGCTGAAGATAGTTCTTAATGACTTTCGCTGTATGTTTGGGGTCGTTGTCATGCTGCAGAATAAATTTGGGGCCAATCAGATGCCTCCCTGATGGTATTGCATGATGGATAAGTATCTGCCTGTACTTCTCAGCATTGAGGAGACCATTAATTCTGACCAAATCCCCAACTCCATTTGCAGAAATGCAGCCCCAAACTTGCAAGGAACCTCCACCATGCTTCACTGTTGCCTGCAGACACTCATTCGCGTACGCTCTCCAGCCCTTCGGCGAACAAACTGCCTTCTGCTACAGCCAAATATTTCAAATTTTGACTCTTCAGTCCAGAGCACCTGCTGCCATTTTTCTGCACCCCAGTTCCTGTGTTTTCGTGCATAGTTGAGTCGCTTGGCCTTGTTTCCACGCCGGAGGTATGGCTTTTGGCCGCAAGTCTTCCATGAAGGCCACTTCTGACCAGACTTCTCCGGACAGTAGATGGGTGTACCAGGGTCCCACTGTTTTCTGCCAGTTCTGATCTGATGGCACTGCTGGACATCTTCCGATTGCGAAGGGAAGTAAGCATGATGTGTCTTTCATCTGCTGCAGTAAGTTTCCTTGGCCGACCACTGCGTCTATGGTCCTCAACGTTGCCCGTTTCTTTGTGCTTCTTCAAAACAGCTTGGACAGCACATCTGGAAACCCCTGTCTGCCTTGAAATGTCTGCCTGGGAGAGACCTTGCTGATGCAGTATAACTACCTTGTGTCTTGTTGCTGTGCTCAGTCTTGCCATGGTGTATGACTTTTGACAGTAAACTGTCTTCAGCAACCTCACCTTGTTAGCTGAGTTTGGCTGTTCCTCACCCAGTTTTATTCCTCCTACACAGCTGTTTCTGTTTCAGTTGATGATTGTGTTTCAACCTACATATTGAATTGATGATCATTAGCACCTGTTTGGTATAATTGTTTAATCATACACCTGACTATATGCCTACAAAATCCCTGGCTTTGTGCAAGTGTACCTAGAAGAATTGATGCTGTTTTGAAGGCAAAGGGTTGTCACACCAAATATGGATTTGATTTAGATTTTTCTTCTGTTCACTCACTTTGCATTTAGTTAATTGATAAATATAATCTATTAACATGTCTATTTTGAAAGCATTCTTACTTTACAGCATTTTTCACACCTGCCTAAAACTTTGCACAGTACTGTATATATATATATATATATATATATATATATATATATATATATATATATATATATATATATATATATATTGTTGTTATATAAACAACAAAAGGAAAGAAGATTGGAAGTCAATGAGTGTATGAGCTGCTTTATCACAAGGTTATGTTTCACAAACACAACCCTAGATTGGAAGGGGCCCCTGTCACCCAGGGGCCTTGGGCAGCTGCCCCTTTTGCCCTGAGGATAAAACGGCACAGGCTAAGTTATATCAGTGCCAGTATTTTACTGTATCAGAACCACTGTTCAGTATTTGTTCCAAATCCATTGTGTTGCCATTGCGGGTAAAGTTTTCAGAAAGATAATTTATCTAGTAGGTATTCCATAAGAATAAGATTATTTATCTAGTATGTCTGCCATAAGAATAATCATGGCATACACATAGGGGATACAAACAATCTGCAATGTAATCCATTCAAATCAACCACCTTTTTTCAAACTTTTCTTAATTTATGTAAAATGAAACCCACTAATGCCTTATTATGCAGAATCCTGACCACTTTTCTTGGTTTAAGGCTGTTAGCTGCTGTGGCTGGTCAGGTTGACAACAGACCATATTTGAATTTGAGCAGCTGTTGCTACATTCAGGCGCCCATGTGTTGACCATACTGTGCATCACAGAGCCAACATCAGCTACCAAATGGTCCGTTTCTAATAGGTTCCACTAGCCCTTGTTTTCTTGACAACCTCACGACACTGACCTCTGCACTGGCTCTCTTTAAACTAAAACAGTCTTGCTCTTGTTATCATGAGATCACCCATCTGACTACAGGTACAAATGAGTCATAAACTCTCATATGTCACCCAAGCCATTTCTAGTTTTCTATTGTGACACAGCCAGCTCACGATCAGTGTGCCATTACACTGGGTTGGATTTAGTAAAAGCCTAATTCAGTTCTGGTTTTGGAACTACACTCTTCATTGTTCCCTACATTTAAAAGAACAACCAAATATATGGGATACAATGAAGTATTATACAGTAGGTACAAGGCCAGGTGCAATCAATTATGTTAATAATTCCCTCCAAAAAGCTTTAAAACATTTTTATTCAGTGAATTTTATGTTCCACTTTAATAGGTGGCTTCACACTTCCAAAAAATATATGAAGCATAAAAAAAAATCTGTATTTAATTAAATAAAAAAATAAAAGAAAACACAACTGTAGACATTGGCAACCAATACTGGAAGGCCTATATATAGTTAAAATACAGCAAGAAAAAACGAAATTGATAAACGTTCTCATATTTGAAATTCAGATTTAGTATCCAAATTGCTTTGGTTTCTCCCATTTCAGCCAGCCAATCATTTTTAAGGATGATCTCATCGGATCAGATTTTAGGAAAATCCACATACAGACTTTTACTCAAACCATTTGTTATGAGTAGTCATAACAATTGTGTTTTAACAATTCTTTTTTTGTGTGCTGTTGAAATGCATGGCTTGAGAAGGATTAACTTGTATCGAAGCCCCCTTTTCATAATAAAGTTAACTGAAATTTAGATTTATATAGAGCTTTTCTGAGCGGACATCACAAGCCACTCTGAATTGAAATAAACAATCTGTTTGCAGAATCTTACAGGGAAGTGGGGTGCATTTCTCAAACCATCCATCTAATAAGAACATAAGAAGAACATAAGAACATAAGAAAGTTTACAAACGAGAGGAGGCCATTCAGCCCATCTTGCTCGTTTGGTTGTTAGTAGTTTATTGGTCCCAGAATCTCATCAAGCAGCTTCTTGAAGGATCCCAGGGTGCCACCTTCAACAACATTACTGGGGAGTTGGTTCCAGACCCTCACAATTCTCTGTGTAAAAAAGTGCCTCCTATTTTCTGTTCTGAATGCCCCTTTATCTAATCTCCATAATAGGCATGTCAACTTTTTACCTGTGCGGTTATTATCTTTTTTCTATAGATATGTATTTACCTGTCTCTGAGCTTGCTTGAGCTAGCCTAGATAATCCCAACTGCCTGGCACTGAACAGATTTATGGCAATGGAATCTTTTCACTGCTGGTCTCAGCCTATATAGGTAGTGTAGGTGGGACCAACCAAAGGTCTCTTTTATGTGACTTTTGTTAAGTGCAAGCACTTAGGATATCCAGACAAGCTCAAAGCAAGCTCAGGGCCAGGTAAAAAACAGATTGAAAAGTTATGATAATTCAATATAGAAGCAAAAGAAGCAACTCAGTATCACGGCTTGCATTTATCATAAAAAAAAGTAATAGATTTTTTTTTTTTTTTGTGCTGTCTACAGTGAAATTCTGGCCCCCAAATGAAATATAAATTTTGGCATGGCCAGCCAATTAGATCATTTAAATGCAGGGTGTACTGTAATTACATGGCAAATCAGAATTTGAGTCAAACTCACAGTCTTTGTTTGCCGAATGGTCAAACTAAACATAATTAACATTTCAATAAAAAAGATACAATTACATAATTAAATGTTTGATAACTAGATTTCCCCAGATTTAATGCTCAGCGGGTGTTTGGGCATCAGTAATAATACGTACTTATGTCGTTATTAATTTGAAAATAATCTCTTGTTTGTGATTTAAAGCATTTGTCTCTGGCTTTTGGGGACTGTTGCACAAGCTAGGCCAGATCAAAACAGTTTGTTTATTAGTCAGGTAGGTTTTGGTTGAGCAGAAATGGTCTCCCAACTCACTCTTATGGATGGAGGAAGTTACCTAATAAGCAACCAATGTGAAAGGGAGCTAAACTGTTTTTTTTCATGACAGAACAGAATAGCTATCAGTGGCTCTGTGGCGTGTCCGCCTATATATATTTGTGCACTGTTTTGTATTATTGTTTGGCGCAGATAAAAGCGCCATGTTTTGTTATTGTTTTGTATTTATAAAACTTCGTGAGGATCGTGGCTGATCAGCTAGTTAAATAATCAGTAGCTGATCAGCCACGCATCCTCACAAATTTTTTATAAATACAAAAACAATAACAAAGACGCGGCGCTTTATCCGCCTAACAATAATGCAAAACAGTGCACAAATATATATAGGGGCAGGACACGCCGCCACAGGCTCTCAAAAGTATTCACCCCCTTGGACTTTTCTACATTTTATTGTGTTACAACATGGAATCAAAATGGATTTAATTAGGATTTTTTGCCACTGATCAACACAAAAAAGTCCATAATGTCAAAGTGAAAAATAAAATCTACAAATTGTTCTAAATTAATTACAAATACAAAACAGAAAATAATTGAGTGAATATTTGGTAGAGGCACCTTTGGCAGCAATTACAGCCATGAGTCTATTTGAATAAGTCTCAACCAGCTTTGCACATCTGGACACTGCAATTTTTGCCCATTCTTCTTTGCAAAATTGCTCAAGCTCCGTCAAGTTGGATGGGGACCTTTGGTGAACAGCAATTTTCAACTCTTTCCACATATTCTCAATTGGATTGAGGTCCAGGCTTTGACTGGGCCACTCCAAGACATTGACGTTTTTGTTTTTCCACTCCAGTGTGGCTTTGGCTGTATGCTTGGGGTCATTGTCCTACTGGAAGATGAATCTTCTCCCAAGTCTCAGGTCTCTTGCAGACTTTCAGGTTTCAGCAGGTTTTCCTCCAGGATTTCTCTGTACTTTGCTGCATCCATTTTGCTGTCTATCTTCACAAGCTTTCCAGGCCCTGATGCAGAGAAGCATCCCCATAGCATGATGCTGCCACCACCATGCTTCACGGTAGGGATGGTGTTCTCAGGATGATGTGCGGTGTTAAGCTTGTGCCAAACATAGCGCTTAGCGTTGAGGCCAAAAAGCTCTATTTTGGTCTCATCAGACCATAGAATCTTCTTCCACTTGGTCTCAGAGTTTCCCACATGCCTTCTGGCAAACTCTAGACGAGATTTGATGTGAGTTTTTTTTCAACAATGGCTTTCTTTTTGCCACTCTCCCATAAAGGCCAGTTTTGTGAAGCACCCGGGCTATTGATGCCGTGTGCACAGTGTCTCCCAGCTCAGCCGTGGAAGACTGTAACTCCTTTAGAGTTGCCATAGGCCTCTTGGTGGCCTCCCTGACTAGTGCCCTTCTCGCCTGGATACTCAGTTTTTGAGGACGGCCTGTTTTAGACAGATTCACAGTTGTGCCATATTCTTTCCATTTCTTAATAATGGACTTTACTGTGCTCCGGGGGATATTCAATGCCTTGGAAATGTTCTTATATCCTACCCCTGATTGGTGCTTTTGAAGAACCTTATTCCGGATTTGCTTTGAATGTTTGTTCGTCTTCATGATGTAGTTTTTGTTAGGAAATGTACTAACCAACCGTGGGACCTCCCAGAGACAGGTGTATTTAACCTGAGATCATGTGAAACACCTTAATTGCACACAGGTGGACTCCATTCAACTAATTATGTGACTTCTAAAGACAATTGGTTGCTCCAGAGCTTATTTAGGTGTGTCATAGCAAAGGGGGTGAATACTTATGCAGTCAGTTATTTTCTGTTTTATATTTGTAATTAATTTAGAACAATTTGAAGATTTTATTTTTCACTTTGACATTATGGACTTTTTTTGTGTTGATCAGTGGCAAAAACGCCTAATTCAATCCATTTTGATGTTGTAACACAATAAAATGTGGAAAAGTCCAAGCGGGGTGAATACTTTTGAGAGCCACTTTATCAGTTAATTATGTGAGCAGAGGAAATATTAATGGTAGGCAAAGTAATTTGTAAATGGGATATGTCAGTTGCAGATTGGATTGAAGACTGTAGCCCAAATTTGGAATTGGAATGAGATGAGTTTCAGAAACGGATTTAATGGGGCAGATGGGAATGTGGCATAGGTGATGTGGCATAGTGCTGAAAGACCAGTTTCTTAAAGAAAAACAGAACTTTGCTTGTTTATTTTAGCAGAAATATATAATATTAAAAACTGAATAGAAGCACAAAGTACAGTTCAGTGTTTACATGAACGTAGAGTATTTTGGAAACTGTTGCTATAGTTAAGAGAAATTACACCACAAAGCTGTACTTTTTCTGCAGTATTAAATGATCCTTGTCTTTGGTACTCAGAGAACCTGGATGCTTTACAACAAAAGCACACCACTGCTTTTTATCTTAAAGCAACACCCAGGAAAAAGATGTACCCGTCTTTAAGTATTGCTTTCTAACCCCATATGAAATTTCCAGTTGATCGCCTTCAGTTAATTACTGATTTTTTGCACCACAGCATCCAAATTAATGAGATTGGAAAAATGACTTTGCCAATTTCATCCTCTTCCATGTATGGAGGCCTGTAAAAAATTTTTTTTTTCAACAATATCGAATCTTGAAAATTGAAACAAATTGCTTCCACGTAAAGATAGGAATGCATGTGTTGGAATTAAACACTGATTTACATCTTAAGCTTAAGTATTCAAATCCTCTCAGCTGGCCCGTCACTGAAAAGCCTGACCCATCTTTCTACATCTTTGCCATTAATCTCCATGAAGGTACTGTCAATATACAGTATATACATATAAAATGCTGTGAATGTAGGAGCTTTTTTGGTGACTTTCACACAATTTCATTGGCTCTTGAAATGTGCATATCCTGATCACCTCTATATATATATATATATATATATATATATATATATATATATATATATATATACAGAAAATCAGACGGGGGGCAAATGCTTTTTCACGGCACTGTATATATGATTTTCTGCATTTTTGCACATTTTTCACATTGTATTTGGTCAGATTTTTTTGTGGGTTGTAGTAGTACATAGAGGGAGTCTGAGAGAAAAAATGACACCAAAGTTTGGTGCTTCTTTCATTTGTTTGGTGTGCAAGGTAATCAAACATGCAATCTTCAGGTGTGAAAAAGTTATTGCCCCCCCTCGTTAACTCAACCCAATTAAAGGGATAATTAGGGTCAGCTGTTTGAGTACTTTGGGCTGATTTGGGCCAGCCCAGCCCAATATAAATCTGACTAACTTTGGCCCTTACCATCACAGTGAAGTTGTCAGCACACAGGTTCTAGAGGCACATCATGCCACAAACAAAAGAAATTCCTGAAGACCTCTGGAAAAAAAGTTGTTGATGCCTATCAGTCTGGAAAGGGTTACAAAGCCATTTCTAAGGCTCTGGGGCTCCACCGAACAACAGTCAGAGCCATATTGTCCAAATGGATAATGTTTGGGACAGTAGTGAATCATCCTGCCAAAATCTCTCCAAGAGCAAGGCGTAAAATCGTCCAGGAAGACACAAAGAACCCTAGAACAACATCCAGGGATCTGCAGGCCTCTCTCGCCTCGGCTAAGGTCAGTGTTCATGATTCCACCATCAGAAAGACACTGGGCAAAAATGGGATTCATGGCAGAGCAGCAAGGCAGGAAACCATTGCTCACTAAGAAGAACATGAATGCTCGTCTCAAGTTTGCCGAAAAGCACCTGGATGATCCTCAAGAGTTCTGGAACATTCTATGGACAGATGAGTCAAAAATTGAACTTTTTGGCCGACATGGGCCCCATTATGTCTGGCTAAAACCAAACACTGCATTTCACAGTAAGAACCTCATACCTACAGTCAAGCATGGTGGTGGTAGTGTCATGGTTTGGAGATGCTTTGCTGCATCAGGACCTGGACGCCTTGCCATCATTGAAGGAACCATGAATTCTGCTCTGCATCAGAGAATTCTACAGGAGAATGTCAGGCCATCCATCCGTGAGCTGAAGCTGAATCGCAGGTTGGTCATGCAGCAAGACAATGACCCGAAACACACAAGCAAGTCTACCTCAGAATGGTTGAAGAACAAGAAATTTAAAGTTTTGGAATGGCCTAGTCAAAGTCCAGACCTAAACCCCATTGAGATGTTGTGGCAGGACCTGAAACGAGCAGTTCATGCTCGAAAACCCACAAATGTCACTGAGTTGAAGCAGTTCTACATGGAGGAGCTGTTAGAGACTACTAGACTAATCAATAACTACAGGAAGCGTCTGGTTGCAGTTATTGCTGCTAAAGGTGGCGTAACCAGTTATTGAGTCTAAGGGGGCGATTACTTTTTCACACGGGAGCATTGGGTGTTATATAACTTTCTTTAATAAACAAATGGCATATGTATCAAATTTTTGTGTTATTTGTTCACTCAGGGTCCCTTTTATCTAATATTAGGTTTTGGTTGAAGATCTGATAAGATTTAGTGTCAAAAATATGCAAAAATGCATATATATATATATATATGTTAAGTGACTTGCTCAGGGACACACAATGAGTGAATGGCTGAGGTGGGATTTGAACCGGGAACCTCCTGGTTACAAGCCCTTTTCTTTAACCACTGGACCACTCAACTCTGACAGTGACTAATAAAAATAAAAAAGCATGCCCCATTGAATCACATTTTCCTTAAAAAAATATTTTTTTGCAGTTCATTATCTACCCATTTTAATTCACTGTTCCTGAATTATCAAAAAGAAAAATGTATTTAAGATTCTTTAATATTGACTTAAGTTATTATTATTCATTAAATTAACTTCCAATTTGAACCTTAACACGTTTATTGTATTTTTTTATTACAGATACTAATATCCATGTATTATACAAAATAATAGATAGGCTTCAGTGAGTTAAAGGAAAATAATTCCATCTCAGATTTCTTTGACAGTATATAAACTATTCGACCAAACGGTCTCATAGTTTATGACGTCACATAAACCCTACATGGAATTATTTTCCTGTAACTCACTGAAACCCATCTATTATATATTTATAAATATATTGTGGTAAAGCATGGGGTAGCATAGCAGAAGGGAGATATATTGGTCCACGTATCACTAGGAGTGTAAACCACATGCAGGTGCATGGAGACAGAGAGATGTAGTTCAGTAGTTCAGAGGGACAGAAAACTACATCACCCAGAAGGCAATGGTGTAATGAGGCCAATTGGGTATAACAAATTTCTTAATTGTACATCTGGTTACAATTAACTAGTAAAGGCTGGTATAAAAGACCAGTTCAAACAGTCCTCGGTTGTTTGGTGTTAACATGGGGTGTGGTTGCAGATACTGCTGAAGGAAAGCAAGGAATAAAGGTAGTTAAACTGGATATATAAAGGTAAAACTAAAAATAGCCCTTTGGTTTAAGAAAGAGGGGAGCAGAAATTAGCCCTCTCCTTTTATAGTCAGGGATTAAACGGATGAAATCACTCAAGTTAAGGTAGAGCTTCGAGAGAGCTAGGTTTTTGTTTGAATTTTGCACACAGTGCTTTTTTTTGTCTTGTTTTTATTTGCTTGTTTTTTTTTTTACATTTAAAGGGCCAGTCACCCTGTTGCTATGTTTTGGACTTTAAATAAAATAACACTTATTTACTGCATATTATGTGTCAGTTGTCTGCCTACAACCCGCAAACCCTAGAAATTGCGTGAGAATAGCAGCCTAGCCACACTACCAAAAGGGGGAGCTTTCTCACACATGGTGTCAGTAGTGGGATTTTTTTAAACCCAAGTGCAGACCATATGAATGAATATTAGTAACTTTCCAAGATGGAGGAAATCATGAAAGGCCTGCTGTAGGCTACAGTAGCCCAACAGTAAAACTAATCCCCTGTTACAGTAAGAAATCCAGTTCCTCGCTGAAAAGATGGACAAAGTTTTCTGAAAAGTGTGACCAGGATGGTGAGTGGTGTGTGGTGAAATCATCAGTAACAACAATGTTTACTCCCAAAAATGTCCGTGTTTATTTAATTGAACAAAACAAAAAGGTTTTTTAAACAAAAGCAGGTCGCCCCTATACCAGCAATGGTATAGGGGAAGCACAACACGGCGGGTTGCAGTGCCAAACAAAACACATGAATATACTCCGGTAACCACAATCCTCCGTGCACGAAACTGTGCTCTTGGTGCAAGTCCTTTCGAGTGCTGGTGGTGCTTTGCTGTGCTCTTCTGTGCTGTGCAGTGAAAGAGGTGCGTCAGGGTTAGTGTAGGTCCGTGGCTGCCGCTCTATTCTACTCCTACTCCTCTGCAACAACAAAAACAAATGCAGGCTCCGGCCTTGTAATAATCATTCAGCGTATGGGGCAGTACTCACGTAGCAGCGTCCACTTTGTACTGCCCAACTCCTCCCTGCAATCAGCCCGACGCCAGCCTTTCTCCAATCGCTGCCTGCCCTGTAGCTGATCGCAAGGAATTTGTATCGTGTAATGCGTGCGCTACTGGCGCTTCTGCCAAGATGGCCGACCTCCGGTTTCTGCCCACCGTCGAGTCGACCAGTCTACGGGGAAGCATACCGTCCACCTTACACAGCACTCTTTCTGGTCAGGAAGGACATTTACAGCTTAGACTCTTTCTCTCTTTGTCACAACATGACATAAATTATGTTAGTTTTCAGAATACTATTGGAATATTCTTGGTGGTTGTAATGGGGTGATGGTCCAAGCTTACCCTCACCCTCAATCACATCCTCTCAGAAACACTGAGGTTTTTAGAATGCAGGAAACAGCAACTTGCTAGTGTTCACAGGCATAAATGTTTATTGTGGCACTGAATACTTAACACATACTGTATGACAACTGATGCTCACAGACTAACAGGTTGTAGACAAAATGACTGACATTCACAAAGACAAGATCACGACTGACCAACTAATGTCCCCTCCTAAGTAAAGACACGTCATTAAATAATCCCCAGGCCCGCCAATTCCTAACAGGATTAATTATTAAATAAACATTTGCACCTGGAATGATTTTATACAAAAATATTTAACATTCATACTTTCACAATAAAACATTCATATATTTTTCGTTAAACATGTTCTCATTTATACATATTTGTTTAGCCTGCATGAATACCATCTTCATTATTACTCTCTAGTCCATAACTATTACCAGTAAAAACTGAACATTAGCATTACCCCTTCCTTGGAAGACTACCGAACATATGGCTATAACAAAAGACTTGTCCCACATGTCAAGCTATGACAACTTAATTAAGGGAAGCACCCTAATCTAAATATAGCAATACACCGTCATATATCAAATACACTTGCTCAACAGCATGCATGATACATAATAAACTGTGGCCCTATTGCCAGTAGAACAATAACAATATAACACAATAACAGGCATTTCAATATTACAGTGAGGGTCTCACCCTCACAGTGGTGTTTTCTGAAAAATGTTTACATGACTTTTGATATCGGAATTACTTTTTGGAAAAGTATATATATTCCAAAAAAGATCAGAATTCTTATGTTCATGTAAACACACTGATTGTCATATATTAATGACTTTGAGGCTTGCACATAACTGCTGGCATCAGCAAATATGTAATAGCTATTCAACAGAAATATTAAAAGAGCAGAACCAGCAAATAATGCAATACATTTCAATGGGAATGAAAATGGGGCTTGATTTATAAAAAACAAAACAACAAAAACATTGATCTGTACATCATATGTTCATAAATTACATTAGTGGTTAAAAAAATATATTCCTTTTCTGTCACCTATACTTTTAGCTAATATTTGTTACATCCTATATTTGTATTCCTCAGGTAATATTTTTATTAATAACGTTCATATACACATTTTTTAAATAATTATTTTAAAACAGTGCAGTATATTAAATAGGACATCTGTAACAACTGTGGAGTAGTAAAACAAACTCTGCAACCCCAAGAATATCTGTAACTCTTCAGAGAAAACCGCCCCTTGCGTGCAAAATCATCTTCACAACTTTGCTAGCTATATTTTTCTTGGCTGGCCAGTCACAATTTAGCTTTTATATTTATCTAGTATTTTGACAAATTTAAAAAACATCTGATGACAGCCTTCTGTTATTGAAACAGACAGCTATAAAATAATTGGCATGTGGAATGTTTGCGAAGTGCCATTCCATGCACTTGTTCCATTTTCTACCACTAACAGAAGACATGTGTGGCCTTTTGGAAGTACAGCATTCATGAGGCTAGAATAAAAACTGCTTATATAGCCACTTAGTGTAGTAAATTGGCCTGTAGGTGTCAAACAATTTTAATAATGTACTTTTAAACAAAACCAGAAACAAGTTATACATGGCAGCATGCTGTATTACCACATTTTCTTTAATTACTTTATTTAATTCTTAGTAAAAGATGTCCTGTGGTAAGAAAATAAATGTTATACTACATCTTAGATCTCATGATCTTAGCAAAGTTAGGACT
Source organism: Acipenser oxyrinchus oxyrinchus (assembly GCA_030684275.1). NCBI lineage: Eukaryota > Metazoa > Chordata > Actinopteri > Acipenseriformes > Acipenseridae > Acipenser > Acipenser oxyrinchus. Next base: position 64,416,767 of record CM060250.1, read on the forward strand.
GGTCAGTATTTAAATTGATTCCTAAATCAATTTTCTTTTTGCTCTAGCTATGTCAATTAATTGAAAGAAAAAAGTAAGAACATATCCCTTATTAATGGAAACATAACCTCCCCCCCTTCCTTTTAAAAACCAAGTGTTGCTTCCTAAAATAATATACATGAACAGCTGCGAATACAATATTTCAGGTGCATTTTGTTTCATAATAAGGATATAGCACATTTAATTTCACATGGAAATCCTTTGTGGCCACAAACAACCATGGTTATAACATCAAGCGAAATATCAAAATATCAAGCTAAATGAAGCACTAAACAGCAGTAGATATATATGGGCTTTTCACATTTGCCTCTTCGCCCCAGGGCGACCCTGGGGCGAACAGTCAAGCGCATTCACATTGCCAGTTTCAACCCGGGGCGTAACTGTCAACCTGGGGCAAACTCACCCCTGCCAGAGACTAGGGTTGAGAATTTTCAACTCAGGGCAAAACATTTGCATCGGGTTGAAAAATTAAATGTAAATGCAACAGGGTTACACTCGCCTCGGGTTGAAAACGCCCATGGCAGTAGCCACAAAACAAACGTTGAGGAGCAAGGGTCATGCATCAGCGACAGCGTGGGAGAAGTACAAGTGGCAAGAAGTACAGCACAGTTAGAAGCAGTTTGAAAGCAGGTTGACAGCTGCAACTTCCAAAAAAATAACATGGTCTTCAAGCCAGAAATCTGTGACTGCATGATGTTGGAAATCTGAGAAAAAAACCAACAGAGCTCAACTAAGTGTGTGTAAAGTGCTGCAAAATCCAGGACTAGCTTAAACTAGTAAGTGTGCTAGAAATGGAGCTGGAGGAAATGAGACAGCAACAGGAGCTTGAGGAGCTGACACACCCACAATTCATGGAAGTCTGCACCCCTAGCAGACTGAAAGCCACCAGGGAGATGGAAGAGGGTCGAAACAGCTGGGTTCAGATAGGCAGAAGCAGGGGAAAAAAAGAAACTTCATCAAACACAACCACCAGAAATCCAAACATCCAACAAATTTGAGCCACTTCAACATTTAGATGACCAAAACCAACATCAAGAGAACGAAAGGAACAACATCCAGGAGCCTATAAACAGTGCTGGCCAGGCAGCAAAAAGAAGGGAGGTCATGATTGTTGGGGACTCCATATTGAGAAACACAGCAAGTTCAGTTCGCAGTTTGGACCCTCTCACTACAACAGTGTGCTGCCTTCCAGGAGCCTCTGTCAAGCACATCACTGAGAATGTGGACAGGCTCCTAGAACGAACAGGAGATGACCCGGTAGTAGTCGTCCACATCGGTACAAACAACATTGGAAGAGACAGGCCAAGATCCCTGCAAAACAAATTCAGAGAGCTAGGAAGGAAATTAAAAGACAATACCAAAACTGTGGTATTTTCTGGGATACTGCCGGCACCTTGCAAAGGACCATATGGACAGCTGGAAATACAAAATCAAAATGCATGGCTGAAATCGTGGTACACACAGGAAGGCTTCATCTTTCTTGAACATTGGAGCACATTCTACAACAAGGACTATCTATATAGGTGGGACAGACTGCACTTAAACAAAAAGGGAATCAATCTACTCGGAGAAAGGATCCTTGATCATGGATTAGGGAGTGGTTAACATGTAGAAAACAGAAAGTACTGATTAGAGGAGAAACCTCAAAATGGAGCGAGGTAACCAGTGGTGTACCACAGGGATCAGTATTAGGTCCTCTGCTATTCCTAATCTACATTAATGATTTAGATTCTGGTATAGTAAGCAAACTTGTTAAATTCGCAGATGACACAAAAATAGGAGAAGTGGCAAACACTGTTGCAGCAGCAAAGGTCATTCAAAATGATCTAGACAGCATTCAGAACCTGGCAGACACATGGCAAATTACATTTAATATAGAAAAGTGTAAGGTACTGAACGCAGGCAATAAAAATGTCCATTATAAATACCATATGGGAGGTACTGAAATTGAAGAAGGAACCTATGATAAAGACCTAGAAGTTTATGTTGACTCAGAAATGTCATCAAGACAATGTGGGGAAGCTATAAAAAAGGCCAACAAAATGCTTGGTTATGTAATGAAAAGTGTTGAATTTAAATCAAGGGAAGTAGTTAAAACTTTACAATGCATTAGTAAGACCTCATCTAGAATATTGTGTTCAGTTCTGGTCACCTTGCTACAAAAAGGATATTGCTGCTCTAGAAAGAGTGCAAAGAAGAGCGACCAGAATTATTCCGGGTTTGAAAGGCATGTCATATGCAGACAGGCTAAAAGAATTTAATCTATTCAGTCTTGAACAAAGAAGACTACATGGCGATCTGATTCAAGAATTCAAAATTCTAAAAGGTATTGACAATGTCGACCCAAGGGACTTTTTCGACCTGAAAAAAGAAACAAAGACCAGGGGTCACAAATGGAGGTTAGATAAAGGGGCATTCAGCAAAGAAAATAGGAGGCACTTTTTTACACAGAGAATTGTGGGAGTCTGGAACCAACTCCCCAGTAATGTTGTTGAAGCTGACACCCTGGGATCCTTCAAGAAGCTGCTTGATGAGATTCTGTTCTGGGATCAATTAGCTACTAACAACCAAACAAGAAAGATGGGCTGAATGGCCTCCTCTCGTTTGTAACCTTTCTTATGTTCTTAAAGTACAGATATAAAGCTTGGGACAAGTGGCAGTGATAGTGTTCTCCTAGCTGAAAATAAATTATTTACATGGGAGTTTTAACAAACCATGAAACCCTTATGATAATCCACTGGCCTTTGTATATTATTGTTTATCATGGTAATACCAAAGGTAACTATGGTATAAACACACCAGGGGCCATATTACAAAAGCAGCCCAAGTGACATTCTTATCTTATCTTCAGAGATAGAATGTCCTCACTACAAGTTTAGGAGAGCTGATATTACAGAAAATGCTCACCTAACTTATTTTCCTATCTTAATTTAAGATAGTAAATAGCATATTACAGATCATTCCTAACTTGGTCATTTCCTAAGTTTCTTTCCAAACATTTAGGACTCGGGGGAACCTGTCCTATCTGTCGGTTAGAAAAAGAAAATTGTTTAGTTTGCAAGATCTGAACAAACCATGCAAAAAACAAAACAAAACCAAACAAAAATGGTGCACATTTATTATTGTTGTGTTGCTCTAGATTTTAAGTTTTGCATTGCACAAATATTTCTGGGCATTTAGGTCTTATTATATACAGCATATTCTATAGTGAACCATAATGATCCATTCGTGTATTTGGGTTACATGTAACGTCTAGATCTAGCCCCACCTTCCGAGGTGGTGGTTCATGTTATGTACTGGACAGCATGGAGTTGGAGTTTGACACATTCACAAGTTACTGTCGGTGATTATGATTATTGATATTTGAAACTTTACTGAGTAATAAGATATTAAGTATTCTGTGTTGATTCTGTCATGTTATTGTATTACACAGTGAGACGCTCCAGTGAACTATAACCAGCGGCTCATATATGTAATGTATCTCGAAAAATACAAGTTTGGACTCTTTAATGTACAAAATTATATTACTGTACACATGTTCTTTCACACCAGAGGCACAAACATATCACAGCACATACTGTTATTATTTTTAGCTTTACTTTAGCCCGTGAGATATTGTTGTGAGTTGGCATTCCTAATTAAAATAAAATTGTTTTCATAACTGAAATTGAATAAGTAGACTTTTTTTTTTTTTAATAGCGGTATTTATGTGTCTTTGTTAACTAGATTTTATTGTAGATTTTTCTGCGATCAAATCCTTATTCTCTTACCGAGTAAAATTTAGAGACCCGTGTTTCTTTGCAACAACTGAATTGAGTTTAGACGCCATAATTTAAAAACATGTATATTCTGGTGACAGTTACCTGAAGCTCGAGCTGTAACCTGCTCTATTCAGACTCGATCAGTCGTTTGTGGATAAGTTTGTCGCTAGATCGATTTCCTCACTAATGCTGGTATAGATGGAGACACTTAGGAAATCGTAGGCACTGGTGACTTAGGAAATACTTCTGCAATACCAATTTAGGGAAAATCCTATCTGAGCCATGAAAGATAAGATAGGAAAGCAAATTAGGAAATTGTTCTGTAATACAGCCCCAGGACGGTATTGTAAAGTTCTGTATTTCTATAGCTTGGTGACATGCCATCTCCAATGGTTTTTCCAAACCACACTCACATAACAACATACTGTAGTTCCAGAAAGCAGTACCATGGTTTTGGTTCATGTTTCCCTTTTATCCTGTGGTTTATTTATTTAAAACATGTCACCAGGGGAAAATCAAACGAGATTCAATAATATACACTTGTCCTGAAAGAGCACTAGACAGCCAACTTTTCTTGTCTGAAATGCCTGGAGAAAACCATTGTAAATGTGCCGGTCCTTACAAAAGAGCAATCAAGTAGCCAATCAAATGATATTATAATTTACAGAGTAACTTAAACACAAAGTCAATCAGGGGTCAATGATTAAATGTGCCATTTCCTTATTGTTGTTAATGTAAGAATATATGTAGCCCAGGCCCTCAAATCATAGCCATTGGTCCAGTTGCTAGATTGGAGCAGAGGCAAGTGTTTAGATGAGCTTGTCTGGACCTACGCTGGATATAAATTGATTTTTCCACAGGAGTGACTTATGACTTCATTTTTAAAATCACAAATACAATACAAATATGGTGGAAACAGATCTTGCTTGAGAGAAGGTTTACAAATGTGAGAGCAACAGCTACTGTTCATAAAAATAAAATATCCATGTGATTGGTCGTTTAATAATTTTATGAAGAACAGATTGGTATGGGCATGAAATATCAGAGTTATCATAACCCGTAACAAAAACAGGTAATTAAGTACTAACCGCAGGTCCAGTGGACCCATCGTTTATTTGGTCTAAGAAAACAAGACTATTCAATTATTTCAGAGTAGTTTCATTGCTCAGATGCAATTTGGACACATGTGACGGGCACATTGAAGACAGATGGGAAGTGCAGGAAACTTTTGTCTTTCTGTCATTCGATGATTGACAAATGGAGCACCTTTTCCTTTTGGATCTGGGAGCATCAACTGCAGGGATTGTGTCAGCAGAATTCCGAGACTATCCACTGTAAGGGAGTGGAGTTTACAAGGTATTTTGGTGTTGGTTATTCTGCACTCCAGTGATGTACTAGGGCTTTCCCAAGTGCCTTGAGGAATTCAGAGCATGTTACTCTGATTTGGGTCTGCAGACTTGTTGACAACATGAATGTTTATCCCAGCAATGCTAAGAATTGAATGAAATAGTGCGATTGGCCAAAATAATTTTTATGAAATGTATCTGAAAACATTAGAAATGTTCTTTCCTTTTGCAACATATCATATTAAGCGGTGTTAGATTTGAAATTGACGTGACAACTGTTTTTTTAGAGACGGTTGCATTTTAGTTTTTTTTAAACAATGTTATCACATAACATGTGTTGATTTAGTTAAGATGTTTCTAAAATAAATTAATTAAACAAATTGTGTTAGCTGAGATGTTTTTTTTCCTTCCAAAACTGAAAAACTAAACACTATCCGACAGACTCGATAAAAAACAGTACAGAAAAGGCACTGCCTCCTTCATTGATCCTGCGTTCCTAACAAGATCTCTCAATATGCTGAAAATAATTGTGAAAGCTTATAATAAAGCGAAAGTTGTTTAATATCATATCAGTGTTTACAAAGACACCACACACCTGTTTTAATAGGCTATAATAGGAAGCCTTCTGTTCTTTATTACTATTTTGTACAATTTTTAATGTCTTTTTTTTTTTTAAGTGTTATGCATTTTATTGCTTGTTTCATATTTTTGTGACCTGTGATGGCTGTATGGTCTTTATATTTGTATTGTAAAAGAGCTTTATTGTATGTAAAAAAGAGCTTTATTGTATGTAAAAAATAAAAAATACTATATTGTATGTAAAAAGAGCACAAGTGTTAGACTAATATTGTCAGTTTTTTAATGCTTACATTTTTATTTACGACCTGCAGTTTCATGGTCTTTCTTTTACGGCTTAGCATGCAGCAATCATATTTATACGATTGGATGTATGCTATTAGTGTGTATGCTATATTGTGGTCATTTTGAGGACTTGTCTTATTTGAAAGAACTGAAAGAGTTCCTTTTCTATATTGTATTGTGACTGATGGTCCTGTGTCAAAGGGTAACACTGTGCCATTTTGAGAGATGTTCTGCAGTGTGTTGATACAGTACCAAGCTGTTTTTCTTTTTCTTTTTTTTAGATAAAATATCTTTGTTCTCCTGTGACAGAGACAGAATGATTCTTGGTGGTAAATCTCCCTCCCGACCTGTGAGGGCGCTGTGTAAAGGGAAGGAGTGCCCTGGACTGGATGGCCAGACAATTCATTCCCAGGGTTAGACAGAAGTTGTCATCTAGAAAGGTGGTGGAGTTACAATACACTAAATCATCGACCCGGAAGGGAAACTATGTGGCAGCCGCGGATTGGAGGAGCGGTTGCACTAGTTAACCCAGGGGTCATGATTGACGGTACAAAAGAGGGCATAGCGAAGTGATCAGTTCCTTTGTATGGTTATTATTTCGGGACCAACCCGTGGATTAAAACAGAGCAATACACGCAGCTGTATTGCCTGTTAGCATTGTTATTGTTTGCTGTATTTGTGTCATCAGACCATTGGATTTACAAATAAAATGTCATTGCACCTGGACTATCGTTGTCTGTCTGTTCACTGATCACTGCTGCATTCCTGCACCTGCACACGGTTAACCACCTTGCCACATCTCCATAGAAAGTCTACACAACAGTGAAATGTTCAGCATGTTCTACTGTTAATTCTAATTGTACTGATTATTAGTAACCTAAAACATCATATCAATCTTCACATAATATAATGATTTACATGCAAATAAACATTTTCACATCCAACTAACAATATGATTTTTCATGGACCGAGGCTCCCCAACTAATATCTATAGATCAATTTCTTAATCTTTTTACTTGTAAAATTGAGTGCACTGGCACAGTAAAATGAAATATCCCCCAGTGGCTTTGCCCCTGGACCCCACTGGGGGCTTGATGGGTCCCAAAACCCCTTGCGTGTAGGAAAACATGCACTGTTGCTCCACATTGCGTAACCTTATAGAGTCCACTCACTATTTTCTGTAGGAGTCTAAACCTGATATTAAGTATATGACTTTAGAACTACCTCCTAGTAGCTCTAAAAATTATTAAATCAAAATCGCATCATTGATGAAGAAATGTCACTATCCACTGGTCCCCTGGACCCAGATACCCACCTGTGCAGAAGTAGCCAGCCCAACAAGAACGCCACCATACAACTGGCACTGAGTTAACATGAAACTACTAGAGGGTACAGTGAGCGGCTGTTTGTAGCACAAGAGCAGTAGGCATTTTAAATGTGCTCTGGGTCCATACGATCCCTGGATAGTAGTTACGGGTTAACTACAGTACTCTATTCCTCTTGAATGGATTCACTATGTATGATTTAAAATTTCAGTCATCACATCCTGGTCACTTTTATAAGCTATGATGTTTAAAGCACCCCTGAATCATGTCTAAACTGTATGTACATCATGTAGTGCAACCGTTTACCTGACCCCCTGCAAAATACAAGGTTATAGGATGGCAAATGTCTTTGTATGAGGGAATATCAGCACTAGTAACAGTGAATGCATACACCTCAGGTCTCACGCTTGACTCGTGGACACACGCATTTGGACCTTGTCTCACACACACACACTCAATTCATAAAATCTCATGCAAACGACTCATCTAGTTTCCGGACACGGAGAAATTCTGGAAATGTATCAACCGCCCCGCCCCGGAGGTGTCAATCACTGTGATATGGAAATTGTATTTGCTACATATGTTAGTTATACTAGTTTGGATGGGAGGGAAATCTTGTTGGTTAAGATAAGTAATATGTTACCTAGCAATAGCCAATAGAGTGCATTTTAGGACATGCAGTGCCCACCTACTGATCACACAGAGAGAAGTAGAGTGAAGGCAAGCGGCCAAATGGAAAGTTGAAGATGCTCACAAGTATAGAACAAAATTCAATCCAGAGTGGCCAACTTCTGCACCAGAATGGCACTGCATATGTCGTGACACATCAACAGCGAGGAGAAAGGAAAGGAAAAGAAGAAAAGTTTTGTGGGTATGGCACCTTTGCAATGTTTTTTGTACAAACTTGTTCTCCTTTGCAAGAAAAGGTGTCCAAGGCTGAGGTGCTATTTTCTAATTTTCTTGTTGAACACAACCTGCCAATTGCCACTGTGAAATCGCCAAAGCCTATACTTCAGCTGCGATAAAAACATGCCCCACACTTCCTTTCAACTACAGTAGAGTCAATGAAATGTGTTTTCAATCGGCATGGATGGAAGCAATGACTCTGGTCTCAAGAAAATGAATCTAGTCACTGTTCGTCTTTTTGATATAAAGCGACACAAAAATGTGTCAGTCAAGTTTACTTGTGCAGGACATAGAGACATGCTTTTTTCTAAATATGTTACATTTTTGCTTCTATGGTTTGGGAAATTAATCACAGGAAGGCGTTAAGAGGATGAAAAGTGTGGTCAGTTGTGTATTCCATGATGTTGATACCTTAGTTTGTTTAAAATCTTGAATACTTACCTTGTTCTTGCTGATATTTTCCAGTTTATGTGGTATGTATGTATTTTATTTATTTATTCATTTATTGTGTAAGTTACTGGCAATCGTTAGGCTGTAGTTTGTTAGCGGTCATTGTTTTGTATGTTTAATTAAATTACTAGGGCGTGGATGGTTATATATTAACTGTGACATCACTTACTTAGTATTCAGATAATCTCATGCATCAGTCTTCAGAACTTGAGATCTCTGTGAATGTAATTATATAACTGTGAATGGGAGAGAATGAATCTGAACCGTAAATCTACCTCCCGACCTGGAAGTGTGCTAAGTAAGTTTAGTGGGGAAGCCTTCACAGGGATGGGCCAACTCGATGGTAGGACGGAACTGGAAGTCAGCCATCTTGGTGGCAAGGAAGTAGCTAGTTGTTTTGTTTCGGGGAACCTTTCTGTTTGTGACTGCAAGCCTACGGTTTGATTCCCGATATCATTGCTGGTAGAGAGAATAGTTATTTAATAAAACAAGACTGTTATTGTAAATACACCCTCTGTGTGGACATTCTATCATTACTGCTCCACTCACATCCTGACAATAACCCATACACAGTCACCCGGCGTCCTATACAATTTTGAATATGTGATTTAATACTGGGCTTCTCTGTATTTTTAAAGGACAAATTCTAAGTAACAAAATCTAAATTATGAAAACCAGCAGGACAACTGGAATTGGGTTTCATTTTATGACTTTCTAAAAGTAAACTGCTTAGATAAATAAGAAGCCAAGTGGGCTTGTTTTATCTTATTCCATTTTCCAAGGTTAACATTTCACTGTGTTCCACCCAAAAAAATGTTAATGCTATAAGTGGCCTGTGGTAGAGTGGCGTCGCGGTCAAGGCTGGCCAGCGCAGAGATACTGTAGCAAACAGAGACCCGGAAAACTGGAATTCAGCACTTTCGCACGCTTTTATTTCTTCAACAAACAACACGTTTAAACAAAGGAACAAGAAACACAGCACAGCTATCCCAGCTCATAAACTAACCTCTCTCACAATACTTGTTCAGGCTTGGCAACGCTTTCACCGAACTACCTCTTCCCTGCTGCTGCTGCCCAAACAAATTAATTTTGTTCTTTTATAGCATGTGGCCAGGGGTTAATTGACCATCAATAAATAAATTACCACCTGGCCACATTACACATTTTTCTAGTTTAACTTAATTGGCAACTTAATTAACACGTTGCTGTGCAAAGATGTCCATCTTGGCTTTAGGCTGTTTGCCCACTCTTGAACCAAGATGGCTGCCAGCCACAAACACCTCTTAAAAATATTTTAACTGTGCAGGATCTCTGCCCTGTCACATGACCATACTTAGGAGGACTTTATAGGATTGCTTTGACAAGCTCACAGATGGGTAAAGAAGGATATAGAGAAATATTATTAAAAAATAAAATTAAATTGAAGCAAAATAACCCATCGATTGTAAACAGCATAAAAAAGGCAAGGGAAAGAGAAAAGACATTTGAAACCACTTGCTCTTGAAATCAGTCAAATGCTAAGTGAGAAGTGTCATTGTCTATCATTTGATAATTGAAGCCATCAGTGTAAGTGCGTGTCATCTTGAGATAGAAGTCTTGATTATGGGGCACTTTCATTATTGGCTGTGGCTAAAACATAAACCCTACAGCAATAATCTTACATTTTCCTTAAGGACCACCCACATACTGCACTTCTTCACAGCCCAACTCCAATTTCTCTCTATGTTCCTTCTTGCTCTTATTCATAGGAAAACCAAAACGTAGGAGTTCAAATCAGCAGTGTCCCCTTCCAGATCTGACTAATCACGAGCTGATGCAAACCTCCAACTGACTTTTTTTTCAGGGCAGTGCAGAGCTAGTTCCTGAATATGGCCGCTTGCACAGCCAAACAACTCTATCCAGGTAGATGTTAACATTATGGGAGGCGCCCATAATCAGTCCACTCCTTAAGAAAAGCATGTTGAACTGCTGGCTTCTGTTATAGTGTAACCCAAAGTTATTGACACGTTGTTTATGTACAGTAACATTTTTTCTTTTAACTGAATATTTTAAATTAATTTGGCACTGTTGAAAAAATATGGATACCGATGTTGGAATATAAAAGTACTGCATTTCTTTGCCAAGGTACTGACATTGCTATAAATTGTTACAATAATGTATTGTCTACACCTTGATGGTTTGTTTTAGCAATATCCAATATCAATTCCATATGCAAAGGTTATGGTGAACTCTGTCCTTTTATTCTTGGGACAAAGTTCCATTGCAGACAAGTAATTGTTTAGCTCATGTGCAAAACACTTTAAAAATTTGTAACAGGAAAAATGTATTAAGCATGTCAATTGTAATAGTCTGGCTCTTTTTTTAATATAGACATCTTTGGAGCACATGGTCAGGTTTGCAGTACTGGCTACATTGCAAACTATCCAGAGAATACCCATGCTCATGGTGAACATGATGTTTCTAAGGATTAGCACAGTAGAGGAGGGGAATAAAAAAAAGTAATGAAACAACTGGTGCAGGTTAGAGTGCTTTTTAGCATAATGTAACTGGACTTTCCTATTTTATTGTTTTAAAGATTTTTTAATTAATTTTTTTGCTGGTAAAATTTAGTTTGGTGTATAGAGGTATAAGTAAACTGCTGTAGATAATAATAATAATAATAATAATAATAATAATAATAATAATAATAATAATAATAATAATAATAATAATAAAAGAAAACGTTTCTTCCTGGTAGCTAATCACTTCCTGTGCGATACATCACATGGCCTCAATGAGGCCCACCGAGAGGGCGGGGAGGACGGGGAAATTTCCCCAGGGCCCAACGCCCCGAAGGGGCCCTGATGAAGGGGGAACTTTTTTTTTTTTTTAATATATATAAAATATTTTAAAACAACTAGCCCTGCACAAGACCCTTTGCGTTCCCACCACCACATTAAAAAGAAAAACTCCTGTACTGCACACTGAGTCGATGTGCTTCTGTTGTGTAATGATTGTGTATCCAGGCGTTGTCAAACACTTCCTTTCACACAATGATTTGAACTTTCACATTTCATATTTTACTACACCAAAAAGCTGAAAAAAGGCATAAAAATTGAATGCATTTTTTAAAAGACTTTTAAAAACTTTAAAAGAACCCTAAAGTTGCACAATATATACCACAGTATGAATTATTCAATTATTAAGATTTATAATTGTATCGTGTAAAATAAATAAAGTACTTTCTTCAGCTGGTGGTAACCACAATTAGAGAATGATCGGTTATATGGCTTAAAATACAAATATATTTACCAATACAGGCTATCAGTTAAGAGCAGAGATGAGTGGTTTATTTTTGGCACGGGATAAATAAAATAGTGTATAGCAACACAATTAAAATGTAGTTTATGCTAAAAACGTATGTTATATGATGTTAAGTAAGCTTCCAATTAATGACTATTACACGTGGAGTTTGTACAAAAAAAATATGTATTCACTTACCTAAAAAAAAAGTTTGAATACTGTAAATAACTTAAACATAACTACTTTGAGAAAGAGTAAACTATCCTGCTGCAGATTTTAATTGAGATATTGAAACTTCTAGGCGTCGTTGACAGTTTCCTTCAGACCCATTATCAAAATACTGTATCGGCTGAAATGATCTTCCTCAGACACTGCTAAGATTGCAAGTATCATTGCTTGGTTTAGAAGCTTGGCTTAGACTACAGTATACGACAAAGTCGGATGAATGTAGTACCATGGAAGCGGGTGGCAGCTGGGACATACCAATCCTTCCCCGGGGCCCATGACGGCTCTCGACGGCCCTGCTCAATGCACCTAGAATATTGGAAACTGAGATCTGGAATAAACATTTACTTGTTGTTTATTTTAAAGTGATACCAGCTGCATACCCCCACTGGTCATTTCTTAAACCACCTCACTTCAGAAATTAAGTTTCTAGGAGTCTTTTTAGAAACATGAAAAAGGTTAAATAATTATAAAGCCTGGTAAATGATAACCTTAGCAGCAATATTCCAATATGTATATGTGTTGTTTAGCTTTCTCTACTGCTGTTTCTGCTTCAAACATTTGTCATGTTGCTAACTATTCAAGCAAAAAATGATCTAAAAATATTCCTCTTTTTTGAAGTAGTGAGATTGCCAAGCATAGCAGTGCAGGCTTGTGCATTGAAGGCTATCGGTAAAGCATAGTTAAGAGAACACATAATAAGACATTCAAGAGGGAATACATTATAAATGAGGATGATATGACTTAAAGTACTTGTTTACATTGCGTATTTGTAATGTATAAGTAACATTATCAAATGTTCTTCTTTAACCTCAATATTGTATGTACACTATGCTTTTAAATTCAGATATACCTCAAGGGGTCCTTAATATGCATGAGGCCATTCATCTTTATGCTGGAGACTTACATCCGATAATCCATAAATACCTTCTGGGAAATGACGGTGTATATGGCCATTTTTCAGAAATGCACAATGACTTCTTAGATCACAGAACTACGTAGATGACTAATATCAACCATTTGTGAGATGTTGCCCATATTGAACCTTTAAGCGCTATTACTTCCCCCAAACATGTTTTAACTTGGTCATATAGCATCCCCTTTCATTTATTTAAATGGTCAAATTAATTTACTTTATAATTGTACCAATGTAATTGGAAGTTTTAGTGGATGACAATTTCCAGCTCATATCCAGTCATCTCAGAAATGTTTACCAGATGTAGCACCTGCAAGCTAATTGGCAGTACTGTTAATGTTATCAAAACCAGTTAAAATGTCTTAGGTTCATATTTGGACCCTTTAATTTACATGCCAAGTTGTTCATTGCTAATTGAATATCCTTTTAATTAGAAAAGAAGATGGGCTCACTTTGCGTTACAAAAATAAGCTTTGTACAAGTTTATATTGACCCAGTGTATACTGTATTACATAATGTATTTGGTTACCACATGTTACAGCATGTGTTACCAACAATTTTACACTTACAACATTTGAACTGCAGATTTAGTTTCAATTGAAATATGGTATTAACCAATGTAGTGTACATTCCATAAGCCTTTAATATACTCAAATACTTGTATACAGTCAGCACTCGGATATCTGTTACCCAGATACACGTCAGTCGTGTTTTGATTTCATTCGATTTCATTTTGCTGTTGGGTTGTTAACAGGAAATTTTACGTATTGCTACAATACGTACCAGATTTAAAAGTATGTACTGTATTACAGTCCATGTGTCGTCACTTTTGGCAAGTGATATTTTCAGAATCATATCGTTCTGAATTAAATTACTTCTTCTGTTGAAAATATAGAACTGTACAAACAAAACCAATACAGTACATCTAAATGGAAGCCTACTTATTTTAAAATACAGTCCTTTCAGCTATGTATTTTTGATATTCTTTGTTTTTTGTGTTCCCTGATGAATGGACAAGGGTTGAACGGGCTAAAATGAAATAATCAGATATGCGTCACACGCATTTAACCGTCACTTAAGTAAAAATTTTCTAGGGTTGGATATGTGTGGACTGTACTTTATCGGCTGGTTTCACTTACCCTGATTAGCACGAAGCTTGGACTACCTTACCTGAGACAACAATCATGTCATTTATCTTATTTTTTCAGTGTCACCTCTTAAACTGTCTCAAACTGAAATAATCTATGTGTGTTCTTTTTACACCTCGTTCTTATGATAATTATAGCATTTGTTATAGGTATACCTGTAATATGTACAGATCTTGTGGTATTATCACCATGGACAAACCATACCGACGACTTTCTGAATTGTGTTATTGGGAGCATGTTTTAATGATTATTGCAAAAACTAAACAATAATCAGTTCACATGTTTTCCACAGATGATAGATGGGGTAATATGATGATTAGTAGAAACCATTAAAATACAGTTTAAACCACATTAAGTATGTCATCTAACTGAAAATAGTTGCATTATCAGTGATGTTTAATTTCATGTAATTAAATGTGAGAATGCTTAACAAAAATATACTGTCTTATATATATAATGCTGTCTTATAATTCTCTATTTTGACCATAAATTTAAACAAATAAGTGGACTGGAATGTGGAAAGTTACGTCAGTAGCAGTCAAAGATTGCTATATTGATTTCAGTTGGTTGCTTGTGCTCCCTTTCGTCATTGTAATTTTCACAAGAAATGTGTCCAAGATAAACAAAGTCGCAAGCACTCCTCATAATCTGAGTTTCCATCTGTTTCTCTTGTTCAAATACAGCCAGTACAAAGCAAAAGAACTGTCACTTTCCATCAAGACCCTACTTCCCTGGGGGCCAGCCTGCCACTGCCAGCAAAGAAGAGTCCTTGCGTGAAGGGGTAGTGTTTGCTTATTTCTATGTGGTTACTGCACTATTTGGTTTTCCAACAAAACTGGCCACATATCGGCTGACTACCAGCTGTTGGCTTTAGAATTACAAGTCTATGGATCAGCAAAGTCACACTGTTCATAATGTAACTTTTTGTTTCCTTAATAGAGATGATGTAGTTTTATAATGCCTATGTACTCCTTTATTCATCCATTAATAAGTACAATGTCTGCCATTATAGTCTTTCTTTCTGAAACCTGTGGCTTTAAACAATGTGTTTCACATTACAGTGCAAAAAAGGGTACTGAAAGTCATAGCGCACAAAGGTAAACGTCTGCATGCATCCTTTAGTATGACTTCAGCTTTCAAGAATTTTGCCGCTGTAAATATGCAGACTGCACTTCTACGATGCATAATAAAGTAGCAATGTGTTCTGAAGGTAACATGTGAAGACTGTGAAGCTTTCAGTTATTGCATAAAGAGTTTTATCAGTTTCTTAAAGTGGTAGTTACTTCATAATCCATAATGATCTCTTACGCTTCGTTTCCATCTGGCAAATTGCATGGGACACTGTAACTATATCAGCATTGACCAAGGTGTATCTTGTTCCAACACAGGTGAAAAAACACAGCCATTCATGACACAAAGAAAATGAACTCCTTGCTAAAATCTGGTGTAATTACAGCGGGTGCTTGGCACAGTCTCCTCTTTATCATCTTGGTTTTTGGGATTGCCACCTCCATTAAAGCCTGGACCTTAGAGGCTACCGGCTATACACGACCATTACCCATGAGGAAGGCATGATATTAGGTCTCTTTCTTGCCAAATGAGCACTTACCCAGCTTAGCTGTTTGCCTCACTTCCCTCAAAGACTGTAGTAAGGCCAGATTAAATAATATGTTCTATCCAGGCAGAGCTAAAAACCACCACATTATAAATATAGGTGGCTGCATATTTCCAGTGGAGGTAAAGGACCTGGTGAACCAGTCTCTGTAAGGTCGCTGGGGATCCATGCAGTCCGAACGGCATGGTCTGGAAATGAAGCAGCCCATATGGTGTAGAGAAAGCCATTTTCTTTTGTAAGCTGTGAGTCAGTTGAATCTGTCAGTATACATTTGTCACATCCAAAGTCGAGATAAACCGCGCCTGTCAAGGTATTCATCCACTCACTCAGGGCATAGGATATGCATCTACCTTGGAGATCACATTCACCTTACGAAAATCCACACAGAACCGAGTGATGATAGTATCTCTCCATGACCTTGGCACCTGGTGGAGAAACAATAGCATGTTCAATTATATTAGTTCTACCGGGTACATCAGAAAAAAACCCAAAAAAACATCACCAAACCCTTTCACCAACTCATGCAGCTCCTGTTTCTGATCAGGAAGTAACTGTTCCCCCATCATAATGTTAATTACTCTGTGGCTCGACACTGGGGCCAAAATCCTCTTCCGGGTCGTCAGTAGCTATAAACAGGTTCTCCCTTTCTGTCCATGGTTTTAATACATTAATATGATAAACTTGGAGTTAATTTCAGTGGTCGGGTTGTCGAATTTCATAATTTACTTTACCAATGGCCCGAGTCACCTCATAAGGACCCTGCCACTTAGCCAATAATTTAGCACCTGATGTGGGAAGTAGCAACAGTATTTTGTCTCCAGGTTGAAAAGTCAGAATTCTCACTTTTTTATTGTACTGTTGCTTTTGGCGATGCAGAGACCGTTTTAAATTTTGTTGTGCCAAACGACCAACCAATCCCAGGCGGTCTCAAAAGTATTATGTGTTTCACTATATTTTTGGACTGATTAGTCTGGTCTTTCTAACCCTCTCTTGCAAGATCGAGGATACCTCGGGGTTGTCTCCCGTACAGTAACTCAAAGGGAGAAAACCCTTTTGAGCTCTGCGGCACCTCTCTCACTGCAAACATGAGGTAGGGAAGAGGTTTGGCCCAATTTCTCTGTTCCTGGGTGACAAACTGCCTCAGCATCTATTTTAATGTCTGATTAAACCATTCCACTATTCCGTCCATTTGCAGATGATAAACAGAGGTTCTAATAGCACAGATTTTCAACAATTTATACACACGATTTAAATAATTGTATGTAAAGTTAGTTCCTTGATCAGTTAGAATTTCTTTGAGGATCCCTACTCTCGATATTATCTGAACTAACTCTTTGGTGATTTTCGATGCACAAGTGGATGTCAATGGTACTGCCTGTGGATATCTCGTCGCCTAGTCCACCACTACTAGAATGTGTGCATATCCAGAGTCAGAGGGGCTCAATGGACCCTCTATGTCCATTGCAATTCTTTCAAAAGGGGTTCCAATAAGGGGCAATGGGACCAACAGGGCCGGTCAAACCCATCCTGGCACTACTTGTTGGCACTCCAGGCCCTCCGCCACATATTTCTTTACTCCTCATAAATTCCCATCCAATAAAACCGGGCCAATATCCGTTTCAAAGTCATGTCAAGTGTCATGAAAAAGCAAACCACATGACCTCAAGCTGGAAAGATTTTGTTACCAATAATTGTGCTACACGCTATCCTGTATCCGGGGCTTGGGTTACTTTATACAGTATATGCCCATTTGTAAACCCCCCCACAGCATTCCACAGACTCATGACACAGATGCAGACCGGAACAAAGGGTGCCAATGGAACCTGCATGTCCCACTGCCTAGCTGCAGCGGGATGGGGAATCCTGTTCTCACCCAGCTGGTGCCTGGCCTCCATTTTTGTGGAGGGAGTCCTCCCATTGGTGTTTGTGGTGCAGGTCCGGGAGTGATGGCTGCCTTCTGGGAGTGGTCTTCGGGACTGGAGGAAGGTCACTGGGTCAAGGAGGAGAAGGGGATGGTCCTGAAGGGAGGGAATCCTCAAAGGCCTTAGTGAGGTAGATGACTTCCTCCAGCATAGCAGGGCTGTGGCGGTTGACCCAGGCACGTTTCTCTGTTCCCACCATGTGGCTGAAATTCTTTATCACCACCAGTTCAACCACTTCGTCCACAGTTCGGGTGGTGGGGCAGAGCCACCGGGTCAAATGGTCTTTTAGGTGTTGCCTCAGGGCTGGAATCCGTGGCCGCTGGTATTCTCTGAACCGGCGGTGATAGATCTCCCCCGTGACATTGAGTCATTGGAGAAATGCCTACTTGACCTGGTCGTAATCTAAGGCGGCCTCATCCGCCATAGCTTGGTAGGCCGTCTGTGCTTCCCTGATCCAGCAGGGGGAAAGTTCATGGGCCCACCTTTCCCGAGGCCACCTTGCCACCATTGCCACACATTCAAATGTGACCAGGAACGCCTCTGGATCCTCCTCCAGCGACATATTCTGCAGTTTTGGTTTGGGGGTACCAACGATGATATCCCCGATGTCCCCCTCATGTCCAGGCACGTGCAGCTCCCCCATCCTCTTGACGAGGGTGGCATACCGCTGGGCCATCTCCTCCGCCGCTGTGCTTCCCTGGCTTCTCTCCTTCTCTCTTCCTCATTCCTTCGTTAGTCCAGGGTTTTCCGGAAGTGCAGCAATAAGGTTGGGGTCCATCCTCCAATCCGTGGGATCCCATGAAGACACCACGTGTTAGGATGTGAATAGTGTGGAAGTGAGGAAATCCCTTTTTTATAACGTCACCCATGACCCCTTGGTCAACGAGTGCATCCAGTCCTCCAATCCGCGGATACCATGCCGTTTCCCGTCCGGGTCATTGAGTTTGTGTACCGTAGCTCCGCCCCCTTTCTAGAAGTCCGACTTCCACCTAACCACTTAGTCCAGGGTACTCAGTTCCCTTTACACAGCACCCTTGCAGGTCAGGAGGGAGATCTAACACCCAGAATCATTCAATCTCTGTCACAGTAACACATTACTCTTTTACTTAAAAAAAATTGAAAACATAATGTAATCTGACACATTTATTTTTTATTGGTCCCCAACCCCTTACAGTTTTTGACTATTAGAACCAATACTTTAAAATCCTTGTTCTTGCTTATTTGCATAAGCAACTTTTTCATTGTCCTGAGAATACTTGTGTCCTTTTATTTTAAAGGGCATTCTTTTTGAAAAAAATACCATTAAAAAAAAATGATTCACAATTTTCCACACAGTTTTTAATATAGAAAAATGTGAGGCCTCTGAAGTAATGTAACAGTGATTCATATTGAGTATTAGAATGATTTAGTTAGATCTGTAATTCACAAATTTAAGTACAACAGAATAGAATACAGTTAGTCACAATGATGACGTACAATGATAATTAAAAATAAAATGCCATAAAAAAATTAAACTTTTTTTTTAAAATATAAATTTAGTCGTTGCCAATTATTTTTTATTATTTTCTCCCAATTTGGAATGGCCAATTATTTTATTAAGCTCAGCTCACCGCTACCACCCCTGCGCTGACTCGGGAGGGCTAAGACAAACACACTGTCCTCCGAAGCATGTGCTGTCAGCCGACCGCTTTTTTTCACACTGCGGACTCACCATGCAGCCACCCAAGAGCTACAGCGTCGGAGGACAACGCAGCTCTCGGGCAGCTATATATATATATATATATATATATATATATATATATATATATATATATATATATATATATTCTGTGTTGTAAGCCAAACCAGCACATGAGGACATGTTGGAGTGGCTCTGACCAACATGGAGAGAATGCTATCAAAAGTAACATTCCAAATTAGGTACTATTAGGTAATAGGTAATTAGGTAATAATTAGGTTACATTAAGTAATAATTAGGTACTATTAGGTAATATTTCCAAATTTGGTAATATTTTAAAATATTCCACTTAAGGTCCTCATTTAAAAAAATGGGGACCCTTATTATTGTATGTATTTTAGTACTTTCAGGCTATTATTGTATTATAAAAATACATTGTATTACATTGTATTACTTTTGTGTGTGTGTAGGGGGCCAATTGTGTTAAGATCTCAAATTGGCCAACCCTCCCAGTTGAACATCCCCAGAAGTATGAACTGTTGCTTCCAGGTACCTAAGTGCTCATGTTCTGTGTTCTACATGGCCTGATTGCAGCTGGATCATTGGACAGAAATCTATACTACATGCAGTCAAATAAAATAAATTAAAATATGCTTAATTTGACCTCTTTTGAGAGTAACTGTATTCTCACATTTAGCACAAGGAGCTGCTAGTAATTGATCAGTAACAGTATTGTATGCAACATTTTTATCTTATGGATTGAACGCATCTTCAACTTTTTCAGGATACACCCCTCTGACCCTTGACGTCGGTACGTAGATCACGTTGCAATTTAGTGTAAAAATGGCGTCTGTTTCAGATATGTACGATGTGACCTGGGAAGGTAAATGTTGTTTTTTTATTATAATTATAATATAAGAGAGTGTTTGTGATTGAAAAAAGAGTAAGATGTACTGTTGGGAAAAATAATGCCAATGCTGTGAATGATACGCCGAAGAACATAGTACAGTTCAGCTGTTTGGGTAGTGGACTGGTGGTACCCGTTCTCTCGGTACTATACAGCCTGGGTAGAAATTGATAACATTGGTGCCTGACACTCGACGACTATGAAATGCATGGTATTTCACTGTGACTGTGCTTCAAAAATATTGACTATATATTTTCTGTTTGTTTAGCAGTATATACTATAACAGACTAGACCTTTGTCTGAGAAAAGCCAGGCTTGGTGGACGTGCATGCAGTAATTTACCGAGTAGTCCGTTTAAATATACA
The DNA here is from genome assembly GCA_030684275.1 of Acipenser oxyrinchus oxyrinchus. Taxonomy (NCBI): domain Eukaryota; kingdom Metazoa; phylum Chordata; class Actinopteri; order Acipenseriformes; family Acipenseridae; genus Acipenser; species Acipenser oxyrinchus. Next base: position 64,437,513 of record CM060250.1, read on the forward strand.
GCTGATAAAATGAGACCGTCTCGTTTTATTTAATTAACACAATGATTAGAATATGCTCAGATCTACCAACTCGAATGTAATTTGTATTTTTATAAAAGACAGTTTAGTTTAACAAAGGCCAGTTTGCTGTGACAAAAATCATCATATTATCAGTTCATGAAATGTTCAGGAAAAAACAAACATAAACATAATGCACAAAGTAGGACATTGCAAGGACAATAGTAATTTCGGGTTATTCTTGAGCAGAATTGCCACAGCCACACAGTTGTTGACACAGGTAAAAATAACTATGTGGACATTTCTCATGAATTTTGTTTAATATATATACAGTGCCTTGCAAAAGTATTCAGACCCCTGACCAATTCTCTCATATTACTGAATTACAAATGATACATTGAAATTTCGTTCTGTTTGATATTTTATTTTAAAACACTGAAACTCAAAATCAATTATTGTAAGGTGACATTGGTTTTATGTTGGGAAATATTTTTAAGAAATAAAAAACTGAAATATCTTGCTTGCATAAGTATTCAACCCCCACACATTAATATTTGGTAGAGCCACCTTTCACTGCAATAACAGCTTTAAGTCTTTTGGGGTAAGTATGTACCAGCTTTGCACACAGTGTCGGAGTGATTTTGGCCCATTCTTCTTGGCAGATTTGCTCCAGGTTGTTCAGGTTGGTTGGACGACGCTTGTGGACTGCAATTTTCAAATAGTGCCACAGATTCTCAATGGGATTGAGGTCAGGAATTTGACTGGGCCACTGTAGGACATTCACCTTTTTGTTCTTGAGCCACTCCAATGTTGCTTTGGCCTTGTGCTTGGGATCATTGTCCTGCTGAAAGGTGAATTTCCTCGCAAGCTTCAGTTTTTTAGTGGACTGAAGCAGGTTCTCTTGCAGTATTTCCCTGTATTTCGCTCCATCCATTCTTCCTTCAAATTTAACAAGATGCCCAGTCCCTGCTGATGAGAAGCAACCTCACAGCATGATGCTGCCACCACCATACTTCACTGTAGGGATGGTGTGTCTTGAGGCATGGGCAGTGTTAGGTTTGCACCACACATAGTGCTTTGAGTTTTGGCCAGAAAGCTCTATCTTGGTCTCATCTGACCACAAAACCTTTTCCCACATTGCAGCTGGGTCACTCTCATGCTTTCTAGCAAACTCCACACGTGCTTTCAGATGGTACTTTTTGAGTAACGGCTTCTTTCTTGCCACCCTCCCATACAGGCCAGTGTTATGCAGAGCTCTTGATATGGTTGACTGGTGCACCATTCCTCCACTCCCAGCCACTGAACTCTGTAGCTCCTTCAAAGTGATTGTTGGCCTCTCTGTGGCTTCTCTCACAAGTCTCCTTCTTGTTTTAGCGCTGAGTTTTGAGGAACAGCCTTTTCTTGGCCGTGCCTGGGTGGTGTGATGCAGCTTCCACTTCCTGATTATTGATCCAACTGTGCTCACTGGGATATCCAAACACTTGGATATTATTTTGTACCCTTTCCCTAATCTATGCATTTGTATTACTTTATCTTTAACTTCTGTAGACTGCTCTTTGGTCTTCATTTTCCTTCAGATTCACAGCCTGACCACTGATCTTTCAACAGTGGGGTTTTTATCCAGAAAATGTGACAGCAACTTTAACAGTTCACAGGTGGAGGCCAATGGTAAGGTAATTGTGTCCTCGTTAGGGCAATTTCTTTCATCGGTGTAAACTGGGAGCTTCCACAGCACAGGGGTTGAATACTTATGCAAGCAAGATATTTCAGTTTTTATTTTTCTTAAAATATTTCCCAACATAAAACCAATGTCACCTTACAATAATTGATTTTGAGTTTCAGTGTTTTAAAATAAAATATCAAACAGAACGAAATTTCAATGTACCATTTGTAGTTCAGTAATATGAGAGAATTGGTCAGGGGTCTGAATACTTTTGCAAGGCACTATATATATATATATATATATATATATATATATATATATATATATATATATATATATATATATATATAAATTTATTTATTTATTTTTTAAAAATTTTTTTTCAAATAACACGGCCCAAAAGTATTATTGCCACATGTACAGAATTAAACAGTTAGGTAGAGTCCTCTATTTACCCCCCAACAGTTACTAATTATTTTGGTAGCCCTAGGCTGTAGATACGGTGGGGTTTATTTTACTGGAGTAAACTGGGCTTTTCACCCGACGTCATGCAAATGAATGGGAAAGGTGGGGGTTGATATGTAAATTAGCTGTGCGTAAAGTACTCGTCCTGTTTGTGAAGAGCACTTGTGACGTTTTGTGAAACTGAGGTTTCCATTGCCCAAATTGTTTTTCAAATGTCATTAGTGGGGTGTCATGTGTTTTGTAGTGGAATACTCTTTCCAGTGGCGGATTAACGCATGGTCCCCAGCCACTTAGGGGGGTCCCCAGTAAAACTCACTGTAACCGGTGAATCAAAATATGGCAAGAATGTATCAATAAATAAATATTCTTTAATAGAATATTATCATGGATTAATACAATATCCAGGGATCTCTTTGGCTCATAGCCGCAACCAGCTCCACAGCAACTTTTCAAAACTGCGCTGGGCTGTGCAGAATCTGCACAGATTTCTGCCGGTGGAGTTGAGTGACGTCACGCAGCAGCCCTCGAAGAACGCTCATCTCTGCGATTCTGTCCAGATCTGTGGAAATCTGCACTATGTGAAGAACGCCACCACTGTACTACTTCAGGACGAGAGAAAGCGTGGTGTATTAAGCTGCGTGTGACTTATGTTGTGATTTGGCGACTTCTTTCTCTGAAAATACCTGTTGTCGTCAGTGAAAGTGAGTAGATTTGTCGCTAGTCGCTTTGACAATGTTTTTGTCGCTAGGAAAACCCAAAAGTCGCTAGATCTATCGACCAAATCGTTAAGTTGGCAACACTGAGTACTGCTTTTGTTTTCCACAAACCACAAACCTTGGGCCTCTAATATGCAAATAAGTGATGTGTGATTGGTCAGATGCTAAGAGTGTGCGTGTTGTTGTAAATGGCTACCTGTGTGAACTTGCTAAACAATCCAGTTACTTGCCAAGTTTCTTTAGTTTTGAAAAGATATTTGACTTGAGTGCATGGAGTCATGGATATAACTATTTAGTGAGAATATAAACTGTTTATTAAATATCTGAAGCAGTAGCGCTGCTATTCCAGTATTTAAAGAACATTGTATTATTCACTAGTTTACACACAAAGCACATCCTGATGTAAAACTGAAATGTAGGTAACTATAGTTCATTTTTCAATTAACTATGCATTTCGTTAAATCTTTTGTAATCATTTCACAGGTCACGTATAAGCTGTGGTGAGCTTATCCGAATAATTGGTTTGTGCAGCTCTAGTACATAACTTAATTAATGCAATCATCGATTCTTGGGTAAAACGTAAAATAAACTAAGTGAAAGGTAACAAGCTTATAACAATTTTTTCTTACTTGCTCATGGTGATGTATTGTATACCTACGCTTCTGCTCTCCCAGTTGAGCATCAGTCCGGGTTTGTCCTAAAGTTTTGAGTGTTACAGTGGCTCACAAATGACTTTGGGAACGCTTTGGGAATGTTTTATTATTATTATTATTATTATTATTATTATTATTATTATTATTATTATTATTATTATTTATTTCTTAGCAGACGCCCTTATCCAGGGCGACTTACAATTGTAAGCAAATACATTTCAAGTGTTACAGTACAGGTAATACAATAAGAGCAAGATAAATACAATGACAAGTTCAAGCAAGTACAAGTGTGACAAAATACAATTCAGTAATACAGCAGATAAGTGACAGTGATAGTTACATCAAGATATGATTAAATACCAAATACTACAGTTTAAACACATGGCAGATTACAGTACTCTGAAGTACAGGATTAAATGCAGTATAATAGGGGGCAGATAAGAGTAAGTAAAGCACATTTAAGGAAGGGTGAAAGTGTCCCAGGGGAAACAGAGGAGTTCTACAGGTGCTGTCTGAAGAGGTGAGTCTTAAGGAGGCTGAATGTGGTCAGGGACTGGGCGGTCCTGACATCTGTAGGTAGGTCATTCCACCACTGCGGAGCGAGGGTGGAGAAGGAGCGGGCTCTGGAGGCAGGGGAGCGTGAGGAGGTAGAGCCAGTCTTCTAGTGCAGGCGGAGCGGAGAGGTCGAGTGGGGGTGTAGGGAGAGATGAGGGTCTGGAGGTAGCTGGGTGCAGTCTGGTCAAGGCATCTGTAGGCTAGTACAAGAGTCTTGAACTGGATGCGGGCGGTGATCGGTAGCCAGTGGAGTGAGCGGAGTAGTGGAGTTGCGTGGGAGAAGCGAGGCAGAGAGAACACCAGGCGGGCAGCAGAGTTCTGGAGGAGCTGGAGCGGACGGGTGGCGGACGCAGGGAGGCCAGCCAGGAGGGAGTTGCAGTAGTCTAGGCGGGAGAGTACCAAGGCCTGGACCAGGAGCTGGGTGGCGTAGTTTTTGTGAATGTTTTTGTGCTGACTTCAATAGACATCCTAGATTGCTGTAGCCAGTGCTGTTCCATATCGCCTTTTGTGTTCTGAACAAAAGACAGTTCCAGCAGTACTTTTTTTTTTTTAATTGACAGCTACCGGTAAGCCACAGATACCTTTCATAATTTGAATGTTGGAAGTGGTGAGTATATCCCTTCCCTTCCTGTGTCAGTTCGGGTATTTGTGGTGTATACCTCCCTTTTTTAACAATCTCCAATTTTTCTGAGAAAGTTGTTCTTGAAAATGGATTTGTAACGAAATAGACTACAATGTCTCTGTTGTCTGACTTTTTAATGTGTAAAAAGCCATTCTCAATATTAATTCAAAGTTGTCAATATAATTCTCAATAACGGTCCCTATAATAGCAATATTGCGTAAAATTCATAGGGATGGGAATTTTAAACGTATAAACTCTAAGAAGTGGTTAAACGTTTATAATATGCTAGATGTATATCCGTTCCTGGGATATACATCTACCACCAAATGCATGTTTTTTTACGCATTCATTTTAGTAATTTATCATCAGTAGTCCGTCGCGTATCAGACTGCTCTAGGGCCACAGTAAGGGCGGATATTATGAAAAGGAAGGGGTTTGGCAATTGCCTCAAAGTAGCTTTTCTAATTGGTGCAACAGAAAGATTGACACTGGGGCGGGTTTTATTCTCGGTCGATCTGGCGCTTCATTGGTGCACTGTATGTGTTCATGCCTGTAGTAGGCGTGGTATGGTATCAATTCTACGGCGGGGTAATAACGTTAATGACAAGTGTTTTTTTCTGAGTTTGTTTTGTATTTAAAATGGCATCTCTAAATAAAGGAAGCCACGTTTGGAAGTATTTTGAGGAACTGGACAAGAAAACCGTGGTATGTAAATAATTATGCCAAACAAAATTGCCGTACCACAAAAACACAAGTTCAGTACATTCACAGTTTGAAATGAAAACATTGTGGATGGAGCTACTGATGGCAATAAAAAGCAAACATTTGCTATAGATTTGGCCGAACAGGGCGTGATCACGTTATCCCCTATGAGGACAGTGCGTGTGAATCGTGAATGCAGCAGTTTTGAAATCGATGTAAGATTATCCCAGCAATTATCCCAACAATTGATCTCAAAAATCCCACCGCAATATCAAAGACCGCAAACTTTTAAATCTCTGAGGCAGACATTTTAATATCAGTCACAGTGCTCTTTACAATTCCAAAACATTGTGCTATTTTATCCCTGGTATACCTTTTCCAGAAGTGAAAGTATTTCCAACTTCAATTGTAAGCACAACTCGCTTTTGCACTGTACAGTGGGTGATGGTTGTTTTTTTTTAAACCATATAATTTTGGGCAAAGTTACTTGTATAAAAAAAAAAAAAAAACTACAACAAAAAAATTAAATTGTTTTTTTTTGTTTAAATGAACCTTTAAGAAACAAACTATTGTTAACATTTTTTTTATTTTTTTATTTTTTTTTATGTTGTAGTTAAGTCTTTGCAATGTTAAAACGTTCTTTGCTTATTTAGGGATTATTTGCTTAGAAAATACTAACCAGGGCTGTCAGTATCAGAATGTAATATAAAGAGAGTGTGTGTGTTTGTAGATATGGTTTAAATGCTGACACTGCAACGTTTGTAAAAATGCACCAAAAGTCACATCCCTAGAAATTCAGCTATTCTTACACTGCGCACCCCAGCATATTTATTTCCTGCCTCTGCTCACTCATGATTGGACACCTGCATAACAAGGGGCAGATCTTTGACTCTCCCATTGGTTAAACTTACTCAAGACCTTCAACTGTCCATGTCCTACTCTGCGCACTAATGATTGGACTGCCACAGAGAAAATGTAGGTCGTCTATTGGTTGATTTTATTTTATATAAAAAAATAAAATTCTGCACGATTTTAAATTGTAAAAAACAAATTAATCTGCGATCAACTCTTTAGTTGATTAATCGGTCCAATTTAATTTGTTAATCGGAGCAGCCTTACTTTTTATATGTAAATGCAGCAATACAAAATATCAAGAGTATAAGTGAAATGTGACTTTTTTCCAAACTTAGGTCGCATCACATATGTACAGTATATTTTAAATTCCCACACATTTAATAAATAGAATTGAAGAAAAGCAAGTGCAAAATGATATTATCTCAGTTAATTTCGTATTAATACATGTTAACTGACTTTTTTCTTTTGACAGAAATGCGTGATAAACTTAGAAAATGGAGAGAAGAAAATTATCGCAACAGTGAACAAATTGTGGAAGTTGGTGAAGAATTAATTCAGGAACATGCATCAAAGCTTGGAGATGACAGTAAGTACAGTACTGTGTGATAACAATGAGGATTTTTTTTTTCTATACATAGATTTGGGTCATTCCGGCTCAAACAGATCTTGGGGTGTTGCTCAACATTATAACATTAATGGTCTTTGTAATCGACCAAAAAATAGGTCTAAATGGGTCTAGCTTTTGCATGCACCGACATCTACTGGAGTATTTTTCTCCCATCACATGTTGTCAATGTATGAACTACACATGGGGGAAACACCTCCCCAAGTTTTGGTCCACTTTAGCTGGACTGAATTGATTTGTCCAGTGGTACATAGGTATATCATAGTTACATTTACTGACATCGTTTATTGAAAATCTGTTTAAGGACCACTCTAGTAGGCAACCACCATTTTGATTTAGACAGCAGAATTTCCCATTTATTTCAACTTCTTGTAAATAACTACATGTGGTACAGTAAAGGGACTGCACCAAATATTATTCAGTAATTGCATACACCCCTACTGTAGACAACCCTTTGGCATGGAGAGGCTTGTCACAGTGTAAAGAGAAACCATGCATACATAGATCCTTTCTATCATCATATTTAACCAAAACAGTAAAAAACTGTATCCAGGAGTCTCTGGTGGGCCAATTGCCATAATAAATTTGTCATTGCTTAGGCAATTGAGCCAAAAATAACATGCAGACAGTTATGTTAACTAAAAAGATGCTTATTTATCTGTATCTAGTTATCACAACTTCTGAAAAGAATGGAATCCTCTGAACAAAAGTAATGTAGAAAAAGATGAAGATTGAAGGGCTTCTATCTGTATAAGATAATGTGTGCAGAATACAATGGCCACTGCAAGTCTTTGCTCAGTCTCAAAAGCCTAGATCTAAAATGTTCAGAATTGAGTTTGCTGTAAGTACATCTGTAAAGCGGCGGGGCGATTTCAGAACTGGAGATGTAGAAAAACTAGATGTCTGAGGTTAGCAGTGCTTTCGGTCCATCTCCATTGTGTGTTTGTTATACCCCAGGCATCAGCCACCTGTATGTAGTATGAGTTACACATCTTGACAAATGCATATACATTCTGAATATTGCTTCAACATGAACAATAAAGCTTGTCAGATGTAAGTTTTAAAATTGCCGTGGATGTGACATATCACAGTTGTATTACCAATGTATTCTTCTTGTTTTAGATTCAATTTGAATATCCTTTTCAGTTTCAGTCGTCAAATCCCAAAGTTTTAAAGCACCACACCAAAGCGCTCTCAAACATGCCTTCTACAGCTGGTACAGCAATGTAACCAATCACCTGTTAACCTGCAATTCCCCTAGTGGCTGAAACACTATTTAATGTAGATTTGAATGCGAAGAACTGGATTACAATATTCTGGTTTTGTGATGTAATATCCTTACATAGAGTCCAACTATAATAAAATATCACATTTTGAATAGGCTTATACTATGCAAGTCATTAGTTTTTCTCAACAGAGTTTGAAATGAGGCACTACTAGGTAATATTCCCACAGTGGGCCTCACTGCAGTGAGACATTGAGAACCATGATCTCCTGGCACCTTCCATACTGCAAGACCCGACTGCCTGCTTGTCATTAGAATTAAATTGCTTGTTTTAGTTTGTATACACTGCCCTCCCCCCAAATGTGCCAGGGCCCCTCCTGGAAATTATCTATTTTATTAAAACCTTCTGGGAACACCTTATTTGGGAACACCAAAAACATAACAATAAACACATTAAAATGTAAGCCCAGAATAATGCAGTAAAGGATGTGCTTCAATGCAGTTAGTAATCTTTTCTGCTTGTTTTAAAACTAGGCACATGTCAGCTGTACTGTTGTGCAATTAGTTGAACGTGTGTGTAGTTCAGTTGTTTCTGCATATGCACATCAACTGGTTTCTACATGCTTCTGTGATAACTAGTATTCAGTTAAAGCAAACAAACAAACAAAAAAGACTAGTAGTAGCATATTTGCTTTCTAAAGGTGCATTTGCTCCAAGCCATTTAGAAATATAAAATATTTCTTTAGAGCTTTTTTTCCAGTGGCGTATGTGGTGCTAGTTTTGCAAAAATAAATCTTAATTTTTTTTTTTAAGGCATTAAATCCCCATCTTCGCTGTATTGTTCTTTGCCTGAAAAAGAAAGATAGGAAGAAAGATGAGTTCTGCAACAATTGAACCAGCAACCAGTCATTGCAGATTATTTATCAAAGAGCTTCTGTTCTATTGTAGTTACAACTAAGCAGTTCTACCATGTCTGTCTACCTGCTAAGAGCAAGTGGTCATTTATTATAGTTTAAATGATTAATTTCTTCCAGATCTTCAAACAAATGTCTCTTTGTTTAATGTTTTACTTATAGTGAGGGGAAAAAAAATGGTATAAGTAATTGATCATGTTTGGTATTAAGCTTGCACTAAAACAGAACCAATATTCTTGTTGCCCAGTTTGGATTATTTATGAGCAAGTGATGATCGCTGCCCTGGACTGCAGTCGGGATGACTTGGCTACGGTAAGTTTTACAACTGATACTTTTAAAAAATAATAATAATTACTTTTTTTGTAAAAGCCAATGCTACTTAATTATATTGTTTGCCAACACAAACATCTGAGTGATTCGTTCTCCAAAACACCCTGCCAAAAATCTGATAAAACATTGTTTTTAGTACTTTGGTTTATTCTCTAGTTATATTTATCAACTTTGTGTATGTGTTGTAGATGTTGCCAGATGTAAAAATATATGTTTGTGTTCTGTTTTTTTTGGTAATTTTATATTTTACAGTATTTAAAGAATGAAAATACAACAGCTAAAACTGTTCTGTCTGGTGATTTATTTATATGTTAAACACACGTATTTATTACCTACTCATAGATGAGTTAATTCCCCTGTGATATGTACTTTGATATAACTAGGTACCTTTGGAAAGTACACATTTGTATTCGTTATTTATTTCTTAGCAGACGCCCTTTTCCAGATGCCCTTCATCCTAGTAATGATGTAGTAATACTAAATCCTTACCTGTTTTTTTAGCTTTGAAATGGTGATTGTTTAGTTTGTGAATGTATCATTAAAGTGATTAAAGCTAACAAAATAATATGTCTTATATTTTGTGCACTTCCATTTGTTTTTATAGGTCTCAAATGTGCAGTTGTGAAAGTTAAAGAAAACGTGTATTTTTTAAACATGATATCTAGTACTATACTAGGTTAAAAAAAATCTCTTTGAAGTCGTCCTTTCAGATAGTGTTTTATTTCCTTGGCCGTTTCAGCTGGAGGATTAAATTGTCCCCATCTCTTCAACTGACATGCTTTCACCCAGTAACATGCTTTGAACACAGATGACACTGCTGAAGCATAACAGATCTCCTGAGAGTAATGCATCAAACGGAACTTTCTTCAACCTAGTGTGCAACCAGATATCATTTTCTAAAATTAAAATAAATGTTTGACATTGCTTGAGGTTTTTTGTTTTTCCAAAAGTGCACATTTTTAGCTAATGGAAGTCCAAAATGGGTAAAATATTTTTTATTTTGTTTGCTACAATCACAAAATCAAAGCAGCAACTGCTGTAGTGAAAATGAGACTAGACAGAACATCTGTTTAAAAAAAAAAAAAAAAAAAAAAAAAAGAAAGAAATATAATGAAAGCAAATAGGATGAGACATTAAATTCTGCTTTTATGAAGTAATTAAATGATTTATGCTGACTGGAATTTATAACTTTAAAACCACTGGTTATCCCCTCACATGTGGTATCATATAATGTTAAAATTGGAATTTCTTTTGATTTGAATAGATCCATAAGAAATCAGCCCAGGATTAAGAAGAGACAAGTTTTGCATGAAAAATACAGTATGGTCTGTTCTCCTAGGGACCTAAAGTTAGTAAATTAAGATTGAGGGGTTTAAGGCACATACTAAGCCAGGCAGCTTTACATAACAGCATTAACACAGTAGGAACATATTCAAAGGCTTTATTCAAACATCAAGTGGAGCGGTTTAAACTTAAGATGATATGGGAAAGTCTGAAAGGTGTTTACAGGGCTAGGAAAGAACTCCACACACAACGGAAGACCTCTCTACTACTCCCAGAAACATCCACTAAAAGCTGACCAGTCTACTAATCTAATACTAACATATTTATACACTATTTGTATTTTTCAGTCTAAGGGTAATTAAACCATTTCTTTTGTAATTCTAATCTTTCTGCCAAGTTGTAACCAAGTGTAAAAGAATGATCGTACCTGGAGAAAGAAGTCACACTTCCTTAATGAATATACCATCAGCAGGGAAGTCTGTTGTCCATGATTATTACTTTTGCAACTGTTTCTCATGAAACATTGTAATTTGTGTGGATTCAAAAGTACCTGCCAAGCGCGCACCAACTTCCTGTGGTGTTTTGCACATCATGACTGAAACTGACTTGAATCTGGGAGGTACAAGTTACACTATACATGTCAGGGAAGATATACATGCATACCAGAGTAATCAGCCATGTAAGGCACAGCCCATTTACACACAGCCCATTTACACAGTAGTGTGTGCTGCATATGACAGGTGCCTATTTTATATCTAAACCCAGTATATGAGCTTTTAAAATGGATGATTTTTAAATTGAATAATCATCAGAATTGTGAAATGCACATGGAAAATCTTTCTTTTCATGTATAACCAAAACTAGTTTTATGCAAACCGTTAACACAGAATGACTAATAGGTTAGGGCGTCTGATTTTCAGGTGAAATATTTTTCCAAATTCGGGTGAATGCTTTTTAAAAATTGGGTCGAATTATTTAATGAAAAAATCGGGTGGATTTCTTTGTATAATCAAGAAAGAATAAATAAATATTCAGGTAGAAATCGTTCTTTTATTTAGAAAGAAATAAACAAATGCAAGCACAAAGTGTTGACAACAAAGTAAATCAGCTTACTGTTATCGGCGCCAGTTCTGCTCTGATGCATTTGAATCACCGACAACGGCGCATGCGTTTATTCATATACAGTATGTGCCTATTTGGAGAGTTTTCGGGTTTAACCCAACTGCAGAAAAAAGCATTTGCTGGGGCGGGGGGAAGAAATCAGGTTAAATCGGGTAAAACACGAAAATCAGACACCCTACTAATAGGATTTAATATCTTAATAACTAAGGTAGAAGGATGCTTACAAGGGGACTTCTGCATGCTTTTCTTGTAAGTAGGCTGCAATTCCAGCAGTAAGTGGAACAAAATTTTGCTTTTTATTTTTCATTATGCTTACCAGTTTATGCATTTTAAAACTTACACTTTAAATAGTAATACATTATTGATCAATTGTAGGTATAAAGGGAATGGATAAACATCTGAAATAAAATCCTCAAATTTGTCATTTTGTTGTCTTCAGATTTTTTAACAATTCTTCTTATTATTTATTTCTTAGCAGACACCCTTATCCAGGGCGACTTACAATTGTTACAAGATATCACATTATTTTTACATACAATTACATATTTTTTTGCACATTATTTTTACATACAATTACCCATTTTATACAGTTGGGTTTTTACTGGAGCAATCTAGGTAAAGTACCTTGCTCAAGGGTACAGCCAGCAGTGTCCCCCACCAGGGATTGACCCCACAACCCTCCGGTCAAGAGTCCAGAGCCCTAACCACTACACCACACTCAGTCTGTGTCCTGTTTATCTCCTACAGACATGTCTTCATGAGCTGAAGAAACAATTTCAAGGTAGCCACAGAGTGAAGCGATTAGCTGGCATGCGTCTTGAAGCTTTGGAGAGGTACGGTATTCTCAAAATAAAAATGTGTGTGTGTGTGTGTATATATATATATATGACTGCTATGAGTCTTTTTTGGATAGGTCTCTACTAGCTTTGCACAGTAGGATGGTGAAATTTTTGCCCATTCTTCATGGGAAAATTGCTCCATTTCTGATAAGTTTGTTGGGGATCGTCGATGGACTGCAATCTTCAAGTCTCGCCATAAATTTTTGATTGGATTCAAGTCAGGACTTTGACTGGGCCACTCAAGAATATTAATTCTCTTCTTTTTCAACCACTCCAGTGTGGCTTTGGCTTTGTGCTTCGGGTCATTGTCCTGCTGAAATGTGAATTTCCTCTTCCTCCCCAGTTTCAGAGTCTTGGCTGACTCAAAATAGGTTTTCCTCAAAGATTCACCTGTACTTTGCACCATCCATTCTCCGCTCTATCCTGACAAGCTTCCCAGTCCCTGCTGAAGAGAAGCATCCCCATAACATGATGCTGCCACCACCATGCTTGACAGTTAGGATGGTGTTGACTGGGTGATGGGCAGTGTTGGGCTTGCGCCAGACGTAACGCTTGGAATTTAGTCCGAAAAGTTCAGTTTTTATCTTGTCTGACCACAAAACCTTTTTCCACATGTCTGCAGTATCATCTACATGCTTTTTCACAAACTCCATACGTGCTTTAAGATGAGGCTTTTTGAGTAAACAGGCCAGCTTTGTGTAGGGACCGGCTTATTGTTGATGTGTGAACAGTGACTCCCATCTCAGACACAGAACTTTGCAGATCTCTCAAGGTCATTGTTGGCTTCAGAGTGACATCCCGAACCAGTTTCCTGCTTACATGTAGTTGTTTATCTTTAATGTGACATAATTTCCATCTGATAAAAACTATTTGATGCAACAAAATTTCAGATGGCTGTATCACACCATACCCATTACCAAAAAATCTAGTCTACCGTGTAGCCCCATCTGAGATAGGGTCATAATATACCTATGAAAACAGAAAAAAAATTGTATTTTCTAATTACTAGGCTGAAGTACTTATTGATGTTAACTGAAAATATTTATTTTTAAATTTAAGCGGGTCATTAAAAGAAAATAAACAAGCCTCGATTTGCTGGCTCAGAAGGCACACATGGAAGGAGGAGGGGCTAGAGTTCAGCCAATTACTGTTCATGGAAAACTGCTGTTAAACTAATTAAATAAAATAGAATTAGAAAATAAAAATGCTATGTAAAATTATTTCAAAATCCAGACCAATAAATATTGCAAAACGAGTCCAAAAACAAGTTATGCTTTTGAAAAACAAAACCTAGGGGTCTAATTTAAACAAAATCAGAAAGCAATTCTCAACAAAAGTTGTGCATTTCTTCCAACAAATGCAGAAGTGTAGAGAGAAAACAGATGGGGCATTTTGCATAAAAACAATTTAAAATTTACAAATACAGGCATTTAAAAAAAAATTAAAATCAGGTAGCATGTGGAACTGTGTGAAAATTGAATAACACATTGAATATGTGTGTGTGTGTTTTATTTATTTAACTCGAATGTTATCGTTTAACACTTGAGCTGGACATTTAAAATGCTGTGTGTCTTGTGCAGTATCGAATCCAGCCAGAATAAGCATATTGTTTTGAAGTGAGTATTTCCAAAAGCTAAATTTGATGAAAGTAGAAAGGTGACATTTATATCATGCAGTCAAAAATGACTTTTAGCAAAATGCTTACATGTTAGTATTTAGTGCAGTCGTCTGTTCATGGTAATCAGCTGCCAGACAGCTTGTTGATGGGCACTCGCTATCTATATGATATGAACACACTCTATAGGTCTGGAGTTAGGGTTTTATTTTTAATCCTGCGATCCATTTTTATAATAATAATAATAATAATAATAATACCATGCTTTTGCTTTTATTAGCCTAATAATTAGCAGCGTAAATGCAATCACTCAACAAAGGAGTTCTTCAACGAATTAGTCATAGTGAAAAAACACATAAAGCATTGCAAGTAAAGATAACACAGTTGTGTCGCTCCAGCTCCAGCTGCAGCGCAGTGATTTCCAGCTGCCTGCTCAACTCAATAATACTGTTATTTAAAAACATAAACTTAGATAAAACACACTGACCTGATTAAACTACAAACACTGAACATTTAAACTCCAGAAAGTAAACGGACCTAGTAAATAATGCACAAAGACTGCCTAAAGACTGCAGAACCACCGCCCTGCTGTTTAAATATGTAATTTAGCCATGTGTTCGCTCAACGCTTACTCACTGTCAGCTGCCGGTTGGGTGTTTATAGTTAATCTCGCCCAACAGAAAGGAAACGTACACCAGTACAGCTGTGGTTTTATTTGAAAGGCGATTCAACTTTGTTAATTCGATTGCTAAGTCGCAAAGTACTACAATGTGGTAAAAAAAAAAAAAATCCATTGTCCGCCATTACGGGATTTTTCTTGCGTACCCCCTGAGGAACGCTCGAGTACCCCAGTTTGAAAACTGCTGGTCTAAGCTCTGGCATCCATTGGGGTAAATTGGTCATTTGTAATGCCAAAGCCGAACAGTATTGGCTGTACCCTGGCTGGGAAAACCTGCCTGATCTTGTGTTTTTTTTTTTTATTACATTTTTTATTGTCACAGTTATTGATACAATGAACAACTTGACAATGTAACTGAATATTTCTGTGTTTAGACCAGTATTTATTCATCATCACTACTTAATTGGTATTTGTATAATAGTGATTGGGGTGCCTGGGGGTGTGCGTGACCTCTTATCATTTTATCTGTGGAGTCTGGAGTGGACAAACCTTCACATTTAAAGTTTCTTAAACCATAAAAAAAATGTTTTGCAGACCCCATTTTTTATAGGGCTGTCAATTAATAACAGTTAACTTCTGTGGTTAACACGTCAATTTCTTTGGAGATTAATTTTAACGCACGTTAATCACACTCCTCTGTCTTGACCCTCTTAGCATTCCATAATTAATTCCCTGCGGCACCATTTTAATATACTCAAGCGCATGCAACGCAATGAGTGCAGTCAGTGTTTGCATAGAAAGTTAATCATATAACTGCGTTTTGGAGCAAAGTAGTAAAAGTGAAGAACTTTTCCACATTTTATTGTGTTACAACATGGAATCAAAATGGATTTAATTAGGAGTTTTTGCCACTGATCAACACAAAAAAAGTCCATAATGTCAAAGTGAAAAATAAAATCTATAAATTGTTCTAAATTAAATACAAATATAAAACAGAAAATAATTGATTGCATAAGTATTCACCCCCTTTGCTATGACACACCTAAATAAGCTCTGGTGCAGCCAATTGTCTTTAGAAGTCACATAATTAGTTGAATGGAGTCCACCTGTGTGCAATTAAGGTGTTTCACATGATTTCAGGTTAAATACACCTGTCTGGGAGGTCCCACGGTTGGTTAGTACATTTCCTAACAAAAACTACATCATGAAGACGAAGGAACATTCAAAGCAAATCCGGAATAAGGTTCTTCAAAAGCACCAATCAGGGGTACGATATAAGAACATTTCCAAGGCATTGAATATTCCCCGGAGCACAGTGAAGTCCATTATTAAGAAATGGAGAGAATATGGCACAACTATGAATCTGTCTAGAACAGGCCGTCCTCAAAAACTGAGTATCCGGGCGAGAAGGGCACTAGTCAGGGAGGCCACCAAGAGGCCTATGGCAACTCTAAAGGAGTTACAGTCTTCCACGGCTGAGCTGGGAGACACTGTGCATATGGCCACAATAGCCCGGGTGCTTCACAAAACTGTCCTTTATGGGAGAGTGGCAAAAAGAAAGCCATTGTTGAAAAAAACTCGGCTAGAGTTTGCCAGAAGGCCTGATGGTCTGATGAGACCAAAATAGAGCTTTTTGGCCTCATCGCTGAGCGCTATGTTTAGCGCAAGCCTAACACCGCACATCATCCTGAGAACACCATCCCTACCGTGAAGCATGGTGGTGGCAGCATCATGCTATGGGGATGCTTCTCTGCATCAGGGCCTGGAAAGCTTGTGAAGATAGAGGGCAAAATGGATGCAGCAAAGTACAGAGAAATCCTGGAGGAAAACCTGCTGAAGTCTGCAAGAGACCTGGGACTTGGGAGAAGATTCATCTTCCAGCAGGACAATGACCCCAAACATACAGCCAAAGCCACACTGGTGGCTTAAAAGCAAAAAGGTCAATGTCCTGAAGTGGCCCAGTCAAAGCCCGGACCTCAATCCAATTGAGAATATGTGGAAAGAGTTGAAAATTGCTGTTCACCAAAGGTCCCCATCCAACTTGACGGAGCTTGAGCAATTTTGCAAAGAAGAATGGGCAAAAATTGCATTGTCCAGATGTGCAAAGCTGGTAGAGACTTATTCAAATAGACTCATGGCTGTAATTGCTGCCAAAGGTGCCTCTACCAAATATTGACTCAAGGGGGTGAATACTTATGCAATCAATTATTTTTTGTTTTGTATTTGTAATTAATTTAGAACAATTTGTAGATTGTATTGTTCACTTTGACATTATGGACTTTTTTTGTGTTGATCAGTGGCAAAAACTCCTAATTAAATCCATTTTGATTCCATGTTGTAACACAATAAAATGTGGAAAAGTACAAGGGGGGTGAATACTTTTGAGAGCCACTGTATGTGTGTGTGTGTGTATATATATATATATATATATATATATATATATATATATATATATATATATATATATATATATATATATATATATATACAGTACTGTGCAAAAGTTTTAGGCAGGTGTGAAAAAATGCTGTAAAGTAAGAATGCTTTCAAAATAGACATGTTAATAGATTATATTTATCAATTAACTAAATGCAAAGTGAGTGAACAGAAGAAAAATCTAAATCAAATCCATATTTGGTGTGACCACCCTTTGCCTTCAAAACAGCATCAAGCATCAATTCTTCTAGGTACACTTGCACACAGTTTTTGAAGGAACTCGGCAGGTAGGTTGGCCCAGACATCTTGGAGAACTAACCACAGTTCTTCTGTGGATTTAGGCAGCCTCAGTTGCTTCTCTCTCTTCATGTAATCCCAGACAGACTCGATGATGTTGAGATCAGGGCTCTGTGGGGCCATACCATCACTTCCAGGACTCCTTGTTCTTCTTTACGCTGAAGATAGTTCTTAATGACTTTCGCTGTATGTTTGGGGTCGTTGTCATGCTGCAGAATAAATTTGGGGCCAATCAGATGCCTCCCTGATGGTATTGCATGATGGATAAGTATCTGCCTGTACTTCTCAGCATTGAGGAGACCATTAATTCTGACCAAATCCCCAACTCCATTTGCAGAAATGCAGCCCCAAACTTGCAAGGAACCTCCACCATGCTTCACTGTTGCCTGCAGACACTCATTCGTGCACGCTCTCCAGCCCTTCGGCAACAAACTGCCTTCTGCTACA
The DNA here is from genome assembly GCA_030684275.1 of Acipenser oxyrinchus oxyrinchus. Classification (NCBI taxonomy): domain Eukaryota; kingdom Metazoa; phylum Chordata; class Actinopteri; order Acipenseriformes; family Acipenseridae; genus Acipenser; species Acipenser oxyrinchus. Next base: position 64,455,494 of record CM060250.1, read on the forward strand.
GCCAAATATTTCAAATTTTGACTCATCAGTCCAGAGCACCTGCTGCCATTTTTCTGCACCCCAGTTCCTGTGTTTTCGTGCATAGTTGAGTCGCCTGGCCTTGTTTCCATGTCGGAGGTATGGCTTTTTGGCCTAAGTCTTCCATGAAGGCCACTTCTGACCAGACTTCTCCGGACAGTAGATGGGTGTACCAGGGTCCCACTGTTTTCTGCCAGTTCTGAGCTGATGGCACTGCTGGACATCTTCCGATTGCGAAGGGAAGTAAGCATGATGTGTCTTTCATCTGCTGCAGTAAGTTTCCTTGGCCGACCACTCGCTCACGGTCCTCAAGGTTTCCTGTTTCTTTGTGCTTCTTCAAAGAGCTTGGACAGCACATCTGGAAACCCCTGTCTGCCTTGAAATTTCTGCCTGGGAGAGACCTTGCTGATGCAGTATAACTACCTTGTGTCTTGTTGCTGTGCTCAGTCTTGCCATGGTGTATGACTTTTGACAGTAAACTGTCTTCAGCAACCTCACCTTGTTAGCTGAGTTTGGCTGTTCCTCACCCAGTTTTATTCCTCCTACACAGCTGTTTCTGTTTCAGTTAATGATTGTGTTTCAACCTACATATTGAATTGATGATCATTAGCACCTGTTTGGTATAATTGTTTAATTATACACCTGACTATATGCCTACAATATCCCTGACTTTGTGCAAGTGTACCTAGAAGAATTGATGCTGTTTTGAAGGCAAAGGTTTGTCACACCAAATATGGATTTGATTTAGATTTTTCTTCTGTTCACTCACTTTGCATTTAGTTAATTGATAAATATAATCTATTAACATGTCTATTTTTGAAAGCATTCTTACTTTACAGCATTTTTTCACACCTGCCTAAAACTTTTGCACAGTACTGTATATATATATATATATATATATATACACACAGTACCAGTCAAAATTTTGAGTACACTTGCTGGAAACTAGGTTTTTTTCGTAATTGACAATGTTTTACGTCGTATACGTTTCTGTAAATACTTGAAAATGAAAACACATGTTACAATATACAAAACAAAACATAAGGAGTATCAAAGCAATGTTCAAGAAAATTGAAAATTGTCTCTAAATCTTGGATTCCTCAAAATAGCCACCCTTTGCCTTAATAACAGCCTCACAAACATGAGGCATACGGTTAACAAGTTTCAGCAGGAAATCACACGACGTGTCTTCCCAGCTCCTCTGCAACAATTCCCAGAGATGTAGGGCACTTGTGGGTAGCTTTGCTTTGACTCTTCTGTCCAGTTCATCCCATACAAGTTCTATGGGACTGAGGTCTGGAGACTGGGCAGGCCAGGTCATTAGATTGAGTTGTCCTTCACTTTCCTTCTTCGCCAGATAGTTCTTGCACAACTTTGAGGTGTGTTTCGGGTCATTATCTTGCTGAAGAATGAAGGACTGCCCAACTAGCCGTATTCCTGATGGAATGGCATGCCTCTGAAGTATGCTATGATAGCCATGCTGGTTGAGCTTGCCATGGACTTGGTAAAGATCACCAACTCTCTCACCAGCAAAGCAACCCCAGACCACGACACTGCTTCCTCCATGCTTGACAGTGGGAACCACACATGCAGAACTCATGCGCTCACCCTCTCTGTGTCTTACAAATACTCGGCAGTTGGACCCAAATATTTCAAATTTTGACTCATCGGTCCATAAGACCGACTTCCACTCCTCAAACGTACAGTTTCTTTGTTTTTTGGCCCAGGCAAGTCTCTTCCTCTTATTCTGCACTCTTAACAATGGTTTCTTTGCAGCAATTCTTCCAGTTCGGCCAGCTTCACGCAATCTCCTCTGAACAGTTGATGTTGAAACATCTGTACTTCTAGTAGCATTTAGCTGAGCTTGTGTTTCAGGGGCAGTTAATCGCCGGTTTCGCAGACTTGTGAGTCGAATGAACTTGTTCTCTGATTCTGAGGTCACCCTTGGCCTGCCTGACATTGTTCGGTCCTCATGAGTGCCAGTTTCTTCAAATCGTTTGATGGTCTTGGCCACAGCAGTTACAGACACTTGCAAAGTTCTTGCGATTTGTCTTAAAGATTGACCTTCATTTCTTAAAGTAATTACAAAACTGAGCGTATTTTGCCATTTTCTGCTCTGTTACATTCAGGAATGATAAACTTGTGCCTATGCTACCTATATTTATAGTAATCATGGACCCTCACCTGTTAACAATAATTGGTGATAAAGGGTTAATTAGGTAACATGCTAGTTAACTCGTAGAACATCTAACAAAGACACTTTTATACTTAGGCCAGTGTTCTAACACTGTGTTATACACATTTCAGACTTTTAACTGACTTGGGCTTCAGACTGAAATCCCCTTGCTTTGGGTGACCATTTCATTGAAATTGACAAGATTTACATTTTCATTTAAAAATAAAATTTTTGAATGCAATTCACTTATGATTATCAGCTTATATAAGTGCATGTATCATATAATGAAATATTAAGTGTTTATAGACAAATTTATACAGTTAAAAGCATAGATAATCATGAAAAACCTGGTTTCAAGCAGATGTACTCAAACTTTTGACTGGTACTGAATAAGTGTATATATTTATATATATATATATATATAGATATATATATATATAGATAGATATATATATATATATATATATAGATATCTATATCGATATATAGATATATGTAATATTTACAATTAAGGAGCATATAACCGTTACTCAATGAATGTTTTGTTTTATTTAGGCAATTAAGTTTTTAATAAAAGAGCAACATCAGTAAAGGATACCCTTTTAAAGGAAACTGACAAGAAAATATGCATTTTAATTTGAAATGCATTAAGGTGACTAATAAACTGACTCCATTGTGATTTAGCCATTGATTCAAACAATTTAACAGCAAATGCTGGAGTTTTTCTGTGTAAATAAGCATAAAACTATAAAGAAGGGGCACCAATATTAATCCAGAAATAGGACAACAGGTTTTTTATGCTTGGTTGTTTTTTGAATAATAATAATAATAATAATAATAATAATAATGATAATAATAATACAACAGCAATACAATGCAAATTTCACTTATATAGCGGTCTTCATGCAAACAAGCCTGTGTAATATATAATCCAGTTACAAATAAACAGACCCAAACAAATACGTTTTCAAACAGGATTTAAAAGATTCAGTGGTGCTAGCATTCCTGATATGAATCGGGAGCAAGTTCCAAAGACGAGAGGCATTATAACTAAATGCCCTGGCTCCGATAGAGTTCAAATGAATTTTACAGACTGTCAGAAGATTAGCAGTTTCTGATCTCAGGTAACAACCAGGGACATATGGGTTCAACAGATCTTGAAGATAAGGTCTAAGACCATGTAAGGCCTTATAGGTAAAAAATGAACTACGACTACGACTACTGAGAGGCCACACGTTTTTCCTGAGCTCCTCAGTTCCCCCATTAAAAACACATTAAAACAGTTATTTAAACTTTTTATTTTCTACATCTTTTTATAATTTCAGTTATCTAAAGTAGTCGTGCACCTTTTTGTTGAAAAACATTTTGGTTTAGTTGTTTTATTTTTTATTAAAAAACACTTTTTGATTTGTTTTTCCCTTTTCTCTCCCTGCACTTGCTTATGGAGGCAAGAGATTCTTACTTTTCATTTAATTTTTCCTTCTTTTTAAACACACTCTTTTATTTAACTTTTAATTTTACCTTAAACGTTTTATTTTTCTCTTTTTATTCATAGTATTTTCATTTATAAAACTGTTTTAGTTTTTAATTTAAAAATCGTTTTGTTTTAAAAATCCCCCATCTCTGCTGTGTGCAGAGTGGGGGAAGGGCAGGCAGGGAGCACAGGCCGTGTGCTCCTTTGTTTGTTTGCCCTTTGTTTGATTTTTTGAGTTTCTTTTAAGTTTAAAACTATTTTTTAGTTTTAAACTTTGATTTATTTTTGAATTTTTCTTTTACCCCTGCACTATTGGAGTGCAGGGGTGTCTCAATTTGTATTTGTTTGTTTATTTAAAAAATAAATAAAAAATAAATACGTTTGTATCAAAAAAAAAACAAAAAAAAAAAAACACACCTTTTTTCTGTTAGTTTGTTTTTTATTTTGCCCCTGTGCTATTAGGGTGCGTGTGTGTGTGTTTATTTTGTTTTATTTCTTAATTTACTAATAAATAAATAATTTTTGTTTGGGGAAAACAAACCCTTTTTCTGTTAGTTTGGTTTTTGTTTTTATTTTTGCCCCTGTGCTATTGGAGTGCAGGGGTGTGTGTGTGTGTTTAATTTTATTTATTTATTAAAAATAAATAAATAAATAAATACTTTTGTTTGTTCTTTTGTGTATCCCTGCGCTGGTAACACTTTGCAGTGCAGGGGTGTGTCTGTCATTGTGTGTTTTTGTCTGTCTATTAACTAAAAAGAAATAAAATAGACAAGACAAAACTCAATAAAAATAAATAAAATGAGCGGGCAGACACCACAGCCCCCAAACAATGGGCAAAGGCGACATGAGCAACGCCAGCCCCCATTCAAAAACATCACCAGGAGGCACGGGGTCAGGTGCCTCCTGCGAGACTCCCTCTCGATCGAGGGCTTCGTCAAGGCCATGGCGAAGGCGGTGGGACCATCGACCATCGTGGCGGCCTCCAAAATGTATGGAAAAGCTGTGTTTTTCCTGAAATCGGAGGCCGCCGCGAACACCGCGTTCGAGAGGGGTCTCAGCGTGGGGGGCATGTTCGTCCCCATTGAGCCACTCGCGGGGCTGGGCAGCAGGGTCATCCTGTCAAACGTGCCACCTTTCATACAGGATGCCCTGCTCACGCCTGCAAGCCCTGGGGGAGATCAAAACGGCCATACACCCGATCCCCCTGGGCTGCAAAGACCAGGCCCTCCGACACATCCTGTCCTTCCGCCGCCAGGTCACCATCCACCTGGCGGGTCGGGAGACGGTGGAGGGCAGCTTTGTGGTCCCCTTCGAGGGGACCAATTACGTCATCTTTTTCTCCTCGGAGGAGGTGCTGTGCTTTCACTGCAAGGAGCTGGGGCACCAGAAAGAGGTGCCCCAAGCTCCAGCAGGCGCAAAGCCACCCGCCTGCACCGCAATCCTCCGAGTCCACCTCGCCCCGGGGCCCTCCAAGAGGCCCGCAGAAGGGGTAAAGTACCCTCCCCTCCCAGTAACATCCGGGGAAAGGAGAGAAGGCCCCAAGCGCCTCCAGCGGGGAGAAGGCCGCCAGTGGACCGTGGTCGCCCGCCGCAAAAGCGCGGCCAGGTCCAACGGGCAGCCGAGCAGGGGCGGCAAGCCCACCGCCCCACCATCTGGCGGCGGGTCAGGGGAGTCCCTGAAAGGGACTCCTTCGCCGGCACCCAGCGAGGCAGGCGGTGGAGAACCGGAGGAGCAGGAGGAGGACTCGGAGTCCACTTGCAGCGTGGGCTCGGAGAGTCTGTCCGCCCCTTCTCCGGACATCCCTGCGGCGGAGCTCCTGGAGTTCTTGGAGGCCACCATCCACCGCAGGGACAAGGTCCAGCTGGCCCTGGACAAATGGAAGGATTTCCAGAGGATCTTAAACTCGGTGAGATCCTTCCTCAGGGCCAGCCACGCCAGCAATACATCGAGACACGAAGCGTGCACATTCGTGCCGAGCTTCACGACCAGTTGGTGAACCTCGGAGATCTCAGGATCTCCCGTGAGTGTCACCAACTACACCTGACAGAGGATCATGTATCGCATCGGGACCGTGAGCGTCAGCGGGTGTAAGGACCATTTCCGCAGGGCCCAGGTAATCTCCTTCCTGAAAAAGGGGTTACTCTGTGTGCTTCCTGCAGGAAACCCACTCCACTCCGCAGGCCGAGGCCAACTGGCTGCTGGAGTGGGGGAGAGTGTCGTTCAGCCACCTCACCGAGTCATCTTGTGGGGTGGCGGCGGCTCTTCTCGGGTCGCTTCGTTCCCACGGTACTCGATGTGGTCAACGTCGTGCCGGGCCGTCTGTTACACCACGGATCGGGGCGGGGCGCTACCGTTCACCTGGTGAGCGCATCGCCCGTCCCGGGTCGGCGAGGGTCAGTTTTTCCGCCGGATGTCGGCCCACCTGAACACCGTCGGTGCCGATGAGCTCGTGGTCCTCAGGGGGACTTCAACTGCACCCTCGAGGCCGCGGACCGGGTGGGCGCGAACCCTACCGCTCTCGTCGGCCGCCCTGAGAGAGCTGATCGCTCGGCTCTCTCTGGTCGACATCTGGCGGTGGCAACACCGGGCGCCTCGGCCTTCACCTTCACCAGGGTGAGGGAGGGGCGGGTGTCTCAGTCCCGGATCGACAGGTTCTACGTGTCGCGGAACCACGCTCATTGCGTTCGCGCCTCCGACATCAGGCGGCGCCGTTCACGGACCACAACCTGGTGGCGTGGCGGTGGCCGTGGTGCCAGCTAGGCACGCTGCTGCCTACTGGCATTTCAACAACAGCCTGTTGGAGGACGGCGCTTTGAGCGGTCTTTCCGGGACTTCTGGACGGTCTGGCACGGCCGGCGATCTCGCTTCCCCACCTGGCGTCAGTGGTGGGAGTTGGGAAAGCGCAGATCAAGATCCTCTGTCAGGAGTACACGAGGGCGCGAGCAGGCGGAGGACTCGCGGATCGGCGGCTGGAAAGGGAGCTGCTCGATCTGGAGAGCCGCCTGGCTCGCGGGGACCAACTCGAGCTGAGCGCGTACAAGGAGAAGAAGTGCACCCTGCGGACCTGCAGCTCCAGCGGTCCGGGGGCATACGTCGCGATCGCGGGTCCAGTTCCTTCAGGAGATGGACCGCGGCACACACGTCTTCTGGCGTTGGAGAAAAGAAGGAGACCGTAAAACATCACCTGCCTCTTGGCGGACGGCGGCTCCCTTCTGACGGATCCGGAGGCGTGAGCGAGAGGCCAGGGCCTTCTACTCTGCCCTCTTCTCTCCGGATCCCGCCGACTCCGGCGCGTGCAGGGTTCTGTGGGATGGGCTTCCCACGGTCGGCGAGGCGTCAGGGACGAGTTCGAGGCCAGCTGACCCTGGCCGAGCTCTCCGGCGCCAGTCAGATGCCTTATAACAAATCGCCGGGCATCGACGGGCTGACCTTGGAGTTCTTCAAAAGTTTTGGGACTTGCTGGGGCCCGCCTTGCGCTGGTCCTGGCGGAAGCCTCTGAGACCGGGAGATGCCCTTTCGATGAGGCGGGCGATTATCACGCTCCTGCCCAAGAAAGGGGATCTCCGCTGCCTAAAGAACTGGCGCCCAGTCTCGCTGCTGTGCACGGACTATAAAATCGTGGCCAAGGCCGCCTCCCTGAGGCTCAAGTCCGTGCTGGCAGACGTGATCCACCCCGACCAGTCCTACACGGTCCCGAACCAGACGATTTTTGACAATATCGCCCTGGTTCGGGACCTCCTGCACTACTGCAGGAGGACCGGTTGGTCGGTCGCCTTCCTCTCCCTGGATCAGGAGAAGGCATTCGTCCGGGTGGATCACGAGTATCTCTTCAGAACCCTGCGGCGCTGGATTCGGGCGCGCCGTCGGCCTGTTCCGGACGCTGTACGCTCTGCCGAGTGCCTTTTGAAGGTTAATTGGTCACGGGGTTGGCGCCGCGCGTCGGACACGAGGGTGGTCCTGTCGGCCTACGCCGACGACGTGCTCCTGGTGGCCTCTGACCCGGTTGACCTGGAGAGGATGCGGAGCTGCCAGAGCGTCTACTCTGCCGCTTCCTCTGCCAGGATCAACTGGGACAAATGCTCCGGGTTACTGGTGGGTCCCTGGCGGGTGGACTCCCTCCCCGTCGCGCTCCAGCAGTTCAAGTGGAGCGCGGACGGTTTTAAATATCTGGGAGTCCACCTGAGCCCCGCGGAGACCTCGGTCACAGCCAACTGGGTGGAGTTGGAGGACAAGGTGGCTGCTAGGCTGAGGTCGTGGTCGGGTCTGCTGAAACTGCTTTCCTTCAGGGGACGGGCTTTAGTGATCAACCAGCTGGTGGCGTCGATGCTCTGGCATCGACTCACCGTCCTGAGCCCGCCCCCTGAGTTTGTGGCCAGGGTCCAGAGGAAGCTGACGGACTTCTTCTGGGCCGGAAAGCACTGGGTCTCTGCGGCGGTTCTGAGCCTCCCTCTGGCCGAGGAAGGGCAAGGGTTGGTGTGCATCAGGAGCCAGGTGCACACCTTCCGCCTCCAGACCCTGCAGAGATTCCTGTACGCAGACCCGGCCCCGCAGTGGTGCACGCTGGCGTCCCTCCTTTGCGCCAGCTGCACGACCTGGGCTCGACCGGCAGCTCTTTTGGATCGACCTCCGGGAATCCGTCTCCCGAGCTGCGGTCTTTACCAGGACCTGCTCAGGACCGGAGCATGTTTTCTATCGGCCGAGACGCCGTTCGACTGAGGGCGGGGACTCCTTCTGGTGCCCCTGCTGCACAACCCCCACCTGGAGTGCAGGCGTTTGGAGTCCCCCTCGGTGCGGCGCGAGCTGATCTCGGCCAAGGTGACCAGAGTCTGGGATCTCCTGGATCGCGAGCGGTCGGAGTGGCTGACTCCCGAGTCGCTCGTCGCCAGGGCGGCTCGGGCGACCCTCAGGACGGCCGGCCGCGCGATCCGGGAGTGCAAAGCAGCGTTGCACCCAGACTCTGTCAGGTATCTCGAGGGAGTTCTCAGGACCGGGGAGCCATCTTCCATCCCCCTCCTACCCCCGGCTCTCCGGTCCTGCTGATCGAACCCAAGGCCCGAGACCCCCTTGGCCTCCCCTCGAGAACAACCTGAGCAGGATCTCGCGAGTTCTCCTCGACCCGCCTCCGATCCGCGTCGAGGAGGACCCTGTACTGCTGATGACGCTCCACACCCTCCACTTCCCGCCCTCGTCTCCCGCCGAGACACCGCTTGGCGGGGAGACCCTCCACCACCGAGGGCGAGAGTCCCCAGTGGGAGGCCCTGTACTCCCCGCTGGTCTCCAGGGGAGCCGGGGACTTGGGGGGGAGGGTCCTGCACGGAGCGCTCGCGTCAGGAGAGATCCTGCGTCACTTTACCGACTCGGACGCCGCATGCCCTTTCTGCGGACTGTCCGAGTCGGTAAGCCATATTTATTTTCTGTGCGCCAGGCTGCAGCCGTTCTTCCTGCTTCTGAAGAACCTCCTGCTGCAGTTCTGGCTGCATTTTTCACCCACCCTCCTCATTTTCGGGCACCCTGTCCGTGGCTCCACTAGGAAGAGGGACCTCCTCGTGAATCTGCTCCTGGCTCTTGCTAGACTCGCCATCTACAAGACCAGGAAGCGTAAGATGATCGGGGAGGGTCTCTTTGACTGTGGGGCCATGTTCAGGGCCCTGGTCCGTTCTCGGGTTCAGTTGGAGCACGCCCACGCGGAGTCCGCTGGCGACATGCCATCGTTTGTCGACCAGTGGGCTCTAGGGGGCGTGCTCTGTACCACCTCCCCTTTGGTTTTACAAATTTAATTTACAGTCCTTTTTGAACCGGGTTTTTTGTTTAGTTAATTAAGGCCTAGTCCTTGTTGGCACCCCTATTTTAGGGGTGCGAAATGGAATTTTTTCTCCGGCCGCCTTTGGGCGACCGGTGCACCGGCTGCCACTGGGCAGGCGGTGTAATCCGCCTACTAAGGCTTTAAATAGGACTAATAATAATAATAATAATAATAATAATAATAATAATAATAATAATAGCATCAGTAATAAAACAAACTTGAATGAGGTGGACGCATTAATTGTATCAATTAAATATGCGATTTAAAATTACAATTTTTAATTGCAATTTTTTTTTAATTGTTTGACAGCCCTAATTTTTTATTTTTTTATTTTAAAGATGCCCAACCGTTACTGAATTTAAACTGTTATATGTATTGTTTTTTGTTTTTCCATTACAGGTATGATGAAGCCTTGAAAATGTACAATGACATATTACAAGATGATTCGACCAATACAGTAAGGAAAAACACTTCTTTTTTTTTTATAATGTTTTAATAATTGGACCTATTGTGCGTTGTTAAATTGCAGTTAAAACTGTACAACTACCAACATTCTGGAAATACTCTCTTTTATTGGTTCAAGCATATATTTATATTGTCGTCTTACCCTCAGGTTTGGTTTATGATACACTGGTTTATGATACACTGTAAGGGGTAAATCTTTAATTTTCCAAAAGCCACTGAAAGAAGTTCCCAAAGCAAAATGTCAAGATACTAAGAAAAACATTTTAGTAGGCAAGTGAATCCCTGTCCATCACAAACACATTGCATGTGCTGAGCTGATCACCGGTTTGTGGGACTGTAAAGAGATGAGATATTAAACAACAGCTGAACTGTGCAGTGGTGAGGGCCGCCTTGCCAGCCAAGGATTGAATGACCTGAGGGGTGGGCTGTGGACACATTTCAGGAAATTAGCTCTGACAGCCTTTTTCCTAGTCCTTGGTGGACAGGAAGTCCACAGCATATTTTATCAACACAGTTAGCACTATTGGCAACATATTTTGCTGTTTTAAACTTTAATTTGCCAAAAAAAGTCAGACACAAATTGGAAGTTCTACAGATTTTGGCTTTGTGGCTGAAGCAACAGCCCTGCATTGTGATTACTGTACTTTCTCCATAACAACTGTCCAGTAATCTGTTGCTTTCACATTTAATGAAATGTTCAGTTTATGAATGGTAGGTTCTGTATTTTTAATTTCAAAACACTTTTTCTTGCTGTTAAAAGAAAGTGTTTGACAATGTGTGAAATACTATAAATCACACATTAAATGTCACTCGCATGCAAAATTTAATCTTTTGATTTGTATAATGCATATTACGTAAACAAAAGTTGTTATTAAAATCTGTTACCAAATCATTATACATTACGTACAACTCTACATGGCGCCGCTGCTGTGTATGGAGCAGGGAAACCAAAGCAGTGGCTCGTACCTGTAGTGGTTGTATTGCTTCATTAAAATATGTACTGAATACCTTGTGTACAAGACAGCGTAAGAGAAGTGCTATGGTAGAATATGTTTGAAACATACAAAATAGACGGCAACACAAATAATTTTAATTTCGAAAAGCCCCTCCAGCTCTTGTTAACCAGAAGCAAATTTCTTCATTCACTATCTCGACAGCAAAGCACTGTATAGCGTAAGCTGTATTGAAAGAAATGTCTCGAAACCCCTGTGCTGTTTGGGATTTTTTTTGTTAAATGCCCAGACAACCAAAAAAAAAAAGTTGAATGCAAACTGTGCAATTGACTCATATCATTGAGGCACAACCAATCTCTGGGGTCACAAAGTTCATATTGTTATTAGTATTATTCATATTTTTAGTAGTAGTAAAATGTGACTGATAACCTGCTTGGAACGGTGACTGTTAAATAAAGCTTTGTCTGCTGCAGTTGGTGCTGGTGCAATGCAAGCTAACTGTATCTATCGCAAGCAGACTCAAATACATTTAAATAAACAACATGTGTTTTTATTTTTATTTAAATTATAAAAACATGATTACTGGTCTATATAACATATTTTGAAACTACATGTGAATGTTTTATTTATATGGATTACCTGTAAAATAGTAAGATTTTCAATCAAATATAAACAAGTAGCTATGATGATGTCACCAGTAAATTATGCGAATGAGTACCATCGTAGGTTCGAACCTTCCTTCTGTAATGTGTTCCGAACCTTCAAAGGTCAACCTTTCGTTGCAGCCCTACATTATTATTTTTTTTTTTTTAATGGTGTCCTTATTTTTTATTTTTTTTGCATTCCAGATTTAAAAAAAAATAGCTATTCTTAGTTTTATTCAGACATAATGTACCTGCTGATAATTGTTTCCATAAAGACATGTGGCCATGCAAGAAAATAAATGTTTTAGGGTTTTAAACAGAAACCGTGGCCTTATTTGTTTTGGCACTCCTCTAGACATTCAACAGTTTCTTCTCGTTTGCTGACACATGGAGTTGCTTAGATACATTAAACATTTTCGCTAGGTTGGCAAGTGCTGTAAGTGAAGCATAGACATTTGTTCTCATAACCCATGTGAAAATCATATACTGCACTGACTGTCCGATTTCAAACAAATAGTCAAAGTCAATAAACTCTGTTCAAGAATACAGTTACTTTCTTTCTCTTCCAATGTGGTAAATGAGTTGCCGTGTGAATTATAGTCAGCTGTGGCGCTGTGCTGTTTTGATCTGTTGCTAACCCTTATCCTTGAATTATAACGTCCCTTGTTTCTTATGAATAAGAGGAAGTATTGTTTTATTATTATTAAAGCAGTGATAGTGCTTTGATTAAGAGTTTTATAAAATGAGTGATCTCGTTCTTTTAGTGCCATCCATTTCCGTCAACTGAACACTAGGTTTGAACCAAGGAAAATATACCTTGTTCAGTTTCATTTAGGTTTTAAGTTATTTAATACTGGATATTAAATAACAGTTATCTTATGTAATCTGCTTGTTTAAATTCAGGCCAGCGGGTACTTTAAACTTCTGTGTTAAAAATAAATAAATAAAACACCAATGTGCAATGACTGAAACAGAAAATGATACAACATGAATCTTAACAACAACAAGATTACATTAGGCAAGGTAACTTTTTTGTTATTTCATACCCATACCAAGTTGCTATTTAAAGTAATAGATACGCAGGATTAATCCAATTTAAAAAACAAAGAAAATTGAACTCAATCCAAGGCTTTTTCACCTAACTGTATAACAAATGCTTGTTATTAACAAAAGCTATGCGTTTCCTGGTTGAGTCAAACCTCACAGCTCAAGACTAGCTTATGTTTAGAAATCTTGCTCTGTGTGGTATCAAACCATTCTAAACATGCTAAATACATTTTAGGAAGAGACTGATGTGACAGACTGTTTTGTCAGCTCCAGAGCCCCAGGGGCATCAAATCCACTGCTCTCAAGTCTCACAAAACACCACCCAAGCACGTTTCCGACTATGCACAAAGATAGCAGATAGCTGGTCAAAATTATAATAACTACCTAGCAGGTTCCTGGTTTCCAGTGGGAAGGCAGAAATAATTGTAGACTTATGGTGTGTAAAATACCCTGCCCTTTTAAAATTGGACAAAGTGGCATTGAATCTGTCCTTCATTTAAAAATACAGTTGAAGTACCCTTTTTCTAGGGCTGTGTTCGAAGGTTGGTTCACTAGCCAGGAATTCGAAGGTAGTTTTAAGCCTTTGAGGATTTGTCAAGTTGCTTTCACGTACTGTATTGACGTCTTTTTTCACACATCGATTTCACTTCATGTTTACATGCTGTTCCATCCGTGATGCTCCTGGGGATGCTTTATTTTTGTTCACAACATCTTTTTTTTGTGTTGTATGTCTGCATGTAATTTTGGCAGGAATAAAATGCATGTTTCTAGTATTAAAATGAATATGATAGACTGTAAACCGAGTTGTGCTTTCTAAATGAGTAACAGAGGAAGGTTAAAATTAAAGAAATACATAAATAAGTTCCATGTGTTTTTACCATAAACCTGTGACTTAATTACAGATGCAGTCTCTTGTGGTTCACTTATTGCTTTAAGGTTTTGAATTAAAGCTGCAATTGTTCTGGTGTTTATATGTTAATGTTATGGAACATTAAAATATACATTTCAAACTGATTTAACTCTCTTGCAGGAGGAACTGCTGGTGATGTTTAAACATCTGGGTACACTAACAGAACATGAGTTCAGAACTATTTCTATATTTTGAGTAATGCTTTAGAAGTAAATAATCTCATTGTAGTTTTATTCTAAAAATCAAACGAATATACATTACTGGAAACAATTATGGAAACACACTTCAGTGAGTCATAGAGCTAATTTAAATAAATCCACAAATATAACTTGTCTTGCCATTAGCTATCTAGGTATCACTTGGGCTGTTTTGAAAGAGGCACATTATACAAAAGATGTAAGTTATAAAAAAGCTCTTGCTGGACTCAGTATGTCAATAATTCTGTGAACCATCTGGTTGGTTCCTGAAAGGAAAAGGTTGAAAGTGCACAATACGATTGTATGGAATTATTTAATTAACATGCATTGTTTATTCATTGTGATTAGCTCAACATGCATGCACAATAATATTTGTTACAGCTGCAATAATAGCTATTTTAGTGCTGGGACAAATATCCAAACTTTTTTTGTTTTAATGTATTCAAGGCAAAAGAAAAAGTCTGTCCATCAGAAATTGCACAGTTGACAGAAATGAGAAATCATGCATCACACGCATTTTGCCTTGCACCGATTTACCACTTGCCAGCATTCGCGTGATGGTTTTTAAAGTAGCAAGAGGAAGAATAGCTCTATCTATGTGGGATTTAAAAACTTTAGCATTAAAAAGAGTTCAGATTAGGCTGCACATGCAAACTGCCAAATAGGTATCTCTACATACATGTGAAGTTGCCAGTGCTTCAGATTTGGGAAGCGAGTTAATCATGGTCCGTTTCTGTCTGCATTATGATAAAGGTCAGGTACTGTACATCACATTTGCAAAATAAATTACGTGTATAGTGATGCACATTTTATTTAGTTCATGATGCAATCCTAGTTTTTTATGTGGAATGTAAGAAAATCTATTGAGTACGGTGAGTAAATCTATTTATTTGAAGTGTTTATGAAAGTTAAAAAGTTATGTTATTACTTTATCAAAATGTGTCTATAGCCTTGTGGCTGGGAAAAAGCCCTGCTTGTGTAAAGAGTGTGTGTGGGACTGTAAGGTTGGCAGGGATGGGGTTAAATCTATCCCTGCCAACAAGCACAGGTGTGGCCATTCCCCAGTTAGGTAATTGAGTGCTAATTGGGGAGTGGCCACATGTATAAAGTGTAGTGAAAGCGAATGCCCAGCCTACACATAGTTATTCTTTTGTTTAAACCTTTTATTTTGGCCCTCGTGCCCTGCTTGTTTTGTGTATTTTTGTTAATAAACGTGCACACCAGCGCTTAAACTGCAGCTTTCTGTCTCTGGGTCTCTTTCCTGCCGGTAACATAACGTTAAAAGTGGGATAGCGCCCCCGAAGACACAGAGCAGGACTGCAGTTTTGGGGGGGGGGAAATGGAAGGCTGGTACAAACTACAAAGGCAGTGGGCAGCCGAAGGCGCTCCGTTTTGCGGGGCCTGTGTGGAGTTTGGACACCATACTATGGAGTTCCCGTATGATCCTGGATTTATGGAGGCTTACGGAAAGTGAGAGGTTGGGGATGCAACTGATTGGTTTAGTTGAACACAGATTAGTTCAGAAATGGTAGATACCAAGTTTTCGTACGTGCTCTACCATTGCTGGTAGTATCATGTGAGCTGTTCATTGTGTTGCTATGTAAATAAATCCTGTTCACCTGCAGGGAGTATCAACTTCAACCTCTGTCTCGATCTCCTGCCTGTCACTCGCCAGTGAAAGCACGTACCCACACGGCAGATGGCTACCCTGTCACAAACATTAATACCCTGCATCCAGCGCTCAAAGAATATCACAGACATTTGCAGAGCTTTTTGAGATGTTATAGTAATAACATAATGACTTGGATCGCATTATTGAGGAGTTTGGTGATAAAACGAGTGATCAGGAGATGATTTATCAGTATGCATGTGTACAGTGGAATAATACAGTGAACAAGGGGTGGGGTGGGGCTGGAGATGCAGTACTGAGTGTCCTGTTGATACAGTGCCCTTTAAACCTGTTTTACTGTGAAAAAAAATACTTTTAAACAGCGCGTGTAAAATAAACAGTGCATGTGAAAATAAATTGGACCTGACGCGCCTGAGACGCGCTGAATAAATGGACCGCTAAGGGTTAATGCACACTGAAAATATGTATATTTCCAACTGGTAGTGAGTGTTTTAACACTAGAATGACTAAGGCAGTCATTGTGACCGTTTTTGGAATTTAAATTTAAATTGCGGTGCGTGTGTTTAAGATACGGAGCTGTGCATTCCTGACTTTTCCTAAATATATGTACTAATAACCCTGACAAAAAAAGAATCGCGTAGCTACAAAAATTAGGGAGATAAAATACCATCATACCTATTCCGACCAGGAACTGTCAAATTGACCGCTACATATAAAACGTATTTTAAAAATGAAATGTTGCTCCTCTATGTTTTAGATGCTGTATAAGTCACTTGTTTTTCTAAGAAATTCATTATTACCCCAATACACACTGAAAATGGATCGCAGAAGACGCATGACAGCAAAGCAGTGTTTGAAATTACTGCAAAGTTTACCAAACAATGATTCTGATGCAGCAGAGGCGAACAATGACGAATCTTGCTCTGAAGCAGACTGGGTTTGCGAAAATGAATCTTCCAGCAGCAGTGACAGGGAGGAGGATGCCAGCGAAGTGCCAGGACTGAGTGCGCGAAGAGGGCGCAGGAGATCCTGTGGGAGAAGAAGCAATCCTGTGGCAGCCCTTGCAAGGATGCCAGCCACTTCACCTGCATCATCCCCTGCACCTGATCCAGCCTCTACTTAACCTGAGGCAGCTGCTTCTCCAGCGGTAGTGCCAGCACCACCTGGCACTCAAGAGGCTGGTAATGATGGCACTGTTTGGAGCACTATAAATCCTGGTGTTGAAGCTGAAGGTAGAAGGGGTGAACACAATATTTTGAGGGGAAGTTCCAGGGCCCACGGCATATCCAGTGGTTAAAGAAAAGGGCTTGTAACCAGGAGGTCCCCGGTTCAAATCCCAGCTCAGCCACTGACTCATTGTGTGACCCTGAGCAAGTCACTTGACCTCCTTGTGCTCCGTCTTTCGGGTGAGACGTAATTGTAAGTGACTCTGCAGCTGATGCATAGTTCACATACCCTAGTCTCTAAGTCGCCTTGGATAAAGGCGTCTGCTAAATAAACAAATAATAAAAAACGCAACATTGATGAGAGCACATGGAGTGCTTTTCACCTATTGATTGACATGCATACGCTTCACCACATACAACTTTGCCCTGAAGCAGAAGCCTGTTGATAACTACAAGATGATTCCTGGTCAATGCCCTTGGAGGAATTAGAAACTTTCATTGCACTAGAATATGTCCGTGGAGCATTTGGTGCCAGAAGCCTGTCACTGTACAGTTTGTGGTCCAGTAAGTGGGGAGTTTTTTTTTCAGAGATGATGCCACGGAATCGCTTTTGTAAAATGTTACTTTTTCTGCATTTCGATCTGAAGCGCAAACCAGAAGCTCCTGACTTCAAAATGATAAATTTGCCCTGGCATCTGAAATTTGGACCTACTTTGACAATAGCATTCTCTGCTACAAATCGAGACAGAATATTACAGTGGACGAGCAGCCAGCCACAAGAGACGACAATGCCAGATTACAAAATGTAATAGCAACAAGACTGTTAACAGCTGTGTCAAATGCGCAAAGACAGTCTGGAGTAAGTGCAGTGCATATGTTGAAAAGTGCAGGATCTGTGTGATTTGTGCCAGCACTTTACACTTTGTAAATGATTGTAAATGAAGCCCATTCTGTTCAAATGTTTATTTATTCATGTCATTTTGGTTATAGTGTATATAAACGCATAGCTTCAGTTGCTTATATGTGTTATGTAGGCAATATAAACCAATTTATTTTAAATAAATAAATTTTTATATATATATATATATATATATATATATATATATATATATATATATATATATATATATATATATATATATATATACACTCACCGCTCAAAAGTTTGGGGTCACTTAGAAATTTCCTTGTTTTCGAAAGAAAAGCAAATTTTTTGTCCATTAAAATAACATCAAATTGATCAGAAATACAGTGTAGACATTGTTAATGTTGTAAATGACTATTGTAGCTGGAAACGGCTGATTTGTAATGGAATATCTACATAGGCGTACAGAGGCCCATTATCAGCAACCATCAGTCCTGTGTTCCAATGGCACGTTGTGTTTACTAATCCAAGTTCATCATTTTAAAAGGCTAATTGATCATTAGAAAACACTTTTGCAATTATGTTAGCACAGCTGAAAACTGTTGTGCTGATTAAAGAAGCAATAAAACTGGCCTTCTTTAGAGTAGTTGAGTATCTGGAGCATCAGCAATTGTGGGTTCGATTACAGGCTCAAAATGGCCAGAAACAAAGAACTTTCTTCTGAAACTCGTCAGTCTATTCTTGTTCTGAGAAATGAAGGCTATTCCATGTGAGAAATTGCCAAGAAACTGAAGATCTCGTACAACGCTGTGTACTACTCCCTTCACAGAGCAGCTAAACTGGCTCTAACCATAATAGAAAGAGGAGTGGGAGGCCCCGTGCACAACTGAGCAAGAGGACAAATACATTAGAGTGTCTAGTTTGAGAAACAGGCGCCTCACAGGTCCTCAACTGGCAGCTTCATTAAATAGTACCCAAAACACCAGTCTCAACGTCAACAGTGAAGAGGCTTACTCCGGGATGCTGGCCTTCTAGGCAGAGTTGCAAAGAAAAAGCCATATCTCAGACTGGCCAATAAAAAGAAAAGATTAAGATGGGCAAAAGAACACAGACACTGGACAGAGGAAGATTGGAAAAAGTGTTATGGACAGACGAATCTAAGTTTGAGGTGTTGGGATCACAAAGAAGAACATTCGTGAGACGCAGACCAAATGAAAAGATGCTGGAGGAGTGCTTGACGCCATCTGTCAAGCATGGTGGAGGCAATGTGATGGTCTGGTGGTGCTTTGGTGGTGGTAAAGTGGGAGATTTGTACAGGGTAAAAGGGATCTTGAAGAAGGAAGGCTATCACTCCATTTTGCAACGCCATGCCATACCCTGTGGACGGCTTGATTGGAGCCAATTTCCTCCTACAACAGGACAATGACCCAAAGCACAGCTCCAAACTATGCAAGAACTATTTAGGGAAGAAGCAGTCAGCTGGTATTCTGTCTATAATGGAGTGGCCAGCACAGTCACCGGATCTCAACCCTATTGAGCTGTTGTGAGAGCAGCTTGACCGTGATGGTGCGTAAGAAGTGCCCATCAAGCCAATCCAACTTGTGGGAGGTGCTTCAGGAAGCATGGGGTGAAATCTTTTCAGATTACCTCAACAAATTGACAACTAGAATGCCAAAGGTCTGCAAGGCTGTAATTGCTGCAAATGGAGGATTCTTTGACGAAAGCAAAGTTTGAAGGACACAATTATTATTTCAATTAAAAATCATTAATTCTAACCTTGTCAATGACTGTATTTCCTATTCATTTTGCTATATTTCCTATTCAAACTCATTTCATGTATGTTTTCATGGAAAACAAGGAAATTTCTAAGTGACCCCAAACTTTTGAACGGTAGTGTGTGTGTATATATATATATATATATATATATATATATATATATATATATATATATATATACACACACACATTCTTATTTACATCATTTCAGTTTTGTATATACACATTTATTTTCAAATATTTGTTTATTTCATTTTTTACCGTTTTTTGAGGTTGCGCTTTATGTAATATGTCTGTATATAAACACATTTCTGTTTAAATGTCCGTTTTATTTACAATGTTTTGGTTGTGTAGATGCTTTTATATGACATTCCTGAATAAAACTACGACTTCTATTCAATTGTTTGTCCTTTCATTATAATATTTTTGATGTGTTTAATATGCCGGTTTAATATGCATGGTTGTTCTAGGTATGCCTATAAACACAGTCGTTCTAGTGTTAATCAGGTGATGCCTGACTTACAAATTTGTAATTGTTTTAATAACAAAAAATCTGTAGACATTTTGTGTAGCTCTCTGGTTTTACTCCAGTCAACCTCTAAAATGAAAAGGGGTCTGGCACTTGAAGCAGACATCCTGACACTAACTTTTGTCCAGCTAGTAGGGCTGTCTCTATCGTATAGACCTGAGATTTAGAGGAACACCCTCTGAATAACCTCAAGGAGATCTGACCAGTTTTGTATCGGGTTGCTGAGTCCGCACCTAATTGCGTTGCTAACTGATAGCACCAGCTCTTCTTAGACCGTGAAAAATCTGGGCAATCCCAAAGAACAGTGCTGGTATGTCGTTTTAATGAGAACCAGAAGTGATGTAAACATTCAGATCTTCATGTTAAGCTCCTTTTATGCTAATTAAAAAGAATCATGACAACTGGAATATTGGTCTCTTTGCCAAGTTAAAAAAAAAACAAGTGGTTTGGAAAGGTTCAGCATTTAATAAAGTTCTATATGACATTCTGAACTACCTACTTCCATATGTTTGTAAAGGTCCCAAGTGCTTCTTAAAACCCAAGTACAACACTTAAATATGTGTATACTGTTCAGAATAGAAGGAAGGTATCCACATGTTTACAATTTGGTATGAACATATGAATTCAGAAAAATGCGTTTTGAAAATTTAAATTCCCCATAGAAGATTCAAATTTAAAAGTCTTTTTAATGTAGGACATGTACTGCTAAAGGCATTTTTTTAAATATGCGTGTGTCCTTAGTTCACCAGTCTTGAACTATTTTACTATGTTAACAGTAAGCAGCTTCACATTTCATTTTCTTAGTTTTTTTTTCTTCTTTTTACTGTCCCGTTACATTTGTATGATGTATGCAATGTTTAGCAGTTCTAATTACAATTAGTGATTTAGTTTCTGTTAACATGCTTGAGTTCAGGAACTGCTCTTTATTTCTAGTTGCCTAAGGCAGATGTATTTATCCTAAGGCTAGATCAGCCAGTGTCTTTATAGAAGTAAGAGTCAATGCCATCTAGCGATCTCACATGTCGCAAGTTCAGTTTTTTTGGCAATACACTGCTGTGCACCTAGGTCAGGGGTGGCCAACCAAGCAGGTTTTCTGGATATCTTAAAATCATCAATGACTAAAGACCTGGAAAATGTTTTGGTGTTGACCAATTAAGAAAATAATTGATTTGGTTAAGCAACTGAGAACTTGGGTGGAACGAAAACCAGAAGCTCTCCAGGACCAGGGTTGGTGCCCATTGATGAAGGCTCTACCATGTGGTAGTTGACCGTGACTGGAGTTATGTGTCCAGAGCTGAAGGCGAGGGTGTTAAGAATTTTTTTATCTTTATTTTCTTAAAAAAACACTTAGATTTACCTTGAACTTGTTATGATTCGTCAGGTACCCTTCCGCTGAAAAGTTTTAGAAAAAGTTTTTAAAAATCCTGAAATGTTTGTAAAGGGTCACATACATAATGAGAGAAAAAGTGAAAAAAGAAAAAAAAAACTTTATTAAACGAATAACTTTTTTTTTTCTTCTTGGAGTTACTTATAGTTTATCTGGACAGTGCCAGATATCTGAATGGAGCAATATTGCTGAATTGTCCATGTCTCGGTTTGTTAAAAGAAGCTGAGCTCCAGTCTAGCTGACAGGCTGTGATTGGCTGATTTGGCAGATGTGAGTACAGGACTGGTTGCTTCCGTTGGTGCAAGTATTTTTTGGCTGGTTTTGGAGGATAATAAAATTAATTTGGGCCAATTATCTTTGTTTAGTATTTGCTGTCCATTAGATGTAACATGAGCTTTCATTATGGCAAGTCAAAATCAATAGGCCAGTACTTTCGCGGATTCATTTTAAATTTGATTCACAGTTGGTGGCGTGCCGTAGCAGCAGGCATCTGCCATCTAATAGAAGCCAGCTACAGTTTGAAGCTGATGGTACTGAATAGTTTTCTAAAAATATAGACACTTTTCCTGATCTAGCCTACATTACATATGTATATTGCAGGCAACTAGAAGAGCAACTTCTGAACTCCTAGTCAAAGCACCTGGTCACATTCTTATCAAAAAACAAAACATTTGAGTAATCGCAATAAGGACTACAGTAATCCATCGCATATCTGACTGCTGTGGGACCAGAGTGTTTTGAGATTCAGCTTTTAATAGCTAACTCCCCTAAATCCCTTGTTTAAAACGATACAGGGTATTAATGCTTGTGACAGAGTAGTCGTCTGCCGTGTGGGTGCGTGCATTCGCTGCTAAATGACAGGCAGGAGAGCGAGACGGAGGTTGAAGTTGATACGCCACACAGGCGAACAGGATTTATTTAAATAAAACGGCTCACGTGACACGACCATTAATGGTAGCGCACGGAGCACATACAACACAGTGTATGAAAACTTTGGTAAGATCTACAATCTCTGAACTAATCTTCTCTGTTTAATAATAAACTAATGTTGCTGAAGAGGTTGATCACGGCAGATAAACGGTTAGGGTTGATATGTGACGGGCGGATACGCAACAGATTACTGTAGTAAGAATGAAAGGAAACATCATGAAAAAATATTCTGAGTAAATCTTCATTGACATTGTCAAACATCCATACAGAGCAATCTAATGTTGGTTCTCTGTGGCACCTGTAACTTAGAAAAAGATTATATGGGCAAGGACAGCAGTTTTTAACACTAGAACTGCCACGTGGGTACAGGTGTAAACGGGTATATGTACACACAAAACTATAAAACCGAAATCATCGTTTATAATACTACGTAAAAAGAAAATATAACACTACTTCCGGTATGACGGCTGCATTGTACTCTATGGAGGAGCGTATGCATCTGCCAGCTGACTGTGCCTGCATCCAAGAGCTGTGTTGTAAACACAGACACCGTTCCATTGAACACTATTGTGTAAACTGGTACATACAAACCTGTAAAACCAATTTTTTTTTTTCGAAAAGTAATATAAAAAAAGAATATATAACATACGTTTCATATTAGGCACATAAGCTGTTATCCTACCTGTCATTTCAGTTTGCTGTATGCATCTGAGTGCAGCTTGCCGTATTCCAGTCAAAATGACTACTTTTAAGATTGAATATTTCCTGATATATTCCCCGTTGCATTTGTGGAACAAAACAAAGGATTGTTGTCTCCCAGGTACATTGAAAAATAAGCAACTAGGCTTTCGCTGAGTTTGCATCTTGACAAATCCACAATCATAGCAATCTCTGTCTCGTAGTTAGTCTACAAACAGAAAGGCTTGAAATAAAAATAAAAATGTGTGCTAAGAATAGGGGGCGTGTCTTGTTTGCTGCATTTACAAAAATAATAGAATATCTTATGTTATATTAAAAAAAAAGACATGTATTGTAATGCATGGGTCACATTGACCCACATGGCGGTTCTAGGTAGAACTTTATCATTTTTGTGATTCTGGCTATCAAACGCCGTCAGGATATTTAATTCATATATTTAGGAAAAGTCAAAAACGGACATACACATACGATTTACAGCGGAAGAGTAATTAACATTTTAAATGCAAAAAGGGGTCAAACTGACCCGGATGGTGGTTCTAGTGTTAAACTGAAAAGAATTAAATCAAATTAGTTAGTATACATTTTTATTGTGTCTTCAAGTTACCAAAGCCATAAGTAAGCTTAAAACTGACGTCTACACATCGGTGTGAACCAGTCAAGTTGGAATGATGCTTTTCTTGGTTTAAAAAAATGTGACTGATCAAGTACCTGCATGTATGGTGTCAGTTATATTCGTTTTGGGGGAACTAATATAATGATAAAAACATTTTGTCCAGAACAGTTTTTCTTTGCCAAAATTGACAGACTTGGCAGTTGTTGGAGAGGGTTTCATCCAGCAGTGGACATTTATGAGCTGCTCTTGGTGATAAATACCGAAATCATGCCATTTGTTAATATCATTTGTAATAAAAGCATGTCTGCTTTTGGAAGTTCTAATACAATTAGCTGACAACTCTAACATAGTGTTTGATTGCCCTTACTTTGTGCAATATACTGCAATACAGGTGTCTCAGTAGCATGAAGTCATACAGCATGCTGTTTTTTTTTTATTTTTCATACCCCCCAAATTCAGAGAGGAAGCTACACATTGCTTTAGTGTTGAAACCGCACCCCTCATCAGTGTGTGTGTTTGTGTATACATACATACATACATACATACATACATACATACATAGCCTATAGTAAGTATTCACCCCCCTTGGATGTTTACACAGTTTGTAATATTTGACCATTCTTCTTTACAAAACTGTTCAAGCTCTGTCAAGTTCCTTGGGGAGCATTGATGGACAGCAATCTTCAAGTCATGTCACAAATTTTCGATTGGATTTAGGTCGGGGCTCTGACTGGGCCACTCAAGGACATTTACCTTTTTGTTCCTTAGCCACACCAGTGTAGCTTTGGCTGTGTGCTTTGGGTCATTGTCATCCTGAAAGGTGAACTTCCATCCCAGTTTCAGCTTTCTTGCAGAGGGCAGCAGGTTTTCCTCAAGGACTTCTCTGTACTTTGCTCCATTCATTTTCCCTTCTATCCTGAAAAGTGCCCCAGTCCCTGTCGATGAGAAACATCCCCATAAAATGATGCTGCCACCACCATGCTTCACAGTAAGGATGTTCTTTGGGTGATGCTCTGTGTTGGGTTTGCTCCAAACATAACGCTTTGCATTTAGGCCAAAAAGTTCCATTTTAGTTTCGTCAGACCACAAAACTTTTTGCCACATGGCTACAGAATCTCCGGAGTTTTTTTTTTGCATACTTCAAATGGGATTCAAGGTGGGCTTTCTTGAGTAATGTCTTCCTTCTTGCCACCCTACCTTACAGGCCAGATTTGTGGAGTGCTTGGGATATTGTTGTCACATGCACACTTTGACCAGTCTTGGCCATCAAAGCCTGTAGCTCTTGCAAAGTTGCCATTGGCCTCTTGGTAGCCTCTCTGATCAGTCTCCTTATTGCTTGGTCATCCAGTTTGGAGGGACGGCCTGATCTAGGCAGGGTCTTGGTGGTGCCATACACCTTCCACTTCTTAATAATCGTCTTGACCATGCTCCAAGGGTTAGTCAAGGCCTTTGATATTTTTTTTTTTATACCCATCCCTTGATCTGTGCCTTTCAACAACTTTGTCCCAGAGTTCTTTTGAAAGCGCCTTTGTGCTCATGGTTGAGTCTTTGCTTTGAAATGCACTACCCGGCAGAGGGAACCTACAGGAATTGCTGAATTTATCCTGAAATCATGTGAATCACTACAATTTAACACAGGTGGAGGCCACTTAACTTGGTGTGTGATTTTGAAGGTGATTGGTTACACCTGAGCTAATTTAGGATTGCTATTACAAGGGGGGTGGACACTTATCCAACCAAGCTATTTCAGTTTTTATTTTTAATTAATTTTCTACAAATTTCTAGAATATTTTTTTTTCACTTGGAAGTTGTGGGGTAGGATGTGTAGATGATAAATGAAAAAAAAGCTATTTTAATGCATTTTAATTCCAGGCTCTAAGGCAACAAAAGGTGAAAATTTTGAAAGGGGGTGTAGACTTTCTATAGGCACTGTAACTCTTAATAAAAAAAAAACACAATAATTAATGGTTAAATTACCTTTTAATTTCTAGCTGCCAGCAGGGTACACTATTACCATACATTAAAGCATCAAAGTTACCAAATATTACAATTTGGAAAAGAAAATATGTACAATACAGTACTTACAGTATTGAACGGCAGTCCTTGCAGTTTATGGTAGCTAAGAAAGGGTAAATTACCTTGAACTGTATTTTATTGTCCTCCTTTGTTTTTAAATTGGCAAAGCAAAGCAAAAATAGTCTTTCGATTTGAATCTCCATCTTCTGACACACAGCTCACCCCGAATCCAAGTCGCCCTCAAATCCAAGTTGCTCCCACCAAATTTGAACTTTAAATTTGAGTAAATACAGTACATTACATTTGGTTTATGATTGTAGCAAATGTAAAGCCTTGTTTTAACTGTGGATGTCCTAAACACTAATAGGATCATCTCTAGCTGAAAGGAAGCATCTTGCTACATAACACTGCATAAAAAAATAAATAAAAAGAAATACAAAAGTAAGAATATTAAATCCAGGACCAGAAATATGACATGTTTATTAGTAGTTTACTTAGTTTGTATACCTGAATTTTAGTTAAATGTAAAACTGAATCTTCACAGCTGGTCATTTTTAACCTTTTATCCTTGTCTGTGCTTTGTATAAAAAGTTTAGCAGTCCTGTCATCAGGTGTTAAATCATGAGGGGTTTCAGTAACAGGTTGTCCAGAGTTTGCAGAACGTGCATAATAATATTATTGCAGGATTTGGCTTCAGTACATGTCATGCACACATGAGGTTAATTTAAATCTCCATTATAAATATTCAACAGCAGTAGTTGTGGCATAGATAAAACTGATTTGTGGTAAGTTGTGGTGCATCTAGTTTTTTATTGATATAAAAGTGTGGTTTAACTTGTAGATAATTTCCCTCAGGTATATAAAGACTTTCAAGTTGCAACTCCCATAATGATCCAACAAAGCAACTATGAAGACCAAGGAGCTTTCGAAACAAATCAGGGATAAAGTGGTGGAGAGGCACAGAGCAGGAGAAGGGTATAAGAACATTTCAAAGGCACTGATTGTCCATCATTAAGAAGTGGAAGATGCGTCATGCCACCCAGACACCACCCAGATCAGGTCGCCCTCCCAAACTGAGCAGCCGGGCAAGCAGGAAACTGGTTTGGGATGTCACTCTGAAGCCAACAATAACCTTGAGAGATCTGCAAAGTTCTGTGTCTGAGATGGGAGTCACTGTTCACACATCAACAATAAGCTGGTCCCTACACAAAGCTGGCCTGTATGGATGGGTGGCAAGAAAGAAGGAGGTACTCAAAAAGCCTCATCTTAAAGCAAATATGGAGTTTGCGAAAAACCATGTAGATGATACTGCAGATATGTGGAAAAAGGTTTTGCGGTCAGACGAGACAAAAATTGAACTTTTCGGACTAAATTCTATGTGTTACGTCTGGCGCAAGCCCAACACTGCACATCAACCGGTCAACACCATCCCAACTATCAAGCATGGTGGTAGCAGAATCATGTTATGGGGATGCTTCTCTTCAGCAGGGACTGGGAAACTTGTCAGGATAGAGGGGAGAATGGATGGTGCAAAGTACAGGCGAATCCTTGAGGAAAACCTGTTTGAGTCAGCCAAGACTCTGAAACTGGGGAGAAAATTCACATTTCAGGAGGACAATGACCCGAAGCACAAAGCCAAAGCCACACTGGAGTGGTTGACCAAGAAGAGAATTAATGTTCTTGAGTGGCCCAGTCAAAGTCCTGACTTGAATTCAATCGAAAATTTATGGCGAGACTTGAAGATTGCAGTCCATCGACGATCCCCAACAAACTTATCAGTACTGGAGCAATTTTCCCATGAAGAATAGGCAAAAATTTCACCATCCTACTGTGCAAAGCTAGTAGGGACCTATCCAAAAAGACTCATAGCAGTAAGTAGTGACTTAAGGGGCTGAATACTTATGCAACCAGTAAATTTCATTTTGTACATTTTCTTTGCAAGTTTTGCTGACATTTAACCTCCTCCTCATATAACAGTGTTCAGTTTAACCACTACAGCTTTGAATAAAAAGTTTGTTTGAAAAACTGTGCATACATGATTTGTAATTCAACAAAATGTGACATTATTGGTAGGGAGTGAATACTTCTGCAAACCACTGTAACTGAATTTTAATGCACTGGTTGCACGGTTATTATGACCACATTTTAAATGAAGATTTACAAAATATATATATATATATATATATATATATATATATATATATATATATATATATATATATATATATATATATATATATATTAAATTACCTCCTTTTGGTAGAAGTGATTTGTGGAATTAGGTAAAAGCTGAAAAATGTAGGGGTAAAAGAATTAATATTTATAAAATATGCAGTAGGATTAAATGATTGGGGAAAGCATGTGTGGTTAACCTCTTAAGAACTATGTCTTTACAACAGTGTTTTTTTCAGAGCACAAACTTGTATTTCCCGCCTTTTTTCCCTTTCATAGCTTTTTAAGACCTGTAATTTTTAAAACCACAAGAGAATTTTAATGACAGTTGCTTATCAGAACTTTTTTTATTTTTATTTTTTTTGTAACTTTTTTTAATAAAAAATGAAATTGAAATGTGATATATCTGAACAAAGTACATTTCGTTTACAACTTGTTGATGGTAAGTATTACACACGGTGTGTCGAGGGAAAGCAAAAACACAACAGATATACAAAATAAAAGCCCCAACACAAAATAAAATATTTGACAGACACCCCCTGCCTTTTTTGTATTTCTGTGCATTTTAAAGCAGAAACTTCCACTTGTGTCAACTGGGGTGATGTTGTTTACACAGGTGGAAGAATTGATTTATTTCCACTAATGTAATATTGATCATTTGATGCATAGCATCATAATAAGGAATATATTGTATTTACAGTATATTGAAGAACAAATAGGAGCTTCTGAACATTACAATGATGGGATACTACACATTAGGGCAAAGCGCCCTCCTCTGGTGGACAGAAAGTTAAAATACACACTTTGTTATCTTATGTGACTGCACATGAAAAACTGCTGCTGCTGATGATGATGATGATGATTTATAATACACTTTCTTTGACATGTATAGAGAAATGCACTTAAAAGGTTTGCCTATAATACACTTCTCTAGCACACACCCTACTGACTGTGCTAAGCTAGTCTTCATTATTTTTAAGAATAATATGCTACTTTTTATTATTATTTTTTTAAATTGTGGAACGTAACTTAAGTTTTAAGGCAGCAGTGTGGAGTAGTGGTTAGGGCTCTGGACTCTTGACCGGTTCAATCCCAGGTGGGGGACATTGCTGCTGTACCCTTGAGCAAGGTACTTTACCTAGATTGCTCCAGTGAAAACCCAACTGTATAAATGGGTAATTGTATGTAAAAATAGTGTAAAAAAAATGTAATCGTATGTAAAAATAATGTGATATCTCGTAACTATTGTAAGTCGCCCTGGATAAGGGCGTCTGCTAAGAAATAAATAATAAATACAAACCTACTTTTCAGTCTACCCTTGGCATCATGAGCAACAGGATGTAAAAACGCATTAAAAAGGAAGGTGCCAGTGAGAGCCTCTCTAATCCTACTTGACACTCTGTCCTTGAGATGTAAATCTTATGAATGACAGAAAAACATTAGGGATGGATAAAGATTAGGCTCCCCTGCTGTTTTTTAATTATTAGAATCTGGACAGTCGTTTATCGGGATGAAATGATGCGTGCACTCTTTGCAATGAAAGCACAGCAAACGTAACATGATTTTGAAGGGAGTTTTTACAACTCCCTGTGGGATGTCTGGGGGAATGTTTGTAAACCCCCAGCCACTAGTGGAATTCCAATGGCATTGAGATAATAATTTGCACAGTCAAATTACCCTTTTTTAACAAACACTTGAGGAATTGAGACTTTAATCCTCTATTAATGTCAATCCACAGGCTGCAAGGAAGCGTAAGATTGCCATTCTCAAAGCCCAAGGGAAAAACACAGAGGCCATCCGGGAGCTGAATGAGTATCTGGAGCAGTGAGTGTTTTACAAGAGGATTGAACTACGCCTTCTGATAAACCCATTTTAATTAAAATGGAATTTGCATTTTATTTACACCCCCTTTCTCCCATGCCAGTCTTTTCTAAGACTTGTCCCTTTCTGTTTTACAGATTTGTTGGGGACCAGGAAGCTTGGCATGAACTAGCAGTGCTTTACATCAACGAGCATGAGTACTTATACTTCATATTTTTCTCTTACAGAATTGACTTTTTTTTTTTAATTGGAAGCGTATCTTTCAACACAAATCATGAGACATTTGGGAGTTGGATTTCAGAGAGAGGTTTGAGTAGGTCAGTTCATAGTCTGATGGACTGAACCAAAGACACATGAAAAACTTGCATGTTGTCTGATTATGCAACAGCTGTGCTTAAACGGACATAAAAAAAAAACATAGGCCTACATAGTCTAGACTTTTCATGTGATTTGCATTTTTGCCATTCAATTATGTTCTATACAGATTTTCGTAATTGTTTATGGGTATTAAAGTTTTTAATACTGAAAATTAGCTATAACAACTTTACCATTGTAGTTGACCCATGTTGGTTTAATTGGTTTGGGCATTCCAGTGAAAATGATAAACCTTTAAAAGACATACAGCGTTTGTGAAAGTCCTCTTTATAAATCACTTTAAGTTTCTTCTTCAGGTTGTTTTTGCAGCCCCACAACAATGCTGAACAGCTTGATCCAAGCAGGTTGTTAGAAAAATACAATAGGGCATGAAATGCCAAGCTCTGCTGGAGCCATAGTGGGCATTGTCCCTGTTTGTTTCAAGAAATCAGTGCTTAATAGGATTTGAATGTAAGCCTCTCACACTTGTAGGATAAAAAAAAACTTCCCATATTCCTGCTGATAACTCAGTTGCTAGGGGAATTGTCTCGGAGACAAGTGTGCTAGGAAAATCATTTCGTTTGTGTCACTTTTTATCCCTTGTTATTGTTTAGAGCTAAGAATTAGGAGTAAAGGCCTTGAACAGTGCACAGTCCGTCACCTTGGTAAAAAAGCAGTAGCCTCAAGAATGTTGACCATAGTAAGAACCTGATTATTGGATATTTCATGTTTTTGTTAGTAGTTTTTATTGCTGTAGTGGCAGGAGGAAATCCCAGTGTGAGCGGATTAGCTCACAGCTTAGTGAATGTTTTCTAATATTGCAGCGTTAATTCCACTCGCTATCTAAAGGCGTGCCATTTTTTTTGTCACAAACTTTACTTTCCTGCCCAGATTGTATCGCATTATCTTGTCCCTTTTCCATAGAGAGAGCAGTACAGACACTATTCCCAAGAGAAGGTGGTGGCTCTTTCCAAGCCAGAAAAAAATATTGTCTGGCTAAAAGGGAACAAACACCACACTCACAAGAACAAGCTGAGCTAAATAAAAGATGCAGATTCAATTTTTAGCTTGCCATGGTTTAGATGTAATAGTTTCAGTGCAAGAGGGTAAATACTGTGAGATCTAGCTTTAAATATGGCTTTTGTAGTAAAGTGCAAGTTCAGCTACAGTAGATATCCTATAAATCTGATCATTTAGAAGCCTCTTTAAGCTACTATTCTGTACCATAAATTGCTGTTTTTGTTTAAGTCTTTCTCAAGGAGAAGGGGTTAAGTAGTTACAATTTGAGGTTTATTAAGATGTTAGTATATCAAGTTTTATTTGTTCGGTGTGCTGACAGAATCTGCAGAGTATCTGAAGTGCTGCTGTACAGATAAATAACATTGAGCAGCTAAAACTGTTGTACAAGAACATCTGAAAGTATTTATGAAAAAGGAAGCAGTAATTGTAAGCAGCCTTCAATCTTCAGAAAAAGCCAGAGCAGATCTGGTCTCTTGAACCTTTCTTTACTTTGAAGTCTGTTTAAATAGACATTAAGTGGACTAATGGCAACTTCATTGCATGCACTTTAATAAGGTGTTTGTTCATGTCCTGGTGAAATGCTTACATTTGTTTGAAATTTTAGTTGCATACTGATAAGATTACACAAGTATCACAAATTGTAAATTGGATTTTTTAATAATGCAGAACTGTGTGAGGTCACACACACGATCCTACAATATGCAAGGAATGTGTCTTTATGAAGGTTAACTGTATTTATATTCCACACAGTAGCAATAAAGTAGAGCAGAGTATGGTCTGATTAAGAACAGACAGCGACCTAATAAAATCCCTATGAAACAAAACTCAAACAAGTACATTCAAATCAGCTTATTTTGTGCAATTACATTTTACAACTAAACAAATTCAATTTAAGATTTTGCACTTCTTTCTAAATAGCACAAATATCCAGTTTAACTCTGTCTTTATTGTAAAATGGTTGTGTTAGAAAATGGTTTCTGTGAGAGGTACCGTCATATGTTGAACCCAACTGTGGCATGACTGTTGGTTTCTAGTACTGTATGCCTAGCATTATGGTAATGACCTTAGTCTGGTCTCAAAAGCATGGCGTTCATGGGGGATAAAAGGTCAGTGTTCTGGAGGATTTGAACTCCTTTGGGAACTGTAATACACAGACCTTCGGAAGTGTCATTAGTTGAACAATTTGTCAAGATTTTGCATGTAAAAGAACTTAATGTTTTTGATATAATGTGTTTGGGGTATAGATATGCATACAATTAAATGGCCATAGTTATAGTTTTATTCTGCAAAAACATAATAGCGGCTTTCTCCTATTGGGTTCTATTGACCCATGTTTTTAAAAAAAAATACATAATATTCTTTAGAACCACACTATTGAAAATAAACAGCAGACAATATGCTTTGTCTAATATGCTGCTATCTCAAATACATAATGGCTTAAAAATTTTAGCACTCAACTTAATCTTATTAGACTTTCAGGGTTCCCTCCAGACTCCACATGAGGAAAATGGAGTGCTCCATTTGAGGCTTATTTAATGGAAGTAACTGAAGGTGTGCACATTCATTATAGTGAGTCTAATAGCCAAGAGGTGCACTCTGTATATACTGTGCTGTCACATTTATAGTGCACCCATTGAACATGATGTACATGTTACCAACATTACTTTTAAGTAATGCTGTATGAATATTTACACAATTTAATATGAACAAGATGTTAATAATGAATGTGATGTTTTAATAAAAACAACACAAGAGAGATTGCAGTATTGTGTTGTCTTCTTTGTAAGACATTGTATAACCTAGATTTTTTTTTTCTTTTCTGTCCTTCAGTTATGCAAAAGCAGCATTTTCCCTAGAGGAGCTTATGATGACCAATCCACACAATCACTTGTACTGTGAGCAGTACGCAGAGGTATTCATTTCAAAATACAATAATACCTCTTTATGCACAAAGTATAGCATGCTCTTATTATTTACTACAGAATGTTAGCCCAACAAACTTAATGTAATAAATGATCAATTTGTGAAAAGTAAAGCATATTCTGATACATGAACTGGAACCTTCCTACAGTCTGTACTGTTGTTTTGCAGGTTAAGTACACCCAAGGTGGAATGGAGAACCTGGAGCTGTCAAGAAAATACTTTGCGCAAGCACTCAAGCTAAACAACAGAAATATGAGAGCTTTGTTTGGCCTCTACATGGTGAGCGATAAATACTGGTTTATGAAAGATTAGAACACAATATGGTTTGTTACTTCTTGGAATCCATACAATGATTTGCTGATTTTTTGCTTTTGTTTTGTTTTTCCCAAAATAAAATGGTAGGAAACCACTTTAAATATAAAAATATTTTCCATTTTGTAACAAACTGGGACATCTTGGTGCTGTTTTGAAAATTGGACATGTTGAATGTCAGTGGCGCATTAGGCAGCTCAGAATATTTAAACTATGGCACTCTGGGTACAGTGAATGGTATTAGAACCTAACAGTATCTGTGCCTCAGAGTTTCATGCCTGTATTGTACAGCAGTAAAATACAAAAAAAATGTACAAATTGATTTATGTAAACCAATCTAGATTTAAAGAACTGTGCTGATGTTTTGCTACTGCAACTAAAAACATGGATAAATGTTGCGATGGCATTTAAAATTTCAGCATACAAGTTATGAATATTTAAAGTGCTGCCATTTATACTTTCAGATGTTAGTGTTTCAGTAAATGATGGCAATAGTATATAGATTTGATGTATGGTTTGTGGTTATGAGTGTAGTGGAACTGAGGGTGGAGAGGATGATTCACATTTCTCTCCTTTCACCACTTTTCTATGAAATGTCAGGCTTGTCAGCAGTTAACCAGCGGTATCTATGAGGGTATATATAAAAAAAAAATGTTTCTTACATTATTTTCCTTCATTTTTCTTGATGCAAGAACATGTTTTTCCATATCCATTTTAAAGACTTTTCGCCTCACTTTTTTCTAGTCTGCAAGCCATATTGCTGCTAGCCCTAAAGTGAGTGCTAAAGTGAAGAAAGACAATGTGAAGTATGCAGCCTGGGCGGCAAGCCAGATCAATAGAGCTTACCAGGTGAGTCCCCACTGATGTTTAACATTGGAGTATCACGTTTGTTTCTTTTTGAAAAACGTTGTTAACAAGATAACAGTTGAAAAGAAAATGTATTTGTAATATGCAAGCCATTTGTCATCTGCATGGAATTAAAGAACGTACATAAGAGATGCTCAAATATAATAGAGCACCACATAGCAGTACATTTGGTAAATTCACCAAATTGCCTAATGGAACCTATAAAAGGGTAATTTTGCATTAATTTGACATCAGTGTTGTGTGAAATTTAATTGCAGCAGTAAGAATAAACTGACTGCAAGCTGATAGGAAAACATGCATAAGCAACAGATACTTTCAGCAAAACTTATGTCAATCATTATGATAGAATTATCATTATCTCATATGTTCTCTGTTACATTATGGGTATAGTAAAGTAATCCTAAGACATGCAAAGCACTAGAGTCCCATGTGTTTCAAAATGGTGCTGAGAATAATGAATATGAATGATTTTCCCACTAGTGGGGTGATTATTAAAATAATGAATATCAAAGTTGTGCGATAATGGCATAATCAGACTTGTTTCTGGAACTCCATATGTGCCCTTAGACTGCAACCATGGGCTGCTTTTCATTAATTCCCATACTTTTTGCACTA